>OY292506.1:9600342-11000342 GCA_958496325.1 Nomophila noctuella | reverse complement strand
CCCCAATGCCACCTCGAGGCCCAGCTGCCGGATACGGGCGACCATCGCAGCTGTACCTGCAGTCGCCAGGATTCTGGCCTCCCTGAACGTTTGGCCGCGTGCAGTGACCAGCGTATCGTCGGCGTAGCAAGTGATGCCAACGCCGCGGAGAGTGGCACCCCTTATGGCCCAGTCGTAGCCGATATTCCACAGGAGTGGACCTAGGACCGACCCCTGCGGAACACCGGCCAGAACGGGACAGGCGCCTTCGCCGTCCTTCGTCGGGAACTTAACCGACCGGCCCGAGAGGTAGTCCAGGACCAGCCGCTGTAGGTATAGCGGGAACTGGAAATACCTCAAGGCCTCCCGTATGGTATCGTGGGGCAAGGTGTTAAAAGCGTTGGCAATGTCGAGCGACACTGCCAACATCACCCCACCAGATGACACAGCCTCCTCCGCTTGCTCCTTCACGCGCGAGATCGCATCGATGGTGGACCTGGCTCGACGGAACCCGAACTGACGGTCGGACAGGTTTGGACCGACGCAATCGAGGTGGTCGACAAGGCGGGTTGCAATAACGCGCTCAAAGAGCTTGCCCGCCTCGTCGAGCAGCACGATCGGCCGGTACGCCGAAGGTGAGTCCTCTGGGCGACCAGGCTTTCGCAGGAGGACCAACTTCCCCTCTTTCCAGGGGGCCGGGAACTTACCAGCCCTCATGCATGCCGTGAGGAGCTCCCTGAACCTGCTCCCCAGGCCACCGTTCTTAAGGGCCAGAACCCATGCCCTACCAGGGACACCGTCAAGGCCGGGGGCCGTGTTCTTGGCCTGGAGCCTGTCAATGGCGGCGGACAGCTCCTCCTCCGACACCTCGGGCACAACAACACTCCCCTCTGGCGCTCCTGCGACCCTTCCCATGTCCGGAGGCTGGAAGTCCGCGTCCGGCGCGGGAAACAACGCAGCGACCACTCTAGCCAGCAGATCCGCCTCCATTTGCGTGGTGAGAGGGGGGGCCCAGGGGCGCAGCCTGCTCATCACCAGCTTGTAGGGCTTGCCCCAGGGGTCCCGGTCCAGGGTCGCCAGGAACTCTTCCCACGCCCTCTCCTTGGCTTCGGCTATAGCCACCCTTAGCGCCAATTTGGCGCTGCGGTGAGCCTCCAGGAGTGCCAGCTCCTCCGCACTCTGCCCAACCGGCTGGTGGTTCCTAACGAGGCGACGTCTATAATGACTGTGCCTCCGCCTGGCCGACACGCAAGCCTCGCGGAGTCTGGCCAGATCCGCAGACCACCAATACATCTGATTGCGGTCCGGGAGCTTCGTGACGCGCGGCATCGACGCGTCGCACACGCGCGCCATGGCATCCCGGAACCACTCCACCTCTTGGTGGACCTGAGGCTCCTCCGGTGGGGGCGACCAGTCCTCCACCATTGCCGCCAGAACCAAACACTCTCGGTCCAACTTCTTGAGGGCCCACCTTGGCCCGTGGACGTGCCGCATCGTGACTCGACCAGCCGATCTCGACTGGAGGGGGGAGATATCGAACCGAATATATCGGTGGTCCGAGAGAGTCTCCTCCCCCTCCAGCACCCGCCAGTCGCAGACACGACGCGACAATGACAGGCTCGCCAGAGAGACGTCCACGATGGAACTGCCCTGTGCCCGAACACACGTGGCAGTTGTCCCGCGATTGAGAACACCAAGGTCGTTGGCCGCCAACCACTCCTCCAGGACCTCGCCTCTGTTGTCCGTAGTGGGGCAGCCCCATTGAGTGGACTTTGCGTTGAGGTCTCCGGCCACAACTACAGGCTTAGGATGACAGCCTGCGACCAGAGACCCCAATTCGTCCAGGAAGCCCTCGAACTCGGACAGTGGCCGGTTCGGTGAAAAATATACACCGACCACTGCCATGTCATCCAGAACTGCCACCACACAACCATTGCCCCTCCTTACGTTCTTCGGAGTAAGCGCCCTGCCGAACACAATCGATGCTACACCATCGCGATCACTCACCCAATTTGTTTTGGGAGGGATCGCGTATGGTTCAGCCACAACGCAGATGTCGATCGACCACTGCGCCATGCTCTGGTCGAGGAGACTCTGAGCAGCGGCGCAGTGATTGATATTCGCCTGTAACAACTTGAAGGCCATCTTACACAGCTTCCGTCTCCATGGTCTCTGTCGGCCCGCTCGGTGGGTCCGCGCCTGTGGTCGGCGCCCTACGGCTCATCACACGTTTGGGGGCCGAGCATTTGGCGCTCCCCAAACGATGCTTGGCGTCCTTGCCCACTTCTGCGCACAGGACGCAGTGGGCGGGAGCCGCACACTCAGACGCCCGATGTCCGGGTTGGCCGCAGCGGTAACATTGCTGCCCCCGGTCAATGGGTGATTTACACATTGCTTTGGTGTGCCCCGCGAGCAGGCAGCGGAAACACCTCATATCCCTTTGGGGCAGCAGCTTAACCCGTGCCGAAACCCACCCCACTTTCAGGCGACCTTCCGCCACCTTCTTGGCCGCCAAGACTGGGCAGCTGACCCAAACGCCGAACAGGCCAGATCTGTCCTGGCGGGGCGCACCAACCTTGATCTGGTCGAGCGGGCAACCTCCCTTTTCGGCGACGACCCGAGCCACCTCCTCACTCGTCACCGACTCGTCAAGGTCCGAGACGAGTAGCTCCATCCGCTTTACCGGCCTCGAGACCTTGACGTCTCCCTCCGCACTGCATACTTCTGCGATCTTTTGGGCCAAAGTGTCAGCCTTCGGACCGCTGGTGGCACCGGGGACCTCGATGATTGTAGCCCCCGTGGCAGCCTGACGAAACCGTACGGCCTCGATCCCTAGGGACGCGAGGTCAACGGAACGTTTGGCTTCGCCGAGGACCTTTGCGTAGGTCATGCCCTTCTCGATGGCGGCCGGGCTCAACGTGATAACGACCGCTGAGGATTTCGGCGGTCTAGCTTTCGGCGCGCGCTGCACGGGTTTGACGGTTCCCGCAGGAGCCTTCTTCGTTGGCACCTTCGTAGGAGCTGCCGGGGCTGCCGCTTTTGGAGCCTTCTTCTTTCGGCCCACGACTGTCGACCAACCCTCCTCCTCTCGAGCAGAGGGTGTCGGCTGCGGGGCAACGGGCGCGGGAGCAGGAGTGGGAGGAGTTGCACTCTTTTTCCCTTTTCCGCCCTTCCTTTTTTCCTTCTTCTCCTCGGCCTGCGCGGATGTTGACGCCACAGGTGCGGTAGCCGTAGTGGCAACTGGTGTAGCCGTTGGCTTTGCTGCCTTCACTTTTCGCGGGACGTGCGCCGACGGAGGAATCACGTCGTCCGCCGTCTCCGCCTCCCTCCTTCTCTCGTGCGCCAGCGACGGGCGCAGCCGGGGCTCCGGGTTGAGACGCGGCTCAAGCCCTTCGATTCGGGCATTGAGCCTGTCTGACAGTCGGCTCAAAATTCGCGCCTCCAAGTCCTCGTCAAGTCGCGGCGATTGCGTGGAGGTGGATCGCACACTCTCACGCAGTTCGTCGAGCTCTTTCCTCAGGCTTGCCACCTCCGTTTGGAGACGGGTGTTGGCCGCCTGCAACTTCCTGGTTTCCTCATTTGTACTCCGGGAGATGAGTGCCTCCGTCGCCTCCTTGATCAGGGTGACGGCATCCTTTAGGTTTTTCTTCATCGTCCCCTTCAAGTTGGACGACTTTTTCTCAACCGTAAGAATCATCTCTAGGCCTGCCTTGACGCGACCCGCCAAGTCAGGACCCAGATCTCCGCCATCCGTGCCGACGCTGATAACTGTGTCGGAGCAGGAAGACTCCGAGAGCCGCCTCGTGAAGCGACTGCTCAACGAGCGGCAGGTCTCGAAAGCCTCCCTCTCCGCCTCCACCTCAAGCTCCATTCGGGCGGCTTTTGCCACCTCCATCTTGGCTCTGGCCAGCCCTACGTATTCCCCGGTGGTCGGGGGGCGCCCTCTTCCTCTCCTGGCGCTATTCAGTTTCGGCGCTGGACTAGCCCGCGCCTCCTCCTCGTCGTCCGAGCCCTCGCGGCCGCGTTTCATCCAAAAGCGGCTGGACTCAGTACTCGCCACCGAGTGGCACGTCTCCAACGACACGACGGTTGAGTCCGACGCGTCACCATCATCATCGTCACCACGATCAGCGCTGCTTGGCACCGGTGTAACGCATGGACTGCGCTCCAGCACCACTCTGCACTCCTTCATCAACACCGCTGATTCGCTCAGCCCAACAACACACTCCGCCGCTTCGCACGGCTCCGACGTCATAGAGTTTTGGTTTTTATTAGATTCAATTTCCATAACTGATCCCACGAGTGTGGGGGAAAAGAAGTCCACCCGGGCGGTGCCCCCTGCACCCGGGTAACCCTACATACACGTGGAGGTCGGGAGGTGTCCACGGTTTGGCCGCTAGCTGGCTGACGTACTCCCCAGCCACCTCCCATAACGGGAGGCGTCCTGTGCCACGGTGCCTGAACACAAGGACTTTGAGGCACTTTTTTATTGAGGTGTGCGTCCTCTCAGGCCCAGCCAATGAAGGCAAGACCCACTGGCCCTACCTGCCCCCGCTAGACATGACAACAGACGAGGCAGGCAGGGTAACAGCTCGCCCGACGGTAGCCATAAATGGCCTGTCCGGAGCCGCACTGAAGCGGACACCGAACCCGCCGCGCCGCGGACACTGTCCGCCATCCCACGAGCCGAAGCTCCACCAACACAACAGGCGATGAACGCCGTGAGCGAAAGAACACTCCCGAATAGCCAGCCTCCAAGGCGCCTCTGGAAGCAGAGGGCTGGAGCCGCTAACACAACACCAACAAGGGAGACCAACACTCAACACCGCGGTCCTCTGAAAACAGACTCCCGCTCCACCTCAAAACAGGACGTCACCGTCCCGGCAGACCCTTGGAAGGGCCCACCCCAGGGTAATTTTTAGAGAGGTTTTCTTCCTCGCAGCCAGACGCACAGAGCAAGCCCCGTACGCCCAGCCCCCAGGCCCACTCAGTGTGGGCTTCCGGGTTGGTGTGGCCGTGCAATGCCCGCCCTGAGAAGGGCAGGCAGCCCCACCGTTGCCAATGGCTGTCCGCGACGGCCGAAGCCGCTACCCCCCATATCTGGGAGGCATCCCCCAATCCGCAACCCGGGGACGCGTCCGATGGCGGTATTGGCCCCGCACACGGAAACCTAACCTAACCTAACCTAACCTAACCTAACCTAACCTAACCTTTTTTTTTTTTTTTTTTTTTTTTTTTTTTTTTTTTTTTTTTTTTTTTTTTTTTTTTTAAGGTGGGGAAAAATGCATTAAATTGCACGCTTCCGCTATGCGGGCTGTCTGGGGCTCTCCTGCCCAGAAGGGGCAGGCCTACCCAGTAAACAACCCCACCGTTTGCCGCCATCTCGGTTGCTGAGGGAGGAGCGACAGCAAAGCCTTATCCCCTACCCTCTGCAGGCGTCCGTCCATGGGTTGGACACACCGTATAAGTGACTAGACTCCTTGGTTGGGGGTGGTGTGTAAAGAGCACCATCCCCCGAAAAAACAACAACAATGGCATTGGGGACAAAAGTCCCCAATAACCAATATAAAATAAAATAAAACAACAATAACAACATTGAGGACAAAAGTCCCCAATAACCACCACAATATAAAGAAAATAAATTAATTGTAAAAATAAAATACATTTAAAATATCACACCATAATATCACTGGCGGCGCACAAAATTTGCGCGCCGCTGTCCTGCTCGTTTCCGACGGATGGGGTTGTCCGTTTCGGACTCCCTCACCCGTTCGGCCTCCTCCTTCTTCGCCATGACGGTCTTGCAGAAGGCCGTCATGGCCCTCCAACTCGTCTCGCTACCGACCATCTCGCGGATGACCGCCGGCAGCGACAGATCCGGTCCAACGACCGCCTCGAGTCTGGTCCGTTCCGCCGCCCATGCACTGCACACGGCCAAGGTGTGGTCGGCCGTGTCTTCCGGTGCCCCGCAGTGATGGCACACTGGGGACGGCTCTCTCTTAGGCACCCTGTACAGGTATCTCCCGAAGCAACCGTGCCCCGAGAGAACCTGCACAAGGTGGAAGCTGAGCGCGCCCCACTTCCTGTCGTGCCACTGCTTGAGAACTGGGCGCAGAGCACCGATAGTGCGGTGCCCAGCGCTCGGGCTCTCCAGTCTCTCCGTCCATTTCTGCCACATCTCCTCTGCGGCCTCCCTCCTCCAGCGTGCGACGTCCTCCAGGGGTGGGGCGGCACCCCGGCTTTTGGCCTCCGCAACTTTGGCGTAGACCTCAGCCAGCATGTCCGCCTCCAACTCCCACGGAGGGGTGCCCGCAAGAGCACAAGCCGCCTCGAAGGACACAGAGAAGTAGGCACGTGCAACTCTTCGCGCCACGATTCGCTGGGTTCTGCGGAGCACAGCTCTACTGTCCCTGCATAGTCTATCCGTCCAGATCGGGGCCCCGTACAGCGCCATGGAGCGCACCACGCCCGCAAACAGCCGCCGACAGCTGGATTTGGGACCACCTAAATTCGGCATGAGCCGCGCCAGAGCTCCTGCAGTGGCCACCAATTTTGGAGCCAGGCGAGCAAAATGCTCACTGAACCGCCATCGACCATCGAGGACCAGTCCCAGGTATTTGATCGTCTTCCCAATGGCGATGGACACTCCGCCGACGACGATCTCCGACCCATTTGGGGGGGCCCTCCTTGGCCCGTGAAAACACAGGGCCTCGGACTTCCCCAATGCCACCTCAAGGCCTAGCTGCCGGATACGGGCGACCATCGCAGCTGTTCCTGCTGTCGCCAGGATTCTGGCCTCCCTGAACGTTTGGCCACGAGCAGTGACCAGCGTATCGTCGGCGTAGCAAGTGATGCCAACGCCGTGAAGAGTGGCACCCCTTATGGCCCAGTCGTAGCCGATATTCCACAGGAGTGGCCCTAAGACCGACCCCTGCGGAACACCGGCCAGGACGGGACAGGCGCCTTCGCCGTCCTTTGTCGGGAACCTAACCGACCGGCCCGAGAGGTAGTCCAGGACCAACCGCTGAAGGTATAGCGGGAACTGGAAATACCTCAAGGCCTCCCGTATGGTATCGTGGGGCAAGGTGTTAAAAGCGTTGGCAATGTCGAGCGACACTGCCAACATCACCCCACCAGATGACACAGCCTCCTCCGCTTGCTCCTTCACGCGCGAGATCGCGTCGATGGTGGACCTGGCTCGACGGAACCCGAACTGACGGTCCGACAGGTTTGGACCGACGCAATCGAGGTGGTCGACAAGGCGGGTTGCAATAACGCGCTCAAAGAGCTTGCCCGCCTCGTCGAGCAGCACGATCGGCCGGTACGCCGAAGGTGAGTCCTCTGGGCGACCAGGCTTTCTCAGCAGGACCAACTTGCCTTCTTTCCAGGGGGCCGGAAACTTACCAGCCCTCATGCATGCCGTGAGGAGCTCCCTGAACCTGCTCCCCAGGCCACCGTTCTTAAGGGCCAGAACCCATGCCCTACCAGGGACACCATCAAGGCCGGGGGCCGTGTTCTTGGCCTGGAGCCTGTCAATGGCCGCGGACAACTCCTCCTCCGACACCTCGGGCACAACAACACTCCCATCTGGCTCTCCTGCAACCCTTCCCATGACTGGAGGTTGGAAGTCTGCGTCCGGTGCGGGAAACAACGCAGCAACCACTCGAGCCAGCAGATCCGCCTCCATTTGCGTGGTGAGAGGGGGGGCCCAGGGGCGCAGCCTGCTCATCACCAGCTTGTAGGGCTTGCCCCAGGGGTCCCGGTCCAGGGTCGCCAGGAACTCTTCCCACGCCCTCTCCTTGGCTTCGGCTATAGCCACCCTTAACGCCAATTTGGCGCTGCGGTGAGCCTCCAGGAGTGCCAGCTCCTCCGCACTCTGCCCAACCGGCTGGTGGTTCCTGACGAGGCGACGTCTGTAATGACTGTGCCTCCGCCTGGCCGACACACAGGCCTCGCGGAGTCTGGCCAGATCCGCAGACCACCAGTAAATCTGCTTCCGGTCCGGGAGCTTCGTGACGCGCGGCATCGACGCGTCGCACACGCGCGCCATGGCATCCCGGAACCACTCCACCTCTTGGTGGACTTGAGGCTCCTCCGGTGGGGGCGACCAGTCCTCCACCATTGCCGCCAGAACCAACGCCTCTCGATCTAGCTTCTTGAGGGCCCACCTTGGCCCATGGACGTGCCGCATTGTGACTCGGCTAGCCGATCTCGACTGGAGGGGGGAGATGTCGAACCGAATATATCGGTGGTCCGAGAGAGTCTCCTCCCCCTCCAGCACCCGCCAGTCGCAGACACGACGCGACAATGACAGGCTCGCCAGAGAGATGTCGACGATGGAACTGCCCTGTGCCCGAACACACGTGGCAGTTGTCCCGCGATTTAGAACGCCAAGGTCGTTGGCCGCCAACCACTCCTCCAGGACCTCACCTCTTATGTCCGTGGTGGGACAGCCCCATTGAGTGGACTTTGCGTTGAGGTCTCCGGCCACAACTACAGGCTTAGGATGACAGCCTGCGACCAGAGACCCCAATTCGTTCAGAAAGCCCTCAAACTCGGACAGTGGCCGGTTCGGTGAAAAATAGACACCGACCACCGCCATGTCGTCCAACACTGCCGCCACACAGCCTTCACCTCTCATAACACTCTTTGGAGTGAGCGCACTACTAAATACAATTGCTGCAACACCATCGCGATCACTCACCCAATTTGTTTTGGGAGGGATCGCGTATGGTTCAGCCACCACGCAGATGTCGATCGACCACTGCGCCATGCTCTGGTCGAGGAGACTCTGAGCAGCGGCGCAGTGATTGATATTCGCCTGTAACAACTTGAAGGCCATCTTACACAGCTTCCGTCTCCATGATCTCTTGCGATCCGCTCGGTGGATCTGCGCCGGTGGTCGGCGCCCTACGACTCATCACACGTTTGGGGGCCGAGCATTTGGCGCTCCCCAAACGATGCTTGGCGTCCTTGCCCACTTCTGCGCACAGGACGCAGTGGGCTGGAGCCGCACACTCAGACGCCCGATGTCCGGGTTGGCCGCAGCGATAACATTGCTGCCCCCGGTCAATGGGTGACTTGCACATTGCTTTGGTGTGCCCCGCGAGCAGGCAGCGGAAACACCTCATATCCCTTTGGGGCAGCAGCTTTACCCGTGCCGAAACCCACCCCACTTTCAGGCGACCTTCCGCCACCTTCTTGGCCGCCAAGACTGGGCAGCTGACCCAAACGCCGAACAGGCCAGATCTGTCTTGGCGGGGCGCACCGACCTTGATTTGGTCGAGCGGGCAACCTCCCTTTTCGGCGACGACCCGAGCCACCTCCTCACTCGTCACCGACTCGTCAAGGTCCGAGACGAGTAGCTCCATCCGTTTTACCGGCCTCGAGACCTTGACGTCTCCCTCCGCACTGCATACTTCTGCGATCTTTTGGGCCAAAGTGTCAGCCTTCGGACCGCTGGTGGCACCGGGGACCTCGATGATTGTAGCCCCCGTGGCAGCCTGACGAAATCGAACGGCCTCGATCCCTAGGGACGCGAGGTCAACGGAACGTTTGGCTTCGCCGAGGACCTTTGCGTAGGTAATGCCCTTCTCGATGGCGGCCGGGCTCAACGTGATAACGACCGCTGAGGATTTAGGCGGTCTAGCCTTGGGCGCGCGCTGCGCGGGCTTGATGGACCCGGCAGGAGCCTTCTTTTGTGCCTCCTTCGTTGTATTTGCCGGAACTGCTGGAGCTTTCGGCGCCTTCTTTTTGCGGCTCACTACGGTCGACCATCCCTCCTCCGTAGAAGAGGGTGTCGGCTGAGAGACCGCTGGTGCGGGAGCAGGATTGGGAGGAATGGCACTCTTCTTCCCTTTGCCGCCCTTCCTTTTTTCCTTCTTCGCGGCCTGCGCAGATGTTGACGCCACAGGTTCGGTAGCCGGAGTGGCAGCTGGTGTAGCCGCTGGCTTTACTGCCTTCACTTTTCGCGGGACGTGCGCCAACGGAGGAATCACGTCGTCCGCCGTCTCCGCCTCCCTCCTTCTCTCGTGCGCCAGCGACGGGCGCAGTCGGGGCTCCGGGTTGAGACGCGGCTCAAGCCCCTCGATTCGGGCATTGAGCCTGTCCGATAGTCGGCTCAAAATGCGCGCCTCCATGTCCTCGTCAAGTCGCGGCGATTGCGTGGAGGTGGATCGCACACTCTCACGCAGTTCGTCGAGCTCTTTCCTCAGGCTTGCCACCTCCGTTTGGAGACGGGTGTTGGCCGCCTGCAACTTCCTGGTTTCCTCAGTGGCACTCCGGGAGATGAGTGCCTCCGTCGCCTCCTTGATCAGGGTGACGGCATCCTTTAGGTTTTTCTTCATCGTCCCCTTCAAGTTGGACGACTTTTTCTCAACCGTAAGAATCATCTCTAGGCCTGCCTTGACGCGACCCGCCAAGTCAGGGCCCAGATCTCCGCCATCCGTGCCGACGCTGATAACTGTGTCGGAGCAGGAAGACTCCGAGAGCCGCCTCGTGAAGCGACTGCTCAACGAGCGGCAGGTCTCGAAAGCCTCCCTCTCCGCCTCCACCTCAAGCTCCATTCGGGCGGCTTTTGCCACCTCCATCTTGGCTCTGGCCAGCCCTACATACTCCCCGGTGGTCGGGGGGCGCCCTCTTCCTCTCCTGGCGCTATTCAGTTTCGGCGCTGGACTAGCCCGCGCCTCCTCCTCGCCGTCCGAGCCCTCACGGCCGCGTTTCATCCAAAAGCGGCTGGACTCAGTACTCGCCACCGAGTGGCACGTCTCCAACGACACGACGGTTGAGTCCGACGCGTCACCATCATCATCGTCGCCACAATCAGCGCTACGTGACACCGGTGTTACGCAAGAACTGCGCTCCAGCACCACGCGGCACTCCCTCAGTTTCCCCGCTGAGTCGCTCAGCACAATCACATCCTCCGCCGCTTCGCACGGCTCCGACATCATAGAGTTTTGGTTTTTGTTTGTTGAAGATTCCATAACTGATCCCACGAGTGTGGGGGAAAAGAAGTCCACCCGGGCGGTGCCCCCTGCACCCGGGTAACCCTAGATACGCGTGGAGGTCGGGAGGTATCCACGGTTTGGCCGCTAGCTGGCTGACGTACTCCCCAGCCACCTCCCAAAACGGGAGGCGTCCTGTGCCACGGTGCCTGAACACAAGGACTTTGAGGCACTTTTTTATTGAGGTGTGCGTCCTCTCAGGCCCAGCCAATGAAGGCAAGACCCACTGGCCCTACCTGCCCCCGCTAGACATGACAACAGACGAGGCAGGCAGGGTAACAGCTCGCCCGACGGTAGCCATAAATGGCCTGTCCGGAGCCGCACTGAAGCGGACACCGAACCCGCCGCGCCGCGGACACTGTCCGCCATCCCACGAGCCGAAGCTCCACCAACACAATAGGCGAAAAACGCCACGAGCGACAGAGCGCTCCCGGATAGCCAGCATCCAAGACGCCTCTGAAAACAGAGGGCTGGAGCCGCTACCAACAACACAAAACACCGCGGTCCTCTGAAGACAGACTCCCGCTCCACCTCACGACAGGACGTCACCGTCCCGGCAGACCCTTGGAAGGGCCCACCCCAGGGTAATTTTTAGAGAGGTTTTCTTCCTCGCAGCCAGACGCACAGAGCAAGCCCCATACGCCCAGCCCCCAGGCCCACTCAGTGTGGGCTTCCGGGTTGGTGTGGCCGTGCAATGCCCGCCCTGAGAAGGGCAGGCAGCCCCACCGTTGCCAATGGCTGTCCGCGACGGCCGAAGCCGCTACCCCCCATATCTGGGAGGCATCCCCCAATCCGCAACCCGGGGACGCGTCCGATAGCGGTATTGGCCCCGCCACGGAAACCTAACCTAACCTAACCTAACCTAACCTAACCTAACCTAACCTAACCTAACCTAACCTAACCTAACCTAACCTTTTTTTTTTTTTTTTTTTTTTTTTTTTTTTTTTTTTTTTTTTTTTTAGGTGGGGAAAAATGCATTGAATTGCACGCTTCCGCTATGCGGGCTGTCTGGGGCTCTCCTGCCCGGAAGGGGCAGGCCTACCCAGTAAACAACCCCACCGTTTGCCGCCATCTCGGTTGCAGAGGGAGGAGCGACAGCAGAGCCTTATCCCCTACCCTCCGCAGGCGTCTGTCCTATTTAAAGGACCCATCTCTAGGTCGATGGGGATGGTGTGTAAAGAGCACCAACCCCATCACAACAACAACTTTGCAATCCTGGGACAACACCAAGGAAATAAAAATAAAACAAAAACAACAACAACTTTGGGGACAATAGTCCCCAATAACCACCATAAAATTATTTTATAAATATAATTAGTAAATGTAAAGTAAATAAATAAATAAATAACAAAACATAACTAAATATAAATATAAAATGCACAACAACAACTTTGGGGACAAAAGTCCCCAATAACCACCACAAAAAAATATATAACAAAATAAAAACAACAACAACTTTGGGGACAAAAGTCCCCAAAAACCATCACAAATATAAATAAATTAATTATAAACATAGAAAAAACACACATTTACAATTAAAATATCACAGTTTTATATATCACACAGCAGCGCGGCTAAAGTTCGTGCGCCGCCGTCCTGCACGCTTCCGACGGATGGGGTTGTCCGTTGTGGACTCCCTCACCCGTTCGGCCTCCTCCTTCTTCGCCATGACGGTCTTGCAGAAGGCCGTCATGGCCCTCCAACTTACCTCGCTGCTGACCATCTCGCGGATGACCGCCGGCAGCGACAGGTCCGATCCGATGACCAATTCGAGCCTGGTCCGTTCCGCCGCCCATGCACTGCACACGGCCAAGGTGTGATCGGCCGTATCCTCCGATGCCCCGCAGTGATGACATACTGGGGACGGCTCTCTCTTCGGCACCTTGAACAGGTATCTCCCGAAGCAACCGTGCCCCGAAAGTACCTGCACAAGGTGGAAGGTGAGCGCGCCCCACTTGCGGTCGTGCCATTGCCTGAGCACTGGGAGCAATGCACCAACAGTGCGATGACCAGCGCTCGGGCTCTCCAACCTCTCCTCCCAGTTCTGCCACATCTCCTCTGCGGCCTCTCTCCTCCAGCGTGCGACGTCCTCCAGGGGTGGAGCGGCACCCCGGCTTTTGGCCTCCGCGACGTTCGCGTAAACCTCAGCCAGCATGCCCGCCTCCAACTCCCAGGGAGGAGTGCCCGCCAGAGCGCATGCCGCCTCCAGGGAAACAGAAAAATAGGCCCGCGCAGCCCTACGTGCCACTATGCGCTGTGTCCTGCGCAGCACAGCCCTACTCTCCCTGCACAATCTGTCCGCCCATATTGGGGCCCCGTAAAGTGCCATTGAGCGCACGACACCCGCAAACAACCGCCGACAACTAGACTTCGGACCACCCAAGTTCGGCATCAGACGCGCCAGAGCTCCTGCTGTGGCCACCAATTTGGGAGCCAGACGAGCGAAATGCTCACCAAACCTCCATCGGCCATCCAAAACAAGGCCGAGGTACTTCATGGTGCGCCCGATATTAATGGACACACCGCCGACGATAATTGCTGACCCCGATGCTGGAGCCCTCCTAGGCCCGTGGAAACACAGGGCCTCCGACTTCTCCAACGCCACTTTCAGACCCAGCTGCCGAATGCGACTGACCACTGCAGCTGTTCCCGCCGTCACCAGTATTTTGGCCTCTCTGAAGGTTTGGCCTCGGGCTGTGACCAACGTGTCATCCGCATAACAGGTGACGCCAACGCCGCGAAGAGTGGCGCCCCTAATCGCCCAATCATAGCCGATGTTCCACAGGAGTGGGCCCAGGACCGATCCCTGTGGAACACCAGCCGCAACAGCACACGCACCTTCGCCCTCTTTCGTCGGGAATCTCACCGACCGGCCCCTGAGGTAGTCCATTATCAACCGCTGGAGGTACAGCGGGAAACGGAAATACCTCAGGGCCTCCCGTATAGTAGTGTGGGGCAGGGTGTTGAAGGCATTGGCAATGTCGAGCGACACTGCCAACATCACCCCGCCAGATGTCACCGCCTCCTCCGCCGACTTCTTCACTCCGGAAATCGCGTCTATCGTGGATCTTGCTCGCCGGAACCCGAACTGACGATCCGACAAGTTTGGACCAACGCAATCGAGGTGGTCGACAAGGCGGGTTGCGATGACGCGCTCAAAGAGCTTGCCCGCCTCGTCGAGCAGCACGATTGGCCGGTACGCCGAAGGCGAGTCCTCCGGACGACCGGGCTTCCGAAGTAGAACCAACTTCCCTTCCTTCCAGGGGGCCGGAAACTTTCCTTCTCGCATGCACTTGTAGAGGAGCTCCCGGAATCTGCTCCCCAGGCCTCCGTTCTTCAGGGCCAGAACTAAAGCCCTACCGGGGACACCATCCAGGCCAGGGGCCGTGTTCTTCATCTGGAGCCTGTCGATGGCCGCAGACAACTCTTCTTCGGTGATTTCAGGCACATCAATACCAGCCTCTGACGAACCTGCTCTCCTTCCCATTTCTGGCGGCTGGAAATCTTCGTCCGGCGATGGGAACAACGCGACGATCACACGATTCAGTAGCTCCGTCTCCATTTGCGTGGTGAGAGGGGGAGCCCAGGGACGCAGCCTGCTCATGACGAGCTTGTAGGGCTTGCCCCAGGGGTCCCGGTCCAGCGTCGCCAGAAACTCCTCCCACGCCCTCTCCTTCGCTTCGGCGATTGCCACCCTAAGCGCCAATTTGGCGCTGCGGTACGCCTCCAGTAGCGCCTGCTCTTCCGCACTCTGTCCGATCGGTTGGTGATTACGGACGAGGCGACGCCGATGGTGGCTGAGCCTCCGTCTGGCCGAAACGCAGGCCTCACGGAGTCTCGCCAGATCCGCAGACCACCAGTAGACTTGATTCCGGTCCGGGAGCTTCGTGACGCGCGGCATCGACGCGTCACACACGCGCGCCATGGCATCCCGGAACCACTCCACCTCTTGCTGTAAAACAGGATCTTCCGGAGCGGGCGACCAATCTTCGACCATAGCCGCCAGTACCAGCGCCTCCCGGTCCATCTTCTTCAGGGCCCATCTTGGCCCAAGGACGTGCCGCATCGTTGTGTTTCGACCCGCCGATCTCGACTGGAGAGGGGAGATGTCGAACCGTATGTATCGGTGGTCCGATAGTGTCTCTTCCCCCTCCAGCACTTGCCAATCGCAGACCCGACGTGACAGTGTCAGGCTCGCCAGGGAGATATCCACGATTGAACTTCCCTGGGCCCGAACACATGTAGCAGTTGTCCCACGATTCAGCACTCCAAGGTCGTTGGCCGCTATCCACTCTTCCAGCAGCTCTCCTCTTCTGTCCGTCGTTGTACAGCCCCATTGAGTGGACTTAGCGTTGAAGTCTCCGGCCACAACCGCAGGCTTAGGATGACAGCCTGCGACCAGAGACCCCAATTCGTCCAGAAACCTTTCAAACTCAGACAGTGGCCGGTTCGGAGAGAAATAGACGCCGACCACTGCCATGTCGTCGAGGACTGCGACCACACACCCTTCTCCTCTCATAACGTTCCTTGGAGTGAACGCCCTGCCGAAAACAATAACTGCGTCGCCATTGCGATCACTCACCCAGTTAGTTTTGGGAGGGATCGCATATGGCTCCGCTACCACACAAATATCAATTGACCACTGCGCCATGCTCTGGTCAAGAAGGCTCTGAGCAGCGGCGCAGTGGTTAACGTTCACTTGCAGGAACTTTGCTGGCATCTTCACACAAGCTCTGTCTCCATATTCTCTGTCAACCCGCTCGGTGGGTTCGCGCCAGAGGTCGGCGCCCTACGGCTCATCGTACGTTTGGGGGCCGAGCACTTGGCGCTCCCCAAACGATGATTGGCGTCCTTTCCCACTTCTGCGCACAGGACGCAGTGGGGGGGAGCCACACAGTCTGACGCCCGGTGACCTGGTTGGCCGCAGCGATAGCACTGCTGCCCCCGGTCGACGGGTGACTTGCACATCGCTTTTGTGTGCCCCGCGAGCAAACAACGGAAGCACCGCATTTCGCGTTGGGGCAGCAGCTTTACGCGCGCCGACACCCACCCCACTTTCAGGCGGCCCTCTGCCACCTTCTTGGCCGCCAAAATTGGACAGCTGACCCACACGCCGAACAGGCCAGATCTGTCCTGGCGGGGCACACCGACCTTGACATGGTCGAGCGTGCATCCTCCCTTTTCCGCAACGACACGAGCTACCTCTTCACTTGTTACCGACTCGTCAAGGTCCGAGACGAACAGCTCCATCTTCTTGACGGGCCTCGACACCTTGACTTCTCCCTCCGCGCTGCACACCTCGGCGATCTTCTGCGCCAGCGTGTCTGCCTTGGGGCCGCTGGTGGCCCCGGGCACTTCTATAATGGTGGCCCCCGTAGCGGCCTGGCGGAACCGCACGGCCTCGATTCCGAGGGACGCTAGGTCCACTGACCGCTTGGCCTCTCCGAGGACCTTGGCATAGGTTATGCCCTTCTCAATGGCGGCCGGACTCAGCGTGATGACGACCGCTGCAGATTTCGGTGGTCTGGCCTTGGGCGCGCGCTGCACGGGCTTGACGGGCCCAGCAGAAGCCTTCTTCGGTGGCACCTTCGCAGGAGCTGCTGGGGCTGTCTGCTTTGGTGTCTTCTTCTTTCGGCTGACAACAGTCGACCAACCCTCCTCTTGAGTAGAGGGTGTCGGCTGCGGGACAACCGGTGCGGGAGCAGGAGTGGGAGCAGTGGCGCTCTTCTTGCCTTTCCCACCCTTCTTCTTAGTGTTCTTCTCAGCCTGCGTAGATGTTGAGGCCACAGGTGCCGGAATGGCAGCTGGTGCAGGCGCCGGCTTCGTCGCTTTCACTTTTCGCGGGACGGGCGCCGACGGAGGAATCACGTCGTCGGCCGTCTCCGCCTCCATCCTCCTCTCGTGCGCCAAAGACGGACGCAGACGGGGCTGCGGGTTAAGGCGCGGCTCTAGCCCCTCGATGCGGGCATTGAGCCTGTCTGAAAGGCGGCTCAGAATGCGAGCCTCCATGTCCTCATCTTGACGCGGCGGTTGCGTTTCTCGTACACTCGCACGCAGTTCCTCGATCTCCTTACGTAGACTGGCCACTTCCGTTTGGAGACGGGTATTGGCCGCCTGCAGCTTCCGTGTCTCTTCAGTGGCACTCCTGGAGATGAGTGCCTCCGTAGCCTCTTTAATTAGGATGACGGCGTCCTTCAGGTTCTTTTTCATCGTACCCTTCAGGTTCGATGACTTTTTCTCTACTGTCGCAATCATCTCTAGGCCTGCCTTGACGCGACTCGCCAAGTCAGAGCCCAGATCTCCGTCCTTTTCAGTGTTGCCCTCTATATCTGAGGCGGAAGTCTCCGAAAGCCGACTCGTGAAGCGGCTGCTTAACGAACGGCAGATCTCAAACGCCTCCTTCTCCGCCTGCGTCTCCATCTCCTCTTGAGCGGCCCTTGCCAGCTCCCTCTTGGCTTTGGCCAGCCCTACATACTCCCCGGTGGTCGGGGGGCGCCCTCTACCTCTCCTGGCGCTGTTCAATTTACGCGCTGGATTAGCGCGCGCTTCTTCTTCGTCGTCCGAGTCGTCTCGGCCGCGCTTCTTCCAATAGCGACCGGGCTCCGGACTCCGACTCCGGACAGAGTGACACGTCTCCAATGACCCTACGGAAGAGTCCGACGCGTCTCCATCTTCCTCACCACGATCAGCGCTGCTTGGCACCGGCGTAACGCACGGACTGCGCTCCAGCACCACTCTGCACTCCTTCACCAACGCCGCTGATTCGCTCAGCCCAACAACACACTCCGCCGCTTCGCACGGCTCCGACGTCGAAAAGTTTGGGTTTTTGTTTTTAGAGGATTCCATACTTAGTCCCACGAGTGTGGGGGAAAAGAAGTCCACCCGGGCGGTGCCCCCTGCACCCGGGTAACCCTAGATACGCGTGGAGGTCGGGAGGTATCCACGGTTTGGCCGCTAGCTGGCTGACGTACTCCCCAGCCACCTCCCATAACGGGAGGCGTCCTGTGCCACGGTGCCTGAACACAAGGACTTTGAGGCACTTTTTTATTGAGGTGTGCGTCCTCTCAGGCCCAGCCAATGAAGGCAAGACCCACTGGCCCTGCCTGCCCCCGCTAGACATGACAACAGACGAGGCAGGCAGGGTAACAGCTCGCCCGACGGTGGCCATGAAAATGGCCTGTCCGGAGCCGCACTGAAGCGGACACCGAACCCGCCGCGCCGCGGACACAGTCCGCCATCCCACGAGCCGAAGCTCCACCAACACAACAGGCGAAAAACGCCACGAGCGACAGAGCGCTCCCGATAGCCAGCATCCAAGACCCTCTGAAGACAGAGGGCTGGAGCCGCTAACAACAAACACAAAACACCGCGGTCCTCTGAAGACAGACTCCCGCTCCAACTCACGACAGGACGTCACCGTCCCGGCAGACCCTTGGAAGGGCCCACCCCAGGGTAATTTTTAGAGAGGTTTTCTTCCTCGCAGCCAGACGCACAGAGCAAGCTCCATACGCCCAGCCCCCAGGCCCACTCAGTGTGGGCTTCCGGGTTGGTGTGGCCGTGCAATGCCCGCCCTGAGAAGGGCAGGCAGCCCCACCTTTGCCAATGGCTGTCCGCGGCGGCCGAAGCCGCTACCCCCCATATCTGGGAGGCATCCCCCAATCCGCAACCCGGGGACGCGTCCGATGGCGGTATTGGCCCCGCACACGGAACCTAACCTAACCTTTTTTTTTTTTTTTTTTTTTTTTAAGGTGGGGAAAAATGCATTGAATTGCACGCTTCCGCTATGCGGGCTGTCTGGGGCTCTCCTGCCCAGAAGGGGCAGGCCTACCCAGTAAACAACCCCACCGTTTGCCGCCATCTCGGTTGCTGAGGGAGGAGCGACAGCAAAGCCTTATCCCCTACCCTCTGCAGGCGTCCGTCCATGGGTTGGACACACCGTATAAATGACTAGACTCCTTGGTGGGGGGTGGTGTGTAAAGAGCACCATCCCCCTAATAACAACAACAATGGCATTGGGGACAAAAGTCCCCAATAACCAACATAAAATAAAACAAAACAATAACAACAAATTGAGGACAAAAGTCCCCAATAACCACCATAAAATAAAAAAAAAAAAAATTGTAAAAGTAGAATAAAACACATTTAAAATTTACAATATCACAATATTTATCACAGTTGGGCACGGCTAAAATTCGTGCGCCGCTGTCCTACTCGTTTCCGACGGATGGGGTTGTCCGTTGTGGACTCCCTCACCCGTTCGGCCTCCTCCTTCTTCGCCATGACGGTCTTGGAGAAGACCGTCATGGCCCTCCAACACGCCTCGCTACCGACCATTTCGCGGATGACCGCCGGCAGCGACAAGTCCGGTCCAATGACCGCCTCGAGTCTGGTCCGTTCCGCCGCCCATGCACTGCACACGGCCAAGGTGTGGTCGGCCGTGTCTTCCGGTGCCCCGCAGTGATGGCACACTGGGGATGGCTCTCTCTTAGGCACCCTGTACAGGTATCTCCCGAAGCAACCGTGCCCCGAGAGAACCTGCACAAGGTGGAAGCTGAGCGCGCCCCACTTCCTGTCGTGCCACTCCTTGAGAACTGGGCGCAGAGCACCGATAGTGCGGTGCCCAGCGCTCGGGCTCTCCAGTCTCTCCGTCCAGTTCTGCCACATCTCCTCTGCGGCCTCTCTCCGCCAGCGAGCGACGTCCTCCAGGGGTGGGGCGGCACCCTGGCTTTTGGCCTCCGCGACGTTCGCGTAGACCTCGGCCAGCATGACCGCCTCCAACTCCCATGGAGGAGTGCCCGCGAGAGCACACGCCGCCTCCACCGATACAGAGAAGTAGGCCCGCGCGACCCTCCGTGCGACTACACGTTGGGTCCTACGCAGCACGGCCCTACTCTCTCTGCCCAACCTGTCAGCCCATATTGGTGCCCCGTAGAGTGCCATGGAGCGCACCACACCCGCAAACAACCGCCGACAGCTGGATTTGGGCCCTCCCAGGTTCGGCATAAGCCGCGCCAGAGCTCCTGCCGTGGCCACCAATTTGGGAGCCAGACGAGCAAAGTGCTCGCTGAACTTCCATCGACCGTCCAGTACCAGGCCGAGGTATTTCATAGTCGTCCCGATGGAGATGGACACACCGCCGACGACTATGAACGACCCAGATGGAGGGGCCCTCCTTGGTCCGTGGAAGCACAGGGCCTCCGACTTCTCCAGCGCCACCTTTAGGCCCAGCTGCCGAATTCGGCTGACAACCGCAGCTGTACCTGCAGTTGCCAGTATCTTGGCCTCCCTAAAATTTTCACCCCGGGCAGTGACGAGCGTGTCGTCGGCGTAGCATGTTATGCTGACGCCGCGAAGAGTAGCGCCCCTGATGGCCCAGTCGTAACCGATGTTCCACAGGAGTGGACCTAGGACCGACCCCTGTGGAACACCGGCAGCGACGACACATGCTCCTTCCCCATCCCTTGTCGGGAACCGCACCGACCTGCCGCTGAGGTAGGCCATGATCACCCGCTGGAGGTACAGCGGGAACCGGAAATACCTCAGGGCCTCCCGTATGGTAGTGTGGGGCAGGGTGTTGAAGGCGTTGGCAATGTCGAGCGACACTGCCAACATCACCCCGCCGGATGTCACCGCCTCCTCCGCCTGCTTCCTGACGCGCGATATGGCATCAATTGTGGACCTGGCTCGTCGGAACCCAAACTGACGGTCCGATAGGTTTGGACCGACGCAATCGAGGTGGTCGACAAGGCGGGTTGCGATGACACGCTCAAAGAGCTTGCCCGCCTCGTCGAGCAGCACGATCGGCCGGTACGCCGATGGTGCGTCCTCTGGCCGTCCGGGCTTCCGGAGCAGGACCAGCTTTCCCTCCTTCCAGGGGTCCGGAAACTTTCCGGCCCTCATACACGCCGTGAGGAGCTCCCGGAATCTGCTCCCCAGGCCTCCATTCTTCAATGCCAAAACCAGTGCCCTGCCGGGGACACCGTCTAGGCCGGGGGCCGTGTTCTTGGCCTGAAGCCTGTCGATGGCCGCCGACAGCTCCTCCTCTGAGACCTCGGGCACGACAGCACCACTCCCACCTGGCGCTCCTGCAACATTCCCCATCTCCGGGGGCTGGAAGTCTGCGTCCGGCGACGGAAACAGCGCAGCGACCACTCGATTAAGCAACTCCCCCTCCAATTGCGTTGTTAGAGGTGGGGCCCAGGGACGCAGCCTGCTCATGACAAGTTTGTAGGGCTTGCCCCAGGGGTCCCGGTCCAGCGTCGCCAGGAACTCCTCCCATGCCCTCTCCTTGGCCTCGGCAATGGCCACTCTTAGCGTCAGTTTGGCGCTACGGTACGCCTCAAGGAGTGCCAGCTCCTCCGCACTCTGCCCGACAGGCTGGTGGTTCCGGATGAGGCGACGCCGATAGTGGCCGTGCCTTCGCCTGGCCGACACGCAGGCCGCGCGAAGCCGAGCCAGATCCTCAGACCACCAGTAAATTTGTTTGCGGTCTGGGAGCTTTGTGACGCGCGGCATCGACGCGTCGCATACGTGCGCCATGGCACCCCTAAACCACTCCACCTCTTGGTCGACCTGAGGCTCCTCTGGAGGGGGCACCCAGTCTTCCACCATCGCCGCCAGAACCAACGCCTCCCGGTCCATCTTCTTCAAGGCCCACCTTGGCCCAAGGACGTGCCGCATCGTGGCTCGACCAGCCGATCTCAACTGGGGGGGGGAGATGTCGAACCGAATATATCGGTGGTCCGAAAGAGTCTCCTCCCCCTCCAGCACCCGCCAATCGCAGACCCGACTCGACAGTGTCAGGCTCGCCAGGGAGATATCTACTATGGAGCTCCCCTGGGCCCGAACACAAGTGGCGGTTGTCCCGCTGTTTAGGAGGCCAAGGTCGTTGGCAGCAATCCACTCCTCCAGGACCTCTCCTCTGCAGTCCGTGATGGGGCAGCCCCATTGGGTGGACTTTGCGTTGAGGTCTCCGGCCACAACCACAGGCTTAGGATGACAGCCTGCGACCAGAGACCCCAATTCGTCCAAAAAGCCCTCGAACTCGGACAGTGGCCGGTTCGGAGAAAAATAGGCGCCGACCACCGCCATGTCGTCCAGCACTGCCGCCACACAACCCTCGCCTCTCATTACGCTCTTTGGAGCAAGCGCCCTGCCGAACACAATTGCTGCTACACCATCGCGATCACTCACCCAATTTGTTTTGGGAGGGATCGCGTATGGTTCTGCCACAAAGCATATGTCGATCGACCACTGCGCCATGCTCTGATCGAGGAGACTCTGAGCAGCGGCGCAGTGATTGATATTCGCCTGCAACATTTTTAGAGACATCTTACACAGCGTCCGTCTCCATTGTCTCTTGCGATCCGCTCGGTGGATCCGCGCCTGTGGTCGGCGCCCTACGACTCATCATACGTTTGGGGGCCGAGCATTTAGCGCTCCCCAAACGGTGCTTGGCGTCCTTGCCCACTTCTGCGCACAGGACGCAGTGGGGAGGAGCCACACAGTCGGACGCCCTGTGGCCAGGTTGGCCGCAGCGATAGCACTGCTGCCCCCTGTCGATGGGCGACTTGCAAAGAGCCTTTGTGTGCCCCGCGAGCAAGCAGCGGAAGCACCGCATTTCCCTTTGGGGCAGCAGCTTGACCCGCGCCGAAACCCACCCCACTTTCAGGCGACCCTCCGCCACCTTCTTGGCCGCCAAGACTGGGCAGCTGACCCAAACGCCGAACAGGCCAGATCTGTCCTGGCGGGGCGCACCGGCCTTGATTTGGTCGAGCGGGCAACCTCCCTTTTCGGCGACGACCCGAGCCACCTCCTCGCTCGTCACCGACTCGTCAAGGTCCGAGACGAGTAGCTCCATCCGCTTTACCGGCCTCGAGACCTTGACGTCTCCCTCCGCACTACATACTTCTGCGATCTTTTGGGCCAGAGTGTCAGCCTTCGGACCGCTGGTGGCACCGGGGACCTCGATGATTGTGGCCCCCGTGGCAGCCTGGCGGAACCGTACAGCCTCGATCCCTAAGGACGAGAGGTCGACGGACCGCTTGGCCTCGCCGAGGACCTTTGCGTATGTTATGCCCTTCTCAATGGCGGCCGGACTCAATGTGATGACGACCGCCGAGGATTTCGGCGGTCTAGCCTTCGGCGCGCGCTGCACGGGCTTGACGGTTCCCGCAGGAGCCTTCTTCGTTGGCACCTTCGTAGGAGCTGCCGGGGCTGCCGCTTTTGGAGCCTTCTTCTTTCGGCCCACGACTGTCGACCAACCCTCCTCTTCTCGAGCAGAGGGTGGCGGCTGCGGGGCAACGGACGCGGGAGCAGGAGTGGGAGTGGGAGGAGTATCACTCTTCTTCGCTTTCCCAGTCTTCCTTTTTATTCTCTTCTCGGCCTGCGCTGATGTGGAAGCCACTGGTGCGATTGCTGGAGTGGCAGCTGGTGCAACCGCTGGCTTTGTCGCTTTCACCATTCGAGGGGCGGGGGCTGTCTCCACCTCCATCCTCCTCTCGTGCGCCAATGACGGGCGCAGCCTGGGCTCCGGGTTAAGACGCGGCTCAAGCCCCTCTATGCGGGCATTGAGCCTGTCTGAAAGGCGGCTCAGGATGCGAGCCTCCAGGTCTTCGTCGTGACGTGGCGATTGCGTGGAGGTTTCTCGCACACTCGCACGCAGTTCTTCTATCTCCTTCCTTAGGCTGGCCACTTCCGTTTGGAGACGGGTATTGGCGGCCTGCAGCTTCCGTGTTTCCTCACTGGCACTCCGGGAGATGAGTGCCTCTGTAGCCTCTTTAATGAGGATGACGGCGTCTTTTAAATTCTTTTTCATCGTCCCCTTCAGGTTGGACGATTTCTTCTCAACCGTTACAATCATCTCTAGGCCTGCCTTGACGCGACCCGCCAAGTCAGAGCCCAGGTCACCATCCGTGCCGACGCTGACAACAGTATCGGAGCAGGAAGACTCCGAGAGCCGCCTCGTGAAGCGGCTGCTTAAAGCCCGGCAGGTCTCAAAGGCCTCCCTCTCCGCTTCGATCTCCATTTCTACCTGGGCGGCCCTAGCAGCCTCCATCTTTGCTTTGGCCAACCCTACATACTCCCCGGTGGTCGGGGGGCGCCCTCTTCCTCTCCTGGCGCTGTTGAGCTTAGGCACTGGACTTGCCTGCCCTACTACATCGTCGTCGTCTTCGTCCTCTCGGCCACGCTTTAACCAAAAGCGTCCGGGCTCGGGACTTGCCACAGAGTGACACGTCTCAACGGATACGAGGGTCGAATCCGACGAATCCCCATCATCGTCTCCACTAACACTGCCGCGTGGCTCCGGTGTGACGCAGGGACTGCGCTCCAGAACCACCCTGCACTCTCTCAATTTCGCCGCTGAGTCGCTCAGCCCTACAACAGACTCCGCCGCATCACGCGGCACCGACGTCGAAGGTTTTGGGTTTTTATTAGTATCAATGTCCATAACTGATCCCACGAGTGTGGGGGAAAAGAAGTCCACCCGGGCGGTGCCCCCTGCACCCGGGTAACCCTACATACACGTGGAGGTCGGGAGGTGTCCACGGTTTGGCCGCTAGCTGGCTGACGTACTCCCCAGCCACCTCCCATAACGGGAGGCGTCCTGTGCCACGGTGCCTGAACACAAGGACTTTGAGGCACTTTTTTATTGAGGTGTGCGTCCTCTCAGGCCCAGCCAATGAAGGCAAGACCCACTGGCCCTACCTGCCCCCGCTAGACATGACAACGGACGAGGCAGGCAGGGTAACAGCTCGCCCGACGGTAGCCATAAATGGCCTGTCCGGAGCCGCACTGAAGCGGACACCGAACCCGCCGCGCCGCGGACACTGTCCGCCATCCCACGAGCCGAAGCTCCACCAACACAACAGGCGATGAACGCCGTGAGCGAAAGAACACTCCCGAATAGCCAGCATCCAGGGCGCCTCTGGAAGCAGAGGGCTGGAGCCGCTAACACAACACCGACAAGGGAGACCAACACTCAACACCGCGGTCCTCTGAAACAGACTCCCGCTCCACCTCACAACAGGACGTCACCGTCCCGGCAGACCCTTGGAAGGGCCCACCCCAGGGTAATTTTTTTAAAGAGGTTTTCTTCCTCGCAGCCAGACGCACAGAGCAAGCCCCATACGCCCAGCCCCCAGGCCCACTCAGTGTGGGCTTCCGGGTTGGTGTGGCCGTGCAATGCCCGCCCTGAGAAGGGCAGGCAGCCCCACCGTTGCCAATGGCTGTCCGCGACGGCCGAAGCCGCTACCCCCCATATCTGGGAGGCATCCCCCAATCCGCAACCCGGGGACGCGTCCGATGGCGGTATTGGCCCCGCACACGGAACCTTTTTTTTTTTTTTTTTTTTTTTTTTTTTTTTTTTTTTTTTTTTTTTAGGTGGGGAAAAATGCATTGAATTGCACGCTTCCGCTATGCGGGCTGTCTGGGGCTCTCCTGCCCGGAAGGGGCAGGCCTACCCAGTAAACAACCCCACCGTTTGCCGCCATCTCGGTTGCAGAGGGAGGAGCGACAGCAGAGCCTTATCCCCTACCCTCCGCAGGCGTCTGTCCTATTTAAAGGACCCATCTCTAGGTCGATGGGGATGGTGTGTAAAGAGCACCAACCCCATCACAACAACAACTTTGCAATCCTGGGACAACACCAAGGAAATAAAAATAAAACAAAAACAACAACAACTTTGGGGACAATAGTCCCCAATAACCACCATAAAATTATTTTATAAATATAATTAGTAAATGTAAAGTAAATAAATAAATAAATAACAAAACATAACTAAATATAAATATAAAATGCACAACAACAACTTTGGGGACAAAAGTCCCCAATAACCACCACAAAAAAATATATAACAAAATAAAAACAACAACAACTTTGGGGACAAAAGTCCCCAAAAACCATCACAAATATAAATAAATTAATTATAAACATAGAAAAAACACACATTTACAATTAAAATATCACAGTTTTATATATCACACAGCAGCGCGGCTAAAGTTCGTGCGCCGCCGTCCTGCACGCTTCCGACGGATGGGGTTGTCCGTTGTGGACTCCCTCACCCGTTCGGCCTCCTCCTTCTTCGCCATGACGGTCTTGCAGAAGGCCGTCATGGCCCTCCAACTTACCTCGCTGCTGACCATCTCGCGGATGACCGCCGGCAGCGACAGGTCCGATCCGATGACCAATTCGAGCCTGGTCCGTTCCGCCGCCCATGCACTGCACACGGCCAAGGTGTGATCGGCCGTATCCTCCGATGCCCCGCAGTGATGACATACTGGGGACGGCTCTCTCTTCGGCACCTTGAACAGGTATCTCCCGAAGCAACCGTGCCCCGAAAGTACCTGCACAAGGTGGAAGGTGAGCGCGCCCCACTTGCGGTCGTGCCATTGCCTGAGCACTGGGAGCAATGCACCAACAGTGCGATGACCAGCGCTCGGGCTCTCCAACCTCTCCTCCCAGTTCTGCCACATCTCCTCTGCGGCCTCTCTCCTCCAGCGTGCGACGTCCTCCAGGGGTGGAGCGGCACCCCGGCTTTTGGCCTCCGCGACGTTCGCGTAAACCTCAGCCAGCATGCCCGCCTCCAACTCCCAGGGAGGAGTGCCCGCCAGAGCGCATGCCGCCTCCAGGGAAACAGAAAAATAGGCCCGCGCAGCCCTACGTGCCACTATGCGCTGTGTCCTGCGCAGCACAGCCCTACTCTCCCTGCACAATCTGTCCGCCCATATTGGGGCCCCGTAAAGTGCCATTGAGCGCACGACACCCGCAAACAACCGCCGACAACTAGACTTCGGACCACCCAAGTTCGGCATCAGACGCGCCAGAGCTCCTGCTGTGGCCACCAATTTGGGAGCCAGACGAGCGAAATGCTCACCAAACCTCCATCGGCCATCCAAAACAAGGCCGAGGTACTTCATGGTGCGCCCGATATTAATGGACACACCGCCGACGATAATTGCTGACCCCGATGCTGGAGCCCTCCTAGGCCCGTGGAAACACAGGGCCTCCGACTTCTCCAACGCCACTTTCAGACCCAGCTGCCGAATGCGACTGACCACTGCAGCTGTTCCCGCCGTCACCAGTATTTTGGCCTCTCTGAAGGTTTGGCCTCGGGCTGTGACCAACGTGTCATCCGCATAACAGGTGACGCCAACGCCGCGAAGAGTGGCGCCCCTAATCGCCCAATCATAGCCGATGTTCCACAGGAGTGGGCCCAGGACCGATCCCTGTGGAACACCAGCCGCAACAGCACACGCACCTTCGCCCTCTTTCGTCGGGAATCTCACCGACCGGCCCCTGAGGTAGTCCATTATCAACCGCTGGAGGTACAGCGGGAAACGGAAATACCTCAGGGCCTCCCGTATAGTAGTGTGGGGCAGGGTGTTGAAGGCATTGGCAATGTCGAGCGACACTGCCAACATCACCCCGCCAGATGTCACCGCCTCCTCCGCCGACTTCTTCACTCCGGAAATCGCGTCTATCGTGGATCTTGCTCGCCGGAACCCGAACTGACGATCCGACAAGTTTGGACCAACGCAATCGAGGTGGTCGACAAGGCGGGTTGCGATGACGCGCTCAAAGAGCTTGCCCGCCTCGTCGAGCAGCACGATTGGCCGGTACGCCGAAGGCGAGTCCTCCGGACGACCGGGCTTCCGAAGTAGAACCAACTTCCCTTCCTTCCAGGGGGCCGGAAACTTTCCTTCTCGCATGCACTTGTAGAGGAGCTCCCGGAATCTGCTCCCCAGGCCTCCGTTCTTCAGGGCCAGAACTAAAGCCCTACCGGGGACACCATCCAGGCCAGGGGCCGTGTTCTTCATCTGGAGCCTGTCGATGGCCGCAGACAACTCTTCTTCGGTGATTTCAGGCACATCAATACCAGCCTCTGACGAACCTGCTCTCCTTCCCATTTCTGGCGGCTGGAAATCTTCGTCCGGCGATGGGAACAACGCGACGATCACACGATTCAGTAGCTCCGTCTCCATTTGCGTGGTGAGAGGGGGAGCCCAGGGACGCAGCCTGCTCATGACGAGCTTGTAGGGCTTGCCCCAGGGGTCCCGGTCCAGCGTCGCCAGAAACTCCTCCCACGCCCTCTCCTTCGCTTCGGCGATTGCCACCCTAAGCGCCAATTTGGCGCTGCGGTACGCCTCCAGTAGCGCCTGCTCTTCCGCACTCTGTCCGATCGGTTGGTGATTACGGACGAGGCGACGCCGATGGTGGCTGAGCCTCCGTCTGGCCGAAACGCAGGCCTCACGGAGTCTCGCCAGATCCGCAGACCACCAGTAGACTTGATTCCGGTCCGGGAGCTTCGTGACGCGCGGCATCGACGCGTCACACACGCGCGCCATGGCATCCCGGAACCACTCCACCTCTTGCTGTAAAACAGGATCTTCCGGAGCGGGCGACCAATCTTCGACCATAGCCGCCAGTACCAGCGCCTCCCGGTCCATCTTCTTCAGGGCCCATCTTGGCCCAAGGACGTGCCGCATCGTTGTGTTTCGACCCGCCGATCTCGACTGGAGAGGGGAGATGTCGAACCGTATGTATCGGTGGTCCGATAGTGTCTCTTCCCCCTCCAGCACTTGCCAATCGCAGACCCGACGTGACAGTGTCAGGCTCGCCAGGGAGATATCCACGATTGAACTTCCCTGGGCCCGAACACATGTAGCAGTTGTCCCACGATTCAGCACTCCAAGGTCGTTGGCCGCTATCCACTCTTCCAGCAGCTCTCCTCTTCTGTCCGTCGTTGTACAGCCCCATTGAGTGGACTTAGCGTTGAAGTCTCCGGCCACAACCGCAGGCTTAGGATGACAGCCTGCGACCAGAGACCCCAATTCGTCCAGAAACCTTTCAAACTCAGACAGTGGCCGGTTCGGAGAGAAATAGACGCCGACCACTGCCATGTCGTCGAGGACTGCGACCACACACCCTTCTCCTCTCATAACGTTCCTTGGAGTGAACGCCCTGCCGAAAACAATAACTGCGTCGCCATTGCGATCACTCACCCAGTTAGTTTTGGGAGGGATCGCATATGGCTCCGCTACCACACAAATATCAATTGACCACTGCGCCATGCTCTGGTCAAGAAGGCTCTGAGCAGCGGCGCAGTGGTTAACGTTCACTTGCAGGAACTTTGCTGGCATCTTCACACAAGCTCTGTCTCCATATTCTCTGTCAACCCGCTCGGTGGGTTCGCGCCAGAGGTCGGCGCCCTACGGCTCATCGTACGTTTGGGGGCCGAGCACTTGGCGCTCCCCAAACGATGATTGGCGTCCTTTCCCACTTCTGCGCACAGGACGCAGTGGGGGGGAGCCACACAGTCTGACGCCCGGTGACCTGGTTGGCCGCAGCGATAGCACTGCTGCCCCCGGTCGACGGGTGACTTGCACATCGCTTTTGTGTGCCCCGCGAGCAAACAACGGAAGCACCGCATTTCGCGTTGGGGCAGCAGCTTTACGCGCGCCGACACCCACCCCACTTTCAGGCGGCCCTCTGCCACCTTCTTGGCCGCCAAAATTGGACAGCTGACCCACACGCCGAACAGGCCAGATCTGTCCTGGCGGGGCACACCGACCTTGACATGGTCGAGCGTGCATCCTCCCTTTTCCGCAACGACACGAGCTACCTCTTCACTTGTTACCGACTCGTCAAGGTCCGAGACGAACAGCTCCATCTTCTTGACGGGCCTCGACACCTTGACTTCTCCCTCCGCGCTGCACACCTCGGCGATCTTCTGCGCCAGCGTGTCTGCCTTGGGGCCGCTGGTGGCCCCGGGCACTTCTATAATGGTGGCCCCCGTAGCGGCCTGGCGGAACCGCACGGCCTCGATTCCGAGGGACGCTAGGTCCACTGACCGCTTGGCCTCTCCGAGGACCTTGGCATAGGTTATGCCCTTCTCAATGGCGGCCGGACTCAGCGTGATGACGACCGCTGCAGATTTCGGTGGTCTGGCCTTGGGCGCGCGCTGCACGGGCTTGACGGGCCCAGCAGAAGCCTTCTTCGGTGGCACCTTCGCAGGAGCTGCTGGGGCTGTCTGCTTTGGTGTCTTCTTCTTTCGGCTGACAACAGTCGACCAACCCTCCTCTTGAGTAGAGGGTGTCGGCTGCGGGACAACCGGTGCGGGAGCAGGAGTGGGAGCAGTGGCGCTCTTCTTGCCTTTCCCACCCTTCTTCTTAGTGTTCTTCTCAGCCTGCGTAGATGTTGAGGCCACAGGTGCCGGAATGGCAGCTGGTGCAGGCGCCGGCTTCGTCGCTTTCACTTTTCGCGGGACGGGCGCCGACGGAGGAATCACGTCGTCGGCCGTCTCCGCCTCCATCCTCCTCTCGTGCGCCAAAGACGGACGCAGACGGGGCTGCGGGTTAAGGCGCGGCTCTAGCCCCTCGATGCGGGCATTGAGCCTGTCTGAAAGGCGGCTCAGAATGCGAGCCTCCATGTCCTCATCTTGACGCGGCGGTTGCGTTTCTCGTACACTCGCACGCAGTTCCTCGATCTCCTTACGTAGACTGGCCACTTCCGTTTGGAGACGGGTATTGGCCGCCTGCAGCTTCCGTGTCTCTTCAGTGGCACTCCTGGAGATGAGTGCCTCCGTAGCCTCTTTAATTAGGATGACGGCGTCCTTCAGGTTCTTTTTCATCGTACCCTTCAGGTTCGATGACTTTTTCTCTACTGTCGCAATCATCTCTAGGCCTGCCTTGACGCGACTCGCCAAGTCAGAGCCCAGATCTCCGTCCTTTTCAGTGTTGCCCTCTATATCTGAGGCGGAAGTCTCCGAAAGCCGACTCGTGAAGCGGCTGCTTAACGAACGGCAGATCTCAAACGCCTCCTTCTCCGCCTGCGTCTCCATCTCCTCTTGAGCGGCCCTTGCCAGCTCCCTCTTGGCTTTGGCCAGCCCTACATACTCCCCGGTGGTCGGGGGGCGCCCTCTACCTCTCCTGGCGCTGTTCAATTTACGCGCTGGATTAGCGCGCGCTTCTTCTTCGTCGTCCGAGTCGTCTCGGCCGCGCTTCTTCCAATAGCGACCGGGCTCCGGACTCCGACTCCGGACAGAGTGACACGTCTCCAATGACCCTACGGAAGAGTCCGACGCGTCTCCATCTTCCTCACCACGATCAGCGCTGCTTGGCACCGGCGTAACGCACGGACTGCGCTCCAGCACCACTCTGCACTCCTTCACCAACGCCGCTGATTCGCTCAGCCCAACAACACACTCCGCCGCTTCGCACGGCTCCGACGTCGAAAAGTTTGGGTTTTTGTTTTTAGAGGATTCCATACTTAGTCCCACGAGTGTGGGGGAAAAGAAGTCCACCCGGGCGGTGCCCCCTGCACCCGGGTAACCCTAGATACGCGTGGAGGTCGGGAGGTATCCACGGTTTGGCCGCTAGCTGGCTGACGTACTCCCCAGCCACCTCCCATAACGGGAGGCGTCCTGTGCCACGGTGCCTGAACACAAGGACTTTGAGGCACTTTTTTATTGAGGTGTGCGTCCTCTCAGGCCCAGCCAATGAAGGCAAGACCCACTGGCCCTGCCTGCCCCCGCTAGACATGACAACAGACGAGGCAGGCAGGGTAACAGCTCGCCCGACGGTGGCCATGAAAATGGCCTGTCCGGAGCCGCACTGAAGCGGACACCGAACCCGCCGCGCCGCGGACACAGTCCGCCATCCCACGAGCCGAAGCTCCACCAACACAACAGGCGAAAAACGCCACGAGCGACAGAGCGCTCCCGATAGCCAGCATCCAAGACCCTCTGAAGACAGAGGGCTGGAGCCGCTAACAACAAACACAAAACACCGCGGTCCTCTGAAGACAGACTCCCGCTCCAACTCACGACAGGACGTCACCGTCCCGGCAGACCCTTGGAAGGGCCCACCCCAGGGTAATTTTTAGAGAGGTTTTCTTCCTCGCAGCCAGACGCACAGAGCAAGCTCCATACGCCCAGCCCCCAGGCCCACTCAGTGTGGGCTTCCGGGTTGGTGTGGCCGTGCAATGCCCGCCCTGAGAAGGGCAGGCAGCCCCACCTTTGCCAATGGCTGTCCGCGGCGGCCGAAGCCGCTACCCCCCATATCTGGGAGGCATCCCCCAATCCGCAACCCGGGGACGCGTCCGATGGCGGTATTGGCCCCGCACACGGACGCACACGGAACCTAACCTAACCTTTTTTTTTTTTTTTTTTTTTTTTTTTTTTTTTTTTTTAGGTGGGGAAAAATGCATTGAATTGCACGCTTCCGCTATGCGGGCTGTCTGGGGCTCTCCTGCCCAGAAGGGGCAGGCCTACCCAGTAAACAACCCCACCGTTTGCCGCCATCTCGGTTGCAGAGGGAGGAGCGACAGCAAAGCCTTATCCCCTACCCTCCGCAGGCGTCTGTCCTACTTAAAGGACCCATCTCTAGGTCGATGGGGATGGTGTGTAAAGCGCACCAACCCCATCACAACAACAACTGTACAATCCAGGGACAACACCAAGAAAATAAAAAAAAAAAAAAAAACAAAAACAACAACAACTTTGGGGACAAAAGTCCCCAATAACCACCATAAAATAATTTTATACATATAAATAGTAAAGTAAAGTAAATAAATAACAAAACAACTAAATATACATATAAAATACACAACAACAACTTTGGGGACAAAAGTCCCCAATAACCAACACAAAATAGTATAAATATAAATAGTAAAAGTAAAGATAACAAAGACTAAATATAAATATACAACAACAACAACTTTGGGGACAAAAGTCCCCAATAACCAACACAAAATAGTATAAATATAAATAGTAAAAGTAAACATAACAAAGACTAAATATAAATATACAACAACAACAACTTTGGGGACAAAAGTCCCCAATAACCAACACAAAAATACAAATAAGTTAATTAAAAACATAAAAACACATTTAAAATTAAAATATCACACCAAAAAATATCACGTAGCACGGCTAAAATTTGCGCGCCGCCGTCCTACTCGTTTCCGACGGATGGGGTTGTCCGTTGTGGACTCCCTCACCCGTTCGGCCTCCTCCTTCTTCGCCATGACGGTCTTGCAGAAGGCCGTCATGGCCCTCCAACTCGCCTCGCTGTCGACCATCTCGCTGACGACCGCCGGCAGCGATAGGTCCGGTCCGATGACCGCCTCGAGCCTGGCCCGCTCCACCGCCCATGCACTGCACACGGCCAGGGTGTGGTCGGCCGTGTCCTCCGGTGCCCCGCAGTGGTGACACGCTGGGGACGGCTCTCTCCTCGGCACCTTGAACAGGTATCTCCCGAAGCAACCGTGCCCCGAGAGAACCTGCACGAGGTGGAAGGTGAGCGCGCCCCACTTGCGGTCGTGCCACTTCTTGAGCACTGGGAGCAGTGCACCTACAGTGCGGTGTCCAGCGCTCGGATTCTCCAACTTCTCCTGCCACACTTGCCACATCTCTTCTGTCGCCTCTCTCCTCCAGCGAGCGACGTCCTCCAGGGGTGGGGCGGCACCCTGGCTTTTGGCCTCCGCGACGTTCGCGTAGACCTCGGCCAGCATGACCGCCTCCAACTCCCACGGAGGGGTGCTCGCAAGAGCACACGCCGCCTCTAGGGACACGGAAAAGTACGCCCGTGCAACCCTGCGTGCCACTACTCGTTGGGTTCTGCGTAGCACGGCCCTACTCGCTCTGCATAGTCTGTCGGCCCATATTGGTGCCCCGTAGAGTGCCATGGATCGAACGACGCCCGCAAGCAGGCGCCGACAACCCGATTTGGGACCCCCTAGATTTGGCATGAGACGTGCCAGAGCTCCTGCAGTTGCCACCAATTTGGGAGCTAGGCGAGCAAAGTGCTCACCAAATCTCCATCGGCCGTCCAGGACAAGGCCGAGGTACTTCATGGTGGTCCCGATTTTTATGGACACACCACCTACAACAATTTCAGAGCCGCTTGGAGGGGCTCTCCTCGGCCCGTGAAAGCACAGAGCCTCCGATTTCTCTAGCGCCACCTTTAGGCCTAGTTGTCGAATACGACTGACAACCGCAGCTGTACCTGCAGTCGCCAGTATTCTGGCCTCCCTAAAGTTGTCACCCCGGGCAGTGACGAGCGTGTCGTCAGCGTAGCAGGTTATGCTGACGCCGCGAAGGGTAGCGCCCCTGATGGCCCAATCATAGCCGATATTCCACAGGAGTGGCCCTAAGACCGACCCCTGTGGAACACCAGCCAGGACGGAACAAGCGCCTTCGCCGTCCTTTGTCGGGAATCTCACCGACCGGCCCGTGAGGTAGTCCATTATCAGCCGCTGGAGGTACAGCGGGAAACGGAAATACCTCAGGGCCTCCCGTATGGTAGTGTGGGGCAAGGTGTTGAAGGCGTTGGCAATGTCGAGCGACACTGCCAACATCACCCCGCCCGATGCCACCGCCTCCTCTGCCGACTTCTTCACCCCCGAAATAGCATCAATAGTCGACCTGGCTCGCCGGAAACCAAACTGCCGATCCGACAAATTCGGACCGACGCAATCAAGGTGGTCGACAAGGCGGGTTGCGATGACGCGCTCAAAGAGCTTGCCCGCCTCGTCGAGCAGCACGATTGGCCGGTACGCCGAGGGCGAATCCTCTGGGCGACCGGGCTTCTGGAGCAACACCAACTTACCTTCCTTCCAGGGATCCGGAAACTTTCCGGTCCTCATACACAGCGTGAGGAGCTCGCGGAATCTACTTCCCATGTCACCATTTTTTAGGGCCAGAACCCATGCTCTGCCGGGGACACCGTCTAGGCCGGGGGCCGTGTTCTTGGCCTGAAGCCTTTCGATGGCCGCGGACAGTTCCTCCTCCGAGACCTCGGGTACAACAGCACCATTCTCGTCCAGCGTTCCCGCGACACTCCCCATCTCCGGAGGCTGAAAGTCTGCGTCCGGCGAGGGAAACAACGCAGCGACAACTCGATCCAGCAGCTCCGTCTCCATTTGCGTTGTTAGAGGGGGGGCCCAGGGACGCAGCCTGCTCATGACGAGCTTGTAAGGCTTGCCCCAGGGGTCCCGGTCTAGCGTCGCCAGGAACTCCTCCCACGCCCTCTCCTTAGCTTCGGCAATGGCCACCCTTAGCGCCAGTTTGGCGCTGCGGTAAGCCTCTAAAAGTGCCAGCTCCTCTTCATTTTGACCCACCGGTTGGCGATTCCTGACGAGGCGTCGCCGAAAATGGCTGTGCCTCCGCCTGGCCAGTACGCAAGCCTCGCGCAATTGTGCAAGGTCCGCAGACCACCAATAAATCTGCTTCCGGTCCGGGAGCTTCGTGACGCGCGGCATCGACGCGTCACACACGCGCGCCATGGCATCCCGGAACCACTCCACCTCTTGGTGGACCTGAGGCTCCTCCGGTGGGGGCGCCCAGTCCTCCACCATTGCCGCCAGAACCAAACACTCCCGGTTCAACTTCTTGAGGGCCCACCTTGGCCCGTGGACGTGCCGCATCGTGACTCGGCCAGCCGATCTCGACTGGAGGGGGGAGATGTCGAACCGAATATATCGGTGGTCCGACAGAGTCTCCTCCCCCTCCAGCACCCGCCAGTCGCAGACACGACGTGACAAAGTCAGGCTCGCCAGAGAGATGTCGACGATCGAACTTCCCTGGGCCCGAACACACGTGGCAGTTGTGCCACGATTGAGGACGCCAAGGTCGTTGGCCGCCACCCACTCCTCGAGGACCTCCCCTCTGCAGTCCGTGATGGGGCAGCCCCATTCAGTGGACTTGGCGTTGAAGTCTCCGGCCACAATAACAGGCTTAGGATGACAGCCTGCGACCAGAGACCCCAATTCGTCCAAAAACCTCTCGAACTCGGACAGTGGCCGGTTCGGAGAGAAATAGACTCCGACCACTGCCATGTCGTCGAGGACTGCGACCACACACCCTTCTCCTTTCCTGACGCTCCTCGGAGTCAGCGCCCTTCCAAAAACAATGGCAGCAACACCATTGCGATCGCACACCCAATTCGTTTTGGGCGGGACCACATATGGCTCCGCGACGACACAAATATCAATCGACCACTGCGCCATGCTCTGGTCAAGGAGACTCTGAGCAGCGGCGCAGTGGTTGATGTTCACCTGCAAAACTTTGACTGACATCCTAAACGACCTCTGTCTCCATTATCTCTGTTGACCCGCTCGGTGGGTTCGCGCCTGTAGTCGGCGCCCTACGGCTCATCGTGCGTTTGGGGGCCGAGCACTTGGCGCTCCCCAAACGATGACTGGCGTCCTTTCCCACTTCTGCGCACAGGACGCAGTGGGGGGGAGCCACACAGTCTGACGCCCGGTGACCTGGTTGGCCGCAGCGATAGCACTGCTGCCCCCGGTCGACGGGTGACTTGCACATCGCTTTTGTGTGCCCCGCGAGCAAACAACGGAAGCACCTCATTTCGCGTTGGGGCAGTAGCTTTACGCGCGCCGACACCCACCCCACTTTCAGGCGGCCCTCTGCCACCTTCTTGGCCGCCAAAATTGGACAGCTGACCCACACGCCGAACAGGCCAGATCTGTCCTGGCGGGGCGCACCGACCTTGACTTGGTCGAGCGGGCATCCTCCCTTTTCCGCAACGACCCGAGCTACCTCCTCACTCGTTACCGACTCGTCAAGGTCCGAGACGAACAGCTCCATTTTCTTGACCGGCCTCGAAACCTTGACTTCTCCCTCCGCGCTGCACACCTCGGCGATCTTCTGCGCCAGGGTGTCTGCCTTGGGGCCGCTGGTGGCCCCGGGCACTTCAATAATGGTGGCCCCTGTAGCGGCCTGGCGGAACCTCACGGCCTCGATTCCGAGGGACGCTAGGTCCACTGACCGCTTGGCCTCACCGAGGACCTTGGCATAGGTTATGCCCTTCTCAATGGCGGCCGGACTCAGCGTGATGACGACCGCTGAAGATTTCGGCGGTCTGGCCTTGGGCGCGCGCTGCACGGACTTGACGGGCCCAGCAGGAGCCTTCTTCGTTGGCACCTTCGCAGGAGCTGCTGGGGCTGTCTGCTTTGGTGTCTTCTTTTTCCGGCTAACAACAGTCGACCAACCCTCCTCTTGTGTAGAGGGTGTCGGCTGCGGGACAACCGGTGCGGGAGCAGGGGTGGGAGCAGTGGCGCTCTTCTTTCCTTTCCCACCCTTCTTCTTAGTATTCTTCTCAGCCTGCGCAGATGTTGAGGCCACAGGTGCTGGAGTGGCAGCTGGTGCAGGCGCCGGCTTCGCCGCTTTCACATTTCGCGGGACGGGCGCCGACGGAGGAATCACGTCGTCGGCCGTCTCCGCCTCCATCCTCCTCTCGTGCGCCAAAGACGGACGCAGACGGGGCTGCGGGTTAAGGCGCGGCTCAAGCCCCTCGATGCGGGCATTGAGCCTGTCTGAAAGGCGGCTCAGAATGCGAGCCTCCATGTCCTCATCTTGACGCGGCGGTTGCGTTTCACGCACACTCGCACGCAATTCTTCAATCTCCTTACGTAGACTGGCCACTTCCGTTTGGAGACGGGTATTGGCCGCCTGCAGTTTCCGTGTCTCTTCAGTGGCACTCCTGGAGATGAGTGCCTCCGTAGCCTCTTTAATGAGGATGACGGCGTCCTTCAGGTTCTTTTTCATCGTCCCCTTCAGGTTCGATGACTTTTTCTCCACCGTCGCAATCATCTCTAGGCCTGCCTTGACGCGACTCGCCAAGTCAGAGCCCAGATCTCCGTCCTTTTCAATATTGCCCTCTATATCTGAGGCAGAAGTCTCCGAGAGCCGACTCGTGAAGCGGCTGCTTAACGAACGGCAGATCTCAAACGCCTCCCTCTCCGCTTCAATCTCCATCTCGATCTGGGCGGCCCTGGCGAACTCTCTTTTCGCTTTGGCATACCCTACATACTCCCCGGTGGTCGGGGGGCGCCCTCTTCCTCTCCTGGCGCTGTTGAGCTTAGGCGCTGGACTTGCCTGCTCTACTTCATCGTCGTCGTCTTCGTCCTCTCGGACGCGCTTTAACCAGAAGCGACCGGACTCGGAACTTGCCACAGAGCGACAAGTCTCAACGGACACGAGGGTCGAGTCCGACGCGTCCCCTTCATCAACACAACTGACACTGCCGCGTGGCTCCGGTGTGACGCAAGTGCTGCGCTCCAGAACCACCCTGCACTCTCTCATCTTCACCGCTGAGTCACTCAGCCCTACTACAGACTCCGCCGCTTCGCACGGCTCCGACGTCGAAAAGTTTGGGGTTTTAGTGTTTTCAGAATCCATACTTAGTCCCACGAGTGTGGGGGAAAAGAAGTCCACCCGGGCGGTGCCCCCTGCACCCGGGTAACCCTAGATACGCGTGGAGGTCGGGAGGTATCCACGGTTTGGCCGCTAGCTGGCTGACGTACTCCCCAGCCACCTCCCATAACGGGAGGCGTCCTGTGCCACGGTGCCTGAACACAAGGACTTTGAGGCACTTTTTTATTGAGGTGTGCGTCCTCTCAGGCCCAGCCAATGAAGGCAAGACCCACTGGCCCTACTTGCCCCCGCTAGACATGACAACAGACGAGGCAGGCAGGGTAACAGCTCGCCCGACGGTGGCCATGAAAATGGCCTGTCCGGAGCCGCACTGAAGCGGACACCGAACCCGCCGCGCCGCGGACACAGTCCGCCATCCCACGAGCCGAAGCTCCACCAAACACAACAGGCGAAAAAACGCCATGAGCGACAGAACACTCCCTAGCCAGCATCCAAGACCCTCTGGAGACAGAGGGCTGGAGCCGCTATCACCAACACACAACAAGAGAGTCCGACACTCAACACCGCGGTCCTCTGAAAACAGACTCCCGCTCCACCTCAAAACAGGACGTCACCGTCCTAGCAGACCCTTGGAAGGGCCCACCCCAGGGTAATTTTTAGAGAGGTTTTCTTCCTCGCAGCCAGACGCACAGAGCAAGCCCCATACGCCCAGCCCCCAGGCCCACTCAGTGTGGGCTTCCGGGTTGGTGTGGCCGTGCAATGCCCGCCCTGAAAAGGGCAGGCAGCCCCACCGTTGCCAATGGCTGTCCGCGGCGGCCGAAGCCGCTACCTCCCATATCTGGGAGGCATCCCCCAATCCGCAACCCGGGGACGCGTCCGATGGCGGTATTGGCCCCGCACACGGAAACCTAACCTAACCTAACCTAACCTAACCTAACCTTTTTTTTTTTTTTTTTTTTTTTTAGGTGGGGAAAAATGCATTGAATTGCACGCTTCCGCTATGCGGGCTGTCTGGGGCTCTCCTGCCCAGAAGGGGCAGGCCTACCCAGTAAACAACCCCACCGTTTGCCGCCATCTCGGTTGCAGAGGGAGGAGCGACAGCAGAGCCTTATCCCCTACCCTCCGCAGGCGTCTGTCCTACTTAAAGGACCCATCTCTAGGTCGATGGGGATGGTGTGTAAAGAGCACCAACCCCATCACAACAACAACTTTGCAATCCATGGGACAACACCAACAAAATAAAATAAAACAAAAACACAACAACAACTTTGGGGACAAAAGTCCCCAATAACCACCATAAAATAATTTTATAAGTATAAATAGTAGATGTAAAGTAAATAAATAAATAAATAACAAAACATAACTAAATATAAATATAAAATGCACAACAACAACTTTGGGGACAAAAGTCCCCAATAACCACCACAAAGTAAATAACAAAATAAAAACAACAACAACTTTGGGGACAAAAGTCCCCAATGACCAACACAAAATACAAATAAATTAATTAAAAACATAAAAACACATTTAAAATTAAAATATAACACCAAAAAAAAAAAATATCACGGAGCACGGCTAAAATTTGCGCGCCGCCGTCCTGCACGCTTCCGACGGATGGGGTTGTCCGTTGTGGACTCCCTCACCCGTTCGGCCTCCTCCTTCTTCGCCATGACGGTCTTGCAGAAGACCGTCATGGCCCTCCAACTTACCTCGCTGTCGACCATCGCGCTGACGACCGCCGGCAGCGACAAGTCCGGCCCGATAACCGCCTCGAGCCTGGCCCGCTCCACCGCCCATGCACTGCACACGGCCAGGGTGTGGTCGGCCGTGTCCTCTGGTGCCCCGCAGTGGTGACACGCTGGGGACGGCTCTCTCTTCGGCACCTTGAACAGGTATCTCCCGAAGCAACCGTGCCCCGAGAGAACCTGCACAAGGTGGAAGGTGAGCGCGCCCCACTTGCGGTCGTGCCACTTCTTGAGCACTGGAAGCAGTGCACCTACAGTGCGGTGTCCAGCGCTCGGATTCTCCAACTTTTCCTGCCAAACCTGCCACATCTCTTCTGTCGCCTCTCTCCTCCAGCGAGCGACGTCCTCCAGGGGTGGGGCGGCACCCTGGCTTTTGGCCTCCGCGACATTCGCGTAGACCTCGGCCAGCATGCCCGCCTCCAACTCCCACGGAGGGGTGCCCGCAAGAGCACACGCCGCCTCTGAGGACACTGAAAAGTAGGCCCGCGCAACCCTACGTGCCACTATGCGCTGTGTTCTGCGCAGCACAGCCCTACTTTCTTTACACAGTCTATCGGCCCAAATTGGGGCCCCGTACAACGCCATGGAGCGTACGACACCCGCAAACAACCGCCGACAACTAGACTTGGGACCACCTAAGTTTGGCATAAGACGCGCCAGAGCTCCTGCTGTGGCCACCAATTTGGGAGCCAAACGAGCAAAGTGCTCCGCAAACCTCCATCGACCATCAAGTACCAGGCCGAGGTACTTCATCGTCGTCCCGATGCCGATGGACACACCGGCGACGACGATCTCCGACCCAGACGCTGGAGCCCTCCTGGGCCCGTGAAAACACAGGGCCTCCGACTTCTCCAACGCCACCCTGAGGCCCAACTGGCGAATGCGGCTGACTACCGCAGCTGTTCCTGCCGTCGCTAGAATTTTAGCCTCCCTAAAATTATCACCCCGAGCCGTGACCAATGTGTCGTCGGCGTAACAAACGATGCCCACGCCGCGAAGAGTAGCACCCCTGATTGCCCAATCGTAGCCGATATTCCACAGGAGTGGACCTAAGACCGACCCCTGCGGAACACCGGCCAGGACTGCGCAAGCGCCTTCGCCGTCCTTCGTCGGGAACTTCACCGACCGGCCCGAGAGGTAGTCCAGAATCAGCCGCTGAAGGTAAAGCGGGAACTGGAAATACTTCAGGGCTTCCCGTATGGTAGTGTGGGGCAGGGTGTTGAAGGCATTGGCAATGTCGAGCGACACTGCCAACATCACCCCGCCAGATGTCACCGCCTCCTCCGCCGATTTCTTCACGCCGGAAATCGCGTCGATGGTCGATCTTGCACGCCGGAAACCAAACTGACGCTCGGACAAATTCGGACCGACACAATCAAGGTGGTCGACAAGGCGGGTTGCGATAACGCGCTCAAAGAGCTTGCCCGCCTCGTCGAGCAGCACGATCGGCCGGTACGCTGATGGTGAATCCTCTGGCCGACCAGGCTTTTTTAGCAAGACCAGCTTTCCTTCTTTCCAGGGGGCCGGAAACTTTCCAGCCCTCATGCACGCCGTGAGGAGCTCTTGAAATCTGCTCCCCAGGCCTCCGTTTTTCAGCGCCAGAACCAATGCCCTGCCGGGTACACCGTCTAGGCCAGGGGCCGTGTTCTTGGCCTGCAGCCTCTCGATCGCCGCAGACAGCTCCTCCTCTGACACCTCAGGCACGACGACACTCTCCTCTTGCGTTTCTGCGACCCGTCCCATCTCCGGCGGCTGAAAATCCACGTCCGGTGTGGGAAATAACGCGGCGACAACCCGATTCAGCAGCTCCGTCTCCATTTGCGTGGTGAGAGGGGGGGCCCAGGGACGCAGCCTGCTCATGACGAGCTTGTAGGGCTTGCCCCAGGGGTCCCGGTCCAGCGTCGCCAGGAACTCCTCCCATGCCCTCTCCTTGGCTTCAGCGATGGCCACCCTTAGCGCCAGTTTGGCGCTGCGGTAAGCCTCTAAGAGTGCCAGCTCCTCCTCACTTTGTCCTACCGGTTGGCGGTTCCTGACGAGGCGTCTTCGATAGTGGCTGTGCCTCCGTCTGGCCGTAACGCATTCCTCACGTAGTCGCGCCAGATCCGCAGACCACCAGTAAATTTGCTTCCGGTCCGGGAGCTTCGTGACGCGCGGCATCGACGCGTCACACACGCGCGCCATGGCATCCCGGAACCACTCCACCTCTTGCTCCATTTCGGGATCCTCCGGAGCTGGCGACCAATCCTCTACCATTGCTGCCAGAACTAATGACTCCCGGTTCATCTTCTTCAGGGCCCACCTTGGACCAAGGACGTGCCGCATTGTGGTGACCCGACCCGTTGATCTTGATCGGAGGGGAGAAATGTCGAACCGTATATATCGATGGTCCGACAATGTTTCCTCCCCCTCCAGCACCCTCCAATCGACGATACGACGCAGCAGTGCCGGGCTCGCCAGGGAGATATCCACTATGGAACTTCCCTGGGCCCGAACACATGTGGCGGTTGTCCCGCTGTTTAAGACGCTTAGTTCACTGGCCGCTATCCAATCTTCAAGCAGCTCCCCTCTTCTGTCCGTCGTTGGGCAGCCCCATTGGGTGGACTTGGCGTTGAAGTCTCCGGCCACAACTACAGGCTTAGGATGACAGCCCGCGACCAGAGACCCCAACGTGTCCAAAAATTCTTCGAACTCGGACAGTGGCCGGTTCGGCGAAAAATAAACTCCTACTACCGCCATGTCTTCCAGCATTGCTGCCACACATCCTTCTCCTCTCATGACGCTCTTTGGCGTGAGCGCCATGCCGAACACGATGGCTGCATCCCCATTGCGATCACTCACCCAACTTGTTTTAGGTGGGATCGCGTATGGTTCCGCCACAACACAAATGTCGATCGACCACTGCGCCATGCTTTGGTCAAGAAGGCTCTGAGCAGCGGCGCAGTGGTTGATATTCACCTGCAGGAACTTGGTTGGAGGCATCTTCACTCAGCAGTCTGTGTCTCCATCAACTCTAGCGACCCGCTCGGTGGGCCTGCGCTTGTAGTTTGCGCCCTACGATTCATCATGCGTTTGGGGGCCGAGCACTTGGCACTCCCCAAACGATGGTTGGCGTCCTTGCCCACTTCTGCGCACAGGACGCAGTGGGCGGGAGCCACGCAGTCGGACGCCCGATGTCCAGGTTGGCCGCAGCGATAACACTGCTGCCCCCGGTCAATGGGCGACTTGCATAACGCCTTCGTGTGCCCCGCGAGCAGACAGCGGAAGCACCTCATCTCTCTTTGGGGCAGCATCTTCACACGCGCCGACACCCACCCCACTTTAAGGCGACCCTCTGCCACCTTCTTTGCCGCCAAGACTGGGCAGCTCACCCACACGCCGAACAGGCCAGATCTGTCCTGGCGGGGCGCACCGACCTTGACCTGGTCGAGTGGGCATTCCCCTTTTTCTGCGACGACTCGAGCCACCTCGTCACTTGTCACCGATTCGTCAAGGTCCGAGACGAGCAGCTCCATCTTCTTGACGGGCCTCGAGACCTTGACGTCTCCTTCTACACTGCACGCTTCGGCGATCTTCTTCGCCAGGGTGTCTGCCTTGGGGCCGCTTGTAGCCCCGGGCACTTCAATGATGGTGGCCCCCGTAGCGGCCTGGCGGAACCTCACGGCCTCGATTCCGAGAGACGCGAGGTCCACGGACCGCTTGGCCTCTCCGAGGACCTTGGCATACGTGATGCCCTTCTCTAATGCAGCCGAGCTCAAAGTTATCACGACCGCCGACGACTTCGGTGGCCTGGCCTTAGGCGCACGCTGCGTAGGCTTGACGGGCGCTGCAGAAACCTTCTTCTTAGGAGCCTCCTTCACCGGAGCTGCTGGTGCTGCCGCTTTTGGAGCCTTCTTCTTGCGGCTCACCACAGTCGACCAACCCTCCTCTTCTGTAGAGGGTGGCGGCTGCGAGATAACCGGTGTGGGTGTAGGGGTGGGAAGAGTGGCACTCTTCTTCCCTTTCCCACCCTTCTTCGTTTTCTTGCCGTCCTGTGCCGACGTAGAGGCCACAGGTGCAATAGCCGGAGTGGCGGTTGGTGCTGCCGCCGGCTTTGCCGCTTTCAATACACGGGGGACGTGCGCCGACATAAGAATTTCGTCGTTGGCCGTCTCCACCTCCTTTCTTCTTTCATGCGCCAGTGACGGACGCAGACGCGGCTCCGGGTTCAGACGCGGCTCAAGCCCCTCAATGCGGGCGTTGAGCCGGGCTGACAGTTGACTCAATATGCGAGCCTCCAGGTCTTCATTGTATTGCGGCGGTTGTTGCGTGGAAGTTCGCTGTACACTTGCACGCAGATCTGCAATCTCCTTCCGCAGTTCAGCCACCTCCGTTTGCAGACGGGAGTTTGCCGCCTGCAGCTTGCGCGTCTCTTCATTGGTGCTGCGCGAGATGAGCACCTCCGTCGCATCCTTAATCAGGTTGATCGCGTCCTTCAAGTTCTTCTTCATGGTACCTTTTAGGTTTGACGACTTCTTCTCCACTGTGGCGATCATTTGGAGGCCCGCCTTGACGCGCTGCGCCAAATCGGAGCATAGATCGCCCTCCGCTCCATCGTCAAGGTCCATAACGGAGGTCGAGGACTCCGAGAGCCGACTAGTGAAGCGACTGCTTAGTTCTCGGCAAGTCGCTAAGGCCTCCTTCTCCGCCTGCTCCTCCATATCCAGTTGAGCGGCCCTTGCCAGCTCCCTCTTGGCTTTGGCCAGCCCTACGTATTCCCCGGTGGTCGGGGGGCGCCCTCTACCTCTCCGGGCGCTGTTTAATTTACGCGCTGGATTAGCGCGCGCTTCCTCTTCGTCGTCCGAGTCGTCTCGGCCGCGCTTCTTCCAATAGCGTCCGGGCTCCGGACTCCGACTCCGGACAGAGTGGCACGTCTCCAATGACCCTACGGAAGAGTCCGACGCGTCTCCATCCTCCTCACCACGATCAGCGCTGATTGGCACCGGCGTAACGCACGGACTGCGCTCCAGCACCACTCTGCACTCCTTCACCAACGCCGCTGATTCGCTCAGCCCTACTACAACACACTCCGCCGCTTCACACGGCTCCGACGTCAAAGAGTTTGGGGTTTTTAAATTTGAGCAATCCATAACTAGTCCCACGAGTGTGGGGGAAAAGACGTCCACCCGGGCGGTGCCCCCTGCACCCGGGTAACCCTAGATACGCGTGGAGGTCGGGAGGTATCCACGGTTTGGCCGCTAGCTGGCTGACGTACTCCCCAGCCACCTCCCAAAACGGGAGGCGTCCTGTGCCACGGTGCCTGAACACGAGGACTTTGAGGCACTTTTTTATTGAGGTGTGCGTCCTCTCAGGCCCAGCCAATGAAGGCAAGACCCACTGGCCCTACCTGCCCCCGCTAGACATGACAACAGACGAGGCAGGCAGGGTAACAGCTCGCCCGACGGTGGCCATGAAAATGGCCTGTCCGGAGCCGCACTGAAGCGGACACCGAACCCGCCGCGCCGCGGACACAGTCCGCCATCCCACGAGCCGAAGCTCCACCAACACAACAGGCGAAAAACGCCACGAGCGACAGAACGCTCCCGGATAGCCAGCATCCAAGACCCTCTGGAGACAGAGGGCTGGAGCCGTTATCAACAACACAAAACACCGCGGTCCTCTGAAAACAGACTCCCGCTCCACCTCACGACAGGACGTCACCGTCCCGGCAGACCCTTGGAAGGGCCCACCCCAGGGTAATTTTTAGAGAGGTTTTCTTCCTCGCAGCCAGACGCACAGAGCAAGCTCCATACGCCCAGCCCCCAGGCCCACTCAGTGTGGGCTTCCGGGTTGGTGTGGCCGTGCAATGCCCGCCCTGAGAAGGGCAGGCAGCCCCACCGTTGCCAATGGCTGTCCGCGGCGGCCGAAGCCGCTACCCCCCATATCTGGGAGGCATCCCCCAATCCGCAACCCGGGGACGCGTCCGATGGCGGTATTGGCCCCGCACACGGAAACCTAACCTAACCTAACCTAACCTAACCTAACCTTTTTTTTTTTTTTTTTTTTTTTTTTTTTTTTTTTTTTTTCGTTGGAGAATGCCTTGACGCACCATGACACCGCGGGACCAGCGTAGCCCGCGGCCGTGTGTGGGGCTCGAGCGTATGAAAAACTACGCCCCCTACCCACTAAACTCCAACGGTTTCCCCTTCGCTCGTGTGGGGACGGATCGCTGCCAGCCGCCGAGGGGCGGCTTATGTTCGACCCGTCCGCTGAGCGCCCCGGCCTGATGCGGTAGGCCGGGGGTGACGCCTCAGGAGGACCACCCGAGAAACTAGGTGGTCCCCAGACATGGCTCGGGTAACCTTGTGCAATGCGCGGGTTGGGGAGCTACCCCCCCGCGCGGGTTACCCTACACAGGCCTAGAGGGGACGCACGTGAGCGCGCCTCCTCCGGCCCGGCCGTCTACGTCGGAGCGGAGCGGAAGAAGGATCCTCCTCCCGTTCGCGCTCCCTTGCCTCCTTCTGCAAGATGACGAGTTCGCAGAAGGAGGCGGCCGCCTCCCACGCTCTACGACTGGCGACCATGGACTGAACCATGGCCGGCAGCGTGAGGTGTCCCCCGCCTAGCGCCGCGATTAGGTCGCGGCGCTCGTGTCGCCAGGCCGGGCACTCTTCGAGTGTGTGCTCGGCCGTATCGTCGGGAGCGCCGCAGTGGTGACACAGCGGCAGTAACTCCCGACGGGCGACACGGTGCAGGTAGTGGCCGAAACAACCGTGTCCGGTCAGTACCTGCACCAGGCGGTAGGTGAGGCGGCCGTGCCGGCGCTCCACCCATCCTCTCAACACCGGACGAATTGCATCGATCGTCCGGTGGCCGGCACTCGGGGCTCGGAGAGCCTCCGCCCAAGCGGCTAGGGCCTCCTCCCTAGCCTGGGCACGACCCAGCGCCACCTCCTCCAAGCTGGGCCGCTCCCCTCGCAATCGCGCCGCGACCCGAATTCGATGCACGTGGGACAGAACCACGGCATCGAATTCCCACGGGGTGGTGCCTGCCAGAACGCAGGCGGCCCCGTGGCTGACCGTGCGATACGCTCGCACGGCCCGGGTCGCGATGACCCTCTGCGGTTGGCGCAAGAGGGCCTTGAGCGAGGGGGAGAGGCTCTCCGCCCACACAGGGGCTCCGTAGAGTGCCATCGACCTGACCACCATATGGTACAGGCGACGGCACTTCCACCCTGGTCCCCCCGTATTCGGGAGGACCCGTCCGAGGGCTGCCGCGGCGGCGCACAGCCTTGGAGCGAGGAGCTTAAAGTGCTCCTCGAAGCTCCAGCGGGGGTCGAGTGTCAGGCCGAGGTACTTGAGATGCGCCTCGACCGGGACGTCGACCCCCTCCACTCGGACGTGGAGCCCCTGCGGGATCCTGCGTCGTGGGGCGCGGAAAGGCATGGCCTTGGTCTTCTCCAAGGCCACGCGCAACCCCAACCTGCGGATACGCCGGACGACGGATGTTGTGTCGTCCGACGCGAGTTGGACCGCATCGTCCCAACTCCTCGCTCTCGCCGCGACAAGGGTGTCGTCCGCAAAGCAGATGACATCCGTGTCGGGCGAGAGGGATCCGCGCAGGACCCAGTCGTACCCCAGGTTCCAGAGGAGGGGACCGAGTACGGAACCCTGGGGTACGCCCGCCGCCATGGGCCACCGCTGGACGCGGCCCTCCGCATCCTCGTAAAGGACTACCCGATTTCTCAGGTAGTCGCTCACGAGGGCGCGGAGGTAGAGGGGCACTCGGTGGAATTCGAGCGCCGCCTCTATGCACTCGTAGGGGAGGCTGTTGAAGGCGTTCGCGATGTCCAATGACACCGCGACAACAACCTCCCCCCGTGCTGTGGCCGCCTCGGTCCATTGTTTTAGGCGGCCAACCGCGTCCATCGTGGACCTACCGGTCCGGAACCCGTACTGGCAGTCGGCCAAGTTCGGTCCCGGACCCGCCAGGTGCTCCTGGATGCGAGAGGCGAGGATTTTCTCGAAGAATTTCCCCGCTTCGTCCAGGAGCACGATCGGCCTGTAGCCGGACGGGCTGTCGGCGGGGCGGTTGCTCTTACGGAGCAAGACGAGCCGCCCCGCCTTCCACCTTGTCGGGAAGCGGTTCGTCGCGATGGCCGTGTCGAGCACCGCGCGAAACCGCTCCTCCAGGGGCCCCGTCACAAGGGCCAGAACCTTCGACGGAACCCCGTCCGGCCCCGGCGCCTTTTTCTTGAGCCGGAGCCGGAACTTCCCGGCCTCGAACTCCTCGTCCGAGACCGGGGGCCCATCGTACCACGACGCCGGACTCCCCCCCGCAGATGACATTTCCGGGGGGGTGAAGGGTCCCGGATTAGGGAACAAAGCCTCCAGGACCCTTCCCAACAATGATGGCTCCATGGCGGAGGTGGGGGGAGCCGCGTCGGCGAACTTCCCCCGCACTGCGCGGTACGGCTGCCCCCATGGGTCGCGCTCGAGGAGGGCTAGATATTCCTCCTCGGCGACCCCTTTGGCCCTGCTGATCTCTTTCCGCAGGGCCCTCTGCGTCTCTCGGAACGCCCGGCGGAGCTGTTCTTCCTCGCCGGGCGCCCGGCGCCTGCGCCTGCGACACCGCTGGAGGGCGGTGCGGGCGGCTAGGCTGGTGGCACGCAGGTCAGCTACTTCCTGCGTCCACCAGTACAACGCCTTCCTCCGGGGGTGCGGTTTTGACTTGGGCATGGCGGCCTGGCAGACGACTTTCATGTCGTCTGCAAAGAGCTCCGCCATGCCATCCGCATCCCCCACAACCTCGGCGGGTGGCTCCGCCCAGGACCTGACAATGGCCGCCTCTTTGGCGACCTCGGGGCGGAGCTGCGGGAGCGACCACCTCACGAATGCCGAGGGAGCTCCCGCCTCGGGACCCAGTTGGACAGGGGCCCCGGGACCGACCGCGGAGATGCCGAACCGAATATAACGGTGGTCCGACAACGTCTCCGCGTCGGTCACCACCCGCCAGCCGCCGACTCTCGCCGCCAATGGGGAGGTGGCCAGGGTTACGTCAACGATTGACTCACCCTGCCACCTCACGCACGTAGGGGTGCTGCCCCTGTTCAGGACCTGCAGCCCAAGGCTTTCTGCCCAGGACAGCAGGTCCACACCGACCGGGGTGTTTGATGGACACCCCCAGGCCGTATGCTTGGCGTTGAGGTCCCCCCCGAACAGAACCGGGAGGGGAGCCGCGCGCAGCACCACGCCTTCCACCGCACTCAGGAAGGACTCGAAGTCCGCCCGAGTGCGGTTTGGTGAAAAGTAGGCGGCCACCACCACGACGCCGCCCCACTTCACTGCAACGAAGCCCTGGCCCCTTTCTCGCAGGACCAGGGGGGGTGCCGTGTTTGAGGCCACCCCTACTACCGCCGCCGTCCCGTCCGCAGAGCCAAACCACCGGGGTGAAGCCGGGATATGGTGAGGCTCTGCGACGAGGGCTAGGTCCGCCCCCCACTCCGCCATTGTCTGCAGTAGAAGATCCTGCGACGCGGCGGAGTGGTTCACGTTACCCTGTACTATTTCCCCGATGGACCTTCTATTCATTGGCGGTTTCCATCGGGGTTTCCTCCTGTGGTGCGGCGGCGGCGGCGGCGACGGTGGTCGACGACGACGACGGCGCAGGGCTCAATGCGGGTGCGGCGCGGCCCTTTACAGGCGGCGACGCGCAGTTAGGGCCCGCCATTCTATGGGCCGAAGCGAGGCCCCTGTCGGCGCACACGGCGCACTTGAACGGCGCCGTGCACGTCTTGCCCTGATGCCCCTCTTTGCCGCAGCGGTAGCAGAGACCGCTACGGTCTTTCTTGGAGGGGCAGAGCGCCGCCGTGTGCCCTTTCTCCAGGCACCGGTGGCAGCGCATGGGCCGCTGCTCCAGTGCCCGGACGGACGCAGAGCACCAACCGACCGTGAGGCGACCCTCTGCGATTTTTGGGATCGCCTCCACAGGGCAGGAGACCACGACGGAGCCCATTCGCATGGACCCCGCGGCAATGGCTCCTACCCTGAAACTGTCGGGGCTGCACCCGGCTTTGGCTGCCAGGGCCCCCTTCAATTCCTCCGCCGACACTGAATCGTCCAAGCCGGAGACCCTGACGTCTCCGGTCTTGGTCGGGCGGCGGACGATCGCCTCCTCACCTAACACCTCGCCAATTTTGGCGGCGAGGAGGTCGGCCTGGGAGGCGGTGGCCTCCTTGGGAAGTTCCATCACGCAGGCCCCCGTCATGGACCTGCGGAACTTCCCTGGGCCGATGCCAATCTCTGAGAGACTGACACCGGCCTTGGCTTTGGAGAGGGCCTGCTGATATGTGGCCCCCTTCTCCACCGCCTCTGGCTTGAGGGTCAAGACCACTGCCAGGGTCTTCGGCGGCTTGGGCAGCTTCGACGCCGGCTTCTTCTTGGGGGCGGGGGAGGGCTTTTTACCCTTCTTCCCCCCCTTCTTCTTCGTGGCGACGACGGTCCATCCCTCTTCCGACTGGGATTGGACCGCCGCCGGTGGTGCGGCTGTTCCCGGTTGGGGGGCCGCTTTCGCCTTCTTGGCCGCCTTCTTGGGCTGCGCCTTCTTCGGCATATTGGCTGCCGGCGCCAGCGTGGTGGGGGCTGTTGGTGCCGACGACTTGCTGCCGCCGGCTACCGAGGCCCAAGATGGACCGGCCTTAGAGGGGCCGGCATTCGACGGACCGGCCACAGAGGTTCCGGATATCGCGGGCTGCGGCTTTGCTTTGGGCGGGGCAGAACCCGCCTTCTTGGCCGCCGCGAGTGGAGGGCGCGCGCCGGCGCTTGGTGGCAGCGCCTGGCCCTCTATCCTGGCCGAGATCATGTTGCCGCAGGTCTCTACAATGGACCTGCGGAACTCGTCGAGTAGGCCCCTCAGCGACGTGGCTTCGGGGATCTCTACTTCAGCCGTTGTTGGCTGGACCGGAACAGGGGCGGGGGAGTTCCGCTGCGAGAACTCCCTGCTGTAGGCGCGGACCTCCGACTTGAGGTCCTCGATCTCCTGCCTCAGGTTTCGGTTGGCCGCCTCGAGGCGCCGGATCTTCTCCGATTCTGTTCCGGAGAACACCACGTCCAGCGCCTCTTTGAGCCAGGCCGCGCAGTCCTTCAGCTCCTTCACGTAGGTCCCTTTTAGGTTTCCGGCCGTGGCGGCGAGGCGGAACACCCTCGCCACCCTCTGGCCTGCCAGGGCCTTTATCTCACCGGACGTAACTTCGTCCGGCCTTCGGGGGTCCAATGGGACGTCGGCGGCGGTGTCTTTATCCGCCGCTGCCTTCTTGGCCGCTCTCTTTGTAGCGGCTCTCTCCAACTGAGCCAGCTCCTCCGCTGCCTCCATCTCTCTTAGAGTGGCCGCTGCGCGGGAAAACCCAGCAGCATGACCCGGGGTTGGTGCTTTGCCCCGCCTAGCTGTTGACACCTTGGGTGTCGGTATCGCCACCTCGGCATCCGACTCCTCTCCGATATCCTCCCAGAATTTTGAAGGTGGTCTCTTACGAGAACCACCCCCACAAGAGGACACGTCCATAATAGAGGACGCAGGGGTGAGCATTGGGGTGCCCCCTTCCCGCGCCTCTTCATCCTCAATCCGCGTTAACAAAACCGACGCGGGTCGGCACATCGCCTCGAGCGACACGCCATCCATCTCCGACTCCGAACCACAGGGGCCCGAAGCCACCAAGTCAACATTAACCAAATCACGAGCAACAGTATCCGTTGCACAAGCCAAATTGTCGTCAGGCGAGGCGCCCTGGGAGGGGCGACACTCGCCTGGAGGATCCACCGGGAGGTCCGAGGTGCCCTGCAAAGGGCGCCCCGAACGCAAAGAACGCATCGAAGACATCTTTTCACACTCGAATAATGATAGCCCCACTTGACACACACGGATTCGGTCACCTGGCTGCCACTGCGTTACCGTGGTCAGCTCAGGGTCCAGGGCGGACGACGAGGACGTACCGTGTGCGCTGCGAGAAAGCACCGAAAGCACCAAGAAACACTCAATCGCATGTGGGGCCCGCCCCTCGCATGTGGGGCCCGCCCCAACCTAACCTAACCTAACCTAACCTAACCTTTTTTTTTTTTTTTTTTTTTTTTTTTTTTTTTTTTTTCGTTGGAGAATGCCTTGACGCACCATGACACCGCGGGACCAGCGTAGCCCGCGGCCGTGTGTGGGGCTCGAGCGTGTGAAAAACTACGCCCCCTACCCACTAAACTCCAACGGTTTCCCCTTCGCTCGTGTGGGGACGGATCGCTGCCAGCCGCCGAGGGGCGGCTTATGTTCGACCCGTCCGCTGAGCGCCCCGGCCTGATGCGGTAGGCCGGGGGTGACGCCTCGGGAGGACCACCCGAGAAACTAGGTGGTCCCCAGACATGGCTCGGGTAACCTTGTGCAATGCGCGGGTTGGGGAGCTACCCCCCCGCGCGGGTTACCCTACACAGGCCTAGAGGGGACGCACGTGAGCGCGCCTCCTCCGGCCCGGCCGTCTACGTCGGAGCGGAGCGGAAGAAGGATCCTCCTCCCGCTCGCGCTCCCTTGCCTCCTTCTGCGAGATGACGAGTTCGCAGAAGGAGGCGGCCGCCTCCCACGCTCTACGACTGGCGACCATGGACTGAACCATGGCCGGCAGCGTGAGGTGTCCCCCGCCTAGCGCCGCGATTAGGTCGCGGCGCTCGTGTCGCCAGGCCGGGCACTCTTCGAGTGTGTGCTCGGCCGTATCGTCGGGAGCGCCGCAGTGGTGACACAGCGGCAGTAACTCCCGACGGGCGACACGGTGCAGGTAGTGGCCGAAACAACCGTGTCCGGTCAGTACCTGCACCAGGCGGTAGGTGAGGCGGCCGTGCCGGCGCTCCACCCATCCTCTCAACACCGGACGTATCGCTTCGATCGTCCGGTGGCCGGCACTCGGGGCTCGGAGAGCCTCCGCCCAAGCGGCTAGGGCCTCCTCCCTAGCCTGGGCACGACCCAGCGCCACCTCCTCCAAGCTGGGCCGCTCCCCTCGCAATCGCGCCGCGACCCGAATTCGATGCACGTGGGACAGAACCACGGCATCGAATTCCCACGGGGTGGTGCCTGCCAGAACGCAGGCGGCCCCGTGGCTGACCGTGCGATACGCTCGCACGGCCCGGGTCGCGATGACCCTCTGCGGTTGGCGCAAGAGGGCCTTGAGCGAGGGGGAGAGGCTCTCCGCCCACACAGGGGCTCCGTAGAGTGCCATCGACCTGACCACCATATGGTACAGGCGACGGCACTTCCACCCTGGTCCCCCCGTATTCGGGAGGACCCGTCCGAGGGCTGCCGCGGCGGCGCACAGCCTTGGAGCGAGGAGCTTAAAGTGCTCCTCGAAACTCCAGCGGGGGTCGAGTGTCAGGCCGAGGTACTTGAAGTGCGCCTCGACCGGGACGTCGACCCCCTCCACTCGGACGTGGAGCCCCTGCGGGATCCTGCGTCGTGGGGCGCGGAAAGGCATGGCCTTGGTCTTCTCCAAGGCCACGCGCAACCCCAACCTGCGGATACGCCGGACGACGGATGTTGTGTCGTCCGACGCGAGTTGGACCGCATCGTCCCAACTCCTCGCTCTCGCCGCGACAAGGGTGTCGTCCGCAAAGCAGATGACATCCGTGTCGGGCGAGAGGGATCCGCGCAGGACCCAGTCGTACCCCAGGTTCCAGAGGAGGGGACCGAGTACGGAACCCTGGGGTACGCCCGCCGCCATGGGCCACCGCTGGACGCAGCCCTCCGCATCCTCGTACAGGACTACCCGATTTCTCAGGTAGTCGCTGACGATGGCGCGGAGGTAGAGGGGCACCCGGTGATATTCGAGCGCCGCCTCTATGCACTCGTAGGGGAGGCTATTGAAGGCGTTCGCGATGTCCAGAGACACCGCGACAACAACCTCCCCCCGTGCTGTGGCCGCCTCGGTCCATTCTTTTAGGCGGCCAACCGCGTCCATCGTGGACCTTCCGGTCCGGAAACCGTACTGGCACTCTGCCAAGTTCGGCCCCGGACCCCCCAAGTGCTCCTGGATCCTGGAGGCGAGGATCTTTTCAAAGAACTTCCCCGCCTCGTCCAGGAGCACGATCGGCCGATAGCCGGACGGGCTGTCGGCGGGGCGGTTGCTCTTACGGAGCAAGACGAGCCGCCCCGCCTTCCACCTTGTCGGGAAGCGGTTCGCCGCGATGGCCGTGTCGAGCACCGCGCGAAACCGCTCCTCCAGGGGCCCCGTCGCAAGGGCCAGAACCTTCGACGGGACCCCGTCCGGCCCCGGCGCCTTTTTCTTGAGCCGGAGCCGGAACTTCCCGGCCTCGAACTCCTCGTCCGAGACCGGGGGCCCATCGTACCACGACGCCGGACTCCCCCCCGCAGACGACATTTCCGGGGGGGTGAAGGGTCCCGGATTAGGGAACAAAGCCTCCAGGACCCTTCCCAACAATGATGGCTCCATGGCGGAGGTGGGGGGAGCCGCGTCGGCGAACTTCCCCCGCACCGCGCGGTACGGCTGCCCCCATGGGTCGCGCTCGAGGAGGGCAAGATATTCCTCCTCGGCGACCCCTTTGGCCCTGCTGATTTCTTTGCGCAGGGCCCTCTGCGTCTCTCGGAACGCCCGGCGGAGCTGTTCTTCCTCGCCGGGCGCCCGGCGCCTGCGCCTGCGACACCGCTGGAGGGCGGTGCGGGCGGCTAGGCTGGTGGCACGCAGGTCGGCTACTTCCTGCGTCCACCAGTACAGCGCCTTCCTCCGGGGGTGCGGTTTTGACCTAGGCATGGCGGCCTGGCAGACGACTTTCATGTCGTCTGCAAAGAGCTCCGCCATGCCATCCGCATCCCCCACAACCTCGGCGGGTGGCTCCGCCCAGGATCTTACGATGGCCGCCTCTTTGGCGACCTCGGGGCGGAGCTGCGGGAGCGACCACCTCACGAATGCCGAGGGAGCTCCCGCCTCGGGGCCCAGTTGGACAGGGGCCCCGGGACCGACCGCGGAGATGCCGAACCGAATATAACGGTGGTCCGACAACGTCTCCGCGTCGGTCACCACCCGCCAGCCGCCGACTCTCGCCGCCAATGGGGAGGTGGCCAGGGTTACGTCAACGATTGACTCACCCTGCCACCTCACGCACGTAGGGGTGCTGCCCCTGTTCAGGACCTGCAGCCCCAGGCTTTCTGCCCAGGACAGCAGGTCCGCACCGGCCGGGGTGTTTGATGGGCACCCCCAGGCCGTATGCTTCGCGTTGAGGTCCCCCCCGAACAGAACCGGGAGGGGAGCCGCGCGCAGCACCACGCCTTCCACCGCACCCAGGAAGGACTCGAAGTCCGCCCGAGTGCGGTTTGGAGAAAAGTAGGCGGCCACCACCACGACGCCGCCCCACTTCACTGCAACGTAGCCCTGGCCCCTTTCTCGCAGGACCAGGGGGGGTGCCGTGTTTGAGGCCACCCCTACTACCGCCGCCGTCCCGTCCGCAGAGCCAAACCACCGGGGTGAAGCCGGGATATGGTGAGGCTCTGCGACGAGGGCTAGGTCCGCCCCCCACTCCGCCATTGTCTGCAGTAGAAGATCCTGCGACGCGGCGGAGTGGTTTACGTTGCCTTGTACTATTTCCCCGATGGACCTTCTATTCATTGGCGGTTTCCATCGGGGTTTCCTCCTGTGGTGCGGCGGCGGCGGCGGCGACGGTGGTCGACGACGACGACGGCGCAGGGCTCAGAGCGGGTGCGGCGCGGCCCTTTACGGGCGGCGACGCGCAGTTAGGGCCCGCCATTCTGTGGGCCGAAGCGAGGCCCCTGTCGGCGCACACGGCGCACTTGAACGGCGCCGTGCACGTCTTGCCCTGATGCCCCTCTTTGCCGCAGCGGTAGCAGAGACCGCTACGGTCTTTCTTGGAGGGGCAGAGCGCCGCCGTGTGCCCCTTCTCCAGGCACCGGTGGCAGCGCATGGGCCGCTGCTCCAGTGCCCGGACGGACGCAGAGCACCAGCCGACCGTGAGGCGACCCTCCGCGATTTTGGGGATCGCCTCCACAGGGCAGGAGACCACGACGGAGCCCATTCGCATGGACCCCGCGGCAATGGCTCCTACCCTGAAACTGTCGGGGCTGCACCCGGCTTTGGCTGCCAGGGCCCCCTTCAATTCCTCCGCCGACACGGAATCGTCCAAGCCGGAGACCCTGACGTCTCCGGTCTTGGTCGGGCGGCGGACGATCGCCTCCTCACCTAACACCTCGCCAATTTTGGCGGCGAGGAGGTCGGCCTGGGAGGCGGTGGCCTCCTTGGGAAGTTCCATCACGCAGGCCCCCGTCATGGACCTGCGGAACTTCCCTGGGCCGATGCCAATCTCAGAGAGACTGACACCGGCCTTGGCTTTGGAGAGGGCCTGCTGATACGTGGCCCCCTTCTCCACCGCCTCTGGCTTGAGCGTCAAGACCACCGCCAGTGTCTTCGGCGGCTTGGGCAGCTTCGACGCCGGCTTCTTCTTGGGGGTGGGTGAGGGCTTTTTACCCTTCTTCCCCCCCTTCTTTTTCTTGTTGACGACGGTCCAGCCCTCTTCGGATTGGGGCTGGACTGTCGCCGATGGTGCCGCCGTCGCCTTCTTGGCCGCCTTTTTAGGCTGGGCCTTTTTGGGCATGTTTGCCGCGGGCGCCAACGTGGTTGGCGTAGTTGACGCCGGCGTCGGTGCCGACGACTTGCTGCCGCCGGCAACTGCAGCCCACGATGGACCGGCATTTGAAGGTCCGGCCTTTGAGGGGCCGGCCTTGGAGGGGCCGGGTGCCGGCGGCTGCGGCTTGGCCTTGGGCGGGGCAGAACCCGCCTTTTTGTCCGCCGCTAGTGGAGGGCGCGCGCCGGCGCTTGGAGGCAGCGCCTGGCCCTCTATCCTTGCCGTGATCATGTTGCCGCAGGTCTCAACAATAGACCTGCGGAACTCGTCGAGCAGGTCCCTCATGGATGAAACTTCGGGGACTGCCTCGATCTCCACCACGGGCTCCGGTGGCGGCGGGGAGTTTCGTTGGGAGAACTCCCTGCTGTAGGAGCGGACCTCCTTTTTTAGGGCCTCTAGCTCCGCTCTCAGGTTCCTATTTGCCGTCTCGAGGCGCCGGATCTTCTCACTTTCAGTGCCGGAAAAGACAATGTCCAGCGCCTCCTTCAGCCACGCCGCGCAATCTTTTAGCTCCTTCACGTAGGTGCCCTTCAGATTGCCGGCCGTGGCGGCGAGACGGAACACTCTCGCCACCCTTTGACCTGCCAGAGCTTTCATTTCGGCTGTTGGCACTTCCTCCGGTCTGCGCGGATCTAGCTCTACATCCGCCTCCTTATCTGCTGCCGCTTTCTTGGCCGCTCTCTTCGTAGCAGCTCTCTCTAGCTGAGCCAGCTCTTCCGCCGCCTCCATCTCCCGCAGCGTCGCGGCTGCACGGGAAATCCCTGCTGCGTGGCCGGGGGTTGCCTTCTTACCCCTCCTGGCCGTTGACATTTTTGGAGTCGGCACCGGGACGTCAGCGTCCGATTCCTCTTCCTCCTCCCAGAATTTGGAGGGTGGCCTCTTTCGAGCACCTCCTCCCAACGAAACGTCCATTATGGACGACGCAGGTGTGAGCAAAGGAGTGCCCACACTCTGCGCATCGACGTCGATACGCCTCAACACGACCGACGCTGGTCGACACAACTGCGCCGCCTCGGATAGCGACACATCTTCCTCCGTTGACTCCGGCCCACAAGGGCCCGGAGCCGCCAAATCATCGACAACAAGATCACAAAACGAATTCCGGTCCATGAGACACGCCAGGTTGTCAGGCGAGTCGCCCTGGGAGGGGCGAGGCTCGCCTGGAAGATCAATCGGAGGGTCCGAGGTGCCCTGGGTAGAGCGCCCCGAACGCAGAGAACGCATCGAAGACATATCGAGCATACACAAACACAAAAGATAACCCCACTTAACACACACGGATTCGGTCACCTGGCTGCCACTGCGTTACCGTGGTCAGCTCAGGGTCCAGGGCGGACGGCGAGGACGTACCGTGTGCGCTGCGAAAAAGCACCGAAAGCAGCAAGAAAGACACTCAATCGCATGTGGGGCCCGCCCCAACCTAACCTAACCTAACCTAACCTAACCTTTTTTTTTTTTTTTTTTTTTTTTTTTTTTTTTTTTAAGGTGGGGAAAAATGCATGAAACTGCACGCTTCCGCTATGCGGGCTGTCTGGGGCTCTCCTGCCCAGAAGGGGCAGGCCTACCCAGTAAACAACCCCACCGTTTGCCACCATCTCGGTTGCTGAGGGAGGAGCGACAGCAGAGCCTTATCCCCTACCCTCTGCAGGCGTCCGTCCATGGGTTGGACACACCGTATAAATGACTAGACTCCTTGGTTGGGGGTGGTGTGTAAAGAGCACCATCCCCCGAAAAACAACAACAATGGCATTGGGGACAAAAGTCCCCAGTAACCAATATAAAATAAAATAAAAACAACAATAACAACATTGAGGACAAAAGTCCCCAATAACCACCACAATATAAAGAAAATAAATTAACTGTAAAAATAAAATACATTTAAAATATCACACCATAGTATCACTGGCGGCGCACAAAATTTGCGCGCCGCTGTCCTACTCGTTTCCGACGGATGGGGTTGTCCGTTGTGGACTCCCTCAACCGTTCAGCCTCCTCCTTCTTCGCCATGACGGTCTTGCAGAAGGCCGTCATGGCCCTCCAACTCGCCTCGCTACCGACCATCTCGCGGATGACCGCCGGCAGCGACAGGTCCGGTCCGATGACAGACTCAAGTCTGGTCCGTTCCGCCGCCCATGCACTGCACACGGCCAAGGTGTGGTCGGCCGTATCCTCCGGTGCCCCGCAGTGGTGACACACTGGGGACGGCTCTCTCTTAGGCACCCTGTACAGGTATCTCCCGAAGCAACCGTGCCCCGAGAGTACCTGCACAAGGTGGAAGCTGAGCGCGCCCCACTTCCTGTCGTGCCACTCCTTGAGAACTGGGCGCAGAGCCCCGATAGTGCGGTGCCCAGCGCTCGGGCTCTCCAGTCTCTCCGTCCAGTTCTGCCACATCTCCTCTGCGGCCTCTCTCCTCCAGCGAGCGACGTCCTCCAGGGGTGGGGCGGCACCCTGGCTTTTGGCCTCCGCGACGTTCGCGTAGACCTCGGCCAGCATGACCGCCTCCAACTCCCATGGAGGAGTGCCCGCGAGAGCACACGCCGCCTCCACCGATACAGAGAAGTAGGCCCGCGCGACCCTCCGTGCGACTACACGTTGGGTCCTACGCAGCACGGCCCTACTCTCTCTTCCTAACCTGTCAGCCCATATTGGTGCCCCGTAGAGTGCCATGGAGCGCACCACACCCGCAAACAGCCGCCGACAACTGGATTTGGGCCCTCCCAGGTTCGGCATGAGCCGCGCCAGAGCTCCTGCCGTTGCCACCAATTTGGGAGCCAGACGAGCAAAGTGCTCGCTGAACTTCCATCGACCGTCCAGTACCAGGCCGAGGTATTTCATAGTCGTCCCGATGGAGATGGACACACCGCCGACGACTATGAACGACCCAGATGGAGGGGCCCTCCTTGGTCCGTGGAAGCACAGGGCCTCCGACTTCTCCAGCGCCACTTTAAGGCCCAGCTGCCGAATTCGGCTGACAACCGCAGCTGTGCCTGCAGTTGCCAGTATTTTGGCCTCCCTAAAATTGTCGCCCCGGGCAGTGACGAGCGTGTCGTCGGCGTAGCATGTTATGCTGACGCCGCGAAGGGTAGCGCCCCTGATGGCCCAATCATAGCCGATATTCCACAGGAGTGGACCTAGGACCGACCCCTGTGGAACACCAGCCGCGACGACGCATGTGCCTTCTCCGTCTTTGCTCGGGAACCTGACCGATCTGCCCGTGAGGTAGTCCATGATTAGCCGCTGCAGATACTGCGGGAACCGGAAGTACCTCAGAGCCTCCCGTATGGTAGTGTGGGGCAGGGTGTTGAAAGCGTTGGCAATGTCGAGCGACACTGCCAACATCACCCCACCAGATGACACAGCCTCCTCCGCTTGCTCCTTCACGCGCGAGATCGCGTCGATGGTGGACCTGGCTCGACGGAACCCGAACTGGCGGTCCGAAAGGTTTGGACCGACACAATCGAGGTGGTCGACAAGGCGGGTTGCAATAACGCGCTCAAAGAGCTTGCCCGCCTCGTCGAGCAGCACGATCGGCCGGTACGCCGATGGTGCGTCCTCTGGCCGTCCGGGCTTCCGGAGCAGGACCAGCTTCCCCTCCTTCCAGGGGTCCGGAAACTTTCCGGCCCTCATACACGCCGTGAGGAGCTCCCGGAATCTGCTCCCCAGGCCTCCATTCTTCAACGCCAGAACCAGTGCCCTGCCGGGGACACCGTCTAGGCCGGGGGCCGTGTTCTTGGCCTGGAGCCTGTCGATGGCCGCCGACAGCTCCTCCTCTGAGACCTCGGGCACGACAGCACCACTCCCATCTGGCGCTCCTGCAACATTCCCCATCTCCGGGGGGTGGAAGTCTGCGTCCGGCGACGGAAACAGCGCAGCGACCACTCGATTAAGCAGCTCCCCCTCCAATTGCGTTGTTAGAGGGGGGGCCCAGGGACGCAGCCTGCTCATAACAAGCTTGTAGGGCTTGCCCCAGGGGTCCCGGTCCAGCGTCGCCAGGAACTCCTCCCATGCCCTCTCTTTGGCCTCGGCAATGGCCACTCTTAGCGTCAGTTTGGCGCTACGGTACGCCTCAAGGAGTGCCAGCTCCTCCGCACTCTGCCCGACAGGCTGGTGGTTCCGGATGAGGCGACGCCGATAGTGGCCGTGCCTTCGCCTGGCCGACACGCAGGCCGCGCGAAGCCGAGCCAGATCCTCAGACCACCAATAAATTTGTTTGCGGTCTGGGAGCTTTGTGACGCGCGGCATCGACGCGTCGCATACGTGCGCCATGGCATCCCTAAACCACTCCACCTCTTGGTCGACCTGAGGCTCCTCCGGAGCGGGCACCCAGTCTTCCACCATCGCCGCCAGAACCAACGCCTCCCGGTCCATCTTCTTCAAGGCCCACCTTGGCCCGAGGACGTGCCGCATCGTGGCTCGACCAGCCGATCTCGACTGGAGGGGGGAGATGTCGAACCGAATATATCGGTGGTCCGAGAGAGTCTCCTCCCCCTCCAGCACCCGCCAGTCGCAGACACGACGCGACAATGACAGGCTCGCCAGAGAGACGTCCACGATGGAACTGCCCTGTGCCCGAACACACGTGGCAGTTGTCCCGCGATTGAGAACGCCAAGGTCGTTGGCCGCCAACCACTCCTCCAGGACCTCACCTCTTATGTCCGTGGTGGGACAGCCCCATTGAGTGGACTTTGCGTTGAGGTCTCCGGCCACAACTACAGGCTTAGGATGACAGCCTGCGACCAGAGACCCCAATTCGTTCAGAAAGCCCTCGAACTCGGACAGTGGCCGGTTCGGTGAAAAATAGACACTGACCACCGCCATGTCGTCCAACACTGCCGCCACACAGCCTTCACCTCTCATAACACTCTTTGGAGTGAGCGCACTACCAAACACAATTGCTGCAACACCATTGCGATCACTCACCCAGTTTGTTTTGGGAGGGATCGCGTATGGTTCAGCCACAACGCAGATGTCGATCGACCACTGCGCCATGCTCTGGTCAAGGAGACTCTGAGCGGCGGCGCAGTGGTTGATGTTCGCCTGCAGTATCTTGACGGACATCCTACCTAGTGTCTGTCTCCATGATCTCTTGCGATCCGCTCGGTGGATCTGCGCCAGTGGTCGGCGCCCTACGACTCATCACACGTTTGGGGGCCGAGCATTTGGCGCTCCCCAAACGATGCTTGGCGTCCTTGCCCACTTCTGCGCACAGGACGCAGTGGGCGGGAGCCGCACACTCAGACGCCCGATGTCCGGGTTGGCCGCAGCGATAACATTGCTGCCCCCGGTCAATGGGTGACTTGCACATAGCTTTGGTGTGCCCCGCGAGCAGGCAGCGGAAACACCTCATATCCCTTTGGGGCAGCAGCTTAACCCGCGCCGAAACCCACCCCACTTTCAGGCGACCCTCCGCCACCTTCTTGGCCGCCAAGACTGGGCAGCTGACCCAAACGCCGAACAGGCCAGATCTGTCCTGGCGGGGCGCACCGGCCTTGATTTGGTCGAGCGGGCAACCTCCCTTTTCGGCGACGACCCGAGCCACCTCCTCGCTCGTCACCGACTCGTCAAGGTCCGAGACGAGTAGCTCCATCCGCTTTACCGGCCTCGAGACCTTGACGTCTCCCTCCGCACTACATACTTCTGCGATCTTTTGGGCCAGGACGTCAGCCTTTGGGCCGCTGGTGGCACCGGGGACCTCGATGATTGTGGCCCCCGTGGCGGCCTGACGGAACCGTACAGCCTCGATCCCGAGGGACGCGAGGTCAACGGAACGTTTGGCTTCGCCGAGGACCTTTGCGTAGGTAATTCCCTTCTCGATGGCGGCCGGGCTCAACGTTATAACGACCGCTGAGGATTTAGGCGGTCTAGCCTTGGGCGCGCGCTGCGCGGGCTTGATGGACCCGGCGGGAGCCTTCTTTTGTGCCTCCTTCGCTGTATTTGCCGGAACTGCTGGAGCTTTCGGCGCCTTCTTTTTGCGGCTCATTACGGTCGACCATCCCTCCTCCGTAGAAGAGGGTGTCGGCTGAGAGACCGCTGGTGCGGGAGCAGGATTGGGAGGAATGGCACTCTTCTTCCCTTTGCCGCCCTTCCTTTTTTCCTTCTTCGCGGCCTGCGCAGATGTTGACGCCACAGGTTCGGTAGCCGGAGTGGCAGCTGATGTAGCCGCTGGCTTTACTGCCTTCACTTTTCGCGGGACGTGCGCCAACGGAGGAATCACGTCGTCCGCCGTCTCCGCCTCCCTCCTTCTCTCGTGCGCCAGCGACGGGCGCAGCCGGGGCTCCGGGTTGAGACGCGGCTCAAGCCCCTCGATTCGGGCATTGAGCCTGTCTGATAGTCGGCTCAAGATGCGAGCCTCCAGGTCTTCGTCGTGACGTGGCGGTTGCGTGGAGGTTTCTCGCACACTCGCACGCAATTCTTCGATCTCCTTCCGCAGGCTGGCCACTTCCGTTTGGAGACGGGTATTGGCCGCCTGTAGCTTCCGGGTTTCTTCACTGGCACTCCGGGAGATGAGTGCCTCCGTAGCCTCTTTAATGAGGATGACGGCGTCCTTTAAGTTCTTTTTCATCGTCCCCTTCAAGTTGGACGACTTTTTCTCTACCGTCACTATCATCTCCAGGCCTGCCTTGACGCGACTCGCCAAGTCAGAGCCCAGATCTCCGTCCTTGCCAATATTGACCTCGGTATCTGAGGCGGAAGTCTCCGAGAGCCGCCTCGTGAAGCGGCTGCTTAGAGCCCGGCAGGTCTCAAAGGCCTCCCTCTCCGCTTCAATTTCCATCTCAATCTGGGCGGCCCTAGCAGCCTCCATCTTTGCTTTGGCCAACCCTACATACTCCCCGGTGGTCGGGGGGCGCCCTCTTCCTCTCCTGGCGCTATTCAGTTTCGGCGCTGGACTAGCCCGCGCCTCCTCCTCGTCGTCCGAGCCCTCGCGGCCGCGTTTCATCCACAAGCGGCTGGACTCAGTACTCGCCACCGAGTGGCACGTCTCCAACGACACGACGGTTGAGTCCGACGCGTCACCATCATCATCGTCACTACAATCAGCGCTACGTGACACCGGTGTTACGCAAGAACTGCGCTCCAGCACCACGCGGCACTCCCTCAGTTTCCCCGCTGAGTCGCTCAGCACAATCACATCCTCCGCCGCTTCGCACGGCTCCGACATCTTAGAGTTTTGGTTTTTGTTTGTAGAAGATTCCATAACTGATCCCACGAGTGTGGGGGAAAAGAAGTCCACCCGGGCGGTGCCCCCTGCACCCGGGTAACCCTACATACACGTGGAGGTCGGGAGGTGTCCACGGTTTGGCCGCTAGCTGGCTGACGTACTCCCCAGCCACCTCCCATAACGGGAGGCGTCCTGTGCCACGGTGCCTGAACACAAGGACTTTGAGGCACTTTTTTATTGAGGTGTGCGTCCTCTCAGGCCCAGCCAATGAAGGCAAGACCCACTGGCCCTACCTGCCCCCGCTAGACATGACAACAGACGAGGCAGGCAGGGTAACAGCTCGCCCGACGGTAGCCATAAATGGCCTGTCCGGAGCCGCACTGAAGCGGACACCGAACCCGCCGCGCCGCGGACACTGTCCGCCATCCCACGAGCCGAAGCTCCACCAACACAACAGGCGATGAACGCCGTGAGCGTAAGAACACTCCCGAATAGCCAGCCTCCAAGGCGCCTCTGGAAGCAGAGGGCTGGAGCCGCTAACACAACACCGACAAGGGAGACCAACACTCGACACCGCGGTCCTCTGAAACAGACTCCCGCTCCACCTCACAACAGGACGTCACCGTCCCGGCAGACCCTTGGAAGGGCCCACCCCAGGGTAATTTTTTAGAGAGGTTTTCTTCCTCACAGCCAGACGCACAGAGCAAGCCCCATACGCCCAGCCCCCAGGCCCACTCAGTGTGGGCTTCCGGGTTGGTGTGGCCGTGCAATGCCCGCCCTGAGAAGGGCAGGCAGCCCCACCGTTGCCAATGGCTGTCCGCGACGGCCGAAGCCGCTACCCCCCATATCTGGGAGGCATCCCCCAATCCGCAACCCGGGGACGCGTCCGATAGCGGTATTGGCCCCGCCACGGAAACCTAACCTAACCTAACCTTTTTTTTTTTTTTTTTTTTTTTTTTTTTTTTTTTTTTTTTTTTGGTTTCGCAGGGGAAATGCATGAAATTGCATACCCCGGGGTGTAAAAGTCCCGGGGTTATGTAGGGCTCTCCTCTCCAGAAGGGAGAGGCCTACCCACTAAAACCCCTGCGATGGCCGCCCTCAGGCTTAGGAGGGGCCCCAGGATCGAGTGTCGCAACTGGGGTCCCCTCGGCCTACGCTCCCCCAAAAGAAGGGGGGGGAGCCCATCCCCGTGACACCGGAGACGAGGCGTCGCCGTGTAAAGAGCGGCGGCGCCTGCTGCGGTGTCGCACACATCTCGACGACACCCCCCGGCCATGGCGGGGGTGTCATCCCTCCCGGGTCGCCTCCGCGACCCGCGGCGGCGCAACGGGTCGACTCTACCTGACCCGTCGCCGCCGTCTTCGAGCGGGATCGGCCATCTCCCGATCCCGCTCGGCGGCCTCCTTCTGGAGCATGACGGCTTCACAGAAGGAGACCACAGCCCTCCAACCTCCCTCATCCGCCAGCATTGCCGCAATCAATGCTGGCGGGGACAGATCATGCCCGATCTCGTCGACCAGGACTCGGCGTTCGGAGGCCCAAGAGGGGCAGTCCGCCAGCGTATGCTGGGCCGAGTCCAGGTCGAATGCGCAATGGTGGCAATGTGCCGTATCCTCCCGTCCTATCCGACTCAGATACTCACCGAAGCAGCCGTGCCCGGTGAGTATCTGAGTCAGTCGGTAGGTGACTTCCCCCTTCCCGCGGAGCCAAGCTTCGAAGTGCGGGAGAATCGCTCCGACGGCGCGCTGGCGCGCACAGCCCGTTGACTCCAGCTGTGCGCGCCAATCCCCCTCAGCCCGTCGGAGCATCTCCCGCCTGGTCATTCCGTGCGCTGGTTCTGGGGGACTCCCCCCCTCTCCCCCCTCGCCGCCAGCACGCCGCGCGTACATCGCCGCGTACATGCCGGCAAGGATTTCGAAGGGAGGGGAGCGCCCCAGAACCGTCGCCGCCTCAAACGAGATGGTGCGGTAGCCCCGCACGATCCGTATGGCCATTGTCCGCTGCATGCTCCGGAGCAGAGCCCGGCAGCGGGGGGACCTCGAGCAGTCTCGCGACCACACGGGGGCCCCATACAAGGCCACGGACCGTACGACGCCCGCGTAGAGACGGCGAACTACATCCCCTGGTCCCCCCAAGTTGGGGAGCAGCCGGTGTAAAGAGCCGGCCACCCTCTTGACTCGGGGGACCAACCGCACGAAATGCTCTTCGAAGCTCCACCTGCTGTCCAAGGTGAGGCCGAGGTACTTGATATTCGGCCCCACCTGGACCTCCGCGTCACCTACCCGAATCCGGCGGCTGGGTGGTTCCCGGCACCTGGGCAAGCCGTGGAACCATAGCGCCTCGGTCTTATTGGGCGCTATCTCCAGACCCAGCCGGCGGATTGCCCGCACGACACATGCCACCCCCAGTTCGGCAAGCCTGAGCGTTGGCTCGAAGTCAGCCCCAGTCGTCACGACGAGGGTGTCGTCAGCATAGCAGACGACACTCACGTCGGGAGGAAGGCTGGTGCGAAGGACCGCATCGTATGCGAGGTTCCATAGCAGGGGTCCCAGGACCGACCCCTGTGGAACCCCGCACTCGACCCCCCTCTCCCGTTCCGTCCCGTTCCGACCACCGATCAAAATACTCCTGTCGCGCAGATAGTTCCCGACCACGGCCCGCAGGTAGGGAGGCAAATCGTGGTGCTCGAGTGCCTCCCTAATGGCCTGCCAGGGAAGGGTGCCAAAAGCGTTGACGATGTCGAGCGACACCGCCAAAGCCACCCCCCCCGCTCGGACTGCGGATTCCGACAGAGACCGAACACGCTGAACAGCGTCCAGCGTCGACCGCCCCCGCCGGAATCCAAACTGGCAGTCCGACAGGTCGGGACCCACGCGCGACAGGTGCTCGCTGATACGGGAGGAGATTACCCTCTCGAAGAGCTTCCCCGCCTCGTTCAGCAAGCAGATCGGGCGGAACGACGACGGAACATCCTCGGTCCTTCCCTCCTTCCTCAACAGCACCAGCCTGGCTGACTTCCAGTCCGAAGGGAACACCCCCTCTCTGAGGCAGCTTGTAAAGAGCTGCCTCACCCTGTTCCCCAACGTCCTGAGCGCCAACGCCAGCACCTTGCCCGGGACCCCGTCTGGGCCCGGTGCGGTGCTGCGCGCTGTGAGCCGCCTCACGGCCCCGGCGAGCTCGTCCTCCGTCACCCCCAGTTCGTCCGACCACGGCGCGGGCGACGGAACTTGGGAGGGACTGTCCTGGACCCTTGGGAAGAGTGTATCCATCACCCTCCCCACGAACTCGGGGTCCAGGATCTCCGTCAGGGGAGGAACCCACGGTCTGAGTTTGCCCAGTACCATTTTGTACGGGCGCCCCCATGGGTCACCCTCCAGTCCCTCCAGGAGCTCGAGCCAGGACCGCGCCTTGGCGTCGGCGATAGCGATGCCGATCGCCTTGGATGCGGCTCCGTAAGCGCGCCTGGCGCTCAGGACGTCTTCGACTGAGGCTTGCCGTCTTCTTCGGGCTCTGAGGTACTGGCGGCGCGCGGCTATAACGACTCTCCTGAGCCGCGCGATCTCCTCATTCCACCAGTACGCAGAGCTCCGTCGGGGCGGCCTGACTCGGGGCATTGACGCGTCGCAAATCGCCGTCAATGCCTCCCGGAGCCAGGCCGCCTGCGCGTCAAGATCGGGCATGACGTGTCCTTCCTCCTCCGACCAGTCCGCGACGTGGGCGGCGGCTAGGGCCATGTCTCGGTCCAGCCGCTTGATGGACCAACGTCGCGGACGGCTGTCCTCCTGGAGCGTTCGGGAAGGGTGGCGGAGTGACACGTCGAATACGATGTGTCGGTGGTCAGATAAAGTGACCACCTCCTCCGCGACCCTCCAACCCGACACCATGTGGTGCGCAGAAGGAGTCGCCCATGAAAGGTCCACGATCGACTCCCCCTGCCACCGCACGCAGGTGCTGACCGAACCCCGGTTTAGGAGACGAAGGTCCAGTCCCGCCGTCCATTCCAGGAGTGTCTCCCCTCTTACGTCGTCCCGGGTGTCGCCCCACACTTGTGAGTGTGCATTAAAGTCACCCAGGACAAAGACGGGACGGGGGGCGCAACCACGAACACAGTTCGCCAGCCCGTCCAGGAATGCCTCGAATGCGGCGAGGCCGCAGTTCGGGGAGACGTAACAGCCGATGATGGCCGTGGGGCCCCATTCCACGGCCACGAACCCCGGCCCCCGGGCGAGTGGTCTGCAGTGCGGCCTGTCCCCTGACCAGTGAATGGCCACTAAGCCCAGGTCGTCCCCGAACCATCGCGGGTGGTTCGGGACAGAGTAGGGCTCGGCCACAACCGCTATTGCAACCCCAACCTCCGCGAGCGTCTGCGTGAGCAGGTCTTGCGCTGCGCGGCAGTGGTTGAGGTTGCCCTGCAGAACCTTATCGTGGACCCCCATTATCGGTGTCCATTTCACCTCGTCCCCGGGCCGGGGCGGGGGGTTGGTCGTTTGCCCCCGCCGACTTTTTCTTTTTGGGAGGGGAGCACTGTTTGCTCCCCATCCTGTGTCCCGCCGGTCTGCCCAGGTCTGAACAGACCGGGCAGCGAGGAGCACTCGCGGTGCAGAGACGGGCAACGTGCCCCGACTCTCCACACCTGTAGCAGCGAGTGCCCCTGTCGCTCGATGGCATGGGGCATTTGGCCCTCACGTGCCCCTTTTCGAGGCACTGGTAGCACTGAAGAGGTCGTGCCACCAGCGCCTCAACCCTAGCGGAGGTCCACCCGATGAGTATCCGCCCAGACGCCAGTTTTCTGATGGCGCTGAGCGGACATCTCGCCCACGCAGTCCCAAGGCGGGCACTGCCGGCGCGTATCTCCCCGACTTTTACGTCGCCGGGGGAGCAGCCACCAGCCGCGGCAATAGCCGCCGCCACGTCCGCCTGGGTAATGGACTCGTCAAGGTCCATCACCCGCAGGTCCCCCATCTTGCACGGACGCGAGATTTTCGCACCCGTGCCGACGAGGACCTCCCTCATCCGCTCCGCTAGGGCGTCGGCTTTGGCGACGCTCTCCGGGCCGGGGACCTCGAGGAGGAGGGCCCCCGTGACCGCCCGCCTGGTGCGCAAGCCTGCGGTGATCCCCAGGTCCGCCAGCCTGATGTTTGACTTGGCGGACTCCATCACCGCGGCGTACGTCGTCTCGGCATCCGGGGGCACCGTGATCACTACCGCCGCACATGCGGGCGGTTTAGGTACCCTCCTGGGGCCGGGGTCGACCACCCGTATTTTTGGGGCCGGAGCTGGGGTCACCACCTTCTTCGGAGCAGCGGGACGGCGGCGCGCCGCCACAACCGCCCACGAGGAGTTTTGGGGAGCCGGCGCTGGGGCTGGGTTCGGGGCCGCTAGCGGCACAACAGCCGCCGGCGGGACAGCCGCCCTCTGGCTCTTCTTCTTCTTCTTCTCCTCCTTCCTCTTCTTTTTCTTGCTCGCCGTGGCCGATGGCGTGGTGGGGGCAGTCTCCGTCCTTGTCTCATGGGCCAACGGGGGTCTCCTTCCCATTTCTGGGAAGAGGCGACTCATCATGTCGCCCTGGAAACGGGCAAACTCCCGTTCCAGGACGACAGAGATGCTCTCCCAGGTCGGCAACTCTTGGGGTGGAGGGGCAGACGACGGGACCGTTCCCGAAGTGGTTGGCCCGGCCGGGTGCGTTCGCGCGTTTGAGGTGCGCTGAACGCCAACCTCTTCATCACCCTTGTGCCTCTTTCCCCTCCCTTTCCCTTTGCTGGGCCTCTCGCTGGACGTCTGCGGCGGGCCGGTACCCGACCCCTCGAGCTTTTCTTTCATGGCCCGGTTTTCGGCCTTGAGCCGCTCGACCTCGCTCGCCAGGTCTAGGAGCCGCGAGGACAATTGCTCGACCTGGGACAGGAAGTCCGCGTTCTCCCTGTCCCGCTTCTCCGCCCGCTCGCAGAGCTCGGCCGTGCCCGCCTTCAAGGTGTCGATTGCCGTCCGCACCGATTTGACGACCTCCGCCCTCGAGCTCTTGGGCCTCTCTGTCGTCTTCTCCACGTCCGAGAGGCAGGCCAGCATGTCGGCCCCGATGTCGGAGGTGATCCGGGGCAAACCATTCTCGTCGGCCCACCTCTTCCGAGTCCCTTCCTGTTGCCGCTGCACCTTGCGCTTAGGTGCCCGCGGTGCGTCGCTGTCGGAGGCGGCGGCTGACATGGCGCTGTCGCTTTCCTCCGCGGCCGACGACCTCGCCGTTTTCTTGGGTCGCAGCGTGTCCGGTTTCGGGAACGACAGCTGCAACCCCCTTGCTCCTGAGATAGACTCCCGTGAGTGGGACCTGACCCTTCCACCCTCTGACCGGTGTCTGGACCGATCGCGTCCGATCCTTGCGGGATCCTCGGCAGTTGCCGGCACATCCGCACTTCCTTCGTCCACAACTCCCACATACGCCTCGGTAGCCAATTTAACACCAGCCGGCCCGGATACCGCCTGGCGCCCGCTCTCAACGGGTTCGCATTGCGCGTCGCTGAGCGACGAGGTGGAGTTTGGTTTAGCCGACCCCAAACACGAACGGCTGCCCGCAGCCACCTTACGTGGTCCTACGGGGGGGATTTCAACCCCTTGGGGAGATGTGTTTTTCTGGCCAAACTCCATTTTTTGTCATTTGAGGGATGACTCCCATGATTGGTCGCTAGAGACCGGACACCCTCCGGCCATGCACCCCTTCGGCGCGTTACCACCACCTTGGGGTTGGGGTAATTTTTTATTGTGGTTAACCTAACCTAACCTAACCTTTTTTTTTTTTTTTTTTTTTTTTTCGTTGGAGAATGCCTTGACGCACCATGACACCGCGGGACCAGCGTAGCCCGCGGCCGTGTGTGGGGCTCGAGCGTATGAAAAACTACGCCCCCTACCCACTAAACTCCAACGGTTTCCCCTTCGCTCGTATGGGGACGGATCGCTGCCAGCCGCCGAGGGGCGGCTTATGTTCGACCCGTCCGCTGAGCGCCCCGGCCTGATGCGGTAGGCCGGGGGTGACGCCTCGGGAGGACCACCCGAGAAACTAGGTGGTCCCCAGACATGGCTCGGGTAACCTTGTGCAGTGCGCGGGTTGGGGAGCTACCCCCCCGCGCGGGTTACCCTACACAGGCCTAGAGGGGACGCACGTGAGCGCGCCTCCTCCGGCCCGGCCGTCTACGTCGGAGCGGAGCGGAAGAAGGATCCTCCTCCCGCTCGCGCTCCCTTGCCTCCTTCTGCGAGATGACGAGTTCGCAGAAGGAGGCGGCCGCCTCCCACGCTCTACGACTGGCGACCATGGACTGAACCATGGCCGGCAGCGTGAGGTGTCCCCCGCCTAGCGCCGCGATTAGGTCGCGGCGCTCGTGTCGCCAGGCCGGGCACTCTTCGAGTGTGTGCTCGGCCGTATCGTCGGGAGCGCCGCAGTGGTGACACAGCGGCAGCAACTCCCGACGGGCGACACGGTGCAGGTAGTGGCCGAAACAACCGTGTCCGGTCAGTACCTGCACCAGGCGGTAGGTGAGGCGGCCGTGCCGGCGCTCCACCCATCCTCTCAACACCGGACGAATTGCATCGATCGTCCGGTGGCCGGCACTCGGGGCTCGGAGAGCCTCCGCCCAAGCGGCTAGGGCCTCCTCCCTAGCCTGGGCACGACCCAGCGCCACCTCCTCCAAGCTGGGCCGCTCCCCTCGCAATCGCGCCGCGACCCGAATTCGATGCACGTGGGACAGAACCACGGCATCGAATTCCCACGGGGTGGTGCCTGCCAGAACGCAGGCGGCCCCGTGGCTGACCGTGCGATACGCTCGCACGGCCCGGGTCGCGATGACCCTCTGCGGTTGGCGCAAGAGGGCCTTGAGCGAGGGGGAGAGGCTCTCCGCCCACACAGGGGCTCCGTAGAGTGCCATCGACCTGACCACCATATGGTACAGGCGACGGCACTTCCACCCTGGTCCCCCCGTATTCGGGAGGACCCGTCCGAGGGCTGCCGCGGCGGCGCACAGCCTTGGAGCGAGGAGCTTAAAGTGCTCCTCGAAACTCCAGCGGGGGTCGAGTGTCAGGCCGAGGTACTTGAGATGCGCCTCGACCGGGACGTCGACCCCCTCCACTCGGACGTGGAGCCCCTGCGGGATCCTGCGTCGTGGGGCGCGGAAAGGCATGGCCTTGGTCTTCTCCAAGGCCACGCGCAACCCCAACCTGCGGATACGCCGGACGACGGATGTTGTGTCGTCCGACGCGAGTTGGACCGCATCGTCCCAACTCCTCGCTCTCGCCGCGACAAGGGTGTCGTCCGCAAAGCAGATGACATCCGTGTCGGGCGAGAGGGATCCGCGCAGGACCCAGTCGTACCCCAGGTTCCAAAGGAGGGGACCGAGTACGGAACCCTGGGGTACGCCCGCCGCCATGGGCCACCGCTGGACGCGGCCCTCCGCATCCTCGTAAAGGACTACCCGATTTCTCAGGTAGTCGCTCACGAGGGCGCGGAGGTAGAGGGGCACTCGGTGGAATTCGAGCGCCGCCTCTATGCACTCGTAGGGGAGGCTGTTGAAGGCGTTCGCGATGTCCAATGACACCGCGACAACAACCTCCCCCCGTGCTGTGGCCGCCTCGGTCCATTCTTTTAGGCGGCCAACCGCGTCCATCGTGGACCTACCGGTCCGGAACCCGTACTGGCAGTCGGCCAAGTTCGGTCCCGGACCCGCCAGGTGCTCCTGGATGCGAGAGGCGAGGATTTTCTCGAAGAATTTCCCCGCTTCGTCCAGGAGCACGATCGGCCTGTAGCCGGACGGGCTGTCGGCGGGGCGGTTGCTCTTACGGAGCAAGACGAGCCGCCCCGCCTTCCAACGGCTTGGGAAGCGGCACGCGGCGATGCTAGTGTCCAGCACCGCGCGGAACCGCTCCTCCAGGGGCCCCGTCGCAAGGGCCAGAACCTTCGACGGGACCCCGTCCGGCCCCGGCGCCTTTTTCTTGAGCCGGAGCCGGAACTTCCCGGCCTCGAACTCCTCGTCCGAGACTGTGGGTCCATCGTACCACGACGCCGGACTCCCCCCCGCAGATGACATTTCCGGGGGGGTGAAGGGTCCCGGATTTGGGAACAAAGCCTCCAGGACCCTTCCTAGCAACGTTGGCTCCATAGCGGAGGTGGGGGGAGCCGCGTCTGCGAACTTCCCCCTCACGGCCCGATACGGCTGCCCCCATGGGTCACGCTCGAGGAGGGCTAGATATTCCTCCTCGGCGACCCCTTTGGCCCTGCTGATCTCTTTCCGCAGGGCCCTCTGCGTCTCTCGGAACGCCCGGCGGAGCTGTTCTTCCTCGCCGGGCGCCCGGCGCCTGCGCCTGCGACACCGCTGGAGGGCGGTGCGGGCGGCAAGGCTGGTGGCACGCAGGTCAGCTACTTCCTGCGTCCACCAGTACAACGCCTTCCTCCGGGGGTGCGGTTTAGACTTAGGCATGGCGGCCTGGCAGACGACTTTCATGTCGTCTGCAAAGAGCTCCGCCATGCCATCCGCATCCCCCACCACCTCGGCGGGTGGCTCCGCCCAAGATCTTACGATGGCCGCCTCTTTGGCGACCTCGGGGCGGAGCTGCGGGAGCGACCACCTCACGAATGCCGAGGGAGCTCCCGCCTCGGGACCCAGTTGGACAGGGGCCCCGGGACCGACCGCGGAGATGCCGAACCGAATATAACGGTGGTCCGACAACGTCTCCGCGTCGGTCACCACCCGCCAGCCGCCGACTCTCGCCGCCAATGGGGAGGTGGCCAGGGTTACGTCGACGATTGACTCACCCTGCCACCTCACGCATGTAGGGGTGTTTCCCCTATTCAGGACCTGCAGCCCCAGGCTTTCTGCCCAGGACAGCAGGTCCGCACCGGCCGGGGTGTTTGATGGGCACCCCCAGGCCGTATGCTTCGCGTTGAGGTCCCCCCCGAACAGAACCGGGAGGGGAGCCGCGCGCAGCACCACGCCTTCCACCGCACTCAGGAAGGACTCGAAGTCCGCCCGAGTGCGGTTTGGAGAGAAGTAGGCGGCCACTACCACGACGCCGCCCCACTTCACTGCAACGTAGCCCTGGCCCCTTTCTCGCAGGACCAGGGGGGGTGCCGTGTTAGAGGCCACCCCTACTACCGCCGCCGTCCCGTCCGCAGAGCCAAACCACCGGGGTGAAACCGGGATATGGTGAGGCTCTGCGACGAGGGCTAGGTCCGCCCCCCACTCCGCCATTGTCTGCAGTAGAAGATCCTGCGACGCGGCGGAGTGGTTTACGTTGCCTTGTACTATTTCCCCGATGGACCTTCTATTCATTGGCGGTTTCCATCGGGGTTTCCTCCTGTGGTGCGGCGGCGGCGGCGGCGACGGTGGTCGACGACGACGACGGCGCAGGGCTCAATGCGGGTGCGGCGCGGCCCTTTACGGGCGGCGACGCGCAGTTAGGGCCCGCCATTCTATGGGCCGAAGCGAGGCCCCTGTCGGCGCACACGGCGCACTTGAACGGCGCCGTGCACGTCTTGCCCTGATGCCCCTCTTTGCCGCAGCGGTAGCAGAGACCGCTACGGTCTTTCTTGGAGGGGCAGAGCGCCGCCGTGTGCCCTTTCTCCAGGCACCGGTGGCAGCGCATGGGCCGCTGCTCCAGTGCCCGGACGGACGCAGAGCACCAGCCGACCGTGAGGCGACCCTCCGCGATTTTGGGGATCGCCTCCACAGGGCAGGAGACCACGACGGAGCCCATTCGCATGGACCCCGCGGCAATGGCTCCTACCCTGAAACTGTCGGGGCTGCACCCGGCTTTGGCTGCCAGGGCCCCCTTTAATTCCTCCGCCGACACGGAATCGTCCAAGCCGGAGACCCTGACGTCTCCGGTCTTGGTCGGGCGGCGGACGATCGCCTCCTCGCCTAACACCTCGCCAATTTTGGCGGCGAGGAGGTCGGCCTGGGAGGCGGTGGCCTCCTTGGGAAGCTCCATCACGCAGGCCCCCGTCATGGACCTGCGGAACTTCCCTGGGCCGATGCCAATCTCTGAGAGACTGACACCGGCCTTGGCTTTGGAGAGGGCCTGCTGATACGTGGCCCCCTTCTCCACCGCCTCTGGCTTGAGGGTCAGGACCACTGCCAGTGTCTTCGGCGGCTTGGGCAGCTTCGACGCCGGCTTCTTCTTGGGGGCGGGGGAGGGCTTCTTCGCCTTCTTCCCCCCCTTCTTCTTATTGTTGACGACGACGGTCCATCCCTCTTCAGACTGGGACTGGACCGCCGCCGATGGTGCCGCCGTCGCTTTCTTGGCCGCCTTTTTTGGCTGGGCCTTTTTGGGCATGTTTGCCGCGGGTGCCAACGTAGTTGGCGTAGTTGACGCCGGAGTAGGTGCCGACGACTTGCTGCCGCCGGCAACTGCAGCCCACGATGGACCGGCCTTTGAGGGGCCGGCACCAGAGGGACCGGCCTTAGAGGGGCCGGGTGCCGGGTTCTGCGGCTTGGCCTTGAGCGGGGCGGAACCCGCCTTCTTGGCCGCCGCGAGTGGAGGGCGCGCGCCGGCGCTTGGTGGCAGCGCTTGGCCCTCGATTCGGGCCGAGATCATGTTGCCGCAGGTCTCTACAATGGACCTGCGGAACTCGTCGAGCAGACCCCTCAAGGTTGAAACTTCGGGGACTGCCTCGATCTCCACCACGGGCTCCGGTGGCGGCGGGGAGTTCCGCTGCGAGAACTCCCTGCTGTAGGCGCGGACCTCCTTTTTTAGGGCTTCCAACTCCGCCCTCAGATTCTTATTTGCCGTCTCTAGGCGCCGGATCTTCTCACTCTCGGTGCCGGAAAATACAATGTCCAGCGCCTCCTTGAGCCAGGCCGCGCAGTCCTTGAGCTCCTTCACGTAGGTGCCCTTCAGATTGCCGGCCGTGGCGGCGAGACGGAAAACTCTCGCCACCCTTTGACTTGCCAGAGCTTTCATTTCAGCTGTTGGCACTTCCTCCGGTCTGCGCGGATCCAGCTCTACATCCGCCTCCTTATCTGCCGCCGCTTTCTTTGCTGCACGTTTGGTCGCAGCTCTCTCCAATTGAGCCAGCTCCTCAGCTGCCTCCATCTCTCTCAAAGTGGCCGCTGCGCGGGAAAACCCAGCAGCGTGGCCCGGGGTTGGTGCTTTGCCCCGCCTTGCTGTTGACACCTTGGGTGTCGGTATTGCCACCTCGGCATCTGACTCTTCTCCGACGTCCAGCCAGAATTTTGAGGGTGGTCTCTTACGAGAACCACCCCCACAAGAGGACACGTCCATAATAGAGGACGCAGGGGTGAGCATTGGGGTGCCCACTTCCCGCGCCTCCTCATCCTCAATCCGCGTTAACAGAACCGACGCGGGTCGGCACATCGCCTCAAGCGACACGCCATCAATCTCCGACTCCGAACCACAGGGGCCCGAAGCCTACCTAACCTAACCTAACCTAACCTAACCTAACCTAACCTTTTTTTTTTTTTTTTTTCGTTGGAGAATGCCTTGACGCACCATGACACCGCGGGACCAGCGTAGCCCGCGGCCGTGTGTGGGGCTCGAGCGTATGAAAAACTACGCCCCCTACCCACTAAACTCCAACGGTTTCCCCTTCGCTCGTGTGGGGACGGATCGCTGCCAGCCGCCGAGGGGCGGCTTATGTTCGACCCGTCCGCTGAGCGCCCCGGCCTGATGCGGTAGGCCGGGGGTGACGCCTCAGGAGGACCACCCGAGAAACTAGGTGGTCCCCAGACATGGCTCGGGTAACCTTGTGCAATGCGCGGGTTGGGGAGCTACCCCCCCGCGCGGGTTACCCTACACAGGCCTAGAGGGGACGCACGTGAGCGCGCCTCCTCCGGCCCGGCCGTCTACGTCGGAGCGGAGCGGAAGAAGGATCCTCCTCCCGTTCGCGCTCCCTTGCCTCCTTCTGCAAGATGACGAGTTCGCAGAAGGAGGCGGCCGCCTCCCACGCTCTACGACTGGCGACCATGGACTGAACCATGGCCGGCAGCGTGAGGTGTCCCCCGCCTAGCGCCGCGATTAGGTCGCGGCGCTCGTGTCGCCAGGCCGGGCACTCTTCGAGTGTGTGCTCGGCCGTATCGTCGGGAGCGCCGCAGTGGTGACACAGCGGCAGTAACTCCCGACGGGCGACACGGTGCAGGTAGTGGCCGAAACAACCGTGTCCGGTCAGTACCTGCACCAGGCGGTAGGTGAGGCGGCCGTGCCGGCGCTCCACCCATCCTCTCAACACCGGACGAATTGCATCGATCGTCCGGTGGCCGGCACTCGGGGCTCGGAGAGCCTCCGCCCAAGCGGCTAGGGCCTCCTCCCTAGCCTGGGCACGACCCAGCGCCACCTCCTCCAAGCTGGGCCGCTCCCCTCGCAATCGCGCCGCGACCCGAATTCGATGCACGTGGGACAGAACCACGGCATCGAATTCCCACGGGGTGGTGCCTGCCAGAACGCAGGCGGCCCCGTGGCTGACCGTGCGATACGCTCGCACGGCCCGGGTCGCGATGACCCTCTGCGGTTGGCGCAAGAGGGCCTTGAGCGAGGGGGAGAGGCTCTCCGCCCACACAGGGGCTCCGTAGAGTGCCATCGACCTGACCACCATATGGTACAGGCGACGGCACTTCCACCCTGGTCCCCCCGTATTCGGGAGGACCCGTCCGAGGGCTGCCGCGGCGGCGCACAGCCTTGGAGCGAGGAGCTTAAAGTGCTCCTCGAAGCTCCAGCGGGGGTCGAGTGTCAGGCCGAGGTACTTGAGATGCGCCTCGACCGGGACGTCGACCCCCTCCACTCGGACGTGGAGCCCCTGCGGGATCCTGCGTCGTGGGGCGCGGAAAGGCATGGCCTTGGTCTTCTCCAAGGCCACGCGCAACCCCAACCTGCGGATACGCCGGACGACGGATGTTGTGTCGTCCGACGCGAGTTGGACCGCATCGTCCCAACTCCTCGCTCTCGCCGCGACAAGGGTGTCGTCCGCAAAGCAGATGACATCCGTGTCGGGCGAGAGGGATCCGCGCAGGACCCAGTCGTACCCCAGGTTCCAGAGGAGGGGACCGAGTACGGAACCCTGGGGTACGCCCGCCGCCATGGGCCACCGCTGGACGCGGCCCTCCGCATCCTCGTAAAGGACTACCCGATTTCTCAGGTAGTCGCTCACGAGGGCGCGGAGGTAGAGGGGCACTCGGTGGAATTCGAGCGCCGCCTCTATGCACTCGTAGGGGAGGCTGTTGAAGGCGTTCGCGATGTCCAATGACACCGCGACAACAACCTCCCCCCGTGCTGTGGCCGCCTCGGTCCATTGTTTTAGGCGGCCAACCGCGTCCATCGTGGACCTACCGGTCCGGAACCCGTACTGGCAGTCGGCCAAGTTCGGTCCCGGACCCGCCAGGTGCTCCTGGATGCGAGAGGCGAGGATTTTCTCGAAGAATTTCCCCGCTTCGTCCAGGAGCACGATCGGCCTGTAGCCGGACGGGCTGTCGGCGGGGCGGTTGCTCTTACGGAGCAAGACGAGCCGCCCCGCCTTCCACCTTGTCGGGAAGCGGTTCGTCGCGATGGCCGTGTCGAGCACCGCGCGAAACCGCTCCTCCAGGGGCCCCGTCACAAGGGCCAGAACCTTCGACGGAACCCCGTCCGGCCCCGGCGCCTTTTTCTTGAGCCGGAGCCGGAACTTCCCGGCCTCGAACTCCTCGTCCGAGACCGGGGGCCCATCGTACCACGACGCCGGACTCCCCCCCGCAGATGACATTTCCGGGGGGGTGAAGGGTCCCGGATTAGGGAACAAAGCCTCCAGGACCCTTCCCAACAATGATGGCTCCATGGCGGAGGTGGGGGGAGCCGCGTCGGCGAACTTCCCCCGCACTGCGCGGTACGGCTGCCCCCATGGGTCGCGCTCGAGGAGGGCTAGATATTCCTCCTCGGCGACCCCTTTGGCCCTGCTGATCTCTTTCCGCAGGGCCCTCTGCGTCTCTCGGAACGCCCGGCGGAGCTGTTCTTCCTCGCCGGGCGCCCGGCGCCTGCGCCTGCGACACCGCTGGAGGGCGGTGCGGGCGGCTAGGCTGGTGGCACGCAGGTCAGCTACTTCCTGCGTCCACCAGTACAACGCCTTCCTCCGGGGGTGCGGTTTTGACTTGGGCATGGCGGCCTGGCAGACGACTTTCATGTCGTCTGCAAAGAGCTCCGCCATGCCATCCGCATCCCCCACAACCTCGGCGGGTGGCTCCGCCCAGGACCTGACAATGGCCGCCTCTTTGGCGACCTCGGGGCGGAGCTGCGGGAGCGACCACCTCACGAATGCCGAGGGAGCTCCCGCCTCGGGACCCAGTTGGACAGGGGCCCCGGGACCGACCGCGGAGATGCCGAACCGAATATAACGGTGGTCCGACAACGTCTCCGCGTCGGTCACCACCCGCCAGCCGCCGACTCTCGCCGCCAATGGGGAGGTGGCCAGGGTTACGTCAACGATTGACTCACCCTGCCACCTCACGCACGTAGGGGTGCTGCCCCTGTTCAGGACCTGCAGCCCAAGGCTTTCTGCCCAGGACAGCAGGTCCACACCGACCGGGGTGTTTGATGGACACCCCCAGGCCGTATGCTTGGCGTTGAGGTCCCCCCCGAACAGAACCGGGAGGGGAGCCGCGCGCAGCACCACGCCTTCCACCGCACTCAGGAAGGACTCGAAGTCCGCCCGAGTGCGGTTTGGTGAAAAGTAGGCGGCCACCACCACGACGCCGCCCCACTTCACTGCAACGAAGCCCTGGCCCCTTTCTCGCAGGACCAGGGGGGGTGCCGTGTTTGAGGCCACCCCTACTACCGCCGCCGTCCCGTCCGCAGAGCCAAACCACCGGGGTGAAGCCGGGATATGGTGAGGCTCTGCGACGAGGGCTAGGTCCGCCCCCCACTCCGCCATTGTCTGCAGTAGAAGATCCTGCGACGCGGCGGAGTGGTTCACGTTACCCTGTACTATTTCCCCGATGGACCTTCTATTCATTGGCGGTTTCCATCGGGGTTTCCTCCTGTGGTGCGGCGGCGGCGGCGGCGACGGTGGTCGACGACGACGACGGCGCAGGGCTCAATGCGGGTGCGGCGCGGCCCTTTACAGGCGGCGACGCGCAGTTAGGGCCCGCCATTCTATGGGCCGAAGCGAGGCCCCTGTCGGCGCACACGGCGCACTTGAACGGCGCCGTGCACGTCTTGCCCTGATGCCCCTCTTTGCCGCAGCGGTAGCAGAGACCGCTACGGTCTTTCTTGGAGGGGCAGAGCGCCGCCGTGTGCCCTTTCTCCAGGCACCGGTGGCAGCGCATGGGCCGCTGCTCCAGTGCCCGGACGGACGCAGAGCACCAACCGACCGTGAGGCGACCCTCTGCGATTTTTGGGATCGCCTCCACAGGGCAGGAGACCACGACGGAGCCCATTCGCATGGACCCCGCGGCAATGGCTCCTACCCTGAAACTGTCGGGGCTGCACCCGGCTTTGGCTGCCAGGGCCCCCTTCAATTCCTCCGCCGACACTGAATCGTCCAAGCCGGAGACCCTGACGTCTCCGGTCTTGGTCGGGCGGCGGACGATCGCCTCCTCACCTAACACCTCGCCAATTTTGGCGGCGAGGAGGTCGGCCTGGGAGGCGGTGGCCTCCTTGGGAAGTTCCATCACGCAGGCCCCCGTCATGGACCTGCGGAACTTCCCTGGGCCGATGCCAATCTCTGAGAGACTGACACCGGCCTTGGCTTTGGAGAGGGCCTGCTGATATGTGGCCCCCTTCTCCACCGCCTCTGGCTTGAGGGTCAAGACCACTGCCAGGGTCTTCGGCGGCTTGGGCAGCTTCGACGCCGGCTTCTTCTTGGGGGCGGGGGAGGGCTTTTTACCCTTCTTCCCCCCCTTCTTCTTCGTGGCGACGACGGTCCATCCCTCTTCCGACTGGGATTGGACCGCCGCCGGTGGTGCGGCTGTTCCCGGTTGGGGGGCCGCTTTCGCCTTCTTGGCCGCCTTCTTGGGCTGCGCCTTCTTCGGCATATTGGCTGCCGGCGCCAGCGTGGTGGGGGCTGTTGGTGCCGACGACTTGCTGCCGCCGGCTACCGAGGCCCAAGATGGACCGGCCTTAGAGGGGCCGGCATTCGACGGACCGGCCACAGAGGTTCCGGATATCGCGGGCTGCGGCTTTGCTTTGGGCGGGGCAGAACCCGCCTTCTTGGCCGCCGCGAGTGGAGGGCGCGCGCCGGCGCTTGGTGGCAGCGCCTGGCCCTCTATCCTGGCCGAGATCATGTTGCCGCAGGTCTCTACAATGGACCTGCGGAACTCGTCGAGTAGGCCCCTCAGCGACGTGGCTTCGGGGATCTCTACTTCAGCCGTTGTTGGCTGGACCGGAACAGGGGCGGGGGAGTTCCGCTGCGAGAACTCCCTGCTGTAGGCGCGGACCTCCGACTTGAGGTCCTCGATCTCCTGCCTCAGGTTTCGGTTGGCCGCCTCGAGGCGCCGGATCTTCTCCGATTCTGTTCCGGAGAACACCACGTCCAGCGCCTCTTTGAGCCAGGCCGCGCAGTCCTTCAGCTCCTTCACGTAGGTCCCTTTTAGGTTTCCGGCCGTGGCGGCGAGGCGGAACACCCTCGCCACCCTCTGGCCTGCCAGGGCCTTTATCTCACCGGACGTAACTTCGTCCGGCCTTCGGGGGTCCAATGGGACGTCGGCGGCGGTGTCTTTATCCGCCGCTGCCTTCTTGGCCGCTCTCTTTGTAGCGGCTCTCTCCAACTGAGCCAGCTCCTCCGCTGCCTCCATCTCTCTTAGAGTGGCCGCTGCGCGGGAAAACCCAGCAGCATGACCCGGGGTTGGTGCTTTGCCCCGCCTAGCTGTTGACACCTTGGGTGTCGGTATCGCCACCTCGGCATCCGACTCCTCTCCGATATCCTCCCAGAATTTTGAAGGTGGTCTCTTACGAGAACCACCCCCACAAGAGGACACGTCCATAATAGAGGACGCAGGGGTGAGCATTGGGGTGCCCCCTTCCCGCGCCTCTTCATCCTCAATCCGCGTTAACAAAACCGACGCGGGTCGGCACATCGCCTCGAGCGACACGCCATCCATCTCCGACTCCGAACCACAGGGGCCCGAAGCCACCAAGTCAACATTAACCAAATCACGAGCAACAGTGTCCGTTGCACAAGCCAAATTGTCGTCAGGCGAGGCGCCCTGGGAGGGGCGACACTCGCCTGGAGGATCCACCGGGAGGTCCGAGGTGCCCTGCAAAGGGCGCCCCGAACGCAAAGAACGCATCGAAGACATCTTTTCACACTCGAATAATGATAGCCCCACTTGACACACACGGATTCGGTCACCTGGCTGCCACTGCGTTACCGTGGTCAGCTCAGGGTCCAGGGCGGACGACGAGGACGTACCGTGTGCGCTGCGAGAAAGCACCGAAAGCACCAAGAAACACTCAATCGCATGTGGGGCCCGCCCCAACCTAACCTAACCTAACCTAACCTAACCTTTTTTTTTTTTTTTTTTTTTTTTTTTTTTTTCGTTGGAGAATGCCTTGACGCACCATGACACCGCGGGACCAGCGTAGCCCGCGGCCGTGTGTGGGGCTCGAGCGTATGAAAAACTACGCCCCCTACCCACTAAACTCCAACGGTTTCCCCTTCGCTCGTATGGGGACGGATCGCTGCCAGCCGCCGAGGGGCGGCTTATGTTCGACCCGTCCGCTGAGCGCCCCGGCCTGATGCGGTAGGCCGGGGGTGACGCCTCAGGAGGACCACCCGAGAAACTAGGTGGTCCCCAGACATGGCTCGGGTAACCTTGTGCAATGCGCGGGTTGGGGAGCTACCCCCCCGCGCGGGTTACCCTACACAGGCCTAGAGGGGACGCACGTGAGCGCGCCGCCTCCGGCCCGGCCGTCTACGTCGGAGCGGAGCGGAAGAAGGATCCTCCTCCCGCTCGCGCTCCCTTGCCTCCTTCTGCGAGATGACGAGTTCGCAGAAGGAGGCGGCCGCCTCCCACGCTCTACGACTGGCGACCATGGACTGAACCATGGCCGGCAGCGTGAGGTGTCCCCCGCCTAGCGCCGCGATTAGGTCGCGGCGCTCGTGTCGCCAGGCCGGGCACTCTTCGAGTGTGTGCTCGGCCGTATCGTCGGGAGCGCCGCAGTGATGACACAGCGGCAGTAACTCCCGACGGGCGACACGGTGCAGGTAGTGGCCGAAACAACCGTGTCCGGTCAGTACCTGCACCAGGCGGTAGGTGAGGCGGCCGTGCCGGCGCTCCACCCATCCTCTCAACACCGGACGTATCGCTTCGATCGTCCGGTGGCCGGCACTCGGGGCTTGGAGAGCCTCCGCCCAAGCGGCTAGGGCCTCCTCCCTAGCCTGGGCACGACCCAGCGCCACCTCCTCCAAGCTGGGCCGCTCCCCTCGCAATCGCGCCGCGACCCGAATTCGATGCACGTGGGACAGAACCACGGCATCGAATTCCCACGGGGTGGTGCCTGCCAGAACGCAGGCGGCCCCGTGGCTGACCGTGCGATACGCTCGCACGGCCCGGGTCGCGATGACCCTCTGCGGTTGGCGCAAGAGGGCCTTGAGCGAGGGGGAGAGGCTCTCCGCCCACACAGGGGCTCCGTAGAGTGCCATCGACCTGACCACCATATGGTACAGGCGACGGCACTTCCACCCTGGTCCCCCCGTATTCGGGAGGACCCGTCCGAGGGCTGCCGCGGCGGCGCACAGCCTTGGAGCGAGGAGCTTAAAGTGCTCCTCGAAACTCCAGCGGGGGTCGAGTGTCAGGCCGAGGTACTTGAGATGCGCCTCGACCGGGACGTCGACCCCCTCCACTCGGACGTGGAGCCCCTGCGGGATCCTGCGTCGTGGGGCGCGGAAAGGCATGGCCTTGGTCTTCTCCAAGGCCACGCGCAACCCCAACCTGCGGATACGCCGGACGACGGATGTTGTGTCGTCCGACGCGAGTTGGACCGCATCGTCCCAACTCCTCGCTCTCGCCGCGACAAGGGTGTCGTCCGCAAAGCAGATGACATCCGTGTCGGGCGAGAGGGATCCGCGCAGGACCCAGTCGTACCCCAGGTTCCAAAGGAGGGGACCGAGTACGGAACCCTGGGGTACGCCCGCCGCCATGGGCCACCGCTGGACGCGGCCCTCCGCATCCTCGTAAAGGACTACCCGATTTCTCAGGTAGTCGCTCACGATGGCGCGGAGGTAGAGGGGCACCCGGTGGAATTCGAGCGCCGCCTCTATGCACTCGTAGGGGAGGCTGTTGAAGGCGTTCGCGATGTCCAATGACACCGCGACAACAACCTCCCCCCGTGCTGTGGCCGCCTCGGTCCATTGTTTTAGGCGGCCAACCGCGTCCATCGTGGACCTACCGGTCCGGAACCCGTACTGGCAGTCGGCCAAGTTCGGTCCCGGACCCGCCAGGTGCTCCTGGATGCGAGAGGCGAGGATTTTCTCGAAGAATTTCCCCGCTTCGTCCAGGAGCACGATCGGCCTGTAGCCGGACGGGCTGTCGGCGGGGCGGTTGCTCTTACGGAGCAAGACGAGCCGCCCCGCCTTCCACCTTGTCGGGAAGCGGTTCGCCGCGATGGCCGTGTCGAGCACCGCGCGAAACCGCTCCTCCAGGGGCCCCGTCGCAAGGGCCAGAACCTTCGACGGGACCCCGTCCGGCCCCGGCGCCTTTTTCTTGAGCCGGAGCCGGAACTTCCCGGCCTCGAACTCCTCGTCCGAGACCGGGGGCCCATCATACCACGACGCCGGACTCCCCCCCGCAGATGACATTTCCGGGGGGGTGAAGGGTCCCGGATTGGGGAACAAAGCCTCCAGGACCCTTCCCAACAGCGATGGCTCCATGGCGGAGGTGGGGGGAGCCGCGTCTGCGAACTTCCCCCGCACCGCGCGGTACGGTTGCCCCCAGGGGTCGCGCTCGAGGAGGGCTAGATATTCCTCCTCGGCGACCCCTTTGGCCCTGCTGATCTCTTTCCGCAGGGCCCTCTGCGTATCTCGGAACGCCCGGCGGAGCTGTTCTTCCTCGCCGGGCGCCCGGCGCCTGCGCCTGCGACACCGCTGGAGGGCGGTGCGGGCGGCTAGGCTGGCGGCACGCAGGTCTGCAACTTCCTGCGTCCACCAGTAAAGCGCCTTCCTCCGGGGGTGCGGTTTTGACTTAGGCATGGCGGCCTGGCAGACGACTTTCATGTCGTCTGCAAAGAGCTCCGCCATGCCATCCGCATCCCCCACAACCTCGGCGGGTGGCTCCGCCCAGGATCTTACGATGGCCGCCTCTTTGGCGACCTCGGGGCGGAGCTGCGGGAGCGACCACCTCACGAATGCCGAGGGAGCTCCCGCCTCGGGGCCCAGTTGGACAGGGGCCCCGGGACCGACCGCGGAGATGCCGAACCGAATATAACGGTGGTCCGACAACGTCTCCGCGTCGGTCACCACCCGCCAGCCGCCGACTCTCGCCGCCAATGGGGAGGTGGCCAGGGTTACGTCAACGATTGACTCACCCTGCCACCTCACGCACGTAGGGGTGCTGCCCCTGTTCAGGACCTGCAGCCCCAGGCTTTCTGCCCAGGACAGCAGGTCCGCACCGGCCGGGGTGTTTGATGGGCACCCCCAAGCCGTATGCTTCGCGTTGAGGTCCCCCCCGAACAGAACCGGGAGGGGAGCCGCGCGCAGCACCACGCCTTCCACCGCACCCAACCTAACCTAACCTAACCTAACCTAACCTAACCTAACCTAACCTTTTTTTTTTTTTTTTTTTGTTTCGCAGGGGAAATGCATGAAATTGCATACCCCGGGGTGTAAGAGTCCCGGGGTTATGTGGGGCTCTCCTCCCCAGAAGGGGGAGGCCTACCCACTAAAACCCCTGCGATGGCCACCCTCAGGCTTAGGAGGGGCCCCAGGATCGAGTGTCGCAACTGGGGTCCCCTCGGCCAACGCTCCCCCAAAAGAAGGGGGGGAGCCCATCCCCGGGACACCGGAGGCGAGGCGTCGCCGTGTAAGGAGCGGCGGCGCCTGCTGCGGTGTCGCACACATCTCGACGACACCCCCCGGCCATGGCGGGGGTGTCATCCCTCCCGGGTCGCCTCCGCGACCCGCGGCGGCGCAACGGGTCGACTCTACCTGACCCGTCGCCGCCGTCTTCGAGCGGGATCGGCCATCTCCCGATCCCGCTCGGCGGCCTCCTTCTGGAGCATGACGGCTTCACAGAAGGAGACCACAGCCCTCCAACCTCCCTCATCCGCCAGCATTGCCGCAATCAATGCTGGCGGGGACAGATCATGCCCGATCTCGTCGACCAGGACTCGGCGTTCGGAGGCCCAAGAGGGGCAGTCCGCCAGCGTGTGCTGGGCCGAGTCCAGGTCGAATGCGCAGTGGTGGCAATGTGCCGTGTCCTCCCGTCCTATCCGACTCAGATACTCACCGAAGCAGCCGTGCCCGGTGAGCATCTGAGTCAGTCGGTAGGTGACTTCCCCCTTCCCGCGGATCCAAGCTTCGAAGTGCGGGAGAATCGCTCCGACGGCGCGCTGGCGCGCACAGCCCGTTGACTCCAGCTGTGCGCGCCAATCCCCCTCAGCCCGTCGGAGCATCTCCCGCCTGGTCATTCCGTGCGCTGGTTCTGGGGGACTCCCCCCCTCTCCCCCCCCGCCGCCGACACGCCGCGCGTACATCGCCGCGTACATGCCGGCAAGGATTTCGAAGGGAGGGGAGCGCCCCAGAACCGTCGCCGCCTCAAACGAGATGGTGCGGTAGCCCCGCACGATCCGTATGGCCATTGTCCGCTGCATGCTCCGGAGCAGAGCCCGGCAGCGGGGGGACCTCGAGCAGTCTCGCGACCACACGGGGGCCCCATACAAGGCCACGGACCGTACGACGCCCGCGTAGAGACGGCGAACTCCATCCCCTGGTCCCCCCAAGTTGGGGAGCAACCGGTGTAAAGAGCCGGCCACCCTCTTGACTCGGGGGACCAGCCGCACGAAATGCTCTTCGAAGCTCCACCTGCTGTCCAAGGTGAGGCCGAGGTACTTGATATTCGGCCCCACCTGGACCTCCGCGTCACCTACCCGAATCCGGCGGCTGGGTGGTTCCCGGCACCTGGGCAAGCCGTGGAACCATAGCGCCTCGGTCTTGTTGGGCGCTATCTCCAGACCCAGCCGGCGGATTGCCCGCACGACACATGCCACCCCCAGTTCGGCAAGCCTGAGCGTTGGCTCAAAGTCAGCCCCGGTCGTCACGACGAGGGTGTCGTCAGCATAGCAGACGACACTCACGTCGGGAGGAAGGCTGGTGCGAAGGACCGCATCGTATGCGAGGTTCCATAGCAGGGGTCCTAGGACCGACCCCTGTGGAACCCCGCACTCGACCCCCCTCTCCCGTTCCGTCCCGTTCCGACCGCCGATCAAAATACTCCTGTCGCGCAGATAGTTCCCGACCACGGCCCGCAGGTAGGGAGGCAAATCGTGGTGCTCGAGTGCCTCCCTGATGGCCTGCCAGGGAAGGGTGCCAAAAGCGTTGACGATGTCGAGCGACACCGCCAAAGCCACCCCCCCCGCTCGGACTGCGGATTCCGACAGAGACCGAACAAGCTGAACAGCGTCCAACGTCGACCGCCCCCGCCGGAATCCAAACTGGCAGTCCGACAGGTCGGGACCCACGCGCGACAGGTGCTCGCTGATACGGGCGGAGATGATCCTCTCGAACAGCTTCCCCGCCTCGTTCAGCAAGCAGATCGGGCGGAAAGACGACGGAACGTCCTCGGTCCTTCCCTCCTTCCTCAACAACACCAGCCTGGCTGACTTCCAGTCCGAAGGGAACACCCCCTCTCTGAGGCAGCTTGTAAAGAGCTGCCTCACCCTGTTCCCCAACGACCTGAGCGCCAGCGCCAGCACCTTGCCCGGGACCCGAACCGAACCCCGGTTTAAGAGACGGAGGTCCAGTCCCGCTGTCCACTCCAGGAGTGTCTCCCCTCTTACGTCGTCCCGGGTGTCGCCCCACACTTGTGAGTGGGCGTTAAAGTCACCCAGGACAAAGACGGGACGGGGGGCGCAACCACGAACACAGTTCGCCAGCCCGTCCAGGAATGCCTCGAATGCGGCGAGGCCGCAGTTCGGGGAGACGTAACAGCCGATGACGGCCGTGGAGCCCCATTCCACGGCCACGAACCCCGGTCCCCGGGCGAGGGGTCTGCAGTGCGGCCTGTCCCCTGACCAGTGAATGGCCACTAAGCCCAGGTCGTCCCCGAACCATCGCGGGTGGTTCGGGACAGAGTAGGGCTCGGCCACAACCGCTATTGCAACCCCAACCTCCGCGAGCGTCTGCGTAAGCAGGTCTTGCGCTGCGCGGCAGTGGTTGAGGTTGCCCTGCAGAACCTTACCATGGACCCCTATCACGTTTCCATGGTATCACCTCGTCCCCGGGCCGGGGCGGGGGGTTGGTCATTTGTCCCCGCCGACTTTTTCTTTTTGGGAGGGGAGCACTGTTTACTCCCCATCCTGTGACCCGCCGGTCTGCCCAGGTCTGAACAGACCGGGCAGCGCGGAGCACTCGCGGTGCAGAGACGGGCAACGTGCCCCGACTCTCCACACCTGTAGCAGCGAGTGCCCCTGTCGCTCGCTGGCATGGGGCATTTGGCCCTCACGTGCCCCTTTTCGAGGCACTGGTAGCACTGAAGTGGTCGTGCCACCAGCGCCTCGACCCTAGCGGAGGTCCACCCGATGAGTATCCGCCCAGACACCAGTTTCCTGATGGCGCTGAGCGGACATCTCGCCCACGCAGTCCCAAGGCGGGCACTGCCGGCGCGTATCTCCCCGACTTTTACGTCGCCGGGGGAGCAGCCACCAGCCGCGGCAATAGCTGCCGCCACGTCCGCCTGGGTAATGGACTCGTCGAGGTCCATTACCCGCAGGTCCCCCATCTTGCACGGACGCGAGATTTTCGCGCCCGTGCCGACGAGGACCTCCCTCATCCGCTCCGCAAGGGCGTCGGCTTTGGCGACGCTCTCCGGGCCGGGGACCTCGAGGAGGAGGGCTCCCGTGACCGCCCGCCTGGTGCGCACGCCTGCGGTGATCCCCAGGTCCGCCAGCCTAATGTTTGACTTGGCGGACTCCATCACCGCGGCGTACGTCGTCTCGGCATCCGGGGGCACCGTGACCACCACCGCCGCACATGCGGGCGGTTTAGGTACCCTCCTGGGGCCGGGGTCGACCACCCGTATTTTTGGGGCCGGTGCCGGGGTCGCCACCTTCTTCGGGGCAGCGGGACGGCGGCGCGCCGCCACTACCGCCCACGAGGAGTTTTGGGGAGCCGGCGCTGGGGCTGGGTTCGGGGCCGCTAGCGGCACAGCAGCCGCCGGCGGGACAGCCGCCCTCTGGCTCTTCTTCTTCTCCTTCTTTTTTTTCTTTTTCCCCCCCTTGCTCGTCGTGGCCGGTGGCGTGGTGGGGGCAGTCTCCGCCCTTGCCTCGTGGGCCAACGGGGGTCTCCTTCCCATTTCTGGGAAGAGGCGACTCATCATGTCGCCCTGGAAACGGGCAAACTCCCGTTCCAGGACGACAGAGATGCTCTCCCAGGTCGGCAACTCTTGGGGCGGAGGGGCAGACGGCGGGACCGTTCCCGAGGTGGTTGGCCCGGCCGGGTGCGTTCGCGCGTCTGAGGTGGGCCTCTCTCCCCTACCTTTCCCTTTGCTGGGCCGCTCTCTGGACGTCTGCGGCGTCTGCGGCGGGCCCGGACCCGGCCCCTCGAGCCTTTCCTTCATGGCCCGGTTTTCGGCCTTGAGCCGCTCGACCTCGCTCGCCAGGTCTATGAGCCGCGAGGACAATGACTCAACCTGGGACAGGAAGTCCGCGTTCTCCCTGTCCCGCTTCTCCGCCCGCTCGCAGAGCTCGGCCGTGCCCGCCTTCAAGGTCTCGATCGCCGTCCGCACCGATTTGACGACCTCCGCCCTCGAGCTTTTGGGCCTCTCTGTCGTCTTTTCCACGTCCGAGAGGCAGGCCAGCATGTCGGCCCCGATGTCGGAGGTGATCCGGGGCAAACCATTCTCGTCGGCCCACCTCTTCCGAGTCCCTTCCTGTTGCCGCTGCACCTTGCGCTTAGGTGCCCGCGGTGCGTCGCTGTCGGAGGCGGCGGCTGACATGGCGCTGTCGCTTTCCTCCGCGGCCGACGGCCTCGACGTCTTCTTGGGTCGCAGCTTGTCCGGTTTCGGGAATGACAGCTGCAACCCTCTGCTGGTCTCTGATGAGACAGGCTCCCGTGAGTGGGACCTGTCCCTTTCACTCCCTGACCGGTGCCTAGACCGATCTCGTCTGATCCTTGCGGGATCCTCGGCAGCTGCCGGCACATCCGCATTTCCTGCGTCCATGACGCCTACATACGCCTCGGTAGCCAATTTAACACCAGCCGGCCCGGATACCGTCTGGCGCCCGCTCTCAACGGGTTCGCATAGTGCGTCGCTGAGCGACGAGGTGGAACTTGGTGGAGCCGACCCCAAACACGAACGGCTGCCCGCAGCCACCTTACGTGGTCCTACGGGGGGGATTTCTACCCCTTGGGGAGTTATGTTTTTAGCACCAAATTCCATTTTTTGTCATTTAAGGGATGACTCCCATGGTTGGTCGCTAGGGACCGGACACCCTCCGGCCATGCACCCCTTCGGCGCGTTACCACCACCTTGGGGTTGGGGTGATTTTTTATTGTGGTTTTCTTCCACTTGGTCCGACACTCCATGTGCCGAGCCCCCGGTCCGCTCAGTGCGGGAAACGGGTTGCCCGACGGCAGGCCCGATTGGACCCACCGCCGCGCGAAGGAGCCAGAACTCCAACCAATCCCGTAGAGCCGAACGGGGGGGTTCGCAACCCCAAATCCGTCGCCTCTACGCACAACATCTCGCCGTACGCGGCCGAACGGGGGGGTTCACAACCCCTGGTCCGTCGCCCGCAAAACGCTGAGCTCGCTCTCGTTCGACGCCTCTGTAAGCAGAGGGGAGGAGAGGAGTCCACCGTCCCAGCAGACCCTTGGAAGGGCCCACCCCAGGGTAATTTTTTAGAGAGGTTTTCTTCCTCGCAGCCAGGCGCACAGAGCAAGCCCCATACGTCCAGCCCCCGGGCCCACGCAGAGTGGGCTTACGGGTTGGTGTGGCCCTGCAATGCCCGCCCTGAGATAGGCAGGCAGCCACACCGTTGCCAATGGCTGTCCGCGACGGCCGAAGCCGCTACCCCCCATATCTGGGAGGCATCCCCCAATCCGCAACCCGGGGACGCGTCCGATAGCGGTATTGGCCCCGCCACGGAAACCTAACCTAACCTAACCTAACCTAACCTAACCTAACCTAACCTAACCTAACCTTTTTTTTTTTTTTTTTTTTTTTTTTTTTCGTTGGAGAATGCCTTGACGCACCATGACACCGCGGGACCAGCGTAGCCCGCGGCCGTGTGTGGGGCTCGAGCGTATGAAAAAACTACGCCCCCTACCCACTAAACTCCAACGGTTTCCCCTTCGCTCGTATGGGGACGGATCGCTGCCAGCCGCCGAGGGGCGGCTTATGTTCGACCCGTCCGCTGAGCGCCCCGGCCTGATGCGGTAGGCCGGGGGTGACGCCTCGGGAGGACCACCCGAGAAACTAGGTGGTCCCCAGACATGGCTCGGGTAACCTTGTGCAATGCGCGGGTTGGGGAGCTACCCCCCCGCGCGGGTTACCCTACACAGGCCTAGAGGGGACGCACGTGAGCGCGCCTCCTCCGGCCCGGCCGTCTACGTCGGAGCGGAGCGGAAGAAGGATCCTCCTCCCGCTCGCGCTCCCTTGCCTCCTTCTGCGAGATGACGAGTTCGCAGAAGGAGGCGGCCGCCTCCCACGCTCTACGACTGGCGACCATGGACTGAACCATGGCCGGCAGCGTGAGGTGTCCCCCGCCTAGCGCCGCGATTAGGTCGCGGCGCTCGTGTCGCCAGGCCGGGCACTCTTCGAGTGTGTGCTCGGCCGTATCGTCGGGAGCGCCGCAGTGATGACACAGCGGCAGTAACTCCCGACGGGCGACACGGTGCAGGTAGTGGCCGAAACAACCGTGTCCGGTCAGTACCTGCACCAGGCGGTAGGTGAGGCGGCCGTGCCGGCGCTCCACCCATCCTCTCAACACCGGACGGATCGCTTCGATCGTCCGGTGGCCGGCACTCGGGGCTCGGAGAGCCTCCGCCCAAGCGGCTAGGGCCTCCTCCCTAGCCTGGGCACGACCCAGCGCCACCTCCTCCAAGCTGGGCCGCTCCCCTCGCAATCGCGCCGCGACCCGAATTCGATGCACGTGGGACAGAACCACGGCATCGAATTCCCACGGGGTGGTGCCTGCCAGAACGCAGGCGGCCCCGTGGCTGACCGTGCGATACGCTCGCACGGCCCGGGTCGCGATGACCCTCTGCGGTTGGCGCAAGAGGGCCTTGAGCGAGGGGGAGAGGCTCTCCGCCCACACAGGGGCTCCGTAGAGTGCCATCGACCTGACCACCATATGGTACAGGCGACGGCACTTCCACCCTGGTCCCCCCGTATTCGGGAGGACCCGTCCGAGGGCTGCCGCGGCGGCGCACAGCCTTGGAGCGAGGAGCTTAAAGTGCTCCTCGAAACTCCAGCGGGGGTCGAGTGTCAGGCCGAGGTACTTGAAGTGCGCCTCGACCGGGACGTCGACCCCCTCCACTCGGACGTGGAGCCCCTGCGGGATCCTGCGTCGTGGGGCGCGGAAAGGCATGGCCTTGGTCTTCTCCAAGGCCACGCGCAACCCCAACCTGCGGATACGCCGGACGACGGATGTTGTGTCGTCCGACGCGAGTTGGACCGCATCGTCCCAACTCCTCGCTCTCGCCGCGACAAGGGTGTCGTCCGCAAAGCAGATGACATCCGTGTCGGGCGAGAGGGATCCGCGCAGGACCCAGTCGTACCCCAGGTTCCAGAGGAGGGGACCGAGTACGGAACCCTGGGGTACGCCCGCCGCCATGGGCCACCGCTGGACGCGGCCCTCCGCATCCTCGTAAAGGACTACCCGATTTCTCAGGTAGTCGCTCACGAGGGCGCGGAGGTAGAGGGGCACTCGGTGGAATTCGAGCGCCGCCTCTATGCACTCGTAGGGGAGGCTGTTGAAGGCGTTCGCGATGTCCAATGACACCGCGACAACAACCTCCCCCCGTGCTGTGGCCGCCTCGGTCCATTGTTTTAGGCGGCCAACCGCGTCCATCGTGGACCTACCGGTCCGGAACCCGTATTGGCAGTCGGCCAAGTTCGGTCCCGGACCCGCCAGGTGCTCCTGGATGCGAGAGGCGAGGATTTTCTCGAAGAATTTCCCCGCTTCGTCCAGGAGCACGATCGGCCTGTAGCCGGACGGGCTGTCGGCGGGGCGGTTGCTCTTACGGAGCAAGACGAGCCGCCCCGCCTTCCAACGGCTTGGGAAGCGGCACGCGGCGATGCTAGTGTCCAGCACCGCGCGGAACCGCTCCTCCAGGGGCCCCGTCGCAAGGGCCAGAACCTTCGACGGGACCCCGTCCGGCCCCGGCGCCTTTTTCTTGAGCCGGAGCCGGAACTTCCCGGCCTCGAACTCCTCGTCCGAGACCGGGGGCCCATCATACCACGACGCCGGACTCCCCCCCGCAGATGACATTTCCGGGGGGGTGAAGGGTCCCGGATTAGGGAACAAAGCCTCCAGGACCCTTCCTAGCAACGTTGGCTCCATAGCGGAGGTGGGGGGAGCCGCGTCTGCAAACTTCCCCCTCACGGCCCGATACGGCTGCCCCCAGGGGTCGCGCTCGAGGAGGGCTAGATACTCCTCCTCGGCGACCCCTTTGGCCCTGCTGATTTCTTTGCGCAGGGCCCTCTGCGTCTCCCGGAACGCCCGGCGGAGCTGCTCTTCCTCGCCGGGCGCCCGGCGCCTGCGCCTGCGACACCGCTGGAGGGCGGTGCGGGCGGCTAGGCTGGTGGCACGCAGGTCAGCTACTTCCTGCGTCCACCAGTACAACGCCTTCCTCCGGGGGTGCGGTTTTGACTTGGGCATGGCGGCCTGGCAGACGACTTTCATGTCGTCTGCAAAGAGCTCCGCCATGCCATCCGCATCCCCCACAACCTCGGCGGGTGGCTCCGCCCAAGACCTGACAATGGCCGCCTCTTTGGCGACCTCGGGGCGGAGCTGCGGGAGCGACCACCTCACAAATGCCGAGGGAGCTCCCGCCTCGGGGCCCAGTTGGACAGGGGCCCCGGGACCGACCGCGGAGATGCCGAACCGAATATAACGGTGGTCCGACAACGTCTCCGCGTCGGTCACCACCCGCCAGCCGCCGACTCTCGCCGCCAATGGGGAGGTGGCCAGGGTTACGTCAACGATTGACTCACCCTGCCACCTCACGCATGTCGGGGTGTTGCCCCTATTCAGGACCTGCAGCCCCAGGCTTTCTGCCCAGGACAGCAGGTCCGCACCGACCGGGGTGTTTGATGGGCACCCCCAGGCCGTATGCTTCGCGTTGAGGTCCCCCCCGAACAGAACCGGGAGGGGAGCCGCGCGCAGCACCACGCCTTCCACCGCACTCAGGAAGGACTCGAAGTCCGCCCGAGTGCGGTTTGGAGAGAAGTAGGCGGCCACTACCACGACGCCGCCCCACTTCACTGCAACGAAGCCCTGGCCCCTTTCTCGCAGGACCAGGGGGGGTGCCGTGTTAGAGGCCACCCCTACTACCGCCGCCGTCCCGTCCGCAGAGCCAAACCACCGGGGTGAAGCCGGGATATGGTGAGGCTCTGCGACGAGGGCTAGGTCCGCCCCCCACTCCGCCATTGCCTGCAGTAGAAGATCCTGCGACGCGGCGGAGTGGTTGACGTTGCCTTGTAATATTTCCCCGATGGACCTTCTAGACATTTGAGGTTTCCATCGGGGTGACTTCCGGAGTTGCGACGGCGGCGGCGACAGTGGACGAAGACGACGACGACGTTGCTGGACTCAAGGCGACTGCGGCTCGGCCCTTTACGGGCGGAGACGCGCAGTTAGGGCCCGCCATTCTATGGGCCGATGGAAGGCCCCTGTCGGCGCACACGGCGCACTTGAAGGGAGCCGTGCACGCTTTTCCTTGGTGCCCCTCCTTGCCGCAGCGGTAGCAGAGACCGCTGCGGTCCTTTTTGGAGGGGCAGAGCGCCGCCGTGTGCCCTTTTTCGAGGCACCGATGGCAGCGCATCGGCCGCTGCTCCAGTGCCCGCACAGAAGCGGAGCACCAGCCGACCGTGAGGCGACCCTCCGCGATTTTGGAGATCGCCTCCACAGGGCAGGACACCACGACGGAGCCCATTCGCATGGACCCCGCGGCAATGGCTCCTACCCTGAAACTGTCGGGGCTGCACCCGGCTTTGGATGCCAGGGCCCCCTTCAGTTCTTCGGCCGAGACAGAGTCGTCAAGGCCGGAGACTCTGACGTCGCCGGTTTTGATCGGCCGCCGGACAACTGCCTCCTCGCCTAGCACCTCGCCAATTTTGGCGGCGAGGAGGTCGGCCTGGGAGGCGGTGGCCTCCTTGGGAAGTTCCATCACGCAGGCCCCCGTCATGGACCTGCGGAACTTCCCTGGGCCGATGCCAATCTCGGAAAGACTGACACCGGCCTTGGCTTTGGAGAGGGCCTGCTGATACGTGGCCCCCTTCTCCACCGCCTCTGGCTTGAGGGTCAAGACCACTGCCAGTGTCTTCGGCGGCTTGGGCAGCTTCGACGCCGGCTTCTTCTTGGGGGCGGGGGAGGGCTTCTTCGCCTTCTTTCCCCCCTTCTTCTTCTTATTTACGACAGTCCAGCCCTCTTCAGACTGGGGCTGGACTGCCGCTGATGGTGCGGCTGTTCCCGCTTGTGAAGCCGCTGGTGTCTTCTTAGGAGCAGCCTTCTTGGGCTGCGCCTTCTTCGGCAGGTTCGCTGCCGGAATGAGTGTGGTGTTGGGAGGAGCAGCTTCGCTCCCTCCTGCCGACGGCTTTTTGCCGCCGGCCACCGTGGCCCAGGATGGACCAGCCGTAGAGGGGCCGGGCGCCGGTTGCGGCTTGGCCTTGGGCGGGGCAGAACCCGCCTTTTTAGCCGTCGCCGCGAGAGGTGGTCGCGCACCGGCGCCCGGAGGCAACGCCTGACCCTCGATGCGGGCGGCAATCATGTTGCCGCAGGTCTCTACAATGGACCTGCGGAACTCGTCCAGAAGGCCCCTCAGCGACGTCGCTTCGGGGACCTCTACCTCAGCCGCTGCTGGCTGGACCGGAACAGGGGCAGGGGAGTTCCGCTGCGAGAACTCCCTGCTGTAGGCGCGGACCTCCGACTTGAGGTCCTCGATCTCCTGCCTCAGGTTTCGGTTGGCCGCCTCGAGGCGCCGGATCTTCTCCGATTCTGTTCCGGAGAACACCACGTCCAGCGCCTCTTTGAGCCAGGCCGCGCAGTCCTTCAGCTCTTTCACGTAGGTCCCTTTTAGGTTTCCGGCCGTGGCGGCGAGGCGGAACACCCTCGCCACCCTCTGGCCTGCCAGGGCCTTTATCTCGCCGGACGTAACTTCGTCCGGCCTTCGGGGGTCCAATGGGACGTCGGCGGCGGTGTCTTTTTCCGCCGCCGCTTTCTTAGCTGCCCGCTTGGTCGCAGCTCTCTCCAATTGAGCCAGCTCCTCGGCTGCCTCCATCTCTCTCAAAGTGGCCGCTGCGCGGGAAAACCCAGCAGCGTGGCCCGGGGTTGGTGCTTTGCCCCGCCTTGCTGTTGACACCTTGGGTGTCGGTATTGCCACCTCGGCATCTGACTCTTCTCCGACGTCCAGCCAGAATTTTGAGGGTGGTCTCTTACGAGAACCACCCCCACAAGAGGACACGTCCATAATAGAGGACGCAGGGGTGAGCATTGGGGTGCCCACTTCCCGCGCCTCTTCATCCTCAATCCGCGTTAACAGAACCGACGCGGGTCGGCACATCGCCTCAAGCGACACGCCATCAATCTCCGACTCCGAACCACAGGGGCCCGAAGCCACCAAGTCAACTTCAACCAAATCACGAGCAACAGAGTCCGTTGCACAAGCCAAATTTTCGTCAGGCGAGGCACCCTGGGAAGGGCGACACTCGCCTGGAGGATCCACCGGAAGGTCTGAGGTGCCCTGCAAAGGGCGCCCCGAACGCAAAGAACGCATTGAAGACATTTCGAACATACACAGAAAAGATATACCCCACTTCACACACACGGATTCGGTCACCTGGCTGCCACTGCGTTACCGTGGTCAGCTCAGGGTCCAGGGCGGACGACGTGGACGTACCGTGTGCGCTGCGAAAAAGCACTGAAAGCACCAAGAAACACTCAATCGCATGTGGGGCCCGCCCCAACCTAACCTAACCTAACCTAACCTAACCTTTTTTTTTTTTTTCGTTGGAGAATGCCTTGACGCACCATGACACCGCGGGACCAGCGTAGCCCGCGGCCGTGTGTGGGGCTCGAGCGTATGAAAAACTACGCCCCCTACCCACTAAACTCCAACGGTTTCCCCTTCGCTCGTGTGGGGACGGATCGCTGCCAGCCGCCGAGGGGCGGCTTATGTTCGACCCGTCCGCTGAGCGCCCCGGCCTGATGCGGTAGGCCGGGGGTGACGCCTCAGGAGGACCACCCGAGAAACTAGGTGGTCCCCAGACATGGCTCGGGTAACCTTGTGCAATGCGCGGGTTGGGGAGCTACCCCCCCGCGCGGGTTACCCTACACAGGCCTAGAGGGGACGCACGTGAGCGCGCCTCCTCCGGCCCGGCCGTCTACGTCGGAGCGGAGCGGAAGAAGGATCCTCCTCCCGCTCGCGCTCCCTTGCCTCCTTCTGCGAGATGACGAGTTCGCAGAAGGAGGCGGCCGCCTCCCACGCTCTACGACTGGCGACCATGGACTGAACCATGGCCGGCAGCGTGAGGTGTCCCCCGCCTAGCGCCGCGATTAGGTCGCGGCGCTCGTGTCGCCAGGCCGGGCACTCTTCGAGTGTGTGCTCGGCCGTATCGTCGGGAGCGCCGCAGTGGTGACACAGCGGCAGCAACTCCCGACGGGCGACACGGTGCAGGTAGTGGCCGAAACAACCGTGTCCGGTCAGTACCTGCACCAGGCGGTAGGTGAGGCGGCCGTGCCGGCGCTCCACCCATCTTCTCAACACCGGACGGATCGCTTCGATCGTCCGGTGGCCGGCACTCGGGGCTCGGAGAGCCTCCGCCCAAGCGGCTAGGGCCTCCTCCCTAGCCTGGGCACGACCCAGCGCCACCTCCTCCAAGCTGGGCCGCTCCCCTCGCAATCGCGCCGCGACCCGAATTCGATGCACGTGGGACAGAACCACGGCATCGAATTCCCACGGGGTGGTGCCTGCCAGAACGCAGGCGGCCCCGTGGCTGACCGTGCGATACGCTCGCACGGCCCGGGTCGCGATGACCCTCTGCGGTTGGCGCAAGAGGGCCTTGAGCGAGGGGGAGAGGCTCTCCGCCCACACAGGGGCTCCGTAGAGTGCCATCGACCTGACCACCATATGGTACAGGCGACGGCACTTCCACCCTGGTCCCCCCGTATTCGGGAGGACCCGTCCGAGGGCTGCCGCGGCGGCGCACAGCCTTGGAGCGAGGAGCTTAAAGTGCTCCTCGAAACTCCAGCGGGGGTCGAGTGTCAGGCCGAGGTACTTGAAGTGCGCCTCGACCGGGACGTCGACCCCCTCCACTCGGACGTGGAGCCCCTGCGGGATCCTGCGTCGTGGGGCGCGGAAAGGCATGGCCTTGGTCTTCTCCAAGGCCACGCGCAACCCCAACCTGCGGATACGCCGGACGACGGATGTTGTGTCGTCCGACGCGAGTTGGACCGCATCGTCCCAACTCCTCGCTCTCGCCGCGACAAGGGTGTCGTCCGCAAAGCAGATGACATCCGTGTCGGGCGAGAGGGATCCGCGCAGGACCCAGTCGTACCCCAGGTTCCAGAGGAGGGGACCGAGAACGGAACCCTGGGGTACGCCCGCCGCCATGGGCCACCGCTGGACGCGGCCCTCCGCATCCTCGTAAAGGACTACCCGATTTCTCAGGTAGTCGCTCACGAGGGCGCGGAGGTAGAGGGGCACTCGGTGGAATTCGAGCGCCGCCTCTATGCACTCGTAGGGGAGGCTGTTGAAGGCGTTCGCGATGTCCAATGACACCGCGACAACAACCTCCCCCCGTGCTGTGGCCGCCTCGGTCCATTGTTTTAGGCGGCCAACCGCGTCCATCGTGGACCTACCGGTCCGGAACCCGTACTGGCAGTCAGCCAAGTTCGGTCCCGGACCCGCCAGGTGCTCCTGGATGCGAGAGGCGAGGATTTTCTCGAAGAATTTCCCCGCTTCGTCCAGGAGCACGATCGGCCTGTAGCCGGACGGGCTGTCGGCGGGGCGGTTGCTCTTTCGCAGCAAGACGAGCCGCCCCGCCTTCCACCTTGTCGGGAAGCGGTTCGCCGCGATGGCCGTGTCGAGCACCGCGCGAAACCGCTCCTCCAGGGGCCCCGTCGCAAGGGCCAGAACCTTCGACGGGACCCCGTCCGGCCCCGGCGCCTTTTTCTTGAGCCGGAGCCGGAACTTCCCGGCCTCGAACTCCTCGTCCGAGACCGGGGGCCCATCATACCACGACGCCGGACTCCCCCCCGCAGATGACATTTCCGGGGGGGTGAAGGGTCCCGGATTGGGGAACAAAGCCTCCAGGACCCTTCCCAACAGCGATGGCTCCATGGCAGAGGTGGGGGGAGCCGCGTCGGCGAACTTCCCCCGCACTGCGCGGTACGGCTGCCCCCAGGGGTCGCGCTCGAGGAGGGCTAGATATTCCTCCTCGGCGACCCCTTTGGCCCTGCTGATTTCTTTCCGCAGGGCCCTCTGCGTCTCTCGGAACGCCCGGCGGAGCTGCTCTTCCTCGCCGGGCGCCCGGCGCCTGCGCCTGCGACACCGCTGGAGGGCGGTGCGGGCGGCTAGGCTGGTGGCACGCAGGTCGGCTACTTCCTGCGTCCACCAGTATAACGCCTTCCTCCGGGGGTGCGGTTTTGACTTGGGCATGGCAGCCTGGCAGACGACTTTCATGTCGTCTGCAAAGAGCTCCGCCATGCCATCCGCATCCCCCACAACCTCGGCGGGTGGCTCCGCCCAAGACCTGACAATGGCCGCCTCTTTGGCGACCTCGGGGCGGAGCTGCGGGAGCGACCACCTCACGAACGCTGAGGGAGCTCCCGCCTCGGGGCCCAGTTGGACAGGGGCCCCGGGACCGACCGCGGAGATGCCGAACCGAATGTAACGGTGGTCCGACAACGTCTCCGCGTCGGTCACCACCCGCCAGCCGCCGATTCTCGCCGCCAATGGGGAGGTGGCCAGGGTTACGTCAACGATTGACTCACCCTGCCACCTCACGCACGTAGGGGTGCTGCCCCTGTTCAGGACCTGCAGCCCCAGGCTTTCTGCCCAGGACAGCAGGTCCGCACCGACCGGGGTGTTTGATGGGCACCCCCAGGCCGTGTGCTTGGCGTTGAGGTCCCCCCCGAACAGAACCGGGAGGGGAGCCGCACGCAGCACCACGCCTTCCACCGCACTCAGGAAGGACTCGAAGTCCGCCCGAGTGCGGTTTGGAGAAAAGTAGGCGGCCACTACCACGACGCCGCCCCACTTTACCGCTACGAAACCCTGGCCCCTTTCACGCAGGACCAGAGGGGGTGCCGTATTAGAGGCCACCCCTACTACCGCCGCCGTCCCGTCCGCAGAGCCAAACCACCGGGGTGAAGCCGGGATATGGTGAGGCTCTGCGACGAGGGCTAGGTCCGCCCCCCACTCCGCCATTGTCTGCAGTAGAAGATCCTGCGACGCGGCGGAGTGGTTTACGTTGCCTTGTAGTATTTCCCCGATGGACCTTCTATTCATTGGCGGTTTCCATCGGGGTTTCCTCCTGTGGTGCGGCGGCGGCGGCGGCGACGGTGGTCGACGACGACGACGGCGCAGGGCTCAATGCGGGTGCGGCGCGGCCCTTTACGGGCGGCGACGCGCAGTTCGGGCCCGCCATTCTATGGGCCGAAGCGAGGCCCCTGTCGGCGCACACGGCGCACTTGAACGGCGCCGTGCACGTCTTGCCCTGATGCCCCTCTTTGCCGCAGCGGTAGCAGAGACCGCTACGGTCTTTCTTGGAGGGGCAGAGCGCCGCCGTGTGCCCTTTCTCCAGGCACCGGTGGCAGCGCATGGGCCGCTGCTCCAGTGCCCGGACGGACGCAGAGCACCAGCCGACCGTGAGGCGACCCTCCGCGATTTTGGGGATCGCCTCAACAGGGCAGGAGACCACGACGGAGCCCATTCGCATGGACCCCGCGGCAATGGCTCCTACCCTGAAACTGTCGGGGCTGCACCCGGCTTTGGCTGCCAGGGCCCCCTTCAATTCTTCCGCCGACACGGAATCGTCCAAGCCGGAGACCCTGACGTCTCCGGTCTTGGTCGGTCGGCGGACGATCGCCTCCTCACCTAACACCTCGCCAATTTTGGCGGCGAGGAGGTCGGCCTGGGAGGCGGTGGCCTCCTTGGGAAGTTCCATCACGCAGGCCCCCGTCATGGACCTGCGGAACTTCCCTGGGCCGATGCCAATCTCAGAGAGACTGACACCGGCTTTGGCTTTGGAGAGGGCCTGCTGATACGTGGCCCCCTTCTCCACCGCCTCTGGCTTGAGAGTCAGGACCACTGCCAGAGTCTTCGGCGGCTTGGGCAGCTTCGACGCCGGCTTCTTCTTGGGGGCGGGGGAGGGCTTCTTCGCCTTCTTTCCCCCCTTCTTCTTATTGTTGACGACGGTCCATCCCTCTTCAGACTGGGACTGGACCGCCGCCGATGGTGCCGCCGTTGCCTTCTTGGCCGCCTTTTTAGGCTGGGCCTTTTTGGGCATGTTTGCCGCGGGCGCCAACGTAGTTGGTGTAGTTGACGCCGGCGTAGGTGCCGACGACTTGCTGCCGCCGGCAACTGCAGCCCACGATGGACCGGCATTTGAAGGTCCGGCCTTTGAGGGGCCGGCCTTGGAGGGGCCGGGTGCCGGCGGCTGCGGCTTGGCCTTGGGCGGGGCAGAACCCGCCTTTTTGGCCGCCGCGAGTGGAGGGCGCGCGCCGGCGCTTGGAGGCAGCGCCTGGCCCTCTATCCTAGCCGTGATCATGTTGCCGCAGGTCTCTACAATGGACCTGCGGAACTCGTCCAGAAGGCCCCTCAGCGACGTCGCTTCGGGGACTTCTACCTCAGCCGCTGCTGGCTGGACCGGAACAGGGGCAGGGGAGTTCCGCTGCGAGAACTCCCTGCTGTAGGCGCGGACCTCCGACTTGAGGTCCTCAATCTCCTGCCTCAGGTTTCTGTTGGCCGCCTCGAGGCGCCGGATCTTCTCCGATTCTGTTCCGGAGAACACCACGTCCAGCGCCTCTTTGAGCCAGGCCGCGCAGTCCTTCAGCTCTTTCACGTAGGTCCCTTTTAGGTTTCCAGCCGTGGCGGCGAGGCGGAACACCCTCGCCACCCTCTGGCCTGCCAGAGCCTTTATCTCGCCGGACGTAACTTCGTCCGGCCTTCGGGGGTCCAATGGGACGTCGGCGGCGGTGTCTTTATCCGCCGCTGCCTTTTTTGCTGCTCGTTTAGTCGCAGCTCTCTCCAATTGAGCCAGCTCCTCCGCTGCCTCCATCTCTCTTAGAGTAGCCGCTGCGCGGGAAAACCCAGCAGCATGGCCCGGGGTTGGTGCTTTGCCCCGCCTAGCTGTTGACACCTTGGGTGTCGGTATTGCCACCTCGGCATCTGACTCCTCTCCGATATCCTCCCAGAATTTTGAGGGTGGTCTCTTACGAGTACCACCCCCACAAGAGGACACGTCCATAATAGAGGACGCAGGGGTGAGCATTGGGGTGCCCACTTCCCGCGCCTCTTCATCCTCAATCCGCGTTAACAGAACCGACGCGGGTCGGCACATCGCCTCAAGCGACACGCCATCCATCACCGACTCCGAACCACAGGGGCCCGAAGCCACCAAGTCAACATCAACCAAATCACGAGCAACAGAGTCCGTTGCACAAGCCAAATTGTCGTCAGGCGAGGCACCCTGGGAAGGGCGACACTCGCCTGGAGGATCCACCGGAAGGTCCGAGGTGCCCTGCAAAGGGCGCCCCGAACGCAAAGAACGCATCGAAGACATATCGAACATACACAAAAGATATACCCCACTTCACACACACGGATTCGGTCACCTGGCTGCCACTGCGTTACCGTGGTCAGCTCAGGGTCCAGGGCGGACGACGAGGACGTACCGTGTGCGCTGCGAGAAAGCACCGAAAGCACCAAGAAACACTCAATCGCATGTGGGGCCCGCCCCAACCTAACCTAACCTAACCTAACCTTATCCATAAAAATGTAAAAATGTTAAAATGTAAAAATGGTAAAAATGTTAGGTTACTAAAACCTAACCTAACCTAACCTTATCCATAAAAATGTAAAAATGTATAAATGTAAAAATGTAAAAATGATAAAATGTAAAAATGGTAAAAATGTTAGGTTACTAAAACCTAACCTAACCTAACCTTATCCATAAAAATGTAAAAATGTAAAAATGTAAAAATGTAAAATTGTAAAAATGTAAAAATGTAAAAATGTAAAAATGTAAAAAAGGTAAAAATGTTAGGTTTCTAAAACCTAACCTAACCTAACCTTATCCATAAAAATGTAAAAATGTACAAATGTAAAAATGTAAAAATGTAAAAATGTCAAAATGTCAAAATGTCAAAATGTCAAAATGTCAAAATGTCAAAATGTCAAAATGTCAAAATGTCAAAATGTCAAAATGTCAAAATGTCAAAATGTCAAAATGTCAAAATGTCAAAATGTCAAAATGTCAAAATGTCAAAATGTCAAAATGTCAAAATGTCAAAATGTCAAAATGTCAAAATGTCAAAATGTCAAAATATCAAAATGTCAAAATGTCAAAATGTCAAAATGTCAAAATGTCAAAATGTAAAAATGTAAAAATGTAAAAATGGTAAAAATGTTAGGTTACTAAAACCTAACCTAACCTAACCTTATCCATAAAAATGTAAAAATGTTAAAATGTAAAAATGGTAAAAATGTTAGGTTACTAAAACCTAACCTAACCTAACCTTATCCATAAAAATGTAAAAATGTCAAAATGTCAAAATGTCAAAATGTCAAAATGTCAAAATGTCAAAATGTCAAAATGTCAAAATGTCAAAATGTCAAAATGTCAAAATGTCAAAATGTCAAAATGTCAAAATGTCAAAATGTCAAAATGTCAAAATGTCAAAATGTCAAAATATCAAAATGTCAAAATGTCAAAATGTCAAAATGTCAAAATGTCAAAATGTAAAAATGTAAAAATGTAAAAATGTAAAAATGGTAAAAATGTTAGGTTACTAAAACCTAACCTAACCTAACCTTATCCATAAAAATGTAAAAATGTTAAAATGTAAAAATGGTAAAAATGTTAGGTTACTAAAACCTAACCTAACCTAACCTTATCCATAAAAATGTAAAAATGTTAAAATGTAAAAATGGTAAAAATGTTAGGTTACTAAAACCTAACCTAACCTAACCTTATCCATAAAAATGTAAAAATGTTAAAATGTAAAAATGGTAAAAATGTTAGGTTACTAAAACCTAACCTAACCTAACCTTATCCATAAAAATGTAAAAATGTATAAATGTAAAAATGTAAAAATGATAAAATGTAAAAATGGTAAAAATGTTAGGTTACTAAAACCTAACCTTTTTTTTTTTTTTTTTTTTTGTTTTCGCTGGTGGAATGCCGCCCTCCCAGCCTAGGGGCTGCCGGGAGGACGTGGGTCTCTGCGTCGAGACCCCCTTATGCACACCCGACCGATGGGGGTCGGTTGGCCCTGCCCTGGGCACTCGGATAGTGTGGGGCTCGCCCCTCGGGACGTACCCACTAAACCACCAGCGACTCGCCCACTCGTGATAGGATGACGGATAGAGCTGCGGGAGCCCGGAGGTTTTCCGCCGCAGCTCTATCCTACACGAGCCCCTTACGGGGACAATGCGGCCACGCCCCTCCTCGGATGAGGAGGAGGGGGGCTGGGGATAGCCGAGCGAGTCGAGCCATCCCCAACAGGCTGTGGAGGAGCCGTGGTCGATGCCGGCATAGGGACCCCCGCCCCTGAAGCCGGCAGACTACCTCCACGGGGAGAGCGGGCTGATCGCGTGTTACGGCGTCCGGCCCGCCCTCTCCTTGCCCGGTGCGCGCCTGCAGGATGGTCAGTCCTGCGCTCGCGCTCCGCCGCTTCCTTGGCTGCCATCACCTCCTCACAGAAATGCGCGAAGGCCTGCCAGGCGTCCTCCCTGTCGAGCATAGCTAAAACTACGCTCGGCAGAGAGAGGTCCCGACCGACCTGCGCTGTGAGGAGAGCGCGCTGCGGGGCCCAGGACGGGCACACCACTAAAGTGTGGTGTGCAGTGTCCTCCGCAGCCGCGCAGTGATGGCACCTCGGAGTGTCCTCCCGTTGGATGCGGTGCAGGAATGAGCCGAAGGAGCCGTGCCCCGTCATCACCTGCACCATCCGGAAGGACACCGACCCTCCTGGGCGCTCCAGCCACCGATTTAATACCGGGGCGAGCGCGTCCAGTGTACGTCGCCCGTACCGCGCCTCGATCAGGTCCGACTGCCAACGCCGGACCATTTCTCTCCGCCTCTCATCGCGGACTTTATTCTGTTCTGCGGGCGTATATGGGTCGCCCGCAGCCCGTCGGGCCACCGTCCAGTGGTAGACGGCGGCCAACACCTCCGCCTCATAGTCCCACGGGGGGAGCTCGGCCAACGCACATGCCGCGTCAAAGCCTACGGTGCGGTAGGCCCGCGCGACTCTTGTCGCCACCGCTTTTTGCGGCCGACGCAGGAGGGCCTTATTGCTCCTCCTGGCTGCTGCCTCTGCCCAGATGGGGGCGCCGTACATGGCCATGGACTTGAGGATGCCGGCGTACAGACGCCGGCACCTGGCCTTCGGGCCCCCTATATTGGGCATCAGCCAGGAGAGGCTGTCCGCGGCCTTCAGGACCCGAAGTGACAGACCCTTGAAATGGGGACCAAAGTCCCACTTCGGGTCCAAAATAAGCCCGAGATACTTCATCTCGGGCTTGACGGCGACCTGTACCCCACCGACTGAGATGGAAGCGTCGGGGGGGCACCGCTGACGGGGAGGCGGGAAAAATATCGCCTCCGTCTTGTGTAGCGCAACCTGCAACCCCAGTAGGGAGATGCGGTTGGCTACTAGGCCGCCGCCGGCGGACGCAAGGCGCGCTGCCTCCCGGTAAGTCTTCCCCCGGGCACAGAGGAGCGTGTCGTCGGCGTAGCACAACACGCTCGTGTCCGGGAGAAGCTGACCCCGCAGGAGCCAGTCGTACCCGAGGTTCCACAGCAGTGGGCCCAGCACTGAGCCCTGCGGAACCCCGGTACCAACATCGTGACGCTTGATGACGCCGAACTTATCTGCGTAGACTACCTCCCGCTCGGAGAGGTAGTCTTCAATCACGCCCTTTAAATATGGAGGCACTCGGAAGAAGTTGAGTGCCTCCATAATGGTGGCGTGGGGGAGGGAGTTGAAGGCGTTGGAGATGTCGAAATTGACAGCGACAACCCCCAACCCCCGGTCGTGCGCCTCCCCACAAAAACTACGAAGTTTGGTCAGGGCGTCTATCGTAGACCGCCCTGACCGAAAGCCGAACTGTCGGTCCGAGAGGTCCGGACCGACTTCCTCCAAATGGGTGACGAGGCGGGCTGCGATGAGCTTCTCGCAAAGCTTGCCCACCTCGTCTAACAACACAATTGGCCGGTAGGCGGAGGGACTGTCCGCCGGCCGGCCAAGCTTCTGGAGGAGGATCAACTGACCCTCCTTCCAGGCGCGCGGGAACCTCCCGGTCGCAAGAATGCGATCGAAGAGGCCCCGCACGCGGCTCTTCATCTCTGGCAGCGCCAGCGCCAGAACACGGGCCGGCACGCCGTCCGGGCCGGGAGCTGTCTTCTTCGCCCTTAGGCGAAGCTCCAGGGCGCCGAACTCCTCCGCGGTGATGGGCGGAGGTGACACCGGAGGCGGCTCGCAGCGCCCGCGGGGCGGGGGCATGCACGGAGGCACGAAGTTTTGTGGGCGGGCGGGAAAAAGTGCCGGCACCACATCGTCCAGGAGGCTCGGCTCGAGAGTCTCCGTGAGGGGAGGGCCGATGGGGCGCAGTTGTTGACGCGCCGCCTTATAGGGCCTCCCCCACGGGTCTGCGTTGAGACCCTCCAGCATCTCCTGCCGAGCCGCATCTTTCGCCGCGAGGATGGCCGCTCGGAAGGCGCCCCTCGCCTCACGATATATCTCGTAGAGGCGAGCGTCCTCCTCTATGTCGCGTCGCCGCCTACGGTGGTAGCGACCGTAGGCCCTACGGGCCGTGAAACAAGTGGCCCGTAGGTTCGCGAGCTCCTGCGACCACCAATACACGGCGGTCTTGGGCCCAGGACGGCTGGACCGAGGCATCGAGAGATCGCATACCTCGGTCAGCGAGCGACGCAGCTGATCCGCCGCGGCGTCGACGTCGTCTGGGAAGGCGGGGCTGAGCCAATCCTGGACGAATGCCGCCTCCTTGGCCAGCCCCTTGTCCAGCTTCGTCAACGCCCAGCGAGGGAACGGCGACCGACCGGCAGGAGGTCCTCCTTGGAGGGTGGGAGTCTCCCGGACCAGGTACCGGATGTACCTGTGGTCCGAGAGGGACTCGGTGGTATCCACCCTCCACTCTTCGACGCGCGCAGCCAAAGGTTGGGTGGCGAACGTCACGTCCACCACCGAACCGCCCAGCTGCCGCACACAAGTGTGTTCTGACCCCCTATTTAGGGTGGTCAGCCCTTGTGCGATAACCCACTCGTGGAGGGCCTCTCCCCTCGCAGTTGTGGCCGGGTTTCCCCAGACCACCGACTTGGCGTTGAGGTCCCCCGCGAGGAGGACCTGACGCGGCGCCAGGCGCCCAATAACGGCGCTCAGGGAGTCGAGGAAGTTCTCGAACTCCCAGAGCGGGCGATTGGGGGAAAAATATGTGGCCACAACAGCCCGGTTGCCCCAGGCTGCTGCCACATACCCCGACCCCCTCTCTAGCAGCGAGAGGGGGACGCCCGAACCACGACGCGGGACGACGGCGACTAGTCCGTCGAGGTCGCCAAGCCACTCACGGGCGACAAAATACGGCTCCGAGAGGAGGCCCAGATCGCACCGCCACTCAGCCATGACCTGTAGGAACAAGTCCTGGGCCGAGCGGCAGTGGTTGAGGTTCACCTGTAAGATGGAGGAGTGGTGGTGTACTGGCATATTTAGTTTGACACCACCTCCTCCACAACCTCCATGGGCGCTACAGCCGCGGCTGTAGACGGCCCAGTGACACTCGTAGCCGGTCGGGTTGCGGCCGGCGTCTTCCCTTTCTTGGGGGGAGGGTTACATTTCCTCCCCCTCATGGTGTGACCCGCTGGCCGGCCGCTAGCGGCACAAACGGCGCAGTGGGGCGCAGCGCTACATTCCGCCGCTTTGTGTCCCTCTTGGCTGCACCTTGTGCAGAGCTCGGCTCTGCTTACCGCCGAGGGACACCTAGCCTGCGTATGTCCGGTGCCATAGCACCGGAAGCAGCGGAGTGGGCCGTCGTCGTACAATTTGACGGCGGCCGACGACCAGCCGACCAGCAGCCGCCCCGAATTGAGGACGGCTTTGGCGGCCACAACCGGCGCGCGGACGAGGAGGGAGCCCAGGCCCCCTCGGCTGTGGCTAATTTTGCCGGGCTTGACCTCGTCAGCCCGGCAGCCACCGACCGCAGCAATCTTGGCGGCCACCTCCTCTCCAGTGACGGACTCGTCAAGTTCCGTCACGAGGAGGGCGGCCGTCTTTACTGGCACGGCCACCACGGCCACTCCCGCTACTGCCTCCCGCAGCTTGGCCGCAAAAGAGGCCGCCTGCGGGGCGCTCTGAGTGCCGGGGAAGCTGAACAGGCGGCCTCCTGTCGCCGTGATCCGGCAGCGAGTGCCTTGCGCGGCGTCGCTGCCGATGGCCTCACGCGCCTTTCGGAGGACGGTGCCGTAGGTATCGCCCTTGGCTACTGCCTCCGCCGTCAAGGTGATGGTGACGGCGGTTTGTTTGGGCGCGACCAACTTCTTCTTCCGCTGCGGGGCGGCGGTCTTTGCCGCTGACGCAGAGGGGGCCTTGGAGGGCACAGATTTGGAGGAGTCAGTCGGCGCAGACGCCTTCCTTCTCCCCTTTTTGCCGCCTTTGGTCGTTCCAAGAGGGGACGGTTCGGCGGGGGCTGCCTTTTTGGCCGCCTTTTTGGCAGCCTGCCTCGACTTCTTCGTCACGACCTCTTTCCACCCCTGATTGGCCGGGGTGGTTGAGGGCAGCAACAAATCTGCCTCTACGGTCGACGACGTGGACGGGACGACCACGGGCTCCGAGGCCTGGGAGGGCTTGGCCTGGGAGGGCTTGGCTTTCCCCTTCGCTGGAGGTGGAGGGGGGGGCGGAGGCATAATCGCCGAAGACGGCGACGGCGACCAAGCTGGTGCGGGGGGGGCGGCGGCAAGAGCGGCTGCCCTCTTCTTGTCCGCCGCAAGCGGAGGCCGTAACCTTACCTCCGGGAGGAGGCGGTCATTTAGGCCGGCCAGGCGGTCCCTGAGGAAGTTCCGCTCCTTGAGCGTATGCTCCCTCAGTTTCTCATCGATGAGCGACCCTATCTGCGACACTAAGTTCGCAGAGGGGTCGCTGGAAGAAATTGGCACAGAAGCCGAAGCGACAATTGGCCGGCTCGCCTTCATGGCGGCCAGCTCGGCCCGCAGTGCCACCAGCTCGCTGGAGAGGTGCTCCACCGTCGCCTGGAGGGCCGCGGTCTCGTCGTCGCTGGACCTTTTGGCCAGCTCCGCCGCGATGGCCGCGAACGAGCACGCGTGCGCTTTAAGGCCTTTGACGAAAGGGCCCTTCAAGTTGGACGACTTGGAGGCGATCTGCGCGATCTCCTCCGCGTCGTACTTGGCGTGGCTCTGTAGGTCGGCCACGGACAGCTTGGAGTAGTCCAAGAAGGACGACACTCCGTAGCCGACCTTCTTCCGCTCTTCGCACACGCGCTGCTCTCGTTGCTGGAATTTCTCCAGCAACTCCGCCTCGTCGTCGACCCTTTTCTGGGCCGCCATCTTCCTACGTGCGGCCTCCAAACCGACGCGGTGCTCTTGCGCATCGGTATCGGCCTTCTCTCGGGCCCGTTTCTCTTTTTTGGCCTCCTTCTTCTTCTTCTTGTCGGCTTTGGAGGCCTGACTGGAGTCCGATTGGGACCCGGTCGCCTCCGCAGCTCGACGCTTACGCAGGAAGCGCGTGCTTCCTGCGGACTCCGCGTCCGACACACCGTGCAGGGTGTTGTCGGTGACGGACATCATGTCCGAACAAAGCAACACCGCGTCATTAAACCCGGTGGGGGTCTGCCGGAGTGGCTCAAGAAGAACCACCGGCTCCTTCAATCGGCTGTCCGTTGGGCACGCCAGGTCGTTCGGCGGGGTGCCAGAAGGGGCTGACACCTCCGCCGCCAAATCGTCAATCTCCAAATCGCCGAACATGTTTCGGTCCGTTAGGCTCGCAAGGTCGTCAGACGAGCCGCCCTGAGAAGGGCGAAGCTCGCCTGGGGTATCGGTCGGGTCCGAGGTGCCCTGGGAAGGGCGCCCCGAACACAGGGAACGCATGGAATGCATCGAAAAACGCTGGTTGCCCCACTTAACGCACGCGAATTTGGTCACCTGGCTGCCACTCCGTTACGGTGGTCAGCTCAGGGTCCAGGGCGGACGACGTGGACGTAACGCGTGCGCTGCGAAAAGTATCGAGAGAGAGCTCGGAAAACACTTGTCGCATATGGGGCCCGCCCCACTAAAACCTAACCTAACCTAACCTTATCCATAAAAAAAAAAAATGTAAAAATGTATAAATGTAAAAATGTAAAAATGATAAAATGTAAAAATGGTAAAAATGTTAGGTTACTAAAACCTAACCTAACCTAACCTTATCCATAAAAATGTAAAAATGTAAAAATGTAAAAATGTAAAAATGTAAAAATGTAAAATTGTAAAAATGTAAAAATGTAAAAATGTAAAAATGTAAAAAAGGTAAAAATGTTAGGTTTCTAAAACCTAACCTAACCTAACCTTATCCATAAAAATGTAAAAATGTACAAATGTAAAAATGTAAAAATGTAAAAATGTCAAAATGTAAAAATGTCAAAATGTCAAAATGTAAAAATGTAAAAATGTAAAAATGTCAAAATGTCAAAATGTCAAAATGTCAAAATGTCAAAATGTCAAAATGTCAAAATGTCAAAATGTCAAAATGTCAACATGTCAAAATGTCAAAATGTCAAAATGTCAAAATGTCAAAATGTAAAAATGTAAAAATGGTAAAAATGTTAGGTTACTAAAACCTAACCTAATCTAACCTTATCCATAAAAATGTAAAAATGTAAAAATGTAAAAATGGAAAAATGTAAAAATGTCAAAATGTCAAAATGTCAAAATGTCAAAATGTCAAAATGTCAAAATGTCAAAATGTCAAAATGTCAAAATGTCAAAATGTCAAAATGTCAAAATGTCAAAATGTCAAAATGTCAAAATGTCAAAATGTCAAAATGTCAAAATGTCAAAATGTCAACATGTCAAAATGTCAAAATGTCAAAATGTCAAAATGTAAAAATGGTAAAAATGTTAGGTTACTAAAACCTAACCTAACCTAACCTTATCCATAAAAATGTAAAAATGTACAAATGTAAAAATGTAAAAATGTAAAAATGTCAAAATGTAAAAATGTCAAAATGTCAAAATGTAAAAATGTAAAAATGTAAAAATGTCAAAATGTCAAAATGTCAAAATGTCAAAATGTCAAAATGTCAAAATGTCAAAATGTCAACATGTCAAAATGTCAAAATGTCAAAATGTCAAAATGTCAAAATGTCAAAATGTAAAAATGGTAAAAATGTTAGGTTACTAAAACCTAACCTAATCTAACCTTATCCATAAAAATGTAAAAATGTAAAAATGTAAAAATGGAAAAATGTAAAAATGTCAAAATGTCAAAATGTCAAAATGTCAAAATGTCAAAATGTCAAAATGTCAAAATGTCAAAATGTCAAAATGTCAAAATGTCAAAATGTCAAAATGTCAAAATGTCAAAATGTCAAAATGTCAAAATGTCAAAATGTCAAAATGTCAAAATGTCAAAATGTCAAAATGTCAAAATGTCAAAATGTCAACATGTCAAAATGTCAAAATGTCAAAATGTCAAAATGTAAAAATGTAAAAATGGTAAAAATGTTAGGTTACTAAAACCTAACCTAACCTAACTGTTGCCGCCGGGTCAGGATCGGGGCGGCAGCAATAAAATAAAACGCCCGCTCTTCCGAGTAATTCGCAACCATCTATGTTTATGACGTATAATCTTATAAAAAGGTCCGCGAGCCGAGGTCTACTTCCTAGCGAACCCGCCGAATCATGTCCCCAAGAGATGAACTCGTGAAATGATACGGCATTATCGCCACTAGAGTTCTTGAGTTGACATGATTCAGCGGTCGCGAGTTCGCGAGGCCCTCCGTTTCCGCCGGTGAAGTCGTGTAGTCGTAGACAAGCGCCGTCTGACACGTCGGGTGGCGGGCTCAGGAGCCGTTAAAGGAAGTAGGAGTAAGACCTTCGGCTAGAGGATAATCGCTCATTATCGCTCAATTGAGAGGTACGCGTACGCGCGCCGAAGAGATGTGCGCGCGCGCTGTCGCAGAGGGTGTAGCTGAGAACCCTCAAGGGGTGCGCAGTGAACCCTGAAGGGGCGCGCAAAAACCCAGAAGGGGTGCGCAATGCGCCCTGAAGGGGCGCGCAAAGGACCCTAAAGTTCAGTGGTGCCGGCAATAGTGCGCCGAAGGGGGGCGCAGCCGGCTCTGAGAGGCCAACAAGAGGGCGACCAGAGAGGCAATGGACGCGGCCATCTCAGAGACGCCGGCGATAGTGCGCCCAAACGGAATCGCAGCCGGCTCTGAGGGGACAGCAAGCAAAAGGGCGACCAGCATGTACCTCTAGTCCGCTACATTGGTGAGCATAATGACAAATTTAGAAAGGGAGCGATAACAAAGGTGAGCGATATGAGGTGTGCCATTTAAGGATCTGTCAAGACCTCATAGGTCCTATACGACAGAATCTGACACACAAAGAAGGTCGTGAAGGCGCATCATGAATGAAATGTCGAGTCGAGATGTATGCCGCGGGGCTTGGCTCATTAGGCGGCGCCCGGGATGTCGCGCTCCGATATCGGAGCGATGAGTGACACGGCTGACCGCGATGAGCGCCCGGTAAGAGCTTGGCTCGTCCTGGCGGCGCCCGAGGTGTCGCGCTCCGATATCGGAGTAACGGGCGACACGGGTAGCCGCGACGAGCAATGAAATGAAATAATGAGCTCAGGCCTCGATCGAATGGAAAAATGGAACTATGTGTAACAAGTGATAAATGCATGATCGTGAGCCAATGAACGACAGAGTCGGGCGGCGCGGCGAGAATCGTCGGCGATAGCCCGCCGTCCAGCGCGCGGATGACGATGTGTGCACGAAGTTGCGCTCGAGGTGGACGCGCGCGCTGGAGGGCGGCGGTGCGGGTGCCACGTAGTCGAGCTCGCGGAGGGCGCCGGCGCCAGATTATAGCCGTTCTGACATAATGTGCGCAACGGGAGGCCGTCACCGAGGGCGCGGAGCGCGCGCTCGTCGTGGTGGCGGCGATAGGCCGCTGGCAGCGGGCGGGACTGCATGGCCCAGGCAGGTGAGCAGCGGCCGCGGCCACCTCAGAGATGCCGGCCAGGGGGCGCCCAATAGGGGGCGCAGCCGACTCCGAGGGGCCAACAGGAACAGGGCGACCGCTGGTAGCAACCTCTGGCCTAGTGGGCGCAGTTTTCAAAGCGCCGCTAGTGAATATGTCTGTGGGCAGAAACGATCGAGTTAAGATACTTGTCACGATATAATGATCCTCGCGCTCGGGTAGAACCCGCGGGGTGTGTGGCCCTATGTGTGCGGGAGCTTGGCTCATCAGTGCGGCGCCCGGTGTGTCGCGCTCCGATATCGGAGCAGTAAGCGACACGGGTGGCCGCGATGAGTGCTCGGTATGAGCTTGGCTCGTCCTGGCGGTGCCCGATGTGTCGCGCTCCGATATCGGAGCACAGGGCGACACGGGATCAGACCGCGACGAGAGCTCGGCACGGGAACACACAACAGTCCGAGTGGGTCCGGGCTTAATAGCTGGACCGAGCATGGGCGAGTAAGAGTCGCGCGTGGGCGACGGAGCGTCATTTGTCGGGTTGCGTATAAAATATCCCTCGCGCTCGGTTGGTGTCCGCGGCGTGTGTGGCCCTAAGAGTGCGAGACCTTGGCTCATCAGTGCGGCGCCCAGTGTGTCGCGCTCCGATATCGGAGCACAGTGCGACACGGGATCAGGCCGCGACAAGCGCTCGGCAAGGGGACACACAACATCCAGTGCGGGGGCAGCTATAGCTGCAGAACCGAGCACGGGCGAGGGAGGGTCGAGCGTGGGCGAGGGAGCGTCCAATCCTCCAATAGCGGAGCGGCTTTGGCGGGAGTCGCACGCTAGGGCCGCGATATTCGCCTGCAGCTCAAGTAGCGCGGTGGCTTCCTCGGCTGCGGCAAGGTCGCGTCTGATCTCGTACACGCGCCTAGCGTGCGCTGCCTCGAGGGCTAGTATCCGCGCGGCTCGGCTAGAGGAGTTGGACATCGCCTGGGATGTCATCGCCGGTAGTAAGTAAATGTAATCAATTGGGTACTCACAGTTCTCCACGTAATTACTTACGGTGGTGATGCCGACGACCATATCCCACTTCTGACACCACTTGTTGCCGCCGGGTCAGGATCGGGGCGGCAGCATAGAAAAATAAAACGCCCGCTCTTCCGAGTAATTCGCAACCATGTATATTTGTTTGTGACATAAAATCTTATGAAACAAAATCTCTTACAAAACGTCATAGAAAAGAAAATATCAAAATCCAAAATATAATGAAAAGGAGGTTTGCGTCGGCAACACTAACCTTATCCATAAAAATGTAAAAATGTAAAAATGTAAAAATGTAAAAATGTAAAAATGATAAAATGTAAAAATGGTAAAAATGTTAGGTTACTAAAACCTAACCTAACCTAACCTTATCCATAAAAATGTAAAAATGTAAAAATGGTAAAAATTTTAGGTTACTAAAACCGTACCTAACCTTTGAAATATTTCAAATAAATTTCAGAAATAGTCCCCCAAAATTTTTGTTTTTTGTTGTAGGTTTTACTCGCTCAAGGTAGCAACAATACACACGCCCACGCCCACCCCCAAATTTTTCAAAAACAACCCTTAATTTTCGATTTTTAACGATTTTTCAACTTTTGACTTAGAAAATTTACATAAAAAATTCTGAATTTTGGCTATTTTTCAAAATTCTTTCAGTGTACATCAAGGGACTAGGTCGCGGGACCCCGTCTACGTTGTTTTCGGCGCGCTCCGTGCCATAGTTCCTCTGATTTTTGCAAATTTTTCAAAATTTTTGTTCGAATTTTCAGTTTTTAATTTTTTACAAAAAAAATTTGTACTACACTAGTCGTGCTTTTTGCAGTGTTGAATAGGGCTCGGCGAGACCTTTGATCTGACACCTCGCCCGTCCACCTACGACAACGCGAAATTTGAAAAACGGCCCCCCCACCCACCCATTCTTCACTGACCGGGAGGATTTAGGGCCATTTCGCTAACGCGTTGGGGTCTTTTACTTGAGATATTGGTTTTTTGACCATATCTCTTAGACTAAGTGACCGATTCTTTTGAATCCTTTTATTTTTTATTTTAATTGACCTTCCTGACTGTGCTCGTCCCCCAATATGTTTCTTGCGCACACTCCTATCAAGAGGACTGTCGCATTGGCCCCCGAAATGGAGTCGAGCAACGAGAAGGCGGGACCTTCTCGTGCTTCCCTCTCTCCGGCATGCGTCTCGAAGGTGAGACGTAGCATCGGAGAGTGGGAAAGCATCGACTCCAGGCCGTGCGCAACCAGCGCGCACGCCCACCCCAAGCCACCTGCAGCCCCCATGAAAACGAAGACCAAGTCGGTCAAATCTGCCGCCGCCGCACGTTCGGATACATTTGTAGTCTCACCAGGGCTGAACCCTGACACAGTGAAGTCCACCGACAAGGTGAGCCAGGCCAGACGGATCTTGCAAAGGGCCAAGACTCACATTAGTGAGTCTGGCAATTTGCGAAGAGACCTGAAGGCCGGGCTCACCTTGGCGGTGGAGGAACTATATGCCCTGGTGAAGGAGGCGTGTCAAAAAAAAAAGGTCAAACCTAACCTTGTCCGGTAAAAGTTAGGTTAAACTTAACCTCGTCCGGTAAAAGTTAGGTTAAACTCAACCTTGTCCGAGACTAGGCGTGCTTTTTGCACTATTAAATAAGGCTTGGCGAGACCTTTCTCCTGACACCTCGCCCGTCCACCTACGACAACGCGAAATTAAAAATTTGGCCCGCCTACCCTCCCGTTTTTTACTACCCAGGTGCCTGAGAGTGGTTAGGCATTAACGCGTTGGGGTCTTTTGTATGGGATTTTGGTTACTTGACTAAATTCCTTAGTTTATAAGAGACTATTTCTTTTGAAATATTTTAACTTTACTTTTTATATTTATTGACATAGCCTGGTCCCTATAATGTCGGTCTCACGCACCCCCGTCAAGAGAACGGGCGTTACGGCCCCCCCAACGGAGTTGAGCAGCGAGAAAGCGGGACCTTCTCGTTCCTCCCTCTCCTCGGCATGCGTCTCAAACGTGAGACGTAGCATCGGAGAGTGGGAGTTTCTCGACTCCAGGCCGTGCGCATCTACCGCGCACGCCCACGCCAAGTAATCTGCGACTACCACTCGCTCTAAGACCAATCCGACCAAGCTTGCCGCAGCCACTCGCAGGGTTTCCTCGGAAACTTTTGTGGTTTCACCAGGACTGAGGACTGAAACAGCGAAGCCCGCCGACGGGGTGAGTCAGGCCAGGAGGATCCTGCAAAGGGCCAAGACTCACATTAGTGAGTCTGGCAATTTGCGGCGAGACCTAAAGGTCGAACTTACCTCGGCGGTGGAGGAGCTGTACGCCCTGGTGAAGAACGCGTACAGGCATAACGTGCCGCTTGCCTCCCAGGCGGCCGCAGAACCGGGGCCAGTAGACGGAGCGCAGCTTGCCGTGCCGGACCTGGAAAATAAAGAGGATGACATTATTGCTTTAGTAAGAGAGCAGTGTACATAAATTGACCAAGTGGGTGAGGAATTGCGGCAGTTGAGGGAGACATCAAGACCCGGACAGCGGGCCATACTATGAGGGGGAGAAGATGTAACCCTCCCCCCAAGAAAGGGAAGACGCCGGCCACAACCCGACCAGCTGCAAGTGTCGCCGGGCCGTCTACAGCCGCGGCTGTAGCGCCCATGGAGGTTGTGAAGGAGGTGGTGTCAAACTAAATATGCTAGCACACCACCACTCCTCCATCCTCCAGGTCAACCTCAACCACTGCCGCTCGGCCCAAGACCTTTTCTTCCAGGTTATGGCTTAGTGGCAGTGCGATGTTGGTATCCTGTCCGAGCCGTACTACGTCCCCGACCATTGGTTTGGGGACCTAGACGAGTCCGTCGCCGTCATCCCGCGTCGGAATTTGGTCGTCCCTCTCTCGCTGTTAGAGAGGGGGTTGGGCGCCTGGCGTCACGTCAGGTCCGCCTAGCGGGGGACCTTAACGCCAAGTCGGTGGTCAGGGGAAACCCGGCCTCCACCGCTAAGGGAGAGCTCCTCCACGAGTGGGCTGTCGCGCAAGGTCTGACCATCCTAAATAGGGGGTCAGAACATACCTGTGTGCGGCAGCTGGGCGGTTCGGTGGTGGACGTAACGTTCGCCACCCAACTTTTAGCTACGCGGGTCCAGGAGTGGAGGCGACAGTCCTCTTAAAGGGAAAGTGCGCGAAAAACATCGTGGGGGACGAGCACAGTCAATATAAAAAAAATAAAAAGATTCAAAAGAATCTGTCACTTAATCTATGAGATTCGGTCAAAAAAATCCCTTATAAAAGATATCAACGCGTTGGCGAAATCGTACTTTTCCCACCTCGGTAGAAAACACTGGGAGGGTGGGCGGTCCAAATTTTAAATTTCGCGTTTTCGTAGGTGGACGGGCGAGGTGACAGGTCAAAGGTCTCGCCGAGCCCTATTCAACGGTGCAAAAAACACGCCTAGTGTATAACAAAAAATTTTTAAATTAAAATAAAAACTGAAAATTCGAAAAATAATTTGGAAAAATTCGAAAAAGTCAGAGGAACTATGGCACGTAGCGCGGCGAAAACAAAAGAGACGGGGTCCCGCGACCTAGAACCTTGATGTAAACTGAAAATTTTTTGAAAAATAGCCCAAATTACATCAATACAGAATTTTTTTCCTAAAAAGGTCTGGTGAAGGTCAAAAAAAGGTAGGGAGGGTAGTCTACCTGCTCCTAAAAAGGTCTGGCTCGGGTCCAAAAAGGTCTGGCTCGGGTCCAAAAAGGGTAGCGAGGGTCTACCTGCTCCTAAAAAGGTCTGGTGAGGGTCAAAAAAAGGTAGGGAGGGTCGTCTACATGCTCCTAAAAAGGTCTGGCTCGGGTCCAAAAAGGTCCGGCTCGGGTCCAAAAAGGGGAGCGAGGGTCTACCTGCTCCTAAAAAGGTCTGGTGAGGGTCAAAAAAAGGTAGGGAGGGTCGTCTACCTGCTCCTAAAAAGGTCTGGCTCGGGTCCAAAAAGGTCTGGCTCGGGTCCAAAAAGGGTAGCGAGGGTCTACCTGCTCCTAAAAAGGTCTGGTCCGGGTCAAAAAAAGGTAGGGAGGGTCGTCTACCTGCTCCTAAAAAGGTCTGGCTCGGGTCCAAAAAGGGTAGCGAGGGTCAACCTGCTCCTAAAAAGGTCTGGTCTGGGTCAAAAAAAGGTAAGGAGGGTCGTCTACCTGCTCCTAAAAAGGTCTGGCTCGGGTCCAAAAAGGTCTGGCTCGGGTCCAAAAAGGGAAGCGAGGGTCTACCTGTTCCTAAAAAGGTCTGGTGAGGGTCAAAAAAAGGTAGGGAGGGTCGTCTACCTGCTCCTAAAAAGGTCTGGCTCGGGTCCAAAAAGGTCTGGCTCGGGTCCAAAAAGGGTAGCGAGGGTCTACCTGCTCCTAAAAAGGTCTGGTGAAGGTCAAAAAAAGGTAGGGAGGGTCGTCTACCTGCTCCTAAAAAGGTCTGGCTCGGGTCCAAAAAGGTCTGGCTCGGGTCCAAAAAGGGTAGCGAGGGTCTACCTGCTCCTAAAAAGGTCTGGTGAGGGTCAAAAAAAGGTAGGGAGGGTCGTCTACCTGCTCCTAAAAAGGTCTGGCTCGGGTCCAAAAAGGTCCGGCTCGGGTCCAAAAAGGGGAGCGAGGGTCTATCTGCTCCTAAAAAGGTCTGGTGAGGGTCAAAAAAAGGTAGGGAGGGTCGTCTACCTGCTCCTAAAAAGGTCTGGCTCGGGTCCAAAAAGGTCTGGCTCGGGTCCAAAAAGGGAAGCGAGGGTCTACCTGCTCCTAAAAAGGTCTGGTGAGGGTCAAAAAAAGGTAGGGAGGGTCGTCTACCTGCTCCTAAAAAGGTCTGGCTCGGGTCCAAAAAGGTCTGGCTCGGGTCCAAAAAGGGTAGCGAGGGTCTACCTGCTCCTAAAAAGGTCTGGTGAGGGTCAAAAAAAGGTAGGGAGGGTCGTCTACCTGCTCCTAAAAAGGTCTGGCTCGGGTCCAAAAAGGTCCGGCTCGGGTCCAAAAAGGGGAGCGAGGGTCTACCTGCTCCTAAAAAGGTCTGGTGAGGGTCAAAAAAAGGTAGGGAGGGTCGTCTACCTGCTCCTAAAAAGGTCTGGCTCGGGTCCAAAAAGGTCTGGCTCGGGTCCAAAAAGGGTAGCGAGGGTCTACCTGCTCCTAAAAAGGTCTGGTCCGGGTCAAAAAAAGGTAGGGAGGGTCGTCTACCTGCTCCTAAAAAGGTCTGGCTCGGGTCCAAAAAGGGTAGCGAGGGTCAACCTGCTCCTAAAAAGGTCTGGTCTGGGTCAAAAAAAGGTAAGGAGGGTCGTCTACCTGCTCCTAAAAAGGTCTGGCTCGGGTCCAAAAAAGTCTGGCTCGGGTCCAAAAAGGGAAGCGAGGGTCTACCTGCTCCTAAAAAGGTCTGGTGAGGGTCAAAAAAAGGTAGGGAGGGTCGTCTACCTGCTCCTAAAAAGGTCTGGCTCGGGTCCAAAAAGGTCTGGCTCGGGTCCAAAAAGGGTAGCGAGGGTCTACCTGCTCCTAAAAAGGTCAAGTGAAGGTCAAAAAAAGGTAGGGAGGGTCGTCTACCTGCTCCTAAAAAGGTCTGGCTCGGGTCCAAAAAGGTCTGGCTCGGGTCCAAAAAGGGTAGCGAGGGTCTACCTGCTCCTAAAAAGGTCTGGTGAGGGTCAAAAAAAGGTAGGGAGGGTCGTCTACCTGCTCCTAAAAAGGTCTGGCTCGGGTCCAAAAAGGTCCGGCTCGGGTCCAAAAAGGGGAGCGAGGGTCTACCTGCTCCTAAAAAGGTCTGGTGAGGGTCTAAAAAAGGTAGGGAGGGTCGTCTACCTGCTCCTAAAAAGGTCTGGCTCGGGTCCAAAAAGGGAAGCGAGGGTCTACCTGCTCCTAAAAAGGTCTGGTGAGGGTCAAAAAAAGGTAGGGAGGGTCGTCTACCTGCTCCTAAAAAGGTCTGGCTCGGGTCCAAAAAGGTCTGGCTCGGGTCCAAAAAGGGTAGCGAGGGTCTACCTGCTCCTAAAAAGGTCTGGTGAAGGTCAAAAAAAGGTAGGGAGGGTCGTCTACCTGCTCCTAAAAAGGTCTGGCTCGGGTCCAAAAAGGTCTTGCTCGGGTCCAAAAAGGGTAGCGAGGGTCTACCTGCTCCTAAAAAGGTCTGGTGAGGGTCAAAAAAAGGTAGGGAGGGTCGTCTACCTGCTCCTAAAAAGGTCTGGCTCGGGTCCAAAAAGGTCCGGCTCGGGTCCAAAAAGGGGAGCGAGGGTCTACCTGCTCCTAAAAAGGTCTGGTGAGGGTCAAAAAAAGGTAGGGAGGGTCGTCTACCTGCTCCTAAAAAGGTCTGGCTCGGGTCCAAAAAGGTCTGGCTCGGGTCCAAAAAGGGTAGCGAGGGTCTACCTGCTCCTAAAAAGGTCTGGTCCGGGTCAAAAAAAGGTAGGGAGGGTCGTCTACCTGCTCCTAAAAAGGTCTGGCTCGGGTCCAAAAAGGGTAGCGAGGGTCAACCTGCTCCTAAAAAGGTCTGGTCTGGGTCAAAAAAAGGTAAGGAGGGTCGTCTACCTGCTCCTAAAAAGGTCTGGCTCGGGTCCAAAAAGGTCTGGCTCGGGTCCAAAAAGGGAAGCGAGGGTCTACCTGCTCCTAAAAAGGTCTGGTGAGGGTCAAAAAAAGGTAGGGAGGGTCGTCTACCTGCTCCTAAAAAGGTCTGGCTCGGGTCCAAAAAGGTCTGGCTCGGGTCCAAAAAGGGTAGCGAGGGTCTACCTGCTCCTAAAAAGGTCTGGTGAAGGTCAAAAAAAGGTAGGGAGGGTCGTCTACCTGCTCCTAAAAAGGTCTGGCTCGGGTCCAAAAAGGTCTGGCTCGGGTCCAAAAAGGGTAGCGAGGGTCTACCTGCTCCTAAAAAGGTCTGGTGAGGGTCAAAAAAAGGTAGGGAGGGTCGTCTACCTGCTCCTAAAAAGGTCTGGCTCGGGTCCAAAAAGGTCCGGCTCGGGTCCAAAAAGGGGAGCGAGGGTCTACCTGCTCCTAAAAAGGTCTGGTGAGGGTCAAAAAAAGGTAGGGAGGGTCGTCTACCTGCTCCTAAAAAGGTCTGGCTCGGGTCCAAAAAGGTCTGGCTCGGGTCCAAAAAGGGAAGCGAGGGTCTACCTGCTCCTAAAAAGGTCTGGTGAGGGTCAAAAAAAGGTAGGGAGGGTCGTCTACCTGCTCCTAAAAAGGTCTGGCTCGGGTCCAAAAAGGTCTGGCTCGGGTCCAAAAAGGGTAGCGAGGGTCTACCTGCTCCTAAAAAGGTCTGGTAAAGGTCAAAAAAAGGTAGGGAGGGTCGTCTACCTGCTCCTAAAAAGGTCTGGCTCGGGTCCAAAAAGGTCTGGCTCGGGTCCAAAAAGGGTAGCGAGGGTCTACCTGCTCCTAAAAAGGTCTGGTGAGGGTCAAAAAAAGGTAGGGAGGGTCGTCTACCTGCTCCTAAAAAGGTCTGGCTCGGGTCCAAAAAGGTCCGGCTCGGGTCCAAAAAGGGGAGCGAGGGTCTACCTGCTCCTAAAAAGGTCTGGTGAGGGTCAAAAAAAGGTAGGGAGGGTCGTCTACCTGCTCCTAAAAAGGTCTGGCTCGGGTCCAAAAAGGTCTGGCTCGGGTCCAAAAAGGGTAGCGAGGGTCTACCTGCTCCTAAAAAGGTCTGGTCCGGGTCAAAAAAAGGTAGGGAGGGTCGTCTACCTGCTCCTAAAAAGGTCTGGCTCGGGTCCAAAAAGGGTAGCGAGGGTCAACCTGCTCCTAAAAAGGTCTGGTCTGGGTCAAAAAAAGGTAAGGAGGGTCGTCTACCTGCTCCTAAAAAGGTCTGGCTCGGGTCCAAAAAGGTCTGGCTCGGGTCCAAAAAGGGAAGCGAGGGTCTACCTGCTCCTAAAAAGGTCTGGTGAGGGTCAAAAAAAGGTAGGGAGGGTCGTCTACCTGCTCCTAAAAAGGTCTGGCTCGGGTCCAAAAAGGTCTGGCTCGGGTCCAAAAAGGGTAGCGAGGGTCTACCTGCTCCTAAAAAGGTCTGGTGAAGGTCAAAAAAAGGTAGGGAGGGTCGTCTACCTGCTCCTAAAAAGGTCTGGCTCGGGTCCAAAAAGGTCTGGCTCGGGTCCAAAAAGGGTAGCGAGGGTCTACCTGCTCCTAAAAAGGTCAAGTGAAGGTCAAAAAAAGGTAGGGAGGGTCGTCTACCTGCTCCTAAAAAGGTCTGGCTCGGGTCCAAAAAGGTCTGGCTCGGGTCCAAAAAGGGTAGCGAGGGTCTACCTGCTCCTAAAAAGGTCTGGTGAGGGTCAAAAAAAGGAAGAGAGGGTCGTCTACCTGCTCCTAAAAAGGTCTGGCTCGGGTCCAAAAAGGTCTTGCTCGGGTCCAAAAAGGGTAGCGAGGGTCTACCTGCTCCTAAAAAGGTCTGGTGAGGGTCAAAAAAAGGTAGGGAGGGTCGTCTACCTGCTCCTAAAAAGGTCTGGCTCGGGTCCAAAAAGGTCCGGCTCGGGTCCAAAAAGGGGAGCGAGGGTCTACCTGCTCCTAAAAAGGTCTGGTGAGGGTCAAAAAAAGGTAGGGAGGGTCGTCTACCTGCTCCTAAAAAGGTCTGGCTCGGGTCCAAAAAGGTCTGGCTCGGGTCCAAAAAGGGTAGCGAGGGTCTACCTGCTCCTAAAAAGGTCTGGTCCGGGTCAAAAAAAGGTAGGGAGGGTCGTCTACCTGCTCCTAAAAAGGTCTGGCTCGGGTCCAAAAAGGGTAGCGAGGGTCAACCTGCTCCTAAAAAGGTCTGGTCTGGGTCAAAAAAAGGTAAGGAGGGTCGTCTACCTGCTCCTAAAAAGGTCTGGCTCGGGTCCAAAAAGGTCTGGCTCGGGTCCAAAAAGGGAAGCGAGGGTCTACCTGCTCCTAAAAAGGTCTGGTGAGGGTCAAAAAAAGGTAGGGAGGGTCGTCTACCTGCTCCTAAAAAGGTCTGGCTCGGGTCCAAAAAGGTCTGGCTCGGGTCCAAAAAGGGTAGCGAGGGTCTACCTGCTCCTAAAAAGGTCTGGTGAAGGTCAAAAAAAGGTAGGGAGGGTCGTCTACCTGCTCCTAAAAAGGTCTGGCTCGGGTCCAAAAAGGTCTGGCTCGGGTCCAAAAAGGGTAGCGAGGGTCTACCTGCTCCTAAAAAGGTCTGGTGAGGGTCAAAAAAAGGTAGGGAGGGTCGTCTACCTGCTCCTAAAAAGGTCTGGCTCGGGTCCAAAAAGGTCCGGCTCGGGTCCAAAAAGGGGAGCGAGGGTCTACCTGCTCCTAAAAAGGTCTGGTGAGGGTCAAAAAAAGGTAGGGAGGGTCGTCTACCTGCTCCTAAAAAGGTCTGGCTCGGGTCCAAAAAGGTCTGGCTCGGGTCCAAAAAGGGAAGCGAGGGTCTACCTGCTCCTAAAAAGGTCTGGTGAGGGTCAAAAAAAGGTAGGGAGGGTCGTCTACCTGCTCCTAAAAAGGTCTGGCTCGGGTCCAAAAAGGTCCGGCTCGGGTCCAAAAAGGGGAGCGAGGGTCTACCTGCTCCTAAAAAGGTCTGGTGAGGGTCAAAAAAAGGTAGGGAGGGTCGTCTACCTGCTCCTAAAAAGGTCTGGCTCGGGTCCAAAAAGGTCTGGCTCGGGTCCAAAAAGGGTAGCGAGGGTCTACCTGCTCCTAAAAAGGTCTGGTGAGGGTCAAAAAAAGGTAGGGAGGGTCGTCTACCTGCTCCTAAAAAGGTCTGGCTCGGGTCCAAAAAGGTCCGGCTCGGGTCCAAAAAGGGAAGCGAGGGTCTACCTGCTCCTAAAAAGGTCTGGTGAGGGTCAAAAAAAGGTAGGGAGGGTCGTCTACCTGCTCCTAAAAAGGTCTGGCTCGGGTCCAAAAAGGTCTGGCTCGGGTCCAAAAAGGGTAGCGAGGGTCTACCTGCTCCTAAAAAGGTCTGGTGAGGGTCAAAAAAAGGTAGGGAGGGTCGTCTACCTGCTCCTAAAAAGGTCTGGCTCGGGTCCAAAAAGGTCCGGCTCGGGTCCAAAAAGGGAAGCGAGGGTCTACCTGCTCCTAAAAAGGTCTGGTGAGGGTCAAAAAAAGGTAGGGAGGGTCGTCTACCTGCTCCTAAAAAGGTCTGGCTCGGGTCCAAAAAGGTCCGGCTCGGGTCCAAAAAGGGGAGCGAGGGTCTACCTGCTCCTAAAAAGGTCTGGTGAGGGTCAAAAAAAGGTAGGGAGGGTCGTCTACCTGCTCCTAAAAAGGTCTGGCTCGGGTCCAAAAAGGTCTGGCTCGGGTCCAAAAAGGGTAGCGAGGGTCTACCTGCTCCTAAAAAGGTCTGGTCCGGGTCAAAAAAAGGTAGGGAGGGTCGTCTACCTGCTCCTAAAAAGGTCTGGCTCGGGTCCAAAAAGGGTAGCGAGGGTCAACCTGCTCCTAAAAAGGTCTGGTCTGGGTCAAAAAAAGGTAAGGAGGGTCGTCTACCTGCTCCTAAAAAGGTCTGGCTCGGGTCCAAAAAGGTCTGGCTCGGGTCCAAAAAGGGAAGCGAGGGTCTACCTGCTCCTAAAAAGGTCTGGTGAGGGTCAAAAAAAGGTAGGGAGGGTCGTCTACCTGCTCCTAAAAAGGTCTGGCTCGGGTCCAAAAAGGTCTGGCTCGGGTCCAAAAAGGGTAGCGAGGGTCTACCTGCTCCTAAAAAGGTCTGGTGAAGGTCAAAAAAAGGTAGGGAGGGTCGTCTACCTGCTCCTAAAAAGGTCTGGCTCGGGTCCAAAAAGGTCTGGCTCGGGTCCAAAAAGGGTAGCGAGGGTCTACCTGCTCCTAAAAAGGTCTGGTGAGGGTCAAAAAAAGGTAGGGAGGGTCGTCTACCTGCTCCTAAAAAGGTCTGGCTCGGGTCCAAAAAGGTCCGGCTCGGGTCCAAAAAGGGGAGCGAGGGTCTACCTGCTCCTAAAAAGGTCTGGTGAGGGTCAAAAAAAGGTAGGGAGGGTCGTCTACCTGCTCCTAAAAAGGTCTGGCTCGGGTCCAAAAAGGTCTGGCTCGGGTCCAAAAAGGGAAGCGAGGGTCTACCTGCTCCTAAAAAGGTCTGGTGAGGGTCAAAAAAAGGTAGGGAGGGTCGTCTACCTGCTCCTAAAAAGGTCTGGCTCGGGTCCAAAAAGGGTAGCGAGGGTCTACCTGCTCCTAAAAAGGTCTGGTGAAGGTCAAAAAAAGGTAGGGAGGGTCGTCTACCTGCTCCTAAAAAGGTCTGGCTCGGGTCCAAAAAGGTCTGGCTCGGGTCCAAAAAGGGTAGCGAGGGTCTACCTGCTCCTAAAAAGGTCTGGTAAGGGTCAAAAAAAGGTAGGGAGGGTCGTCTACATGCTCCTAAAAAGGTCTGGCTCGGGTCCAAAAAGGTCCGGCTCGGGTCCAAAAAGGGGAGCGAGGGTCTACCTGCTCCTAAAAAGGTCTGGTGAGGGTCAAAAAAAGGTAGGGAGGGTCGTCTACCTGCTCCTAAAAAGGTCTGGCTCGGGTCCAAAAAGGTCTGGCTCGGGTCCAAAAAGGGTAGCGAGGGTCTACCTGCTCCTAAAAAGGTCTGGTCCGGGTCAAAAAAAGGTAGGGAGGGTCGTCTACCTGCTCCTAAAAAGGTCTGGCTCGGGTCCAAAAAGGGTAGCGAGGGTCAACCTGCTCCTAAAAAGGTCTGGTCTGGGTCAAAAAAAGGTAAGGAGGGTCGTCTACCTGCTCCTAAAAAGGTCTGGCTCGGGTCCAAAAAGGTCTGGCTCGGGTCCAAAAAGGGAAGCGAGGGTCTACCTGCTCCTAAAAAGGTCTGGTGAGGGTCAAAAAAAGGTAGGGAGGGTCGTCTACCTGCTCCTAAAAAGGTCTGGCTCGGGTCCAAAAAGGTCTGGCTCGGGTCCAAAAAGGGTAGCGAGGGTCTACCTGCTCCTAAAAAGGTCTGGTGATGGTCAAAAAAAGGTAGGGAGGGTCGTCTACCTGCTCCTAAAAAGGTCTGGCTCGGGTCCAAAAAGGTCTGGCTCGGGTCCAAAAAGGGTAGCGAGGGTCTACCTGCTCCTAAAAAGGTCTGGTGAGGGTCAAAAAAAGGTAGGGAGGGTCGTCTACCTGCTCCTAAAAAGGTCTGGCTCGGGTCCAAAAAGGTCCGGCTCGGGTCCAAAAAGGGGAGCGAGGGTCTATCTGCTCCTAAAAAGGTCTGGTGAGGGTCAAAAAAAGGTAGGGAGGGTCGTCTACCTGCTCCTAAAAAGGTCTGGCTCGGGTCCAAAAAGGTCTGGCTCGGGTCCAAAAAGGGAAGCGAGGGTCTACCTGCTCCTAAAAAGGTCTGGTGAGGGTCAAAAAAAGGTAGGGAGGGTCGTCTACCTGCTCCTAAAAAGGTCTGGCTCGGGTCCAAAAAGGTCTGGCTCGGGTCCAAAAAGGGTAGCGAGGGTCTACCTGCTCCTAAAAAGGTCTGGTGAGGGTCAAAAAAAGGTAGGGAGGGTCGTCTACCTGCTCCTAAAAAGGTCTGGCTCGGGTCCAAAAAGGTCTGGCTCGGGTCCAAAAAGGGAAGCGAGGGTCTACCTGCTCCTAAAAAGGTCTGGTGAGGGTCAAAAAAAGGTAGGGAGGGTCGTCTACCTGCTCCTAAAAAGGTCTGGCTCGGGTCCAAAAAGGTCTGGCTCGGGTCCAAAAAGGGTAGCGAGGGTCTACCTGCTCCTAAAAAGGTCTGGTCCGGGTCAAAAAAAGGTAGGGAGGGTCGTCTACCTGCTCCTAAAAAGGTCTGGCTCGGGTCCAAAAAGGGTAGCGAGGGTCAACCTGCTCCTAAAAAGGTCTGGTCTGGGTCAAAAAAAGGTAAGGAGGGTCGTCTACCTGCTCCTAAAAAGGTCTGGCTCGGGTCCAAAAAGGTCTGGCTCGGGTCCAAAAAGGGAAGCGAGGGTCTACCTGCTCCTAAAAAGGTCTGGTGAGGGTCAAAAAAAGGTAGGGAGGGTCGTCTACCTGCTCCTAAAAAGGTCTGGCTCGGGTCCAAAAAGGTCTGGCTCGGGTCCAAAAAGGGTAGCGAGGGTCTACCTGCTCCTAAAAAGGTCAAGTGAAGGTCAAAAAAAGGTAGGGAGGGTCGTCTACCTGCTCCTAAAAAGGTCTGGCTCGGGTCCAAAAAGGTCTGGCTCGGGTCCAAAAAGGGTAGCGAGGGTCTACCTGCTCCTAAAAAGGTCTGGTGAGGGTCAAAAAAAGGTAGGGAGGGTCGTCTACCTGCTCCTAAAAAGGTCTGGCTCGGGTCCAAAAAGGTCCGGCTCGGGTCCAAAAAGGGGAGCGAGGGTCTACCTGCTCCTAAAAAGGTCTGGTGAGGGTCTAAAAAAGGTAGGGAGGGTCGTCTACCTGCTCCTAAAAAGGTCTGGCTCGGGTCCAAAAAGGTCTGGCTCGGGTCCAAAAAGGGAAGCGAGGGTCTACCTGCTCCTAAAAAGGTCTGGTGAGGGTCAAAAAAAGGTAGGGAGGGTCGTCTACCTGCTCCTAAAAAGGTCTGGCTCGGGTCCAAAAAGGTCTGGCTCGGGTCCAAAAAGGGTAGCGAGGGTCTACCTGCTCCTAAAAAGGTCTGGTGAAGGTCAAAAAAAGGTAGGGAGGGTCGTCTACCTGCTCCTAAAAAGGTCTGGCTCGGGTCCAAAAAGGTCTGGCTCGGGTCCAAAAAGGGTAGCGAGGGTCTACCTGCTCCTAAAAAGGTCTGGTGAGGGTCAAAAAAAGGTAGGGAGGGTCGTCTACCTGCTCCTAAAAAGGTCTGGCTCGGGTCCAAAAAGGTCCGGCTCGGGTCCAAAAAGGGGAGCGAGGGTCTACCTGCTCCTAAAAAGGTCTGGTGAGGGTCAAAAAAAGGTAGGGAGGGTCGTCTACCTGCTCCTAAAAAGGTCTGGCTCGGGTCCAAAAAGGTCCGGCTCGGGTCCAAAAAGGGGAGCGAGGGTCTACCTGCTCCTAAAAAGGTCTGGCTCGGGTCCAAAAAGGTCTGGCTCGGGTCCAAAAAGGGAAGCGAGGGTCTACCTGCTCCTAAAAAGGTCTGGTGAGGGTCAAAAAAAGGTAGGGAGGGTCGTCTACCTGCTCCTAAAAAGGTCTGGCTCGGGTCCAAAAAGGTCTGGCTCGGGTCCAAAAAGGGTAGCGAGGGTCTACCTGCTCCTAAAAAGGTCTGGTGAGGGTCAAAAAAAGGTAGGGAGGGTCGTCTACCTGCTCCTAAAAAGGTCTGGCTCGGGTCCAAAAAGGTCCGGCTCGGGTCCAAAAAGGGAAGCGAGGGTCTACCTGCTCCTAAAAAGGTCTGGTGAGGGTCAAAAAAAGGTAGGGAGGGTCGTCTACCTGCTCCTAAAAAGGTCTGGCTCGGGTCCAAAAAGGTCCGGCTCGGGTCCAAAAAGGGGAGCGAGGGTCTACCTGCTCCTAAAAAGGTCTGGTGAGGGTCAAAAAAAGGTAGGGAGGGTCGTCTACCTGCTCCTAAAAAGGTCTGGCTCGGGTCCAAAAAGGTCTGGCTCGGGTCCAAAAAGGGTAGCGAGGGTCTACCTGCTCCTAAAAAGGTCTGGTCCGGGTCAAAAAAAGGTAGGGAGGGTCGTCTACCTGCTCCTAAAAAGGTCTGGCTCGGGTCCAAAAAGGGTAGCGAGGGTCAACCTGCTCCTAAAAAGGTCTGGTCTGGGTCAAAAAAAGGTAAGGAGGGTCGTCTACCTGCTCCTAAAAAGGTCTGGCTCGGGTCCAAAAAGGTCTGGCTCGGGTCCAAAAAGGGAAGCGAGGGTCTACCTGCTCCTAAAAAGGTCTGGTGAGGGTCAAAAAAAGGTAGGGAGGGTCGTCTACCTGCTCCTAAAAAGGTCTGGCTCGGGTCCAAAAAGGTCTGGCTCGGGTCCAAAAAGGGTAGCGAGGGTCTACCTGCTCCTAAAAAGGTCTGGTGAAGGTCAAAAAAAGGTAGGGAGGGTCGTCTACCTGCTCCTAAAAAGGTCTGGCTCGGGTCCAAAAAGGTCTGGCTCGGGTCCAAAAAGGGTAGCGAGGGTCTACCTGCTCCTAAAAAGGTCTGGTGAGGGTCAAAAAAAGGTTGGGAGGGTCGTCTACCTGCTCCTAAAAAGGTCTGGCTCGGGTCCAAAAAGGTCCGGCTCGGGTCCAAAAAGGGGAGCGAGGGTCTACCTGCTCCTAAAAAGGTCTGGTGAGGGTCAAAAAAAGGTAGGGAGGGTCGTCTACCTGCTCCTAAAAAGGTCTGGCTCGGGTCCAAAAAGGTCTGGCTCGGGTCCAAAAAGGGTAGCGAGGGTCTACCTGCTCCTAAAAAGGTCTGGTGAAGGTCAAAAAAAGGTAGGGAGGGTCGTCTACCTGCTCCTAAAAAGGTCTGGCTCGGGTCCAAAAAGGTCTGGCTCGGGTCCAAAAAGGGTAGCGAGGGTCTACCTGCTCCTAAAAAGGTCTGGTGAGGGTCAAAAAAAGGTAGGGAGGGTCGTCTACCTGCTCCTAAAAAGGTCTGGCTTGGGTCCAAAAAGGTCCGGCTCGGGTCCAAAAAGGGGAGCGAGGGTCTACCTGCTCCTAAAAAGGTCTGGTGAGGGTCAAAAAAAGGTAGGGAGGGTCGTCTACCTGCTCCTAAAAAGGTCTGGCTCGGGTCCAAAAAGGTCTGGCTCGGGTCCAAAAAGGGTAGCGAGGGTCAACCTGCTCCTAAAAAGGTCTGGTCTGGGTCAAAAAAAGGTAAGGAGGGTCGTCTACCTGCTCCTAAAAAGGTCTGGCTCGGGTCCAAAAAGGTCTGGCTCGGGTCCAAAAAGGGTAGCGAGGGTCTACCTGCTCCTAAAAAGGTCTGGTCCGGGTCAAAAAAAGGTAGGGAGGGTCGTCTACCTGCTCCTAAAAAGGTCTGGCTCGGGTCCAAAAAGGGTAGCGAGGGTCAACCTGCTCCTAAAAAGGTCTGGTCTGGGTCAAAAAAAGGTAAGGAGGGTCGTCTACCTGCTCCTAAAAAGGTCTGGCTCGGGTCCAAAAAGGTCTGGCTCGGGTCCAAAAAGGGAAGCGAGGGTCTACCTGCTCCTAAAAAGGTCTGGTGAGGGTCAAAAAAAGGTAGGGAGGGTCGTCTATCTGCTCCTAAAAAGGTCTGGCTCGGGTCCAAAAAGGTCTGGCTCGGGTCCAAAAAGGGTAGCGAGGGTCTACCTGCTCCTAAAAAGGTCTGGTGAAGGTCAAAAAAAGGTAGGGAGGGTCGTCTACCTGCTCCTAAAAAGGTCTGGCTCGGGTCCAAAAAGGTCTGGCTCGGGTCCAAAAAGGGTAGCGAGGGTCTACCTGCTCCTAAAAAGGTCTGGTGAGGGTCAAAAAAAGGTAGGGAGGGTCGTCTACCTGCTCCTAAAAAGGTCTGGCTCGGGTCCAAAAAGGTCCGGCTCGGGTCCAAAAAGGGGAGCGAGGGTCTACCTGCTCCTAAAAAGGTCTGGTGAGGGTCAAAAAAAGGTAGGGAGGGTCGTCTACCTGCTCCTAAAAAGGTCTGGCTCGGGTCCAAAAAGGTCTGGCTCGGGTCCAAAAAGGGTAGCGAGGGTCTACCTGCTCCTAAAAAGGTCTGGTCCGGGTCAAAAAAAGGTAGGGAGGGTCGTCTACCTGCTCCTAAAAAGGTCTGGCTCGGGTCCAAAAAGGGTAGCGAGGGTCAACCTGCTCCTAAAAAGGTCTGGTCTGGGTCAAAAAAAGGTAAGGAGGGTCGTCTACCTGCTCCTAAAAAGGTCTGGCTCGGGTCCAAAAAGGTCTGGCTCGGGTCCAAAAAGGGAAGCGAGGGTCTACCTGCTCCTAAAAAGGTCTGGTGAGGGTCAAAAAAAGGTAGGGAGGGTCGTCTACCTGCTCCTAAAAAGGTCTGGCTCGGGTCCAAAAAGGTCTGGCTCGGGTCCAAAAAGGGTAGCGAGGGTCTACCTGCTCCTAAAAAGGTCTGGTGAAGGTCAAAAAAAGGTAGGGAGGGTCGTCTACCTGCTCCTAAAAAGGTCTGGCTCGGGTCCAAAAAGGTCTGGCTCGGGTCCAAAAAGGGTAGCGAGGGTCTACCTGCTCCTAAAAAGGTCTGGTGAGGGTCAAAAAAAGGTAGGGAGGGTCGTCTACCTGCTCCTAAAAAGGTCTGGCTCGGGTCCAAAAAGGTCCGGCTCGGGTCCAAAAAGGGGAGCGAGGGTCTACCTGCTCCTAAAAAGGTCTGGTGAGGGTCAAAAAAAGGTAGGGAGGGTCGTCTACCTGCTCCTAAAAAGGTCTGGCTCGGGTCCAAAAAGGTCTGGCTCGGGTCCAAAAAGGGAAGCGAGGGTCTACCTGCTCCTAAAAAGGTCTGGTGAGGGTCAAAAAAAGGTAGGGAGGGTCGTCTACCTGCTCCTAAAAAGGTCTGGCTCGGGTCCAAAAAGGGTAGCGAGGGTCTACCTGCTCCTAAAAAGGTCTGGTGAAGGTCAAAAAAAGGTAGGGAGGGTCGTCTACCTGCTCCTAAAAAGGTCTGGCTCGGGTCCAAAAAGGTCTGGCTCGGGTCCAAAAAGGGTAGCGAGGGTCTACCTGCTCCTAAAAAGGTCTGGTGAGGGTCAAAAAAAGGTAGGGAGGGTCGTCTACCTGCTCCTAAAAAGGTCTGGCTCGGGTCCAAAAAGGTCCGGCTCGGGTCCAAAAAGGGGAGCGAGGGTCTACCTGCTCCTAAAAAGGTCTGGTGAGGGTCAAAAAAAGGTAGGGAGGGTCGTCTACCTGCTCCTAAAAAGGTCTGGCTCGGGTCCAAAAAGGTCTGGCTCGGGTCCAAAAAGGGTAGCGAGGGTCTACCTGCTCCTAAAAAGGTCTGGTCCGGGTCAAAAAAAGGTAGGGAGGGTCGTCTACCTGCTCCTAAAAAGGTCTGGCTCGGGTCCAAAAAGGGTAGCGAGGGTCAACCTGCTCCTAAAAAGGTCTGGTCTGGGTCAAAAAAAGGTAAGGAGGGTCGTCTACCTGCTCCTAAAAAGGTCTGGCTCGGGTCCAAAAAGGTCTGGCTCGGGTCCAAAAAGGGAAGCGAGGTTCTACCTGCTCCTAAAAAGGTCTGGTGAGGGTCAAAAAAAGGTAGGGAGGGTCGTCTACCTGCTCCTAAAAAGGTCTGGCTCGGGTCCAAAAAGGTCCGGCTCGGGTCCAAAAAGGGGAGCGAGGGTCTACCTGCTCCTAAAAAGGTCTGGTGAGGGTCAAAAAAAGGTAGGGAGGGTCGTCTACCTGCTCCTAAAAAGGTCTGGCTCGGGTCCAAAAAGGTCTGGCTCGGGTCCAAAAAGGGAAGCGAGGGTCTACCTGCTCCTAAAAAGGTCTGGTGAGGGTCAAAAAAAGGTAGGGAGGGTCGTCTACCTGCTCCTAAAAAGGTCTGGCTCGGGTCCAAAAAGGTCTGGCTCGGGTCCAAAAAGGGTAGCGAGGGTCTACCTGCTCCTAAAAAGGTCTGGTGAAGGTCAAAAAAAGGTAGGGAGGGTCGTCTACCTGCTCCTAAAAAGGTCTGGCTCGGGTCCAAAAAGGTCTGGCTCGGGTCCAAAAAGGGTAGCGAGGGTCTACCTGCTCCTAAAAAGGTCTGGTGAGGGTCAAAAAAAGGTAGGGAGGGTCGTCTACCTGCTCCTAAAAAGGTCTGGCTCGGGTCCAAAAAGGTCCGGCTCGGGTCCAAAAAGGGGAGCGAGGGTCTACCTGCTCCTAAAAAGGTCTGGTGAGGGTCAAAAAAAGGTAGGGAGGGTCGTCTACCTGCTCCTAAAAAGGTCTGGCTCGGGTCCAAAAAGGTCTGGCTCGGGTCCAAAAAGGGTAGCGAGGGTCTACCTGCTCCTAAAAAGGTCTGGTCCGGGTCAAAAAAAGGTAGGGAGGGTCGTCTACCTGCTCCTAAAAAGGTCTGGCTCGGGTCCAAAAAGGGTAGCGAGGGTCAACCTGCTCCTAAAAAGGTCTGGTCTGGGTCAAAAAAAGGTAAGGAGGGTCGTCTACCTGCTCCTAAAAAGGTCTGGCTCGGGTCCAAAAAGGTCTGGCTCGGGTCCAAAAAGGGAAGCGAGGGTCTACCTGCTCCTAAAAAGGTCTGGTGAGGGTCAAAAAAAGGTAGGGAGGGTCGTCTACCTGCTCCTAAAAAGGTCTGGCTCGGGTCCAAAAAGGTCTGGCTCGGGTCCAAAAAGGGTAGCGAGGGTCTACCTGCTCCTAAAAAGGTCTGGTGAAGGTCAAAAAAAGGTAGGGAGGGTCGTCTACCTGCTCCTAAAAAGGTCTGGCTCGGGTCCAAAAAGGTCTGGCTCGGGTCCAAAAAGGGTAGCGAGGGTCTACCTGCTCCTAAAAAGGTCTGGTGAGGGTCAAAAAAAGGTAGGGAGGGTCGTCTACCTGCTCCTAAAAAGGTCTGGCTCGGGTCCAAAAAGGTCTGGCTCGGGTCCAAAAAGGGTAGCGAGGGTCTACCTGCTCCTAAAAAGGTCTGGCTCGGGTCCAAAAAGGGTAGCGAGGGTCAAACTGCTCCTAAAAAGGTCTGGTCTGGGTCAAAAAAAGGTAAGGAGGGTCGTCTACCTGCTCCTAAAAAGGTCTGGCTCGGGTCCAAAAAGGTCCGGCTCGGGTCCAAAAAGGGAAGCGAGGGTCTACCTGCTCCTAAAAAGGTCTGGTGAGGGTCAAAAAAAGGTAGGGAGGGTCGTCTACCTGCTCCTAAAAAGGTCTGGCTCGGGTCCAAAAAGGTCTGGCTCGGGTCCAAAAAGGGTAGCGAGGGTCTACCTGCTCCTAAAAAGGTCTGGTGAAGGTCAAAAAAAGGTAGGGAGGGTCGTCTACCTGCTCTTAAAAAGGTCTGGCTCGGGTCCAAAAAGGTCTGGCTCGGGTCCAAAAAGGGTAGCGAGGGTCTACCTGCTCCTAAAAAGGTCTGGTGAGGGTCAAAAAAAGGTAGGGAGGGTCGTCTACCTGCTCCTAAAAAGGTCTGGCTCGGGTCCAAAAAGGTCCGGCTCGGGTCCAAAAAGGGGAGCGAGGGTCTACCTGCTCCTAAAAAGGTCTGGTGAGGGTCAAAAAAAGGTAGGGAGGGTCGTCTACCTGCTCCTAAAAAGGTCTGGCTCGGGTCCAAAAAGGTCTGGCTCGGGTCCAAAAAGGGAAGCGAGGGTCTACCTGCTCCTAAAAAGGTCTGGTGAGGGTCAAAAAAAGGTAGGGAGGGTCGTCTACCTGCTCCTAAAAAGGTCTGGCTCGGGTCCAAAAAGGTCTGGCTCGGGTCCAAAAAGGGTAGCGAGGGTCTACCTGCTCCTAAAAAGGTCTGGTGAAGGTCAAAAAAAGGTAGGGAGGGTCGTCTACCTGCTCCTAAAAAGGTCTGGCTCGGGTCCAAAAAGGTCTGGCTCGGGTCCAAAAAGGGTAGCGAGGGTCTACCTGCTCCTAAAAAGGTCTGGTGAGGGTCAAAAAAAGGTAGGGAGGGTCGTCTACCTGCTCCTAAAAAGGTCTGGCTCGGGTCCAAAAAGGTCCGGCTCGGGTCCAAAAAGGGGAGCGAGGGTCTACCTGCTCCTAAAAAGGTCTGGTGAGGGTCAAAAAAAGGTAGGGAGGGTCGTCTACCTGCTCCTAAAAAGGTCTGGCTCGGGTCCAAAAAGGTCTGGCTCGGGTCCAAAAAGGGTAGCGAGGGTCTACCTGCTCCTAAAAAGGTCTGGTCCGGGTCAAAAAAAGGTAGGGAGGGTCGTCTACCTGCTCCTAAAAAGGTCTGGCTCGGGTCCAAAAAGGGTAGCGAGGGTCAACCTGCTCCTAAAAAGGTCTGGTCTGGGTCAAAAAAAGGTAAGGAGGGTCGTCTACCTGCTCCTAAAAAGGTCTGGCTCGGGTCCAAAAAGGTCTGGCTCGGGTCCAAAAAGGGAAGCGAGGGTCTACCTGCTCCTAAAAAGGTCTGTTGAGGGTCAAAAAAAGGTAGGGAGGGTCGTCTACCTGCTCCTAAAAAGGTCTGGCTCGGGTCCAAAAAGGGTAGCGAGGGTCTACCTGCTCCTAAAAAGGTCTGGTGAAGGTCAAAAAAAGGTAGGGAGGGTCGTCTACCTGCTCCTAAAAAGGTCTGGCTCGGGTCCAAAAAGGTCTGGCTCGGGTCCAAAAAGGGTAGCGAGGAACTACCTGCTCCTAAAAAGGTCTGGTGAGGGTCAAAAAAAGGTAGGGAGGGTCGTCTACCTGCTCCTAAAAAGGTCTGGCTCGGGTCCAAAAAGGTCCGGCTCGGGTCCAAAAAGGGGAGCGAGGGTCTACCTGCTCCTAAAAAGGTCTGGTGAGGGTCAAAAAAAGGTAGGGAGGGTCGTCTACCTGCTCCTAAAAAGGTCTGGCTCGGGTCCAAAAAGGTCTGGCTCGGGTCCAAAAAGGGTAGCGAGGGTCTACCTGCTCCTAAAAAGGTCTGGTCCGGGTCAAAAAAAGGTAGGGAGGGTCGTCTACCTGCTCCTAAAAAGGTCTGGCTCGGGTCCAAAAAGGGTAGCGAGGGTCAACCTGCTCCTAAAAAGGTCTGGTCTGGGTCAAAAAAAGGTAAGGAGGGTCGTCTACCTGCTCCTAAAAAGGTCTGGCTCGGGTCCAAAAAGGTCTGGCTCGGGTCCAAAAAGGGAAGCGAGGGTCTACCTGCTCCTAAAAAGGTCTGGTGAGGGTCAAAAAAAGGTAGGGAGGGTCGTCTACCTGCTCCTAAAAAGGTCTGGCTCGGGTCCAAAAAGGTCTGGCTCGGGTCCAAAAAGGGTAGCGAGGGTCTACCTGCTCCTAAAAAGGTCTGGTGAAGGTCAAAAAAAGGTAGGGAGGGTCGTCTACCTGCTCCTAAAAAGGTCTGGCTCGGGTCCAAAAAGGTCTGGCTCGGGTCCAAAAAGGGTAGCGAGGGTCTACCTGCTCCTAAAAAGGTCTGGTGAGGGTCAAAAAAAGGTAGGGAGGGTCGTCTACCTGCTCCTAAAAAGGTCTGGCTCGGGTCCAAAAAGGTCCGGCTCGGGTCCAAAAAGGGGAGCGAGGGTCTACCTGCTCCTAAAAAGGTCTGGTGAGGGTCAAAAAAAGGTAGGGAGGGTCGTCTACCTGCTCCTAAAAAGGTCTGGCTCGGGTCCAAAAAGGTCTGGCTCGGGTCCAAAAAGGGAAGCGAGGGTCTACCTGCTCCTAAAAAGGTCTGGTGAGGGTCAAAAAAAGGTAGGGAGGGTCGTCTACCTGCTCCTAAAAAGGTCTGGCTCGGGTCCAAAAAGGGTAGCGAGGGTCTACCTGCTCCTAAAAAGGTCTGGTGAAGGTCAAAAAAAGGTAGGGAGGGTCGTCTACCTGCTCCTAAAAAGGTCTGGCTCGGGTCCAAAAAGGTCTGGCTCGGGTCCAAAAAGGGTAGCGAGGGTCTACCTGCTCCTAAAAAGGTCTGGTGAGGGTCAAAAAAAGGTAGGGAGGGTCGTCTACCTGCTCCTAAAAAGGTCTGGCTCGGGTCCAAAAAGGTCCGGCTCGGGTCCAAAAAGGGGAGCGAGGGTCTACCTGCTCCTAAAAAGGTCTGGTGAGGGTCAAAAAAAGGTAGGGAGGGTCGTCTACCTGCTCCTAAAAAGGTCTGGCTCGGGTCCAAAAAGGTCTGGCTCGGGTCCAAAAAGGGTAGCGAGGGTCTACCTGCTCCTAAAAAGGTCTGGTCCGGGTCAAAAAAAGGTAGGGAGGGTCGTCTACCTGCTCCTAAAAAGGTCTGGCTCGGGTCCAAAAAGGGTAGCGAGGGTCAACCTGCTCCTAAAAAGGTCTGGTCTGGGTCAAAAAAAGGTAAGGAGGGTCGTCTACCTGCTCCTAAAAAGGTCTGGCTCGGGTCCAAAAAGGTCTGGCTCGGGTCCAAAAAGGGAAGCGAGGTTCTACCTGCTCCTAAAAAGGTCTTGTGAGGGTCAAAAAAAGGTAGGGAGGGTCGTCTACCTGCTCCTAAAAAGGTCTGGCTCGGGTCCAAAAAGGTCCGGCTCGGGTCCAAAAAGGGGAGCGAGGGTCTACCTGCTCCTAAAAAGGTCTGGTGAGGGTCAAAAAAAGGTAGGGAGGGTCGTCTACCTGCTCCTAAAAAGGTCTGGCTCGGGTCCAAAAAGGTCTGGCTCGGGTCCAAAAAGGGAAGCGAGGGTCTACCTGCTCCTAAAAAGGTCTGGTGAGGGTCAAAAAAAGGTAGGGAGGGTCGTCTACCTGCTCCTAAAAAGGTCTGGCTCGGGTCCAAAAAGGTCTGGCTCGGGTCCAAAAAGGGTAGCGAGGGTCTACCTGCTCCTAAAAAGGTCTGGTGAAGGTCAAAAAAAGGTAGGGAGGGTCGTCTACCTGCTCCTAAAAAGGTCTGGCTCGGGTCCAAAAAGGTCTGGCTCGGGTCCAAAAAGGGTAGCGAGGGTCTACCTGCTCCTAAAAAGGTCTGGTGAGGGTCAAAAAAAGGTAGGGAGGGTCGTCTACCTGCTCCTAAAAAGGTCTGGCTCGGGTCCAAAAAGGTCCGGCTCGGGTCCAAAAAGGGGAGCGAGGGTCTACCTGCTCCTAAAAAGGTCTGGTGAGGGTCAAAAAAAGGTAGGGAGGGTCGTCTACCTGCTCCTAAAAAGGTCTGGCTCGGGTCCAAAAAGGTCTGGCTCGGGTCCAAAAAGGGTAGCGAGGGTCTACCTGCTCCTAAAAAGGTCTGGTCCGGGTCAAAAAAAGGTAGGGAGGGTCGTCTACCTGCTCCTAAAAAGGTCTGGCTCGGGTCCAAAAAGGGTAGCGAGGGTCAACCTGCTCCTAAAAAGGTCTGGTCTGGGTCAAAAAAAGGTAAGGAGGGTCGTCTACCTGCTCCTAAAAAGGTCTGGCTCGGGTCCAAAAAGGTCTGGCTCGGGTCCAAAAAGGGAAGCGAGGGTCTACCTGCTCCTAAAAAGGTCTGGTGAGGGTCAAAAAAAGGTAGGGAGGGTCGTCTACCTGCTCCTAAAAAGGTCTGGCTCGGGTCCAAAAAGGTCTGGCTCGGGTCCAAAAAGGGTAGCGAGAGTCTACCTGCTCCTAAAAAGGTCTGGTGAAGGTCAAAAAAAGGTAGGGAGGGTCGTCTACCTGCTCCTAAAAAGGTCTGGCTCGGGTCCAAAAAGGTCTGGCTCGGGTCCAAAAAGGGTAGCGAGGGTCTACCTGCTCCTAAAAAGGTCTGGTGAGGGTCAAAAAAAGGTAGGGAGGGTCGTCTACCTGCTCCTAAAAAGGTCTGGCTCGGGTCCAAAAAGGTCCGGCTCGGGTCCAAAAAGGGGAGCGAGGGTCTACCTGCTCCTAAAAAGGTCTGGTGAGGGTCAAAAAAAGGTAGGGAGGGTCGTCTACCTGCTCCTAAAAAGGTCTGGCTCGGGTCCAAAAAGGTCTGGCTCGGGTCCAAAAAGGGAAGCGAGGGTCTACCTGCTCCTAAAAAGGTCTGGTGAGGGTCAAAAAAAGGTAGGGAGGGTCGTCTACCTGCTCCTAAAAAGGTCTGGCTCGGGTCCAAAAAGGTCTGGCTCGGGTCCAAAAAGGGTAGCGAGGGTCTACCTGCTCCTAAAAAGGTCTGGTGAAGGTCAAAAAAAGGTAGGGAGGGTCGTCTACCTGCTCCTAAAAAGGTCTGGCTCGGGTCCAAAAAGGTCTGGCTCGGGTCCAAAAAGGGTAGCGAGGGTCTACCTGCTCCTAAAAAGGTCTGGTGAGGGTCAAAAAAAGGTAGGGAGGGTCGTCTACCTGCTCCTAAAAAGGTCTGGCTCGGGTCCAAAAAGGTCTGGCTCGGGTCCAAAAAGGGTAGCGAGGGTCTACCTGCTCCTAAAAAGGTCTGGTCCGGGTCAAAAAAAGGTAGGGAGGGTCGTCTACCTGCTCCTAAAAAGGTCTGGCTCGGGTCCAAAAAGGTCTGGCTCGGGTCCAAAAAGGGTAGCGAGGGTCTACCTGCTCCTAAAAAGGTCTGGTCCGGGTCAAAAAAAGGTAGGGAGGGTCGTCTACCTGCTCCTAAAAAGGTCTGGCTCGGGTCCAAAAAGGGTAGCGAGGGTCAACCTGCTCCTAAAAAGGTCTGGTCTGGGTCAAAAAAAGGTAAGGAGGGTCGTCTACCTGCTCCTAAAAAGGTCTGGCTCGGGTCCAAAAAGGTCTGGCTCGGGTCCAAAAAGGGAAGCGAGGGTCTACCTGCTCCTAAAAAGGTCTGGTGAGGGTCAAAAAAAGGAAGGGAGGGTCGTCTACCTGCTCCTAAAAAGGTCTGGCTCGGGTCCAAAAAGGTCTGGCTCGGGTCCAAAAAGGGTAGCGAGGGTCTACCTGCTCCTAAAAAGGTCTGGTGAGGGTCAAAAAAAGGTAGGGAGGGTCGTCTACCTGCTCCTAAAAAGGTCTGGCTCGGGTCCAAAAAGGTCCGGCTCGGGTCCAAAAAGGGGAGCGAGGGTCTACCTGCTCCTAAAAAGGTCTGGTGAGGGTCAAAAAAAGGTAGGGAGGGTCGTCTACCTGCTCCTAAAAAGGTCTGGCTCGGGTCCAAAAAGGTCTGGCTCGGGTCCAAAAAGGGTAGCGAGGGTCTACCTGCTCCTAAAAAGGTCTGGTGAGGGTCAAAAAAAGGTAGGGAGGGTCGTCTACCTGCTCCTAAAAAGGTCTGGCTCGGGTCCAAAAAGGTCCGGCTCGGGTCCAAAAAGGGAAGCGAGGGTCTACCTGCTCCTAAAAAGGTCTGGTGAGGGTCAAAAAAAGGTAGGGAGGGTCGTCTACCTGCTCCTAAAAAGGTCTGGCTCGGGTCCAAAAAGGTCTGGCTCGGGTCCAAAAAGGGTAGCGAGGGTCTACCTGCTCCTAAAAAGGTCTGGTGAGGGTCAAAAAAAGGTAGGGAGGGTCGTCTACCTGCTCCTAAAAAGGTCTGGCTCGGGTCCAAAAAGGTCCGGCTCGGGTCCAAAAAGGGAAGCGAGAGTCTACCTGTTCCTAAAAAGGTCTGGTGAGGGTCAAAAAAAGGTAGGGAGGGTCGTCTACCTGCTCCTAAAAAGGTCTGGCTCGGGTCCAAAAAGGTCCGGCTCGGGTCCAAAAAGGGGAGCGTGGGTCTACCTGCTCCTAAAAAGGTCTGGTGAGGGTCAAAAAAAGGTAGGGAGGGTCGTCTACCTGCTCCTAAAAAGGTCTGGCTCGGGTCCAAAAAGGTCTGGCTCGGGTCCAAAAAGGGTAGCGAGGGTCTACCTGCTCCTAAAAAGGTCTGGTCCGGGTCAAAAAAAGGTAGGGAGGGTCGTCTACCTGCTCCTAAAAAGGTCTGGCTCGGGTCCAAAAAGGGTAGCGAGGGTCAACCTGCTCCTAAAAAGGTCTGGTCTGGGTCAAAAAAAGGTAAGGAGGGTCGTCTACCTGCTCCTAAAAAGGTCTGGCTCGGGTCCAAAAAGGTCTGGCTCGGGTCCAAAAAGGGAAGCGAGGGTCTACCTGCTCCTAAAAAGGTCTGGTGAGGGTCAAAAAAAGGTAGGGAGGGTCGTCTACCTGCTCCTAAAAAGGTCTGGCTCGGGTCCAAAAAGGTCTGGCTCGGGTCCAAAAAGGGTAGCGAGGGTCTACCTGCTCCTAAAAAGGTCTGGTGAAGGTCAAAAAAAGGTAGGGAGGGTCGTCTACCTGCTCCTAAAAAGGTCTGGCTCGGGTCCAAAAAGGTCTGGCTCGGGTCCAAAAAGGGTAGCGAGGGTCTACCTGCTCCTAAAAAGGTCTGGTGAGGGTCAAAAAAAGGTAGGGAGGGTCGTCTACCTGCTCCTAAAAAGGTCTGGCTCGGGTCCAAAAAGGTCCGGCTCGGGTCCAAAAAGGGGAGCGAGGGTCTACCTGCTCCTATAAAGGTCTGGTGAGGGTCAAAAAAAGGTAGGGAGGGTCGTCTACCTGCTCCTAAAAAGGTCTGGCTCGGGTCCAAAAAGGTCTGGCTCGGGTCCAAAAAGGGTAGCGAGGGTCTACCTGCTCCTAAAAAGGTCTGGTGAGGGTCAAAAAAAGGTAGGGAGGGTCGTCTACCTGCTCCTAAAAAGGTCTGGCTCGGGTCCAAAAAGGGTAGCGAGGGTCTACCTGCTCCTAAAAAGGTCTGGTGAAGGTCAAAAAAAGGTAGGGAGGGTCGTCTACCTGCTCCTAAAAAGGTCTGGCTCGGGTCCAAAAAGGTCTGGCTCGGGTCCAAAAAGGGTAGCGAGGGTCTACCTGCTCCTAAAAAGGTCTGGTGAGGGTCAAAAAAAGGTAGGGAGGGTCGTCTACCTGCTCCTAAAAAGGTCTGGCTCGGGTCCAAAAAGGTCCGGCTCGGGTCCAAAAAGGGGAGCGAGGGTCTACCTGCTCCTAAAAAGGTCTGGTGAGGGTCAAAAAAAGGTAGGGAGGGTCGTCTACCTGCTCCTAAAAAGGTCTGGCTCGGGTCCAAAAAGGTCTGGCTCGGGTCCAAAAAGGGTAGCGAGGGTCTACCTGCTCCTAAAAAGGTCTGGTCCGGGTCAAAAAAAGGAAGGGAGGGTCGTCTACCTGCTCCTAAAAAGGTCTCGCTCGGGTCCAAAAAGGGTAGCGAGGGTCAACCTGCTCCTAAAAAGGTCTGGTCTGGGTCAAAAAAAGGTAAGGAGGGTCGTCTACCTGCTCCTAAAAAGGTCTGGCTCGGGTCCAAAAAGGTCTGGCTCGGGTCCAAAAAGGGAAGCGAGGGTCTACCTGCTCCTAAAAAGGTCTGGTGAGGGTCAAAAAAAGGTAGGGAGGGTCGTCTACCTGCTCCTAAAAAGGTCTGGCTCGGGTCCAAAAAGGTCTGGCTCGGGTCCAAAAAGGGTAGCGAGGGTCTACCTGCTCCTAAAAAGGTCTGGTGAAGGTCAAAAAAAGGTAGGGAGGGTCATCTACCTGCTCCTAAAAAGGTCTGGCTCGGGTCCAAAAAGGTCTGGCTCGGGTCCAAAAAGGGTAGCGAGGGTCTACCTGCTCCTAAAAAGGTCTGGTGAGGGTCAAAAAAAGGTAGGGAGTGTCGTCTACCTGCTCCTAAAAAGGTCTGGCTCGGGTCCAAAAAGGTCTGGCTCGGGTCCAAAAAGGGAAGCGAGGGTCTACCTGCTCCTAAAAAGGTCTGGTGAGGGTCAAAAAAAGGTAGGGAGGGTCGTCTACCTGCTCCTAAAAAGGTCTGGCTCGGGTCCAAAAAGGTCTGGCGAGGGTCCAAAAAGGGTAGCGAGGGTCTACCTGCTCCTAAAAAGGTCTGGTGAGGGTCAAAAAAAGGTAGGGAGGGTCGTCTACCTGCTCCTAAAAAGGTCTGGCTCGGGTCCAAAAAGGTCTGGCTCGGGTCCAAAAAGGGTAGCGAGGGTCTACCTGCTCCTAAAAAGGTCTGGTGAAGGTCAAAAAAAGGTACGGAGGGTCGTCTACCTGCTCCTAAAAAGGTCTGGCTCGGGTCCAAAAAGGTCCGGCTCGGGTCCAAAAAGGGGAGCGAGGGTCTACCTGCTCCTAAAAAGGTCTGGTGAGGGTCAAAAAAAGGTAGGGAGGGTCGTCTACCTGCTCCTAAAAAGGTCTGGCTCGGGTCCAAAAAGGTCTGGCTCGGGTCCAAAAAGGGTAGCGAGGGTCTACCTGCTCCTAAAAAGGTCTGGTCCGGGTCAAAAAAAGGTAGGGAGGGTCGTCTACCTGCTCCTAAAAAGGTCTGGCTCGGGTCCAAAAAGGGTAGCGAGGGTCAACCTGCTCCTAAAAAGGTCTGGTCTGGGTCAAAAAAAGGTAAGGAGGGTCGTCTACCTGCTCCTAAAAAGGTCTGGCTCGGGTCCAAAAAGGTCTGGCTCGGGTCCAAAAAGGGAAGCGAGGGTCTACCTGCTCCTAAAAAGGTCTGGTGAGGGTCAAAAAAAGGTAGGGAGGGTCGTCTACCTGCTCCTAAAAAGGTCTGGCTCGGGTCCAAAAAGGTCCGGCTCGGGTCCAAAAAGGGGAGCGAGGGTCTACCTGCTCCAAAAAGGGTAGCGAGGGTCAACCTGCTCCTAAAAAGGTCTGGTCTGGGTCAAAAAAAGGTAAGGAGGGTCGTCTACCTGCTCCTAAAAAGGTCTGGCTCGGGTCCAAAAAGGTCTGGCTCGGGTCCAAAAAGGGAAGCGAGGGTCTACCTGCTCCTAAAAAGGTCTGGTGAGGGTCAAAAAAAGGTAGGGAGGGTCGTCTACCTGCTCCTAAAAAGGTCTGGCTCGGGTCCAAAAAGGTCTGGCTCGGGTCCAAAAAGGGTAGCGAGGGTCTACCTGCTCCTAAAAAGGTCTGGTCCGGGTCAAAAAAAGGTAGGGAGGGTCGTCTACCTGCTCCTAAAAAGGTCTGGCTCGGGTCCAAAAAGGGTAGCGAGGGTCAACCTGCTCCTAAAAAGGTCTGGTCTGGGTCAAAAAAAGGTAAGGAGGGTCGTCTACCTGCTCCTAAAAAGGTCTGGCTCGGGTCCAAAAAGGTCCGGCTCGGGTCCAAAAAGGGGAGCGAGGGTCTACCTGCTCCTAAAAAGGTCTGGTGAGGGTCAAAAAAAGGTAGGGAGGGTCGTCTACCCGCTCCTAAAAAGGTCTGGCTCGGGTCCAAAAAGGTCTGGCTCGGGTCCAAAAAGGGTAGCGAGGGTCTACCTGCTCCTAAAAAGTTCTGGTCCGGGTCAAAAGAAGGTAGGGAGGGTCGTCTACCTGCTCCTAAAAAGGTCTGGCTCGGGTCCAAAAAGGGTAGCGAGGGTCAACCTGCTCCTAAAAAGGTCTGGTCTGGGTCAAAAAAAGGTAAGGAGGGTCGTCTACCTGCTCCTAAAAAGGTCTGGCTCGGGTCCAAAAAGGTCTGGCTCGGGTCCAAAAAGGGTAGCGAGGGTCTACCTGCTCCTAAAAAGGTCTGGTGAGGGTCAAAAAAAGGTAGGGAGGGTCGTCTACCTGCTCCTAAAAAGGTCTGGCTCGGGTCCAAAAAGGTCTGGCTCGGGTCCAAAAAGGGTAGCGAGGGTCTACCTGCTCCTAAAAAGGTCTGGTGAGGGTCAAAAAAAGGTAGGGAGGGTCGTCTACCTGCTCCTAAAAAGGTCTGGCTCGGGTCCAAAAAGGTCCGGCTCGGGTCCAAAAAGGGGAGCGAGGGTCTACCTGCTCCTAAAAAGGTCTGGTGAGGGTCAAAAAAAGGTAGGGAGGGTCGTCTACCTGCTCCTAAAAAGGTCTGGCTCGGGTCCAAAAAGGTCTGGCTCGGGTCCAAAAAGGGAAGCGAGGGTCTACCTGCTCCTAAAAAGGTCTGGTGAGGGTCAAAAAAAGGTAGGGAGGGTCGTCTACCTGCTCCTAAAAAGGTCTGGCTCGGGTCCAAAAAGGTCTGGCTCGGGTCCAAAAAGGGTAGCGAGGGTCTACCTGCTCCTAAAAAGGTCTGGTGAGGGTCAAAAAAAGGTAGGGAGGGTCGTCTACCTGCTCCTAAAAAGGTCTGGCTCGGGTCCAAAAAGGTCCGGCTCGGGTCCAAAAAGGGAAGCGAGGGTCTACCTGCTCCTAAAAAGGTCTGGTGAGGGTCAAAAAAAGGTAGGGAGGGTCGTTTACCTGCTCCTAAAAAGGTCTGGCTCGGGTCCAAAAAGGTCCGGCTCGGGTCCAAAAAGGGGAGCGAGGGTCTACCTGCTCCTAAAAAGGTCTGGTGAGGGTCAAAAAAAGGTAGGGAGGGTCGTCTACCTGCTCCTAAAAAGGTCTGGCTCGGGTCCAAAAAGGGTAGCGAGGGTCAACCTGCTCCTAAAAAGGTCTGGTCTGGGTCAAAAAAAGGTAAGGAGGGTCGTCTACCTGCTCCTAAAAAGGTCTGGCTCGGGTCCAAAAAGGTCTGGCTCGGGTCCAAAAAGGTCTGGCTCGGGTCCAAAAAGGGTAGCGAGGGTCTACCTGCTCCTAAAAAGGTCTGGTGAGGGTCAAAAAAAGGTAGGGAGGGTCGTCTACCTGCTCCTAAAAAGGTCTGGCTCGGGTCCTCAAAGGTCCGGCTCGGGTCCAAAAAGGGGAGCGAGGGTCTACCTGCTCCTAAAAAGGTCTGGTGAGGGTCAAAAAAAGGTAGGGAGGGTCGTCTACCTGCTCCTAAAAAGGTCTGGCTCGGGTCCAAAAAGGTCTGGCTCGGGTCCGAAAAGGGTAGCGAGGGTCTACCTGCTCCTAAAAAGGTCTGGTCCGGGTCAAAAAAAGGTAGGGAGGGTCGTCTACCTGCTCCTAAAAAGGTCTGGCTCGGGTCCAAAAAGGGTAGCGAGGGTCAACCTGCTCCTAAAAAGGTCTGGTCTGGGTCAAAAAAAGGTAAGGAGGGTCGTCTACCTGCTCCTAAAAAGGTCTGGCTCGGGTCCAAAAAGGTCTGGCTCGGGTCCAAAAAGGGAAGCGAGGGTCTACCTGCTCCTAAAAAGGTCTGGTGAGGGTCAAAAAAAGGTAGGAAGGGTCGTCTACCTGCTCCTAAAAAGGTCTGGCTCGGGTCCAAAAAGGTCTGGCTCGGGTCCAAAAAGGGTAGCGAGGGTCTACCTGCTCCTAAAAAGGTCTGGTGAAGGTCAAAAAAAGGTAGGGAGGGTCGTCTACCTGCTCCTAAAAAGGTCTGGCTCGGGTCCAAAAAGGTCTGGCTCGGGTCCAAAAAGGGTAGCGAGGGTCTACCTGCTCCTAAAAAGGTCTGGTGAGGGTCAAAAAAAGGTAGGGAGGGTCGTCTACCTGCTCCTAAAAAGGTCTGGCTCGGGTCCAAAAAGGTCCGGCTCGGGTCCAAAAAGGGGAGCGAGGGTCTACCTGCTCCTAAAAAGGTCTGGTGAGGGTCAAAAAAAGGTAGGGAGGGTCGTCTACCTGCTCCTAAAAAGGTCTGGCTCGGGTCCAAAAAGGTCTGGCTCGGGTCCAAAAAGGGAAGCGAGGGTCTACCTGCTCCTAAAAAGGTCTGGTGAGGGTCAAAAAAAGGTAGGGAGGGTCGTCTACCTGCTCCTAAAAAGGTCTGGCTCGGGTCCAAAAAGGTCTGGCTCGGGTCCAAAAAGGGTAGCGAGGGTCTACCTGCTCCTAAAAAGGTCTGGTGAAGGTCAAAAAAAGGTAGGGAGGGTCGTCTACCTGCTCCTAAAAAGGTCTGGCTCGGGTCCAAAAAGGTCTGGCTCGGGTCCAAAAAGGGTAGCGAGGGTCTACCTGCTCCTAAAAAGGTCTGGTGAGGGTCAAAAAAAGGTAGGGAGGGTCGTCTACCTGCTCCTAAAAAGGTCTGGCTCGGGTCCAAAAAGGTCCGGCTCGGGTCCAAAAAGGGGAGCGAGGGTCTACCTGCTCCTAAAAAGGTCTGGTGAGGGTCAAAAAAAGGTAGGGAGGGTCGTCAACCCGCTCCTAAAAAGGTCTGGCTCGGGTCCAAAAAGGTCTGGCTCGGGTCCAAAAAGGGTAGCGAGGGTCTACCTGCTCCTAAAAAGGTCTGGTCCGGGTCAAAAAAAGGTAGGGAGGGTCGTCTACCTGCTCCTAAAAAGGTCTGGCTCGGGTCCAAAAAGGGTAGCGAGGGTCAACCTGCTCCTAAAAAGGTCTGGTCTGGGTCAAAAAAAGGTAAGGAGGGTCGTCTACCTGCTCCTAAAAAGGTCTGGCTCGGGTCCAAAAAGGTCTGGCTCGGGTCCAAAAAGGGTAGCGAGGGTCTACCTGCTCCTAAAAAGGTCTGGTGAGGGTCAAAAAAAGGTAGGGAGGGTCGTCTACCTGCTCCTAAAAAGGTCTGGCTCGGGTCCAAAAAGGTCTGGCTCGGGTCCAAAAAGGGTAGCGAGGGTCTACCTGCTCCTAAAAAGGTCTGGTGAGGGTCAAAAAAAGGTAGGGAGGGTCGTCTACCTGCTCCTAAAAAGGTCTGGCTCGGGTCCAAAAAGGTCTGGCTCGGGTCCAAAAAGGGTAGCGAGGGTCTACCTGCTCCTAAAAAGGTCTGGTGAGGGTCAAAAAAAGGTAGGGAGGGTCGTCTACCTGCTCCTAAAAAGGTCTGGCTCGGGTCCAAAAAGGTCTGGCTCGGGTCCAAAAAGGGTAGCGAGGGTCTACCTGCTCCTAAAAAGGTCTGGTGAGGGTCAAAAAAAGGTAGGGAGGGTCGTCTACCTGCTCCTAAAAAGGTCTGGCTCGGGTCCAAAAAGGTCCGGCTCGGGTCCAAAAAGGGAAGCGAGGGTCTACCTGCTCCTAAAAAGGTCTGGTGAGGGTCAAAAAAAGGTAGGGAGGGTCGTTTACCTGCTCCTAAAAAGGTCTGGCTCGGGTCCAAAAAGGTCCGGCTCGGGTCCAAAAAGGGGAGCGAGGGTCTACCTGCTCCTAAAAAGGTCTGGTGAGGGTCAAAAAAAGGTAGGGAGGGTCGTCTACCTGCTCCTAAAAAGGTCTGGCTCGGGTCCAAAAAGGTCTGGCTCGGGTCCAAAAAGGGTAGCGAGGGTCTACCTGCTCCTAAAAAGGTCTGGTCCGGGTCAAAAAAAGGTAGGGAGGGTCGTCTACCTGCTCCTAAAAAGGTCTGGCTCGGGTCCAAAAAGGGTAGCGAGGGTCAACCTGCTCCTAAAAAGGTCTGGTCTGGGTCAAAAAAAGGTAAGGAGGGTCGTCTACCTGCTCCTAAAAAGGTCTGGCTCGGGTCCAAAAAGGTCTGGCTCGGGTCCAAAAAGGGAAGCGAGGGTCTACCTGCTCCTAAAAAGGTCTGGTGAGGGTCAAAAAAAGGTAGGGAGGGTCGTCTACCTGCTCCTAAAAAGGTCTGGCTCGGGTCCAAAAAGGTCTGGCTCGGGTCCAAAAAGGGTAGCGAGGGTCTACCTGCTCCTAAAAAGGTCTGGTGAAGGTCAAAAAAAGGTAGGGAGGGTCGTCTACCTGCTCCTAAAAAGGTCTGGCTCGGGTCCAAAAAGGTCTGGCTCGGGTCCAAAAAGGGTAGCGAGGGTCTACCTGCTCCTAAAAAGGTCTGGTGAGGGTCAAAAAAAGGTAGGGAGGGTCGTCTACCTGCTCCTAAAAAGGTCTGGCTCGGGTCCAAAAAGGTCCGGCTCGGGTCCAAAAAGGGGAGCGAGGGTCTACCTGCCCCTAAAAAGGTCTGGTGAGGGTCAAAAAAAGGTAGGGAGGGTCGTCTACCTGCTCCTAAAAAGGTCTGGCTCGGGTCCAAAAAGGTCTGGCTCGGGTCCAAAAAGGGAAGCGAGGGTCTACCTGCTCCTAAAAAGGTCTGGTGAGGGTCAAAAAAAGGTAGGGAGGGTCGTCTACCTGCTCCTAAAAAGGTCTGGCTCGGGTCCAAAAAGGTCCGGCTCGGGTCCAAAAAGGGGAGCGAGGGTCTACCTGCTCCTAAAAAGGTCTGGTGAGGGTCAAAAAAAGGTAGGGAGGGTCGTCTACCTGCTCCTAAAAAGGTCTGGCTCGGGTCCAAAAAGGTCTGGCTCGGGTCCAAAAAGGGAAGCGAGGGTCTACCTGCTCCTAAAAAGGTCTGGTGAGGGTCAAAAAAAGGTAGGGAGGGTCGTCTACCTGCTCCTAAAAAGGTCTGGCTCGGGTCCAAAAAGGTCTGGCTCGGGTCCAAAAAGGGTAGCGAGGGTCTACCTGCTCCTAAAAAGGTCTGGTGAAGGTCAAAAAAAGGTAGGGAGGGTCGTCTACCTGCTCCTTAAAAGGTCTGGCTCGGGTCCAAAAAGGTCTGGCTCGGGTCCAAAAAGGGTAGCGAGGGTCTACCTGCTCCTAAAAAGGTCTGGTGAGGGTCAAAAAAAGGTAGGGAGGGTCGTCTACCTGCTCCTAAAAAGGTCTGGCTCGGGTCCAAAAAGGTCCGGCTCGGGTCCAAAAAGGGGAGCGAGGGTCTACCTGCTCCTAAAAAGGTCTGGTGAGGGTCAAAAAAAGGTAGGGAGGGTCGTCTACCTGCTCCTAAAAAGGTCTGGCTCGGGTCCAAAAAGGTCTGGCTCAGGTCCAAAAAGGGTAGCGAGGGTCTACCTGCTCCTAAAAAGGTCTGGTCCGGGTCAAAAAAAGGTAGGGAGGGTCGTCTACCTGCTCCTAAAAAGGTCTGGCTCGGGTCCAAAAAGGGTAGCGAGGGTCAACCTGCTCCTAAAAAGGTCTGGTCTGGGTCAAAAAAAGGTAAGGAGGGTCGTCTACCTGCTCCTAAAAAGGTCTGGCTCGGGTCCAAAAAGGTCTGGCTCGGGTCCAAAAAGGGAAGCGAGGGTCTACTTGCTCCTAAAAAGGTCTGGTGAGGGTCAAAAAAGGTAGGGAGGGTCGTCTACCTGCTCCTAAAAAGGTCTGGCTCGGGTCCAAAAAGGTCTGGCTCGGGTCCAAAAAGGGTAGCGAGGGTCTACCTGCTCCTAAAAAGGTCTGGTCCGGGTCAAAAAAAGGTAGGGAGGGTCGTCTACCTGCTCCTAAAAAGGTCTGGCTCGGGTCCAAAAAGGTCCGGCTCGGGTCCAAAAAGGGGAGCGAGGGTCTACCTGCTCCTAAAAAGGTCTGGTGAGGGTCAAAAAAAGGTAGGGAGGGTCGTCTACCTGCTCCTAAAAAGGTCTGGCTCGGGTCCAAAAAGGTCTGGCTCGGGTCCAAAAAGGGTAGCGAGGGTCTACCTGCTCCTAAAAAGGTCTGGTCCAGGTCAAAAAAAGGTAGGGAGGGTCGTCTACCTGCTCCTAAAAAGGTCTGGCTCGGGTCCAAAAAGGGTAGCGAGGGTCAACCTGCTCCTAAAAAGGTCTGGTCTGGGTCAAAAAAAGGTAAGGAGGGTCGTCTACCTGCTCCTAAAAAGGTCTGGCTCGGGTCCAAAAAGGTCTGGCTCGGGTCCAAAAAGGGAAGCGAGGGTCTACCTGCTCCTAAAAAGGTCTGGTGAGGGTCAAAAAAAGGTAGGGAGGGTCGTCTACCTGCTCCTAAAAAGGTCTGGCTTGGGTCCAAAAAGGTCTGGCTCGGGTCCAAAAAGGGTAGCGAGGGTCTACCTGCTCCTAAAAAGGTCTGGTGAGGGTCAAAAAAAGGTAGGGAGGGTCGTCTACCTGCTCCTAAAAAGGTCTGGCTCGGGTCCAAAAAGGTCCGGCTCGGGTCCAAAAAGGGGAGCGAGGGTCTACCTGCTCCTAAAAAGGTCTGGTGAGGGTCAAAAAAAGGTAGGGAGGGTCGTCTACCTGCTCCTAAAAAGGTCTGGCTCGGGTCCAAAAAGGTCTGGCTCGGGTCCAAAAAGGGTAGCGAGGGTCTACCTGCTCCTAAAAAGGTCTGGTCCGGGTCAAAAAAAGGTAGGGAGGGTCGTCTACCTGCTCCTAAAAAGGTCTGGCTCGGGTCCAAAAAGGGTAGCGAGGGTCAACCTGCTCCTAAAAAGGTCTGGTCCGGGTCAAAAAAAGGTAGGGAGGGTTGTCTACCTGCTCCTAAAAGGGTCTGGCTCGGGTCCAAAAAGGTCTGGCTCGGGTCCAAAAAGGGAAGCGAGGGTCTACCTGCTCCTAAAAAGGTCTGGTGAGGGTCAAAAAAAGGTAGGGAGGGTCGTCTACCTGCTCCTAAAAAGGTCTGGCTCGGGTCCAAAAAGGTCTGGCTCGGGTCCAAAAAGGGTAGCGAGGGTCTACCTGCTCCTAAAAAGGTCTGGTGAAGGTCAAAAAAAGGTAGGGAGGGTCGTCTACCTGCTCCTAAAAAGGTCTGGCTCGGGTCCAAAAAGGTCTGGCTCGGGTCCAAAAAGGGTAGCGAGGGTCTACCTGCTCCTAAAAAGGTCTGGTGAGGGTCAAAAAAAGGTAGGGAGGGTCGTCTACCTGCTCCTAAAAAGGTCTGGCTCGGGTCCAAAAAGGTCCGGCTCGGGTCCAAAAAGGGGAGCGAGGGTCTACCTGCTCCTAAAAAGGTCTGATGAGGGTCAAAAAAAGGTAGGGAGGGTCGTCTACCTGCTCCTAAAAAGGTCTGGCTCGGGTCCAAAAAGGTCTGGCTCGGGTCCAAAAAGGGTAGCGAGGGTCTACCTGCTCCTAAAAAGGTCTGGTGAGGGTCAAAAAAAGGTAGGGAGGGTCGTCTACCTGCTCCTAAAAAGGTCTGGCTCGGGTCCAAAAAGGTCCGGCTCGGGTCCAAAAAGGGAAGCGAGGGTCTACCTGCTCCTAAAAAGGTCTGGTGAGGGTCAAAAAAAGGTAGGGAGGGTCGTCTACCTGCTCCTAAAAAGGTCTGGTCTGGGTCAAAAAAAGGTAAGGAGGGTCGTCTACCTGCTCCTAAAAAGGTCTGGCTCGGGTCCAAAAAGGTCTGGCTCGGGTCCAAAAAGGGAAGCGAGGGTCTACCTGCTCCTAAAAAGGTCTGGTGAGGGTCAAAAAAAGGTAGGGAGGGTCGTCTACCTGCTCCTAAAAAGGTCTGGCTCGGGTCCAAAAAGGTCTGGCTCGGGTCCAAAAAGGGTAGCGAGGGTCTACCTGCTCCTAAAAAGGTCTGGTGAGGGTCAAAAAAAGGTAGGGAGGGTCGTCTACCTGCTCCTAAAAAGGTCTGGCTCGGGTCCAAAAAGGTCCGGCTCGGGTCCAAAAAGGGGAGCGAGGGTCAACCTGCTCCTAAAAAGGTCTGGTGAGGGTCAAAAAAAGGTAGGGAGGGTCGTCTACCTGCTCCTAAAAAGGTCTGGCTCGGGTCCAAAAAGGTCTGGCTCGGGTCCAAAAAGGGAAGCGAGGGTCTACCTGCTCCTAAAAAGGTCTGGTGAGGGTCAAAAAAAGGTAGGGAGGGTCGTCTACCTGCTCCTAAAAAGGTCTGGCTCGGGTCCAAAAAGGTCTGGCTCGGGTCCAAAAAGGGTAGCGAGGCGCTACCTGCTCCTAAAAAGGTCTGGTGAAGGTCAAAAAAAGGTAGGGAGGGTCGTCTACCTGCTCCTAAAAAGGTCTGGCTCGGGTCCAAAAAGGTCTGGCTCGGGTCCAAAAAGGGTAGCGAGGGTCTACCTGCTCCTAAAAAGGTCTGGTGAAGGTCAAAAAAAGGTAGGGAGGGTCGTCTACCTGCTCCTAAAAAGGTCTGGCTCGGGTCCAAAAAGGTCCGGCTCGGGTCCAAAAAGGGGAGCGAGGGTCTACCTGCTCCTAAAAAGGTCTGGTGAGGGTCAAAAAAAGGTAGGGAGGGTCGTCTACCTGCTCCTAAAAAGGTCTGGCTCGGGTCCAAAAAGGTCTGGCTCGGGTCCAAAAAGGGTAGCGAGGGTCTACCTGCTCCTAAAAAGGTCTGGTGAGGGTCAAAAAAAGGTAGGGAGGGTCGTCTACCTGCTCCTAAAAAGGTCTGGCTCGGGTCCAAAAAGGTCCGGCTCGGGTCCAAAAAGGGAAGCGAGGGTCTACCTGCTCCTAAAAAGGTCTGGTGAGGGTCAAAAAAAGGTAGGGAGGGTCGTCTACCTGCTCCTAAAAAGGTCTGGCTCGGGTCCAAAAAGGTCCGGCTCGGGTCCAAAAAGGGGAGCGAGGGTCTACCTGCTCCTAAAAAGGTCTGGTGAGGGTCAAAAAAAGGTAGGGAGGGTCGTCTACCTGCTCCTAAAAAGGTCTGGCTCGGGTCCAAAAAGGTCTGGCTCGGGTCCAAAAAGGGTAGCGAGGGTCTACCTGCTCCTAAAAAGGTCTGGTCCGGGTCAAAAAAAGGTAGGGAGGGTCGTCTACCTGCTCCTAAAAAGGTCTGGCTCGGGTCCAAAAAGGGTAGCGAGGGTCAACCTGCTCCTAAAAAGGTCTGGTCTGGGTCAAAAAAAGGTAAGGAGGGTCGTCTACCTGCTCCTAAAAAGGTCTGGCTCGGGTCCAAAAAGGTCTGGCTCGGGTCCAAAAAGGGGAGCGAGGGTCTACCTGCTCCTAAAAAGGTCTGGTGAGGGTCAAAAAAAGGTAGGGAGGGTCGTCTACCTGCTCCTACAAAGGTCCGGCTCGGGTCCAAAAAGGGGAGCGAGGGTCTACCTGCTCCTAAAAAGGTCTGGTGAGGGTCAAAAAAAGGTAGGGAGGGTCGTCTACCTGCTCCTAAAAAGGTCTGGCTCGGGTCCAAAAAGGTCTGGCTCGGGTCCAAAAAGGGAAGCGAGGGTCTACCTGCTCCTAAAAAGGTCTGGTGAGGGTCAAAAAAAGGTAGGAAGGGTCGTCTACCTGCTCCTAAAAAGGTCTGGCTCGGGTCCAAAAAGGTCTGGCTCGGGTCCAAAAAGGGTAGCGAGGGTCTACCTGCTCCTAAAAAGGTCTGGTGAAGGTCAAAAAAAGGTAGGGAGGGTCGTCTACCTGCTCCTAAAAAGGTCTGGCTCGGGTCCAAAAAGGTCTGGCTCGGGTCCAAAAAGGGTAGCGAGGGTCTACCTGCTCCTAAAAAGGTCTGGTGAGGGTCAAAAAAAGGTAGGGAGGGTCGTCTACCTGCTCCTAAAAAGGTCTGGCTCGGGTCCAAAAAGGTCCGGCTCGGGTCCAAAAAGGGGAGCGAGGGTCTACCTGCTCCTAAAAAGGTCTGGTGAGGGTCAAAAAAAGGTAGGGAGGGTCGTCTACCTGCTCCTAAAAAGGTCTGGCTCGGGTCCAAAAAGGTCTGGCTCGGGTCCAAAAAGGGAAGCGAGGGTCTACCTGCTCCTAAAAAGGTCTGGTGAGGGTCAAAAAAAGGTAGGGAGGGTCGTCTACCTGCTCCTAAAAAGGTCTGGCTCGGGTCCAAAAAGGTCTGGCTCGGGTCCAAAAAGGGTAGCGAGGGTCTACCTGCTCCTAAAAAGGTCTGGTGAAGGTCAAAAAAAGGTAGGGAGGGTCGTCTACCTGCTCCTAAAAAGGTCTGGCTCGGGTCCAAAAAGGTCTGGCTCGGGTCCAAAAAGGGTAGCGAGGGTCTACCTGCTCCTAAAAAGGTCTGGTGAGGGTCAAAAAAAGGTAGGGAGGGTCGTCTACCTGCTCCTAAAAAGGTCTGGCTCGGGTCCAAAAAGGTCCGGCTCGGGTCCAAAAAGGGGAGCGAGGGTCTACCTGCTCCTAAAAAGGTCTGGTGAGGGTCAAAAAAAGGTAGGGAGGGTCGTCAACCCGCTCCTAAAAAGGTCTGGCTCGGGTCCAAAAAGGTCTGGCTCGGGTCCAAAAAGGGTAGCGAGGGTCTACCTGCTCCTAAAAAGGTCTGGTCCGGGTCAAAAAAAGGTAGGGAGGGTCGTCTACCTGCTCCTAAAAAGGTCTGGCTCGGGTCCAAAAAGGGTAGCGAGGGTCAACCTGCTCCTAAAAAGGTCTGGTCTGGGTCAAAAAAAGGTAAGGAGGGTCGTCTACCTGCTCCTAAAAAGGTCTGGCTCGGGTCCAAAAAGGTCTGGCTCGGGTCCAAAAAGGGTAGCGAGGGTCTACCTGCTCCTAAAAAGGTCTGGTGAGGGTCAAAAAAAGGTAGGGAGGGTCGTCTACCTGCTCCTAAAAAGGTCTGGCTCGGGTCCAAAAAGGTCTGGCTCGGGTCCAAAAAGGGTAGCGAGGGTCTACCTGCTCCTAAAAAGGTCTGGTGAGGGTCAAAAAAAGGTAGGGAGGGTCGTCTACCTGCTCCTAAAAAGGTCTGGCTCGGGTCCAAAAAGGTCTGGCTCGGGTCCAAAAAGGGTAGCGAGGGTCTACCTGCTCCTAAAAAGGTCTGGTGAGGGTCAAAAAAAGGTAGGGAGGGTCGTCTACCTGCTCCTAAAAAGGTCTGGCTCGGGTCCAAAAAGGTCTGGCTCGGGTCCAAAAAGGGTAGCGAGGGTCTACCTGCTCCTAAAAAGGTCTGGTGAGGGTCAAAAAAAGGTAGGGAGGGTCGTCTACCTGCTCCTAAAAAGGTCTGGCTCGGGTCCAAAAAGGTCCGGCTCGGGTCCAAAAAGGGAAGCGAGGGTCTACCTGCTCCTAAAAAGGTCTGGTGAGGGTCAAAAAAAGGTAGGGAGGGTCGTTTACCTGCTCCTAAAAAGGTCTGGCTCGGGTCCAAAAAGGTCCGGCTCGGGTCCAAAAAGGGGAGCGAGGGTCTACCTGCTCCTAAAAAGGTCTGGTGAGGGTCAAAAAAAGGTAGGGAGGGTCGTCTACCTGCTCCTAAAAAGGTCTGGCTCGGGTCCAAAAAGGTCTGGCTCGGGTCCAAAAAGGGTAGCGAGGGTCTACCTGCTCCTAAAAAGGTCTGGTCCGGGTCAAAAAAAGGTAGGGAGGGTCGTCTACCTGCTCCTAAAAAGGTCTGGCTCGGGTCCAAAAAGGGTAGCGAGGGTCAACCTGCTCCTAAAAAGGTCTGGTCTGGGTCAAAAAAAGGTAAGGAGGGTCGTCTACCTGCTCCTAAAAAGGTCTGGCTCGGGTCCAAAAAGGTCTGGCTCGGGTCCAAAAAGGGAAGCGAGGGTCTACCTGCTCCTAAAAAGGTCTGGTGAGGGTCAAAAAAAGGTAGGGAGGGTCGTCTACCTGCTCCTAAAAAGGTCTGGCTCGGGTCCAAAAAGGTCTGGCTCGGGTCCAAAAAGGGTAGCGAGGGTCTACCTGCTCCTAAAAAGGTCTGGTGAAGGTCAAAAAAAGGTAGGGAGGGTCGTCTACCTGCTCCTAAAAAGGTCTGGCTCGGGTCCAAAAAGGTCTGGCTCGGGTCCAAAAAGGGTAGCGAGGGTCTACCTGCTCCTAAAAAGGTCTGGTGAGGGTCAAAAAAAGGTAGGGAGGGTCGTCTACCTGCTCCTAAAAAGGTCTGGCTCGGGTCCAAAAAGGTCCGGCTCGGGTCCAAAAAGGGGAGCGAGGGTCTACCTGCCCCTAAAAAGGTCTGGTGAGGGTCAAAAAAAGGTAGGGAGGGTCGTCTACCTGCTCCTAAAAAGGTCTGGCTCGGGTCCAAAAAGGTCTGGCTCGGGTCCAAAAAGGGAAGCGAGGGTCTACCTGCTCCTAAAAAGGTCTGGTGAGGGTCAAAAAAAGGTAGGGAGGGTCGTCTACCTGCTCCTAAAAAGGTCTGGCTCGGGTCCAAAAAGGTCCGGCTCGGGTCCAAAAAGGGGAGCGAGGGTCTACCTGCTCCTAAAAAGGTCTGGTGAGGGTCAAAAAAAGGTAGGGAGGGTCGTCTACCTGCTCCTAAAAAGGTCTGGCTCGGGTCCAAAAAGGTCTGGCTCGGGTCCAAAAAGGGAAGCGAGGGTCTACCTGCTCCTAAAAAGGTCTGGTGAGGGTCAAAAAAAGGTAGGGAGGGTCGTCTACCTGCTCCTAAAAAGGTCTGGCTCGGGTCCAAAAAGGTCTGGCTCGGGTCCAAAAAGGGTAGCGAGGGTCTACCTGCTCCTAAAAAGGTCTGGTGAAGGTCAAAAAAAGGTAGGGAGGGTCGTCTACCTGCTCCTTAAAAGGTCTGGCTCGGGTCCAAAAAGGTCTGGCTCGGGTCCAAAAAGGGTAGCGAGGGTCTACCTGCTCCTAAAAAGGTCTGGTGAGGGTCAAAAAAAGGTAGGGAGGGTCGTCTACCTGCTCCTAAAAAGGTCTGGCTCGGGTCCAAAAAGGTCCGGCTCGGGTCCAAAAAGGGGAGCGAGGGTCTACCTGCTCCTAAAAAGGTCTGGTGAGGGTCAAAAAAAGGTAGGGAGGGTCGTCTACCTGCTCCTAAAAAGGTCTGGCTCGGGTCCAAAAAGGTCTGGCTCAGGTCCAAAAAGGGTAGCGAGGGTCTACCTGCTCCTAAAAAGGTCTGGTCCGGGTCAAAAAAAGGTAGGGAGGGTCGTCTACCTGCTCCTAAAAAGGTCTGGCTCGGGTCCAAAAAGGGTAGCGAGGGTCAACCTGCTCCTAAAAAGGTCTGGTCTGGGTCAAAAAAAGGTAAGGAGGGTCGTCTACCTGCTCCTAAAAAGGTCTGGCTCGGGTCCAAAAAGGTCTGGCTCGGGTCCAAAAAGGGAAGCGAGGGTCTACTTGCTCCTAAAAAGGTCTGGTGAGGGTCAAAAAAGGTAGGGAGGGTCGTCTACCTGCTCCTAAAAAGGTCTGGCTCGGGTCCAAAAAGGTCTGGCTCGGGTCCAAAAAGGGTAGCGAGGGTCTACCTGCTCCTAAAAAGGTCTGGTCCGGGTCAAAAAAAGGTAGGGAGGGTCGTCTACCTGCTCCTAAAAAGGTCTGGCTCGGGTCCAAAAAGGTCCGGCTCGGGTCCAAAAAGGGGAGCGAGGGTCTACCTGCTCCTAAAAAGGTCTGGTGAGGGTCAAAAAAAGGTAGGGAGGGTCGTCTACCTGCTCCTAAAAAGGTCTGGCTCGGGTCCAAAAAGGTCTGGCTCGGGTCCAAAAAGGGTAGCGAGGGTCTACCTGCTCCTAAAAAGGTCTGGTCCAGGTCAAAAAAAGGTAGGGAGGGTCGTCTACCTGCTCCTAAAAAGGTCTGGCTCGGGTCCAAAAAGGGTAGCGAGGGTCAACCTGCTCCTAAAAAGGTCTGGTCTGGGTCAAAAAAAGGTAAGGAGGGTCGTCTACCTGCTCCTAAAAAGGTCTGGCTCGGGTCCAAAAAGGTCTGGCTCGGGTCCAAAAAGGGAAGCGAGGGTCTACCTGCTCCTAAAAAGGTCTGGTGAGGGTCAAAAAAAGGTAGGGAGGGTCGTCTACCTGCTCCTAAAAAGGTCTGGCTTGGGTCCAAAAAGGTCTGGCTCGGGTCCAAAAAGGGTAGCGAGGGTCTACCTGCTCCTAAAAAGGTCTGGTGAGGGTCAAAAAAAGGTAGGGAGGGTCGTCTACCTGCTCCTAAAAAGGTCTGGCTCGGGTCCAAAAAGGTCCGGCTCGGGTCCAAAAAGGGGAGCGAGGGTCTACCTGCTCCTAAAAAGGTCTGGTGAGGGTCAAAAAAAGGTAGGGAGGGTCGTCTACCTGCTCCTAAAAAGGTCTGGCTCGGGTCCAAAAAGGTCTGGCTCGGGTCCAAAAAGGGTAGCGAGGGTCTACCTGCTCCTAAAAAGGTCTGGTCCGGGTCAAAAAAAGGTAGGGAGGGTCGTCTACCTGCTCCTAAAAAGGTCTGGCTCGGGTCCAAAAAGGGTAGCGAGGGTCAACCTGCTCCTAAAAAGGTCTGGTCCGGGTCAAAAAAAGGTAGGGAGGGTTGTCTACCTGCTCCTAAAAGGGTCTGGCTCGGGTCCAAAAAGGTCTGGCTCGGGTCCAAAAAGGGAAGCGAGGGTCTACCTGCTCCTAAAAAGGTCTGGTGAGGGTCAAAAAAAGGTAGGGAGGGTCGTCTACCTGCTCCTAAAAAGGTCTGGCTCGGGTCCAAAAAGGTCTGGCTCGGGTCCAAAAAGGGTAGCGAGGGTCTACCTGCTCCTAAAAAGGTCTGGTGAAGGTCAAAAAAAGGTAGGGAGGGTCGTCTACCTGCTCCTAAAAAGGTCTGGCTCGGGTCCAAAAAGGTCTGGCTCGGGTCCAAAAAGGGTAGCGAGGGTCTACCTGCTCCTAAAAAGGTCTGGTGAGGGTCAAAAAAAGGTAGGGAGGGTCGTCTACCTGCTCCTAAAAAGGTCTGGCTCGGGTCCAAAAAGGTCCGGCTCGGGTCCAAAAAGGGGAGCGAGGGTCTACCTGCTCCTAAAAAGGTCTGATGAGGGTCAAAAAAAGGTAGGGAGGGTCGTCTACCTGCTCCTAAAAAGGTCTGGCTCGGGTCCAAAAAGGTCTGGCTCGGGTCCAAAAAGGGTAGCGAGGGTCTACCTGCTCCTAAAAAGGTCTGGTGAGGGTCAAAAAAAGGTAGGGAGGGTCGTCTACCTGCTCCTAAAAAGGTCTGGCTCGGGTCCAAAAAGGTCCGGCTCGGGTCCAAAAAGGGAAGCGAGGGTCTACCTGCTCCTAAAAAGGTCTGGTGAGGGTCAAAAAAAGGTAGGGAGGGTCGTCTACCTGCTCCTAAAAAGGTCTGGTCTGGGTCAAAAAAAGGTAAGGAGGGTCGTCTACCTGCTCCTAAAAAGGTCTGGCTCGGGTCCAAAAAGGTCTGGCTCGGGTCCAAAAAGGGAAGCGAGGGTCTACCTGCTCCTAAAAAGGTCTGGTGAGGGTCAAAAAAAGGTAGGGAGGGTCGTCTACCTGCTCCTAAAAAGGTCTGGCTCGGGTCCAAAAAGGTCTGGCTCGGGTCCAAAAAGGGTAGCGAGGGTCTACCTGCTCCTAAAAAGGTCTGGTGAGGGTCAAAAAAAGGTAGGGAGGGTCGTCTACCTGCTCCTAAAAAGGTCTGGCTCGGGTCCAAAAAGGTCCGGCTCGGGTCCAAAAAGGGGAGCGAGGGTCAACCTGCTCCTAAAAAGGTCTGGTGAGGGTCAAAAAAAGGTAGGGAGGGTCGTCTACCTGCTCCTAAAAAGGTCTGGCTCGGGTCCAAAAAGGTCTGGCTCGGGTCCAAAAAGGGAAGCGAGGGTCTACCTGCTCCTAAAAAGGTCTGGTGAGGGTCAAAAAAAGGTAGGGAGGGTCGTCTACCTGCTCCTAAAAAGGTCTGGCTCGGGTCCAAAAAGGTCTGGCTCGGGTCCAAAAAGGGTAGCGAGGCGCTACCTGCTCCTAAAAAGGTCTGGTGAAGGTCAAAAAAAGGTAGGGAGGGTCGTCTACCTGCTCCTAAAAAGGTCTGGCTCGGGTCCAAAAAGGTCTGGCTCGGGTCCAAAAAGGGTAGCGAGGGTCTACCTGCTCCTAAAAAGGTCTGGTGAAGGTCAAAAAAAGGTAGGGAGGGTCGTCTACCTGCTCCTAAAAAGGTCTGGCTCGGGTCCAAAAAGGTCCGGCTCGGGTCCAAAAAGGGGAGCGAGGGTCTACCTGCTCCTAAAAAGGTCTGGTGAGGGTCAAAAAAAGGTAGGGAGGGTCGTCTACCTGCTCCTAAAAAGGTCTGGCTCGGGTCCAAAAAGGTCTGGCTCGGGTCCAAAAAGGGTAGCGAGGGTCTACCTGCTCCTAAAAAGGTCTGGTGAGGGTCAAAAAAAGGTAGGGAGGGTCGTCTACCTGCTCCTAAAAAGGTCTGGCTCGGGTCCAAAAAGGTCCGGCTCGGGTCCAAAAAGGGAAGCGAGGGTCTACCTGCTCCTAAAAAGGTCTGGTGAGGGTCAAAAAAAGGTAGGGAGGGTCGTCTACCTGCTCCTAAAAAGGTCTGGCTCGGGTCCAAAAAGGTCCGGCTCGGGTCCAAAAAGGGGAGCGAGGGTCTACCTGCTCCTAAAAAGGTCTGGTGAGGGTCAAAAAAAGGTAGGGAGGGTCGTCTACCTGCTCCTAAAAAGGTCTGGCTCGGGTCCAAAAAGGTCTGGCTCGGGTCCAAAAAGGGTAGCGAGGGTCTACCTGCTCCTAAAAAGGTCTGGTCCGGGTCAAAAAAAGGTAGGGAGGGTCGTCTACCTGCTCCTAAAAAGGTCTGGCTCGGGTCCAAAAAGGGTAGCGAGGGTCAACCTGCTCCTAAAAAGGTCTGGTCTGGGTCAAAAAAAGGTAAGGAGGGTCGTCTACCTGCTCCTAAAAAGGTCTGGCTCGGGTCCAAAAAGGTCTGGCTCGGGTCCAAAAAGGGAAGCGAGGGTCTACCTGCTCCTAAAAAGGTCTGGTGAGGGTCAAAAAAAGGTAGGGAGGGTCGTCTACCTGCTCCTAAAAAGGTCTGGCTCGGGTCCAAAAAGGTCTGGCTCGGGTCCAAAAAGGGAAGCGAGGGTCTACCTGCTCCTAAAAAGGTCTGGTGAGGGTCAAAAAAAGGTAGGGAGGGTCGTCTACCTGCTCCTAAAAAGGTCTGGCTCGGGTCCAAAAAGGTCCGGCTCGGGTCCAAAAAGGGGAGCGAGGGTCAACCTGCTCCTAAAAAGGTCTGGTGAGGGTCAAAAAAAGGTAGGGAGGGTCGTCTACCTGCTCCTAAAAAGGTCTGGCTCGGGTCCAAAAAGGTCTGGCTCGGGTCCAAAAAGGGAAGCGAGGGTCTACCTGCTCCTAAAAAGGTCTGGTGAGGGTCAAAAAAAGGTAGGGAGGGTCATTTACCTGCTCCTAAAAAGGTCTGGCTCGGGTCCAAAAAGGTCTGGCTCGGGTCCAAAAAGGGTAGCGAGGGTCTACCTGCTCCTAAAAAGGTCTGGTGAAGGTCAAAAAAAGGTAGGGAGGGTCGTCTACCTGCTCCTAAAAAGGTCTTGCTCGGGTCCAAAAAGGTCTGGCTCATGTCCAAAAAGGGTAGCGAGGGTCTACCTGCTCCTAAAAAGGTCTGGTGAGGGTCAAAAAAAGGTAGGGAGGGTCGTCTACCTGCTCCTAAAAAGGTCTGGCTCGGGTCCAAAAAGGTCCGGCTCGGGTCCAAAAAGGGGAGCGAGGGTCTACCTGCTCCTAAAAAGGTCTGGTGAGGGTCAAAAAAAGGTAGGGAGGGTCGTCTACCTGCTCCTAAAAAGGTCTGGCTCGGGTCCAAAAAGGTCTGGCTCGGGTCCAAAAAGGGAAGCGAGGGTCTACCTGCTCCTAAAAAGGTCTGGTGAGGGTCAAAAAAAGGTAGGGAGGGTCGTCTACCTGCTCCTAAAAAGGTCTGGCTCGGGTCCAAAAAGGTCTGGCTCGGGTCCAAAAAGGGTAGCGAGGGTCTACCTGCTCCTAAAAAGGTCTGGTGAGGGTCAAAAAAAGGTAGGGAGGGTCGTCTACCTGCTCCTAAAAAGGTCTGGCTCGGGTCCAAAAAGGTCCGGCTCGGGTCCAAAAAGGGGAGCGAGGGTCTACCTGCTCCTAAAAAGGTCTGGTGAGGGTCAAAAAAAGGTAGGGAGGGTCGTCTACCTGCTCCTAAAAAGGTCTGGCTCGGGTCCAAAAAGGTCTGGCTCGGGTCCAAAAAGGGTAGCGAGGGTCTACCTGCTCCTAAAAAGGTCTGGTCCGGGTCAAAAAAAGGTAGGGAGGGTCGTCTACCTGCTCCTAAAAAGGTCTGGCTCGGGTCCAAAAAGGTCCGGCTCGGGTCCAAAAAGGGAAGCGAGGGTCTACCTGCTCCTAAAAAGGTCTGGTGAGGGTCAAAAAAAGGTAGGGAGGGTCGTCTACCTGCTCCTAAAAAGGTCTGGCTCGGGTCCAAAAAGGTCCGGCTCGGTTCCAAAAAGGGGAGCGAGGGTCTACCTGCTCCTAAAAAGGTCTGGTGAGGGTCAAAAAAAGGTAGGGAGGGTCGTCTACCTGCTCCTAAAAAGGTCTGGCTCGGGTCCAAAAAGGTCTGGCTCGGGTCCAAAAAGGGTAGCGAGGGTCTACCTGCTCCTAAAAAGGTCTGGTCCGGGTCAAAAAAAGGTAGGGAGGGTCGTCTACCTGCTCCTAAAAAGGTCTGGCTCGGGTCCAAAAAGGGTAGCGAGGGTCAACCTGCTCCTAAAAAGGTCTGGTCTGGGTCAAAAAAAGGTAAGGAGGGTCGTCTACCTGCTCCTAAAAAGGTCTGGCTCGGGTCCAAAAAGGTCTGGCTCGGGTCCAAAAAGGGAAGCGAGGGTCTACCTGCTCCTAAAAAGGTCTGGTGAGGGTCAAAAAAAGGTAGGGAGGGTCGTCTACCTGCTCCTAAAAAGGTCTGGCTCGGGTCCAAAAAGGTCTGGCTCGGGTCCAAAAAGGGTAGCGAGGGTCTACCTGCTCCTAAAAAGGTCTGGTGAGGGTCAAAAAAAGGTAGGGAGGGTCGTCTACCTGCTCCTAAAAAGGTCTGGCTCGGGTCCAAAAAGGTCCGGCTCGGGTCCAAAAAGGGGAGCGAGGGTCTACCTGCTCCTAAAAAGGTCTGGTGAGGGTCAAAAAAAGGTAGGGAGGGTCGTCTACCTGCTCCTAAAAAGGTCTGGCTCGGGTCCAAAAAGGTCTGGCTCGGGTCCAAAAAGGGTAGCGAGGGTCTACCTGCTCCTAAAAATGTCTGGTCCGGGTCAAAAAAAGGTAGGGAGGGTCGTCTACCTGCTCCTAAAAAGGTCTGGCTCGGGTCCAAAAAGGTCCGGCTCGGGTCCAAAAAGGGAAGCGAGGGTCTACCTGCTCCTAAAAAGGTCTGGTGAGGGTCAAAAAAAGGTAGGGAGGGTCGTCTACCTGCTCCTAAAAAGGTCTGGCTCGGGTCCAAAAAGGTCCGGCTCGGGTCCAAAAAGGGGAGCGAGGGTCTACCTGCTCCTAAAAAGGTCTGGTGAGGGTCAAAAAAAGGTAGGGAGGGTCGTCTACCTGCTCCTAAAAAGGTCTGGCTCGGGTCCAAAAAGGTCTGGCTCGGGTCCAAAAAGGGTAGCGAGGGTCTACCTGCTCCTAAAAAGGTCTGGTCCGGGTCAAAAAAAGGTAGGGAGGGTCGTCTACCTGCTCCTAAAAAGGTCTGGCTCGGGTCCAAAAAGGGTAGCGAGGGTCAACCTGCTCCTAAAAAGGTCTGGTCCGGGTCAAAAAAAGGTAAGGAGGGTCGTCTACCTGCTCCTAAAAAGGTCTGGCTCGGGTCCAAAAAGGTCTGGCTCGGGTCCAAAAAGGGAAGCGAGGGTCTACCTGCTCCTAAAAAGGTCTGGTGAGGGTCAAAAAAAGGTAGGGAGGGTCGTCTACCTGCTCCTAAAAAGGTCTGGCTCGGGTCCAAAAAGGTCTGGCTCGGGTCCAAAAAGGGAAGCGAGGGTCTACCTGCTCCTAAAAAGGTCTGGTCCGGGTCAAAAAAAGGTAGGGAGGGTCGTCTACCTGCTCCTAAAAAGGTCTGGCTCGGGTCCAAAAAGGTCCGGCTCGGGTCCAAAAAGGGAAGCGAGGGTCTACCTGCTCCTAAAAAGGTCTGGTGAGGGTCAAAAAAAGGTAGGGAGGGACGTCTACCTTCTCCTAAAAAGGTCTGGCTCGGGTCCAAAAAGGTCTGGCTCGGGTCCAAAAAGGGAAGCGAGGGTCTACCTGCTCCTAAAAAGGTCTGGTGAGGGTCAAAAAAAGGTAGGGAGGGTCGTCTACCTGCTCCTAAAAAGGTCTGGCTCGGGTCCAAAAAGGTCTGGCTCGGGTCCAAAAAGGGTAGCGAGGGTCTACCTGCTCCTAAAAAGGTCTGGTGAAGGTCAAAAAAAGGTAGGGAGGGTCGTCTACCTGCTCCTTAAAAGGTCTGGCTCGGGTCCAAAAAGGTCTGGCTCGGGTCCAAAAAGGGTAGCGAGGGTCTACCTGCTCCTAAAAAGGTCTGGTGAGGGTCAAAAAAAGGTAGGGAGGGTCGTCTACCTGCTCCTAAAAAGGTCTGGCTCGGGTCCAAAAAGGTCCGGCTCGGGTCCAAAAAGGGGAGCGAGGGTCTACCTGCTCCTAAAAAGGTCTGGTGAGGGTCAAAAAAAGGTAGGGAGGGTCGTCTACCTGCTCCTAAAAAGGTCTGGCTCGGGTCCAAAAAGGTCTGGCTCGGGTCCAAAAAGGGTAGCGAGGGTCTACCTGCTCCTAAAAAGGTCTGGTCCGGGTCAAAAAAAGGTAGGGAGGGTCGTCTACCTGCTCCTAAAAAGGTCTGGCTCGGGTCCAAAAAGGTCCGGCTCGGGTCCAAAAAGGGAAGCGAGGGTCTACCTGCTCCTAAAAAGGTCTGGTGAGGGTCAAAAAAAGGTAGGGAGGGTCGTCTACCTGCTCCTAAAAAGGTCTGGCTCGGGTCCAAAAAGGTCCGGCTCGGGTCCAAAAAGGGGAGCGAGGGTCTACCTGCTCCTAAAAAGGTCTGGTGAGGGTCAAAAAAAGGTAGGGAGGGTCGTCTACCTGCTCCTAAAAAGGTCTGGCTCGGGTCCAAAAAGGTCTGGCTCGGGTCCAAAAAGGGTAGTGTCGACGATAGAGAGATAGTGGACTGTATGAATAAAAGATATAGTGCGAAATAACAAAGAAATATAATAATAAAATAATACAACCAAACCAGAACGATCTTACCGCTAGGAAGGCGAGAGAAGAAGAGACAGATGTCAAACAGTGACAGAATGTATTAACTTCTTATATGGCTTTCTAGCCAGCCTGTAGTCGACATACTCCCGCCCGTAAGGCGCAGCCTTACATAAGAAACAGACTACAGGCTGACTAGGCTCTATATAAAACAACAGCCTTGAAAGGAAGAAAGAAAAGGAAATATAGAAATTATACACATTCATATAAAACAACATAACCAGCCCCAAGCCAAAAGGGCGAAACAAATTAAATATAACAAAAATACAGTTAACTAAAAAAACTAATACAACTCCAGACCAGAGTTGGTCGCCTAAGTGTAGTAGCAGCAGGGGCGACCTCCGCCACCCGCGCCGTGCCATCTCTTCCAGGAAACACAGCGGCGCTTCTTCCTTAGTCTTCGCTTCCAAACAAGAATCGCTTGTCCAACGATGATTATGACGGCAGCCAGGTCCTCCCGAGGGCAATTGGGACGCTTCGTGGAGGGGTCTGGTGAATCGCCGGTGGGAGACGGCACTGGCTCTGCTCTCACTATGTAGCATTTCATGCACGACGACGTTAGGCTTGGGACGATCGATGACAGCCGCAGTAAATAAAAACTTGGTCTCCGCTCAATGACCACGGTGCCGGTGTCGTTGACATCGATGTGAATATAAGCGGCCCACTCTTGGTACCAAGATGTAACCAACAATCTGATCTGGTAGCAGCTTCGCCCATTCAAAATCTCACGGGCCTTCGTACCCTCGGGGACCTCCTGACAGGGCTTGATACAGCTGTCAGGTATAAGGATAACTCGGTCGCTAGGTGTCGCCATAAAACGGCTCAGACAAGGACTTGCACGAGCAACTTGGTCATCCGCAGCAACAACCTCCAACTGCGAAGCGAAGTTGGACTGGTAAGCGACGCTAAGCTGGCTCGCCTGCAGCAGGTCTTCACCGCTTGTGATGACACGGGCGAGTAACGGACGTCGCCGCTGCTGCCGCGTCTGAAATTGACAACATGACTTGAGGATACTATTTACAAAAGAAGGCCGTCGAAGCAACTTACCTAAAAGGTAACGATTGTTCACTAAAGAGCGAGGGACGTCGTCCGCTACATTCACCACTATCGGAACCCAACGCCACTCACTCAGTGAGGTAATTACAGGTATCCCACAGAGTGGAATAAAAATATCAAAAGACTTATAGTCTCGCGGGCACCCGATCCAAATTAGAATTAAGCGAGTATTAGCCCAGAAAACCCTCCCGGTTGGTCTTTGTCTAATCTCGCTGCAGACCTTCGATGCTAAACGAGCTTCTAATAAGGAGGCCTGCAGCTTCAACCACGGTACAAGCTTGGGTTTTAATATTGGTACACGAGTAGTACTAATGATAAGCGAATTGCTTACAGACCCGAAACTGTAAACAGTACAAGAATACGATTCGCTACTGTTATCAAGAAAAATATAAGATAATTTAAAAATAGAAAATATATTTAAACTGTAACAGCGCGCAATTGAAGAACTGGAAATAAAAGCGATCTGCTCATACCAATTGCGCAATAGAGCACACTCCTCATTCAGAAAATTCACAACGCAGCCAGAAACTAACCGACAAGTTACTAAAAAGCCTTCTGGGGCGTAGATTTTCATTAAATCCCGTAGAACTTGACGTTTAGTATATCTGTCAGTTGGAGGAGGAGATAGCTCTAAAGGAGGTTCACTAACGAGTGGGACGCTCATAAGCTCCATGCCCACCGTAGGATTAGTAATCAAATCAGAATCTATTATTACCTTACTAGGTCCAGTTTCCACCGAAGTATTAATAATAGGAAATGTTACCTTACTTGCGGTCAAACTGCAGCTAGATTTGCGGGACTGCGACCTACGCAGACTCCGCTCCTCGATCTCTGCCAAGTCCAGCTCATACTCCGCCCGTATCACATTCTCTTTAAGGGAGAAGATGTTCATCTCCGCCTCTTGACGCCGGCGACGTGCTGCTCTGCCAGCGTCGAGTGCGAAGTCTCGGGCGCGCTCTGCGCGAGCCAATGCCTCCGCGCGGGCCGCCGCAGTATCGGCGCGCGCCGCGTCTGCGCGGGCCGCCACCGCAACGCGCACCGCCACCGCGCGGGCGCTCTCCTCCTGCTTAATCGCCTCCTGCGTCACCCTCGCAAGCCGCTGCTTTGCCAACTCGACGAGCTGGCGCGCAGCCTCCACCTCCGCACGCTTCCTCAACACGCTGCTCCTATAACAAGTGAGCACCTCTCCCTGCCCCCGGGAAAAAAAGTCGGAGAGCGGAATCTCCTCCGGGAGAAGGAAGTTGGAACGTGCGGCACTCTCTGCAATCGGTAATTTGAATACGGTGCCCTTAGGCTCCTCCGATGACAAAGAGGTGATAGTAAGAGGCTTAGCATTATTGGCTTGCGAGCGAGTGTTCATTGTGGAATGGAGTATTATTATAATATATAATTGTGAAAAATTATCTGGCAAGAGCAAATTTTTGACAGATGAAATCAACGAAATAAAAAGACGGCGAATGGAACAATTTACGCGAGAAGGACCATATGTCGACGATAGAGAGATAGTGGACTGTATGAATAAAAGATATAGTGCGAAATAACAAAGAAATATAATAATAAAATAATACAACCAAACCAGAACGATCTTACCGCTAGGAAGGCGAGAGAAGAAGAGACAGATGTCAAACAGTGACAGAATGTATTAACTTCTTATATGGCTTTCTAGCCAGCCTGTAGTCGACAGGTAGCGAGGGTCTACCTGCTCCTAAAAAGGTCTGGTCCGGGTCAAAAAAAGGTAGGGAGGGTCGTCTACCTGCTCCTAAAAAGGTCTGGCTCGGGTCCAAAAAGGGTAGCGAGGGTCAACCTGCTCCTAAAAAGGTCTGGTCTGGGTCAAAAAAAGGTAAGGAGGGTCGTCTACCTGCTCCTAAAAAGGTCTGGCTCGGGTCCAAAAAGGTCTGGCTCGGGTCCAAAAAGGGAAGCGAGGGTCTACCTGCTCCTAAAAAGGTCTGGTGAGGGTCAAAAAAAGGTAGGGAGGGTCGTCTACCTGCTCCTAAAAAGGTCTGGCTCGGGTCCAAAAAGGTCTGGCTCGGGTCCAAAAAGGGTAGCGAGGGTCTACCTGCTCCTAAAAAGGTCTGGTCCGGGTCAAAAAAAGGTAGGGAGGGTCGTCTACCTGCTCCTAAAAAGGTCTGGCTCGGGTCCAAAAAGGTCCGGCTCGGGTCCAAAAAGGGGAGCGAGGGTCTACCTGCTCCTAAAAAGGTCTGGTGAGGGTCAAAAAAAGGTAGGGAGGGTCGTCTACCTGCTCCTAAAAAGGTCTGGCTCGGGTCCAAAAAGGTCTGGCTCGGGTCCAAAAAGGGTAGCGAGGGTCTACCTGCTCCTAAAAAGGTCTGGTCCGGGTCAAAAAAAGGTAGGGAGGGTCGTCTACCTGCTCCTAAAAAGGTCTGGCTCGGGTCCAAAAAGGGTAGCGAGGGTCAACCTGCTCCTAAAAAGGTCTGGTCTGGGTCAAAAAAAGGTAAGGAGGGTCGTCTACCTGCTCCTAAAAAGGTCTGGCTCGGGTCCAAAAAGGTCTGGCTCGGGTCCAAAAAGGGAAGCGAGGGTCTACCTGCTCCTAAAAAGGTCTGGTGAGGGTCAAAAAAAGGTAGGGAGGGTCGTCTACCTGCTCCTAAAAAGGTCTGGCTTGGGTCCAAAAAGGTCTGGCTCGGGTCCAAAAAGGGTAGCGAGGGTCTACCTGCTCCTAAAAAGGTCTGGTGAGGGTCAAAAAAAGGTAGGGAGGGTCGTCTACCTGCTCCTAAAAAGGTCTGGCTCGGGTCCAAAAAGGTCCGGCTCGGGTCCAAAAAGGGGAGCGAGGGTCTACCTGCTCCTAAAAAGGTCTGGTGAGGGTCAAAAAAAGGTAGGGAGGGTCGTCTACCTGCTCCTAAAAAGGTCTGGCTCGGGTCCAAAAAGGTCTGGCTCGGGTCCAAAAAGGGTAGCGAGGGTCTACCTGCTCCTAAAAAGGTCTGGTCCGGGTCAAAAAAAGGTAGGGAGGGTCGTCTACCTGCTCCTAAAAAGGTCTGGCTCGGGTCCAAAAAGGTCCGGCTCGGGTCCAAAAAGGGAAGCGAGGGTCTACCTGCTCCTAAAAAGGTCTGGTGAGGGTCAAAAAAAGGTAGGGAGGGTCGTCTACCTGCTCCTAAAAAGGTCTGGCTCGGGTCCAAAAAGGTCTGGCTCGGGTCCAAAAAGGGAAGCGAGGGTCTACCTGCTCCTAAAAAGGTCTGGTGAGGGTCAAAAAAAGGTAGGGAGGGTCGTCTACCTGCTCCTAAAAAGGTCTGGCTCGGGTCCAAAAAGGTCTGGCTCGGGTCCAAAAAGGGTAGCGAGGGTCTACCTGCTCCTAAAAAGGTCTGGTGAGGGTCAAAAAAAGGTAGGGAGGGTCGTCTACCTGCTCCTAAAAAGGTCTGGCTCGGGTCCAAAAAGGGTAGCGAGGGTCAACCTGCTCCTAAAAAGGTCTGGTCCGGGTCAAAAAAAGGTAAGGAGGGTCGTCTACCTGCTCCTAAAAAGGTCTGGCTCGGGTCCAAAAAGGTCTGGCTCGGGTCCAAAAAGGGAAGCGAGGGTCTACCTGCTCCTAAAAAGGTCTGGTGAGGGTCAAAAAAAGGTAGGGAGGGTCGTCTACCTGCTCCTAAAAAGGTCTGGCTCGGGTCCAAAAAGGTCTGGCTCGGGTCCAAAAAGGGTAGCGAGGGTCTACCTGCTCCTAAAAAGGTCTGGTGAGGGTCAAAAAAAGGTAGGGAGGGTCGTCTACCTGCTCCTAAAAAGGTCTGGCTCGGGTCCAAAAAGGTCCGGCTCGGGTCCAAAAAGGGGAGCGAGGGTCTACCTGCTCCTAAAAAGGTCTGGTGAGGGTCAAAAAAAGGTAGGGAGGGTCGTCTACCTGCTCCTAAAAAGGTCTGGCTCGGGTCCAAAAAGGTCTGGCTCGGGTCCAAAAAGGGTAGCGAGGGTCTACCTGCTCCTAAAAAGGTCTGGTCCGGGTCAAAAAAAGGTAGGGAGGGTCGTCTACCTGCTCCTAAAAAGGTCTGGCTCGGGTCCAAAAAGGTCCGGCTCGGGTCCAAAAAGGGAAGCGAGGGTCTACCTGCTCCTAAAAAGGTCTGGTGAGGGTCAAAAAAAGGTAGGGAGGGACGTCTACCTGCTCCTAAAAAGGTCTGGCTCGGGTCCAAAAAGGTCTGGCTCGGGTCCAAAAAGGGTAGCGAGGGTCTACCTGCTCCTAAAAAGGTCTGGTCCGGGTCAAAAAAAGGTAGGGAGGGTCGTCTACCTGCTCCTAAAAAGGTCTGGCTCGGGTCCAAAAAGGTCTGGCTCGGGTCCAAAAAGGTCCGGCTCGGGTCCAAAAAGGGGAGCGAGGGTCTACCTGCTCCTAAAAAGGTCTGGTGAGGGTCAAAAAAAGGTAGGGAGGGTCGTCTACCTGCTCCTAAAAAGGTCTGGCTCGGGTCCAAAAAGGTCTGGCTCGGGTCCAAAAAGGTCTGGCTCGGGTCCAAAAAGGGTAGCGAGGGTCTACCTGCTCCTAAAAAGGTCTGGTCCGGGTCAAAAAAAGGTAGGGAGGGTCGTCTACCTGCTCCTAAAAAGGTCTGGCTCGGGTCCAAAAAGGTCTGGCTCGGGTCCAAAAAGGGAAGCGAGGGTCTACCTGCTCCTAAAAAGGTCTAGCTCGGGTCCAAAAAGGTCCGGCTCGGGTCCAAAAAGGGAAGCGAGGGTCTACCTGCTCCTAAAAAGGTCTGGTAAGGGTCAAAAAAAGGTAGGGAGGGACGTCTACCTGCTCCTAAAAAGGTCTGGCTCGGGTCCAAAAAGGTCTGGCTCGGGTCCAAAAAGGGTAGCGAGGGTCTACCTGCTCCTAAAAAGGTCTGGTCCGGGTCAAAAAAAGGTAGGGAGGGTCGTCTACCTGCTCCTAAAAAGGTCTGGCTCGGGTCCAAAAAGGTCTGGCTCGGGTCCAAAAAGGTCCGGCTCGGGTCCAAAAAGGGGAGCGAGGGTCTACCTGCTCCTAAAAAGGTCTGGTGAGGGTCAAAAAAAGGTAGGGAGGGTCGTCTACCTGCTCCTAAAAAGGTCTGGCTCGGGTCCAAAAAGGTCCGGCTCGGGTCCAAAAAGGGGAGCGAGGGTCTACCTGCTCCTAAAAAGGTCTGGTGAGGGTCGAAAAAAGGTAGGGAGGGTCGTCTACCTGCTCCTAAAAAGGTCTGGCTCGGGTCCAAAAAGGTCTGGCTCGGGTCCAAAAAGGGTAGCGAGGGTCTACCTGCTCCTAAAAAGGTCTGGTGAGGGTCAAAAAAGGTAGGGAGGGTCGTCTACCTGCTCCTAAAAAGGTCTGGCTCGGGTCCAAAAAGGTCCGGCTCGGGTCCAAAAAGGGGAGCGAGGGTCTACCTGCTCCTAAAAAGGTCTGGTGAGGGTCAAAAAAAGGTAGGGAGGGTCGTCTACCTGCTCCTAAAAAGGTCTGGCTCGGGTCCAAAAAGGTCCGGCTCGGGTCCAAAAAGGGGAGCGAGGGTCTACCTGCTCCTAAAAAGGTCTGGTGAGGGTCAAAAAAAGGTAATGAGGGTCGTCTACCTGCTCCTAAAAAGGTCTGGCTCGGGTCCAAAAAGGTCTGGCTCGGGTCCAAAAAGGGTAGCGAGGGTCTACCTGCTCCTAAAAAGTTCTGGTCCGGGTCAAAAAAAGGTAGGGAGGGTCGTCTACCTGCTCCTAAAAAGGTCTGGCTCGGGTCCAAAAAGGGTAGCGAGGGTCTACCTGCTCCTAAAAAGGTCTGGTCCGGGTCAAAAAAAGGTAGGGAGGGTCGTCTACCTGCTCCTAAAAAGGTCTGGCTCGGGTCCAAAAAGGTCTGGCTCGGGTCCAAAAAGGTCCGGCTCGGGTCCAAAAAGGGGAGCGAGGGTCTACCTGCTCCTAAAAAGGTCTGGTGAGGGTCAAAAAAAGGTAGGGAGGGTCGTCTACCTGCTCCTAAAAAGGTCTGGCTCGGGTCCAAAAAGGTCTGGCTCAGGTCCAAAAAGGGAAGCGAGGGTCTACCTGCTCCTAAAAAGGTCTGGTGAGGGTCAAAAAAAGGTAGGGAGGGTCGTCTACCTGCTCCTAAAAAGGTCTGGCTCGGGTCCAAAAAGGTCTGGCTCGGGTCCAAAAAGGGTAGCGAGGGTCTACCTGCTCCTAAAAAGGTCTGGTGAAGGTCAAAAAAAGGTAGGGAGGGTCGTCTACCTGCTCCTAAAAAGGTCTGGCTCGGGTCCAAAAAGGTCTGGCTCGGGTCCAAAAAGGGTAGCGAGGGTCTACCTGCTCCTAAAAAGGTCTGGTGAGGGTCAAAAAAAGGTAGGGAGGGTCGTCTACCTGCTCCTAAAAAGGTCTGGCTCGGGTCCAAAAAGGTCCGGCTCGGGTCCAAAAAGGGGAGCGAGGGTCTACCTGCTCCTAAAAAGGTCTGGTGAGGGTCAAAAAAAGGTAGGGAGGGTCGTCTACCTGCTCCTAAAAAGGTCTGGCTCGGGTCCAAAAAGGTCTGGCTCGGGTCCAAAAAGGGTAGCGAGGGTCTACCTGCTCCTAAAAAGGTCTGGTCCGGGTCAAAAAAAGGTAGGGAGGGTCATCTACCTGCTCCTAAAAAGGTCTGGCTCGGGTCCAAAAAGGGTAGCGAGGGTCAACCTGCTCCTAAAAAGGTCTGGTCTGGGTCAAAAAAAGGTAAGGAGGGTCGTCTACCTGCTCCTAAAAAGGTCTGGCTCGGGTCCAAAAAGGTCTGGCTCGGGTCCAAAAAGGGAAGCGAGGGTCTACCTGCTCCTAAAAAGGTCTGGTGAGGGTCAAAAAAAGGTAGGGAGGGTCGTCTACCTGCTCCTAAAAAGGTCTGGCTCGGGTCCAAAAAGGTCTGGCTCGGGTCCAAAAAGGGTAGCGAGGGTCTACCTGCCCCTAAAAAGGTCTGGTGAGGGTCAAAAAAAGGTAGGGAGGGTCGTCTACCTGCTCCTAAAAAGGTCTGGCTCGGGTCCAAAAAGGTCCGGCTCGGGTCCAAAAAGGGGAGCGAGGGTCTACCTGCTCCTAAAAAGGTCTGGTGAGGGTCAAAAAAAGGTAGGGAGGGTCGTCTACCTGCTCCTAGAAAGGTCTGGCTCGGGTCCAAAAAGGTCTGGCTCGGGTCCAAAAAGGGTAGCGAGGGTCTACCTGCTCCTAAAAAGGTCTGGTCCGGGTCAAAAAAAGGTAGGGAGGGTCGTCTACCTGCTCCTAAAAAGGTCTGGCTCGGGTCCAAAAAGGTCCGGCTCGGGTCCAAAAAGGGAAGCGAGGGTCTACCTGCTCCTAAAAAGGTCTGGCTCGGGTCCAAAAAGGTCTGGCTCGGGTCCAAAAAGGGTAGCGAGGGTCTACCTGCTCCTAAAAAGGTCTGGTCCGGGTCAAAAAAAGGTAGGGAGGGTCGTCTACCTGCTCCTAAAAAGGTCTGGCTCGGGTCCAAAAAGGGTAGCGAGGGTCAACCTGCTCCTAAAAAGGTCTGGTCCGGGTCAAAAAAAGGTAGGGAGGGTCGTCTACCTGCTCCTAAAAAGGTCTGGCTCGGGTCCAAAAAGGTCTGGCTCGGGTCCAAAAAGGGAAGCGAGGGTCTACCTGCTCCTAAAAAGGTCTGGTGAGGGTCAAAAAAAGGTAGGGAGGGACGTCTACCTGCTCCTAAAAAGGTCTGGCTCGGGTCCAAAAAGGTCTGGCTCGGGTCCAAAAAGGGTAGCGAGGGTCTACCTGCTCCTAAAAAGGTCTGGTCCGGGTCAAAAAAAGGTAGGGAGGGTCGTCTACCTGCTCCTAAAAAGGTCTGGCTCGGGTCCAAAAAGGTCTGGCTCGGGTCCAAAAAGGTCCGGCTCGGGTCCAAAAAGGGGAGCGAGGGTCTACCTGCTCCTAAAAAGGTCTGGTGAGGGTCAAAAAAAGGTAGGGAGGGTCGTCTACCTGCTCCTAAAAAGGTCTGGCTCGGGTCCAAAAAGGTCTGGCTCGGGTCCAAAAAGGTCTGGCTCGGGTCCAAAAAGGGTAGCGAGGGTCTACCTGCTCCTAAAAAGGTCTGGTCCGGGTCAAAAAAAGGTAGGGAGGGTCGTCTACCTGCTCCTAAAAAGGTCTGGCTCGGGTCCAAAAAGGTCTGGCTCGGGTCCAAAAAGGGTAGCGAGGGTCTACCTGCTCCTAAAAAGGTCTGGTCCGGGTCAAAAAAAGGTAGGGAGGGTCGTCTACCTGCTCCTAAAAAGGTCTGGCTCGGGTCCAAAAAGGTCCGGCTCGGGTCCAAAAAGGGGAGCGAGGGTCTACCTGCTCCTAAAAAGGTCTGGCTCGGGTCCAAAAAGGTCCGGCTCGGGTCCAAAAAGGGAAGCGAGGGTCTACCTGCTCCTAAAAAGGTCTGGTGAGGGTCAAAAAAAGGTAGGGAGGGACGTCTACCTGCTCCTAAAAAGGTCTGGCTCGGGTCCAAAAAGGTCTGGCTCGGGTCCAAAAAGGGTAGCGAGGGTCTACCTGCTCCTAAAAAGGTCTGGTCCGGGTCAAAAAAAGGTAGGGAGGGTCGTCTACCTGCTCCTAAAAAGGTCTGGCTCGGGTCCAAAAAGGTCTGGCTCGGGTCCAAAAAGGTCCGGCTCGGGTCCAAAAAGGGGAGCGAGGGTCTACCTGCTCCTAAAAAGGTCTGGTGAGGGTCAAAAAAAGGTAGGGAGGGTCGTCTACCTGCTCCTAAAAAGGTCTGGCTCGGGTCCAAAAAGGTCCGGCTCGGGTCCAAAAAGGGGAGCGAGGGTCTACCTGCTCCTAAAAAGGTCTGGTGAGGGTCGAAAAAAGGTAGGGAGGGTCGTCTACCTGCTCCTAAAAAGGTCTGGCTCGGGTCCAAAAAGGTCTGGCTCGGGTCCAAAAAGGGTAGCGAGGGTCTACCTGCTCCTAAAAAGGTCTGGTGAGGGTCAAAAAAGGTAGGGAGGGTCGTCTACCTGCTCCTAAAAAGGTCTGGCTCGGGTCCAAAAAGGTCCGGCTCGGGTCCAAAAAGGGGAGCGAGGGTCTACCTGCTCCTAAAAAGGTCTGGTGAGGGTCAAAAAAAGGTAGGGAGGGTCGTCTACCTGCTCCTAAAAAGGTCTGGCTCGGGTCCAAAAAGGTCCGGCTCGGGTCCAAAAAGGGGAGCGAGGGTCTACCTGCTCCTAAAAAGGTCTGGTGAGGGTCAAAAAAAGGTAATGAGGGTCGTCTACCTGCTCCTAAAAAGGTCTGGCTCGGGTCCAAAAAGGTCTGGCTCGGGTCCAAAAAGGGTAGCGAGGGTCTACCTGCTCCTAAAAAGGTCTGGTCCGGGTCAAAAAAAGGTAGGGAGGGTCGTCTACCTGCTCCTAAAAAGGTCTGGCTCGGGTCCAAAAAGGGTAGCGAGGGTCTACCTGCTCCTAAAAAGGTCTGGTCCGGGTCAAAAAAAGGTAGGGAGGGTCGTCTACCTGCTCCTAAAAAGGTCTGGCTCGGGTCCAAAAAGGTCTGGCTCGGGTCCAAAAAGGTCCGGCTCGGGTCCAAAAAGGGGAGCGAGGGTCTACCTGCTCCTAAAAAGGTCTGGTGAGGGTCAAAAAAAGGTAGGGAGGGTCGTCTACCTGCTCCTAAAAAGGTCTGGCTCGGGTCCAAAAAGGTCTGGCTCAGGTCCAAAAAGGGAAGCGAGGGTCTACCTGCTCCTAAAAAGGTCTGGTGAGGGTCAAAAAAAGGTAGGGAGGGTCGTCTACCTGCTCCTAAAAAGGTCTGGCTCGGGTCCAAAAAGGTCTGGCTCGGGTCCAAAAAGGGTAGCGAGGGTCTACCTGCTCCTAAAAAGGTCTGGTGAAGGTCAAAAAAAGGTAGGGAGGGTCGTCTACCTGCTCCTAAAAAGGTCTGGCTCGGGTCCAAAAAGGTCTGGCTCGGGTCCAAAAAGGGTAGCGAGGGTCTACCTGCTCCTAAAAAGGTCTGGTGAGGGTCAAAAAAAGGTAGGGAGGGTCGTCTACCTGCTCCTAAAAAGGTCTGGCTCGGGTCCAAAAAGGTCCGGCTCGGGTCCAAAAAGGGGAGCGAGGGTCTACCTGCTCCTAAAAAGGTCTGGTGAGGGTCAAAAAAAGGTAGGGAGGGTCGTCTACCTGCTCCTAAAAAGGTCTGGCTCGGGTCCAAAAAGGTCTGGCTCGGGTCCAAAAAGGGTAGCGAGGGTCTACCTGCTCCTAAAAAGGTCTGGTCCGGGTCAAAAAAAGGTAGGGAGGGTCGTCTACCTGCTCCTAAAAAGGTCTGGCTCGGGTCCAAAAAGGGTAGCGAGGGTCAACCTGCTCCTAAAAAGGTCTGGTCTGGGTCAAAAAAAGGTAAGGAGGGTCGTCTACCTGCTCCTAAAAAGGTCTGGCTCGGGTCCAAAAAGGTCTGGCTCGGGTCCAAAAAGGGAAGCGAGGGTCTACCTGCTCCTAAAAAGGTCTGGTGAGGGTCAAAAAAAGGTAGGGAGGGTCGTCTACCTGCTCCTAAAAAGGTCTGGCTCGGGTCCAAAAAGGTCTGGCTCGGGTCCAAAAAGGGTAGCGAGGGTCTACCTGCTCCTAAAAAGGTCTGGTGAGGGTCAAAAAAAGGTAGGGAGGGTCGTCTACCTGCTCCTAAAAAGGTCTGGCTCGGGTCCAAAAAGGTCCGGCTCGGGTCCAAAAAGGGGAGCGAGGGTCTACCTGCTCCTAAAAAGGTCTGGTGAGGGTCAAAAAAAGGTAGGGAGGGTCGTCTACCTGCTCCTAGAAAGGTCTGGCTCGGGTCCAAAAAGGTCTGGCTCGGGTCCAAAAAGGGTAGCGAGGGTCTACCTGCTCCTAAAAAGGTCTGGTCCGGGTCAAAAAAAGGTAGGGAGGGTCGTCTACCTGCTCCTAAAAAGGTCTGGCTCGGGTCCAAAAAGGTCCGGCTCGGGTCCAAAAAGGGAAGCGAGGGTCTACCTGCTCCTAAAAAGGTCTGGTGAGGGTCAAAAAAAGGTAGGGAGGGTCGTCTACCTGCTCCTAAAAAGGTCTGGCTCGGGTCCAAAAAGGTCCGGCTCGGGTCCAAAAAGGGGAGCGAGGGTCTACCTGCTCCTAAAAAGGTCTGGTGAGGGTCAAAAAAAGGTAGGGAGGGTCGTCTACCTGCTCCTAAAAAGGTCTGGCTCGGGTCCAAAAAGGTCTGGCTCGGGTCCAAAAAGGGTAGCGAGGGTCTACCTGCTCCTAAAAAGGTCTGGTCCGGGTCAAAAAAAGGTAGGGAGGGTCGTCTACCTGCTCCTAAAAAGGTCTGGCTCGGGTCCAAAAAGGGTAGCGAGGGTCAACCTGCTCCTAAAAAGGTCTGGTCCGGGTCAAAAAAAGGTAGGGAGGGTCGTCTACCTGCTCCTAAAAAGGTCTGGCTCGGGTCCAAAAAGGTCTGGCTTTGGTCCAAAAAGGGAAGCGAGGGTCTACCTGCTCCTAAAAAGGTCTGGTCCGGGTCAAAAAAAGGTAGGGAGGGTCGTCTACCTGCTCCTAAAAAGGTCTGGCTCGGGTCCAAAAAGGTCCGGCTCGGGTCCAAAAAGGGAAGCGAGGGTCTACCTGCTCCTAAAAAGGTCTGGTGAGGGTCAAAAAAAGGTAGGGAGGGACGTCTACCTGCTCCTAAAAAGGTCTGGCTCGGGTCCAAAAAGGGTAGCGAGGGTCTTCCTGCTCCTAAAAAGGTCTGGTGAGGGTCAAAAAAAGGTAGGGAGGGTCGTCTACCTGCTCCTAAAAAGGTCTGGCTCGGGTCCAAAAAGGTCCGGCTCGGGTCCAAAAAGGGGAGCGAGGGTCTACCTGCTCCTAAAAAGGTCTGGTGAGGGTCAAAAAAAGGTAGGGAGGGTCGTCTACCTGCTCCTAAAAAGGTCTGGCTCGGGTCCAAAAAGGTCTGGCTCGGGTCCAAAAAGGGTAGCGAGGGTCTACCTGCTCCTAAAAAGGTCTGGTCCGGGTCAAAAAAAGGTAGGGAGGGTCGTCTACCTGCTCCTAAAAAGGTCTGGCTCGGGTCCAAAAAGGGTAGCGAGGGTCAACCTGCTCCTAAAAAGGTCTGGTCCGGGTCAAAAAAAGGTAAGGAGGGTCGTCTACCTGCTCCTAAAAAGGTCTGGCTCGGGTCCAAAAAGGTCTGGCTCGGGTCCAAAAAGGGAAGTGAGGGTCTACCTGCTCCTAAAAAGGTCTGGTGAGGGTCAAAAAAAGGTAGGGAGGGTCGTCTATCTGCTCCTAAAAAGGTCTGGCTCGGGTCCAAAAAGGTCTGGCTCGGGTCCAAAAAGGGTAGCGAGGGTCTACCTGCTCCTAAAAAGGTCTGGTGAGGGTCAAAAAAAGGTAGGGAGGGTCGTCTACCTGCTCCTAAAAAGGTCTGGCTCGGGTCCAAAAAGGTCCGGCTCGGGTCCAAAAAGGGGAGCGAGGGTCTACCTGCTCCTAAAAAGGTCTGGTGAGGGTCAAAAAAAGGTAGGGAGGGTCGTCTACCTGCTCCTAAAAAGGTCTGGCTCGGGTCCAAAAAGGTCTGGCTCGGGTCCAAAAAGGGTAGCGAGGGTCTACCTGCTCCTAAAAAGGTCTGGTCCGGGTCAAAAAAAGTTGGGAGGGTCGTCTACCTGCTCCTAAAAAGGTCTGGCTCGGGTCCAAAAAGGGTAGCGAGGGTCAACCTGCTCCTAAAAAGGTCTGGTCCGGGTCAAAAAAAGGTAGGGAGGGTCGTCTACCTGCTCCTAAAAAGGTCTGGCTCGGGTCCAAAAAGGTCTGGCTCGGGTCCAAAAAGGGAAGCGAGGGTCTACCTGCTCCTAAAAAGGTCTGGTCCGGGTCAAAAAAAGGTAGGGAGGGTCGTCTACCTGCTCCTAAAAAGGTCTGGCTCGGGTCCAAAAAGGTCCGGCTCGGGTCCAAAAAGGGAAGCGAGGGTCTACCTGCTCCTAAAAAGGTCTGGTGAGGGTCAAAAAAAGGTAGGGAGGGACGTCTACCTGCTCCTAAAAAGGTCTGGCTCGGGTCCAAAAAGGTCTGGCTCGGGTCCAAAAAGGGTAGCGAGGGTCTACCTGCTCCTAAAAAGGTCTGGTCCGGGTCAAAAAAAGGTAGGGAGGGTCGTCTACCTGCTCCTAAAAAGGTCTGGCTCGGGTCCAAAAAGGTCTGGCTCGGGTCCAAAAAGGTCCGGCTCGGGTCCAAAAAGGGGAGCGAGGGTCTACCTGCTCCTAAAAAGGTCTGGTGAGGGTCAAAAAAAGGTAGGGAGGGTCGTCTACCTGCTCCTAAAAAGGTCTGGCTCGGGTCCAAAAAGGTCTGGCTCGGGTCCAAAAAGGGAAGCGAGGGTCTACCTGCTCCTAAAAAGGTCTGGTGAGGGTCAAAAAAAGGTAGGGAGGGTCGTCTACCTGCTCCTAAAAAGGTCTGGCTCGGGTCCAAAAAGGTCTGGCTCGGGTCCAAAAAGGGTAGCGAGGGTCTACCTGCTCCTAAAAAGGTCTGGTGAGGGTCAAAAAAAGGTAGGGAGGGTCGTCTACCTGCTCCTAAAAAGGTCTGGCTCGGGTCCAAAAAGGTCCGGCTCGGGTCCAAAAAGGGGAGCGAGGGTCTACCTGCTCCTAAAAAGGTCTGGTGAGGGTCAAAAAAAGGTAGGGAGGGTCGTCTACCTGCTCCTAAAAAGGTCTGGCTCGGGTCCAAAAAGGTCTGGCTCGGGTCCAAAAAGGGTAGCGAGGGTCTACCTGCTCCTAAAAAGGTCTGGTCCGGGTCAAAAAAAGGTAGGGAGGGTCGTCTACCTGCTCCTAAAAAGGTCTGGCTCGGGTCCAAAAAGGGTAGCGAGGGTCAACCTGCTCCTAAAAAGGTCTGGTCCGGGTCAAAAAAAGGTAAGGAGGGTCGTCTACCTGCTCCTAAAAAGGTCTGGCTCGGGTCCAAAAAGGTCTGGCTCGGGTCCAAAAAGGGAAGCGAGGGTCTACCTGCTCCTAAAAAGGTCTGGTGAGGGTCAAAAAAAGGTAGGGAGGGTCGTCTACCTGCTCCTAAAAAGGTCTGGCTCGGGTCCAAAAAGGTCTGGCTCGGGTCCAAAAAGGGTAGCGAGGGTCTACCTGCTCCTAAAAAGGTCTGGTGAGGGTCAAAAAAAGGTAGGGAGGGTCGTCTACCTGCTCCTAAAAAGGTCTGGCTCGGGTCCAAAAAGGTCCGGCTCGGGTCCGAAAAGGGGAGCGAGGGTCTACCTGCTCCTAAAAAGGTCTGGTGAGGGTCAAAAAAAGGTAGGGAGGGTCGTCTACCTGCTCCTAAAAAGGTCTGGCTCGGGTCCAAAAAGGGTAGCGAGGGTCTACCTGCTCCTAAAAAGGTCTGGTCCGGGTCAAAAAAAGGTAGGGAGGGTCGTCTACCTGCTCCTAAAATGGTCTGGCTCGGGTCCAAAAAGGGTAGCGAGGGTCAACCTGCTCCTAGAAAGGTCTGGTCCGGGTCAAAAAAAGGTAGGGAGGGTCGTCTACCTGCTCCTAAAAAGGTCTGGCTCGGGTCCAAAAAGGTCTGGCTCGGGTCCAAAAAGGGAAGCGAGGGTCTACCTGCTCCTAAAAAGGTCTGGTCCGGGTCAAAAAAAGGTAGGGAGGGTCGTCTACCTGCTCCTAAAAAGGTCTGGCTCGGGTCCAAAAAGGTCCGGCTCGGGTCCAAAAAGGGAAGCAAGGGTCTACCTGCTCCTAAAAAGGTCTGGTGAGGGTCAAAAAAAGGTAGGGAGGGACGTCTACCTGCTCCTAAAAAGGTCTGGCTCGGGTCCAAAAAGGTCTGGCGCGGGTCCAAAAAGGTCCGGCTCGGGTCCAAAAAGGGGAGCGAGGGTCTACCTGCTCCTAAAAAGGTCTGGTGAGCGTCAAAAAAAGGTAGGGAGGGTCGTCTTCCTGCTCCTAAAAAGGTCTGGCTCGGGTCCAAAAAGGTCTGGCTCGGGTCCAAAAAGGGTAGCGAGGGTCTACCTGCTCCTAAAAAGGTCTGGTCCGGGTCAAAAAAAGGTAGGGAGGGTCGTCTACCTGCTCCTAAAAAGGTCTGGCTCGGGTTCAAAAAGGGTAGCGAGGGTCAACCTGCTCCTAAAAAGGTCTGGTCCGGGTCAAAAAAAGGTAGGGAGGGTCGTCTACCTGCTCCTAAAAAGGTCTGGCTCGGGTCCAAAAAGGTCTGGCTCGGGTCCAAAAAGGGAAGCGAGGGTCTACCTGCTCCTAAAAAGGTCTGGTCCGGGTCAAAAAAAGGTAGGGAGGGTCGTCTACCTGCTCCTAAAAAGGTCTGGCTCGGGTCCAAAAAGGTCCGGCTCGGGTCCAAAAAGGGAAGCAAGGGTCTACCTGCTCCTAAAAAGGTCTGGTGAGGGTCAAAAAAAGGTAGGGAGGGACGTCTACCTGCTCCTAAAAAGGTCTGGCTCGGGTCCAAAAAGGTCTGGCGCGGGTCCAAAAAGGGTAGCGAGGGTCTACCTGCTCCTAAAAAGGTCTGGTGAGGGTCAAAAAAAGGTAGGGAGGGTCGTCTACCTGCTCCTAAAAAGGTCTGGCTCGGGTCCAAAAAGGTCTGGCTCGGGTCCAAAAAGGTCCGGCTCGGGTCCAAAAAGGGGAGCGAGGGTCTACCTGCTCCTAAAAAGGTCTGGTGAGGGTCAAAAAAAGGTAGGGAGGGTCGTCTACCTGCTCCTAAAAAGGTCTGGCTCGGGTCCAAAAAGGTCTGGCTCGGGTCCAAAAAGGGTAGCGAGGGTCTACCTGCTCCTAAAAAGGTCTGGTCCGGGTCAAAAAAAGGTAGGGAGGGTCGTCTACCTGCTCCTAAAAAGGTCTGGCTCGGGTCCAAAAAGGGTAGCGAGGGTCAACCTGCTCCTAAAAAGGTCTGGTCCGGGTCAAAAAAAGGTAGGGAGGGTCGTCTACCTGCTCCTAAAAAGGTCTGGCTCGGGTCCAAAAAGGTCTGGCTCGGGTCCAAAAAGGGTAGCGAGGGTCTACCTGCTCCTTAAAAGGTCTGGTGAGGGTCAAAAAAAGGTAGGGAGGGTCGTCTACCTGCTCCTAAAAAGGTCTGGCTCGGGTCCAAAAAGGTCCGGCTCGGGTCCAAAAAGGGGAGCGAGGGTCTACCTGCTCCTAAAAAGGTCTGGTGAGGGTCAAAAAAAGGTAGGGAGGGTCGTCTACCTGCTCCTAAAAAGGTCTGGCTCGGGTCCAAAAAGGGTAGCGAGGGTCAACCTGCTCCTAAAAAGGTCTGGTCCGGGTCAAAAAAAGGTAGGGAGGGTCGTCTACCTGCTCCTAAAAAGGTCTGGCTCGGGTCCAAAAAGGTCTGGCTCGAATCCAAAAAGGGAAGTGAGGGTCTACCTGCTCCTAAAAAGGTCTGGTCCGGGTCAAAAAAAGGTAGGGAGGGTCGTCTACCTGCTCCTAAAAAGGTCTGGCTCGGGTCCAAAAAGGTCCGGCTCGGGTCCAAAAAGGGAAGCGAGGGTCTACCTGCTCCTAAAAAGGTCTGGTGAGGGTCAAAAAAAGGTAGGGAGGGACGTCTACCTGCTCCTAAAAAGGTCTGGCTCGGGTCCAAAAAGGTCTGGCTCGGGTCCAAAAAGGGTAGCGAGGGTCTACCTGCTCCTAAAAAGGTCTGGTCCGGGTCAAAAAAAGGTAGGGAGGGTCGTCTACCTGCTCCTAAAAAGGTCTGGCTCGGGTCCAAAAAGGTCTGGCTCGGGTCCAAAAAGGTCTGGCTCGGGTCCAAAAAGGGTAGCGAGGGTCTACCTGCTCCTAAAAAGGTCTGGTGAGGGTCAAAAAAAGGTAGGGAGGGTCGTCTACCTGCTCCTAAAAAGGTCTGGCTCGGGTCCAAAAAGGTCCGGCTCGGGTCCAAAAAGGGGAGCGAGGGTCTACCTGCTCCTAAAAAGGTCTGGTGAGGGTCAAAAAAAGGTAGGGAGGGTCGTCTACCTGCTCCTAAAAAGGTCTGGCTCGGGTCCAAAAAGGTCTGGCTCGGGTCCAAAAAGGGTAGCGAGGGTCTACCTGCTCCTAAAAAGGTCTGGTCCGGGTCAAAAAAAGGTAGGGAGGGTCGTCTACCTGCTCCTAAAAAGGTCTGGCTCGGGTCCAAAAAGGGTAGCGAGGGTCAACCTGCTCCTAAAAAGGTCTGGTCCGGGTCAAAAAAAGGTAGGGAGGGTCGTCTACCTGCTCCTAAAAAGGTCTGGCTCGGGTCCAAAAAGGTCTGGCTCGGGTCCAAAAAGGGAAGCGAGGGTCTACCTGCTCCTAAAAAGGTCTGGTCCGGGTCAAAAAAAGGTAGGGAGGGTCGTCTACCTGCTCCTAAAAAGGTCTGGCTCGGGTCCAAAAAGGTCCGGCTCGGGTCCAAAAAGGGAAGCGAGGGTCTACCTGCTCCTAAAAAGGTCTGGTGAGGGTCAAAAAAAGGTAGGGAGGGACGTCTACCTGCTCCTAAAAAGGTCTGGCTCGGGTCCAAAAAGGTCTGGCTCGGGTCCAAAAAGGGTAGCGAGGGTCTACCTGCTCCTAAAAAGGTCTGGTCCGGGTCAAAAAAAGGTAGGGAGGGTCGTCTACCTGCTCCTAAAAAGGTCTGGCTCGGGTCCAAAAAGGTCTGGCTCGGGTCCAAAAAGGTCCGGCTCGGGTCCAAAAAGGGGAGCGAGGGTCTACCTGCTCCTAAAAAGGTCTGGTGAGGGTCAAAAAAAGGTAGGGAGGGTCGTCTACCTGCTCCTAAAAAGGTCTGGCTCGGGTCCAAAAAGGTCTGGCTCGGGTCCAAAAAGGGAAGCGAGGGTCTACCTGCTCCTAAAAAGGTCTGGTGAGGGTCAAAAAAAGGTAGGGAGGGTCGTCTACCTGCTCCTAAAAAGGTCTGGCTCGGGTCCAAAAAGGTCTGGCTCGGGTCCAAAAAGGGTAGCGAGGGTCTACCTGCTCCTAAAAAGGTCTGGTGAGGGTCAAAAAAAGGTAGGGAGGGTCGTCTACCTGCTCCTAAAAAGGTCTGGCTCGGGTCCAAAAAGGTCCGGCTCGGGTCCAAAAAGGGGAGCGAGGGTCTACCTGCTCCTAAAAAGGTCTGGTGAGGGTCAAAAAAAGGTAGGGAGGGTCGTCTACCTGCTCCTAAAAAGGTCTGGCTCGGGTCCAAAAAGGTCTGGCTCGGGTCCAAAAAGGTCTGGCTCGGGTCCAAAAAGGTCTGGCTCGGGTCCAAAAAGGGTAGCGAGGGTCTACCTGCTCCTAAAAAGGTCTGGTCCGGGTCAAAAAAAGGTAGGGAGGGTCGTCTACCTGCTCCTAAAAAGGTCTGGCTCGGGTCCAAAAAGGGTAGCGAGGGTCAACCTGCTCCTAAAAAGGTCTGGTCCGGGTCAAAAAAAGGTAAGGAGGGTCGTCTACCTGCTCCTAAAAAGGTCTGGCTCGGGTCCAAAAAGGTCTGGCTCGGGTCCAAAAAGGGAAGCGAGGGTCTACCTGCTCCTAAAAAGGTCTGGTGAGGGTCAAAAAAAGGTAGGGAGGGTCGTCTACCTGCTCCTAAAAAGGTCTGGCTCGGGTCCAAAAAGGTCTGGCTCGGGTCCAAAAAGGGTAGCGAGGGTCTACCTGCTCCTAAAAAGGTCTGGTGAGGGTCAAAAAAAGGTAGGGAGGGTCGTCTACCTGCTCCTAAAAAGGTCTGGCTCGGGTCCAAAAAGGTCCGGCTCGGGTCCAAAAAGGGGAGCGAGGGTCTACCTGCTCCTAAAAAGGTCTGGTGAGGGTCAAAAAAAGGTAGGGAGGGTCGTCTACCTGCTCCTAAAAAGGTCTGGCTCGGGTCCAAAAAGGTCTGGCGAGGGTCCAAAAAGGGTAGCGAGGGTCTACCTGCTCCTAAAAAGGTCTGGTCCGGGTCAAAAAAAGGTAGGGAGGGTCGTCTACCTGCTCCTAAAATGGTCTGGCTCGGGTCCAAAAAGGGTAGCGAGGGTCAACCTGCTCCTAGAAAGGTCTGGTCCGGGTCAAAAAAAGGTAGGGAGGGTCGTCTACCTGCTCCTAAAAAGGTCTGGCTCGGGTCCAAAAAGGTCTGGCTCGGGTCCAAAAAGGGAAGCGAGGGTCTACCTGCTCCTAAAAAGGTCTGGTCCGGGTCAAAAAAAGGTAGGGAGGGTCGTCTACCTGCTCCTAAAAAGGTCTGGCTCGGGTCCAAAAAGGTCCGGCTCGGGTCCAAAAAGGGAAGCGAGGGTCTACCTGCTCCTAAAAAGGTCTGGTGAGGGTCAAAAAAAGGTAGGGAGGGACGTCTACCTGCTCCTAAAAAGGTCTGGCTCGGGTCCAAAAAGGTCTGGCTCGGGTCCAAAAAGGGTAGCGAGGGTCTACCTGCTCCTAAAAAGGTCTGGTCCGGGTCAAAAAAAGGTAGGGAGGGTCGTCTACCTGCTCCTAAAAAGGTCTGGCTCGGGTCCAAAAAGGTCTGGCTCGGGTCCAAAAAGGTCCGGCTCGGGTCCAAAAAGGGGAGCGAGGGTCTACCTGCTCCTAAAAAGGTCTGGTGAGGGTCAAAAAAAGGTAGGGAGGGTCGTCTACCTGCTCCTAAAAAGGTCTGGCTCGGGTCCAAAAAGGTCTGGCTCGGGTCCAAAAAGGGAAGCGAGGGTCTACCTGCTCCTAAAAAGGTCTGGTGAGGGTCAAAAAAAGGTAGGGAGGGTCGTCTACCTGCTCCTAAAAAGGTCTGGCTCGGGTCCAAAAAGGTCTGGCTTGGGTCCAAAAAGGGTAGCGAGGGTCTACCTGCTCCTAAAAAGGTCTGGTGAGGGTCAAAAAAAGGTAGGGAGGGTCGTCTACCTGCTCCTAAAAAGGTCTGGCTCGGGTCCAAAAAGGTCCGGCTCGGGTCCAAAAAGGGGAGCGAGGGTCTACCTGCTCCTAAAAAGGTCTGGTGAGCGTCAAAAAAAGGTAGGGAGGGTCGTCTTCCTGCTCCTAAAAAGGTCTGGCTCGGGTCAAAAAAGGTCTGGCTCGGGTCCAAAAAGGGTAGCGAGGGTCTACCTGCTCCTAAAAAGGTCTGGTCCGGGTCAAAAAAAGGTAGGGAGGGTCGTCTACCTGCTCCTAAAAAGGTCTGGCTCGGGTTCAAAAAGGGTAGCGAGGGTCAACCTGCTCCTAAAAAGGTCTGGTCCGGGTCAAAAAAAGGTAGGGAGGGTCGTCTACCTGCTCCTAAAAAGGTCTGGCTCGGGTCCAAAAAGGTCTGGCTCGGGTCCAAAAAGGGAAGCGAGGGTCTACCTGCTCCTAAAAAGGTCTGGTCCGGGTCAAAAAAAGGTAGGGAGGGTCGTCTACCTGCTCCTAAAAAGGTCTGGCTCGGGTCCAAAAAGGTCCGGCTCGGGTCCAAAAAGGGAAGCGAGGGTCTACCTGCTCCTAAAAAGGTCTGGTGAGGGTCAAAAAAAGGTAGGGAGGGACGTCTACCTGCTCCTAAAAAGGTCTGGCTCGGGTCCAAAAAGGTCTGGCGCGGGTCCAAAAAGGGTAGCGAGGGTCTACCTGCTCCTAAAAAGGTCTGGTCCGGGTCAAAAAAAGGTAGGGAGGGTCGTCTACCTGCTCCTAAAAAGGTCTGGCTCGGGTCCAAAAAGGTCTGGCTCGGGTCCAAAAAGGTCCGGCTCGGGTCCAAAAAGGGGAGCGAGGGTCTACCTGCTCCTAAAAAGGTCTGGTGAGGGTCAAAAAAAGGTAGGGAGGGTCGTCTACCTGCTCCTAAAAAGGTCTGGCTCGGGTCCAAAAAGGTCTGGCTCGGGTCCAAAAAGGGTAGCGAGGGTCTACCTGCTCCTAAAAAGGTCTGGTCCGGGTCAAAAAAAGGTAGGGAGGGTCGTCTACCTGCTCCTAAAAAGGTCTGGCTCGGGTCCAAAAAGGGTAGCGAGGGTCAACCTGCTCCTAAAAAGGTCTGGTCCGGGTCAAAAAAAGGTAGGGAGGGTCGTCTACCTGCTCCTAAAAAGGTCTGGCTCGGGTCCAAAAAGGTCTGGCTCGGGTCCAAAAAGGGAAGCGAGGGTCTACCTGCTCCTAAAAAGGTCTGGTCCGGGTCAAAAAAAGGTAGGGAGGGTCGTCTACCTGCTCCTAAAAAGGTCTGGCTCGGGTCCAAAAAGGTCCGGCTCGGGTCCAAAAAGGGAAGCGAGGGTCTACCTGCTCCTAAAAAGGTCTGGTCCGGGTCAAAAAAAGGTAGGGAGGGTCGTCTACCTGCTCCTAAAAAGGTCTGGCTCGGGTCCAAAAGGGTAGCGAGGGTCAACCTGCTCCTGAAAAGGTCTGGTCCGGGTCAAAAAAAGGTAGGGAGGGTCGTCTACCTGCTCCTAAAAAGGTCTGGCTCGGGTCCAAAAAGGTCTGGCTCGGGTCCAAAAAGGGAAGCGAGGGTCTACCTGCTCCTAAAAAGGTCTGGTCCGGGTCAAAAAAAGGTAGGGAGGGTCGTCTACCTGCTCCTAAAAAGGTCTGGCTCGGGTCCAAAAAGGTCCGGCTCGGGTCCAAAAAGGGAAGCGAGGGTCTACCTGCTCCTAAAAAGGTCTGTTGAGGGTCAAAAAAAGGTAGGGAGGGACGTCTACCTGCTCCTTAAAAGGTCTGGCTCGGGTCCAAAAAGGTCCGGCTCGGGTCCAAAAAGGGGAGCGAGGGTCTACCTGCTCCTAAAAAGGTCTGGTGAGGGTCAAAAAAAGGTAGGGAGGGTCGTCTACCTGCTCCTAAAAAGGTCTGGCTCGGGTCCAAAAAGGTCTGGCTCGGGTCCAAAAAGGGTAGCGAGGGTCTACCTGCTCCTAAAAAGGTCTGGTCCGGGTCAAAAAAAGGTAGGGAGGGTCGTCTACCTGCTCCTAAAAAGGTCTGGCTCGGGTCCAAAAGGGTAGCGAGGGTCAACCTGCTCCTGAAAAGGTCTGGTCCGGGTCAAAAAAGGGTAAGGAGGGTCGTCTACCTGCTCCTAAAAAGGTCTGGCTCGGGTCCAAAAAGGTCTGGCTCGGGTCCAAAAAGGGAAGCGAGGGTCTACCTGCTCCTAAAAAGGTCTGGTCCGGGTCAAAAAAAGGTAGGGAGGGTCGTCTACCTGCTCCTAAAAAGGTCTGGCTCGGGTCCAAAAAGGTCCGGCTCGGGTCCAAAAAGGGAAGCGAGGGTCTACCTGCTCCTAAAAAGGTCTGGTGAGGGTCAAAAAAAGGTAGGGAGGGTCGTCTACCTGCTCCTAAAAAGGTCTGGCTCGGGTCCAAAAAGGTCCGGCTCGGGTCCAAAAAGGGAAGCGAGGGTCTACCTGCTCCTAAAAAGGTCTGGTGAGGGTCAAAAAAAGGTAGGGAGGGTCGTCTACCTGCTCCTAAAAAGGTCTGGCTCGGGTCCAAAAAGGTCTGGCTCGGGTCCAAAAAGGGTAGCGAGGGTCTACCTGCTCCTAAAAAGGTCTGGTGAGGGTCAAAAAAAGGTAGGGAGGGTCGTCTACCTGCTCTTAAAAAGGTCTGGCTCGGGTCCAAAATGGTCCGGCTCGGGTCCAAAAAGGGGAGCGAGGGTCTACCTGCTCCTAAAAAGGTCTGGTGAGGGTCAAAAAAAGGTAGGGAGGGTCGTCTACCTGCTCCTAAAAAGGTCTGGCTCGGGTCCAAAAAGGTCTGGCTCGGGTCCAAAAAGGGTAGCGAGGGTCTACCTGCTCCTAAAAAGGTCTGGTCCGGGTCAAAAAAAGGTAGGGAGGGTCGTCTACCTGCTCCTAAAAAGGTCTGGCTCGGGTCCAAAAAGGTCCGGCTCGGGTCCAAAAAGGGGAGCGAGGGTCTACCTGCTCCTAAAAAGGTCTGGTGAGGGTCAAAAAAAGGTAGGGAGGGTCGTCTACCTGCTCCTAAAAAGGTCTGGCTCGGGTCCAAAAAGGTCTGGCTCGGGTCCAAAAAGGGTAGCGAGGGTCTACCTGCTCCTAAAAAGGTCTGGTCCGGGTCAAAAAAAGGTAGGGAGGGTCGTCTACCTGCTCCTAAAAAGGTCTGGCTCGGGTCCAAAAAGGGTAGCGAGGCTCAACCTGCTCCTAAAAAGGTCTGGTCCTAGTCAAAAAAAGGTAGGGAGGGTCGTCTACCTGCTCCTAAAAAGGTCTGGCTCGGGTCCAAGAAGGTCTGGCTCGGGTCCAAAAAGGGAAGCGAGGGTCTACCTGCTCCTAAAAAGGTCTGGTCCGGGTCAAAAAAAGGTAGGCAGGGTCGTCTACCTGCTCCTAAAAAGGTCTGGCTCGGGTCCAAAAAGGTCCGGCTCGGGTCCAAAAAGGGAAGCGAGGGTCTACCTGCTCCTAAAAAGGTCTGGTGAGGGTCAAAAAAAGGTAGGGAGGGTCGTCTACCTGCTCCTAAAAAGGTCTGGCTCGGGTCCAAAAAGGGTAGCGAGGGTCTACCTGCTCCTAAAAAGGTCTGGTGAGGGTCAAAAAAAGGTAGGGAGGGTCGTCTACCTGCTCCTAAAAAGGTCTGGCTCGGGTCCAAAAAGGTCTGGCTCGGGTCCAAAAAGGTCCGGCTCGGGTCCAAAAAGGGTAGCGAGGGTCTACCTGCTCCTAAAAAGGTCTGGTGAGGGTCAAAAAAAGGTAGGGAGGGTCGTCTACCTGCTCCTAAAAAGGTCTGGCTCGGGTCTAAAAAGGTCTGGCTCGGGTCCAAAAAGGGTAGCGAGGGTCTACCTGCTCCTAAAAAGGTCTGGTGAGGGTCAAAAAAAGGTAGGGAGGGTCGTCTACCTGCTCCTAAAAAGGTCTGGCTCGGGTCCAAAAAGGTCCGGCTCGGGTCCAAAAAGGGGAGCGAGGGTCTACCTGCTCCTAAAAAGGTCTGGTGAGGGTCAAAAAAAGGTAGGGAGGGTCGTCTACCTGCTCCTAAAAAGGTCTGGCTCGGGTCCAAAAAGGTCTGGCTCGGGTCCAAAAAGGGTAGCGAGGGTCTACCTGCTCCTAAAAAGGTCTGGTGAGGGTCAAAAAAAGGTAGGGAGGGTCGTCTACCTGCTCCTAAAAAGGTCTGGCTCGGGTCCAAAAAGGTCCGGCTCGGGTCCAAAAAGGGGAGCGAGGGTCTACCTGCTCCTAAAAAGGTCTGGTGAGGGTCAAAAAAAGGTAGGGAGGGTCGTCTACCTGCTCCTAAAAAGGTCTGGCTCGGGTCCAAAAAGGTCTGGCTCGGGTCCAAAAAGGGTAGCGAGGGTCTACCTGCTCCTAAAATGGTCTGGTCCGGGTCAAAAAAAGGTAGGGAGGGTCGTCTACCTGCTCCTCAAAAGGTCTGGCTCGGGTCCAAAAAGGGTAGCGAGGCTCAACCTGCTCCTAAAAAGGTCTGGTCCTAGTCAAAAAAAGGTAGGGAGGGTCGTCTACCTGCTCCTAAAAAGGTCTGGCTCGGGTCCAAGAAGGTCTGGCTCGGGTCCAAAAAGGGAAGCGAGGGTCTACCTGCTCCTAAAAAGGTCTGGTCCGGGTCAAAAAAAGGTAGGCAGGGTCGTCTACCTGCTCCTAAAAAGGTCTGGCTCGGGTCCAAAAAGGTCCGGCTCGGGTCCAAAAAGGGAAGCGAGGGTCTACCTGCTCCTAAAAAGGTCTGGTGAGGGTCAAAAAAAGGTAGGGAGGGTCGTCTACCTGCTCCTAAAAAGGTCTGGCTCGGGTCCAAAAAGGGTAGCGAGGGTCTACCTGCTCCTAAAAAGGTCTGGTGAGGGTCAAAAAAAGGTAGGGAGGGTCGTCTACCTGCTCCTAAAAAGGTCTGGCTCGGGTCCAAAAAGGTCTGGCTCGGGTCCAAAAAGGTCCGGCTCGGGTCCAAAAAGGGTAGCGAGGGTCTACCTGCTCCTAAAAAGGTCTGGTGAGGGTCAAAAAAAGGTAGGGAGGGTCGTCTACCTGCTCCTAAAAAGGTCTGGCTCGGGTCTAAAAAGGTCTGGCTCGGGTCCAAAAAGGGTAGCGAGGGTCTACCTGCTCCTAAAAAGGTCTGGTGAGGGTCAAAAAAAGGTAGGGAGGGTCGTCTACCTGCTCCTAAAAAGGTCTGGCTCGGGTCCAAAAAGGTCCGGCTCGGGTCCAAAAAGGGGAGCGAGGGTCTACCTGCTCCTAAAAAGGTCTGGTGAGGGTCAAAAAAAGGTAGGGAGGGTCGTCTACCTGCTCCTAAAAAGGTCTGGCTCGGGTCCAAAAAGGTCTGGCTCGGGTCCAAAAAGGGTAGCGAGGGTCTACCTGCTCCTAAAAAGGTCTGGTGAGGGTCAAAAAAAGGTAGGGAGGGTCGTCTACCTGCTCCTAAAAAGGTCTGGCTCGGGTCCAAAAAGGTCCGGCTCGGGTCCAAAAAGGGGAGCGAGGGTCTACCTGCTCCTAAAAAGGTCTGGTGAGGGTCAAAAAAAGGTAGGGAGGGTCGTCTACCTGCTCCTAAAAAGGTCTGGCTCGGGTCTAAAAAGGTCTGGCTCGGGTCCAAAAAGGGTAGCGAGGGTCTACCTGCTCCTAAAATGGTCTGGTCCGGGTCAAAAAAAGGTAGGGAGGGTCGTCTACCTGCTCCTAAAAAGGTCTGGCTCGGGTCCAAAAAGGGTAGCGAGGGTCAACCTGCTCCTAAAAAGGTCTGGCTCGGGTCCAAAAAGGTCCGGCTCGGGTCCAAAAAGGGAAGCGAGTGTCTACCTGCTCCTAAAAAGGTCTGGTGAGGGTCAAAAAAAGGTAGGGAGGGACGTCTACCTGCTCCTAAAAAGGTCTGGCTCGGGTCCAAAAAGGTCTGGCTCGGGTCCAAAAAGGGTAGCGAGGGTCTACCTGCTCCTAAAAAGGTCTGGTCCGGGTCAAAAAAAGGTAGGGAGGGTCGTCTACCTGCTCCTAAAAAGGTCTGGCTCGGGTCCAAAAAGGTCTGGCTCGGGTCCAAAAAGGTCCGGCTCGGGTCCAAAAAGGGTAGCGAGGGTCTACCTGCTCCTAAAAAGGTCTGGTGAGGGTCAAAAAAAGGTAGGGAGGGTCGTCTACCTGCTCCTAAAAAGGTCTGGCTCGGGTCCAAAAAGGTCTGGCTCGGGTCCAAAAAGGGAAGCGAGGGTCTACCTGCTCCTAAAAAGGTCTGGTCCGAGTCAAAAAAAGGTAGGGAGGGTCGTCTACCTGCTCCTAAAAAGGTCTGGCTCGGGTCCAAAAAGGTCTGGCTCGGGTCCAAAAAGGTCCGGCTCGGGTCCAAAAAGGGGAGCGAGGGTCTACCTGCTCCTAAAAAGGTCTGGTGAGGGTCAAAAAAAGGTAGGGAGGGTCGTCTACCTGCTCCTAAAAAGGTCTGGTCCGGGTCAAAAAAAGGTAGGGAGGGTGGTCTACCTGCTCCTAAAAAGGTCTGGCTCGGGTCCAAAAAGGGTAGCGAGGGTCAACCTGCTCCTAAAAAGGTCTGGTCCGGGTCAAAAAAAGGTAGGGAGGGTCGTCTACCTGCTCCTAAAAAGGTCTGGCTCGGGTCCAAAAAGGTCTGGCTCGGGTCCAAAAAGGGTAGCGAGGGTCTACCTGCTCCTAAAAAGGTCTGGTCCGGGTCAAAAAAAGGTAGGGAGGGTCGTCTACCTGCTCCTAAAAAGGTCTGGCTCGGGTCCAAAAAGGGTAGCGAGGGTCAACCTGCTCCTAAAAAGGTCTGGTCCGGGTCAAAAAAAGGTAAGGAGGGTCGTCTACCTGCTCCTAAAAAGGTCTGGCTCGGGTCCAAAAAGGTCTGGCTCGGGTCCAAAAAGGGTAGCGAGGGTCTACCTGCTCCTAAAAAGGTCTGGTCCGGGTCAAAAAAAGGTAGGGAGGGTCGTCTACCTGCTCCTAAAAAGGTCTGGCTCGGGTCCAAAAAGGGTAGCGAGGGTCAATCTGCTCCTAAAAAGGTCTGGTGAGGGTCAAAAAAAGGTAGGGAGGGTCGTCTACCTGCTCCTAAAAAGGTCTGGCTCGGGTCCAAAAAGGTCTGGCTCGGGTCCAAAAAGGGTAGCGAGGGTCTACCTGCTCCTAAAAAGGTCTGGTGAGGGTCAAAAAAAGGTAGGGAGGGTCGTCTACCTGCTCCTAAAAAGGTCTAGCTCGGGTCCAAAAAGGTCCGGCTCGGGTCCAAAAAGGGGAGCGAGGGTCTACCTGCTCCTAAAAAGGTCTGGTGAAGGTCAAAAAAAGGTAGGGAGGGTCGTCTACCTGCTCCTAAAAAGGTCTGGCTCGGGTCCAAAAAGGTCTGGCTCGGGTCCAAAAAGGGTAGCGAGGGTCTACCTGCTCCTAAAAAGGTCTGGTCCGGGTCAAAAAAAGGTAGGGAGGGTCGTCTACCTGCTCCTAAAAAGGTCTGGCTCGGGTCCAAAAAGGGTAGCGAGGGTCAATCTGCTCCTAAAAAGGTCTGGTCCGGGTCAAAAAAAGGTAGGGAGGGTCGTCTACCTGCTCCTAAAAAGGTCTGGCTCGGGTCCAAAAAGGTCTGGCTCGGGTCCAAAAAGGGAAGCAAGGGTCTACCTGCTCCTAAAAAGGTCTGGCTCGGGTCCAAAAAGGTCTGGCTCGGGTCCAAAAAGGGTAGCGAGGGTCTACCTGCTCTTAAAAAGGTCTGGTGAGGGGCAAAAAAAGGTAGGGAGGGTCGTCTACCTGCTCCTAAAAAGGTCTGGCTCGGGTCCAAAAAGGTCCGGCTCGGGTCCAAAAAGGGGAGCGAGGGTCTACCTGCTCCTAAAAAGGTCTGGTGAGGGTCAAAAAAAGGTAGGGAGGGTCGTCTACCTGCTCCTAGAAAGGTCTGGCTCGGGTCCAAAAAGGTCTGGCTCGGGTCCAAAAAGGGTAGCGAGGGTCTACCTGCTCCTAAAAAGGTCTGGTCCGGGTCAAAAAAAGGTAGGGAGGGTCGTCTACCTGCTCCTAAAAAGGTCTGGCTCGGGTCCAAAAAGGTCCGGCTCGGGTCCAAAAAGGGAAGCGAGGGTCTACCTGCTCCTAAAAAGGTCTGGTGAGGGTCAAAAAAAGGTAGGGAGGGTCGTCTACCTGCTCCTAAAAAGGTCTGGCTCGGGTCCAAAAAGGTCCGGCTCGGGTCCAAAAAGGGGAGCGAGGGTCTACCTGCTCCTAAAAAGGTCTGGTGAGGGTCAAAAAAAGGTAGGGAGGGTCGTCTACCTGCTCCTAAAAAGGTCTGGCTCGGGTCCAAAAAGGTCTGGCTCGGGTCCAAAAAGGGTAGCGAGGGTCTACCTGCTCCTAAAAAGGTCTGGTCCGGGTCAAAAAAAGGTAGGGAGGGTCGTCTACCTGCTCCTAAAAAGGTCTGGCTCGGGTCCAAAAAGGGTAGCGAGGGTCAACCTGCTCCTAAAAAGGTCTGGTCCGGGTCAAAAAAAGGTAGGGAGGGTCGTCTACCTGCTCCTAAAAAGGTCTGGCTCGGGTCCAAAAAGGTCTGGCTTTGGTCCAAAAAGGGAAGCGAGGGTCTACCTGCTCCTAAAAAGGTCTGGTCCGGGTCAAAAAAAGGTAGGGAGGGTCGTCTACCTGCTCCTAAAAAGGTCTGGCTCGGGTCCAAAAAGGTCCGGCTCGGGTCCAAAAAGGGAAGCGAGGGTCTACCTGCTCCTAAAAAGGTCTGGTGAGGGTCAAAAAAAGGTAGGGAGGGACGTCTACCTGCTCCTAAAAAGGTCTGGCTCGGGTCCAAAAAGGTCTGGCTCGGGTCCAAAAAGGGTAGCGAGGGTCTACCTGCTCCTAAAAAGGTCTGGTCCGGGTCAAAAAAAGGTAGGGAGGGTCGTCTACCTGCTCCTAAAAAGGTCTGGCTCGGGTCCAAAAAGGTCTGGCTCGGGTCCAAAAAGGGTAGCGAGGGTCTTCCTGCTCCTAAAAAGGTCTGGTGAGGGTCAAAAAAAGGTAGGGAGGGTCGTCTACCTGCTCCTAAAAAGGTCTGGCTCGGGTCCAAAAAGGTCCGGCTCGGGTCCAAAAAGGGGAGCGAGGGTCTACCTGCTCCTAAAAAGGTCTGGTGAGGGTCAAAAAAAGGTAGGGAGGGTCGTCTACCTGCTCCTAAAAAGGTCTGGCTCGGGTCCAAAAAGGTCTGGCTCGGGTCCAAAAAGGGTAGCGAGGGTCTACCTGCTCCTAAAAAGGTCTGGTCCGGGTCAAAAAAAGGTAGGGAGGGTCGTCTACCTGCTCCTAAAAAGGTCTGGCTCGGGTCCAAAAAGGGTAGCGAGGGTCAACCTGCTCCTAAAAAGGTCTGGTCCGGGTCAAAAAAAGGTAAGGAGGGTCGTCTACCTGCTCCTAAAAAGGTCTGGCTCGGGTCCAAAAAGGTCTGGCTCGGGTCCAAAAAGGGAAGTGAGGGTCTACCTGCTCCTAAAAAGGTCTGGTGAGGGTCAAAAAAAGGTAGGGAGGGTCGTCTATCTGCTCCTAAAAAGGTCTGGCTCGGGTCCAAAAAGGTCTGGCTCGGGTCCAAAAAGGGTAGCGAGGGTCTACCTGCTCCTAAAAAGGTCTGGTGAGGGTCAAAAAAAGGTAGGGAGGGTCGTCTACCTGCTCCTAAAAAGGTCTGGCTCGGGTCCAAAAAGGTCCGGCTCGGGTCCAAAAAGGGGAGCGAGGGTCTACCTGCTCCTAAAAAGGTCTGGTGAGGGTCAAAAAAAGGTAGGGAGGGTCGTCTACCTGCTCCTAAAAAGGTCTGGCTCGGGTCCAAAAAGGTCTGGCTCGGGTCCAAAAAGGGTAGCGAGGGTCTACCTGCTCCTAAAAAGGTCTGGTCCGGGTCAAAAAAAGGTTGGGAGGGTCGTCTACCTGCTCCTAAAAAGGTCTGGCTCGGGTCCAAAAAGGGTAGCGAGGGTCAACCTGCTCCTAAAAAGGTAAGGTCCGGGTCAAAAAAAGGTAGGGAGGGTCGTCTACCTGCTCCTAAAAAGGTCTGGCTCGGGTCCAAAAAGGTCTGGCTCGGGTCCAAAAAGGGAAGCGAGGGTCTACCTGCTCCTAAAAAGGTCTGGTCCGGGTCAAAAAAAGGTAGGGAGGGTCGTCTACCTGCTCCTAAAAAGGTCTGGCTCGGGTCCAAAAAGGTCCGGCTCGGGTCCAAAAAGGGAAGCGAGGGTCTACCTGCTCCTAAAAAGGTCTGGTGAGGGTCAAAAAAAGGTAGGGAGGGACGTCTACCTGCTCCTAAAAAGGTCTGGCTCGGGTCCAAAAAGGTCTGGCTCGGGTCCAAAAAGGGTAGCGAGGGTCTACCTGCTCCTAAAAAGGTCTGGTCCGGGTCAAAAAAAGGTAGGGAGGGTCGTCTACCTGCTCCTAAAAAGGTCTGGCTCGGGTCCAAAAAGGTCTGGCTCGGGTCCAAAAAGGTCCGGCTCGGGTCCAAAAAGGGGAGCGAGGGTCTACCTGCTCCTAAAAAGGTCTGGTGAGGGTCAAAAAAAGGTAGGGAGGGTCGTCTACCTGCTCCTAAAAAGGTCTGGCTCGGGTCCAAAAAGGTCTGGCTCGGGTCCAAAAAGGGAAGCGAGGGTCTACCTGCTCCTAAAAAGGTCTGGTGAGGGTCAAAAAAAGGTAGGGAGGGTCGTCTACCTGCTCCTAAAAAGGTCTGGCTCGGGTCCAAAAAGGTCTGGCTCGGGTCCAAAAAGGGTAGCGAGGGTCTACCTGCTCCTAAAAAGGTCTGGTGAGGGTCAAAAAAAGGTAGGGAGGGTCGTCTACCTGCTCCTAAAAAGGTCTGGCTCGGGTCCAAAAAGGTCCGGCTCGGGTCCAAAAAGGGGAGCGAGGGTCTACCTGCTCCTAAAAAGGTCTGGTGAGGGTCAAAAAAAGGTAGGGAGGGTCGTCTACCTGCTCCTAAAAAGGTCTGGCTCGGGTCCAAAAAGGTCTGGCTCGGGTCCAAAAAGGGTAGCGAGGGTCTACCTGCTCCTAAAAAGGTCTGGTCCGGGTCAAAAAAAGGTAGGGAGGGTCGTCTACCTGCTCCTAAAAAGGTCTGGCTCGGGTCCAAAAAGGGTAGCGAGGGTCAACCTGCTCCTAAAAAGGTCTGGTCCGGGTCAAAAAAAGGTAAGGAGGGTCGTCTACCTGCTCCTAAAAAGGTCTGGCTCGGGTCCAAAAAGGTCTGGCTCGGGTCCAAAAAGGGAAGCGAGGGTCTACCTGCTCCTAAAAAGGTCTGGTGAGGGTCAAAAAAAGGTAGGGAGGGTCGTCTACCTGCTCCTAAAAAGGTCTGGCTCGGGTCCAAAAAGGTCTGGCTCGGGTCCAAAAAGGGTAGCGAGGGTCTACCTGCTCCTAAAAAGGTCTTGTGAGGGTCAAAAAAAGGTAGGGAGGGTCGTCTACCTGCTCCTAAAAAGGTCTGGCTCGGGTCCAAAAAGGTCCGGCTCGGGTCCGAAAAGGGGAGCGAGGGTCTACCTGCTCCTAAAAAGGTCTGGTGAGGGTCAAAAAAAGGTAGGGAGGGTCGTCTACCTGCTCCTAAAAAGGTCTGGCTCGGGTCCAAAAAGGGTAGCGAGGGTCTACCTGCTCCTAAAAAGGTCTGGTCCGGGTCAAAAAAAGGTAGGGAGGGTCGTCTACCTGCTCCTAAAATGGTCTGGCTCGGGTCCAAAAAGGGTAGCGAGGGTCAACCTGCTCCTAGAAAGGTCTGGTCCGGGTCAAAAAAAGGTAGGGAGGGTCGTCTACCTGCTCCTAAAAAGGTCTGGCTCGGGTCCAAAAAGGTCTGGCTCGGGTCCAAAAAGGGAAGCGAGGGTCTACCTGCTCCTAAAAAGGTCTGGTCCGGGTCAAAAAAAGGTAGGGAGGGTCGTCTACCTGCTCCTAAAAAGGTCTGGCTCGGGTCCAAAAAGGTCCGGCTCGGGTCCAAAAAGGGAAGCGAGGGTCTACCTGCTCCTAAAAAGGTCTGGTGAGGGTCAAAAAAAGGTAGGGAGGGACGTCTACCTGCTCCTAAAAAGGTCTGGCTCGGGTCCAAAAAGGTCTGGCTCGGGTCCAAAAAGGGTAGCGAGGGTCTACCTGCTCCTAAAAAGGTCTGGTCCGGGTCAAAAAAAGGTAGGGAGGGTCGTCTACCTGCTCCTAAAAAGGTCTGGCTCGGGTCCAAAAAGGTCTGGCTCGGGTCCAAAAAGGTCCGGCTCGGGTCCAAAAAGGGGAGCGAGGGTCTACCTGCTCCTAAAAAGGTCTGGTGAGGGTCAAAAAAAGGTAGGGAGGGTCGTCTACCTGTTCCTAAAAAGGTCTGGCTCGGGTCCAAAAAGGTCTGGCTCGGGTCCAAAAAGGGAAGCGAGGGTCTACCTGCTCCTAAAAAGGTCTGGTGAGGGTCAAAAAAAGGTAGGGAGGGTCGTCTACCTGCTCCTAAAAAGGTCTGGCTCGGGTCCAAAAAGGTCTGGCTTGGGTCCAAAAAGGGTAGCGAGGGTCTACCTGCTCCTAAAAAGGTCTGGTGAGGGTCAAAAAAAGGTAGGGAGGGTCGTCTACCTGCTCCTAAAAAGGTCTGGCTCGGGTCCAAAAAGGTCCGGCTCGGGTCCAAAAAGGGGAGCGAGGGTCTACCTGCTCCTAAAAAGGTCTGCTGAGCGTCAAAAAAAGGTAGGGAGGGTCGTCTACCTGCTCCTAAAAAGGTCTGGCTCGGGTCCAAAAAGGTCTGGCTCGGGTCCAAAAAGGGTAGCGAGGGTCTACCTGCTCCTAAAAAGGTCTGGTCCGGGTCAAAAAAAGGTAGGGAGGGTCGTCTACCTGCTCCTAAAAAGGTCTGGCTCGGGTTCAAAAAGGGTAGCGAGGGTCAACCTGCTCCTAAAAAGGTCTGGTCCGGGTCAAAAAAAGGTAGGGAGGGTCGTCTACCTGCTCCTAAAAAGGTCTGGCTCGGGTCCAAAAAGGTCTGGCTCGGGTCCAAAAAGGGAAGCGAGGGTCTACCTGCTCCTAAAAAGGTCTGGTCCGGGTCAAAAAAAGGTAGGGAGGGTCGTCTACCTGCTCCTAAAAAGGTCTGGCTCGGGTCCAAAAAGGTCCGGCTCGGGTCCAAAAAGGGAAGCAAGGGTCTACCTGCTCCTAAAAAGGTCTGGTGAGGGTCAAAAAAAGGTAGGGAGGGACGTCTACCTGCTCCTAAAAAGGTCTGGCTCGGGTCCAAAAAGGTCTGGCGCGGGTCCAAAAAGGGTAGCGAGGGTCTACCTGCTCCTAAAAAGGTCTGGTCCGGGTCAAAAAAAGGTAGGGAGGGTCGTCTACCTGCTCCTAAAAAGGTCTGGCTCGGGTCCAAAAAGGTCTGGCTCGGGTCCAAAAAGGTCCGGCTCGGGTCCAAAAAGGGGAGCGAGGGTCTACCTGCTCCTAAAAAGGTCTGGTGAGGGTCAAAAAAAGGTAGGGAGGGTCGTCTACCTGCTCCTAAAAAGGTCTGGCTCGGGTCCAAAAAGGTCTGGCTCGGGTCCAAAAAGGGTAGCGAGGGTCTACCTGCTCCTAAAAAGGTCTGGTCCGGGTCAAAAAAAGGTAGGGAGGGTCGTCTACCTGCTCCTAAAAAGGTCTGGCTCGGGTCCAAAAAGGGTAGCGAGGGTCAACCTGCTCCTAAAAAGGTCTGGTCCGGGTCAAAAAAAGGTAGGGAGGGTCGTCTACCTGCTCCTAAAAAGGTCTGGCTCGGGTCCAAAAAGGTCTGGCTCGGGTCCAAAAAGGGTAGCGAGGGTCTACCTGCTCCTTAAAAGGTCTGGTGAGGGTCAAAAAAAGGTAGGGAGGGTCGTCTACCTGCTCCTAAAAAGGTCTGGCTCGGGTCCAAAAAGGTCCGGCTCGGGTCCAAAAAGGGGAGCGAGGGTCTACCTGCTCCTAAAAAGGTCTGGTGAGGGTCAAAAAAAGGTAGGGAGGGTCGTCTACCTGCTCCTAAAAAGGTCTGGCTCGGGTCCAAAAAGGGTAGCGAGGGTCAACCTGCTCCTAAAAAGGTCTGGTCCGGGTCAAAAAAAGGTAGGGAGGGTCGTCTACCTGCTCCTAAAAAGGTCTGGCTCGGGTCCAAAAAGGTCTGGCTCGAATCCAAAAAGGGAAGTGAGGGTCTACCTGCTCCTAAAAAGGTCTGGTCCGGGTCAAAAAAAGGTAGGGAGGGTCGTCTACCTGCTCCTAAAAAGGTCTGGCTCGGGTCCAAAAAGGTCTGGCTTTGGTCCAAAAAGGGAAGCGAGGGTCTACCTGCTCCTAAAAAGGTCTGGTCCGGGTCAAAAAAAGGTAGGGAGGGTCGTCTACCTGCTCCTAAAAAGGTCTGGCTCGGGTCCAAAAAGGTCCGGCTCGGGTCCAAAAAGGGAAGCGAGGGTCTACCTGCTCCTAAAAAGGTCTGGTGAGGGTCAAAAAAAGGTAGGGAGGGACGTCTACCTGCTCCTAAAAAGGTCTGGCTCGGGTCCAAAAAGGTCTGGCTCGGGTCCAAAAAGGGTAGCGAGGGTCTACCTGCTCCTAAAAAGGTCTGGTCCGGGTCAAAAAAAGGTAGGGAGGGTCGTCTACCTGCTCCTAAAAAGGTCTGGCTCGGGTCCAAAAAGGTCTGGCTCGGGTCCAAAAAGGGTAGCGAGGGTCTTCCTGCTCCTAAAAAGGTCTGGTGAGGGTCAAAAAAAGGTAGGGAGGGTCGTCTACCTGCTCCTAAAAAGGTCTGGCTCGGGTCCAAAAAGGTCCGGCTCGGGTCCAAAAAGGGGAGCGAGGGTCTACCTGCTCCTAAAAAGGTCTGGTGAGGGTCAAAAAAAGGTAGGGAGGGTCGTCTACCTGCTCCTAAAAAGGTCTGGCTCGGGTCCAAAAAGGTCTGGCTCGGGTCCAAAAAGGGTAGCGAGGGTCTACCTGCTCCTAAAAAGGTCTGGTCCGGGTCAAAAAAAGGTAGGGAGGGTCGTCTACCTGCTCCTAAAAAGGTCTGGCTCGGGTCCAAAAAGGGTAGCGAGGGTCAACCTGCTCCTAAAAAGGTCTGGTCCGGGTCAAAAAAAGGTAAGGAGGGTCGTCTACCTGCTCCTAAAAAGGTCTGGCTCGGGTCCAAAAAGGTCTGGCTCGGGTCCAAAAAGGGAAGTGAGGGTCTACCTGCTCCTAAAAAGGTCTGGTGAGGGTCAAAAAAAGGTAGGGAGGGTCGTCTATCTGCTCCTAAAAAGGTCTGGCTCGGGTCCAAAAAGGTCTGGCTCGGGTCCAAAAAGGGTAGCGAGGGTCTACCTGCTCCTAAAAAGGTCTGGTGAGGGTCAAAAAAAGGTAGGGAGGGTCGTCTACCTGCTCCTAAAAAGGTCTGGCTCGGGTCCAAAAAGGTCCGGCTCGGGTCCAAAAAGGGGAGCGAGGGTCTACCTGCTCCTAAAAAGGTCTGGTGAGGGTCAAAAAAAGGTAGGGAGGGTCGTCTACCTGCTCCTAAAAAGGTCTGGCTCGGGTCCAAAAAGGTCTGGCTCGGGTCCAAAAAGGGTAGCGAGGGTCTACCTGCTCCTAAAAAGGTCTGGTCCGGGTCAAAAAAAGGTTGGGAGGGTCGTCTACCTGCTCCTAAAAAGGTCTGGCTCGGGTCCAAAAAGGGTAGCGAGGGTCAACCTGCTCCTAAAAAGGTAAGGTCCGGGTCAAAAAAAGGTAGGGAGGGTCGTCTACCTGCTCCTAAAAAGGTCTGGCTCGGGTCCAAAAAGGTCTGGCTCGGGTCCAAAAAGGGAAGCGAGGGTCTACCTGCTCCTAAAAAGGTCTGGTCCGGGTCAAAAAAAGGTAGGGAGGGTCGTCTACCTGCTCCTAAAAAGGTCTGGCTCGGGTCCAAAAAGGTCCGGCTCGGGTCCAAAAAGGGAAGCGAGGGTCTACCTGCTCCTAAAAAGGTCTGGTGAGGGTCAAAAAAAGGTAGGGAGGGACGTCTACCTGCTCCTAAAAAGGTCTGGCTCGGGTCCAAAAAGGTCTGGCTCGGGTCCAAAAAGGGTAGCGAGGGTCTACCTGCTCCTAAAAAGGTCTGGTCCGGGTCAAAAAAAGGTAGGGAGGGTCGTCTACCTGCTCCTAAAAAGGTCTGGCTCGGGTCCAAAAAGGTCTGGCTCGGGTCCAAAAAGGTCCGGCTCGGGTCCAAAAAGGGGAGCGAGGGTCTACCTGCTCCTAAAAAGGTCTGGTGAGGGTCAAAAAAAGGTAGGGAGGGTCGTCTACCTGCTCCTAAAAAGGTCTGGCTCGGGTCCAAAAAGGTCTGGCTCGGGTCCAAAAAGGGAAGCGAGGGTCTACCTGCTCCTAAAAAGGTCTGGTGAGGGTCAAAAAAAGGTAGGGAGGGTCGTCTACCTGCTCCTAAAAAGGTCTGGCTCGGGTCCAAAAAGGTCTGGCTCGGGTCCAAAAAGGGTAGCGAGGGTCTACCTGCTCCTAAAAAGGTCTGGTCCGGGTCAAAAAAAGGTAGGGAGGGTCGTCTACCTGCTCCTAAAATGGTCTGGCTCGGGTCCAAAAAGGGTAGCGAGGGTCAACCTGCTCCTAGAAAGGTCTGGTCCGGGTCAAAAAAAGGTAGGGAGGGTCGTCTACCTGCTCCTAAAAAGGTCTGGCTCGGGTCCAAAAAGGTCTGGCTCGGGTCCAAAAAGGGAAGCGAGGGTCTACCTGCTCCTAAAAAGGTCTGGTGAGGGTCAAAAAAAGGTAGGGAGGGTCGTCTACCTGCTCCTAAAAAGGTCTGGCTCGGGTCCAAAAAGGTCTGGCTCGGGTCCAAAAAGGGTAGCGAGGGTCTACCTGCTCCTAAAAAGGTCTGGTCCGGGTCAAAAAAAGGTAGGGAGGGTCGTCTACCTGCTCCTAAAAAGGTCTGGCTCGGGTCCAAAAAGGGTAGCGAGGGTCAACCTGCTCCTAAAAAGGTCTGGTCCGGGTCAAAAAAAGGTAAGGAGGGTCGTCTACCTGCTCCTAAAAAGGTCTGGCTCGGGTCCAAAAAGGTCTGGCTCGGGTCCAAAAAGGGAAGTGAGGGTCTACCTGCTCCTAAAAAGGTCTGGTGAGGGTCAAAAAAAGGTAGGGAGGGTCGTCTATCTGCTCCTAAAAAGGTCTGGCTCGGGTCCAAAAAGGTCTGGCTCGGGTCCAAAAAGGGTAGCGAGGGTCTACCTGCTCCTAAAAAGGTCTGGTGAGGGTCAAAAAAAGGTAGGGAGGGTCGTCTACCTGCTCCTAAAAAGGTCTGGCTCGGGTCCAAAAAGGTCCGGCTCGGGTCCAAAAAGGGGAGCGAGGGTCTACCTGCTCCTAAAAAGGTCTGGTGAGGGTCAAAAAAAGGTAGGGAGGGTCGTCTACCTGCTCCTAAAAAGGTCTGGCTCGGGTCCAAAAAGGTCTGGCTCGGGTCCAAAAAGGGTAGCGAGGGTCTACCTGCTCCTAAAAAGGTCTGGTCCGGGTCAAAAAAAGGTTGGGAGGGTCGTCTACCTGCTCCTAAAAAGGTCTGGCTCGGGTCCAAAAAGGGTAGCGAGGGTCAACCTGCTCCTAAAAAGGTAAGGTCCGGGTCAAAAAAAGGTAGGGAGGGTCGTCTACCTGCTCCTAAAAAGGTCTGGCTCGGGTCCAAAAAGGTCTGGCTCGGGTCCAAAAAGGGAAGCGAGGGTCTACCTGCTCCTAAAAAGGTCTGGTCCGGGTCAAAAAAAGGTAGGGAGGGTCGTCTACCTGCTCCTAAAAAGGTCTGGCTCGGGTCCAAAAAGGTCCGGCTCGGGTCCAAAAAGGGAAGCGAGGGTCTACCTGCTCCTAAAAAGGTCTGGTGAGGGTCAAAAAAAGGTAGGGAGGGACGTCTACCTGCTCCTAAAAAGGTCTGGCTCGGGTCCAAAAAGGTCTGGCTCGGGTCCAAAAAGGGTAGCGAGGGTCTACCTGCTCCTAAAAAGGTCTGGTCCGGGTCAAAAAAAGGTAGGGAGGGTCGTCTACCTGCTCCTAAAAAGGTCTGGCTCGGGTCCAAAAAGGTCTGGCTCGGGTCCAAAAAGGTCCGGCTCGGGTCCAAAAAGGGGAGCGAGGGTCTACCTGCTCCTAAAAAGGTCTGGTGAGGGTCAAAAAAAGGTAGGGAGGGTCGTCTACCTGCTCCTAAAAAGGTCTGGCTCGGGTCCAAAAAGGTCTGGCTCGGGTCCAAAAAGGGAAGCGAGGGTCTACCTGCTCCTAAAAAGGTCTGGTGAGGGTCAAAAAAAGGTAGGGAGGGTCGTCTACCTGCTCCTAAAAAGGTCTGGCTCGGGTCCAAAAAGGTCTGGCTCGGGTCCAAAAAGGGTAGCGAGGGTCTACCTGCTCCTAAAAAGGTCTGGTGAGGGTCAAAAAAAGGTAGGGAGGGTCGTCTACCTGCTCCTAAAAAGGTCTGGCTCGGGTCCAAAAAGGTCCGGCTCGGGTCCAAAAAGGGGAGCGAGGGTCTACCTGCTCCTAAAAAGGTCTGGTGAGGGTCAAAAAAAGGTAGGGAGGGTCGTCTACCTGCTCCTAAAAAGGTCTGGCTCGGGTCCAAAAAGGTCTGGCTCGGGTCCAAAAAGGGTAGCGAGGGTCTACCTGCTCCTAAAAAGGTCTGGTCCGGGTCAAAAAAAGGTAGGGAGGGTCGTCTACCTGCTCCTAAAAAGGTCTGGCTCGGGTCCAAAAAGGGTAGCGAGGGTCAACCTGCTCCTAAAAAGGTCTGGTCCGGGTCAAAAAAAGGTAAGGAGGGTCGTCTACCTGCTCCTAAAAAGGTCTGGCTCGGGTCCAAAAAGGTCTGGCTCGGGTCCAAAAAGGGAAGCGAGGGTCTACCTGCTCCTAAAAAGGTCTGGTGAGGGTCAAAAAAAGGTAGGGAGGGTCGTCTACCTGCTCCTAAAAAGGTCTGGCTCGGGTCCAAAAAGGTCTGGCTCGGGTCCAAAAAGGGTAGCGAGGGTCTACCTGCTCCTAAAAAGGTCTTGTGAGGGTCAAAAAAAGGTAGGGAGGGTCGTCTACCTGCTCCTAAAAAGGTCTGGCTCGGGTCCAAAAAGGTCCGGCTCGGGTCCGAAAAGGGGAGCGAGGGTCTACCTGCTCCTAAAAAGGTCTGGTGAGGGTCAAAAAAAGGTAGGGAGGGTCGTCTACCTGCTCCTAAAAAGGTCTGGCTCGGGTCCAAAAAGGGTAGCGAGGGTCTACCTGCTCCTAAAAAGGTCTGGTCCGGGTCAAAAAAAGGTAGGGAGGGTCGTCTACCTGCTCCTAAAATGGTCTGGCTCGGGTCCAAAAAGGGTAGCGAGGGTCAACCTGCTCCTAGAAAGGTCTGGTCCGGGTCAAAAAAAGGTAGGGAGGGTCGTCTACCTGCTCCTAAAAAGGTCTGGCTCGGGTCCAAAAAGGTCTGGCTCGGGTCCAAAAAGGGAAGCGAGGGTCTACCTGCTCCTAAAAAGGTCTGGTCCGGGTCAAAAAAAGGTAGGGAGGGTCGTCTACCTGCTCCTAAAAAGGTCTGGCTCGGGTCCAAAAAGGTCCGGCTCGGGTCCAAAAAGGGAAGCGAGGGTCTACCTGCTCCTAAAAAGGTCTGGTGAGGGTCAAAAAAAGGTAGGGAGGGACGTCTACCTGCTCCTAAAAAGGTCTGGCTCGGGTCCAAAAAGGTCTGGCTCGGGTCCAAAAAGGGTAGCGAGGGTCTACCTGCTCCTAAAAAGGTCTGGTCCGGGTCAAAAAAAGGTAGGGAGGGTCGTCTACCTGCTCCTAAAAAGGTCTGGCTCGGGTCCAAAAAGGTCTGGCTCGGGTCCAAAAAGGTCCGGCTCGGGTCCAAAAAGGGGAGCGAGGGTCTACCTGCTCCTAAAAAGGTCTGGTGAGGGTCAAAAAAAGGTAGGGAGGGTCGTCTACCTGTTCCTAAAAAGGTCTGGCTCGGGTCCAAAAAGGTCTGGCTCGGGTCCAAAAAGGGAAGCGAGGGTCTACCTGCTCCTAAAAAGGTCTGGTGAGGGTCAAAAAAAGGTAGGGAGGGTCGTCTACCTGCTCCTAAAAAGGTCTGGCTCGGGTCCAAAAAGGTCTGGCTTGGGTCCAAAAAGGGTAGCGAGGGTCTACCTGCTCCTAAAAAGGTCTGGTGAGGGTCAAAAAAAGGTAGGGAGGGTCGTCTACCTGCTCCTAAAAAGGTCTGGCTCGGGTCCAAAAAGGTCCGGCTCGGGTCCAAAAAGGGGAGCGAGGGTCTACCTGCTCCTAAAAAGGTCTGCTGAGCGTCAAAAAAAGGTAGGGAGGGTCGTCTACCTGCTCCTAAAAAGGTCTGGCTCGGGTCCAAAAAGGTCTGGCTCGGGTCCAAAAAGGGTAGCGAGGGTCTACCTGCTCCTAAAAAGGTCTGGTCCGGGTCAAAAAAAGGTAGGGAGGGTCGTCTACCTGCTCCTAAAAAGGTCTGGCTCGGGTTCAAAAAGGGTAGCGAGGGTCAACCTGCTCCTAAAAAGGTCTGGTCCGGGTCAAAAAAAGGTAGGGAGGGTCGTCTACCTGCTCCTAAAAAGGTCTGGCTCGGGTCCAAAAAGGTCTGGCTCGGGTCCAAAAAGGGAAGCGAGGGTCTACCTGCTCCTAAAAAGGTCTGGTCCGGGTCAAAAAAAGGTAGGGAGGGTCGTCTACCTGCTCCTAAAAAGGTCTGGCTCGGGTCCAAAAAGGTCCGGCTCGGGTCCAAAAAGGGAAGCAAGGGTCTACCTGCTCCTAAAAAGGTCTGGTGAGGGTCAAAAAAAGGTAGGGAGGGACGTCTACCTGCTCCTAAAAAGGTCTGGCTCGGGTCCAAAAAGGTCTGGCGCGGGTCCAAAAAGGGTAGCGAGGGTCTACCTGCTCCTAAAAAGGTCTGGTCCGGGTCAAAAAAAGGTAGGGAGGGTCGTCTACCTGCTCCTAAAAAGGTCTGGCTCGGGTCCAAAAAGGTCTGGCTCGGGTCCAAAAAGGTCCGGCTCGGGTCCAAAAAGGGGAGCGAGGGTCTACCTGCTCCTAAAAAGGTCTGGTGAGGGTCAAAAAAAGGTAGGGAGGGTCGTCTACCTGCTCCTAAAAAGGTCTGGCTCGGGTCCAAAAAGGTCTGGCTCGGGTCCAAAAAGGGTAGCGAGGGTCTACCTGCTCCTAAAAAGGTCTGGTCCGGGTCAAAAAAAGGTAGGGAGGGTCGTCTACCTGCTCCTAAAAAGGTCTGGCTCGGGTCCAAAAAGGGTAGCGAGGGTCAACCTGCTCCTAAAAAGGTCTGGTCCGGGTCAAAAAAAGGTAGGGAGGGTCGTCTACCTGCTCCTAAAAAGGTCTGGCTCGGGTCCAAAAAGGTCTGGCTCGGGTCCAAAAAGGGTAGCGAGGGTCTACCTGCTCCTTAAAAGGTCTGGTGAGGGTCAAAAAAAGGTAGGGAGGGTCGTCTACCTGCTCCTAAAAAGGTCTGGCTCGGGTCCAAAAAGGTCCGGCTCGGGTCCAAAAAGGGGAGCGAGGGTCTACCTGCTCCTAAAAAGGTCTGGTGAGGGTCAAAAAAAGGTAGGGAGGGTCGTCTACCTGCTCCTAAAAAGGTCTGGCTCGGGTCCAAAAAGGGTAGCGAGGGTCAACCTGCTCCTAAAAAGGTCTGGTCCGGGTCAAAAAAAGGTAGGGAGGGTCGTCTACCTGCTCCTAAAAAGGTCTGGCTCGGGTCCAAAAAGGTCTGGCTCGAATCCAAAAAGGGAAGTGAGGGTCTACCTGCTCCTAAAAAGGTCTGGTCCGGGTCAAAAAAAGGTAGGGAGGGTCGTCTACCTGCTCCTAAAAAGGTCTGGCTCGGGTCCAAAAAGGTCCGGCTCGGGTCCAAAAAGGGAAGCGAGGGTCTACCTGCTCCTAAAAAGGTCTGGTGAGGGTCAAAAAAAGGTAGGGAGGGACGTCTACCTGCTCCTAAAAAGGTCTGGCTCGGGTCCAAAAAGGTCTGGCTCGGGTCCAAAAAGGGTAGCGAGGGTCTACCTGCTCCTAAAAAGGTCTGGTCCGGGTCAAAAAAAGGTAGGGAGGGTCGTCTACCTGCTCCTAAAAAGGTCTGGCTCGGGTCCAAAAAGGTCTGGCTCGGGTCCAAAAAGGTCTGGCTCGGGTCCAAAAAGGGTAGCGAGGGTCTACCTGCTCCTAAAAAGGTCTGGTGAGGGTCAAAAAAAGGTAGGGAGGGTCGTCTACCTGCTCCTAAAAAGGTCTGGCTCGGGTCCAAAAAGGTCCGGCTCGGGTCCAACAAGGGGAGCGAGGGTCTACCTGCTCCTAAAAAGGTCTGGTGAGGGTCAAAAAAAGGTAGGGAGGGTCGTCTACCTGCTCCTAAAAAGGTCTGGCTCGGGTCCAAAAAGGTCTGGCTCGGGTCCAAAAAGGGTAGCGAGGGTCTACCTGCTCCTAAAAAGGTCTGGTCCGGGTCAAAAAAAGGTAGGGAGGGTCGTCTACCTGCTCCTAAAAAGGTCTGGCTCGGGTCCAAAAAGGGTAGCGAGGGTCAACCTGCTCCTAAAAAGGTCTGGTCCGGGTCAAAAAAAGGTAGGGAGGGTCGTCTACCTGCTCCTAAAAAGGTCTGGCTCGGGTCCAAAAAGGTCTGGCTCGGGTCCAAAAAGGGAAGCGAGGGTCTACCTGCTCCTAAAAAGGTCTGGTCCGGGTCAAAAAAAGGTAGGGAGGGTCGTCTACCTGCTCCTAAAAAGGTCTGGCTCGGGTCCAAAAAGGTCCGGCTCGGGTCCAAAAAGGGAAGCGAGGGTCTACCTGCTCCTAAAAAGGTCTGGTGAGGGTCAAAAAAAGGTAGGGAGGGACGTCTACCTGCTCCTAAAAAGGTCTGGCTCGGGTCCAAAAAGGTCTGGCTCGGGTCCAAAAAGGGTAGCGAGGGTCTACCTGCTCCTAAAAAGGTCTGGTCCGGGTCAAAAAAAGGTAGGGAGGGTCGTCTACCTGCTCCTAAAAAGGTCTGGCTCGGGTCCAAAAAGGTCTGGCTCGGGTCCAAAAAGGTCCGGCTCGGGTCCAAAAAGGGGAGCGAGGGTCTACCTGCTCCTAAAAAGGTCTGGTGAGGGTCAAAAAAAGGTAGGGAGGGTCGTCTACCTGCTCCTAAAAAGGTCTGGCTCGGGTCCAAAAAGGTCTGGCTCGGGTCCAAAAAGGGTAGCGAGGGTCTACCTGCTCCTAAAAAGGTCTGGTGAGGGTCAAAAAAAGGTAGGGAGGGTCGTCTACCTGCTCCTAAAAAGGTCTGGCTCGGGTCCAAAAAGGTCCGGCTCGGGTCCAAAAAGGGGAGCGAGGGTCTACCTGCTCCTAAAAAGGTCTGGTGAGGGTCAAAAAAAGGTAGGGAGGGTCGTCTACCTGCTCCTAAAAAGGTCTGGCTCGGGTCCAAAAAGGTCTGGCTCGGGTCCAAAAAGGGTAGCGAGGGTCTACCTGCTCCTAAAATGGTCTGGTCCGGGTCAAAAAAAGGTAGGGAGGGTCGTCTACCTGCTCCTAAAAAGGTCTGGCTCGGGTCCAAAAAGGGTAGCGAGGGTAAACCTGCTCCTAAAAAGGTCTGGTCCGGGTCAAAAAAAGGTAGGGAGGGTCGTCTACCTGCTCCTAAAAAGGTCTGGCTCGGGTCCAAAAAGGTCTGGCTCGGGTCCAAAAAGGGAAGCGAGGGTCTACCTGCTCCTAAAAAGGTCTGGTCCGGGTCAAAAAAAGGTAGGGAGGGTCGTCTACCTGCTCCTAAAAAGGTCTGGCTCGGGTCCAAAAAGGTCCGGCTCGGGTCCAAAAAGGGAAGCAAGGGTCTACCTGCTCCTAAAAAGGTCTGGTGAGGGTCAAAAAAAGGTAGGGAGGGACGTCTACCTGCTCCTAAAAAGGTCTGGCTCGGGTCCAAAAAGGTCTGGCGCGGGTCCAAAAAGGGTAGCGAGGGTCTACCTGCTCCTAAAAAGGTCTGGTCCGGGTCAAAAAAAGGTAGGGAGGGTCGTCTACCTGCTCCTAAAAAGGTCTGGCTCGGGTCCAAAAAGGTCTGGCTCGGGTCCAAAAAGGTCCGGCTCGGGTCCAAAAAGGGGAGCGAGGGTCTACCTGCTCCTAAAAAGGTCTGGTGAGGGTCAAAAAAAGGTAGGGAGGGTCGTCTACCTGCTCCTAAAAAGGTCTGGCTCGGGTCCAAAAAGGTCTGGCTCGGGTCCAAAAAGGGTAGCGAGGGTCTACCTGCTCCTAAAAAGGTCTGGTCCGGGTCAAAAAAAGGTAGGGAGGGTCGTCTACCTGCTCCTAAAAAGGTCTGGCTCGGGTCCAAAAAGGGTAGCGAGGGTCAACCTGCTCCTAAAAAGGTCTGGTCCGGGTCAAAAAAAGGTAGGGAGGGTCGTCTACCTGCTCCTAAAAAGGTCTGGCTCGGGTCCAAAAAGGTCTGGCTCGGGTCCAAAAAGGGTAGCGAGGGTCTACCTGCTCCTTAAAAGGTCTGGTGAGGGTCAAAAAAAGGTAGGGAGGGTCGTCTACCTGCTCCTAAAAAGGTCTGGCTCGGGTCCAAAAAGGTCCGGCTCGGGTCCAAAAAGGGGAGCGAGGGTCTACCTGCTCCTAAAAAGGTCTGGTGAGGGTCAAAAAAAGGTAGGGAGGGTCGTCTACCTGCTCCTAAAAAGGTCTGGCTCGGGTCCAAAAAGGGTAGCGAGGGTCAACCTGCTCCTAAAAAGGTCTGGTCCGGGTCAAAAAAAGGTAGGGAGGGTCGTCTACCTGCTCCTAAAAAGGTCTGGCTCGGGTCCAAAAAGGTCTGGCTCGAATCCAAAAAGGGAAGTGAGGGTCTACCTGCTCCTAAAAAGGTCTGGTCCGGGTCAAAAAAAGGTAGGGAGGGTCGTCTACCTGCTCCTAAAAAGGTCTGGCTCGGGTCCAAAAAGGTCCGGCTCGGGTCCAAAAAGGGAAGCGAGGGTCTACCTGCTCCTAAAAAGGTCTGGTGAGGGTCAAAAAAAGGTAGGGAGGGACGTCTACCTGCTCCTAAAAAGGTCTGGCTCGGGTCCAAAAAGGTCTGGCTCGGGTCCAAAAAGGGTAGCGAGGGTCTACCTGCTCCTAAAAAGGTCTGGTCCGGGTCAAAAAAAGGTAGGGAGGGTCGTCTACCTGCTCCTAAAAAGGTCTGGCTCGGGTCCAAAAAGGTCTGGCTCGGGTCCAAAAAGGGTAGCGAGGGTCTACCTGCTCCTTAAAAGGTCTGGTGAGGGTCAAAAAAAGGTAGGGAGGGTCGTCTACCTGCTCCTAAAAAGGTCTGGCTCGGGTCCAAAAAGGTCCGGCTCGGGTCCAAAAAGGGGAGCGAGGGTCTACCTGCTCCTAAAAAGGTCTGGTGAGGGTCAAAAAAAGGTAGGGAGGGTCGTCTACCTGCTCCTAAAAAGGTCTGGCTCGGGTCCAAAAAGGGTAGCGAGGGTCAACCTGCTCCTAAAAAGGTCTGGTCCGGGTCAAAAAAAGGTAGGGAGGGTCGTCTACCTGCTCCTAAAAAGGTCTGGCTCGGGTCCAAAAAGGTCTGGCTCGAATCCAAAAAGGGAAGTGAGGGTCTACCTGCTCCTAAAAAGGTCTGGTCCGGGTCAAAAAAAGGTAGGGAGGGTCGTCTACCTGCTCCTAAAAAGGTCTGGCTCGGGTCCAAAAAGGTCCGGCTCGGGTCCAAAAAGGGAAGCGAGGGTCTACCTGCTCCTAAAAAGGTCTGGTGAGGGTCAAAAAAAGGTAGGGAGGGACGTCTACCTGCTCCTAAAAAGGTCTGGCTCGGGTCCAAAAAGGTCTGGCTCGGGTCCAAAAAGGTCTGGCTCGGGTCCAAAAAGGGTAGCGAGGGTCTACCTGCTCCTAAAAAGGTCTGGTGAGGGTCAAAAAAAGGTAGGGAGGGTCGTCTACCTGCTCCTAAAAAGGTCTGGCTCGGGTCCAAAAAGGTCCGGCTCGGGTCCAAAAAGGGGAGCGAGGGTCTACCTGCTCCTAAAAAGGTCTGGTGAGGGTCAAAAAAAGGTAGGGAGGGTCGTCTACCTGCTCCTAAAAAGGTCTGGCTCGGGTCCAAAAAGGTCTGGCTCGGGTCCAAAAAGGGTAGCGAGGGTCTACCTGCTCCTAAAAAGGTCTGGTCCGGGTCAAAAAAAGGTAGGGAGGGTCGTCTACCTGCTCCTAAAAAGGTCTGGCTCGGGTCCAAAAAGGGTAGCGAGGGTCAACCTGCTCCTAAAAAGGTCTGGTCCGGGTCAAAAAAAGGTAGGGAGGGTCGTCTACCTGCTCCTAAAAAGGTCTGGCTCGGGTCCAAAAAGGTCTGGCTCGGGTCCAAAAAGGGAAGCGAGGGTCTACCTGCTCCTAAAAAGGTCTGGTCCGGGTCAAAAAAAGGTAGGGAGGGTCGTCTACCTGCTCCTAAAAAGGTCTGGCTCGGGTCCAAAAAGGTCCGGCTCGGGTCCAAAAAGGGAAGCGAGGGTCTACCTGCTCCTAAAAAGGTCTGGTGAGGGTCAAAAAAAGGTAGGGAGGGACGTCTACCTGCTCCTAAAAAGGTCTGGCTCGGGTCCAAAAAGGTCTGGCTCGGGTCCAAAAAGGGTAGCGAGGGTCTACCTGCTCCTAAAAAGGTCTGGTCCGGGTCAAAAAAAGGTAGGGAGGGTCGTCTACCTGCTCCTAAAAAGGTCTGGCTCGGGTCCAAAAAGGTCTGGCTCGGGTCCAAAAAGGTCCGGCTCGGGTCCAAAAAGGGGAGCGAGGGTCTACCTGCTCCTAAAAAGGTCTGGTGAGGGTCAAAAAAAGGTAGGGAGGGTCGTCTACCTGCTCCTAAAAAGGTCTGGCTCGGGTCCAAAAAGGTCTGGCTCGGGTCCAAAAAGGGAAGCGAGGGTCTACCTGCTCCTAAAAAGGTCTGGTGAGGGTCAAAAAAAGGTAGGGAGGGTCGTCTACCTGCTCCTAAAAAGGTCTGGCTCGGGTCCAAAAAGGTCTGGCTCGGGTTTAAAAAGGGTAGCGAGGGTCTACCTGCTCCTAAAAAGGTCTGGTGAGGGTCAAAAAAAGGTAGGGAGGGTCGTCTACCTGCTCCTAAAAAGGTCTGGCTCGGGTCCAAAAAGGTCCGGCTCGGGTCCAAAAAGGGGAGCGAGGGTCTACCTGCTCCTAAAAAGGTCTGGTGAGGGTCAAAAAAAGGTAGGGAGGGTCGTCTACCTGCTCCTAAAAAGGTCTGGCTCGGGTCCAAAAAGGTCTGGCTCGGGTCCAAAAAGGTCTGGCTCGGGTCCAAAAAGGTCTGGCTCGGGTCCAAAAAGGGTAGCGAGGGTCTACCTGCTCCTAAAAAGGTCTGGTCCGGGTCAAAAAAAGGTAGGGAGGGTCGTCTACCTGCTCCTAAAAAGGTCTGGCTCGGGTCCAAAAAGGGTAGCGAGGGTCAACCTGCTCCTAAAAAGGTCTGGTCCGGGTCAAAAAAAGGTAAGGAGGGTCGTCTACCTGCTCCTAAAAAGGTCTGGCTCGGGTCCAAAAAGGTCTGGCTCGGGTCCAAAAAGGGAAGCGAGGGTCTACCTGCTCCTAAAAAGGTCTGGTGAGGGTCAAAAAAAGGTAGGGAGGGTCGTCTACCTGCTCCTAAAAAGGTCTGGCTCGGGTCCAAAAAGGTCTGGCTCGGGTCCAAAAAGGGTAGCGAGGGTCTACCTGCTCCTAAAAAGGTCTGGTGAGGGTCAAAAAAAGGTAGGGAGGGTCGTCTACCTGCTCCTAAAAAGGTCTGGCTCGGGTCCAAAAAGGTCCGGCTCGGGTCCAAAAAGGGGAGCGAGGGTCTACCTGCTCCTAAAAAGGTCTGGTGAGGGTCAAAAAAAGGTAGGGAGGGTCGTCTACCTGCTCCTAAAAAGGTCTGGCTCGGGTCCAAAAAGGTCTGGCGAGGGTCCAAAAAGGGTAGCGAGGGTCTACCTGCTCCTAAAAAGGTCTGGTCCGGGTCAAAAAAAGGTAGGGAGGGTCGTCTACCTGCTCCTAAAATGGTCTGGCTCGGGTCCAAAAAGGGTAGCGAGGGTCAACCTGCTCCTAGAAAGGTCTGGTCCGGGTCAAAAAAAGGTAGGGAGGGTCGTCTACCTGCTCCTAAAAAGGTCTGGCTCGGGTCCAAAAAGGTCTGGCTCGGGTCCAAAAAGGGAAGCGAGGGTCTACCTGCTCCTAAAAAGGTCTGGTCCGGGTCAAAAAAAGGTAGGGAGGGTCGTCTACCTGCTCCTAAAAAGGTCTGGCTCGGGTCCAAAAAGGTCCGGCTCGGGTCCAAAAAGGGAAGCGAGGGTCTACCTGCTCCTAAAAAGGTCTGGTGAGGGTCAAAAAAAGGTAGGGAGGGACGTCTACCTGCTCCTAAAAAGGTCTGGCTCGGGTCCAAAAAGGTCTGGCTCGGGTCCAAAAAGGGTAGCGAGGGTCTACCTGCTCCTAAAAAGGTCTGGTCCGGGTCAAAAAAAGGTAGGGAGGGTCGTCTACATGCTCCTAAAAAGGTCTGGCTCGGGTCCAAAAAGGTCTGGCTCGGGTCCAAAAAGGTCCGGCTCGGGTCCAAAAAGGGGAGCGAGGGTCTACCTGCTCCTAAAAAGGTCTGGTGAGGGTCAAAAAAAGGTAGGGAGGGTCGTCTACCTGCTCCTAAAAAGGTCTGGCTCGGGTCCAAAAAGGTCTGGCTCGGGTCCAAAAAGGGAAGCGAGGGTCTACCTGCTCCTAAAAAGGTCTGGTGAGGGTCAAAAAAAGGTAGGGAGGGTCGTCTACCTGCTCCTAAAAAGGTCTGGCTCGGGTCCAAAAAGGTCTGGCTTGGGTCCAAAAAGGGTAGCGAGGGTCTACCTGCTCCTAAAAAGGTCTGGTGAGGGTCAAAAAAAGGTAGGGAGGGTCGTCTACCTGCTCCTAAAAAGGTCTGGCTCGGGTCCAAAAAGGTCCGGCTCGGGTCCAAAAAGGGGAGCGAGGGTCTACCTGCTCCTAAAAAGGTCTGGTGAGCGTCAAAAAAAGGTAGGGAGGGTCGTCTTCCTGCTCCTAAAAAGGTCTGGCTCGGGTCAAAAAAGGTCTGGCTCGGGTCCAAAAAGGGTAGCGAGGGTCTACCTGCTCCTAAAAAGGTCTGGTCCGGGTCAAAAAAAGGTAGGGAGGGTCGTCTACCTGCTCCTAAAAAGGTCTGGCTCGGGTTCAAAAAGGGTAGCGAGGGTCAACCTGCTCCTAAAAAGGTCTGGTCCGGGTCAAAAAAAGGTAGGGAGGGTCGTCTACCTGCTCCTAAAAAGGTCTGGCTCGGGTCCAAAAAGGTCTGGCTCGGGTCCAAAAAGGGTAGCGAGGGTCTACCTGCTCCTAAAAAGGTCTGGTGAGGGTCAAAAAAAGGTAGGGAGGGTCGTCTACCTGCTCCTAAAAAGGTCTGGCTCGGGTCCAAAAAGGTCCGGCTCGGGTCCAAAAAGGGGAGCGAGGGTCTACCTGCTCCTAAAAAGGTCTGGTGAGGGTCAAAAAAAGGTAGGGAGGGTCGTCTACCTGCTCCTAAAAAGGTCTGGCTCGGGTCCAAAAAGGTCTGGCTCGGGTCCAAAAAGGGTAGCGAGGGTCTACCTGCTCCTAAAATGGTCTGGTCCGGGTCAAAAAAAGGAAGGGAGGGTCGTCTACCTGCTCCTAAAAAGGTCTGGCTCGGGTCCAAAAAGGGTAGCGAGGGTCAACCTGCTCCTAAAAAGGTCTGGCTCGGGTCCAAAAAGGTCCGGCTCGGGTCCAAAAAGGGAAGCGAGTGTCTACCTGCTCCTAAAAAGGTCTGGTGAGGGTCAAAAAAAGGTAGGGAGGGACGTCTACCTGCTCCTAAAAAGGTCTGGCTCGGGTCCAAAAAGGTCTGGCTCGGGTCCAAAAAGGGTAGCGAGGGTCTACCTGCTCCTAAAAAGGTCTGGTCCGGGTCAAAAAAAGGTAGGGAGGGTCGTCTACCTGCTCCTAAAAAGGTCTGGCTCGGGTCCAAAAAGGTCTGGCTCGGGTCCAAAAAGGTCCGGCTCGGGTCCAAAAAGGGTAGCGAGGGTCTACCTGCTCCTAAAAAGGTCTGGTGAGGGTCAAAAAAAGGTAGGGAGGGTCGTCTACCTGCTCCTAAAAAGGTCTGGCTCGGGTCCAAAAAGGTCTGGCTCGGGTCCAAAAAGGGAAGCGAGGGTCTACCTGCTCCTAAAAAGGTCTGGTCCGAGTCAAAAAAAGGTAGGGAGGGTCGTCTACCTGCTCCTAAAAAGGTCTGGCTCGGGTCCAAAAAGGTCTGGCTCGGGTCCAAAAAGGTCCGGCTCGGGTCCAAAAAGGGGAGCGAGGGTCTACCTGCTCCTAAAAAGGTCTGGTGAGGGTCAAAAAAAGGTAGGGAGGGTCGTCTACCTGCTCCTAAAAAGGTCTGGTCCGGGTCAAAAAAAGGTAGGGAGGGTGGTCTACCTGCTCCTAAAAAGGTCTGGCTCGGGTCCAAAAAGGGTAGCGAGGGTCAACCTGCTCCTAAAAAGGTCTGGTCCGGGTCAAAAAAAGGTAGGGAGGGTCGTCTACCTGCTCCTAAAAAGGTCTGGCTCGGGTCCAAAAAGGTCTGGCTCGGGTCCAAAAAGGGTAGCGAGGGTCTACCTGCTCCTAAAAAGGTCTGGTCCGGGTCAAAAAAAGGTAGGGAGGGTCGTCTACCTGCTCCTAAAAAGGTCTGGCTCGGGTCCAAAAAGGGTAGCGAGGGTCAACCTGCTCCTAAAAAGGTCTGGTCCGGGTCAAAAAAAGGTAAGGAGGGTCGTCTACCTGCTCCTAAAAAGGTCTGGCTCGGGTCCAAAAAGGTCTGGCTCGGGTCCAAAAAGGGTAGCGAGGGTCTACCTGCTCCTAAAAAGGTCTGGTCCGGGTCAAAAAAAGGTAGGGAGGGTCGTCTACCTGCTCCTAAAAAGGTCTGGCTCGGGTCCAAAAAGGGTAGCGAGGGTCAATCTGCTCCTAAAAAGGTCTGGTGAGGGTCAAAAAAAGGTAGGGAGGGTCGTCTACCTGCTCCTAAAAAGGTCTGGCTCGGGTCCAAAAAGGTCTGGCTCGGGTCCAAAAAGGGTAGCGAGGGTCTACCTGCTCCTAAAAAGGTCTGGTGAGGGTCAAAAAAAGGTAGGGAGGGTCGTCTACCTGCTCCTAAAAAGGTCTAGCTCGGGTCCAAAAAGGTCCGGCTCGGGTCCAAAAAGGGGAGCGAGGGTCTACCTGCTCCTAAAAAGGTCTGGTGAAGGTCAAAAAAAGGTAGGGAGGGTCGTCTACCTGCTCCTAAAAAGGTCTGGCTCGGGTCCAAAAAGGTCTGGCTCGGGTCCAAAAAGGGTAGCGAGGGTCTACCTGCTCCTAAAAAGGTCTGGTCCGGGTCAAAAAAAGGTAGGGAGGGTCGTCTACCTGCTCCTAAAAAGGTCTGGCTCGGGTCCAAAAAGGGTAGCGAGGGTCAATCTGCTCCTAAAAAGGTCTGGTCCGGGTCAAAAAAAGGTAGGGAGGGTCGTCTACCTGCTCCTAAAAAGGTCTGGCTCGGGTCCAAAAAGGTCTGGCTCGGGTCCAAAAAGGGAAGCAAGGGTCTACCTGCTCCTAAAAAGGTCTGGCTCGGGTCCAAAAAGGTCTGGCTCGGGTCCAAAAAGGGTAGCGAGGGTCTACCTGCTCTTAAAAAGGTCTGGTGAGGGGCAAAAAAAGGTAGGGAGGGTCGTCTACCTGCTCCTAAAAAGGTCTGGCTCGGGTCCAAAAAGGTCCGGCTCGGGTCCAAAAAGGGGAGCGAGGGTCTACCTGCTCCTAAAAAGGTCTGGTGAGGGTCAAAAAAAGGTAGGGAGGGTCGTCTACCTGCTCCTAGAAAGGTCTGGCTCGGGTCCAAAAAGGTCTGGCTCGGGTCCAAAAAGGGTAGCGAGGGTCTACCTGCTCCTAAAAAGGTCTGGTCCGGGTCAAAAAAAGGTAGGGAGGGTCGTCTACCTGCTCCTAAAAAGGTCTGGCTCGGGTCCAAAAAGGTCCGGCTCGGGTCCAAAAAGGGAAGCGAGGGTCTACCTGCTCTTAAAAAGGTCTGGTGAGGGGCAAAAAAAGGTAGGGAGGGTCGTCTACCTGCTCCTAAAAAGGTCTGGCTCGGGTCCAAAAAGGTCCGGCTCGGGTCCAAAAAGGGGAGCGAGGGTCTACCTGCTCCTAAAAAGGTCTGGTGAGGGTCAAAAAAAGGTAGGGAGGGTCGTCTACCTGCTCCTAAAAAGGTCTGGCTCGGGTCCAAAAAGGTCCGGCTCGGGTCCAAAAAGGGGAGCGAGGGTCTACCTGCTCCTAAAAAGGTCTGGCTCGGGTCCAAAAAGGTCTGGCTCGGGTCCAAAAAGGGTAGCGAGGGTCTACCTGCTCCTAAAAAGGTCTGGTGAGGGTCAAAAAAAGGTAGGGAGGGTCGTCTACCTGCTCCTAAAAAGGTCTAGCTCGGGTCCAAAAAGGTCCGGCTCGGGTCCAAAAAGGGGAGCGAGGGTCTACCTGCTCCTAAAAAGGTCTGGTGAAGGTCAAAAAAAGGTAGGGAGGGTCGTCTACCTGCTCCTAAAAAGGTCTGGCTCGGGTCCAAAAAGGTCTGGCTCGGGTCCAAAAAGGGTAGCGAGGGTCTACCTGCTCCTAAAAAGGTCTGGTCCGGGTCAAAAAAAGGTAGGGAGGGTCGTCTACCTGCTCCTAAAAAGGTCTGGCTCGGGTCCAAAAAGGGTAGCGAGGGTCAATCTGCTCCTAAAAAGGTCTGGTCCGGGTCAAAAAAAGGTAGGGAGGGTCGTCTACCTGCTCCTAAAAAGGTCTGGCTCGGGTCCAAAAAGGTCTGGCTCGGGTCCAAAAAGGGAAGCAAGGGTCTACCTGCTCCTAAAAAGGTCTGGCTCGGGTCCAAAAAGGTCTGGCTCGGGTCCAAAAAGGGTAGCGAGGGTCTACCTGCTCTTAAAAAGGTCTGGTGAGGGGCAAAAAAAGGTAGGGAGGGTCGTCTACCTGCTCCTAAAAAGGTCTGGCTCGGGTCCAAAAAGGTCCGGCTCGGGTCCAAAAAGGGGAGCGAGGGTCTACCTGCTCCTAAAAAGGTCTGGTGAGGGTCAAAAAAAGGTAGGGAGGGTCGTCTACCTGCTCCTAGAAAGGTCTGGCTCGGGTCCAAAAAGGTCTGGCTCGGGTCCAAAAAGGGTAGCGAGGGTCTACCTGCTCCTAAAAAGGTCTGGTCCGGGTCAAAAAAAGGTAGGGAGGGTCGTCTACCTGCTCCTAAAAAGGTCTGGCTCGGGTCCAAAAAGGTCCGGCTCGGGTCCAAAAAGGGAAGCGAGGGTCTACCTGCTCCTAAAAAGGTCTGGTGAGGGTCAAAAAAAGGTAGGGAGGGTCGTCTACCTGCTCCTAAAAAGGTCTGGCTCGGGTCCAAAAAGGTCCGGCTCGGGTCCAAAAAGGGGAGCGAGGGTCTACCTGCTCCTAAAAAGGTCTGGTGAGGGTCAAAAAAAGGTAGGGAGGGTCGTCTACCTGCTCCTAAAAAGGTCTGGCTCGGGTCCAAAAAGGTCTGGCTCGGGTCCAAAAAGGGTAGCGAGGGTCTACCTGCTCCTAAAAAGGTCTGGTCCGGGTCAAAAAAAGGTAGGGAGGGTCGTCTACCTGCTCCTAAAAAGGTCTGGCTCGGGTCCAAAAAGGGTAGCGAGGGTCAACCTGCTCCTAAAAAGGTCTGGTCCGGGTCAAAAAAAGGTAGGGAGGGTCGTCTACCTGCTCCTAAAAAGGTCTGGCTCGGGTCCAAAAAGGTCTGGCTTTGGTCCAAAAAGGGAAGCGAGGGTCTACCTGCTCCTAAAAAGGTCTGGTCCGGGTCAAAAAAAGGTAGGGAGGGTCGTCTACCTGCTCCTAAAAAGGTCTGGCTCGGGTCCAAAAAGGTCCGGCTCGGGTCCAAAAAGGGAAGCGAGGGTCTACCTGCTCCTAAAAAGGTCTGGTGAGGGTCAAAAAAAGGTAGGGAGGGACGTCTACCTGCTCCTAAAAAGGTCTGGCTCGGGTCCAAAAAGGTCTGGCTCGGGTCCAAAAAGGGTAGCGAGGGTCTACCTGCTCCTAAAAAGGTCTGGTCCGGGTCAAAAAAAGGTAGGGAGGGTCGTCTACCTGCTCCTAAAAAGGTCTGGCTCGGGTCCAAAAAGGTCTGGCTCGGGTCCAAAAAGGGTAGCGAGGGTCTTCCTGCTCCTAAAAAGGTCTGGTGAGGGTCAAAAAAAGGTAGGGAGGGTCGTCTACCTGCTCCTAAAAAGGTCTGGCTCGGGTCCAAAAAGGTCCGGCTCGGGTCCAAAAAGGGGAGCGAGGGTCTACCTGCTCCTAAAAAGGTCTGGTGAGGGTCAAAAAAAGGTAGGGAGGGTCGTCTACCTGCTCCTAAAAAGGTCTGGCTCGGGTCCAAAAAGGTCTGGCTCGGGTCCAAAAAGGGTAGCGAGGGTCTACCTGCTCCTAAAAAGGTCTGGTCCGGGTCAAAAAAAGGTAGGGAGGGTCGTCTACCTGCTCCTAAAAAGGTCTGGCTCGGGTCCAAAAAGGGTAGCGAGGGTCAACCTGCTCCTAAAAAGGTCTGGTCCGGGTCAAAAAAAGGTAAGGAGGGTCGTCTACCTGCTCCTAAAAAGGTCTGGCTCGGGTCCAAAAAGGTCTGGCTCGGGTCCAAAAAGGGAAGTGAGGGTCTACCTGCTCCTAAAAAGGTCTGGTGAGGGTCAAAAAAAGGTAGGGAGGGTCGTCTATCTGCTCCTAAAAAGGTCTGGCTCGGGTCCAAAAAGGTCTGGCTCGGGTCCAAAAAGGGTAGCGAGGGTCTACCTGCTCCTAAAAAGGTCTGGTGAGGGTCAAAAAAAGGTAGGGAGGGTCGTCTACCTGCTCCTAAAAAGGTCTGGCTCGGGTCCAAAAAGGTCCGGCTCGGGTCCAAAAAGGGGAGCGAGGGTCTACCTGCTCCTAAAAAGGTCTGGTGAGGGTCAAAAAAAGGTAGGGAGGGTCGTCTACCTGCTCCTAAAAAGGTCTGGCTCGGGTCCAAAAAGGTCTGGCTCGGGTCCAAAAAGGGTAGCGAGGGTCTACCTGCTCCTAAAAAGGTCTGGTCCGGGTCAAAAAAAGGTTGGGAGGGTCGTCTACCTGCTCCTAAAAAGGTCTGGCTCGGGTCCAAAAAGGGTAGCGAGGGTCAACCTGCTCCTAAAAAGGTAAGGTCCGGGTCAAAAAAAGGTAGGGAGGGTCGTCTACCTGCTCCTAAAAAGGTCTGGCTCGGGTCCAAAAAGGTCTGGCTCGGGTCCAAAAAGGGAAGCGAGGGTCTACCTGCTCCTAAAAAGGTCTGGTCCGGGTCAAAAAAAGGTAGGGAGGGTCGTCTACCTGCTCCTAAAAAGGTCTGGCTCGGGTCCAAAAAGGTCCGGCTCGGGTCCAAAAAGGGAAGCGAGGGTCTACCTGCTCCTAAAAAGGTCTGGTGAGGGTCAAAAAAAGGTAGGGAGGGACGTCTACCTGCTCCTAAAAAGGTCTGGCTCGGGTCCAAAAAGGTCTGGCTCGGGTCCAAAAAGGGTAGCGAGGGTCTACCTGCTCCTAAAAAGGTCTGGTCCGGGTCAAAAAAAGGTAGGGAGGGTCGTCTACCTGCTCCTAAAAAGGTCTGGCTCGGGTCCAAAAAGGTCTGGCTCGGGTCCAAAAAGGTCCGGCTCGGGTCCAAAAAGGGGAGCGAGGGTCTACCTGCTCCTAAAAAGGTCTGGTGAGGGTCAAAAAAAGGTAGGGAGGGTCGTCTACCTGCTCCTAAAAAGGTCTGGCTCGGGTCCAAAAAGGTCTGGCTCGGGTCCAAAAAGGGAAGCGAGGGTCTACCTGCTCCTAAAAAGGTCTGGTGAGGGTCAAAAAAAGGTAGGGAGGGTCGTCTACCTGCTCCTAAAAAGGTCTGGCTCGGGTCCAAAAAGGTCTGGCTCGGGTCCAAAAAGGGTAGCGAGGGTCTACCTGCTCCTAAAAAGGTCTGGTGAGGGTCAAAAAAAGGTAGGGAGGGTCGTCTACCTGCTCCTAAAAAGGTCTGGCTCGGGTCCAAAAAGGTCCGGCTCGGGTCCAAAAAGGGGAGCGAGGGTCTACCTGCTCCTAAAAAGGTCTGGTGAGGGTCAAAAAAAGGTAGGGAGGGTCGTCTACCTGCTCCTAAAAAGGTCTGGCTCGGGTCCAAAAAGGTCCGGCTCGGGTCCGAAAAGGGGAGCGAGGGTCTACCTGCTCCTAAAAAGGTCTGGTGAGGGTCAAAAAAAGGTAGGGAGGGTCGTCTACCTGCTCCTAAAAAGGTCTGGCTCGGGTCCAAAAAGGGTAGCGAGGGTCTACCTGCTCCTAAAAAGGTCTGGTCCGGGTCAAAAAAAGGTAGGGAGGGTCGTCTACCTGCTCCTAAAATGGTCTGGCTCGGGTCCAAAAAGGGTAGCGAGGGTCAACCTGCTCCTAGAAAGGTCTGGTCCGGGTCAAAAAAAGGTAGGGAGGGTCGTCTACCTGCTCCTAAAAAGGTCTGGCTCGGGTCCAAAAAGGTCTGGCTCGGGTCCAAAAAGGGAAGCGAGGGTCTACCTGCTCCTAAAAAGGTCTGGTGAGGGTCAAAAAAAGGTAGGGAGGGTCGTCTACCTGCTCCTAAAAAGGTCTGGCTCGGGTCCAAAAAGGTCTGGCTCGGGTCCAAAAAGGGTAGCGAGGGTCTACCTGCTCCTAAAAAGGTCTGGTCCGGGTCAAAAAAAGGTAGGGAGGGTCGTCTACCTGCTCCTAAAAAGGTCTGGCTCGGGTCCAAAAAGGGTAGCGAGGGTCAACCTGCTCCTAAAAAGGTCTGGTCCGGGTCAAAAAAAGGTAAGGAGGGTCGTCTACCTGCTCCTAAAAAGGTCTGGCTCGGGTCCAAAAAGGTCTGGCTCGGGTCCAAAAAGGGAAGTGAGGGTCTACCTGCTCCTAAAAAGGTCTGGTGAGGGTCAAAAAAAGGTAGGGAGGGTCGTCTATCTGCTCCTAAAAAGGTCTGGCTCGGGTCCAAAAAGGTCTGGCTCGGGTCCAAAAAGGGTAGCGAGGGTCTACCTGCTCCTAAAAAGGTCTGGTGAGGGTCAAAAAAAGGTAGGGAGGGTCGTCTACCTGCTCCTAAAAAGGTCTGGCTCGGGTCCAAAAAGGTCCGGCTCGGGTCCAAAAAGGGGAGCGAGGGTCTACCTGCTCCTAAAAAGGTCTGGTGAGGGTCAAAAAAAGGTAGGGAGGGTCGTCTACCTGCTCCTAAAAAGGTCTGGCTCGGGTCCAAAAAGGTCTGGCTCGGGTCCAAAAAGGGTAGCGAGGGTCTACCTGCTCCTAAAAAGGTCTGGTCCGGGTCAAAAAAAGGTTGGGAGGGTCGTCTACCTGCTCCTAAAAAGGTCTGGCTCGGGTCCAAAAAGGGTAGCGAGGGTCAACCTGCTCCTAAAAAGGTAAGGTCCGGGTCAAAAAAAGGTAGGGAGGGTCGTCTACCTGCTCCTAAAAAGGTCTGGCTCGGGTCCAAAAAGGTCTGGCTCGGGTCCAAAAAGGGAAGCGAGGGTCTACCTGCTCCTAAAAAGGTCTGGTCCGGGTCAAAAAAAGGTAGGGAGGGTCGTCTACCTGCTCCTAAAAAGGTCTGGCTCGGGTCCAAAAAGGTCCGGCTCGGGTCCAAAAAGGGAAGCGAGGGTCTACCTGCTCCTAAAAAGGTCTGGTGAGGGTCAAAAAAAGGTAGGGAGGGACGTCTACCTGCTCCTAAAAAGGTCTGGCTCGGGTCCAAAAAGGTCTGGCTCGGGTCCAAAAAGGGTAGCGAGGGTCTACCTGCTCCTAAAAAGGTCTGGTCCGGGTCAAAAAAAGGTAGGGAGGGTCGTCTACCTGCTCCTAAAAAGGTCTGGCTCGGGTCCAAAAAGGTCTGGCTCGGGTCCAAAAAGGTCCGGCTCGGGTCCAAAAAGGGGAGCGAGGGTCTACCTGCTCCTAAAAAGGTCTGGTGAGGGTCAAAAAAAGGTAGGGAGGGTCGTCTACCTGCTCCTAAAAAGGTCTGGCTCGGGTCCAAAAAGGTCTGGCTCGGGTCCAAAAAGGGAAGCGAGGGTCTACCTGCTCCTAAAAAGGTCTGGTGAGGGTCAAAAAAAGGTAGGGAGGGTCGTCTACCTGCTCCTAAAAAGGTCTGGCTCGGGTCCAAAAAGGTCTGGCTCGGGTCCAAAAAGGGTAGCGAGGGTCTACCTGCTCCTAAAAAGGTCTGGTGAGGGTCAAAAAAAGGTAGGGAGGGTCGTCTACCTGCTCCTAAAAAGGTCTGGCTCGGGTCCAAAAAGGTCCGGCTCGGGTCCAAAAAGGGGAGCGAGGGTCTACCTGCTCCTAAAAAGGTCTGGTGAGGGTCAAAAAAAGGTAGGGAGGGTCGTCTACCTGCTCCTAAAAAGGTCTGGCTCGGGTCCAAAAAGGTCTGGCTCGGGTCCAAAAAGGGTAGCGAGGGTCTACCTGCTCCTAAAAAGGTCTGGTCCGGGTCAAAAAAAGGTAGGGAGGGTCGTCTACCTGCTCCTAAAAAGGTCTGGCTCGGGTCCAAAAAGGGTAGCGAGGGTCAACCTGCTCCTAAAAAGGTCTGGTCCGGGTCAAAAAAAGGTAAGGAGGGTCGTCTACCTGCTCCTAAAAAGGTCTGGCTCGGGTCCAAAAAGGTCTGGCTCGGGTCCAAAAAGGGAAGCGAGGGTCTACCTGCTCCTAAAAAGGTCTGGTGAGGGTCAAAAAAAGGTAGGGAGGGTCGTCTACCTGCTCCTAAAAAGGTCTGGCTCGGGTCCAAAAAGGTCTGGCTCGGGTCCAAAAAGGGTAGCGAGGGTCTACCTGCTCCTAAAAAGGTCTTGTGAGGGTCAAAAAAAGGTAGGGAGGGTCGTCTACCTGCTCCTAAAAAGGTCTGGCTCGGGTCCAAAAAGGTCCGGCTCGGGTCCGAAAAGGGGAGCGAGGGTCTACCTGCTCCTAAAAAGGTCTGGTGAGGGTCAAAAAAAGGTAGGGAGGGTCGTCTACCTGCTCCTAAAAAGGTCTGGCTCGGGTCCAAAAAGGGTAGCGAGGGTCTACCTGCTCCTAAAAAGGTCTGGTCCGGGTCAAAAAAAGGTAGGGAGGGTCGTCTACCTGCTCCTAAAATGGTCTGGCTCGGGTCCAAAAAGGGTAGCGAGGGTCAACCTGCTCCTAGAAAGGTCTGGTCCGGGTCAAAAAAAGGTAGGGAGGGTCGTCTACCTGCTCCTAAAAAGGTCTGGCTCGGGTCCAAAAAGGTCTGGCTCGGGTCCAAAAAGGGAAGCGAGGGTCTACCTGCTACTAAAAAGGTCTGGTCCGGGTCAAAAAAAGGTAGGGAGGGTCGTCTACCTGCTCCTAAAAAGGTCTGGCTCGGGTCCAAAAAGGTCCGGCTCGGGTCCAAAAAGGGAAGCGAGGGTCTACCTGCTCCTAAAAAGGTCTGGTGAGGGTCAAAAAAAGGTAGGGAGGGACGTCTACCTGCTCCTAAAAAGGTCTGGCTCGGGTCCAAAAAGGTCTGGCTCGGGTCCAAAAAGGGTAGCGAGGGTCTACCTGCTCCTAAAAAGGTCTGGTCCGGGTCAAAAAAAGGTAGGGAGGGTCGTCTACCTGCTCCTAAAAAGGTCTGGCTCGGGTCCAAAAAGGTCTGGCTCGGGTCCAAAAAGGTCCGGCTCGGGTCCAAAAAGGGGAGCGAGGGTCTACCTGCTCCTAAAAAGGTCTGGTGAGGGTCAAAAAAAGGTAGGGAGGGTCGTCTACCTGTTCCTAAAAAGGTCTGGCTCGGGTCCAAAAAGGTCTGGCTCGGGTCCAAAAAGGGAAGCGAGGGTCTACCTGCTCCTAAAAAGGTCTGGTGAGGGTCAAAAAAAGGTAGGGAGGGTCGTCTACCTGCTCCTAAAAAGGTCTGGCTCGGGTCCAAAAAGGTCTGGCTTGGGTCCAAAAAGGGTAGCGAGGGTCTACCTGCTCCTAAAAAGGTCTGGTGAGGGTCAAAAAAAGGTAGGGAGGGTCGTCTACCTGCTCCTAAAAAGGTCTGGCTCGGGTCCAAAAAGGTCCGGCTCGGGTCCAAAAAGGGGAGCGAGGGTCTACCTGCTCCTAAAAAGGTCTGGTGAGCGTCAAAAAAAGGTAGGGAGGGTCGTCTACCTGCTCCTAAAAAGGTCTGGCTCGGGTCCAAAAAGGTCTGGCTCGGGTCCAAAAAGGGTAGCGAGGGTCTACCTGCTCCTAAAAAGGTCTGGTCCGGGTCAAAAAAAGGTAGGGAGGGTCGTCTACCTGCTCCTAAAAAGGTCTGGCTCGGGTTCAAAAAGGGTAGCGAGGGTCAACCTGCTCCTAAAAAGGTCTGGTCCGGGTCAAAAAAAGGTAGGGAGGGTCGTCTACCTGCTCCTAAAAAGGTCTGGCTCGGGTCCAAAAAGGTCTGGCTCGGGTCCAAAAAGGGAAGCGAGGGTCTACCTGCTCCTCAAAAGGTCTGGTCCGGGTCAAAAAAAGGTAGGGAGGGTCGTCTACCTGCTCCTAAAAAGGTCTGGCTCGGGTCCAAAAAGGTCCGGCTCGGGTCCAAAAAGGGAAGCAAGGGTCTACCTGCTCCTAAAAAGGTCTGGTGAGGGTCAAAAAAAGGTAGGGAGGGACGTCTACCTGCTCCTAAAAAGGTCTGGCTCGGGTCCAAAAAGGTCTGGCGCGGGTCCAAAAAGGGTAGCGAGGGTCTACCTGCTCCTAAAAAGGTCTGGTCCGGGTCAAAAAAAGGTAGGGAGGGTCGTCTACCTGCTCCTAAAAAGGTCTGGCTCGGGTCCAAAAAGGTCTGGCTCGGGTCCAAAAAGGTCCGGCTCGGGTCCAAAAAGGGGAGCGAGGGTCTACCTGCTCCTAAAAAGGTCTGGTGAGGGTCAAAAAAAGGTAGGGAGGGTCGTCTACCTGCTCCTAAAAAGGTCTGGCTCGGGTCCAAAAAGGTCTGGCTCGGGTCCAAAAAGGGTAGCGAGGGTCTACCTGCTCCTAAAAAGGTCTGGTCCGGGTCAAAAAAAGGTAGGGAGGGTCGTCTACCTGCTCCTAAAAAGGTCTGGCTCGGGTCCAAAAAGGGTAGCGAGGGTCAACCTGCTCCTAAAAAGGTCTGGTCCGGGTCAAAAAAAGGTAGGGAGGGTCGTCTACCTGCTCCTAAAAAGGTCTGGCTCGGGTCCAAAAAGGTCTGGCTCGGGTCCAAAAAGGGTAGCGAGGGTCTACCTGCTCCTTAAAAGGTCTGGTGAGGGTCAAAAAAAGGTAGGGAGGGTCGTCTACCTGCTCCTAAAAAGGTCTGGCTCGGGTCCAAAAAGGTCCGGCTCGGGTCCAAAAAGGGGAGCGAGGGTCTACCTGCTCCTAAAAAGGTCTGGTGAGGGTCAAAAAAAGGTAGGGAGGGTCGTCTACCTGCTCCTAAAAAGGTCTGGCTCGGGTCCAAAAAGGGTAGCGAGGGTCAACCTGCTCCTAAAAAGGTCTGGTCCGGGTCAAAAAAAGGTAGGGAGGGTCGTCTACCTGCTCCTAAAAAGGTCTGGCTCGGGTCCAAAAAGGTCTGGCTCGAATCCAAAAAGGGAAGTGAGGGTCTACCTGCTCCTAAAAAGGTCTGGTCCGGGTCAAAAAAAGGTAGGGAGGGTCGTCTACCTGCTCCTAAAAAGGTCTGGCTCGGGTCCAAAAAGGTCCGGCTCGGGTCCAAAAAGGGAAGCGAGGGTCTACCTGCTCCTAAAAAGGTCTGGTGAGGGTCAAAAAAAGGTAGGGAGGGACGTCTACCTGCTCCTAAAAAGGTCTGGCTCGGGTCCAAAAAGGTCTGGCTCGGGTCCAAAAAGGGTAGCGAGGGTCTACCTGCTCCTAAAAAGGTCTGGTCCGGGTCAAAAAAAGGTAGGGAGGGTCGTCTACCTGCTCCTAAAAAGGTCTGGCTCGGGTCCAAAAAGGTCTGGCTCGGGTCCAAAAAGGTCTGGCTCGGGTCCAAAAAGGGTAGCGAGGGTCTACCTGCTCCTAAAAAGGTCTGGTGAGGGTCAAAAAAAGGTAGGGAGGGTCGTCTACCTGCTCCTAAAAAGGTCTGGCTCGGGTCCAAAAAGGTCCGGCTCGGGTCCAACAAGGGGAGCGAGGGTCTACCTGCTCCTAAAAAGGTCTGGTGAGGGTCAAAAAAAGGTAGGGAGGGTCGTCTACCTGCTCCTAAAAAGGTCTGGCTCGGGTCCAAAAAGGTCTGGCTCGGGTCCAAAAAGGGTAGCGAGGGTCTACCTGCTCCTAAAAAGGTCTGGTCCGGGTCAAAAAAAGGTAGGGAGGGTCGTCTACCTGCTCCTAAAAAGGTCTGGCTCGGGTCCAAAAAGGGTAGCGAGGGTCAACCTGCTCCTAAAAAGGTCTGGTCCGGGTCAAAAAAAGGTAGGGAGGGTCGTCTACCTGCTCCTAAAAAGGTCTGGCTCGGGTCCAAAAAGGTCTGGCTCGGGTCCAAAAAGGGAAGCGAGGGTCTACCTGCTCCTAAAAAGGTCTGGTCCGGGTCAAAAAAAGGTAGGGAGGGTCGTCTACCTGCTCCTAAAAAGGTCTGGCTCGGGTCCAAAAAGGTCCGGCTCGGGTCCAAAAAGGGAAGCGAGGGTCTACCTGCTCCTAAAAAGGTCTGGTGAGGGTCAAAAAAAGGTAGGGAGGGACGTCTACCTGCTCCTAAAAAGGTCTGGCTCGGGTCCAAAAAGGTCTGGCTCGGGTCCAAAAAGGGTAGCGAGGGTCTACCTGCTCCTAAAAAGGTCTGGTCCGGGTCAAAAAAAGGTAGGGAGGGTCGTCTACCTGCTCCTAAAAAGGTCTGGCTCGGGTCCAAAAAGGTCTGGCTCGGGTCCAAAAAGGTCCGGCTCGGGTCCAAAAAGGGGAGCGAGGGTCTACCTGCTCCTAAAAAGGTCTGGTGAGGGTCAAAAAAAGGTAGGGAGGGTCGTCTACCTGCTCCTAAAAAGGTCTGGCTCGGGTCCAAAAAGGTCCGGCTCGGGTCCAAAAAGGGGAGCGAGGGTCTACCTGCTCCTAAAAAGGTCTGGTGAGGGTCAAAAAAAGGTAGGGAGGGTCGTCTACCTGCTCCTAAAAAGGTCTGGCTCGGGTCCAAAAAGGTCCGGCTCGGGTCCGAAAAGGGGAGCGAGGGTCTACCTGCTCCTAAAAAGGTCTGGTGAGGGTCAAAAAAAGGTAGGGAGGGTCGTCTACCTGCTCCTAAAAAGGTCTGGCTCGGGTCCAAAAAGGGTAGCGAGGGTCAACCTGCTCCTAAAAAGGTCTGGTCCGGGTCAAAAAAAGGTAGGGAGGGTCGTCTACCTGCTCCTAAAAAGGTCTGGCTCGGGTCCAAAAAGGTCTGGCTTTGGTCCAAAAAGGGAAGCGAGGGTCTACCTGCTCCTAAAAAGGTCTGGTCCGGGTCAAAAAAAGGTAGGGAGGGTCGTCTACCTGCTCCTAAAAAGGTCTGGCTCGGGTCCAAAAAGGTCCGGCTCGGGTCCAAAAAGGGAAGCGAGGGTCTACCTGCTCCTAAAAAGGTCTGGTGAGGGTCAAAAAAAGGTAGGGAGGGACGTCTACCTGCTCCTAAAAAGGTCTGGCTCGGGTCCAAAAAGGTCTGGCTCGGGTCCAAAAAGGGTAGCGAGGGTCTACCTGCTCCTAAAAAGGTCTGGTCCGGGTCAAAAAAAGGTAGGGAGGGTCGTCTACCTGCTCCTAAAAAGGTCTGGCTCGGGTCCAAAAAGGTCTGGCTCGGGTCCAAAAAGGGTAGCGAGGGTCTTCCTGCTCCTAAAAAGGTCTGGTGAGGGTCAAAAAAAGGTAGGGAGGGTCGTCTACCTGCTCCTAAAAAGGTCTGGCTCGGGTCCAAAAAGGTCCGGCTCGGGTCCAAAAAGGGGAGCGAGGGTCTACCTGCTCCTAAAAAGGTCTGGTGAGGGTCAAAAAAAGGTAGGGAGGGTCGTCTACCTGCTCCTAAAAAGGTCTGGCTCGGGTCCAAAAAGGTCTGGCTCGGGTCCAAAAAGGGTAGCGAGGGTCTACCTGCTCCTAAAAAGGTCTGGTCCGGGTCAAAAAAAGGTAGGGAGGGTCGTCTACCTGCTCCTAAAAAGGTCTGGCTCGGGTCCAAAAAGGGTAGCGAGGGTCAACCTGCTCCTAAAAAGGTCTGGTCCGGGTCAAAAAAAGGTAAGGAGGGTCGTCTACCTGCTCCTAAAAAGGTCTGGCTCGGGTCCAAAAAGGTCTGGCTCGGGTCCAAAAAGGGAAGTGAGGGTCTACCTGCTCCTAAAAAGGTCTGGTGAGGGTCAAAAAAAGGTAGGGAGGGTCGTCTATCTGCTCCTAAAAAGGTCTGGCTCGGGTCCAAAAAGGTCTGGCTCGGGTCCAAAAAGGGTAGCGAGGGTCTACCTGCTCCTAAAAAGGTCTGGTGAGGGTCAAAAAAAGGTAGGGAGGGTCGTCTACCTGCTCCTAAAAAGGTCTGGCTCGGGTCCAAAAAGGTCCGGCTCGGGTCCAAAAAGGGGAGCGAGGGTCTACCTGCTCCTAAAAAGGTCTGGTGAGGGTCAAAAAAAGGTAGGGAGGGTCGTCTACCTGCTCCTAAAAAGGTCTGGCTCGGGTCCAAAAAGGTCTGGCTCGGGTCCAAAAAGGGTAGCGAGGGTCTACCTGCTCCTAAAAAGGTCTGGTCCGGGTCAAAAAAAGGTTGGGAGGGTCGTCTACCTGCTCCTAAAAAGGTCTGGCTCGGGTCCAAAAAGGGTAGCGAGGGTCAACCTGCTCCTAAAAAGGTAAGGTCCGGGTCAAAAAAAGGTAGGGAGGGTCGTCTACCTGCTCCTAAAAAGGTCTGGCTCGGGTCCAAAAAGGTCTGGCTCGGGTCCAAAAAGGGAAGCGAGGGTCTACCTGCTCCTAAAAAGGTCTGGTCCGGGTCAAAAAAAGGTAGGGAGGGTCGTCTACCTGCTCCTAAAAAGGTCTGGCTCGGGTCCAAAAAGGTCCGGCTCGGGTCCAAAAAGGGAAGCGAGGGTCTACCTGCTCCTAAAAAGGTCTGGTGAGGGTCAAAAAAAGGTAGGGAGGGACGTCTACCTGCTCCTAAAAAGGTCTGGCTCGGGTCCAAAAAGGTCTGGCTCGGGTCCAAAAAGGGTAGCGAGGGTCTACCTGCTCCTAAAAAGGTCTGGTCCGGGTCAAAAAAAGGTAGGGAGGGTCGTCTACCTGCTCCTAAAAAGGTCTGGCTCGGGTCCAAAAAGGTCTGGCTCGGGTCCAAAAAGGTCCGGCTCGGGTCCAAAAAGGGGAGCGAGGGTCTACCTGCTCCTAAAAAGGTCTGGTGAGGGTCAAAAAAAGGTAGGGAGGGTCGTCTACCTGCTCCTAAAAAGGTCTGGCTCGGGTCTAAAAAGGTCTGGCTCGGGTCCAAAAAGGGAAGCGAGGGTCTACCTGCTCCTAAAAAGGTCTGGTGAGGGTCAAAAAAAGGTAGGGAGGGTCGTCTACCTGCTCCTAAAAAGGTCTGGCTCGGGTCCAAAAAGGTCTGGCTCGGGTCCAAAAAGGGTAGCGAGGGTCTACCTGCTCCTAAAAAGGTCTGGTGAGGGTCAAAAAAAGGTAGGGAGGGTCGTCTACCTGCTCCTAAAAAGGTCTGGCTCGGGTCCAAAAAGGTCCGGCTCGGGTCCAAAAAGGGGAGCGAGGGTCTACCTGCTCCTAAAAAGGTCTGGTGAGGGTCAAAAAAAGGTAGGGAGGGTCGTCTACCTGCTCCTAAAAAGGTCTGGCTCGGGTCCAAAAAGGTCCGGCTCGGGTCCGAAAAGGGGAGCGAGGGTCTACCTGCTCCTAAAAAGGTCTGGTGAGGGTCAAAAAAAGGTAGGGAGGGTCGTCTACCTGCTCCTAAAAAGGTCTGGCTCGGGTCCAAAAAGGGTAGCGAGGGTCTACCTGCTCCTAAAAAGGTCTGGTCCGGGTCAAAAAAAGGTAGGGAGGGTCGTCTACCTGCTCCTAAAATGGTCTGGCTCGGGTCCAAAAAGGGTAGCGAGGGTCAACCTGCTCCTAGAAAGGTCTGGTCCGGGTCAAAAAAAGGTAGGGAGGGTCGTCTACCTGCTCCTAAAAAGGTCTGGCTCGGGTCCAAAAAGGTCTGGCTCGGGTCCAAAAAGGGAAGCGAGGGTCTACCTGCTCCTAAAAAGGTCTGGTGAGGGTCAAAAAAAGGTAGGGAGGGTCGTCTACCTGCTCCTAAAAAGGTCTGGCTCGGGTCCAAAAAGGTCTGGCTCGGGTCCAAAAAGGGTAGCGAGGGTCTACCTGCTCCTAAAAAGGTCTGGTCCGGGTCAAAAAAAGGTAGGGAGGGTCGTCTACCTGCTCCTAAAAAGGTCTGGCTCGGGTCCAAAAAGGGTAGCGAGGGTCAACCTGCTCCTAAAAAGGTCTGGTCCGGGTCAAAAAAAGGTAAGGAGGGTCGTCTACCTGCTCCTAAAAAGGTCTGGCTCGGGTCCAAAAAGGTCTGGCTCGGGTCCAAAAAGGGAAGTGAGGGTCTACCTGCTCCTAAAAAGGTCTGGTGAGGGTCAAAAAAAGGTAGAGAGGGTCGTCTACCTGCTCCTAAAAAGGTCTGGCTCGGGTCCAAAAAGGTCCGGCTCGGGTCCAAAAAGGGGAGCGAGGGTCTACCTGCTCCTAAAAAGGTCTGGTGAGGGTCAAAAAAAGGTAGGGAGGGTCGTCTACCTGCTCCTAAAAAGGTCTGGCTCGGGTCCAAAAAGGTCTGGCTCGGGTCCAAAAAGGGTAGCGAGGGTCTACCTGGTCCTAAAAAGGTCTGGTCCGGGTCAAAAAAAGGTAGGGAGGGTCGTCTACCTGCTCCTAAAAAGGTCTGGCTCGGGTCCAAAAAGGGTAGCGAGGGTCAACCTGCTCCTAAAAAGGTCTGGTCCGGGTCAAAAAAAGGTAGGGAGGGTCGTCTACCTGCTCCTAAAAAGGTCTGGCTCGGGTCCAAAAAGGTCTGGCTCGGGTCCAAAAAGGGAAGCGAGGGTCTACCTGCTCCTAAAAAAGGTCTGGTCCGGGTCAAAAAAGGTAGGGAGGGTCGTCTACCTGCTCCTAAAAAGGTCTGGCTCGGGTCCAAAAAGGTCCGGCTCGGGTTCAAAAAGGGAAGCGAGGGTCTACCTGCTCCTAAAAAGGTCTGGTGAGGGTCAAAAAAAGGTAGGGAGGGACGTCTACCGGTGATCGACAGCAGTCTCCTGTTCACGCAGCACGCACAGGGGATAGTAGATCGCGCGGCCAAATGCTTCGGGAAGATGTCGAGAGTCTCGGCGTCTTCCTGGGGCATTCGATTTCCTGGCCTTCGTATTTTGTATAAGGGCACTTTTGTTGCAACCCTTGTGTATGCTGCGGCGTGCTGGTTCGAGCGCCTCAGGGTGCAGTCACTCTGCGGCACACTTCTCCGGGGGCAGCGGCCTGCACTCGTGCTGCTGACCAAGGCTTACCGGTCAGTCAGCACAGCCGCGCTCCCGGTGCTTGCCGGAGCATTGCCCGCCGACCTTGAGGTAGTCCGTGCCGGCATGACGGAGGTGGCACGCCAGTCCGCGGCCAAAGAGGAGATGAGCAGACGTAAGCGCGAAATTTTGGGAACAGTGCTGGATACCTGGCAGAACCGGTGGGAGAACGAGACGAAGGGTCGCGAGCTGTTTCAGTTTTTCCCCGACGTGGCTGGGAGACTCAGGATGTCCTGGGTCGAACCAGATTATGTTACCTCCCAGATTCTCACAGGGCACGGGTGCTTTAACAAGCGCCTGTGTGATATGAAGCTTAGGGATGACAGTGGATGCGAGTGTGGAGAGCGCGAGGAGGACAGGCACCACGTTCTGTGGTACTGTCCACTGTATGAAAGTATACGCCAGGAGCTGCTGCAGGGGATCGTGAGGAAGGAATGCGGCCCCGCTTGGTACCCCGATCTCGTCTCGTCAAAGGCGAACTTCCGAAGGCTACGGGATTTCGCGCACGACTGGCACAAGACACGGAACCGCCCGGAGAGCTGCCCGGAGCAGGAGTCAGCAGCCCCAGAAGGGGGAGAATGCTGCATAGGGACATAGGAAAGAGAGAAAACTTGTAGGGAGTCAAGAATTGCGGCGCGGTGGAGTGCAGAGTGCCTAGCCACACGCAATATCCGCGCGCATCTCCCGCGATTCGGCCAATATAACCTAGGTTGGTTTGGCCATGGGTGGATGGTGGGATATGCTCCTAAAAAGGTCTGGCTCGGGTCCAAAAAGGTCTGGCTCGGGTCCAAAAAGGGTAGCGAGGGTCTACCTGCTCCTAAAAAGGTCTGGTCCGGGTCAAAAAAAGGTAGGGAGGGTCGTCTACCTGCTCCTAAAAAGGTCTGGCTCGGGTCCAAAAAGGTCTGGCTCGGGTCCAAAAAGGTCCGGCTCGGGTCCAAAAAGAGGAGCGAGGGTCTACCTGCTCCTAAAAAGGTCTGGTGAGGGTCAAAAAAAGGAAGGGAGGGTCGTCTACCTGCTCCTAAAAAGGTCTGGCTCGGGTCCAAAAAGGTCTGGCTCGGGTCCAAAAAGGGAAGCGAGGGTCTACCTGCTCCTAAAAAGGTCTGGTGAGGGTCAAAAAAAGGTAGGGAGGGTCGTCTACCTGCTCCTAAAAAGGTCTGGCTCGGGTCCAAAAAGGTCTGGCTCGGGTCCAAAAAGGGTAGCGAGGGTCTACCTGCTCCTAAAAAGGTCTGGTGAGGGTCAAAAAAAGGTAGGGAGGGTCGTCTACCTGCTCCTAAAAAGGTCTGGCTCGGGTCCAAAAAGGTCTGGCGAGGGTCCAAAAAGGGTAGCGAGGGTCTACCTGCTCCTAAAAAGGTCTGGTGAGGGTCAAAAAAAGGTAGGGAGGGTCGTCTATCTGCTCCTAAAAAGGTCTGGCTCGGGTCCAAAAAGGTCCGGCTCGGGTCCAAAAAGGGGAGCGAGGGTCTACCTGCTCCTAAAAAGGTCTGGTGAGGGTCAAAAAAAGGTAGGGAGGGTCGTCTACCTGCTCCTAAAAAGGTCTGGCTCGGGTCCAAAAAGGTCTGGCTCGGGTCCAAAAAGGGTAGCGAGGGTCTACCTGCTTCTAAAAAGGTCTGGTCCGGGTCAAAAAAAGGTAGGGAGGGTCGTCTACCTGCTCCTAAAAAGGTCTGGCTCGGGTCCAAAAAGGGTAGCGAGGGTCAACCTGCTCCTAAAAAGGTCTGGTCCGGGTCAAAAAAAGGTAAGGAGGGTCGTCTACCTGCTCCTAAAAAGGTCTGGCTCGGGTCCAAAAAGGTCTGGCTCGGGTCCAAAAAGGGAAGCGAGGGTCTACCTGCTCCTAAAAAGGTCTGGTGAGGGTCAAAAAAAGGTAGGGAGGGTCGTCTACCTGCTCTTAAAAAGGTCTGGCTCGGGTCCAAAAAGGTCCGGCTCGGGTCCAAAAAGGGGAGCGAGGGTCTACCTGCTCCTAAAAAGGTCTGGTGAGGGTCAAAAAAAGGTAGGGAGGGTCGTCTACCTGCTCCTAAAAAGGTCTGGCTCGGGTCCAAAAAGGTCTGGCTCGGGTCCAAAAAGGGTAGCGAGGGTCTACCTGCTCCTAAAAAGGTCTGGTCCGGGTCAAAAAAAGGTAGGGAGGGTCGTCTACCTGCTCCTAAAAAGGTCTGGCTCGGGTCCAAAAAGGGTAGCGAGGGTCAACCTGCTCCTAAAAAGGTCTGGTCCGGGTCAAAAAAAGGTAGGGAGGGTCGTCTACCTGCTCCTAAAAAGGTCTGGCTTGGGTCCAAAAAGGTCTGGCTCGGGTCCAAAAAGGGAAGCGAGGGTCTACCTGCTCCTAAAAAGGTCTGGTCCGGGTCAAAAAAAGGTAGGGAGGGTCGTCTACCTGCTCCTAAAAAGGTCTGGCTCGGGTCCAAAAAGGTCCGGCCCGGGTCCAAAAAGGGAAGCGAGGGTCTACCTGCTCCTAAAAAGGTCTGGTGAGGGTCAAAAAAAGGTAGGGAGGGACGTCTACCTGCTCCTAAAAAGGTCTGGCTCGGGTCCAAAAAGGTCTGGCTCGGGTCCAAAAAGGGTAGCGAGGGTCTACCTGCTCCTAAAAAGGTCTGGTCCGGGTCAAAAAAAGGTAGGGAGGGTCGTCTACCTGCTCCTAAAAAGGTCTGGCTCGGGTCCAAAAAGGTCTGGCTCGGGTCCAAAATGGTCCGGCTCGGGTCCAAAAAGGGAAGCGAGGGTCTACCTGCTCCTAAAAAGGTCTGGTGAGGGTCAAAAAAAGGTAGGGAGGGTCGTCTACCTGCTCCTAAAAAGGTCTGGCTCGGGTCCAAAAAGGTCTGGCTCGGGTCCAAAAAGGGTAGCGAGGGTCTACCTGCTCCTAAAAAGGTCTGGTCCGGGTCAAAAAAAGGTAGGGAGGGTCGTCTACCTGCTCCTAAAAAGGTCTGGCTCGGGTCCAAAAAGGTCTGGCTCGGGTCCAAAAAGGGTAGCGAGGGTCTACCTGCTCCTAAAAAGGTCTGGTGAGGGTCAAAAAAAGGTAGGGAGGGTCGTCTACCTGCTCCTAAAAAGGTCTGGCTCGGGTCCAAAAAGGTCCAGCTCGGGTCCAAAAAGGGGAGCGAGGGTCTACCTGCTCCTAAAAAGGTCTGGTGAGGGTCAAAAAAAGGTAGGGAGGGTCGTCTACCTGCTCCTAAAAAGGTCTGGCTCGGGTCCAAAAAGGTCTGGCTCGGGTCCAAAAAGGGTAGCGAGGGTCTACCTGCTCCTAAAAAGGTCTGGTCCGGGTCAAAAAAAGGTAGGGAGGGTCGTCTACCTGCTCCTAAATAGGTCTGGCTCGGGTCCAAAAAGGGTAGCGAGGGTCAACCTGCTCCTAAAAAGGTCTGGTCCGGGTCAAAAAAAGGTAGGGAGGGTCGTCTACCTGCTCCTAAAAAGGTCTGGCTCGGGTCCAAAAAGGTCTGGCTCGGGTCCAAAAAGGGAAGCGAGGGTCTACCTGCTCCTAAAAAGGTCTGGTCCGGGTCAAAAAAAGGTAGGGAGGGTCGTCTACCTGCTCCTAAAAAGGTCTGGCTCGGGTCCAAAAAGGTCCGGCTCGGGTCCAAAAAGGGAAGCGAGGGTCTACCTGCTCCTAAAAAGGTCTGGTGAGGGTCAAAAAAAGGTAGGGAGGGACGTCTACCTGCTCCTAAAAAGGTCTGGCTCGGGTCCAAAAAGGTCTGGCTCGGGTCCAAAAAGGGTAGCGAGGGTCTACCTGCTCCTAAAAAGGTCTGGTCCGGGTCAAAAAAAGGTAGGGAGGGTCGTCTACCTGCTCCTAAAAAGGTCTGGCTCGGGTCCAAAAAGGTCTGGCTCGGGTCCAAAAAGGGTAGCGAGGGTCTACCTGCTCCTAAAAAGGTCTGGTCCGGGTCAAAAAAAGGTAGGGAGGGTCGTCTACCTGCTCCTAAAAAGGTCTGGCTCGGGTCCAAAAAGGGTAGCGAGGGTCAACCTGCTCCTAAAAAGGTCTGGTCCGGGTCAAAAAAAGGTAGGGAGGGTCGTCTACCTGCTCCTAAAAAGGTCTGGCTCGGGTCCAAAAAGGTCTGGCTCGGGTCCAAAAAGGGAAGCGAGGGTCTACCTGCTCCTAAAAAGGTCTGGTGAGGGTCAAAAAAAGGTAGGGAGGGTCGTCTACCTGCTCCTAAAAAGGTCTGGCTCGGGTCCAAAAAGGTCTGGCTCGGGTCCAAAAAGGGAAGCGAGGGTCTACCTGCTCCTAAAAAGGTCTGGTGAGGGTCAAAAAAAGGTAGGGAGGGTCGTCTACCTGCTCCTAAAAAGGTCTGGCTCGGGTCCAAAAAGGTCCGGCTCGGGTCCAAAAAGGGGAGCGAGGGTCTACCTGCTCCTAAAAAGGTCTGGTGAGGGTCAAAAAAAGGTAGGGAGGGTCGTCTAACTGCTCCTAAAAAGGTCTGGCTCGGGTCCAAAAAGGTCCGGCTCGGGTCCAAAAAGGGTAGCGAGGGTCTACCTGCTCCTAAAAAGGTCTGGTCCGGGTCAAAAAAAGGTAGGGAGGGTCGTCTACCTGCTCCTAAAAAGGTCTGGCTCGGGTCCAAGAAGGTCCGGCTCGGGTCCAAAAAGGGGAGCGAGGGTCTACCTGCTCCTAAAAAGGTCTGGTGAGGGCCAAAAAAAGGTAGGGAGGGACGTCTACCTGCTCCTAAAAAGGTCTGGCTCGGGTCCAAAAAGGTCTGGCGAGGGTCCAAAAAGGGTAGCGAGGGTCAACCTGCTCCTAAAAAGGTCTGGTCCGGGTCAAAAAAAGGAAGGGAGGGTCGTCTACCTGCTCCTAAAAAGGTCTGGCTCGGGTCCAAAAAGGGTAGCGAGGGTCTACCTGCTCCTAAAAAGGTCTGGTCCAGGTCAAAAAAAGGTAGGGAGGGTCGTCTACCTGCTCCTAAAAAGGTCTGGCTCGGGTCCAAAAAGGGTAGCGAGGGTCAACCTGCTCCTAAAAAGGTCTGGTCCGGGTAAAAAAAAGGTAGGGAGGGACGTCTACCTGCTCCTAAAAAGGTCTGGCTCGGGTCCAAAAAGGGTAGCGAGGGTCAACCTGCTCCTAAAAAGGTCTGGTCCGGGTCAAAAAAAGGAAGGGAGGGTCGTCTACCTGCTCCTAAAAAGGTCTGGCTCGGGTCCAAAAAGGGTAGCGAGGGCCTACCTGCTCCTAAAAAGGTCTGGTCCGGGTCAAAAAAGGGAAGGGAGGGTCGTCTACCTGCTCCTAAAAAGGTCTGGCTCGGGTCCAAAAAGGTCTGGCTCGGGTCCAAAAAGGTCCGGCTCGGGTCCAAAAAGGGGAGCGAGGGTCTACCTGCTCCTAAAAAGGTCTGGCTCGGGTCCAAAAAGGGTAGCGAGGGTCAACCTGCTCCTAAAAAGGTCTGGTCCGGGTCAAAAAAAGGTAGGGAGGGTCGTCTACCTGCTCCTAAAAAGGTCTGGCTCAGGTCCAAAAAGGTCTGGCTCGGGTCCAAAAAGGGTAGCGAGGGTCTACCTGCTCCTAAAAAGGTCTGGTGAGGGTCAAAAAAAGGTAGGGAGGGTCGTCTACCTGCTCCTAAGAAGGTCTGGCTCGGGTCCAAAAAGGGTAGCGAGGGTCTACCTGCTCCTAAAAAGGTCTGGCTCGGGTCCAAAAAGGGTAGCGAGGGTCAACCTGCTCCAAAAAAGGTCTGGTCCGGGTCAAAAAAAGGTAGGGAGGGTCGTCTACCTGCTCCTAAAAAGGTCTGGCTCGGGTCCAAAAAGGTCTGGCTCGGGTCCAAAAAGGGAAGCGAGGGTCTACCTGCTCCTAAAAAGGTCTGGTCTGGGTCAAAAAAAGGTAGGGAGGGTCGTCTACCTGCTCCTAAAAAGGTCTGGCTCGGGTCCAAAAAGGGTAGCGAGGGTCAACCTGCTCCTAAAAAGGTCTGGTCCGGGTCAAAAAAAGGTAGGGAGGGTCGTCTACCTGCTCCTTAAAAGGTCTGGCTCGGGTCCAAAAAGGTCTGGCTCGGGTCCAAAAAGGGAAGTGAGGGTCTACCTGCTCCTAAAAAGGTCTGGTGAGGGTCAAAAAAAGGTAGGGAGGGTCGTCTACCTGCTCCTAAAAAGGTCTGGCTCGGGTCCAAAAAGGTCCGGCTCGGGTCCAAAAAGGGGAGCGAGGGTCTACCTGCTCCTAAAAAGGTCTGGTCCGGGTCAAAAAAAGGTAGGGAGGGTCGTCTACCTGCTCCTAAAAAGGTCTGGCTCGGGTCCAAAAAGGGTAGCGAGGGTCAACCTGCTCCTAAAAAGGTCTGGTCCGGGTCAAAAAAAGGTAAGGAGGGTCGTCTACCTGCTCCTAAAAAGGTCTGGCTCGGGTCCAAAAAGGTCTGGCTCGGGTCCAAAAAGGGAAGCGAGGGTCTACCTGCTCCTAAAAAGGTCTGGTGAGGGTCAAAAAAAGGTAGGGAGGGTCGTCTACCTGCTCCTAAAAAGGTCTGGCTCGGGTCCAAAAAGGTCTGGCTCGGGTCCAAAAAGGGTAGCGAGGGTCTACCTGCTCCTAAAAAGGTCTGGTCCGGGTCAAAAAAAGGTAGGGAGGGTCGTCTACCTGCTCCTAAAAAGGTCTGGCTCGGGTCCAAAAAGGGTAGCGAGGGTCAACCTGCTCCTAAAAAGGTCTGGTCCGGGTCAAAAAAAGGTAGGGAGGGTCGTCTACCTGCTCCTAAAAAGGTCTGGCTCGGGTCCAAAAAGGTCTGGCTCGGGTCCCAAAAGGGAAGCGAGGGTCTACCTGCTCCTAAAAAGGTCTGGTGAGGGTCAAAAAAAGGTAGGGAGGGTCGTCTACCTGCTCCTAAAAAGGTCTGGCTCGGGTCCAAAAAGGTCCGGCTCGGGTCCAAAAAGGGAAGCGAGGGTCTACCTGCTCCTAAAAAGGTCTGGTGAGGGTCAAAAAAAGGTAGGGAGGGACGTCTACCTGCTCCTAAAAAGGTCTGGCTCGGGTCCAAAAAGGTCTGGCTCGGGTCCAAAAAGGGTAGCGAGGGTCTACCTGCTCCTAAAAAGGTCTGGTCCGGGTCAAAAAAAGGTAGGGAGGGTCGTCTACCTGCTCCTAAAAAGGTCTGGCTCGGGTCCAAAAAGGTCCGGCTCGGGTCCAAAAAGGGGAGCGACGGTCTACCTGCTCCTAAAAAGGTCTGGTGAGGGTCAAAAAAAGGTAGGGAGGGTCGTCTACCTGCTCCTAAAAAGGTCTGGCTCGGGTCCAAAAAGGTCTGGCTCGGGTCCAAAAAGGGAAACGAGGGTCTACCTGCTCCTAAAAAGGTCTGGTGAGGGTCAAAAAAAGGTAGGGAGGGTCGTCTACCTGCTTCTAAAAAGGTCTGGCTCGGGTCCAAAAAGGTCTGGCTCGGGTCCAAAAAGGGTAGCGAGGGTCTACCTGCTCCTAAAAAGGTCTGGTGAGGGTCAAAAAAAGGTAGGGAGGGTCGTCTACCTGCTCCTAAAAAGGTCTGGCTCGGGTCCAAAAAGGTCCGGCTCGGGTCCAAAAAGGGAAGCGAGGGTCTACCTGCTCCTAAAAAGGTCTGGTGAGGGTCAAAAAAAGGTAGGGAGGGTCGTCTACCTGCTCCTAAAAAGGTCTGGCTCGGGTCCAAAAAGGGTAGCGAGGGTCTACCTGCTCCTAAAAAGGTCTGGTCCGGGTCAAAAAAAGGTAGGGAGGGTCGTCTACCTGCTCCTAAAATGGTCTGGTCCGGGTCAAAAAAAGGTAGGGAGGGTCGTCTACCTGCTCCTAAAAAGGTCTGGCTCGGGTCCAAAAAGGTCTGGCTCGGGTCCAAAAAGGGAAGCGAGGGTCTACCTGCTCCTAAAAAGGTCTGGTCCGGGTCAAAAAAAGGTAGGGAGGGTCGTCTACCTGCTCCTAAAAAGGTCTGGCTCGGGTCCAAAAAGGTCCGGCTCCGGTCCAAAAAGGGAAGCGAGGGTCTACCTGCTCCTAAAAAGGTCTGGTGAGGGTCAAAAAAAGGTAGGGAGGGACGTCTACCTGCTCCTAAAAAGGTCTGGCTCGGGTCCAAAAAGGTCTGGCTCGGGTCCAAAAAGGGTAGCGAGGGTCTACCTGCTCCTAAAAAGGTCTGGTCCGGGTCAAAAAAAGGTAGGGAGGGTCGTCTACCTGCTCCTAAAAAGGTCTGGCTCGGGTCCAAAAAGGTCTGGCTCGGGTCCAAAAAGGTCCGGCTCGGGTCCAAAAAGGGGAGCGAGGGTCTACCTACTCCTAAAAAGGTCTGGTGAGGGTCAAAAAAAGGTAGGGAGGGTCGTCTACCTGCTCCTAAAAAGGTCTGGCTCGGGTCCAAAAAGGGTAGCGAGGGTCTACCTGCTCCTAAAAAGGTCTGGTGAGGGTCAAAAAAAGGTAGGGAGGGTCGTCTACCTGCTCCTAAAAAGGTCTGGCTCGGGTCCAAAAAGGTCCGGCTCGGGTCCAAAAAGGGAAGCGAGGGTCGACCTGCTCCTAAAAAGGTCTGGTCCGGGTCAAAAAAAGGTAGGGAGGGTCGTCTACCTGCTCCTAAAAAGGTCTGGCTCGGGTCCAAAAAGGGTAGCGAGGGTCAACCTGCTCCTAAAAAGGTCTGGTCCGGGTCAAAAAAAGGTAAGGAGGGTCGTCTACCTGCTCCTAAAAAGGTCTGGCTCGGGTCCAAAAAGGTCTGGCTCGGGTCCAAAAAGGGAAGCGAGGGTCTACCTGCTCCTAAAAAGGTCTGGCTCGGGTCCAAAAAGGTCTGGCTCGGGTCCAAAAAGGGAAGCGAGGGTCTACCTGCTCCTAAAAAGGTCTGGTGAGGGTCAAAAAAAGGTAGGGAGGGTCGTCTACCTGCTCCTAAAAAGGTCTGGCTCGGGTCCAAAAAGGTCTGGCTCAGGTCCAAAAAGGGTAGCGAGGGTCTACCTGCTCCTAAAAAGGTCTGGTGAGGGTCAAAAAAAGGTAGGGAGGGTCGTCTACCTGCTCCTAAAAAGGTCTGGCTCGGGTCCAAAAAGGTCCGGCTCGGGTCCAAAAAGGGGAGCGAGGGTCTACCTGCTCCTAAAAAGGTCTGGTCCGGGTCAAAAAAAGGTAGGGAGGGTCGTCTACCTGCTCCTAAAAAGGTCTGGCTCGGGTCCAAAAAGGGTAGCGAGGGTCAACCTGCTCCTAAAAAGGTCTGGTCCGGGTCAAAAAAAGGTAAGGAGGGTCGTCTACCTGCTCCTAAAAAGGTCTGGCTCGGGTCCAAAAAGGTCTGGCTCGGGTCCAAAAAGGGAAGCGAGGGTCTACCTGCTCCTAAAAAGGTCTGGTGAGGGTCAAAAAAAGGTAGGGAGGGTCGTCTACCTGCTCCTAAAAAGGTCTGGCTCGGGTCCAAAAAGGTCCGGCTCGGGTCCAAAAAGGGGAACGAGGGTCTACCTGCTCCTAAAAAGGTCTGGTGAGGGTCAAAAAAAGGTAGGGAGGGTCGTCTACCTGCTCCTAAAAATGTCTGGCTCGGGTCCAAAAAGGTCTGGCTCGGGTCCAAAAAGGGTAGCGAGGGTCTACCTGGTCCTAAAAAGGTCTGGTCCGGGTCAAAAAAAGGTAGGGAGGGTCGTCTACCTGCTCCTAAAAAGGTCTGGCTCGGGTCCAAAAAGGGTAGCGAGGGTCAACCTGCTCCTAAAAAGGTCTGGTTCGGGTCAAAAAAAGGTAGGGAGGGTCGTCTACCTGCTCCTAAAAAGGTCTGGCTCGGGTCCAAAAAGGGAAGCGAGGGTCTACCTGCTCCTAAAAAAGGTCTGGTCCGGGTCAAAAAAAGGTAGGGAGGGTCGTCTACCTGCTCCTAAAAAGGTCTGGCTCGGGTCCAAAAAGGTCCGGCTCGGGTCCAAAAAGGGAAGCGAGGGTCTACCTGCTCCTAAAAAGGTCTGGTGAGGGTCAAAAAAAGGTAGGGAGGGTCGTCTACCTGCTCCTAAAAAGGTCTGGCTCGGGTCCAAAAAGGTCTGGCTCGGGTCCAAAAAGGTCCGGCTCGGGTCCAAAAAGGGAAGCGAGGGTCTACCTGCTCCTAAAAAGGTCTGGTGAGGGTCAAAAAAAGGTAGGGAGGGTCGTCTACCTGCTCCTAAAAAGGTCTGGCTCGGGTCCAAAAAGGTCTGGCTCGGGTCCAAAAAGGGAAGCGAGGGTCTACCTGCTCCTAAAAAGGTCTGGTGAGGGTCAAAAAAAGGTAGGGAGGGTCGTCTACCTGCTCCTAAAAAGGTCTGGCTCGGGTCCAAAAAGGTCCAGCTCGGGTCCAAAAAGGGGAGCGAGGGTCTACCTGCTCCTAAAAAGGTCTGGTGAGGGTCAAAAAAAGGTAGGGAGGGTCGTCTACCTGCTCCTAAAAAGGTCTGGCTCGGGTCCAAAAAGGTCTGGCTCGGGTCCAAAAAGGGTAGCGAGGGTCTACCTGCTCCTAAAAAGGTCTGGTCCGGGTCAAAAAAAGGTAGGGAGGGTCGTCTACCTGCTCCTAAAAAGGTCTGGCTCGGGTCCAAAAAGGGTAGCGAGGGTCAACCTGCTCCTAAAAAGGTCTGGTCCGGGTCAAAAAAAGGTAGGGAGGGTCGTCTACCTGCTCCTAAAAAGGTCTGGCTCGGGTCCAAAAAGGTCTGGCTCGGGTCCAAAAAGGGAAGCGAGGGTCTACCTGCTCCTAAAAAGGTCTGGTCCGGGTCAAAAAAAGGTAGGGAGGGTCGTCTACCTGCTCCTAAAAAGGTCTGGCTCGGGTCCAAAAAGGTCCGGCTCGGGTCCAAAAAGGGAAGCGAGGGTCTACCTGCTCCTAAAAAGGTCTGGTGAGGGTCAAAAAAAGGTAGGGAGGGACGTCTACCTGCTCCTAAAAAGGTCTGGCTCGGGTCCAAAAAGGTCTGGCTCGGGTCCAAAAAGGGTAGCGAGGGTCTACCTGCTCCTAAAAAGGTCTGGTCCGGGTCAAAAAAAGGTAGGGAGGGTCGTCTACCTGCTCCTAAAAAGGTCTGGCTCGGGTCCAAAAAGGTCCGGCTCGGGTCCAAAAAGGGAAGCGACGGTCTACCTGCTCCTAAAAAGGTCTGGTGAGGGTCAAAAAAAGGTAGGGAGGGACGTCTACCTGCTCCTAAAAAGGTCTGGCTCGGGTCCAAAAAGGTCTGGCTCGGGTCCAAAAAGGGTAGCGAGGGTCTACCTGCTCCTAAAAAGGTCTGGTCCGGGTCAAAAAAAGGTAGGGAGGGTCGTCTACCTGCTCCTAAAAAGGTCTGGCTCGGGTCCAAAAAGGTCTGGCTCGGGTCCAAAAAGGTCCGGCTCGGGTCCAAAAAGGGGAGCGAGGGTCTACCTGCTCCTAAAAAGGTCTGGTGAGGGTCAAAAAAAGGTAGGGAGGGTCGTCTACCTGCTCCTTAAAAGGTCTGGCTCGGGTCCAAAAAGGGTAGCGAGGGTCTACCTGCTCCTAAAAAGGTCTGGTCCGGGTCAAAAAAAGGTAGGGAGGGTCGTCTACCTGCTCCTAAAAAGGTCTGGCTCGGGTCCAAAAAGGTCTGGCTCGGGTCCAAAAAGGGAAGCGAGGGTCTACCTGCTCCTAAAAAGGTCTGGTCCGGGTCAAAAAAAGGTAGGGAGGGTCGTCTACCTGCTCCTAAAAAGGTCTGGCTCGGGTCCAAAAAGGTCCGGCTCGGGTCCAAAAAGGGAAGCGAGGGTCTACCTGCTCCTAAAAAGGTCTGGTGAGGGTCAAAAAAAGGTAGGGAGTGACGTCTACCTGCTCCTAAAAAGGTCTGGCTCGGGTCCAAAAAGGTCTGGCTCGGGTCCAAAAAGGGTAGCGAGGGTCTACCTGCTCCTAAAAAGGTCTGGTCCGGGTCAAAAAAAGGTAGGGAGGGTCGTCTACCTGCTCCTAAAAAGGTCTGGCTCAGGTCCAAAAAGGTCTGGCTCGGGTCCAAAAAGGTCCGACTCGGGTCCAAAAAGGGGAGCGAGGGTCTACCTGCTCCTAAAAAGGTCTGGTGAGGGTCAAAAAAAGGTAGGGAGGGTCGTCTACCTGCTCCTAAAAAGGTCTGGCTCGGGTCCAAAAAGGTCTGGCTCGGGTCCAAAAAGGGAAGCGAGGGTCTACCTGCTCCTAAAAAGGTCTGGTGAGGGTCAAAAAAAGGTAGGGAGGGTCGTCTACCTGCTCCTAAAAAGGTCTGGCTCGGGTCCAAAAAGGTCTGGCTCGGGTCCAAAAAGGGTAGCGAGGGTCTACCTGCTCCTAAAAAGGTCTGGTGAGGGTCAAAAAAAGGTAGGGAGGGTCGTCTACCTGCTCCTAAAAAGGTCTGGCTCGGGTCCAAAAAGGTCCGGCTCGGGTCCAAAAAGGGGAGCGAGGGTCTACCTGCTCCTAAAAAGGTCTGGTGAGGGTCAAAAAAAGGTAGGGAGGGTCGTCTACCTGCTCCTAAAAAGGTCTGGCTCGGGTCCAAAAAGGGTAGCGAGGGTCTACCTGCTCCTAAAAAGGTCTGGTCCGGGTCAAAAAAAGGTAGGGAGGGTCGTCTACCTGCTCCTAAAAAGGTCTGGCTCGGGTCCAAAAAGGGTAGCGAGGGTCAACCTGCTCCTAAAAAGGTCTGGTCCGGGTCAAAAAAAGGTAAGGAGGGTCGTCTACCTGCTCCTAAAAAGGTCTGGCTCGGGTCCAAAAAGGTCTGGCTCGGGTCCAAAAAGGGAAGCGAGGGTCTACCTGCTCCTAAAAAGGTCTGGTGAGGGTCAAAAAAAGGTAGGGAGGGTCGTCTACCTGCTCCTAAAAAGGTCTGGCTCGGGTCCAAAAAGGTCTGGCTCGGGTCCAAAAAGGGTAGCGAGGGTCTACCTGCTCCTAAAAAGGTCTGGTGAGGGTCAAAAAATGGTAGGGAGGGTCGTCTACCTGCTCCTAAAAAGGTCTGGCTCGGGTCCAAAAAGGTCTGGCTCGGGTCCAAAAAGGGGAGCGAGGGTCTACCTGCTCCTAAAAAGGTCTGGTGAGGGTCAAAAAAAGGTAGGGAGGGTCGTCTACCTGCTCCTAAAAAGGTCTGGCTCGGGTCCAAAAAGGTCTGGCTTGGGTCCAAAAAGGGTAGCGAGGGTCTACCTGCTCCTAAAAAGGTCTGGTCCGGGTCAAAAAAAGGTAGGGAGGGTCGTCTACCTGCTCCTAAAAAGGTCTGGCTCGGGTCCAAAAAGGGTAGCGAGGGTCAACCTGCTCCTAAAAAGGTCTGGTCCGGGTCAAAAAAAGGTAGGGAGGGTCGTCTACCTGCTCCTAAAAAGGTCTGGCTCGGGTCCAAAAAGGTCTGGCTCGGGTCCAAAAAGGGAAGCGAGGGTCTACCTGCTCCTAAAAAGGTCTGGTCCGGGTCAAAAAAAGGTAGGGAGGGTCGTCTACCTGCTCCTAAAAAGGTCTGGCTCGGGTCCAAAAAGGTCCGGCTCGGGTCCAAAAAGGGGAGCGAGGGTCTACCTGCTCCTAAAAAGGTCTGGTCCGGGTCAAAAAAAGGTAGGGAGGGTCGTCTACCTGCTCCTAAAAAGGTCTGGCTCGGGTCCAAAAAGGGTAGCGAGGGTCAACCTGCTCCTAAAAAGGTCTGGTCCGGGTCAAAAAAAGGTAAGGAGGGTCGTCTACCTGCTCCTAAAAAGGTCTGGCTCGGGTCCAAAAAGGTCTGGCTCGGGTCCAAAAAGGGAAGCGAGGGTCTACCTGCTCCTAAAAAGGTCTGGTGAGGGTCAAAAAAAGGTAGGGAGGGTCGTCTACCTGCTCCTAAAAAGGTCTGGCTCGGGTCCAAAAAGGTCCGGCTCGGGTCCAAAAAGGGGAACGAGGGTCTACCTGCTCCTAAAAAGGTCTGGTGAGGGTCAAAAAAAGGTAGGGAGGGTCGTCTACCTGCTCCTAAAAAGGTCTGGCTTTGGTCCAAAAAGGTCTGGCTCGGGTCCAAAAAGGGTAGCGAGGGTCTACCTGCTCCTAAAAAGGTCTGGTGAGGGTCAAAAAAAGGTAGGGAGGGTCGTCTACCTGCTCCTAAAAAGGTCTGGCTCGGGTCCAAAAAGGTCTGGCTCAGGTCCAAAAAGGGTAGCGAGGGTCTACCTGCTCCTAAAAAGGTCTGGTGAGGGTCAAAAAAAGGTAGGGAGGGTCGTCTACCTGCTCCTAAAAAGGTCTGGCTCGGGTCCAAAAAGGTCCGGCTCGGGTCCAAAAAGGGGAGCGAGGGTCTACCTGCTCCTAAAAAGGTCTGGTCCGGGTCAAAAAAAGGTAGGGAGGGTCGTCTACCTGCTCCTAAAAAGGTCTGGCTCGGGTCCAAAAAGGGTAGCGAGGGTCAACCTGCTCCTAAAAAGGTCTGGTCCGGGTCAAAAAAAGGTAAGGAGGGTCGTCTATCTGCTCCTAAAAAGGTCTGGCTCGGGTCCAAAAAGGTCTGGCTCGGGTCCAAAAAGGGAAGCGAGGGTCTACCTGCTCCTAAAAAGGTCTGGTGAGGGTCAAAAAAAGGTAGGGAGGGTCGTCTACCTGCTCCTAAAAAGGTCTGGCTCGGGTCCAAAAAGGTCCGGCTCGGGTCCAAAAAGGGGAACGAGGGTCTACCTGCTCCTAAAAAGGTCTGGTGAGGGTCAAAAAAAGGTAGGGAGGGTCGTCTACCTGCTCCTAAAAATGTCTGGCTCGGGTCCAAAAAGGTCTGGCTCGGGTCCAAAAAGGGTAGCGAGGGTCTACCTGGTCCTAAAAAGGTCTGGTCCGGGTCAAAAAAAGGTAGGGAGGGTCGTCTACCTGCTCCTAAAAAGGTCTGGCTCGGGTCCAAAAAGGGTAGCGAGGGTCAACCTGCTCCTAAAAAGGTCTGGTCCGGGTCAAAAAAAGGTAGGGAGGGTCGTCTACCTGCTCCTAAAAAGGTCTGGCTCGGGTCCAAAAAGGTCTGGCTCGGGTCCAAAAAGGGAAGCGAGGGTCTACCTGCTCCTAAAAAAGGTCTGGTCCGGGTCAAAAAAAGGTAGGGAGGGTCGTCTACCTGCTCCTAAAAAGGTCTGGCTCGGGTCCAAAAAGGTCCGGCTCGGGTCCAAAAAGGGAAGTGAGGGTCTACCTGCTCCTAAAAAGGTCTGGTGAGGGTCAAAAAAAGGTAGGGAGGGACGTCTACCTGCTCGTAAAAAGGTCTGGCTCGGGTCCAAAAAGGTCTGGCTCGGGTCCAAAAAGGGTAGCGAGGGTCTACCTGCTCCTAAAAAGGTCTGGTCTTGGTCAAAAAAAGGTAGGGAGGGTCGTCTACCTGCTCCTAAAAAGGTCTGGCTCGGGTCCAAAAAGGTCTGGCTCGGGTCCAAAAAGGTCCGGCTCGGGTCCAAAAAGGGGAGCGAGGGTCTACCTGCTCCTAAAAAGGTCTGGTGAGGGTCAAAAAAAGGAAGGGAGGGTCGTCTACCTGCTCCTAAAAAGGTCTGGCTCGGGTCCAAAAAGGGAAGCGAGGGTCTACCTGCTCCTAAAAAGGTCTGGTGAGGGTCAAAAAAAGGTAGGGAGGGTCGTCTACCTGCTCCTAAAAAGGTCTGGCTCGGGTCCAAAAAGGTCTGGCTCGGGTCCAAAAAGGGTAGCGAGGGTCTACCTGCTCCTAAAAAGGTCTGGTGAGGGTCAAAAAAAGGTAGGGAGGGTCGTCTACCTGCTCCTAAAAAGGTCTAGTATGGGTAAAAAAAAGGTAGGGAGGGTCGTCTACCTGCTCCTAAAAAGGTCTGGCTCGGGTCCAAAAAGGGAAGCGAGGGTCTACCTGCTCCTAAAAAGGTCTGGTCCGGGTCAAAAAAAGGTAGGGAGGGTCGTCTACCTGCTCCTAAAAAGGTCTGGCTCGGGTCCAAAAAGGTCCGGCTCGGGTCCAAAAAGGGGAGCGAGGGTCTACCTGCTCCTAAAAAGGTCTGGTGAGGGCCAAAAAAATTGTAGGGAGGGACGTCTACCTGCTCCTAAAAAGGTCTGGCTCGGGTCCAAAAAGGTCTGGCTCGGGTCCAAAAAGGGTAGCGAGGGTCAACCTGCTCCTAAAAAGGTCTGGTCCGGGTCAAAAAAAGGTAGGGAGGGTCGTCTACCTGCTCCTAAAAAGGTCTGGCTCGGGTCCAAAAAGGGTAGCGAGGGTCAACCTGCTCCTAAAAAGGTCTGGTCCGGGTAAAAAAAAGGTAGGGAGGGTCGTCTACCTGCTCCTAAAAAGGTCTGGCTCGGGTCCAAAAAGGGAAGCGAGGGTCTACCTGCTCCTAAAAAGGTCTGGTCCGGGTCAAAAAAAGGTAGGGAGGGTCGTCTACCTGCTCCTAAAAAGGTCTGGCTCGGGTCCAAAAAGGTCCGGCTCGGGTCCAAAAAGGGGAGCGAGGGTCTACCTGCTCCTAAAAAGGTCTGGTGAGGGCCAAAAAAAGGTAGGGAGGGACGTCTACCTGCTCCTAAAAAGGTCTGGCTCGGGTCCAAAAAGGTCTGGCTCGGGTCCAAAAAGGGTAGCGAGGGTCAACCTGCTCCAAAAAAGGTCTGGTCCGGGTCAAAAAAAGGAAGGGAGGGTCGTCTACCTGCTCCTAAAAAGGTATGGCTCGGGTCCAAAAAGGTCTGGCTCGGGTCCAAAAAGGGTAGCGAGGGTCTACCTGCTCCTAAAAAGGTCTGGTGAGGGCCAAAAAAAGGTAGGGAGGGACGTCTACCTGCTCCTAAAAAGGTCTGGCTCGGGTCCAAAAAGGTCTGGCTCGGGTCCAAAAAGGGTAGCGAGGGTCAACCTGCTCCAAAAAAGGTCTGGTCCGGGTCAAAAAAAGGAAGGGAGGGTCGTCTACCTGCTCCTAAAAAGGTCTGGCTCGGGTCCAAAAAGGTCTGGCTCGGGTCCAAAAAGGTCCGGCTCGGGTCCAAAATGGGGAGCGAGGGTCTACCTGCTCCTAAAAAGGTCTGGTCCGGGTCAAAAAAAGGAAGGGAGGGTCGTCTACCTGCTCCTAAAAAGGTCTGGCTCGGGTCCAAAAAGGTCTGGCTCGGGTCCAAAAAGGGTAGCGAGGGTCTACCTGCTCCTAAAAAGGTCTGGTGAGGGTCAAAAAAAGGTAGGGAGGGTCGTCTACCTGCTCCTAAGAAGGTCTGGCTCGGGTCCAAAAAGGGTAGCGAGGGTCTACCTGCTCCTAAAAAGGTCTGGCTCGGGTCCAAAAAGGGTAGCGAGGGTCTACCTGCTCCTAAAAAGGTCTGGTCCGGGTCAAAAAAAGGTAGGGAGGGTCGTCTACCTGCTCCTAAAAAGGTCTGGCTCGGGTCCAAAAAGGGTAGCGAGGGTCAACCTGCTCCTAAAAAGGTCTAGTCCGGGTAAAAAAAAGGTAGGGAGGGTCGTCTACCTGCTCCTAAAAAGCTCTGGCTCGGGTCCAAAAAGGTCTGGCTCGGGTCCAAAAAGGGTAGCGAGGGTCTACCTGCTCCTAAAAAGGTCTGGTCCGGGTCAAAAAAGGGTAGGGAGGGTCGTCTACCTGCTCCTAAAAAGGTCTGGCTCGGGTCCAAAAAGGTCTGGCTCGGGTCCAAAAAGGTCCGGCTCGATTCCAAAAAGGGGAGCGAGGGTCTACCTGCTCCTAAAAAGGTCTGGTGAGGGTCAAAAAAAGGTAGGGAGGGTCGTCTACCTGCTCCTAAAAAGGTCTGGTCCGGGTCAAAAAAAGGTAGGGAGGGTCGTCTACCTGCTCCTAAAAAGGTCTGGCTCGGGTCCAAAAAGGGTAGCGAGGGTCAACCTGCTCCTAAAAAGGTCTGGTCCGGGTCAAAAAAAGGTAGGGAGGGTCGTCTACCTGCTCCTAAAAAGGTCTGGCTCGGGTCCAAAAAGGTCTGGCTCGGGTCCAAAAAGGGTTGCGAGGGTCTACCTGCTCCTAAAAAGGTCTGGTGAGGGTCAAAAAAAGGTAGGGAGGGTCGTCTACCTGCTCCTAAGAAGGTCTGGCTCGGGTCCAAAAAGGGTAGCGAGGGTCTACCTGCTCCTAAAAAGGTCTGGCTCGGGTCCAAAAAGGGTAGCGAGGGTCAACCTGCTCCAAAAAAGGTCTGGTCCGGGTCAAAAAAAGGTAGGGAGGGTCGTCTACCTGCTCCTAAAAAGGTCTGGCTCGGGTCCAAAAAGGTCTGGCTCGGGTCCAAAAAGGGAAGCGAGGGTCTACCTGCTCCTAAAAAGGTCTGGTCCGGGTCAAAAAAAGGTAGGGAGGGTCGTCTACCTGCTCCTAAAAAGGTCTGGCTCGGGTCCAAAAAGGTCTGGCTCGGGTCCAAAAAGGTCCGGCTCGGGTCCAAAAAGGGGAGCGAGGGTCTACCTGCTCCTAAAAAGGTCTGGTGAGGGTCAAAAAAAGGTAGGGAGGGTCGTCTACCTGCTCCTAAAAAGGTCTGGCTCGGGTCCAAAAAGGTCCGGCTCGGGTCCAAAAAGGGGAGCGAGGGTCTACCTGCTCCTAAAAAGGTCTGGTGAGGGTCAAAAAAAGGTAGGGACGGACGTCTACCTGCTCCTAAAAAGGTCTGGCTCGGGTCCAAAAAGGTCTGGCTCGGGTCCAAAAAGGGTAGCGAGGGTCTACCTGCTCCTGAAAAGGTCTGGTGAGGGTCAAAAAAAGGTAGGGAGGGTCGTCTACCTGCTCCTAAAAAGGTCTGGCTCGGGTCCAAAAAGGTCCGGCTCGGGTCCAAAAAGGGGAGCGAGGGTCTACCTGCTCCTAAAAAGGTCTGGTGAGGGTCAAAAAAAGGTAGGGAGGGTCGTCTACCTGCTCCTAAAAAGGTCTGGCTCGGGTCCAAAAAGGTCTGGCTCGGGTCCAAAAAGGGTAGCGAGGGTCTACCTGCTCCTAAAAAGGTCTGGTCCGGGTCAAAAAAAGGTAGGGAGGGTCGTCTACCTGCTCCTAAAAAGGTCTGGCTCGGGTCCAAAAAGGGTAGCGAGGGTCAACCTGCTCCTAAAAAGGTCTGGTCCGGGTAAAAAAAAGGTAGGGAGGGTCGTCTACCTGCTCCTAAAAAGGTCTGGCTCGGGTCCAAAAAGGGAAGCGAGGGTCTACCTGCTCCTAAAAAGGTCTGGTCCGGGTCAAAAAAAGGTAGGGAGGGTCGTCTACCTGCTCCTAAAAAGGTCTGGCTCGGGTCCAAAAAGGTCCGGCTCGGGTCCAAAAAGGGGAGCGAGGGTCTACCTGCTCCTAAAAAGGTCTGGTGAGGGCCAAAAAAAGGTAGGGAGGGACGTCTACCTGCTCCTAAAAAGGTCTGGCTCGGGTCCAAAAGGTCTGGCTCGGGTCCAAAAAGGGTAGCGAGGGTCAACCTGCTCCTAAAAAGGTCTGGTCCGGGTCAAAAAAAGGAAGGGAGGATCGTCTACCTGCTCCTAAAAAGGTCTGGCTCGGGTCCAAAAAGGTCTGGCTCGGGTCCAAAAAGGGTAGCGAGGGTCTACCTGCTCCTAAAAAGGTCTGGTCCGGGTCAAAAAAAGGTAGGGAGGGTCGTCTACCTGCTCCTAAAAAGGTCTGGCTCGGGTCCAAAAAGGGTAGCGAGGGTCAACCTGCTCCTAAAAAGGTCTGGTCCGGGTAAAAAAAAGGTAGGGAGGGTCGTCTACCTGCTCCTAAAAAGGTCTGGCTCGGGTCCAAAAAGGGAAGCGAGGGTCTACCTGCTCCTAAAAAGGTCTGGTCCGGGTCAAAAAAAGGTAGGGAGGGTCGTCTACCTGCTCCTAAAAAGGTCTGGCTCGGGTCCAAAAAGGTCCGGCTCGGGTCCAAAAAGGGGAGCGAGGGTCTACCTGCTCCTAAAAAGGTCTGGTGAGGGCCAAAAAAAGGTAGGGAGGGACGTCTACCTGCTCCTAAAAAGGTCTGGCTCGGGTCCAAAAGGTCTGGCTCGGGTCCAAAAAGGGTAGCGAGGGTCAACCTGCTCCTAAAAAGGTCTGGTCCGGGTCAAAAAAAGGAAGGGAGGATCGTCTACCTGCTCCTAAAAAGGTCTGGCTCGGGTCCAAAAAGGTCTGGCTCGGGTCCAAAAAGGGTAGCGAGGGTCTACCTGCTCCTAAAAAGGTCTGGTCCGGGTCAAAAAAAGGTAGGGAGGGTCGTCTACCTGCTCCTAAAAAGGTCTGGCTCGGGTCCAAAAAGGGTAGCGAGGGTCAACCTGCTCCTAAAAAGGTCTGGTATGGGTAAAAAAAAGGTAGGGAGGGTCGTCTACCTGCTCCTAAAAAGGTCTGGCTCGGGTCCAAAAAGGTCCGGCTCGGGTCCAAAAAGGGGAGCGAGGGTCTACCTGCTCCTAAAAAGGTCTGGTGAGGGCCAAAAAAATTGTAGGGAGGGACGTCTACCTGCTCCTAAAAAGGTCTGGCTCGGGTCCAAAAAGGTCTGGCTCGGGTCCAAAAAGGGTAGCGAGGGTCAACCTGCTCCTAAAAAGGTCTGGTCCGGGTCAAAAAAAGGTAGGGAGGGTCGTCTACCTGCTCCTAAAAAGGTCTGGCTCGGGTCCAAAAAGGGTAGCGAGGGTCAACCTGCTCCTAAAAAGGTCTGGTCCGGGTAAAAAAAAGGTAGGGAGGGTCGTCTACCTGCTCCTAAAAAGGTCTGGCTCGGGTCCAAAAAGGGAAGCGAGGGTCTACCTGCTCCTAAAAAGGTCTGGTCCGGGTCAAAAAAAGGTAGGGAGGGTCGTCTACCTGCTCCTAAAAAGGTCTGGCTCGGGTCCAAAAAGGTCCGGCTCGGGTCCAAAAAGGGGAGCGAGGGTCTACCTGCTCCTAAAAAGGTCTGGTGAGGGCCAAAAAAAGGTAGGGAGGGACGTCTACCTGCTCCTAAAAAGGTCTGGCTCGGGTCCAAAAAGGTCTGGCTCGGGTCCAAAAAGGGTAGCGAGGGTCAACCTGCTCCAAAAAAGGTCTGGTCCGGGTCAAAAAAAGGAAGGGAGGGTCGTCTACCTGCTCCTAAAAAGGTATGGCTCGGGTCCAAAAAGGTCTGGCTCGGGTCCAAAAAGGGTAGCGAGGGTCTACCTGCTCCTTAAAAGGTCTGGTCCGGGTCAAAAAAAGGTAGGGAGGGTCTTCACCTGCTCCTAAAAAGGTCTGGCTCGGGTCCAAAAAGGGTAGCGAGGGTCAACCTGCTCCTAAAAAGGTCTGGTCCGGGTAAAAAAAAGGTAGGGAGGGTCGTCTACCTGCTCCTAAAAAGGTCTGGCTCGGGTCCAAAAAGGGAAGCGAGGGTCTACCTGCTCCTAAAAAGGTCTGGTCCAAGTCAAAAAAAGGTAGGGAGGGTCGTCTACCTGCTCCTAAAAAGGTCTGGCTCGGGTCCAAAAAGGTCCGGCTCGGGTCCAAAAAGGGGAGCGAGGGTCTACCTGCTCCTAAAAAGGTCTGGTGAGGGCCAAAAAAAGGTAGGGAGGGACGTCTACCTGCTCCTAAAAAGGTCTGGCTCGGGTCCAAAAAGGTCTGGCTCGGGTCCAAAAAGGGTAGCGAGGGTCAACCTGCTCCTAAAAAGGTCTGGTCCGGGTCAAAAAAAGGAAGGGAGGGTCGTCTACCTGCTCCTAAAAAGGTCTGGCTCGGGTCCAAAAAGGTCTGGCTCGGGTCCAAAAAGGGTAGCGAGGGTCTACCTGCTCCTTAAAAGGTCTGGTCCGGGTCAAAAAAAGGTAGGGAGGGTCGTCTACCTGCTCCTAAAAAGGTCTGGCTCGGGTCCAAAAAGGTCTGGCTCGGGTCCAAAAAGGTCCGGCTCGGGTCCAAAAAGGGGAGCGAGGGTCTACCTGCTCCTAAAAAGGTCTGGTGAGGGTCAAAAAAAGGTAGGGAGGGTCGTCTACCTGCTCCTAAAAAGGTCTGGTCCGGGTCAAAAAAAGGTAGGGAGGGTCGTCTACCTACTCCTAAAAAGGTCTGGCTCGGGTCCAAAAAGGTCTGGTTTGGGTCCAAAAAGGGTAGCGAGGGTCTACCTGCTCCTAAAAAGGTCTGGCTCGGGTCCAAAAAGGTCCGGCTCGGGTCCAAAAAGGGGAGCGAGGGTCTACCTGCTCCTAAAAAGGTCTGGTGAGGGTCAAAAAAAGGTAGGGAGGGTCGTTTACCTGCTCCTAAAAAGGTCTGGCTCGGGTCCTAAAAGGTCTGGCTCGGGTCCAAAAAGGGTAGCGAGGGTCTACCTGCTCCTAAAAAGGTCTGGTCCGGGTCAAAAAAAGGTAGGGAGGGTCGTCTACCTGCTCCTAAAAAGGTCTGGCTCGGGTCCAAAAAGGGTAGCGAGGGTCAACCTGCTCCTAAAAAGGTCTGGTCCGGGTAAAAAAAAGGTAGGGAGGGTCGTCTACCTGCTCCTAAAAAGGTCTGGCTCGGCTCCAAAAAGGGAAGCGAGGGTCTACCTGCTCCTAAAAAGGTCTGGTCCGGGTCAAAAAAAGGTAGGGAAGGTCGTCTACCTGCTCCTAAAAAGGTCTGGCTCGGGTCCAAAAAGGTCTGGCTCGGGTCCAAAAAGGGTAGCGAGGGTCAAACTGCTCCTAAAAAGGTCTGGTGAGGGCCAAAAAAAGGTAGGGAGGGACGTCTACCTGCTCCTAAAAAGGTCTGGCTCGGGTCCAAAAAGGTCTGGCTCGGGTCCAAAAAGGGTAGCGAGGGTCAACCTGCTCCTAAAAAGGTCTGATCTTGGTCAAAAAAAGGTAGGGAGGGTCGTCTACCTGCTCCTAAGAAGGTCTGGCTCGGGTCCAAAAAGGGTAGCGAGGGTCTACCTGCTCCAAAAAAGGTCTGGTCCGGGTCAAAAAAAGGTAGGGAGGGTCGTCTACCTGCTCCTAAAAAGGTCTGGCTCGGGTCCAAAAAGGTCTGGCTCGGGTCCAAAAAGGGAAGCGAGGGTCTACCTGCTCCTAAAAAGGTCTGGTCCGGGTCAAAAAAAGGTAGGGAGGGTCGTCTACCTGCTCCTAAAAAGGTCTGGCTCGGGTCCAAAAAGGGTAGCGAGGGTCAACCTGCTCCTAAAAAGGTCTGGTCCGGGTCAAAAAAAAAATAGGGAGGGTCGTCTACCTGCTCCTAAAAAGGTCTGGCTCGGGTCCAAAAAGGTCTGGCTCGGGTCCAAAAAGGGAAGCGAGGGTCTACCTGCTCCTAAAAAGGTCTGGTCCGGGTCAAAAAAAGGTAGGGAGGGTCGTCTACCTGCTCCTAAAAAGGTCTGGCTCGGGTCCAAAAAGGGTAGCGAGGGTCAACCTGCTCCTAAAAAGGTCTGGTCCGGGTCAAAAAAAGGTAGGGAGGGTCGTCTACCTGCTCCTAAAAAGGTCTGGCTCGGGTCCAAAAAGGTCTGGCTCGGGTCCAAAAAGGGTAGCGAGGGTCAACCTGCTCCTAAAAAGGTCTGGTCCGGGTCAAAAAAAGGTAGGGAGGGTCGTCTACCTGCTCCTAAAAAGGTCTGGCTCGGGTCCAAAAAGGTCTGGCTCGGGTCCAAAAAGGTCCGGCTCGGGTCCAAAAAGGGGAGCGAGGGTCTACCTGCTCCTAAAAAGGTCTGGTGAGGGTCAAAAAAAGGTAGGGAGGGTCGTCTACCTGCTCCTAAATAGGTCTGGCTCGGGTCCAAAAAGGTCTGGCTCGGGTCCAAAAAGGTCCGGCTCGGGTCCAAAAAGGGGAGCGAGGGTCTACCTGCTCCTAAAAAGGTCTGGTGAGGGTCAAAAAAAGGTAGGGAGGGTCGTCTACCTGCTCCTAAAAAGGTCTGGCTCGGGTCCAAAAAGGGTAGCGAGGGTCTACCTGCTCCTAAAAAGGTCTGGTCCGGGTCAAAAAAAGGTAGGGAGGGTCGTCTACCTGCTCCTAAAAAGGTCTGGCTCGGGTCCAAAAAGGGTAGCGAGGGTCAACCTGCTCCTAAAAAGGTCTGGTCCGGGTCAAAAAAAGGTAGGGAGGGTCGTCTACCTGCTCCTAAAAAGGTCTGGCTCGGGTCCAAAAAGGTCCGGCTCGGGTCCAAAAAGGGGAGCGAGGGTCTACCTGCTCCTAAAAAGGTCTGGTGAGGGTCAAAAAAAGGTAGGGAGGGTCGTCTACCTGCTCCTAAAAAGGTCTGGCTCGGGTCCAAAAAGGGTAGCGAGGGTCTACCTGCTCCTAAAAAGGTCTGGTCCGGGTCAAAAAAAGGTAGGGAGGGTCGTCTACCCGCTCCTAAAAAGGTCTGGCTCGGGTCCAAAAAGGGTAGCGAGGGTCAACCTGCTCCTAAAAAGGTCTGGTCCGGGTAAAAAAAAGGTAGGGAGGGTCGTCTACCTGCTCCTAAAAAGGTCTGGCTCGGGTCCAAAAAGGGAAGCGAGGGTCTACCTGCTCCTAAAAAGGTCTGGTCCGGGTCAAAAAAAGGTAGGGAGGGTCGTCTACCTGCTCCTAAAAAGGTCTGGCTCGGGTCCAAAAAGGTCCGGCTCGGGTCCAAAAAGGGGAGCGAGGGTCTACCTGCTCCTAAAAAGGTCTGGTGAGGGCCAAAAAAAGGTAGGGAGGGACGTCTACCTGCTCCTAAAAAGGTCTGGCTCGGGTCCAAAAAGGTCTGGCTCGGGTCCAAAAAGGGTAGCGAGGGTCAACCTGCTCCTAAAAAGGTCTGGTCCGGATCAAAAAAAGGAAGGGAGGGTCGTCTACCTGCTCCTAAAAAGGTCTGGCTCGGGTCCAAAAAGGTCTGGCTCGGGTCCAAAAAGGTCCGGCTCGGGTCCAAAAAGGGGAGCGAGGGTCTACCTGCTCCTAAAAAGGTCTGGTGAGGGTCAAAAAAAGGAAGGGAGGGTCGTCTACCTGCTCCTAAAAAGGTCTGGCTCGGGTCCAAAAAGGTCTGGCTCGGGTCCAAAAAGGTCCGGCTCGGGTCCAAAAAGGGGAGCGAGGGTCTACCTGCTCCTAAAAAGGTCTGGTCATGGTCAAAAAAAGGAAGGGAGGGTCGTCTACCTGCTCCTAAAAAGGTCTGGCTCGGGTCCAAAAAGGTCTGGCTCGGGTCCAAAAAGGGTAGCGAGGGTCTACCTGCTCCTAAAAAGGTCTGGTGAGGGTCAAAAAAAGGTAGGGAGGGTCGTCTACCTGCTCCTAAGAAGGTCTGGCTCGGGTCCAAAAAGGGTAGCGAGGTTCTACCTGCTCCTAAAAAGGTCTGGCTCGGGTCCAAAAAGGGTAGCGAGGGTCAACCTGCTCCTAAAAAGGTCTGGTCCGGGTCAAAAAAAGGTAGGGAGGGTCGTCTACCTGCTCCTAAAAAGGTCTGGCTCGGGTCCAAAAAGGTCTGGCTCGGGTATAAAAAGGGTAGCGAGGGTTTACCTGCTCCTAAAAAGGTCTGGTCCGGGTCAAAAAAAGGTAGGGAGGGTCGTCTACCTGCTCCTAAAAAGGTCTGGCTCGGGTCCAAAAAGGGTAGCGAGGGTCAACCTACTCCTAAAAAGGTCTGGTCCGGGTAAAAAAAAGGTAGGGAGGGTCGTCTACCTGCTCCTAAAAAGGTCTGGCTCGGGTCCAAAAAGGGAAGCGAGGGTCCACCTGCTCCTAAAAAGGTCTGGTCCGGGTCAAAAAAAGGTAGGGAGGGTCGTCTACCTGCTCCTAAAAAGGTCTGGCTCGGGTCCAAAAAGGTCCGGCTCGGGTCCAAAAAGGGGAGCGAGGGTCTACCTGCTCCTAAAAAGGTCTGGTGAGGGCCAAAAAAAGGTAGGGAGGGACGTCTACCTGCTCCTAAAAAAGTCTGGCTCGGGTCCAAAAAGGTCTGGCTCGGGTCCAAAAAGGTCCGGCTCGGGTCCAAAAAGGGGAGCGAGGGTCTACCTGCTCCTAAAAAGGTCTGGTGAGGGTCAAAAAAAGGTAGGGAGGGTCGTCTACCTGCTCCTAAAAAGGTCTGGTCCGGGTCAAAAAAAGGTAGGGAGGGTCGTCTACCTGCTCCTAAAAAGGTCTGGCTCGGGTCCAAAAAGGGTAGCGAGGGACAACCTGCTCCTAAAAAGGTCTGGTCCGGGTCCAAAAAGGTCTGGCTCGGGTCTAAAAAGGGAAGCGAGGGTCTACCTGCTCCTAAAAAGGTCTGGTCCGGGTCAAAAAAAGGTAGGGAGGGTCGTCTACCTGCTCCTAAAAGGGTCTGGCTCGGGTCCAAAAAGGGAAGCGAGGGTCTACCTGCTCCTAAAAAGGTCTGGTCCGGGTCAAAAAAAGGTAGGGAGGGTCGTCTACCTGCTCCTAAAAAGGTCTGGCTCGGGTCCAAAAAGGTCCGGCTCGGGTCCAAAAAGGGAAGCGAGGGTCTACCTGCTCCTAAAAAGGTCTGGTGAGGGTCAAAAAAAGGTAGGGAGGGACGTCTACCTGCTCCTAAAAAGGTCTGGCTCGGGTCCAAAAAGGGTAGCGAGGGTCTACCTGCTCCTAAAAAGGTCTGGTCCGGGTCAAAAAAAGGTAGGGAGGGTCGTCTACCTGCTCCTAAAAAGGTCTGGCTCGGGTCCAAAAAGGTCTGGCTCGGGTCCAAAAAGGTCCGGCTCGGGTCCAAAAAGGGGAGCGAGGGTCTACCTGCTCCTAAAAAGGTCTGGTGAGGGTCAGAAAAAGGTAGGGAGGGTCGTCTACCTGCTCCTAAAAAGGTCTGGCTTGGGTCCAAAAAGGTCTGGCTCGGGTCCAAAAAGGTCTGGCTCGGGTCCAAAAAGGGAAGCGAGGGTCTACCTGCTCCTAAAAAGGTCTGGTCCGGGTCAAAAAAAGGTAGGGAGGGTCGTCTACCTGCTCCTAAAAAGGTCTGGCTCGGGTCCAAAAAGGGAAGCGAGGGTCTACCTGCTCCTAAAAAGGTCTGGTGAGGGTCAAATAAAGGTAGGGAGGGACGTCTACCTGCTCCTAAAAAGGTCTGGCTCGGGTCCAAAAAGGTCTGGCTCGGGTCCAAAAAGGGTAGCGAGGGTTCCTGCTCCTAAAAAGGTCTGGTCCGGGTCAAAAAAAGGTAGGGAGGGTCGTCTACCTGCTCCTAAAAAGGTCTGGCTCGGGTCCAAAAAGGTCTGGCTCGGGTCCAAAAAGGTCCGGCTCGGGTCCAAAAAGGGGAGCGAGGGTCTACCTGCTCCTAAAAAGGTCTGGTGAGGGTCAAAAAAAGGTAGGGAGGGTCGTCTACCTGCTCCTAAAAAGGTCTGGCTCGGGTCCAAAAAGGTCCGGCTCGGGTCCAAAAAGGGGAGCGAGGGTCTACCTGCTCCTAAAAAGGTCTGGTGAGGGTCAAAAAAAGGTAGGGAGGGACGTCTTCCTGCTCCTAAAAAGGTCTGGCTCGGGTCCAAAAAGGTCTGGCTCGGGTCCAAAAAGGGAAGCGAGGGTCTACCTGCTCCTAAAAAGGTCTGGTCCGAGTCAAAAAAATTGGCCAAGTGCGAGTCGTACTCCCGCACTGAGGGTTCCGTACAAATTCTATTTTTGACGTATAAAAAAAACTACTGAATAGATTTCGTTCAAACCAATTTTCGTTGGTAGTTTTTATGGTAATGTACATTATATATTTATTTCAGTTTTATCATCCTCTTATTTTAGAAGTTAGAGGGGGGGGACACACATTTTTCCACTTTGGAAGGGTCTGTCACGCAAAGTATTAACTTAAGAAAAAAATTAGCTTAGAAACCTTTATATAATTTTTAAAGACCTATCCATAGATACCCCACACGTATATGTTCGATGAAAAAAAATATTTTCAGTTTCAGTTCTAACTATGGGGACCCCCCATTTTTTTTATTTTTTTTCTATTTACGTGTGAAAACCTTGTTGCGGTTTACGGAATACATCTACTCACTAAGTTTCAACAGTATAGTACTTATAGTTTCGGAAAAAAGTGGCTGTGACAGACTGGCGGACAGACAGACAGACAGACAGACAGACAGACAGACAGACATGACGAATCTATAAGGGTTCCGTTTTTTTGCCATTTTGGCTACGGAACCCTAAAAAGGTAGGGAGGGTCGTCTACCTGCTCCTAAAAAGGTCTGGCTCGGGTCCAAAAAGGTCTGGCTCGGGTCCAAAAAGGTCCGGCTCGGGTCCAAAAAGGGGAGCGAGGGTCTACCTGCTCCTAAAAAGGTCTGGTGAGGGTCAAAAAAAGGTAGGGAGGGTCGTCTACCTGCTCCTAAAAAGGTCTGGCTCGGGTCCAAAAAGGGTAGCGAGGGTCAACCTGCTCCTAAAAAGGTCTGGTGAGGGTCAAAAAAAGGTAGGGAGGGTCGTCTACCTGCTCCTAAAAAGGTCTGGCTCGGGTCCAAAAAGGTCTGGCTCGGGTCCAAAAAGGTCCGGTTCGGGTCCAAAAAGGGTAGCGAGGGTCTACCTGCTCCTAAAAAGGTCTGGCTCGGGTCCAAAAAGGGTAGCGAGGGTCAACCTGCTCCTAAAAAGGTCTGGTCCGGGTCAAAAAAAGGTAGGGAGGGTCGTCTACCTGCTCCTAAAAAGGTCTGGCTCGGGTCCAAAAAGGTCTGGCTCGGGTCCAAAAAGGGTAGCGAGGGTCTACCTGCTCCTAAAAAGGTCTGGTGAGGGTCAAAAAAAGGTAGGGAGGGTCGTCTACCTGCTCCTAAGAAGGTCTGGCTCGGGTCCAAAAAGGGTAGCGAGGGTCTACCTGCTCCTAAAAAGGTCTGGCTCGGGTCCAAAAAGGGTAGCGAGGGTCAACCTGCTCCAAAAAAGGTCTGGTCCGGGTCAAAAAAAGGTAGGGAGGGTCGTCTACCTGCTCCTAAAAAGGTCTGGCTCGGGTCCAAAAAGGGAAGCGAGGGTCTACCTGCTCCTAAAAAGGTCTGGTCCGGGTCAAAAAAAGGTAGGGAGGGTCGTCTACCTGCTCCTAAAAAGGTCTGGCTCGGGTCCAAAAAGGTCTGGCTCGGGTCCAAAAAGGGTAGCAAGGGTCTACCTGCTCCTAAAAAGGTCTGGTGAGGGTCAAAAAAAGGTAGGGAGGGTCGTCTACCTGCTCCTAAAAAGGTTTGGCTCGGGTCCAAAAAGGTCTGGCTCGGGTCCAAAAAGGGTAGCAAGGGTCTACCTGCTCCTAAATAGGTCTGGTCCGGGTCAAAAAAAGGTAGGGAGGGTCGTCTACCTGCTCCTAAAAAGGTCTGGCTCGGGTCCAAAAAGGGTAGCGAGGGTCTACCTGCTCCTAAAAAGGTTCGGTGAGGGTCAAAAAAGGTAGGGAGGGTCGTCTACCTGCTCCTTAAAAGGTCTGGCTCGGGTCCAAAAAGGGAAGCGAGGGTCTACCTGCTCCTAAAAAGGTCTGGCGAGGGTCCAAAAAGGGTAGCGAGGGTCTACCTGCTCCTAAAAAGGTCTGGTGAGGGTCAAAAAAAGGTAGGGAGGGTCGTCTACCTGCTCCTAAAAAGGTCTGGCTTGGGTCCAAAAAGGTCTGGCTCGGGTCCAAAAAGGGTAGCGAGGGTCTACCTGCTCCTAAAAAGGTCTGGTCCGGGTCAAAAAAAGGTAGGGAGGGTTGTCTACCTGCTCCTAAAAAGGTCTGGCTAGGGTCCAAAAAGGTCTGGCTCGGGTCCAAAAAGGGTAGCGAGGGTCTACCTGCTCCTAAAACGGTCTGGTCCGGGTCAAAAAAAGGTAGGGAGGGTCGTCTACCTGCTCCTAAAAAGGTCTGGCTCGGGTCCAAAAAGGATAGCGAGGGTCTACCTGCTCCTAAAAAGGTCTGGTGAGGGTCAAAAAAAGGTAGGGAGGGTCGTCTACCTGCTCCTAAAAAGGTCTGGCTCGGGTCCAAAAAGGGTAGCGAGGGTCAACCTGCTCCTAAAAAGGTCTGGTGAGGGTCAAATAAAGGTAGGGAGGGACGTCTACCTGCTCCTAAAAAGGTCTGGCTCGGGTCCAAAAAGGTCTGGCTCGGGTCCAAAAAGGGTAGCGAGGGTTCCTGCTCCTAAAAAGGTCTGGTCCGGGTCAAAAAAAGGTAGGGAGGGTCGTCTACCTGCTCCTAAAAAGGTCTGGCTCGGGTCCAAAAAAGTCTGGCTCGGGTCCAAAAAGGTCCGGCTCGGGTCCAAAAAGGGGAGCGAGGGTCTACCTGCTCCTAAAAAGGTCTGGTGAGGGTCAAAAAAAGGTAGGGAGGGTCGTCTACCTGCTCCTAAAAAGGTCTGGCTCGGGTCCAAAAAGGTCCGGCTCGGGTCCAAAAAGGGGAGCGAGGGTCTACCTGCTCCTAAAAAGGTCTGGTGAGGGTCAAAAAAAGGTAGGGAGGGACGTCTTCCTGCTCCTAAAAAGGTCTGGCTCGGGTCCAAAAAGGTCTGGCTCGGGTCCAAAAAGGGAAGCGAGGGTCTACCTGCTCCTAAAAAGGTCTGGTCCGAGTCAAAAAAAGGTAGGGAGGGTCGTCTACCTGCTCCTAAAAAGGTCTGGCTCGGGTCCAAAAAGGTCTGGCTCGGGTCCAAAAAGGTCCGGCTCGGGTCCAAAAAGGGGAGCGAGGGTCTACCTGCTCCTAAAAAGGTCTGGTGAGGGTCAAAAAAAGGTAGGGAGGGTCGTCTACCTGCTCCTAAAAAGGTCTGGCTCGGGTCCAAAAAGGGTAGCGAGGGTCAACCTGCTCCTAAAAAGGTCTGGTGAGGGTCAAAAAAAGGTAGGGAGGGTCGTCTACCTGCTCCTAAAAAGGTCTGGCTCGGGTCCAAAAAGGTCTGGCTCGGGTCCAAAAAGGTCCGGTTCGGGTCCAAAAAGGGTAGCGAGGGTCTACCTGCTCCTAAAAAGGTCTGGCTCGGGTCCAAAAAGGGTAGCGAGGGTCAACCTGCTCCTAAAAAGGTCTGGTCCGGGTCAAAAAAAGGTAGGGAGGGTCGTCTACCTGCTCCTAAAAAGGTCTGGCTCGGGTCCAAAAAGGTCTGGCTCGGGTCCAAAAAGGGTAGCGAGGGTCTACCTGCTCCTAAAAAGGTCTGGTGAGGGTCAAAAAAAGGTAGGGAGGGTCGTCTACCTGCTCCTAAGAAGGTCTGGCTCGGGTCCAAAAAGGGTAGCGAGGGTCTACCTGCTCCTAAAAAGGTCTGGCTCGGGTCCAAAAAGGGTAGCGAGGGTCAACCTGCTCCAAAAAAGGTCTGGTCCGGGTCAAAAAAAGGTAGGGAGGGTCGTCTACCTGCTCCTAAAAAGGTCTGGCTCGGGTCCAAAAAGGGAAGCGAGGGTCTACCTGCTCCTAAAAAGGTCTGGTCCGGGTCAAAAAAAGGTAGGGAGGGTCGTCTACCTGCTCCTAAAAAGGTCTGGCTCGGGTCCAAAAAGGTCTGGCTCGGGTCCAAAAAGGTCTGGCTCGGGTCCAAAAAGGGTAGCAAGGGTCTACCTGCTCCTAAAAAGGTCTGGTGAGGGTCAAAAAAAGGTAGGGAGGGTCGTCTACCTGCTCCTAAAAAGGTTTGGCTCGGGTCCAAAAAGGTCTGGCTCGGGTCCAAAAAGGGTAGCAAGGGTCTACCTGCTCCTAAATAGGTCTGGTCCGGGTCAAAAAAAGGTAGGGAGGGTCGTCTACCTGCTCCTAAAAAGGTCTGGCTCGGGTCCAAAAAGGGTAGCGAGGGTCTACCTGCTCCTAAAAAGGTTCGGTGAGGGTCAAAAAAGGTAGGGAGGGTCGTCTACCTGCTCCTAAAAAGGTCTGGCTCGGGTCCAAAAAGGGTAGCGAGGGTCTACCTGCTCCTTAAAAGGTCGGGTCCGGGTCAAAAAAAGGTAGGGAGGGTCGTCTACCTGCTCCTTAAAAGGTCTGGCTCGGGTCCAAAAAGGGAAGCGAGGGTCTACCTGCTCCTAAAAAGGTCTGGCGAGGGTCCAAAAAGGGTAGCGAGGGTCTACCTGCTCCTAAAAAGGTCTGGTGAGGGTCAAAAAAAGGTAGGGAGGGTCGTCTACCTGCTCCTAAAAAGGTCTGGCTTGGGTCCAAAAAGGTCTGGCTCGGGTCCAAAAAGGGTAGCGAGGGTCTACCTGCTCCTAAAAAGGTCTGGTCCGGGTCAAAAAAAGGTAGGGAGGGTTGTCTACCTGCTCCTAAAAAGGTCTGGCTAGGGTCCAAAAAGGTCTGGCTCGGGTCCAAAAAGGGTAGCGAGGGTCTACCTGCTCCTAAAACGGTCTGGTCCGGGTCAAAAAAAGGTAGGGAGGGTCGTCTACCTGCTCCTAAAAAGGTCTGGCTCGGGTCCAAAAAGGATAGCGAGGGTCTACCTGCTCCTAAAAAGGTCTGGCTCGGGTCCAAAAAGGGTAGCGAGGGTCTACCTGCTCCTAAAAAGGTCTGGTCCGGGTCAAAAAAAGGTAGGGAGGGTCGTCTACCTGTTCCTAAAAAGGTTTGGCTAAGGTCCAAAAAGGGTAGCGAGGGTCTACTTGCTCCTTAAAAGGTTTGGTGAGGGTCAAAAAAAGGTAGGGAGGGTCGTCAACCTGCTCCTAAAAAGGTCTGGCTCGGGTCCAAAAAGGGTAGCGAGGGTCTACCTGCTCCTAAAAAGGTTTGGTGAGGGTCAAAAAAAGGTAGGGAGGGTCGTCTACCTGCTCCTTAAAAGGTCTGGATCGGGTCCAAAAAGGTCTGGCTCGGGTCCAAAAAGGGTAGCGAGGGTCTACCTGCTCCTAAAAAGGTCTGGTCCGGGTCAAAAAAAGGTAGGGAGGGTCGTCTACCTGCTCCTAAAAAGGTCTGGCGAGGGTCCAAAAAGGGTAGCGAGGGTCTACCTGCTCCTAAAAAGGTCTGGTCCGGGTCAAAAAAAGGTAGAAAGGGTCGGATACCTGCTCCTAAAAAGGTCTGGCTCGGGTCCAAAAAGGTCTGGCTCGGGTCCAAAAAGGGTAGCAAGGGTCTACCTGCTCCTAAAAAGGTCTGGTGAGGGTCAAAAAAAGGTAGGGAGGGTCGTCTACCTGCTCCTAAAAAGGTTTGGCTCGGGTCCAAAAAGGTCTGGCTCGGGTCCAAAAAGGGTAGCGAGGGTCTACCTGCTCCTAAATAGGTCTGGTCCGGGTCAAAAAAAGGTAGGGAGGGTCGTCTACCTGCTCCTAAAAAGGTCTGGCTCGGGTCCAAAAAGGGTAGCGAGGGTCTACCTGCTCCTAAAAAGGTTTGGTGAGGGTCAAAAAAGGTAGGGAGGGTCGTCTACCTGCTCCTAAAAAGGTCTGGCTCGGGTCCAAAAAGGTCTGGCTCGGGTCCAAAAAGGGTAGCGAGGGTTCCTGCTCCTAAAAAGGTCTGGTCCGGGTCAAAAAAAGGTAGGGAGGGTCGTCTACCTGCTCCTAAAAAGGTCTGGCTCGGGTCCAAAAAGGTCCGGCTTGGGTCCAAAAAGGGAAGCGAGGGTCTACCTGCTCCTAAAAAGGTCTGGTGAGGGTCAAATAAAGGTAGGGAGGGTCGTCTACCTGCTCCTAAAAAGGTCTGGCGAGGGTCCAAAAAGGGTAGCGAGGGTCTACCTGCTCCTAAAAAGGTCTGGTCCGGGTCAAAAAAAGGTAGAAAGGGTCGGATACCTGCTCCTAAAAAGGTCTGGCTCGGGTCCAAAAAGGTCTGGCTCGGGTCCAAAAAGGTCCGGCTCGGGTCCAAAAAGGGAAGCGAGGGTCTACCTGCTCCTAAAAAGGTCTGGTGAGGGTCAAATAAAGGTAGGGAGGGACGTCTACCTGCTCCTAAAAAGGTCTGGCTCGGGTCCAAAAAGGTCTGGCTCGGGTCCAAAAAGGGTAGCGAGGGTTCCTGCTCCTAAAAAGGTCTGGTCCGGGTCAAAAAAAGGTAGGGAGGGTCGTCTACCTGCTCCTAAAAAGGTCTGGCTCGGGTCCAAAAAGGTCTGGCTCGGGTCCAAAAAGGTCCGGCTCGGGTCCAAAAAGGGGAGCGAGGGTCTACCTGCTCCTAAAAAGGTCTGGTGAGGGTCAAAAAAAGGTAAGGAGGGTCGTCTACCTGCTCCTAAAAAGGTCTGGCTCGGGTCCAAAAAGGTCCGGCTCGGGTCCAAAAAGGGGAGCGAGGGTCTACCTGCTCCTAAAAAGGTCTGGTGAGGGTCAAAAAAAGGTAGGGAGGGACGTCTACCTGCTCCTAAAAAGGTCTGGCTCGGGTCCAAAAAGGTCTGGCTCGGGTCCAAAAAGGGAAGCGAGGGTCTACCTGCTCCTAAAAAGGTCTGGTCCGAGTCAAAAAAAGGTAGGGAGGGTCGTCTACCTGCTCCTAAAAAGGTCTGGCTCGGGTCCAAAAAGGTCTGGCTCGGGTCCAAAAAGGTCCGGCTCGGGTCCAAAAAGGGGAGCGAGGGTCTACCTGCTCCTAAAAAGGTCTGGTGAGGGTCAAAAAAAGGTAGGGAGGGTCGTCTACCTGCTCCTAAAAAGGTCTGGCTCGGGTCCAAAAAGGGTAGCGAGGGTCTACCTGCTCCTAAAAAGGTCTGGTCCGGGTCAAAAAAAGGTAGGGAGGGTCGTCTACCTGCTCCTAAAAAGGTCTGGCTCGGGTCCAAAAAGGGTAGCGAGGGTCAACCTGCTCCTAAAAAGGTCTGGTCCGGGTCAAAAAAAGGTAGGGAGGGTCGTCTACCTGCTCCTAAAAAGGTCTGGCTCGGGTCCAAAAAGGTCCGGCTCGGGTCCAAAAAGGGGAGCGAGGGTCTACCTGCTCCTAAAAAGGTCTGGTGAGGGTCAAAAAAAGGTAGGGAGGGTCGTCTACCTGCTCCTAAAAAGGTCTGGCTCGGGTCCAAAAAGGTCTGGCTCGGGTCCAAAAAGGTCCGGCTCGGGTCCAAAAAGGGGAGCGAGGGTCTACCTGCTCCTAAAAAGGTCTGGTGAGGGTCAAAAAAAGGTAGGGAGGGTCGTCTACCTGCTCCTAAAAAGGTCTGGCTCGGGTCCAAAAAAGTCTGGCTCGGGTCCAAAAAGGTCCGGTTCGGGTCCAAAAAGGGTAGCGAGGGTCTACCTGCTCCTAAAAAGGTCTGGTCCGGGTCAAAAAAAGGTAGGGAGGGTCGTCTACCTGCTCCTAAAAAGGTCTGGTCCGGGTCAAAAAAAGGTAGGGAGGGTCGTCTACCTGCTCCTAAAAAGGTCTGGCTCGGGTCCAAAAAGGGTAGCGAGGGTCAACCTGCTCCTAAAAAGGTCTGGTCCGGGTCAAAAAAAGGTAGGGAGGGTCGTCTACCTGCTCCTAAAAAGGTCTGGCTCGGGTCCAAAAAGGTCTGGCTCGGGTCAAAAAAGGGTAGCGAGGGTCTACCTGCTCCTAAAAAGGTCTGGTGAGGGTCAAAAAAAGGTAGGGAGGGTCGTCTACCTGCTCCTAAGAAGGTCTGGCTCGGGTCCAAAAAGGGTAGCGAGGGTCTACCTGCTCCTAAAAAGGTCTGGCTCGGGTCCAAAAAGGGTAGCGAGGGTCAACCTGCTCCAAAAAAGGTCTGGTCCGGGTCAAAAAAAGGTAGGGAGGGTCGTCTACCTGCTCCTAAAAAGGTCTGGCTCGGGTCCAAAAAGGGAAGCGAGGGTCTACCTGCTCCTAAAAAGGTCTGGTCCGGGTCAAAAAAAGGTAGGGAGGGTCGTCTACCTGCTCCTAAAAAGGTCTGGCTCGGGTCCAAAAAGGTCTGGCTCGGGTCCAAAAAGGGTAGCAAGGGTCTACCTGCTCCTAAAAAGGTCTGGTGAGGGTCAAAAAAAGGTAGGGAGGGTCGTCTACCTGCTCCTAAAAAGGTTTGGCTCGGGTCCAAAAAGGTCTGGCTCGGGTCCAAAAAGGGTAGCAAGGGTCTACCTGCTCCTAAATAGGTCTGGTCCGGGTCAAAAAAAGGTAGGGAGGGTCGTCTACCTGCTCCTTAAAAGGTCTGGTTTGGGTCCAAAAAGGGAAGCGAGGGTCTACCTGCTCCTAAAAAGGTCTGGCGAGGGTCCAAAAAGGGTAGCGAGGGTCTACCTGCTCCTAAAAAGGTTCGGTGAGGGTCAAAAAAGGTAGGGAGGGTCGTCTACCTGCTCCTAAAAAGGTCTGGCTCGGGTCCAAAAAGGGTAGCGAGGGTCTACCTGCTCCTTAAAAGGTCGGGTCCGGGTCAAAAAAAGGTAGGGAGGGTCGTCTACCTGCTCCTTAAAAGGTCTGGCTCGGGTCCAAAAAGGGAAGCGAGGGTCTACCTGCTCCTAAAAAGGTCTGGCGAGGGTCCAAAAAGGGTAGCGAGGGTCTACCTGCTCCTAAAAAGGTCTGGTGATGGTCAAAAAAAGGTAGGGAGGGTCGTCTACCTGCTCCTAAAAAGGTCTGGCTTGGGTCCAAAAAGGTCTGGCTCGGGTCCAAAAAGGGTAGCGAGGGTCTACCTGCTCCTAAAAAGGTCTGGTCCGGGTCAAAAAAAGGTAGGGAGGGTTGTCTACCTGCTCCTAAAAAGGTCTGGCTAGGGTCCAAAAAGGTCTGGCTCGGGTCCAAAAAGGGTAGCGAGGGTCTACCTGCTCCTAAAACGGTCTGGTCCGGGTCAAAAAAAGGTAGGGAGGGTCGTCTACCTGCTCCTAAAAAGGTCTGGCTCGGGTCCAAAAAGGATAGCGAGGGTCTACCTGCTCCTAAAAAGGTCTGGCTCGGGTCCAAAAAGGGTAGCGAGGGTCTACCTGCTCCTAAAAAGGTCTGGTCCGGGTCAAAAAAAGGTAGGGAGGGTCGTCTACCTGTTCCTAAAAAGGTTTGGCTAAGGTCCAAAAAGGGTAGCGAGGGTCTACTTGCTCCTTAAAAGGTTTGGTGAGGGTCAAAAAAAGGTAGGGAGGGTCGTCAACCTGCTCCTAAAAAGGTCTGGCTCGGGTCCAAAAAGGGTAGCGAGGGTCTACCTGCTCCTAAAAAGGTTTGGTGAGGGTCAAAAAAAGGTAGGGAGGGTCGTCTACCTGCTCCTAAAAAGGTCTGGATCGGGTCCAAAAAGGTCTGGCTCGGGTCCAAAAAGGGTAGCGAGGGTCTACCTGCTCCTAAAAAGGTCTGGTCCGGGTCAAAAAAAGGTAGGGAGGGTCGTCTACCTGCTCCTAAAAAGGTCTGGCGAGGGTCCAAAAAGGGTAGCGAGGGTCTACCTGCTCCTAAAAAGGTCTGGTCCGGGTCAAAAAAAGGTAGAAAGGGTCGGATACCTGCTCCTAAAAAGGTCTGGCTCGGGTCCAAAAAGGTCTGGCTCGGGTCCAAAAAGGGTAGCAAGGGTCTACCTGCTCCTAAAAAGGTCTGGTGAGGGTCAAAAAAAGGTAGGGAGGGTCGTCTACCTGCTCCTAAAAAGGTTTGGCTCGGGTCCAAAAAGGTCTGGCTCGGGTCCAAAAAGGGTAGCGAGGGTCTACCTGCTCCTAAATAGGTCTGGTCCGGGTCAAAAAAAGGTAGGGAGGGTCGTCTACCTGCTCCTAAAAAGGTCTGGCTCGGGTCCAAAAAGGGTAGCGAGGGTCTACCTGCTCCTAAAAAGGTTTGGTGAGGGTCAAAAAAGGTAGGGAGGGTCGTCTACCTGCTCCTAAAAAGGTCTGGCTCGGGTCCAAAAAGGGTAGCGAGGCTCTACCTGCTCCTAAAAAGGTCTGGTGAGGGTCAAAAAAAGGTAGGGAGGGTCGTCTACCTGCTCCTAAAAAGGTCTGGCTCGGGTCCAAAAAGGGTAGCGAGGGTCTACCTGCTCCTAAAAAGGTCTGGTCCGGGTCAAAAAAAGGTAGGGAGGGTCGTCTACCTGCTCCTAAAAAGGTCTGGCTAGGGTCCAAAAAGGGTAGCGAGGGTCTACCTGCTCCGAAAAAGGTCTGGTCCGGGTCAAAAAAAGGTAGGGAGGGTCGTCTACCTGCTCCTAAAAAGGTCTGGCTCGGGTCCAAAAAGGGTAGCGAGGGTCCAAAAAGGGTAGCGAGGGTCTACCTGCTCTTAAAAACGTCTGGTCCGGGTCAAAAAAAGGTTGGGATGGTCGTCTACCTGCTCCTAAAAAGGTCTGGCTCGGGTCCAAAAAGGGTAGCGAGGGTCTACCTGCTCCTTAAAAGGTCGGGTCCGGGTCAAAAAAAGGTAGGGAGGGTCGTCTACCTGCTCCTTAAAAGGTCTGGCTCGGGTCCAAAAAGGGAAGCGAGGGTCTACCTGCTCCTAAAAAGGTCTGGCGAGGGTCCAAAAAGGGTAGCGAGGGTCTACCTGCTCCTAAAAAGGTCTGGTGAGGGTCAAAAAAAGGTAGGGAGGGTCGTCTACCTGCTCCTAAAAAGGTCTGGCTTGGGTCCAAAAAGGTCTGGCTCGGGTCCAAAAAGGGTAGCGAGGGTCTACCTGCTCCTAAAAAGGTCTGGTCCGGGTCAAAAAAAGGTAGGGAGGGTCGTCTACCTGCTCCTAAAAAGGTCTGGCTAGGGTCCAAAAAGGTCTGGCTCGGGTCCAAAAAGGGTAGCGAGGGTCTACCTGCTCCTAAAAAGGTCTGGTCCGGGTCAAAAAAAGGTAGGGAGGGTCGTCTACCTGCTCCTAAAAAGGTCTGGCTCGGGTCCAAAAAGGATAACGAGGGTCTACCTGCTCCTAAAAAGGTCTGGTGAGGGTCAAAAAAAGTTAGGGAGGGTCGTCTACCTGCTCCTAAAAAGGTCTGGCTCGGGTCCAAAAAGGGTAGCGAGGGTCTACCTGCTCCTAAAAAGGTCTGGTCCGGGTCAAAAAAAGGTAGGGAGGGTCGTCTACCTGCTCCTAAAAAGGTTTGGCTAAGGTCCAAAAAGGGTAGCGAGGGTCTACTTGCTCCTTAAAAGGTTTGGTGAGGGTCAAAAAAAGGTAGGGAGGGTCGTCAACCTGCTCCTAAAAAGGTCTGGCTCGGGTCCAAAAAGGTCTGGCTCGGGTCCAAAAAGGGTAGCGAGGGTCTACCTGCTCCTAAAAAGGTCTGGTCCGGGTCAAAAAAAGGTAGGGAGGGTCGTCTACCTGCTCCTAAAAAGGTCTGGCGAGGGTCCAAAAAGGGTAGCGAGGGTCTACCAGCTCCTAAAAAGGTCTGGTCCGGGTCAAAAAAAGGTAGGAAGGGTCGGATACCTGCTCCTAAAAAGGTCTGGCTCGGGTCCAAAAAGGTCTGGCTCGGGTCCAAAAAGGGTAGCAAGGGTCTACCTGCTCCTAAAAAGGTCTGGTGAGGGTCAAAAAAAGGTAGGGAGGGTCGTCTACCTGCTCCTAAAAAGGTCTGGCTTGGGTCCAAAAAGGTCTGGCTCGGGTCCAAAAAGGGTAGCGAGGGTCTACCTGCTCCTAAAAAGGTCTGGTCCGGGTCAAAAAAAGGTAGGGAGGGTCGTCTACCTGCTCCTAAAAAGGTCTGGCTAGGGTCCAAAAAGGTCTGGCGAGGGTCCAAAAAGGGTAGCGAGGGTCTACCTGCTCCTAAAAAGGTCTGGTCCGGGTCAAAAAAAGGTAGGGAGGGTCGTCTACCTGCTCCTTAAAAGGTCTGGCTCGGGTCCAAAAAGGTCTGGCTCGGGTCCAAAAAGGGTAGCGAGGGTCTGCCTGCTCCTAAAAAGGTCTGGTCCGGGTCCAAAAAAGGTAAAGAGGGTCGCTAAAAAGGTCTGAATCGGGTCCAAAAAGGGTAGGGAGGGTCTACCTGCTCCTTAAGAGGTCTGGTCCGGGTCCAAAAAAGGTAGGGAGGGTCGTCTACCTGCTCCTAAAAAAATCTGGTTCGGGTCCAAAAAGGGTAGGGAGTTTCTACCTGCTCCTAAAAAGATCTGGTCCGGGCCCAAAAAAGGTAAAGAGGGTCGTCTACCTGCTCCTAAAAAGGTCTGGTTCGGGTCCAAAAAGGGTAGGGAGGGTCTACCTGCTCCTTAAAAGGTCTGGTCCGGGTCCAAAAAAGGTAAAGAGGGTCGTCTTCCTGCTCCTAAGAAGGTGTGGTTCGGGTCCAAAAAGGGTAGGGAGGGTCTGCCTGCTCCTAAAAAGGTCTGGTGCGGGTCCAAAAAAGGTAAAGAGGGTCGTCTACCTGCTCCTAAAAAGGTCTGGTTCGGGTCCAAAAAAGGTAGGGAGGGTCGTCTACCTGCTCCTAAAAAGATCTGGTCCGGGTCAAAAAAAGGTAGGGAGGGTCGTCTACCTGCTCCTAAAAAGGTCTGGCTCGGGTCCAAAAAGGGTAGCGAGGGTCAACCTGCTCCTAAAAAGGTCTGGTCCGAGTCAAAAAAAGGTAGGGAGGGTCGTCTACCTGCTCCTAAAAAGGTCTGGCTCGGGTCCAAAAAGGGAAGCGAGGGTCTACCTGCTTCTAAAAAGGTCTGGTCCGGGTCAAAAAAAGGTAGGGAGGGTCGTCTACCTGCTCCTAAAAAGGTCTGGCTCGGGTCCAAAAAGGTCCGGCTCGGGTCCAAAAAGGGAAGCGAGGGTCTAACTGCTCCTAAAAAGGTCTGGTGAGGGTCAAAAAAAGGTAGGGAGGGACGTCTACCTGCTCCTAAAAAGGTCTGGCTCGGGTCCAAAAAGGTCTGGCTCGGGTCCAAAAAGGGTAGCGAGGGTCTACCTGCTCCTAAAAAGGTCTGGCTCGGGTCCAAAAAGGGAAGCGAGGGTCTACCTGCTCCTAAAAAGGTCTGGTCCGGGTCAAAAAAAGGTAGGGAGGGTCGTCTACCTGCTCCTAAAAAGGTCTGGCTCGGGTCCAAAAAGGTCCGGCTCGGGTCCAAAAAGGGGAGCGAGGGTCTACCTGCTCCTAAAAAGGTCTGGTGAGGGCCAAAAAAAGGTAGGGAGGGACGTCTACCTGCTCCTAAAAAGGTCTGGCTCGGGTCCAAAAAGGTCTGGCTCGGGTCCAAAAAGGGTAGCGAGGGTCAACCTGCTCCTAAAAAGGTCTGGTCCGGGTCAAAAAAAGGTAGGGAGGGTCGTCTACCTGCTCCTAAAAAGGTCTGGCTCGGGTCCAAAAAGGGTAGCGAGGGTCAACCTGCTCCTAAAAAGGTCTGGTCCGGGTAAAAAAAAGGTAGGGAGGGTCGTCTACCTGCTCCTAAAAAGGTCTGGCTCGGGTCCAAAAAGGGAAGCGAGGGTCTACCTGCTCCTAAAAAGGTCTGGTCCGGGTCAAAAAAAGGTAGGGAGGGTCGTCTACCTGCTCCTAAAAAGGTCTGGCTCGGGTCCAAAAAGGTCCGGCTCGGGTCCAAAAAGGGGAGCGAGGGTCTACCTGCTCCTAAAAAAGTCTGGTGAGGGCCAAAAAAAGGTAGGGAGGGACGTCTACCTGCTCCTAAAAAGGTCTGGCTCGGGTCCAAAAAGGTCTGGCTCGGGTCCAAAAAGGGTAGCGAGGGTCAACCTGCTCCAAAAAAGGTCTGGTCCGGGTCAAAAAAAGGAAGGGAGGGTAGTCTACCTGCTCCTAAAAAGGTATGGCTCGGGTCCAAAAAGGTCTGGCTCGGGTCCAAAAAGGGTAGCGAGGGTCTACCTGCTCCTTAAAAGGTCTGGTCCGGGTCAAAAAAAGGTAGGGAGGGTCGTCTACCTGCTCCTAAAAAGGTCTGGCTCGGGTCCAAAAAGGGTAGCGAGGGTCAACCTGCTCCTAAAAAGGTCTGGTCCGGGTAAAAAAAAGGTAGGGAGGGTCGTCTACCTGCTCCTAAAAAGGTCTGGCTCGGGTCCAAAAAGGGAAGCGAGGGTCTACCTGCTCCTAAAAAGGTCTGGTCCAAGTCAAAAAAAGGTAGGGAGGGTCGTCTACCTGCTCCTAAAAAGGTCTGGCTCGGGTCCAAAAAGGTCCGGCTCGGGTCCAAAAAGGGGAGCGAGGGTCTACCTGCTCCTAAAAAGGTCTGGTGAGGGCCAAAAAAAGGTAGGGAGGGACGTCTACCTGCTCCTAAAAAGGTCTGGCTCGGGTCCAAAAAGGTCTGGCTCGGGTCCAAAAAGGGTAGCGAGGGTCAACCTGCTCCTAAAAAGGTCTGGTCCGGGTCAAAAAAAGGAAGGGAGGGTCGTCTACCTGCTCCTAAAAAGGTCTGGCTCGGGTCCAAAAAGGTCTGGCTCGGGTCCAAAAAGGGTAGCGAGGGTCTACCTGCTCCTTAAAAGGTCTGGTCCGGGTCAAAAAAAGGTAGGGAGGGTCGTCTACCTGCTCCTAAAAAGGTCTGGCTCGGGTCCAAAAAGGTCTGGCTCGGGTCCAAAAAGGTCCGGCTCGGGTCCAAAAAGGGGAGCGAGGGTCTACCTGCTCCTAAAAAGGTCTGGTGAGGGTCAAAAAAAGGTAGGGAGGGTCGTCTACCTGCTCCTAAAAAGGTCTGGTCCGGGTCAAAAAAAGGTAGGGAGGGTCGTCTACCTGCTCCTAAAAAGGTCTGGCTCGGGTCCAAAAAGGTCTGGTTTGGGTCCAAAAAGGGTAGCGAGGGTCTACCTGCTCCTAAAAAGGTCTGGCTCGGGTCCAAAAAGGTCCGGCTCGGGTCCAAAAAGGGGAGCGAGGGTCTACCTGCTCCTAAAAAGGTCTGGTGAGGGTCAAAAAAAGGTAGGGAGGGTCGTCTACCTGCTCCTAAAAAGGTCTGGCTCGGGTCCTAAAAGGTCTGGCTCGGGTCCAAAAAGGGTAGCGAGGGTCTACCTGCTCCTAAAAAGGTCTGGTCCGGGTCAAAAAAAGGTAGGGAGGGTCGTCTACCTGCTCCTAAAAAGGTCTGGCTCGGGTCCAAAAAGGGTAGCGAGGGTCAACCTGCTCCTAAAAAGGTCTGGTCCGGGTAAAAAAAAGGTAGGGAGGGTCGTCTACCTGCTCCTAAAAAGGTCTGGCTCGGGTCCAAAAAGGGAAGCGAGGGTCTACCTGCTCCTAAAAAGGTCTGGTCCGGGTCAAAAAAAGGTAGGGAGGGTCGTCTACCTGCTCCTAAAAAGGTCTGGCTCGGGTCCAAAAAGGTCTGGCTCGGGTCCAAAAAGGGTAGCGAGGGTCAACCTGCTCCTAAAAAGGTCTGGTGAGGGCCAAAAAAAGGTAGGGAGGGACGTCTACCTGCTCCTAAAAAGGTCTGGCTCGGGTCCAAAAAGGTCTGGCTCGGGTCCAAAAAGGGTAGCGAGGGTCAACCTGCTCCTAAAAAGGTCTGATCTTGGTCAAAAAAAGGTAGGGAGGGTCGTCTACCTGCTCCTAAGAAGGTCTGGCTCGGGTCCAAAAAGGGTAGCGAGGGTCTACCTGCTCCAAAAAAGGTCTGGTCCGGGTCAAAAAAAGGTAGGGAGGGTCGTCTACCTGCTCCTAAAAAGGTCTGGCTCGGGTCCAAAAAGGTCTGGCTCGGGTCCAAAAAGGGAAGCGAGGGTCTACCTGCTCCTAAAAAGGTCTGGTCCGGGTCAAAAAAAGGTAGGGAGGGTCGTCTACCTGCTCCTAAAAAGGTCTGGCTCGGGTCCAAAAAGGGTAGCGAGGGTCAACCTGCTCCTAAAAAGGTCTGGTCCGGGTCAAAAAAAGGTAGGGAGGGTCGTCTACCTGCTCCTAAAAAGGTCTGGCTCGGGTCCAAAAAGGTCTGGCTCGGGTCCAAAAAGGGAAGCGAGGGTCTACCTGCTCCTAAAAAGGTCTGGTCCGGGTCAAAAAAAGGTAGGGAGGGTCGTCTACCTGCTCCTAAAAAGGTCTGGCTCGGGTCCAAAAAGGTCCGGCTCGGGTCCAAAAAGGGAAGCGAGGGTCTACCTGCTCCTAAAAAGGTCTGGTGAGGGTCAAAAAAAGGTAGGGAGGGACGTCTACCTGCTCCTAAAAAGGTCTGGCTCGGGTCCAAAAAGGTCCGGCTCGGGTCCAAAAAGGGAAGCGAGGGTCTACCTGCTCCTAAAAAGGTCTGGTCCGGGTCAAAAAAAGGTAGGGAGGGTCGTCTACCTGCTCCTAAAAAGGTCTGGCTCGGGTCCAAAAAGGGTAGCGAGGGTCAACCTGCTCCTAAAAAGGTCTGGTCCGGGTCAAAAAAAGGTAGGGAGGGTCGTCTACCTGCTCCTAAAAAGGTCTGGCTCGGGTCCAAAAAGGTCTGGCTCGGGTCCAAAAAGGGAAGCGAGGGTCTACCTGCTCCTAAAAAGGTCTGGTCCGGGTCAAAAAAAGGTAGGGAGGGTCGTCTACCTGCTCCTAAAAAGGTCTGGCTCGGGTCCAAAAAGGTCCGGCTCGGGTCCAAAAAGGGAAGCGAGGGTCTACCTGCTCCTAAAAAGGTCTGGTGAGGGTCAAAAAAAGGTAGGGAGGGACGTCTACCTGCTCCTAAAAAGGTCTGGCTCGGGTCCAAAAAGGTCTGGCTCGGGTCCAAAAAGGGTAGCGAGGGTCTACCTGCTCCTAAAAAGGTCTGGCTCGGGTCCAAAAAGGGAAGCGAGGGTCTACCTGCTCCTAAAAAGGTCTGGTCCGGGTCAAAAAAAGGTAGGGAGGGTCGTCTACCTGCTCCTAAAAAGGTCTGGCTCGGGTCCAAAAAGGTCCGGCTCGGGTCCAAAAAGGGGAGCGAGGGTCTACCTGCTCCTAAAAAGGTCTGGTGAGGGTCAAAAAAAGGTAGGGAGGGTCGTCTACCTGCTCCTAAATAGGTCTGGCTCGGGTCCAAAAAGGTCTGGCTCGGGTCCAAAAAGGTCCGGCTCGGGTATAAAAAGGGGAGCGAGGGTCTACCTGCTCCTAAAAAGGTCTGGTGAGGGACAAAAAAAGGTAGGGAGGGTCGTCTACCTGCTCCTAAAAAGGTCTGGCTCGGGTCCAAAAAGGGTAGCGAGGGTCTACCTGCTCCTAAAAAGGTCTGGCTCGGGTCCAAAAAGGGTAGCGAGGGTCAACCTGCTCCTAAAAAGGTCTGGTCCGGGTAAAAAAAAGGTAGGGAGGGTCGTCTACCTGCTCCTAAAAAGGTCTGGCTCGGGTCCAAAAAGGTCTGGCTCGGGTCCAAAAAGGGTAGCGAGGGTCTACCTGCTCCTAAAAAGGTCTGGTCCGGGTCAAAAAAGGGTAGGGAGGGTCGTCTACCTGCTCCTAAAAAGGTCTGGCTCGGGTCCAAAAAGGTCTGGCTCGGGTCCAAAAAGGTCCGGCTCGATTCCAAAAAGGGGAGCGAGGGTCTACCTGCTCCTAAAAAGGTCTGGTGAGGGTCAAAAAAAGGTAGGGAGGGTCGTCTACCTGCTCCTAAAAAGGTCTGGTCCGGGTCAAAAAAAGGTAGGGAGGGTCGTCTACCTGCTCCTAAAAAGGTCTGGCTCGGGTCCAAAAAGGGTAGCGAGGGTCAACCTGCTCCTAAAAAGGTCTGGTCCGGGTCAAAAAAAGGTAGGGAGGGTCGTCTACCTGCTCCTAAAAAGGTCTGGCTCGGGTCCAAAAAGGTCCGGCTCGGGTCCAAAAAGGGAAGCGAGGGTCTAACTGCTCCTAAAAAGGTCTGGTGAGGGTCAAAAAAAGGTAGGGAGGGACGTCTACCTGCTCCTAAAAAGGTCTGGCTCGGGTCCAAAAAGGTCTGGCTCGGGTCCAAAAAGGGTAGCGAGGGTCTACCTGCTCCTAAAAAGGTCTGGCTCGGGTCCAAAAAGGGAAGCGAGGGTCTACCTGCTCCTAAAAAGGTCTGGTCCGGGTCAAAAAAAGGTAGGGAGGGTCGTCTACCTGCTCCTAAAAAGGTCTGGCTCGGGTCCAAAAAGGTCCGGCTCGGGTCCAAAAAGGGGAGCGAGGGTCTACCTGCTCCTAAAAAGGTCTGGTGAGGGCCAAAAAAAGGTAGGGAGGTACGTCTACCTGCTCCTAAAAAGGTCTGGCTCGGGTCCAAAAAGGTCCGGCTCGGGTATAAAAAGGGGAGCGAGGGTCTACCTGCTCCTAAAAAGGTCTGGTGAGGGACAAAAAAAGGTAGGGAGGGTCGTCTACCTGCTCCTAAAAAGGTCTGGCTCGGGTCCAAAAAGGGTAGCGAGGGTCTACCTGCTCCTAAAAAGGTCTGGCTCGGGTCCAAAAAGGGTAGCGAGGGTCAACCTGCTCCTAAAAAGGTCTGGTCCGGGTAAAAAAAAGGTAGGGAGGGTCGTCTACCTGCTCCTAAAAAGGTCTGGCTCGGGTCCAAAAAGGTCTGGCTCGGGTCCAAAAAGGGTAGCGAGGGTCTACCTGCTCCTAAAAAGGTCTGGTCCGGGTCAAAAAAGGGTAGGGAGGGTCGTCTACCTGCTCCTAAAAAGGTCTGGCTCGGGTCCAAAAAGGTCTGGCTCGGGTCCAAAAAGGTCCGGCTCGATTCCAAAAAGGGGAGCGAGGGTCTACCTGCTCCTAAAAAGGTCTGGTGAGGGTCAAAAAAAGGTAGGGAGGGTCGTCTACCTGCTCCTAAAAAGGTCTGGTCCGGGTCAAAAAAAGGTAGGGAGGGTCGTCTACCTGCTCCTAAAAAGGTCTGGCTCGGGTCCAAAAAGGGTAGCGAGGGTCAACCTGCTCCTAAAAAGGTCTGGTCCGGGTCAAAAAAAGGTAGGGAGGGTCGTCTACCTGCTCCTAAAAAGGTCTGGCTCGGGTCCAAAAAGGTCCGGCTCGGGTCCAAAAAGGGAAGCGAGGGTCTAACTGCTCCTAAAAAGGTCTGGTGAGGGTCAAAAAAAGGTAGGGAGGGACGTCTACCTGCTCCTAAAAAGGTCTGGCTCGGGTCCAAAAAGGTCTGGCTCGGGTCCAAAAAGGGTAGCGAGGGTCTACCTGCTCCTAAAAAGGTCTGGCTCGGGTCCAAAAAGGGAAGCGAGGGTCTACCTGCTCCTAAAAAGGTCTGGTCCGGGTCAAAAAAAGGTAGGGAGGGTCGTCTACCTGCTCCTAAAAAGGTCTGGCTCGGGTCCAAAAAGGTCCGGCTCGGGTCCAAAAAGGGGAGCGAGGGTCTACCTGCTCCTAAAAAGGTCTGGTGAGGGCCAAAAAAAGGTAGGGAGGTACGTCTACCTGCTCCTAAAAAGGTCTGGCTCGGGTCCAAAAAGGTCTGGCTCGGGTCCAAAAAGGGTAGCGAGGGTCAACCTGCTCCTAAAAAGGTCTGGTCCGGGTCAAAAAAAGGTAGGGAGGGTCGTCTACCTGCTCCTAAAAAGGTCTGGCTCGGGTCCAAAAAGGGTAGCGAGGGTCAACCTGCTCCTAAAAAGGTCTGGTCCGGGTAAAAAAAAGGTAGGGAGGGTCGTCTACCTGCTCCTAAAAAGGTCTGGCTCGGGTCCAAAAAGGGAAGCAAGGGTCTACCTGCTCCTAAAAAGGTCTGGTCCGGGTCAAAAAAAGGTAGGGAGGGTCGTCTACCTGCTCCTAAAAAGGTCTGGCTCGGGTCCAAAAAGGTCCGGCTCGGGTCCAAAAAGGGGAGCGAGGGTCTACCTGCTCCTAAAAAGGTCTGGTGAGGGCCAAAAAAAGGTAGGGAGGGACGTCTACCTGCTCCTAAAAAGGTCTGGCTCGGGTCCAAAAAGGTCTGGCTCGGGTCCAAAAAGGGTAGCGAGGGTCAACCTGCTCCAAAAAAGGTCTGGTCCGGGTCAAAAAAAGGAAGGGAGGGTCGTCTACCTGCTCCTAAAAAGGTATGGCTCGGGTCCAAAAAGGTCTGGCTCGGGTCCAAAAAGGGTAGCGAGGGTCTACCTGCTCCTTAAAAGGTCTGGTCCGGGTCAAAAAAAGGTAGGGAGGGTCGTCTACCTGCTCCTAAAAAGGTCTGGCTCGGGTCCAAAAAGGGTAGCGAGGGTCAACCTGCTCCTAAAAAGGTCTGGTCCGGGTAAAAAAAGGTCCGGCTCGGGTCCAAAAAGGGGAGCGAGGGTCTACCTGCTCCTAAAAAGGTCTGGTGAGGGCCAAAAAAAGGTAGGGAGGGACGTCTACCTGCTCCTAAAAAGGTCTGGCTCGGGTCCAAAAAGGTCTGGCTCGGGTCCAAAAAGGGTAGCGAGGGTCAACCTGCTCCTAAAAAGGTCTGGTCCGGGTCAAAAAAAGGAAGGGAGGGTCGTCTACCTGCTCCTAAAAAGGTCTGGCTCGGGTCCAAAAAGGTCTGGCTCGGGTCCAAAAAGGGTAGCGAGGGTCTACCTGCTCCTTAAAAGGTCTGGTCCGGGTCAAAAAAAGGTAGGGAGGGTCGTCTACCTGCTCCTAAAAAGGTCTGGCTCGGGTCCAAAAAGGTCTGGCTCGGGTCCAAAAAGGGAAGCGAGGGTCTACCTGCTCCTAAAAAGGTCTGGTCCGAGTCAAAAAAAGGTAGGGAGGGTCGTCTACCTGCTCCTAAAAAGGTCTGGCTCGGGTCCAAAAAGGTCTGGCTCGGGTCCAAAAAGGTCCGGCTCGGGTCCAAAAAGGGGAGCGAGGGTCTACCTGCTCCTAAAAAGGTCTGGTGAGGGTCAAAAAAAGGTAGGGAGGGTCGTCTACCTGCTCCTAAAAAGGTCTGGTCCGGGTCAAAAAAAGGTAGGGAGGGTCGTCTACCTGCTCCTAAAAAGGTCTGGCTCGGGTCCAAAAAGGGTAGCGAGGGTCAACCTGCTCCTAAAAAGGTCTGGTCCGGGTCAAAAAAAGGTAGGGAGGGTCGTCTACCTGCTCCTAAAAAGGTCTGGCTCGGGTCCAAAAAGGTCTGGCTCGGGTCCAAAAAGGGTAGCGAGGGTCTACCTGCTCCTAAAAAGGTCTGGTCCGGGTCAAAAAAAGGTAGGGAGGGTCGTCTACCTGCTCCTAAAAAGGTCTGGCTCGGGTCCAAAAAGGGTAGCGAGGGTCAACCTGCTCCTAAAAAGGTCTGGTCTGGGTCAAAAAAAGGTAGGGAGGGTCGTCTACCTGCTCCTAAAAAGGTCTGGCTCGGGTCCAAAAAGGTCCGGCTCGGGTCCAAAAAGGGGAGCGAGGGTCTACCTGCTCCTAAAAAGGTCTGGTGAGGGTCAAAAAAAGGTAGGGAGGGTCGTCTACCTGCTCCTAAAAAGGTCTGGCTCGGGTCCAAAAAGGTCTGGCTCGGGTCCAAAAAGGGTAGCGAGGGTCTACCTGCTCCTAAAAAGGTCTGGTCCGGGTCAAAAAAAGGTAGGGAGGGTCGTCTACCTGCTCCTAAAAAGGTCTGGCTCGGGTCCAAAAAGGGTAGCGAGGGTCAACCTGCTCCTAAAAAGGTCTGGTCCGGGTAAAAAAAAGGTAGGGAGGGTCGTCTACCTGCTCCTAAAAAGGTCTGGCTCGGGTCCAAAAAGGTCCGGCTCGGGTCCAAAAAGGGGAGCGAGGGTCTACCTGCTCCTAAAAAGGTCTGGTGAGGGCCAAAAAAAGGTAGGGAGGGACGTCTACCTGCTCCTAAAAAGGTCTGGCTCGGGTCCAAAAAGGTCTGGCTCGGGTCCAAAAAGGGTAGCGAGGGTCAACCTGCTCCTAAAAAGGTCTGGTCGGGGTCAAAAAAAGGAAGGGAGGGTCGTCTACCTGCTCCTAAAAAGGTCTGGCTCGGGTCCAAAAAGGTCTGGCTCGGGCCAAAAAGGGTAGCGAGGGTCTACCTGCTCCTAAAAAGGTCTGGTCCGGGTCAAAAAAAGGTAGGGAGGGTCGTCTACCTGCTCCTAAAAAGGTCTGGCTCGGGTCCAAAAAGTGTAGCGAGGGTCAACCTGCTCCTAAAAAGGTCTGGTCCGGGTAAAAAAAAGGTAGGGAGGGTCGTCTACCTGCTCCTAAAAAGGTCTGGCTCGGGTCCAAAAAGGTCTGGCTCGGGTCCAAAAAGGGAAGCGAGGGTCTACCTGCTCCTAAAAAGGTCTGGTCCGAGTCAAAAAAAGGTAGGGAGGGTCGTCTACCTGCTCCTAAAAAGGTCTGGCTCGGGTCCAAAAAGGTCTGGCTCGGGTCCAAAAAGGTCCGGCTCGGGTCCAAAAAGGGGAGCGAGGGTCTACCTGCTCCTAAAAAGGTCTGGTGAGGGTCAAAAAAAGGTAGGGAGGGTCGTCTACCTGCTCCTAAAAAGGTCTGGTCCGGGTCAAAAAAAGGTAGGGAGGGTGGTCTACCTGCTCCTAAAAAGGTCTGGCTCGGGTCCAAAAAGGGTAGCGAGGGTCAACCTGCTCCTAAAAAGGTCTGGTCCGGGTCAAAAAAAGGTAGGGAGGGTCGTCTACCTGCTCCTAAAAAGGTCTGGCTCGGGTCCAAAAAGGTCTGGCTCGGGTCCAAAAAGGGTAGCGAGGGTCTACCTGCTCCTAAAAAGGTCTGGTCCGGGTCAAAAAAAGGTAGGGAGGGTCGTCTACCTGCTCCTAAAAAGGTCTGGCTCGGGTCCAAAAAGGGTAGCGAGGGTCAACCTGCTCCTAAAAAGGTCTGGTCCGGGTCAAAAGAAGGTAGGGAGGGTCGTCTACCTGCTCCTAAAAAGGTCTGGCTCGGGTCCAAAAAGGTCCGGCTCGGGTCCAAAAAGGGGAGCGAGGGTCTACCTGCTCCTAAAAAGGTCTGGTGAGGGTCAAAAAAAGGTAGGGAGGGTCGTCTACCTGCTCCTAAAAAGGTCTGGCTCGGGTCCAAAAAGGTCTGGCTCGGGTCCAAAAAGGGTAGCGAGGGTCTACCTGCTCCTAAAAAGGTCTGGTCCGGGTCAAAAAAAGGTAGGGAGGGTCGTCTACCTGCTCCTAAAAAGGTCTGGCTCGGGTCCAAAAAGGGTAGCGAGGGTCAACCTGCTCCTACAAAGGTCTGGTCCGGGTAAAAAAAAGGTAGGGAGGGTCGTCTACCTGCTCCTAAAAAGGTCTGGCTCGGGTCCAAAAAGGGAAGCGAGGGTCTACCTGCTCCTAAAAAGGTCTTGTCCGGGTCAAAAAAAGGTAGGGAGGGTCGTCTACCTGCTCCTAAAAAGGTCTGGCTCGGGTCCAAAAAGGTCCGGCTCGGGTCCAAAAAGGGGAGCGAGGGTCTACCTGCTCCTAAAAAGGTCTGGTGAGGGCCAAAAAAAGGTAGGGAGGGACGTCTACCTGCTCCTAAAAAGGTCTGGCTCGGGTCCAAAAAGGTCTGGCTCGGGTCCAAAAAGGGTAGCGAGGGTCAACCTGCTCCTAAAAAGGTCTGGTCCGGGTCAAAAAAAGGAAGGGAGGGTCGTCTACCTGCTCCTAAAAAGGTCTGGCTCGGGTCCGAAAAGGTCTGGCTCGGGTCCAAAAAGGTCCGGCTCGGGTCCAAAATGGGGAGCGAGGGTCTACCTGCTCCTAAAAAGGTCTGGTCCGGGTCAAAAAAAGGAAGGGAGGGTCGTCTACCTGCTCCTAAAAAGGTCTGGCTCGGGTCCAAAAAGGTCTGGCTCGGGTCCAAAAAGGGTAGGGAGGGTCTACCTGCTCCTAAAAAGGTCTGGTGAGGGTCAAAAAAAGGTAGGGAGGGTCGTCTACCTGCTCCTAAGAAGGTCTGGCTCGGGTCCAAAAAGGGTAGCGAGGGTCTACCTGCTCCTAAAAAGGTCTGGCTCGGGTCCAAAAAGGGTAGCGAGGGTCTACCTGCTCCTAAAAAGGTCTGGTCCGGGTCAAAAAAAGGTAGGGAGGGTCGTCTACCTGCTCCTAAAAAGGTCTGGCTCGGGTCCAAAAAGGGTAGCGAGGGTCAACCTGCTCCTAAAAAGGTCTGGTCCGGGTAAAAAAAAGGTAGGGAGGGTCGTCTACCTGCTCCTAAAAAGGTCTGGCTCGGGTCCAAAAAGGTCTGGCTCGGGTCCAAAAAGGGTAGCGAGGGTCTACCTGCTCCTAAAAAGGTCTGGTCCGGGTCAAAAAAGGGTAGGGAGGGTCGTCTACCTGCTCCTAAAAAGGTCTGGCTCGGGTCCAAAAAGGTCTGGCTCGGGTCCAAAAAGGTCCGGCTCGATTCCAAAAAGGGGAGCGAGGGTCTACCTGCTCCTAAAAAGGTCTGGTGAGGGTCAAAAAAAGGTAGGGAGGGTCGTCTACCTGCTCCTAAAAAGGTCTGGTCCGGGTCAAAAAAAGGTAGGGAGGGTCGTCTACCTGCTCCTAAAAAGGTCTGGCTCGGGTCCAAAAAGGGTAGCGAGGGTCAACCTGCTCCTAAAAAGGTCTGGTCCGGGTCAAAAAAAGGTAGGGAGGGTCGTCTACCTGCTCCTAAAAAGGTCTGGCTCGGGTCCAAAAAGGTCTGGCTCGGGTCCAAAAAGGGTTGCGAGGGTCTACCTGCTCCTAAAAAGGTCTGGTGAGGGTCAAAAAAAGGTAGGGAGGGTCGTCTACCTGCTCCTAAGAAGGTCTGGCTCGGGTCCAAAAAGGGTAGCGAGGGTCTTCCTGCTCCTAAAAAGGTCTGGCTCGGGTCCAAAAAGGGTAGCGAGGGTCAACCTGCTCCAAAAAAGGTCTGGTCCGGGTCAAAAAAAGGTAGGGAGGGTCGTCTACCTGCTCCTAAAAAGGTTTGGCTCGGGTCCAAAAAGGTCTGGCTCGGGTCCAAAAAGGGAAGCGAGGGTCTACCTGCTCCTAAAAAGGTCTGGTCCGGGTCAAAAAAAGGTAGGGAGGGTCGTCTACCTGCTCCTAAAAAGGTCTGGCTCGGGTCCAAAAAGGGTAGCGAGGGTCAACCTGCTCCTAAAAAGGTCTGGTCCGAGTCAAAAAAAGGTTGGGAGGGTCGTCTACCTGCTCCTAAAAAGGTCTGGCTCGGGTCCAAAAAGGGAAGCGAGGGTCTACCTGCTTCTAAAAAGGTCTGGTCCGGGTCAAAAAAAGGTAGGGAGGGTCGTCTACCTGCTCCTAAAAAGGTCTGGCTCGGGTCCAAAAAGGTCCGGCTCGGGTCCAAAAAGGGAAGCGAGGGTCTAACTGCTCCTAAAAAGGTCTGGTGAGGGTCAAAAAAAGGTAGGGAGGGACGTCTACCTGCTCCTAAAAAGGTCTGGCTCGGGTCCAAAAAGGTCTGGCTCGGGTCCAAAAAGGGTAGCGAGGGTCTACCTGCTCCTAAAAAGGTCTGGTCCGGGTCATAAAAAGGTAGGGAGGGTCGTCTACCTGCTCCTAAAAAGGTCTGGCTCGGGTCCAAAAAGGTCTGGCTCGGGTCCAAAAAGGTCCGGCTCGGGTCCAAAAAGGGGAGCGAGGGTCTACCTGCTCCTAAAAAGGTCTGGTGAGGGTCAAAACAAGGTAGGGAGGGTCGTCTACCTGCTCCTAAAAAGGTCTGGCTCGGGTCCAAAAAGGTCCGGCTCGGGTCCAAAAAGGGGAGCGAGGGTCTACCTGCTCCTAAAAAGGTCTGGTGAGGGTCAAAAAAAGGTAGGGACGGACGTCTACCTGCTCCTAAAAAGGTCTGGCTCGGGTCCAAAAAGGTCTGGCTCGGGTCCAAAAAGGGTAGCGAGGGTCTACCTGCTCCTGAAAAGGTCTGGTGAGGGTCAAAAAAGGTAGGGAGGGTCGTCTACCTGCTCCTAAAAAGGTCTGGCTCGGGTCCAAAAAGGTCCGGCTCGGGTCCAAAAAGGGAAGCGAGGGTCTACCTGCTCCTAAAAAGGTCTGGTGAGGGTCAAAAAAAGGTAGGGAGGGTCGTCTACCTGCTCCTAAAAAGGTCTGGCTCGGGTCCAAAAAGGTCTGGCTCGGGTCCAAAAAGGGTAGCGAGGGTCTACCTGCTCCTAAAAAGGTCTGGTCCGGGTCAAAAAAAGGTAGGGAGGGTCGTCTACCTGCTCCTAAAAAGGTCTGGCTCGGGTCCAAAAAGGGTAGCGAGGGTCAACCTGCTCCTAAAAAGGTCTGGTCCGGGTAAAAAAAAGGTAGGGAGGGTCGTCTACCTGCTCCTAAAAAGGTCTGGCTCGGGTCCAAAAAGTGAAGCGAGGGTCTACCTGCTCCTAAAAAGGTCTGGTCCGGGTCAAAAAAAGGTAGGGAGGGTCGTCTACCTGCTCCTAAAAAGGTCTGGCTCGGGTCCAAAAAGGTCCGGCTCGGGTCCAAAAAGGGGAGCGAGGGTCTACCTGCTCCTAAAAAGGTCTGGTGAGGGCCAAAAAAAGGTAGGGAGGGACGTCTACCTGCTCCTAAAAAGGTCTGGCTCGGGTCCAAAAGGTCTGGCTCGGGTCCAAAAAGGGTAGCGAGGGTCAACCTGCTCCTAAAAAGGTCTGGTCCGGGTCAAAAAAAGGAAGGGAGGATCGTCTACCTGCTCCTAAAAAGGTCTGGCTCGGGTCCAAAAAGGTCTGGCTCGGGTCCAAAAAGGGTAGCGAGGGTCTACCTGCTCCTAAAAAGGTCTGGTCCGGGTCAAAAAAAGGTAGGGAGGGTCGTCTACCTGCTCCTAAAAAGGTCTGGCTCGGGTCCAAAAAGGGTAGCGAGGGTCAACCTGCTCCTAAAAAGGTCTGGTATGGGTAAAAAAAAGGTAGGGAGGGTCGTCTACCTGCTCCTAAAAAGGTCTGGCTCGGGTCCAAAAAGGGAAGCGAGGGTCTACCTGCTCCTAAAAAGGTCTGGTCCGGGTCAAAAAAAGGTAGGGAGGGTCGTCTACCTGCTCCTAAAAAGGTCTGGCTCGGGTCCAAAAAGGTCCGGCTCGGGTCCAAAAAGGGGAGCGAGGGTCTACCTGCTCCTAAAAAGGTCTGGTGAGGGCCAAAAAAATTGTAGGGAGGGACGTCTACCTGCTCCTAAAAAGGTCTGGCTCGGGTCCAAAAAGGTCTGGCTCGGGTCCAAAAAGGGTAGCGAGGGTCAACCTGCTCCTAAAAAGGTCTGGTCCGGGTCAAAAAAAGGTAGGGAGGGTCGTCTACCTGCTCCTAAAAAGGTCTGGCTCGGGTCCAAAAAGGTCTGGCTCGGGTCCAAAAAGGTCCGGCTCGGGTCCAAAAAGGGGAGCGAGGGTCTACCTGCTCCTAAAAAGGTCTGGTGAGGGTCAGAAAAAGGTAGGGAGGGTCGTCTACCTGCTCCTAAAAAGGTCTGGCTTGGGTCCAAAAAGGTCTGGCTCGGGTCCAAAAAGGTCTGGCTCGGGTCCAAAAAGGGAAGCGAGGGTCTACCTGCTCCTAAAAAGGTCTGGTCCGGGTCAAAAAAAGGTAGGGAGGGTCGTCTACCTGCTCCTAAAAAGGTCTGGCTCGGGTCCAAAAAGGGAAGCGAGGGTCTACCTGCTCCTAAAAAGGTCTGGTGAGGGTCAAATAAAGGTAGGGAGGGACGTCTACCTGCTCCTAAAAAGGTCTGGCTCGGGTCCAAAAAGGTCTGGCTCGGGTCCAAAAAGGGTAGCGAGGGTTCCTGCTCCTAAAAAGGTCTGGTCCGGGTCAAAAAAAGGTAGGGAGGGTCGTCTACCTGCTCCTAAAAAGGTCTGGCTCGGGTCCAAAAAGGGAAGCGAGGGTCTACCTGCTCCTAAAAAGGTCTGGTCCAAGTCAAAAAAAGGTAGGGAGGGTCGTCTACCTGCTCCTAAAAAGGTCTGGCTCGGGTCCAAAAAGGTCCGGCTCGGGTCCAAAAAGGGGAGCGAGGGTCTACCTGCTCCTAAAAAGGTCTGGTGAGGGCCAAAAAAAGGTAGGGAGGGACGTCTACCTGCTCCTAAAAAGGTCTGGCTCGGGTCCAAAAAGGTCTGGCTCGGGTCCAAAAAGGGTAGCGAGGGTCAACCTGCTCCTAAAAAGGTCTGGTCCGAACCAAAAAAAGGAAGGGAGGGTCGTCTACCTGCTCCTAAAAAGGTCTGGCTCGGGTCCAAAAAGGTCTGGCTCGGGTCCAAAAAGGGTAGCGAGGGTCTACCTGCTCCTTAAAAGGTCTGGTCCGGGTCAAAAAAAGGTAGGGAGGGTCGTCTACCTGCTCCTAAAAAGGTCTGGCTCGGGTCCAAAAAGGTCTGGCTCGGGTCCAAAAAGGTCCGGCTCGGGTCCAAAAAGGGGAGCGAGGGTCTACCTGCTCCTAAAAAGGTCTGGTGAGGGTCAAAAAAAGGTAGGGAGGGTCGTCTACCTGCTCCTAAAAAGGTCTGGTCCGGGTCAAAAAAAGGTAGGGAGGGTCGTCTACCTACTCCTAAAAAGGTCTGGCTCGGGTCCAAAAAGGTCTGGTTTGGGTCCAAAAAGGGTAGCGAGGGTCTACCTGCTCCTAAAAAGGTCTGGCTCGGGTCCAAAAAGGTCCGGCTCGGGTCCAAAAAGGGGAGCGAGGGTCTACCTGCTCCTAAAAAGGTCTGGTGAGGGTCAAAAAAAGGTAGGGAGGGTCGTCTACCTGCTCCTAAAAAGGTCTGGCTCGGGTCCTAAAAGGTCTGGCTCGGGTCCAAAAAGGGTAGCGAGGGTCTACCTGCTCCTAAAAAGGTCTGGTCCGGGTCAAAAAAAGGTAGGGAGGGTCGTCTACCTGCTCCTAAAAAGGTCTGGCTCGGGTCCAAAAAGGGTAGCGAGGGTCAACCTGCTCCTAAAAAGGTCTGGTCCGGGTAAAAAAAAGGTAGGGAGGGTCGTCTACCTGCTCCTAAAAAGGTCTGGCTCGGCTCCAAAAAGGGAAGCGAGGGTCTACCTGCTCCTAAAAAGGTCTGGTCCGGGTCAAAAAAAGGTAGGGAAGGTCGTCTACCTGCTCCTAAAAAGGTCTGGCTCGGGTCCAAAAAGGTCTGGCGAGGGTCCAAAAAGGGTAGCGAGGGTCAACCTGCTCCTAAAAAGGTCTGGTGAGGGCCAAAAAAAGGTAGGGAGGGACGTCTACCTGCTCCTAAAAAGGTCTGGCTCGGGTCCAAAAAGGTCTGGCTCGGGTCCAAAAAGGGTAGCGAGGGTCAACCTGCTCCTAAAAAGGTCTGATCTTGGTCAAAAAAAGGTAGGGAGGGTCGTCTACCTGCTCCTAAGAAGGTCTGGCTCGGGTCCAAAAAGGGTAGCGAGGGTCTACCTGCTCCAAAAAAGGTCTGGTCCGGGTCAAAAAAAGGTAGGGAGGGTCGTCTACCTACTCCTAAAAAGGTCTGGCTCGGGTCCAAAAAGGTCTGGCTCGGGTCCAAAAAGGGAAGCGAGGGTCTACCTGCTCCTAAAAAGGTCTGGTCCAAGTCAAAAAAAGGTAGGGAGGGTCGTCTACCTGCTCCTAAAAAGGTCTGGCTCGGGTCCAAAAAGGGTAGCGAGGGTCAACCTGCTCCTAAAAAGGTCTGGTCCGGGTCAAAAAAAGGTAGGGAGGGTCGTCTACCTGCTCCTAAAAAGGTCTGGCTCGGGTCCAAAAAGGTCTGGCTCGGGTCCAAAAAGGGAAGCGAGGGTCTACCTGCTCCTAAAAAGGTCTGGTCCGGGTCAAAAAAAGGTAGGGAGGGTCGTCTACCTGCTCCTAAAAAGGTCTGGCTCGGGTCCAAAAAGGGTAGCGAGGGTCAACCTGCTCCTAAAAAGGTCTGGTCCGGGTCAAAAAAAGGTAGGGAGGGTCGTCTACCTGCTCCTAAAAAGGTCTGGCTCGGGTCCAAAAAGGTCTGGCTCGGGTCCAAAAAGGGTAGCGAGGGTCAACCTGCTCCTAAAAAGGTCTGGTCCGGGTCAAAAAAAGGTAGGGAGGGTCGTCTACCTGCTCCTAAAAAGGTCTGGCTCGGGTCCAAAAAGGTCTGGCTCGGGTCCAAAAAGGGAAGCGAGGGTCTACCTGCTCCTAAAAAGGTCTGGTCCGGGTCAAAAAAAGGTAGGGAGGGTCGTCTACCTGCTCCTAAAAAGGTCTGGCTCGGGTCCAAAAAGGTCCGGCTCGGGTCCAAAAAGGGAAGCGAGGGTCTACCTGCTCCTAAAAAGGTCTGGTGAGGGTCAAAAAAAGGTAGGGAGGGACGTCTACCTGCTCCTAAAAAGGTCTGGCTCGGGTCCAAAAAGGGTAGCGAGGGTCTACCTGCTCCTAAAAAGGTCTGGTCCGGGTCAAAAAAAGGTAGGGAGGGTCGTCTACCTGCTCCTAAAAAGGTCTGGCTCGGGTCCAAAAAGGTCTGGCTCGGGTCCAAAAAGGTCCGACTCGGGTCCAAAAAGGGGAGCGAGGGTCTACCTGCTCCTAAAAAGGTCTGGTGAGGGTCAAAAAAAGGTAGGGAGGGTCGTCTACCTGCTCCTAAAAAGGTCTGGCTCGGGTCCAAAAAGGTCTGGCTCGGGTCCAAAAAGGTCCGACTCGGGTCCAAAAAGGGTAGCGAGGGTCTACCTGCTCCTAAAAAGGTCTGGTCCGGGTCAAAAAAAGGTAGGGAGGGTCGTCTACCTGCTCCTAAAAAGGTCTGGCTCGGGTCCAAAAAGGTCTGGCTCGGGTCCAAAAAGGTCCGGCTCGGGTCCAAAAAGGGGAGCGAGGGTCTACCTGCTCCTAAAAAGGTCTGGTGAGGGTCAAAAAAAGGTAGGGAGGGTCGTCTACCTGCTCCTAAAAAGGTCTGGTCCGGGTCAAAAAAAGGTAGGGAGGGTCGTCTACCTGCTCCTAAAAAGGTCTGGCTCGGGTCCAAAAAGGGTAGCGAGGGTCAACCTGCTCCTAAAAAGGTCTGGTCCGGGTCAAAAAAAGGTAGGGAGGGTCGTCTACCTGCTCCTAAAAAGGTCTGGCTCGGGTCCAAAAAGGTCTGGCTCGGGTCCAAAAAGGGTAGCGAGGGTCTACCTGCTCCTAAAAAGGTCTGGTGAGGGTCAAAAAAAGGTAGGGAGGGTCGTCTACCTGCTCCTAAGAAGGTCTGGCTCGGGTCCAAAAAGGGTAGCGAGGGTCTACCTGCTCCTAAAAAGGTCTGGCTCGGGTCCAAAAAGGGTAGCGAGGGTCAACCTGCTCCAAAAAAGGTCTGGTCCGGGTCAAAAAAAGGTAGGGAGGGTCGTCTACCTGCTCCTAAAAAGGTCTGGCTCGGGTTCAAAAAGGTCTGGCTCGGGTCCAAAAAGGGAAGCGAGGGTCTACCTGCTCCTAAAAAGGTCTGGTCCGGGTCAAAAAAAGGTAGGGAGGGTCGTCTACCTGCTCCTAAAAAGGTCTGGCTCGGGTCCAAAAAGGGTAGCGAGGGTCAACCTGCTCCTAAAAAGGTCTGGTCCGGGTCAAAAAAAGGTAGGGAGGGTCGTCTACCTGCTCCTAAAAAGGTCTGGCTCGGGTCCAAAAAGGTCTGGCTCGGGTCCAAAAAGGTCTGGCTCGGGTCCAAAAAGGGAAGCGAGGGTCAACCTGCTCCTAAAAAGGTCTGGTCCGGGTCAAAAAAAGGTAGGGAGGGTCGTCTACCTGCTCCTAAAAAGGTCTGGCTCGGGTCCAAAAAGGTCTGGCTCGGGTCCAAAAAGGGTAGCGAGGGTCTACCTGCTCCTAAAAAGGTCTGGTGAGGGTCAAAAAAAGGTAGGGAGGGTCGTCTACCTGCTCCTAAGAAGGTCTGGCTCGGGTCCAAAAAGGGTAGCGAGGGTCTACCTGCTCCTAAAAAGGTCTGGCTCGGGTCCAAAAAGGGTAGCGAGGGTCAACCTGCTCCAAAAAAGGTCTGGTCCGGGTCAAAAAAAGGTAGGGAGGGTCGTCTACCTGCTCCTAAAAAGGTCTGGCTCGGGTCCAAAAAGGTCTGGCTCGGGTCCAAAAAGGGAAGCGAGGGTCTACCTGCTCCTAAAAAGGTCTGGTCCGGGTCAAAAAAAGGTAGGGAGGGTCGTCTACCTGCTCCTAAAAAGGTCTGGCTCGGGTCCAAAAAGGGTAGCGAGGGTCAACCTGCTCCTAAAAAGGTCTGGTCCGGGTCAAAAAAAGGTAGGGAGGGTCGTCTACCTGCTCCTAAAAAGGTCTGGCTCGGGTCCAAAAAGGTCTGGCTCGGGTCCAAAAAGGGAAGCGAGGGTCTACCTGCTCCTAAAAAGGTCTGGTCCGGGTCAAAAAAAGGTAGGGAGGGTCGTCTACCTGCTCCTAAAAAGGTCTGGCTCGGGTCCAAAAAGGTCCGGCTCGGGTCCAAAAAGGGAAGCGAGGGTCTACCTGCTCCTAAAAAGGTCTGGTGAGGGTCAAATAAAGGTAGGGAGGGACGTCTACCTGCTCCTAAAAAGGTCTGGCTCGGGTCCAAAAAGGTCCGGCTCGGGTCCAAAAAGGGAAGCGAGGGTCTACCTGCTCCTAAAAAGGTCTGGTGAGGGTCAAATAAAGGTAGGGAGGGACGTCTACCTGCTCCTAAAAAGGTCTGGCTCGGGTCCAAAAAGGTCTGGCTCGGGTCCAAAAAGGGAAGCGAGGGTCTACCTGCTCCTAAAAAGGTCTGGTCCGAGTCAAAAAAAGGTAGGGAGGGTCGTCTACCTGCTCCTAAAAAGGTCTGGCTCGGGTCCAAAAAGGTCTGGCTCGGGTCCAAAAAGGTCCGGCTCGGGTCCAAAAAGGGGAGCGAGGGTCTACCTGCTCCTAAAAAGGTCTGGTGAGGGTCAAAAAAAGGTAGGGAGGGTCGTCTACCTGCTCCTAAAAAGGTCTGGCTCGGGTCCAAAAAGGGTAGCGAGGGTCTACCTGCTCCTAAAAAGGTCTGGTCCGGGTCAAAAAAAGGTAGGGAGGGTCGTCTACCTGCTCCTAAAAAGGTCTGGCTCGGGTCCAAAAAGGGTAGCGAGGGTCAACCTGCTCCTAAAAAGGTCTGGTCCGGGTCAAAAAAAGGTAGGGAGGGTCGTCTACCTGCTCCTAAAAAGGTCTGGCTCGGGTCCAAAAAGGTCCGGCTCGGGTCCAAAAAGGGGAGCGAGGGTCTTCCTGCTCCTAAAAAGGTCTGGTGAGGGTCAAAAAAAGGTAGGGAGGGTCGTCTACCTGCTCCTAAAAAGGTCTGGCTCGGGTCCAAAAAGGTCTGGCTCGGGTCCAAAAAGGTCCGGCTCGGGTCCAAAAAGGGGAGCGAGGGTCTACCTGCTCCTAAAAAGGTCTGGTGAGGGTCAAAAAAAGGTAGGGAGGGTCGTCTACCTGCTCCTAAAAAGGTCTGGCTCGGGTCCAAAAAGGTCTGGCTCGGGTCCAAAAAGGTCCGGTTCGGGTCCAAAAAGGGTAGCGAGGGTCTACCTGCTCCTAAAAAGGTCTGGTCCGGGTCAAAAAAAGGTAGGGAGGGTCGTCTACCTGCTCCTAAAAAGGTATGGCTCGGGTCCAAAAAGGTCTGGCTCGGGTCCAAAAAGGTCCGGCTCGGGTCCAAAAAGGGGAGCGAGGGTCTACCTGCTCCTAAAAAGGTCTGGTGAGGGTCAAAAAAAGGTAGGGAGGGTCGTCTACCTGCTCCTAAAAAGGTCTGGTCCGGGTCAAAAAAAGGTAGGGAGGGTCGTCTACCTGCTCCTAAAAAGGTCTGGCTCGGGTCCAAAAAGGGTAGCGAGGGTCAACCTGCTCCTAAAAAGGTCTGGTCCGGGTCAAAAAAAGGTAGGGAGGGTCGTCTACCTGCTCCTAAAAAGGTCTGGCTCGGGTCCAAAAAGGTCTGGCTCGGGTCAAAAAAGGGTAGCGAGGGTCTACCTGCTCCTAAAAAGGTCTGGTGAGGGTCAAAAAAAGGTAGGGAGGGTCGTCTACCTGCTCCTAAGAAGGTCTGGCTCGGGTCCAAAAAGGGTAGCGAGGGTCTACCTGCTCCTAAAAAGGTCTGGCTCGGGTCCAAAAAGGGTAGCGAGGGTCAACCTGCTCCAAAAAAGGTCTGGTCCGGGTCAAAAAAAGGTAGGGAGGGTCGTCTACCTGCTCCTAAAAAGGTCTGGCTCGGGTCCAAAAAGGGAAGCGAGGGTCTACCTGCTCCTAAAAAGGTCTGGTCCGGGTCAAAAAAAGGTAGGGAGGGTCGTCTACCTGCTCCTAAAAAGGTCTGGCTCGGGTCCAAAAAGGTCTGGCTCGGGTCCAAAAAGGGTAGCAAGGGTCTACCTGTTCCTAAAAAGGTCTGGTGAGGGTCAAAAAAAGGTAGGGAGGGTCGTCTACCTGCTCCTAAAAAGGTTTGGCTCGGGTCCAAAAAGGTCTGGCTCGGGTCCAAAAAGGGTAGCAAGGGTCTACCTGCTCCTAAATAGGTCTGGTCCGGGTCAAAAAAAGGTAGGGAGGGTCGTCTACCTGCTCCTAAAAAGGTCTGGCTCGGGTCCAAAAAGGGTAGCGAGGGTCTACCTGCTCCTAAAAAGGTTCGGTGAGGGTCAAAAAAGGTAGGGAGGGTCGTCTACCTGCTCCTAAAAAGGTCTGGCTCGGGTCCAAAAAGGGTAGCGAGGGTCTACCTGCTCCTTAAAAGGTCGGGTCCGGGTCAAAAAAAGGTAGGGAGGGTCGTCTACCTGCTCCTTAAAAGGTCTGGCTCGGGTCCAAAAAGGGAAGCGAGGGTCTACCTGCTCCTAAAAAGGTCTGGCGAGGGTCCAAAAAGGGTAGCGAGGGTCTACCTGCTCCTAAAAAGGTCTGGTGAGGGTCAAAAAAAGGTAGGGAGGGTCGTCTACCTGCTCCTAAAAAGGTCTGGCTTGGGTCCAAAAAGGTCTGGCTCGGGTCCAAAAAGGGTAGCGAGGGTCTACCTGCTCCTAAAAAGGTCTGGTCCGGGTCAAAAAAAGGTAGGGAGGGTTGTCTACCTGCTCCTAAAAAGGTCTGGCTAGGGTCCAAAAAGGTCTGGCTCGGGTCCAAAAAGGGTAGCGAGGGTCTACCTGCTCCTAAAACGGTCTGGTCCGGGTCAAAAAAAGGTAGGGAGGGTCGTCTACCTGCTCCTAAAAAGGTCTGGCTCGGGTCCAAAAAGGATAGCGAGGGTCTACCTGCTCCTAAAAAGGTCTGGCTCGGGTCCAAAAAGGGTAGCGAGGGTCTACCTGCTCCTAAAAAGGTCTGGTCCGGGTCAAAAAAAGGTAGGGAGGGTCGTCTACCTGTTCCTAAAAAGGTTTGGCTAAGGTCCAAAAAGGGTGGCGAGGGTCTACTTGCTCCTTAAAAGGTTTGGTGAGGGTCAAAAAAAGGTAGGGAGGGTCGTCAACCTGCTCCTAAAAAGGTCTGGCTCGGGTCCAAAAAGGGTAGCGAGGGTCTACCTGCTCCTAAAAAGGTTTGGTGAGGGTCAAAAAAAGGTAGGGAGGGTCGTCTACCTGCTCCTAAAAAGGTCTGGATCGGGTCCAAAAAGGTCTGGCTCGGGTCCAAAAAGGGTAGCGAGGGTCTACCTGCTCCTAAAAAGGTCTGGTCCGGGTCAAAAAAAGGTAGGGAGGGTCGTCTACCTGCTCCTAAAAAGGTCTGGCGAGGGTCCAAAAAGGGTAGCGAGGGTCTACCTGCTCCTAAAAAGGTCTGGTCCGGGTCAAAAAAAGGTAGAAAGGGTCGGATACCTGCTCCTAAAAAGGTCTGGCTCGGGTCCAAAAAGGTCTGGCTCGGGTCCAAAAAGGGTAGCAAGGGTCTACCTGCTCCTAAAAAGGTCTGGTGAGGGTCAAAAAAAGGTAGGGAGGGTCGTCTACCTGCTCCTAAAAAGGTTTGGCTCGGGTCCAAAAAGGTCTGGCTCGGGTCCAAAAAGGGTAGCGAGGGTCTACCTGCTCCTAAATAGGTCTGGTCCGGGTCAAAAAAAGGTAGGGAGGGTCGTCTACCTGCTCCTAAAAAGGTCTGGCTCGGGTCCAAAAAGGGTAGCGAGGGTCTACCTGCTCCTAAAAAGGTTTGGTGAGGGTCAAAAAAGGTAGGGAGGGTCGTCTACCTGCTCCTAAAAAGGTCTGGCTCGGGTCCAAAAAGGGTAGCGAGGCTCTACCTGCTCCTAAAAAGGTCTGGTGAGGGTCAAAAAAAGGTAGGGAGGGTCGTCTACCTGCTCCTAAAAAGGTCTGGCTCGGGTCCAAAAAGGGTAGCGAGGGTCTACCTGCTCCTAAAAAGGTCTGGTCCGGGTCAAAAAAAGGTAGGGAGGGTCGTCTACCTGCTCCTAAAAAGGTCTGGCTAGGGTCCAAAAAGGGTAGCGAGGGTCTACCTGCTCCGAAAAAGGTCTGGTCCGGGTCAAAAAAAGGTAGGGAGGGTCGTCTTCCTGCTCCTAAAAAGGTCTGGCTTGGGTCCAAAAAGGGTAGCGAGGGTCCAAAAAGGGTAGCGAGGGTCTACCTGCTCTTAAAAACGTCTGGTCCGGGTCAAAAAAAGGTTGGGATGGTCGTCTACCTGCTCCTAAAAAGGTCTGGCTCGGGTCCAAAAAGGGTAGCGAGGGTCTACCTGCTCCTTAAAAGGTCGGGTCCGGGTCAAAAAAAGGTAGGGAGGGTCGTCTACCTGCTCCTTAAAAGGTCTGGCTCGGGTCCAAAAAGGGAAGCGAGGGTCTACCTGCTCCTAAAAAGGTCTGGCGAGGGTCCAAAAAGGGTAGCGAGGGTCTACCTGCTCCTAAAAAGGTCTGGTGAGGGTCAAAAAAAGGTAGGGAGGGTCGTCTACCTGCTCCTAAAAAGGTCTGGCTTGGGTCCAAAAAGGTCTGGCTCGGGTCCAAAAAGGGTAGCGAGGGTCTACCTGCTCCTAAAAAGGTCTGGTCCGGGTCAAAAAAAGGTAGGGAGGGTCGTCTACCTGCTCCTAAAAAGGTCTGGCTAGGGTCCAAAAAGGTCTGGCTCGGGTCCAAAAAGGGTAGCGAGGGTCTACCTGCTCCTAAAAAGGTCTGGTCCGGGTCAAAAAAAGGTAGGGAGGGTCGTCTACCTGCTCCTAAAAAGGTCTGGCTCGGGTCCAAAAAGGATAACGAGGGTCTACCTGCTCCTAAAAAGGTCTGGTGAGGGTCAAAAAAAGTTAGGGAGGGTCGTCTACCTGCTCCTAAAAAGGTCTGGCTCGGGTCCAAAAAGGGTAGCGAGGGTCTACCTGCTCCTAAAAAGGTCTGGTCCGGGTCAAAAAAAGGTAGGGAGGGTCGTCTACCTGCTCCTAAAAAGGTTTGGCTAAGGTCCAAAAAGGGTAGCGAGGGTCTACTTGCTCCTTAAAAGGTTTGGTGAGGGTCAAAAAAAGGTAGGGAGGGTCGTCAACCTGCTCCTAAAAAGGTCTGGCTCGGGTCCAAAAAGGTCTGGCTCGGGTCCAAAAAGGGTAGCGAGGGTCTACCTGCTCCTAAAAAGGTCTGGTCCGGGTCAAAAAAAGGTAGGGAGGGTCGTCTACCTGCTCCTAAAAAGGTCTGGCGAGGGTCCAAAAAGGGTAGCGAGGGTCTACCAGCTCCTAAAAAGGTCTGGTCCGGGTCAAAAAAAGGTAGGAAGGGTCGGATACCTGCTCCTAAAAAGGTCTGGCTCGGGTCCAAAAAGGTCTGGCTCGGGTCCAAAAAGGGTAGCAAGGGTCTACCTGCTCCTAAAAAGGTATGGTGAGGGTCAAAAAAAGGTAGGGAGGGTCGTCTACCTGCTCCTAAAAAGGTCTGGCTTGGGTCCAAAAAGGTCTGGCTCGGGTCCAAAAAGGGTAGCGAGGGTCTACCTGCTCCTAAAAAGGTCTGGTCCGGGTCAAAAAAAGGTAGGGAGGGTCGTCTACCTGCTCCTAAAAAGGTCTGGCTAGGGTCCAAAAAGGTCTGGCGAGGGTCCAAAAAGGGTAGCGAGGGTCTACCTGCTCCTAAAAAGGTCTGGTCCGGGTCAAAAAAAGGTAGGGAGGGTCGTCTACCTGCTCCTTAAAAGGTCTGGCTCGGGTCCAAAAAGGTCTGGCTCGGGTCCAAAAAGGGTAGCGAGGGTCTGCCTGCTCCTAAAAAGGTCTGGTCCGGGTCCAAAAAAGGTAAAGAGGGTCGCTAAAAAGGTCTGAATCGGGTCCAAAAAGGGTAGGGAGGGTCTACCTGCTCCTTAAAAGGTCTGGTCCGGGTCCAAAAAAGGTAGGGAGGGTCGTCTACCTGCTCCTAAAAAAATCTGGTTCGGGTCCAAAAAGGGTAGGGAGTTTCTACCTGCTCCTAAAAAGATCTGGTCCGGGCCCAAAAAAGGTAAAGAGGGTCGTCTACCTGCTCCTAAAAAGGTCTGGTTCGGGTCCAAAAAGGGTAGGGAGGGTCTACCTGCTCCTTAAAAGGTCTGGTCCGGGTCCAAAAAAGGTAAAGAGGGTCGTCTTCCTGCTCCTAAGAAGGTGTGGTTCGGGTCCAAAAAGGGTAGGGAGGGTCTGCCTGCTCCTAAAAAGGTCTGGTGCGGGTCCAAAAAAGGTAAAGAGGGTCGTCTACCTGCTCCTAAAAAGGTCTGGTTCGGGTCCAAAAAAGGTAGGGAGGGTCGTCTACCTGCTCCTAAAAAGATCTGGTCCGGGTCAAAAAAAGGTAGGGAGGGTCTACCTGCTCCTAAAAAGGTCTGGCGAGGGTCCAAAAAGGGTAGCGAGGGTCTACCTGCTCCTAAAAAGGTCTGGTGAGGGTCAAAAAAAGGTAGGGAGGGTCGTCTACCTGCTCCTAAAAAGGTCTGGCTTGGGTCCAAAAAGGTCTGGCTCGGGTCCAAAAAGGGTAGCGAGGGTCTACCTGCTCCTAAAAAGGTCTGGTCCGGGTCAAAAAAAGGTAGGGAGGGTTGTCTACCTGCTCCTAAAAAGGTCTGGCTAGGGTCCAAAAAGGTCTGGCTCGGGTCCAAAAAGGGTAGCGAGGGTCTACCTGCTCCTAAAACGGTCTGGTCCGGGTCAAAAAAAGGTAGGGAGGGTCGTCTACCTGCTCCTAAAAAGGTCTGGCTCGGGTCCAAAAAGGATAGCGAGGGTCTACCTGCTCCTAAAAAGGTCTGGCTCGGGTCCAAAAAGGGTAGCGAGGGTCTACCTGCTCCTAAAAAGGTCTGGTCCGGGTCAAAAAAAGGTAGGGAGGGTCGTCTACCTGTTCCTAAAAAGGTTTGGCTAAGGTCCAAAAAGGGTGGCGAGGGTCTACTTGCTCCTTAAAAGGTTTGGTGAGGGTCAAAAAAAGGTAGGGAGGGTCGTCAACCTGCTCCTAAAAAGGTCTGGCTCGGGTCCAAAAAGGGTAGCGAGGGTCTACCTGCTCCTAAAAAGGTTTGGTGAGGGTCAAAAAAAGGTAGGGAGGGTCGTCTACCTGCTCCTAAAAAGGTCTGGATCGGGTCCAAAAAGGTCTGGCTCGGGTCCAAAAAGGGTAGCGAGGGTCTACCTGCTCCTAAAAAGGTCTGGTCCGGGTCAAAAAAAGGTAGGGAGGGTCGTCTACCTGCTCCTTAAAAGGTCTGGCTCGGGTCCAAAAAGGTCTGGCTCGGGTCCAAAAAGGGTAGCGAGGGTCTGCCTGCTCCTAAAAAGGTCTGGTCCGGGTCCAAAAAAGGTAAAGAGGGTCGCTAAAAAGGTCTGAATCGGGTCCAAAAAGGGTAGGGAGGGTCTACCTGCTCCTTAAAAGGTCTGGTCCGGGTCCAAAAAAGGTAGGGAGGGTCGTCTACCTGCTCCTAAAAAAATCTGGTTCGGGTCCAAAAAGGGTAGGGAGTTTCTACCTGCTCCTAAAAAGATCTGGTCCGGGCCCAAAAAAGGTAAAGAGGGTCGTCTACCTGCTCCTAAAAAGGTCTGGTTCGGGTCCAAAAAGGGTAGGGAGGGTCTACCTGCTCCTTAAAAGGTCTGGTCCGGGTCCAAAAAAGGTAAAGAGGGTCGTCTTCCTGCTCCTAAGAAGGTGTGGTTCGGGTCCAAAAAGGGTAGGGAGGGTCTGCCTGCTCCTAAAAAGGTCTGGTGCGGGTCCAAAAAAGGTAAAGAGGGTCGTCTACCTGCTCCTAAAAAGGTCTGGTTCGGGTCCAAAAAAGGTAGGGAGGGTCGTCTACCTGCTCCTAAAAAGATCTGGTCCGGGTCAAAAAAAGGTAGGGAGGGTCTACCTGCTCCTAAAAAGGTCTGGCGAGGGTCCAAAAAGGGTAGCGAGGGTCTACCTGCTCCTAAAAAGGTCTGGTGAGGGTCAAAAAAAGGTAGGGAGGGTCGTCTACCTGCTCCTAAAAAGGTCTGGCTTGGGTCCAAAAAGGTCTGGCTCGGGTCCAAAAAGGGTAGCGAGGGTCTACCTGCTCCTAAAAAGGTCTGGTCCGGGTCAAAAAAAGGTAGGGAGGGTTGTCTACCTGCTCCTAAAAAGGTCTGGCTAGGGTCCAAAAAGGTCTGGCTCGGGTCCAAAAAGGGTAGCGAGGGTCTACCTGCTCCTAAAACGGTCTGGTCCGGGTCAAAAAAAGGTAGGGAGGGTCGTCTACCTGCTCCTAAAAAGGTCTGGCTCGGGTCCAAAAAGGATAGCGAGGGTCTACCTGCTCCTAAAAAGGTCTGGCTCGGGTCCAAAAAGGGTAGCGAGGGTCTACCTGCTCCTAAAAAGGTCTGGTCCGGGTCAAAAAAAGGTAGGGAGGGTCGTCTACCTGTTCCTAAAAAGGTTTGGCTAAGGTCCAAAAAGGGTGGCGAGGGTCTACTTGCTCCTTAAAAGGTTTGGTGAGGGTCAAAAAAAGGTAGGGAGGGTCGTCAACCTGCTCCTAAAAAGGTCTGGCTCGGGTCCAAAAAGGGTAGCGAGGGTCTACCTGCTCCTAAAAAGGTTTGGTGAGGGTCAAAAAAAGGTAGGGAGGGTCGTCTACCTGCTCCTAAAAAGGTCTGGATCGGGTCCAAAAAGGTCTGGCTCGGGTCCAAAAAGGGTAGCGAGGGACCTGCTCCTAAAAAGGTCTGGTCCGGGTCAAAAAAAGGTAGGGAGGGTCGTCTACCTGCTCCTAAAAAGGTCTGGCGAGGGTCCAAAAAGGGTAGCGAGGGTCTACCTGCTCCTAAAAAGGTCTGGTCCGGGTCAAAAAAAGGTAGAAAGGGTCGGATACCTGCTCCTAAAAAGGTCTGGCTCGGGTCCAAAAAGGTCTGGCTCGGGTCCAAAAAGGGTAGCAAGGGTCTACCTGCTCCTAAAAAGGTCTGGTGAGGGTCAAAAAAAGGTAGGGAGGGTCGTCTACCTGCTCCTAAAAAGGTTTGGCTCGGGTTTAAAAAGGTCTGGCTCGGGTCCAAAAAGGGTAGCGAGGGTCTACCTGCTCCTAAATAGGTCTGGTCCGGGTCAAAAAAAGGTAGGGAGGGTCGTCTACCTGCTCCTAAAAAGGTCTGGCTCGGGTCCAAAAAGGGTAGCGAGGGTCTACCTGCTCCTAAAAAGGTTTGGTGAGGGTCAAAAAAGGTAGGGAGGGTCGTCTACCTGCTCCTAAAAAGGTCTGGCTCGGGTCCAAAAAGGGTAGCGAGGCTCTACCTGCTCCTAAAAAGGTCTGGTGAGGGTCAAAAAAAGGTAGGGAGGGTCGTCTACCTGCTCCTAAAAAGGTCTGGCTCGGGTCCAAAAAGGGTAGCGAGGGTCTACCTGCTCCTAAAAAGGTCTGGTCCGGGTCAAAAAAAGGTAGGGAGGGTCGTCTACCTGCTCCTAAAAAGGTCTGGCTAGGGTCCAAAAAGGGTAGCGAGGGTCTACCTGCTCCGAAAAAGGTCTGGTCCGGGTCAAAAAAAGGTAGGGAGGGTCGTCTACCTGCTCCTAAAAAGGTCTGGCTTGGGTCCAAAAAGGGTAGCGAGGGTCCAAAAAGGGTAGCGAGGGTCTACCTGCTCTTAAAAACGTCTGGTCCGGGTCAAAAAAAGGTTGGGATGGTCGTCTACCTGCTCCTAAAAAGGTCTGGCTCGGGTCCAAAAAGGGTAGCGAGGGTCTACCTGCTCCTTAAAAGGTCGGGTCCGGGTCAAAAAAAGGTAGGGAGGGTCGTCTACCTGCTCCTTAAAAGGTCTGGCTCGGGTCCAAAAAGGGAAGCGAGGGTCTACCTGCTCCTAAAAAGGTCTGGCGAGGGTCCAAAAAGGGTAGCGAGGGTCTACCTGCTCCTAAAAAGGTCTGGTGAGGGTCAAAAAAAGGTAGGGAGGGTCGTCTACCTGCTCCTAAAAAGGTCTGGCTTGGGTCCAAAAAGGTCTGGCTCGGGTCCAAAAAGGGTAGCGAGGGTCTACCTGCTCCTAAAAAGGTCTGGTCCGGGTCAAAAAAAGGTAGGGAGGGTCGTCTACCTGCTCCTAAAAAGGTCTGGCTAGGGTCCAAAAAGGTCTGGCTCGGGTCCAAAAAGGGTAGCGAGGGTCTACCTGCTCCTAAAAAGGTCTGGTCCGGGTCAAAAAAAGGTAGGGAGGGTCGTCTACCTGCTCCTAAAAAGGTCTGGCTCGGGTCCAAAAAGGATAACGAGGGTCTACCTGCTCCTAAAAAGGTCTGGTGAGGGTCAAAAAAAGTTAGGGAGGGTCGTCTACCTGCTCCTAAAAAGGTCTGGCTCGGGTCCAAAAAGGGTAGCGAGGGTCTACCTGCTCCTAAAAAGGTCTGGTCCGGGTCAAAAAAAGGTAGGGAGGGTCGTCTACCTGCTCCTAAAAAGGTTTGGCTAAGGTCCAAAAAGGGTAGCGAGGGTCTACTTGCTCCTTAAAAGGTTTGGTGAGGGTCAAAAAAAGGTAGGGAGGGTCGTCAACCTGCTCCTAAAAAGGTCTGGCTCGGGTCCAAAAAGGTCTGGCTCGGGTCCAAAAAGGGTAGCGAGGGTCTACCTGCTCCTAAAAAGGTCTGGTCCGGGTCAAAAAAAGGTAGGGAGGGTCGTCTACCTGCTCCTAAAAAGGTCTGGCGAGGGTCCAAAAAGGGTAGCGAGGGTCTACCAGCTCCTAAAAAGGTCTGGTCCGGGTCAAAAAAAGGTAGGAAGGGTCGGATACCTGCTCCTAAAAAGGTCTGGCTCGGGTCCAAAAAGGTCTGGCTCGGGTCCAAAAAGGGTAGCAAGGGTCTACCTGCTCCTAAAAAGGTATGGTGAGGGTCAAAAAAAGGTAGGGAGGGTCGTCTACCTGCTCCTAAAAAGGTCTGGCTTGGGTCCAAAAAGGTCTGGCTCGGGTCCAAAAAGGGTAGCGAGGGTCTACCTGCTCCTAAAAAGGTCTGGTCCGGGTCAAAAAAAGGTAGGGAGGGTCGTCTACCTGCTCCTAAAAAGGTCTGGCTAGGGTCCAAAAAGGTCTGGCGAGGGTCCAAAAAGGGTAGCGAGGGTCTACCTGCTCCTAAAAAGGTCTGGTCCGGGTCAAAAAAAGGTAGGGAGGGTCGTCTACCTGCTCCTTAAAAGGTCTGGCTCGGGTCCAAAAAGGTCTGGCTCGGGTCCAAAAAGGGTAGCGAGGGTCTGCCTGCTCCTAAAAAGGTCTGGTCCGGGTCCAAAAAAGGTAAAGAGGGTCGCTAAAAAGGTCTGAATCGGGTCCAAAAAGGGTAGGGAGGGTCTACCTGCTCCTTAAAAGGTCTGGTCCGGGTCCAAAAAAGGTAGGGAGGGTCGTCTACCTGCTCCTAAAAAAATCTGGTTCGGGTCCAAAAAGGGTAGGGAGTTTCTACCTGCTCCTAAAAAGATCTGGTCCGGGCCCAAAACAGGTAAAGAGGGTCGTCTACCTGCTCCTAAAAAGGTCTGGTTCGGGTCCAAAAAGGGTAGGGAGGGTCTACCTGCTCCTTAAAAGGTCTGGTCCGGGTCCAAAAAAGGTAAAGAGGGTCGTCTTCCTGCTCCTAAGAAGGTGTGGTTCGGGTCCAAAAAGGGTAGGGAGGGTCTGCCTGCTCCTAAAAAGGTCTGGTGCGGGTCCAAAAAAGGTAAAGAGGGTCGTCTACCTGCTCCTAAAAAGGTCTGGTTCGGGTCCAAAAAAGGTAGGGAGGGTCGTCTACCTGCTCCTAAAAAGATCTGGTCCGGGTCAAAAAAAGGTAGGGAGGGTCTACCTGCTCCTAAAAAGGTCTGGTTCGGGTCCAAAAAAGGTAGGGAGGGTCGTCTACCTGCTCCTAAAAAGGTCTGGTTCGGGTCCAAAAAGGGTAGGGAGGGTCTGCCTGCTCCTAAAAAGGTCTGGTCCGGGTCCAAAAAAGGTAAATAGGGTCGTCGACCTGCTCCTTAAAAGGTCTGGTTCGGGTCCAAAAAGGGAAGGGAGGGTCTACCTGCTCCTTAAAAGGTCTGGTCCGGGTCCAAAAAAGGTAGGGAGGGTCGTCTACTTTTTTTTTTTTTTTTTGCTCCTTAAAAGTTCTGGTTCGGGTCCAAAAAGGGTAGGGAGGGTCCACCTGCTCCTAAAAAGGTCTGGTCCGGGCCCAAAAAAGGTAAAGAGGGTCGTCTACCTGCTCCTAAAAAGGTCTGGTTAGGGTCCAAAAAGGGTAGGGAGGGTCAACCTGCTCCTTAAAAGGTCTGGTCCGGGTCCAAAAAAGGTAAAGAGGGTCGTCTACCTGCTCCTAAAAAGGTCTGGTTAGGGTCCAAAAAGGGTAGGGAGGGTCTACCTGCCCCTAAAAAGGTCTGGTCCGGGTCCAAAAAAGGTAAAGAGGGTCATCTACCTGCTCCTAAAAAGGTCTTGTTCGGGTCCAAAAAGGGTAGGGAGGGTCTACCTGCTCCAAAAAAGGTCTGGTCCGGGTCCAAAAAAGGGTAGGGAGGGTCTACCTGCTCCGTAAAAGGTCTGGTCCGGGTCCAAAAAAGGTAAAGAGGGTCGTCTACCTGCTCCTAAAAAGGTCTGGTTAGGGTCCAAAAAGGGTAGGGAAAGTCTACCTGCTCCTAAAAGGTCTGGTCCGGGTCCAAAAAAGGTAAAGAGGGTCATCTACCTGCTCCTAAAAAGGTCTGGTTCGGGTCCAAAAAGGGTAGGGAGGGTCTACCTGCTCCAAAAAAGGTCTGGTCCGGGTCCAAAAAAGGGTAGGGAGGGTCTACCTGCTCCTAAAAAGGTCTGGTCCGGGTCCAAAAAAGGTAGGGAGGGTCGTCTACCTGCTCCTAAAAAGGTCTGGTTCGGGTCCAAAAAGGGTAGGGAGGGTCTACCTGCTCCAAAAAAGGTGTGGTCCGGGTCCAAAAAAGGTAAAGAGGGTCGTCTACCTGCTCCTTAAAAGGTCTGGTTCGGGTCCAAAAAGGGTAGGGAGGGTCTACCTGCTCCAAAAAAGGTCTGGTCCGGGTCCAAAAAAGGGTAGGGAGGGTCTACCTGCTCCTAAAAAGGTCTGGTCCGGGTCCAAAAAAGGTAAAGAGGGTCGTCTACCTGCTCCTAAAAATGTCTGGTTAGGGTCCAAAAAGGGTAGGGAAGGTCTACCTGCTCCTAAAAGGTCTGGTCCGGGTCCAAAAAATGTAAAGAGGGTCATCTACCTGCTCCTAAAAAGGTCTGGTTCGGGTCCAAAAAGGGTAGGGAGGGTCTACCTGCTCCAAAAAAGGTGTGGTCCGGGTCCAAAAAAGGGTAGGGAGGGTCTACCTGCTCCTAAAAAGGTCTGGTCCGGGTCCAAAAAAGGTAGGGAGGGTCGTCTTCCTGCTCCTAAAAAGGTCTGGTTCGGGTCCAAAAAGGGTAGGGAGGGTCTACCTGCTCCTAAAAAGGTCTGGTCCGGGTCCAAAAAAGGTAAAGAGGGTCGTCTACCTGCTCCTTAAAAGGTCTGGTTCGGGTCCAAAAAGGGTAGGGAGGGTCTACCTGCTACTAAAAAGGTCTGGTCCGGGTCTTAAAAAGGTAAAGAGGGTCGTCTACCTGCTCCTAAAAAGGTCTGGTTTGGGTCCAAAAAAGGTAGGGAGGGTCAACCTGCTCCTAAAAAGGTCTGGTTCGGGTCCATAAAAGGTAGGAAGGGTCGTCTACCTGCTCCTAAAAAGGTCTGGCTCGGGTCCAAAAAGGTCTGGCTCGGGTCCAAAAAGGGTAGCAAGGGTCTACCTGCTCCTAAAAAGGTCTGGTGAGGGTCAAAAAAAGGTAGGGAGGGTCGTCTACCTGCTCCTAAAAAGGTTTGGCTCGGGTCCAAAAAGGTCTGGCTCGGGTCCAAAAAGGGTAGCAAGGGTCTACCTGCTCCTAAATAGGTCTGGTCCGGGTCAAAAAAAGGTAGGGAGGGTCGTCTACCTGCTCCTAAAAAGGTCTGGTCCGGGTCAAAAAAAGGTAGGGAGGGTCGTCTACCTGCTCCTAAAAAGGTCTGGCTAGGGTCCAAAAAGGTCTGGCTCGGGTCCAAAAAGGGTAGCGAGGGTCTACCTGCTCCTTAAAAGGTCTGGTCCGGGTCAAAAAAAGGTAGGGAGGGTCGTCTACCTGCTCCTAAAAAGGTCTGGCTCGGGTCCAAAAAGGATAACGAGGGTCTACCTGCTCCTAAAAAGGTCTGGTGAGGGTCAAAAAAAGTTAGGGAGGGTCGTCTACCTGCTCCTAAAAAGGTCTGGCTCGGGTCCAAAAAGGGTAGCGAGGGTCTACCTGCTCCTAAAAAGATCTGGTCCGGGTCAAAAAAAGGTAGGGAGGGTCGTCTACCTGCTCCTAAAAAGGTCTGGCTAGGGTCCAAAAAGGTCTGGCTCGGGTCCAAAAAGGGTAGCGAGGGTCTACCTGCTCCTAAAAAGGTCTGGTCCGGGTCAAAAAAAGGTAGGGAGGGTCGTCTACCTGCTCCTAAAAAGGTCTGGCTCGGGTCCAAAAAGGATAACGAGGGTCTACCTGCTCCTAAAAAGGTCTGGTGAGGGTCAAAAAAAGTTAGGGAGGGTCGTCTACCTGCTCCTAAAAAGGTCTGGCTCGGGTCCAAAAAGGGTAGCGAGGGTCTACCTGCTCCTAAAAAGGTCTGGTCCGGGTCAAAAAAAGGTAGGGAGGGTCGTCTACCTGCTCCTAAAAAGGTTTGGCTAAGGTCCAAAAAGGGTAGCGAGGGTCTACTTGCTCCTTAAAAGGTTTGGTGAGGGTCAAAAAAAGGTAGGGAGGGTCGTCAACCTGCTCCTAAAAAGGTCTGGCTCGGGTCCAAAAAGGTCTGGCTCGGGTCCAAAAAGGGTAGCGAGGGTCTACCTGCTCCTAAAAAGGTCTGGTCCGGGTCAAAAAAAGGTAGGGAGGGTCGTCTACCTGCTCCTAAAAAGGTCTGGCGAGGGTCCAAAAAGGGTAGCGAGGGTCTACCAGCTCCTAAAAAGGTCTGGTCCGGGTCAAAAAAAGGTAGGAAGGGTCGGATACCTGCTCCTAAAAAGGTCTGGCTCGGGTCCAAAAAGGTCTGGCTCGGGTCCAAAAAGGGTAGCAAGGGTCTACCTGCTCCTAAAAAGGTATGGTGAGGGTCAAAAAAAGGTAGGGAGGGTCGTCTACCTGCTCCTAAAAAGGTCTGGCTTGGGTCCAAAAAGGTCTGGCTCGGGTCCAAAAAGGGTAGCGAGGGTCTACCTGCTCCTAAAAAGGTCTGGTCCGGGTCAAAAAAAGGTAGGGAGGGTCGTCTACCTGCTCCTAAAAAGGTCTGGCTAGGGTCCAAAAAGGTCTGGCGAGGGTCCAAAAAGGGTAGCGAGGGTCTACCTGCTCCTAAAAAGGTCTGGTCCGGGTCAAAAAAAGGTAGGGAGGGTCGTCTACCTGCTCCTTAAAAGGTCTGGCTCGGGTCCAAAAAGGTCTGGCTCGGGTCCAAAAAGGGTAGCGAGGGTCTGCCTGCTCCTAAAAAGGTCTGGTCCGGGTCCAAAAAAGGTAAAGAGGGTCGCTAAAAAGGTCTGAATCGGGTCCAAAAAGGGTAGGGAGGGTCTACCTGCTCCTTAAAAGGTCTGGTCCGGGTCCAAAAAAGGTAGGGAGGGTCGTCTACCTGCTCCTAAAAAAATCTGGTTCGGGTCCAAAAAGGGTAGGGAGTTTCTACCTGCTCCTAAAAAGATCTGGTCCGGGCCCAAAACAGGTAAAGAGGGTCGTCTACCTGCTCCTAAAAAGGTCTGGTTCGGGTCCAAAAAGGGTAGGGAGGGTCTACCTGCTCCTTAAAAGGTCTGGTCCGGGTCCAAAAAAGGTAAAGAGGGTCGTCTTCCTGCTCCTAAGAAGGTGTGGTTCGGGTCCAAAAAGGGTAGGGAGGGTCTGCCTGCTCCTAAAAAGGTCTGGTGCGGGTCCAAAAAAGGTAAAGAGGGTCGTCTACCTGCTCCTAAAAAGGTCTGGTTCGGGTCCAAAAAAGGTAGGGAGGGTCGTCTACCTGCTCCTAAAAAGATCTGGTCCGGGTCAAAAAAAGGTAGGGAGGGTCTACCTGCTCCTAAAAAGGTCTGGTTCGGGTCCAAAAAAGGTAGGGAGGGTCGTCTACCTGCTCCTAAAAAGGTCTGGTTCGGGTCCAAAAAGGGTAGGGAGGGTCTGCCTGCTCCTAAAAAGGTCTGGTCCGGGTCCAAAAAAGGTAAATAGGGTCGTCGACCTGCTCCTTAAAAGGTCTGGTTCGGGTCCAAAAAGGGAAGGGAGGGTCTACCTGCTCCTTAAAAGGTCTGGTCCGGGTCCAAAAAAGGTAGGGAGGGTCGTCTACTTTTTTTTTTTTTTTTTGCTCCTTAAAAGTTCTGGTTCGGGTCCAAAAAGGGTAGGGAGGGTCTACCTGCTCCTAAAAAGGTCTGGTCCGGGCCCAAAAAAGGTAAAGAGGGTCGTCTACCTGCTCCTAAAAAGGTCTGGTTAGGGTCCAAAAAGGGTAGGGAGGGTCAACCTGCTCCTTAAAAGGTCTGGTCCGGGTCCAAAAAAGGTAAAGAGGGTCGTCTACCTGCTCCTAAAAAGGTCTGGTTAGGGTCCAAAAAGGGTAGGGAGGGTCTACCTGCCCCTAAAAAGGTCTGGTCCGGGTCCAAAAAAGGTAAAGAGGGTCATCTACCTGCTCCTAAAAAGGTCTTGTTCGGGTCCAAAAAGGGTAGGGAGGGTCTACCTGCTCCAAAAAAGGTCTGGTCCGGGTCCAAAAAAGGGTAGGGAGGGTCTACCTGCTCCGTAAAAGGTCTGGTCCGGGTCCAAAAAAGGTAAAGAGGGTCGTCTACCTGCTCCTAAAAAGGTCTGGTTAGGGTCCAAAAAGGGTAGGGAAAGTCTACCTGCTCCTAAAAGGTCTGGTCCGGGTCCAAAAAAGGTAAAGAGGGTCATCTACCTGCTCCTAAAAAGGTCTGGTTCGGGTCCAAAAAGGGTAGGGAGGGTCTACCTGCTCCAAAAAAGGTCTGGTCCGGGTCCAAAAAAGGGTAGGGAGGGTCTACCTGCTCCTAAAAAGGTCTGGTCCGGGTCCAAAAAAGGTAGGGAGGGTCGTCTACCTGCTCCTAAAAAGGTCTGGTTCGGGTCCAAAAAGGGTAGGGAGGGTCTACCTTGTAATATCAATTTTTCCCGTGGGGGTGCGCAACGATTCGAATAAGAATCACTTCGTCCCACAGGGAAAAATCCGGCGGCAGAGCATGAGAGGGTCTCGGGTTCGGTGGCCTAGTCGTTCCTGGATCAATCCAATTTAATAGAATGTTGGGCGCCTTGAAAGGGGACGGAGTAACAATAGGTGACTCCGTACCAAAATAAAAAAAATATATTAAATCCTGCTAGAGGAAAAAAGTTAAATACGAAGCAAAAATAAATGAATGATCCATGAACCGTAGCAAGTGGAGAATAGTAAATCAAACAAAATTTCATTTAAAAGTAGACTGGTTTAATACTAAGTATTTCGATACACATTAGATTCAGTTGAAAAACAAGAGCAGTTACATACAGTAAAAAAAAATTACATGATACCGAGACAGTAATTAACATTCGTCCGGCGAACTACACCTTATCACACATGGTACTACACCTTATCAGTAAATCGGGATTAGCTTAAGCATGCCCGTTATGGTGGGGTGGCATCTGACCAACTATATCGGGCGGCCAGCTGTACATTCAGTACCGATGGGAGGACCGTGTTGGGAAAGTCTGATACCACCTACTCAAACCACCAGCCCTGAAGGTCAGCTCACCGCTCAACATAGAGAGTCAGCCAAGTCAGTACGCATGCACACCCCACAAATCATGTCTAATAAAAACTATTTGAAATTCACTACTAACTATTCACTAATAACAAACACTATTTGAAATTTTTGTTCAGTTATCAAAGTTAAGTTGAGATAAAGTCACTGCGCTTCCTCCATCGGCCTCGACCGAGAAGTCAACACGGGGAAGTTGAACACTTGTTAAATTGAAATAAATACGGCCCTAAATGATTAAATCCATTGCCATCAGTACCTTGACTCCGAGCCAATGCAAAATCGGTTCTGGGATCAGCTCACCGTCGACATTTTGACAGGCGGGAGGTACCACGTGTCCACGCCACGTCTACGGCACACCGAGCTGCCGACATTCACACCCAAAAGGCTTTTTAGCCGGTCTATGGAGCCCTGCAATCACCACAATGTCCAAATTAAGTCGACATTCCAAGCACTTCACAACGTGACATATTTGGCTATGCCGAACAATAAAATTTTCATTAATATTCTTACCAGAACACTGGGATTTGCAGCTCACAAAGAGACTCTTTGGCCGGAGCACAGGTAAATCAAATGATCTAAAACAATAAGACAAAAAATTACAAGCACGTGACTATGGCTGATACATCCGCGAGGAACATTTACACATCATCGGCTTGAAATACTCACCATTTTATTGGGCGTACGGTGTACAATGCATCTCGGAAGACGCGGAACGAAACTTCACCGCATTTGGTGGATATAAAAAGGCTCCTCAGGGAGACAGCCCAGGATTACTCCTCCTCTTTTCTGATCTCCATGAAAAAGACTTGTCAATCGCTCACCCACCCATAGACAAACGAGAGAAAAAAAAAACCAAAGCACACTGACCAAGGATTCGTAACCATCGCGCTCAACCATAGACACAATCTACTAAAAATACTTTAGAATAATTAATTTGGAAGACTTCGGAAAATCAATTCATTCCGAAAAACCCTAGCTTAGCAAAATTAGATATTAAACATTATACATTTTAACAGACTAAAAACAATTAGCGCCTACACCTGTAAAGATAAAACGCAGCGCACGCAAACGTCAAATGTCAGGTGTCGCTGTCAAACTGACACCGTTCTTATTTGACAAGGTTTTGTTTATTTCGACAACAGAAAAGTGTTATAAAATTCATAAATTTACTACTATAAACCGCTAAAATAGTTTTAACAGCGTCAAAGGAATGAACCAATGGTTGTGGAATGATAAATTGTTAACCCTCTCGCCAACAAATCAGGTAAAAATTAGAATATTACTTCATTCAAGTGACGACCTCTCAATCCAGGAAAACAAACATAGCATAAAATTAGAGACAAACAATACTATAACGACCCCTCCATTCATGACTATCCCTCTCGACCTAAGATCACAGCCGGTCCTATGCTGCACCAAGTGATAAAACAGTAAAACTGAAAAAATGGTGTTACAGTACCGCCTTAGTTGGGAAAGAAAAATTTTATTCAAAATGAAAATTTTATTGAAATTTTGAATAAAATTTTTCGTCGAGTGAAACGACAAAAAGGTAACACTACCACATCTTAACAACAATACAAACATTTGAACAATACAAAAACAACACCTCCAGACACCAAACTCATTCAATAAGAGTTTGAATCATAGAAGGGAAACCTAATAACTTAAAAGTTATTAGAAAGTCAGGTAGAACCATTCGGAGAGCTCGCTGATACAGACAGAACTACACCAGGTTCAAACCCGTAACCAGTGACAAACACTATCGGTTACACAAAGTGAGAAGTGGAACATCCAACTTATCTCAGGCCAATGGCTGGATAAACCAAGACCATAGTGTAATTTACCACACCACGAATCGGGGTAAATTACACGCAAAAATGAAGTAGGACAACAGGGACTTCACAAAAACACAGTGTATGGATTAGAAAATCCAACATACCTCAGACACTATAAGGAGTACAAGGTAAGATACACAACGGACTTACCTGATACAAAAAAAAACTAAATGTTTAAATCCTTAATTTAGTTGTGGTTCACACAAACCCAGATTAAACACTAAGAACATTAATAAAATTAGGTCCAGGTCCTTGGCATCAATCACGAAATATGCGAATGCTACAAGGCCTACAGATTGGACACACAACAGAAACCTTAATTACTAAAATACCGTCGATCCTCGACCATAGTGGTAAGCGACAGCAAACTAAAAGGAAACAAACAAAACTCATGCTAAACATTGAATATATCAAAGGCTGATCAGAATCAAAGACAGCTCCATCGATTACCATCTCCCTACCATGATTAAAAAAACAATGGAGTGAACTTAGTCCCGTCGTGAACAGACGAATTGAGAGCACATTGGAATTCTTGAATGTTCTGATCCCATAATAATAATCGATGATCAGAACGCACATAAGAAGCAATGGCCCGAACAATATCCCGATTAACACTTCGGTTTGGTTACATGGAGAATGGTAACGAGGATTGTATAAGATATGAGGTACACCAGCTCCCTTCAATAAATCCCTAAATTCCTTAGAAGTGAATTGGGGACCATTATCTGTATATAGGATGCGGCACACAACTCCTCCAACCTCGATATAAACGCCCGAACACAAGTATCACCGCTAAATATTAAATTCAAAGAACCTAGATTACATGAAATGTTAGCTAACTCGTGTTCAAGTTCGTCCGTAAGCAAGTCATTTATGTTATAATTAAGTTCCGACATGTCAAACAAAATATAAAAAAAAATTGTACTATATAAAAATTCACAACTCCATAAAAATAACAATTATAATTATATTATCATATTATCACTTTGTTCCGACATAACAGTTAAAATATTAAAAAAAATTGTACTATATAAAAATTCACAATTCCATAAAAATAAAAATTATATTATATTATCACATTATCACATTTACTACACTATGTTGAAGTACTAAACTCACTTTCTAGGCCACACGTTGGGTACGCCACTGTAATATCAATTTTTCCCGTGGGGGTGCGCAACGATTCGAATAAGAATCACTTCGTCCCACAGGGAAAAATCCGGCGGCAGAGCATGAGAGGGTCTCGGGTTCGGTGGCCTAGTCGTTCCTGGATCAATCCAATTTAATAGAATGTTGGGCGCCTTGAAAGGGGACGGAGTAACAATAGGTGACTCCGTACCAAAATAAAAAAAATATATTAAATCCTGCTAGAGGAAAAAAGTTAAATACGAAGCAAAAATAAATGAATGATCCATGAACCGTAGCAAGTGGAGAATAGTAAATCAAACAAAATTTCATTTAAAAGTAGACTGGTTTAATACTAAGTATTTCGATACACATTAGATTCAGTTGAAAAACAAGAGCAGTTACATACAGTAAAAAAAAATTACATGATACCGAGACAGTAATTAACATTCGTCCGGCGAACTACACCTTATCACACATGGTACTACACCTTATCAGTAAATCGGGATTAGCTTAAGCATGCCCGTTATGGTGGGGTGGCATCTGACCAACTATATCGGGCGGCCAGCTGTACATTCAGTACCGATGGGAGGACCGTGTTGGGAAAGTCTGATACCACCTACTCAAACCACCAGCCCTGAAGGTCAGCTCACCGCTCAACATAGAGAGTCAGCCAAGTCAGTACGCATGCACACCCCACAAATCATGTCTAATAAAAACTATTTGAAATTCACTACTAACTATTCACTAATAACAAACACTATTTGAAATTTTTGTTCAGTTATCAAAGTTAAGTTGAGATAAAGTCACTGCGCTTCCTCCATCGGCCTCGACCGAGAAGTCAACACGGGGAAGTTGAACACTTGTTAAATTGAAATAAATACGGCCCTAAATGATTAAATCCATTGCCATCAGTACCTTGACTCCGAGCCAATGCAAAATCGGTTCTGGGATCAGCTCACCGTCGACATTTTGACAGGCGGGAGGTACCACGTGTCCACGCCACGTCTACGGCACACCGAGCTGCCGACATTCACACCCAAAAGGCTTTTTAGCCGGTCTATGGAGCCCTGCAATCACCACAATGTCCAAATTAAGTCGACATTCCAAGCACTTCACAACGTGACATATTTGGCTATGCCGAACAATAAAATTTTCATTAATATTCTTACCAGAACACTGGGATTTGCAGCTCACAAAGAGACTCTTTGGCCGGAGCACAGGTAAATCAAATGATCTAAAACAATAAGACAAAAAATTACAAGCACGTGACTATAGCTGATACATCCGCGAGGAACATTTACACATCATCGGCTTGAAATACTCACCATTTTATTGGGCGTACGGTGTACAATGCATCTCGGAAGACGCGGAACGAAACTTCACCGCATTTGGTGGATATAAAAAGGCTCCTCAGGGAGACAGCCCAGGATTACTCCTCCTCTTTTCTGATCTCCATGAAAAAGACTTGTCAATCGCTCACCCACCCATAGACAAACGAGAGAAAAAAAAAACCAAAGCACACTGACCAAGGATTCGTAACCATCGCGCTCAACCATAGACACAATCTACTAAAAATACTTTAGAATAATTAATTTGGAAGACTTCGGAAAATCAATTCATTCCGAAAAACCCTAGCTTAGCAAAATTAGATATTAAACATTATACATTTTAACAGACTAAAAACAATTAGCGCCTACACCTGTAAAGATAAAACGCAGCGCACGCAAACGTCAAATGTCAGGTGTCGCTGTCAAACTGACACCGTTCTTATTTGACAAGGTTTTGTTTATTTCGACAACAGAAAAGTGTTATAAAATTCATAAATTTACTACTATAAACCGCTAAAATAGTTTTAACAGCGTCAAAGGAATGAACCAATGGTTGTGGAATGATAAATTGTTAACCCTCTCGCCAACAAATCAGGTAAAAATTAGAATATTACTTCATTCAAGTGACGACCTCTCAATCCAGGAAAACAAACATAGCATAAAATTAGAGACAAACAATACTATAACGACCCCTCCATTCATGACTATCCCTCTCGACCTAAGATCACAGCCGGTCCTATGCTGCACCAAGTGATAAAACAGTAAAACTGAAAAAATGGTGTTACAACCTGCTCCAAAAAAGGTGTGGTCCGGGTCCAAAAAAGGTAAAGAGGGTCGTCTACCTGCTCCTTAAAAGGTCTGGTTCGGGTCCAAAAAGGGTAGGGAGGGTCTACCTGCTCCAAAAAAGGTCTGGTCCGGGTCCAAAAAAGGGTAGGGAGGGTCTACCTGCTCCTAAAAAGGTCTGGTCCGGGTCCAAAAAAGGTAAAGAGGGTCGTCTACCTGCTCCTAAAAATGTCTGGTTAGGGTCCAAAAAGGGTAGGGAAGGTCTACCTGCTCCTAAAAGGTCTGGTCCGGGTCCAAAAAATGTAAAGAGGGTCATCTACCTGCTCCTAAAAAGGTCTGGTTCGGGTCCAAAAAGGGTAGGGAGGGTCTACCTGCTCCAAAAAAGGTGTGGTCCGGGTCCAAAAAAGGGTAGGGAGGGTCTACCTGCTCCTAAAAAGGTCTGGTCCGGGTCCAAAAAAGGTAGGGAGGGTCGTCTTCCTGCTCCTAAAAAGGTCTGGTTCGGGTCCAAAAAGGGTAGGGAGGGTCTACCTGCTCCTAAAAAGGTCTGGTCCGGGTCCAAAAAAGGTAAAGAGGGTCGTCTACCTGCTCCTTAAAAGGTCTGGTTCGGGTCCAAAAAGGGTAGGGAGGGTCTACCTGCTACTAAAAAGGTCTGGTCCGGGTCTTAAAAAGGTAAAGAGGGTCGTCTACCTGCTCCTAAAAAGGTCTGGTTTGGGTCCAAAAAAGGTAGGGAGGGTCAACCTGCTCCTAAAAAGGTCTGGTTCGGGTCCATAAAAGGTAGGAAGGGTCGTCTACCTGCTCCTAAAAAGGTCTGGCTCGGGTCCAAAAAGGTCTGGCTCGGGTCCAAAAAGGGTAGCAAGGGTCTACCTGCTCCTAAAAAGGTCTGGTGAGGGTCAAAAAAAGGTAGGGAGGGTCGTCTACCTGCTCCTAAAAAGGTTTGGCTCGGGTCCAAAAAGGTCTGGCTCGGGTCCAAAAAGGGTAGCAAGGGTCTACCTGCTCCTAAATAGGTCTGGTCCGGGTCAAAAAAAGGTAGGGAGGGTCGTCTACCTGCTCCTAAAAAGGTCTGGTCCGGGTCAAAAAAAGGTAGGGAGGGTCGTCTACCTGCTCCTAAAAAGGTCTGGCTAGGGTCCAAAAAGGTCTGGCTCGGGTCCAAAAAGGGTAGCGAGGGTCTACCTGCTCCTTAAAAGGTCTGGTCCGGGTCAAAAAAAGGTAGGGAGGGTCGTCTACCTGCTCCTAAAAAGGTCTGGCTCGGGTCCAAAAAGGATAACGAGGGTCTACCTGCTCCTAAAAAGGTCTGGTGAGGGTCAAAAAAAGTTAGGGAGGGTCGTCTACCTGCTCCTAAAAAGGTCTGGCTCGGGTCCAAAAAGGGTAGCGAGGGTCTACCTGCTCCTAAAAAGGTCTGGTCCGGGTCAAAAAAAGGTAGGGAGGGTCGTCTACCTGCTCCTAAAAAGGTTTGGCTAAGGTCCAAAAAGGGTAGCGAGGGTCTACTTGCTCCTTAAAAGGTTTGGTGAGGGTCAAAAAAAGGTAGGGAGGGTCGTCAACCTGCTCCTAAAAAGGTCTGGCTCGGGTCCAAAAAGGTCTGGCGAGGGTCCAAAAAGGGTAGCGAGGGTCTACCTGCTCCTAAAAAGGTCTGGTCCGGGTCAAAAAAAGGTAGGGAGGGTCGTCTACCTGCTCCTAAAAAGGTCTGGCGAGGGTCCAAAAAGGGTAGCGAGGGTCTACCTGCTCCTAAAAAGGTCTGGTCCGGGTCAAAAAAAGGTAGGAAGGGTCGGATACCTGCTCCTAAAAAGGTCTGGCTCGGGTCCAAAAAGGTCTGGCTCGGGTCCAAAAAGGGTAGCAAGGGTCTACCTGCTCCTAAAAAGGTCTGGTGAGGGTCAAAAAAAGGTAGGGAGGGTCGTCTACTTGCTCCTAAAAAGGTCTGGCTTGGGTCCAAAAAGGTCTGGCTCGGGTCCAAAAAGGGTAGCGAGGGTCTACCTGCTCCTAAAAAGGTCTGGTCCGGGTCAAAAAAAGGTAGGGAGGGTCGTCTACCTGCTCCTAAAAAGGTCTGGCTAGGGTCCAAAAAGGTCTGGCGAGGGTCCAAAAAGGGTAGCGAGGGTCTACCTGCTCCTAAAAAGGTCTGGTCCGGGTCAAAAAAAGGTAGGGAGGGTCGTCTACCTGCTCCTTAAAAGGTCTGGCTCGGGTCCAAAAAGGTCTGGCTCGGGTCCAAAAAGGGTAGCGAGGGTCTGCCTGCTCCTAAAAAGGTCTGGTCCGGGTCCAAAAAAGGTAAAGAGGGTCGTCTACCTGCTCCTAAAAAGGTCTGAATCGGGTCCAAAAAGGGTAGGGAGGGTCTACCTGCTCCTTAAAAGGTCTGGTCCGGGTCCAAAAAAGGTAGGGAGGGTCGTCTACCTGCTCCTAAAAAAATCTGGTTCGGGTCCAAAAAGGGTAGGGAGTTTCTACCTGCTCCTAAAAAGATCTGGTCCGGGCCCAAAAAAGGTAAAGAGGGTCGTCTACCTGCTCCTAAAAAGGTCTGGTTCGGGTCCAAAAAGGGTAGGGAGGGTCTACCTGCTCCTTAAAAGGTCTGGTCCGGGTCCAAAAAAGGTAAAGAGGGTCGTCTTCCTGCTCCTAAGAAGGTGTGGTTCGGGTCCAAAAAGGGTAGGGAGGGTCTGCCTGCTCCTAAAAAGGTCTGGTCCGGGTCCAAAAAAGGTAAAGAGGGTCGTCTACCTGCTCCTAAAAAGGTCTGGTTCGGGTCCAAAAAAGGTAGGGAGGGTCGTCTACCTGCTCCTAAAAAGATCTGGTCCGGGTCAAAAAAAGGTAGGGAGGGTCTACCTGCTCCTAAAAAGGTCTGGTTCGGGTCCAAAAAGGGTAGGGAGGGTCTGCCTGCTCCTAAAAAGGTCTGGTCCGGGTCCAAAAAAGGTAAATAGGGTCGTCGACCTGCTCCTTAAAAGGTCTGGTTCGGGTCCAAAAAGGGAAGGGAGGGTCTACCTGCTCCTTAAAAGGTCTGGTCCGGGTCCAAAAAAGGTAGGGAGGGTCGTCTACTTTTTTTTTTTTTTTTGCTCCTTAAAAGTTCTGGTTCGGGTCCAAAAAGGGTAGGGAGGGTCTACCTGCTCCTAAAAAGGTCTGGTCCGGGCCCAAAAAAGGTAAAGAGGGTCGTCTACCTGCTCCTAAAAAGGTCTGGTTAGGGTCCAAAAAGGGTAGGGAGGGTCAACCTGCTCCTTAAAAGGTCTGGTCCGGGTCCAAAAAAGGTAAAGAGGGTCGTCTACCTGCTCCTAAAAAGGTCTGGTTAGGGTCCAAAAAGGGTAGGGAGGGTCTACCTGCCCCTAAAAAGGTCTGGTCCGGGTCCAAAAAAGGTAAAGAGGGTCATCTACCTGCTCCTAAAAAGGTCTTGTTCGGGTCCAAAAAGGGTAGGGAGGATCTACCTGCTCCAAAAAAGGTCTGGTCCGGGTCCAAAAAAGGGTAGGGAGGGTCTACCTGCTCCGTAAAAGGTCTGGTCCGGGTCCAAAAAAGGTAAAGAGGGTCGTCTACCTGCTCCTAAAAAGGTCTGGTTAGGGTCCAAAAAGGGTAGGGAAAGTCTACCTGCTCCTAAAAGGTCTGGTCCGGGTCCAAAAAAGGTAAAGAGGGTCATCTACCTGCTCCTAAAAAGGTCTGGTTCGGGTCCAAAAAGGGTAAGGAGGGTCTACCTGCTCCAAAAAAGGTCTGGTCCGGGTCCAAAAAAGGGTAGGGAGGGTCTACCTGCTCCTAAAAAGGTCTGGTCCGGGTCCAAAAAAGGTAGGGAGGGTCGTCTACCTGCTCCTAAAAAGGTCTGGTTCGGGTCCAAAAAGGGTAGGGAGGGTCTACCTGCTCCAAAAAAGGTGTGGTCCGGGTCCAAAAAAGGTAAAGAGGGTCGTCTACCTGCTCCTTAAAAGGTCTGGTTCGGGTCCAAAAAGGGTAGGGAGGGTCTACCTGCTCCAAAAAAGGTCTGGTCCCGGTCCAAAAAAGGGTAGGGAGGGTCTACCTGCTCCTAAAAAGGTCTGGTCCGGGTCCAAAAAAGGTAAAGAGGGTCGTCTACCTGCTCCTAAAAATGTCTGGTTAGGGTCCAAAAAGGGTAGGGAAGGTCTACCTGCTCCTAAAAGGTCTGGTCCGGGTCCAAAAAATGTAAAGAGGGTCATCTACCTGCTCCTAAAAAGGTCTGGTTCGGGTCCAAAAAGGGTAGGGAGGGTCTACCTGCTCCAAAAAAGGTGTGGTCCGGGTCCAAAAAAGGGTAGGGAGGGTCTACCTGCTCCTAAAAAGGTCTGGTCCGGGTCCAAAAAAGGTAGGGAGGGTCTGCCTGCTCCTAAAAAGGTCTGGTCCGGGTCCAAAAAAGGTAAATAGGGTCGTCGACCTGCTCCTTAAAAGGTCTGGTTCGGGTCCAAAAAGGGAAGGGAGGGTCTACCTGCTCCTAAAAAGGTCTGGTCCGGGGCCAAAAAAGGTAGGGAGGGTCGTCTACCTTTTTTTTTTTTTTTTTGCTCCTTGAAAGTTCTGGTTCGGGTCCAAAAAGGGTAGGGAGGGTCTACCTGCTCCTAAAAAGGTCTGGTCCGGGCCCAAAAAAGGTAAAGAGGGTCGTCTACCTGCTCCTCAAAAGGTCTGGTTCGGGTCCAAAAAGGGTAGGGAGGGTCAACCTGCTCCTTAAAAGGTCTGGTCCGGGTCCAAAAAAGGTAAAGAGGGTCGTCTACCTGCTCCTAAAAAGGTCTTGTTAGGGTCCAAAAAGGGTAGGGAGGGTCTACCTGCCCCTAAAAAGGTCTGGTCCGGGTCCAAAAAAGGTAAAGAGGGTCATCTACCTGCTCCTAAAAAGGTCTTGTTCGGGTCCAAAAAGGGTAGGGAGGGTCTACCTGCTCCAAAAAAGGTCTGGTCCGGGTCCAAAAAAGGGTAGGGAGGGTCTACCTGCTCCTTAAAAGGTCTGGTCCGGGTCCAAAAAAGGTAAAGAGGGTCGTCTACCTGCTCCTAAAAAGGTCTGGTTAGGGTCCAAAAAGGGTAGGGAAAGTCTACCTGCTCCTAAAAGGTCTGGTCCGGGTCCAAAAAAGGTAAAGAGGGTCATCTACCTGCTCCTAAAAAGGTCTGGTTCGGGTCCAAAAAGGGTAGGGAGGGTCTACCTGCTCCAAAAAAGGTCTGGTCCGGGTCCAAAAAAGGGTAGGGAGGGTCTACCTGCTCCTAAAAAGGTCTGGTCCGGGTCCAAAAAGGGTATGGAAGGTCTACCTGCTCCTAAAAAGGTCTGGTTCGGGTCCAAAAAGGGTATGGAAGGTCTACCTGCTCCTAAAAGGTCTGGTCCGGGTCCAAAAAATGTAAAGAGGGTCATCTACCTGCACCTAAAAAGGTCTGGTTCGGGTCCAAAAAGGGTAGGGAGGGTCTACCTGCTCCAAAAAAGGTGTGGTCCGGGTCCAAAAAAGGGTAGGGAGGGTCTACCTGCTCCTAAAAAGGTCTGGTCCGGGTCCAAAAAAGGTAGGGAGGGTCGTCTACCTGCTCCTAAAAAGGTCTGGTTCGGGTCCAAAAAGGGTAGGGAGGGTCTACCTGCTCCTAAAAAGGTCTGGTCCGGGTCCAAAAAAGGTAAAGAGGGTCGTCTACCTGCTCCTTAAAAGGTCTGGTTCGGGTCCAAAAAGGGTAGGGAGGGTCTACCTGCTCCTAAAAAGGTCTGGTCCGGGTCTTAAAAAGGTAAAGAGGGTCGTCTACCTGCTCCTAAAAAGGTCTGGTTTGGGTCCAAAAAAGGTAGGGAGGGTCAACCTGCTCCTAAAAAGGTCTGGTACGGGTCCAAAAAAGGTAGGGAGGGTCGTCTACCTGCTCCTAAAAAGGTCTGGTTCGGGTCCAAAAAAGGTAGGAAGGGTCGTCTACCTGCTCCTAAAAAGGTCTGGTTCGGGTCCAAAAAAGGTAGGAAGGGTCGTCTACCTGCTCCTAAAAAGGTCTGGTTCGGGTCCAAAAAAGGTAGGGAGGGTCTACCTGCTCCTTAAAAGGTCTGGTCCGGGTCCAAAAAAGGTAGGGAGGGTCTACCTGCTCCTAAAAAGGTCTGGTCCGGGTCCAAAAAAGGTAGGGAGGGTCGTCTACCTGCTCCTAAAAAGGTCTGGTTCGGGTCCAAAAAAGGTAGGGAGGGTCGTCTACCTGCTCCTTATTCAAACCCGCACTTCTTTCAAACCGGGCAAGCGCTCTAACCAATGGTGCCACCGAGACCCTCACTGGCCGCTACGAATTCTCGTTTATAATTAACTAGCGGCCGCCCGCGACTCCGTCCGCGTGGATTTCTTTTTTTCGAAATAAAAAGTAGCCTATGTTCTGTCTCAGGGTCTAAAGATTGTCTGTACCAAATTTCATCAAAATCGGTTGCGAGATTTAAGCGGGAAAGCGTAACAGACAGACAGACAGACAGACAGACAGAGTTACTTTCGCATTTATAATATTAGTTGGGATTAAATTAAATATTAAAAGATGGAGGTAAAATAAGCATCTGTAATGCTTAAAACAATATAGACAAAAATTACCTTCCGCCGGTGACTTCGTTGGCGTGGTCATGGGGATCTCGTCTGCCTGCACTGCACTGCTCACAGTAGCACTTCACTGCACTTCACTGCACTCCACTGCACTACACTGCACTACACTGCACTACACTGCACTACACTACACTGCATTTGGTGCATCTGCAACACGCCCTTAGCTTCTAAGTCTCCTCTTCTCTATTCTTCCTCGCCGCAACAGCTGGAAAACATCAAAGAAAGCGTCATCACAATGGGAATCAATAACGCAATATGTACTTATAAAAATAAAAAAAATTGTCTTCATATAGGTACGTAAGGTTCATATAAATAAATAAATATTCACAACATCACATACATTGATCTGACCCTGTGTTAAGTAGCTTAAGCACTTGTGTTACAGCCATCAGAATCAACAGTGGTATTACAAATATACTTATATAGATACATATAACACCCAGACCAGGACAAACAAACATGTTCATGCACACAAATGTTTGTCCTGTGCGGGGATCGAACCCGCGACCTCTTGCGTAATAGGCAACATCTTGACCATTACACCAAGCGGGTCGTCAAAAAACTTCGTGATCAGTGGGGTTCTGACTTTAGAGTTAGTAACAGCATGATGGATGAGATTCACGCACAGTACATAGAAACAGACATTGTACACGAAGATGTCTGCCAGTATTAACATCGGGTTTCATAACTATTATTAGGGTTCCGTAGCCAAATGGCAAAAAACGGAAACCTTATAGTTTCGTCATGTCTGTCTGTCTGTCTGTCTGTCCTGGCTCGTTCTCCGCCGTTTCTAAACCGATTGCCACGAAAATTGGTGGAGAGATGTATAGTGATAATTCAAGAAATGGTTTTTAAAATAATCAAAAAATAATTATTTTTGCCCCCCCTTCCCATACAGCGAAAAGTAAATTCGAAAAATAAAAATCGACTTACCCCACACGATGGGGTACCCCATCGTGTGGGTAAAAAGGTATTTTTAAATACAATAAAACTTGCCTTAAAACCATAATAATAATACCCTCCGGCCGTATTCGGCCATGGCGGCCGACCTTACGATCAGCCAGGTACGCAGGATATATTATAGTGCACAAGTGAGTGCGTAAGCACAGGTGCACTCCCTATTCCCACACTCTCATAATTCGGTGGGACAGCAATCTGACACGACCGTAGAGAGATCAGGCGCAGGACCAACGGCTTAACGTGCCTTCCGAAGCACGGAGGAGCTCGAGATGAAATTTTTCGGTCACCCATCCGATGACTGGCATCTGCGAACGTTGCTTAACTTTAGCAACCGCATGCCGAGTGCGCTTACCACTGCGCCGTCGAGCTCCTCTCCTTAAAATCATATGGATCAAACAGCCCAGTCTCGAGATATATTAATACCAAGTTAAAATTAGAGCGTCCCCCCCCCCCCTTAACTTTTGAAATACTATTACAATATTTCTGAAAAAAATGTCCTGTATACGTCCAAGTAAGTACTTTCAACGAAAACTATAGCGAACTCTGTATCATACATAGTAATTTTTATACAACTCGACCAACTTATGACGTGCAGTTGCCCTTACTAAATAGTGTCTTAAGCGGTCGGGCCATCTTTTAGCTACGGAACCCTTTCATGGGCGTGTTCGACACGCTCTTGGCCGGTTTTTTTTTAAATTGCCACGGGAACAGATGAGTTTTTCTTTGTTTTAATTTTAACATTATAATTTTACTAGCCATGTTTTGGCTATGATGCGTAGCAATTATAGTAGGTAATCCAACTACGCTGACCTGTCAATAACAATAATTATCTTACTAATATAATATTTGTGAAAGTTTGTTTGTTTGGACGCTTGTGCGTCAATCACGATGAAACTACAGAACTGATTTTGATGAAATCCTTACTAATTTTATAAATCGGAAAGTGAATTTATTCGTTTGTTTGTTTGTTTGTTCCGCTTTCACGCCTTAACTGAGTGCTTTGAAATTTTGCAGACGTAAAGTTAAAAGTCCGGATTGAATAAAAGGGTACTTTTATACCTGAATAAATTATATTCCTGAGGAAAAACAAAAATATTGTTTGCAATTTCCACGCGGGCGAAGCCGCGGGCGGAAAGCTAGTTTGATATAAGGGCAGAGTATGCGCTGGCTTAGCTCCCACAGGAATCTTGATAACGCGACAAAACCGCGGGTAAGAACTAGTAATCAGTAAACATACTATTTTTAGCCTTGTATGTGGGACCTTACGTTTGTAATTGGGACCTACATGCCAACTCGCCACGGAGACAGTTAACCCGGAGTGAAGTATTATAATAGGCTTAAGTAAAATAACTACGTATATCGGTACTTACTACACCTCTATTGTTCCGTGCTGTGTTGTGTTTGGTCGTCACGTGCCGTCCTGTGTCGCGCCGAGCTTTGCTGGACGAAGCCCAGGCCCGTGGTTCCTGTAATGTTAGGTTTTTCAATCATTAAAATATTATGTTTGGTATGTCCTTGACTTTTGGAATATTTTGCATAGTTATAATACTACTGTGGCTACAATACCTAGTACCAAGTAAATACGACGCAATTAAATAAAAAGAAACATCATAATATGTACCACGTACTCGAAAATTCGAGAACCCCGACACAGTACCCCGACCACCTATCAGACGCCGCGCCGCCGCGTCGCCGAGCCGCGGCGCAGGAGCCGACACAGAGACGCGCCGCGCGACGCGCGACGGTATCAGAAAAAGGATTCGGCGACACCTTGTCGCAAATTGTACAAAAGAATTACTAGAAAACTTCATCGTTTGACGCCGCCGACAAACGAACATTCTGGAAGCCACGGCGAGCGATATAAAAGAGCTCGACCGCCAGTACATTCATCATTCCGACTTCAGCTCTCCGATCGACAAGATACTCCGCAAGTCTACAGCATCAACAAGTCTTCTGCTCCTGCTCCTGGTTACTCTGCTCATTCATCGCTCTACAATAGTCCGCATCGCACTCATACCTACATACCGCTCACCGTCACTCTGCCCGTGCACCGTTCGTCGCTCCGCATCTATCTACATACTACTCACCGTTCACTACTCTCCGTGCCTGCATCTACGTCACCATCTCATCGCTCCGGTCTCCGTGCCTCATCGCTTCGCATCCGAAACCTCAACGGTGTCTTCATTTGCATTCCTTCAATAAATTGGTGACCATTTACCAAACGGTCATTTGTAATGATAGAAAAATACATCCACGACAACACTTACTTTTTATATAATATGCGGTTGCAAAGTGAGCAGTATCTCGACTGGCGATGTCTTAATACCTGAAATCACGTAGGAAATAGAGTCAATACTTATTAAATATTTTTCATTCTTACAACATTCAGATGACTCACAGCATTCAACTACACAAAACATTTAAGACATCATTCAACATTAAAATTAATCAATCACAGTCCACAGGTGGAAAGAGGGGTCCCAAAGCAGTAGTTTACCATTGATGAATGCATCAAGATTCAAAAGTCAAAGTCAACGATAAATAATCGGTAAAAAGTAGCATAACACGTAAGTCAGCCCATACCATACCCACATGTACATATACCAAATTTCATCAAAATCCGTTCGGTACTTTCAAACAAACAATCAAACAAACATGTTGTAAAAATATCGGTCGTTTGAACCCAGGTGACCTTTCTAGAACGATAACAGAGCAAAAATAATAAGATTGAGCACTATGCCGTCACTTGTAAGTTTGTAAGCCGTCCAGCTAAGTGCTGGTGAGAATTGGAAATCACAAGAAGACTGGGTAAATTTCAGTCACATATTTTTGTACGGCAATCGTAACCACCGATAAATCCATCAATAATATTAGAGTGATAAGCTAAGTACCTCATTCACTTGCTCCATCCTCCTTCACCAGCATTTCACATGTCTCCTGCAGCCTATGACAGCGACCCCGCAGTCCTGCGGTGATGGCGCGTGCATTCTAGAATGTACGGTCATTATGATTAAGTAACTTTTTATAACATCATACCCACTTCAGTATTTTGCAATCTGAATTCAACACAATAATTTTGCTCGTCAATTTGACCTACTCTTAGTTTGAAAACCGATCATCAAATTGTAAATTCAATTCTTACATATTTATAAAACAGTTAAACGGGAACACAGTTTTATTTAAAAAGACACTTACCTTTAGAATACACTAAATTAAAATCGACTCTGTTACCACTCTTATCCTTTACGCTGGCAGAAATTAAATGCTATACACTGAATTTAATATGTTTTTTACCATTACAGGTAAATATTACGCTAATTCTAACATTATTACACATTAAATTAATTGCTAAGAAAACTACTGTTTTTTTTTAGTTTTGGCGGTTGTTTGGAGGCCATTAAAAAATAACAAATCAAAGGAACACATTATTATAAATCCAACGATCTTGATTTGTTGCTGGCTGTATGAAACTAAGTAGGAGAAAATTTTTTTTTTGTTTTATTTATTCATATGAAATCAAATCAAATATAATTTATTGTTTTAGTTATTAATTTGGAATTCTATTTAGGTAGTTTACTTTCAGTAAAGACCGGCTATTAATTTGATAATATTAATAATATTGGTAAGCGCCATCTTGTGTATTTCCCTTGTACTAGGTCGTTCCAAGCCAAACAAAGTTGTTATCATGCTTAACTCTCTTGGTAATGTACTTTCCATTGAAATTCATAGATGGCACTGATTAATTCTAAGAACAATTATTATTAATGTATCCATAATATTGTGTTTTATAAACCAGTTTTATGTGGTTACATGAGTTAAAATTGTTTTGCCATTTAAACCTACCCTTTAAAGTACTTCCCTTCCGTGGTATTATTAGTTTTGTACATTGAGGTATTACTACTTAGTATTGAGTGGACATCGCGAACAAGTTTTGCGTCAAATTGGAGGGAAGGGGGCGGATAATTCAGTGATATTTTTGTCTTTTTATCTATTTTATAACACGCCACCATCTTTATTTTTCGTCTTATAATGATTGTACATGTTTTTAAAACACAACACGATATTTTTTTATTTTAAAAATGGTCAGAAAAAGAAAATTTGACGGTAACTTTGTGGTCCATGGACCACAATGCGGGTAATTTTTTTTTGTTTGTGATATCACCTCTATACGTAGTAGTAATACTTCAATGGTTTTGTATGTGTTTCGTAACCATCAAATTTGAATTAATATTTAAATTCAATAAACATCGTTTCCTATTCTATTCTATCTAGACAGAAAGATCGAATGAAATGGCAGCGTTCGAGTCTTCCGTTCCCGGAGTGGAAACTTGAACCAATGGCAGAGCGTTATGACAGCGCTCAAACGTCCCGTCCAATCACTGGCTTTCAAGCCGCGCTTCCCGCGCTCTCTAGCGGCGTGGTGTGTGTGTGATCCGGCGGCGCACATGAAACGTGCGATCGTAACAAAAAAATTGAATTTAAGGAACTTTCTCAGTATTTGTGTGTGTAAATGTGTTCTGAACAATATTTGTGATCATCAAAGCCCAGGACAAGAACTATTTTCAACCTAACGCGCGACTTAACGCCAAACGAGACGCAGTGTGGGAGCTCCCAGCTAGGTGCATCAGCAAAGTACTTCCTGGACAAGACGTTCGTGGCTAGAGGTAAGAGTTTCTTTCTTTGGTGGCGGACTTCCTGAGCGTTGCGGCCCATTCTATCTTTAGCCAGGCTGCACCCAAATGGGCAGGTAACGTCTTCCTGCCACAGTATGAGTACCTACATACTTAGGTACTACCTATATATTTTTATGGGGGATGGTCAGGGACGTGGACAAATAAAAGGACACAAATGATTCGACTGTTCGAATATATTGCAGCAAACTTTAACCTAAAGAGATCCATTACGTGTATTTTCATCGCCTAACACCATGTTGCATGCATTTCCTTTGCGATACATCGACAAAACGGTATGTTTTTGATTGTCGTTTGTTCAATTTTAATAAGTAATGATTGTGTTTGCGTTTATCTGTAATACTTTATTTTCTTTAATGATGTATTTTTTGTTTAACTTTGCTTTGATCTTCGTATTTAGTTGGTTGGTTGGTTGGTTGGTTGGTTTTAGGTACACTTTTTTAAAATTATTTACTCAGTTCATCTTTCCAGTTATTACCTACTTTAAATATTTTCTCGTGATTTGTTGTAAAAAACTACATAATATGTATGTAATCGGTATTTTAACTGCATTGGGAAAGCCCCGAATTTAAACAATTACCTAGCTATTAAAATACATTTGTTGGCTTCAAATAGATATCAGAGAAACCGCTTGACAGTACCAAGTGGTTTTACTACATGATTGTAACGTACATAGGTATTTCGTACACGAAACGCACGGTCGATTCCACAAAGAAAATACATTGATCGATTGCCGTTTAGAATGTGCCGAGTCGTGGGGTTTTAATAAACTATTTGTTGTACTTGAAGGAAAGCTTGTATGATTTGTGTGTTTGGTACAGTGATTGGGGAACTTTATATGTTGCTGAGTCAACTTTCTTGTCACCGCACGCTGTGATTTCGGGAAGCACTTCAAGTAAGCCTTCGATCGAGCTTTCGTGAAACAACCTTTTTACCTTTTCATCTTTACTATCTTTCCCGACTTTTGTAATATGCGCCGAATCTTTTGAAGTTTCTGATGTGGTTGTTTCTTCTGTTCTTTTGGGATGTTCATGTTTTGTAGATTCATTGTCTTCCGTCACATCAGCACTCTTGTCATTGTTATCAAACGTTTCTTCAATAGTGTCTTCTCCTTTAGCCGTTTTATACGTCTTTGTCTTCCTCTGAACTTTTGTGGTGTTTATGATGACTCTTTTTGTGTTTTTCTAATGAATCTTCTGTAGATTCTTCGCTGGCATGCTTTTCATAAGTGTCTGATGTATTGAGTTTGTTGTCACTCATATATTCACTATCATTATTTTCAATGGTACCTATATATCTTTAGTTTCTGTGTCATCACTTTTTGATAAGTTTTCAGGTTCACTCTGACTACTTTCACTTAAATTCGGGTTTTGATCATCTTTATTAGATGCTTCCTTTTCCTTTGATGAGTCATCATCTTTCTCTTCGCTGTGATGATGATGCTTGTTATGTTTGTGGTGATGGTGATCATATTCACTTTTCCCTTCGCTGCTTGCCTCTTTTCCAGATGTTTCACTCAGGGTATCATCTTGTGATAATACGATCGATGATGATGATGATCAGTGTTCCTCTTCTTTATAGAAAACCTGTTAAGTTGATAAAATGATTTAATCAAACATTCATCTTTTAAATTATTTTTTCCAATAAACTAAATAATAGATCAATATTTTACAATATCACATACATTGATCAGACTTCGTGGTCTGTAGCTTAATAATAATTTATTTCCAAAACAGACAATTACAAAGTCCAATTTTTGTTAGTAACAATGAAAACTTATGACCTATGTTAGTTATTAATAAGTATAATGTTGGTTAGGCACTGGTGCATGTAACGACGACCAGTGCCTCATGAATATGCCGTCCATTCGTGCTGCGACAGCCGCCAAGAGGCTGTTGCGGCTGCCCCGCGTCCGCCGCGCCATCGAGGCAGCTCGCCTGCGCAATGTGGCTTGAAAGCCGTCAACGTGCGCTTCAGCGAGCATCCCCGACGCGCTACAGAAGCGGGGCAACCGCAACAACGCCCTGAACGCGTTATTATATTGAACGCGAAGGGCGTCCAGCGCTCGCTGAGTATGCCTGACCCACAGGCTGCAGGTGTAAAAAGACGTACAAAAGGCACGGAAAAGTGTTACCTTTACATCGTAAGAACAGCGTGCAAACCTGCGGGCCACCATGTTAGCTTTGATCGCCAATGCTCGCCGTTCGCGCTCAATATCGGCATCATCTTTAAGGTCATCTGTCACAACGTGTCCAAGATACTTAAATTTAAATACTTGTTTAAGAGCCACGCCCTCCAGCACAACGGGTGGTATATCAGTGGGGTATTTGGTTCCCGCCTTAAACACCATAAATTCACTCTTTTTGCTGTTATACTTTAGGCCGTTCTCAAGGGCAAAGGCCTCGCAGACGCGTATTTAATAAGCTCTCTCAAGCCGCCCACCGAACCACTTGTTAATAAACTCCTGACCTATGTAGCGGATGCTACAACCAACAGTGGAGTTAATGAAACTTATACTGGTTTGTTCTGTATTCTGAGATTGATACACATTGATTGATATATGTATCTATTTAAGTATATTTGTAATACCTGATGATACAAAGTATTGATTCATACATGAAACAGGATCGAATGGAACGAAAAAAATATTTGGAATTTTTAGTACCTACAAAATGTATGGGAAAAGTTTTTTGCGATTTCTGACATTTATAGTACTCAAACCTCACATGGTCCCATAGAGTCATTTGATCCCGACATGAAATAGAATCGATGGGCATGAAAAAAAATTTTTGCCAGTTTCAGCACTTTTTTTTGCTGACTGTAAGTTTTTTCCAAAATCTGTGAATGTAGGTCAGAATATCTCAAAAAGTTAGGGATGGTTGCCTAACGACGTTTTCTTGTAACTGTAACGGTTAATTTACCTGCCCAACGAAACCCATTTCAAGATTCCACCCTGTATAAAGAGAACTAAAAGAAAATACTTTACAATGAAAGCAAAATGGGCAGAATTTGTACAAATAGGTACTAACACAATTAAACACGGACAATTATATTAACATTGAAAACATAAATATTTTAAATACAGTTACAGAACTAGAAAATATAATAACACAATACACTAATAATATAACAAAAGCTTGTTCAGAAAGTATACCATTAATTAAAACAAATAATAATAAAACAAGATACCTTGGTGGAATGAAGAACTCGCCGCGCCGCGGCCGTATCCGCTGTGCCGCTGCAGTCCGTAGAGAGGTAGTAGTCGCCGAATACCTGCAGAAAAAAGAAGAATATGAAACAAAAGCAAAACACGCACAAACCAAAAGTTGGAAAGAATTCTGTGAGAAACAAGAGAAAGAAGGAATCTGGGAAAGTATATACAGAGTTAAAAATAAAACAACAAAAAGAGAAGAAGACTAACCGCTCAAGTACTTACCAACTCAGAATCCGCTCACTTCCTTGCAAACACCTTTTTCTCGCCTGACCTGTCAAATGACGATGATACCTACCACCGTAGAGTACGCGCCGCCGCCGAAGATCTTGACGGCCAACCATCACACGACGAACACAACGATCCACCATTCACAGACCTGGAACTGAAAATGGCACTAGACACCTTCAACCCCAAAAAGGCACCTGGCTCAGACGGCCTCACATCAGACATCTGTTCACGAGCGATTCTCCAGGACCCAGCAATCTTCCTTGCAATGGCAAACAAGACGCTGCAGCTGGGCTACTTTCCAATAATCTGGAAGGAAGCCACAGTTGTAGTCTTGCGCAAGCCGGGCAAGGAAGATTACCAACACCCCAAAGTCCTATAGGCCCATCGGCCTACTTCCAGTCCTGGGCAAAGTCCTGGAGAAGATGATCGTGGCCAGACTAAAATGGCACCTGGTGCCACGTCTGAGTCCTCGCCAATTTGGTTTTATGCCCCAGAGGAGTAAGGAAGACGCATTATACAACCTCCTCCAGTACGTAAAGAAAAACATTGACGACAAAAAGATCGTAACAATAGTTTCCTTGGATATTGAAGGCGCATTTGATAAGGATTAAGCGCAATTAGGAGTAGGTATGAAGTAAATTATGTGGTTGCGGCGTGGCATCACATCTACTCGTATGATTCACTCTCTGAAATAATATAACATTGCGTTATAATAAAGCGAAATTATGTATTTGTACTTTGGACGTCAACTATTAAGTAGCAGTTTTGGTGCCATTTTGCTTTTTTAATTTTTTTTTGAAAGTGCAAAGATACACATATTATAAATCCACAGAAAATATTAAATATGCAAAAAAACTATTGAAACAATTTAACGATTAACAATGCGCATTTTAAACTGAAATATTTTTGTTACAAAAAAGAAATGTTTTCAATACGACCCGTATTTTTTAAATATTTGTTCACCGATACTTCGGTATTTATGAACCGATTTAGATGATTTTCTTTTTTTAGAAAGAAAATACTCCCGAAATGGTTCAATGTCTAAAGGGTCTGATGATGGGAGGGATATAGGCACACGGACCGCGATTTACATATTTTCTAAAGTTATATCGGCATTTGCTTTTGGCAATCATAATGTTATGCTGCTGAGCAGAAGATGGAAGGTGCAAGTCTTCAATTACTAAATTTCATCATGTGACATCATCAAATACACCAATTAGTTATATATATAATAACATTAATTACAATTTTGGGTTAGATGTTGTGTGTATAACAATAGGCAAAAATAACGCCTGTCAAAAGCTGTTGGCAATTAATTCGTAACGTGTTTTATCACATAAATAATTGCGTAGGCCAAATATAAAAAAAACTGTATTCAAATAAGCGTTCAATATAATAATACGGTATATAATATTATGTTAAGTAATAATTATCAAAACCAATAGTTTTACCACCGGCTTCGGAAACCAGCACCTAATCTATCGAACATATAACTATACCATAGAGCTTAGTGGTGATAATAGTTGCAATTGCCAACAGCGTAACAATCCGAAGGCACGGTGGTATTGTAACTGGTTCGATTAAATGTACTACACGATAACCGCTCATTGAAATAAAGGTACTGATAACCACGCGGAAAAATAATACGAGTTTGCTTTAATCCGATTGGGGACAACGCTACTTGATTATTATACTGTGATGTATTCAGCTAGAAGCAAAGTACCTACATACATACGTACGACACCCATGGGAAGAGATGGGTATTATCAGAAGTAATAAATTTTGGTTTTATGGATGAAGAAGGAAGCAAACACGCATGGACATCAACAACCCCAAGCGTCGCTGATGCGTTGCTTGCCCCTAAAACCCTTCCTAGCTGAGCTTTTGATACAATTAAGTATCGGATATCTATTCTTACTGAGGTTCCATAATAACATTATGAATGAACAGTTTGTCTAATGTAGGGCTGCCATCTCTAAAATTTGGAAAACAGGACAAGAGGCGAGAGAACCCCGGATTTTAGAGTCCGAAGCCGGACATCATAGCTTCACCTTCATAAAAGGTTGATCGTGGCGTGCAAGCATCGTTTTGTTTTTTGGTCGGTCGTTTTATGAAACCTTCCCCGGACTTCTGTATTTACTGTACCCGGATGCACCCCGGACGCCCTCCAAACTAGGACAAATCCGGGGAAACCCGGACGGATGGCAGCCCTAGTCTAATGGGAAGAAAGGCCGTTTCCTCTCCTTGAAACGTATTCCTCATTACTTAGGTCGTGATCATTGTATGAAATGAAACGCACCACACATCAACTCTCTTAGCAATTTTAATGGAGTGTTTTGCCATTGCCTTCTCCATTTCACTCACTTACTCGTAGTGTGTAGGTTTCCTCACGATGTTTTCTTCACCGTACAGCTGGTATGAAATTATGCATATAGATATTTGACAATCCAGAGATGCGTGCCTGACTGGATTTGGACAGTCGACTTCACGCATGTGAAGCAAGAAGAACAGCAGGGAACTCGCATGGCTCTAGTAACTCCATAGTTGTTGTTTAGCCGCAGTTATCACGGAGCAGGCGGAAGCAGTGACACGCGCACAGCAAGGCGTTGTTCGTTGTTTCAACTTGTTTCCCATGCTCGGCCGACCTCTGCTCGCGCCATTGTTCCCGCATGGAAGGACGCCGTAAATTATATATTTTGAAACGGTGCACGTTGTCAACACTACATATTCGTGACGTATTTGATTATGATGTCACTGTGTGATCTGTACAGTATTTTCAAGAAGCCCGGTAACCTCCAGAATAACGGGAGGTCATGGTTATCACCATCCAGGACCCACACGTGCTCTCGTTTGCCTCCTATAGAAAAAAAAAACAATTCGACCTCCTTGATGTGCCATGTAAATTAAGTTACTGTTACTAGTTACCTATGAGTTAACTGTGCTACTACATACATACATATGTATGTATACAGATAACATAATGGAACGTAGTGTGCAGGTTTCTTGACGATGTGTTCCTTCACCATACAGCTGGTAGGTATGAAGTTAAGCACATAGATTTTTTGATTCGTTCCTCTCGGGGTGTGAACCACTCTGACCTTACGCAAGTAAAGCGTCGCTTTTACCACTCGGCTTATTATCAGTAGTGGTTTTAGGATAGTGCGCGGTTGAACGACGGCCCGGGGCGCCGGGTAAAAGTGGCGACAAAGGCGCGCCCGACCTATCCTTATTAGTTCGAAGTTTACTTAGTCGTAGGCGCTGTAACCTCGCTCAGGGCGCTGGTAGAGTTAAAAACGGCACTGCTTATTATTACGTTGTACAATGTATGTAGGTAAATACAGTCCAGCAGGTCGCGTGCGGCTCGCCCGTGGCTCTAATGGGGTCTGATAACACGTTATCAGCGCCGGAGGACGCGCTCAGCGGCCTTCAGCCTCCGCTGCAGTTGGAGCTGACTCACAGTATAATGGAAAATGAAATTGAATAGATTTGAATGAGTGGGTAACTAGCGGGCCGGTACGTGCTTCCTCTCGTATGACAACCTGAAGAAAGAAGAACCACTCGAAAGATCTTTGTGCAAACTTCGTTAATAAATTATTTACTAAGTAGTGCAAACAAAGCCTTAAAATTTGGCTTGGATAAGTGAACCCGTTCTTCACTACATAAATAGTAAAACTAAGTCGCTTTCTACACGTCCCCTTTGTATGCTTCAATCTTTATTTTTCATGCGTTGCTGTTATTTATTTACTAGCAGCCGCCCGCGACTCCGTCCGCGTGGATTTCGGTTTCCAATAGCCTAAAGCCTCTCTCGCCAAATGGACTATCCAACACAAAAATATTTTTTCAAATCGGTCCAGTAGTTCCTGAGATTTGCGCGTTCAAACAAACAAACAAACATACAAACTAGTATAGATAAAAAAAATAAGTACCTATGCCATCCAAATCAGTTATCTGACAGCGACAACTTTACAATACATCACTGCGTGGTAGGTAGGTAGGTTTGAGTGAAATGTTCACAAAATATTTGTGTGAATCTTAACGAGGTATGTGATTGTGTGTTGTGTCTAATTAGTCACGAATTCACGATGTCGCAATGCGGTAGGATGTTTCATTGAACTGAGTACCTAGTAAATTTTAATTTGTAAAATATCCGCCACTGACTCACGCTAGACGCAGATAGTCAACTTGATATCCGTTCACAGACAATTATGTTATGTGTTAGTCATCAAATGTAATATGTCAGGGTTAAGTTAAACTATTGTATTTTAATTTTATGGTCAACTTCAATCATATAAGTTATAAGTTTAATTAATTTATTATTTCATACACTTGTTTAAGGTACTCGTAGTAGTAAGCTATATCAGCAGCATGTTTTGTTTCTTATATTTTCACCATTTTTGACTAGGTAGGTATTATTCATTTAAATTGTTGCGCTTTAAAGAAACTTATATTTTGATATTTAATTTATTAACCTTATTTGTATTAACATAATATTCGATACGATTGATAGTCCTTCATAGCAAATAAAAGTGATCTAGTAGATAACACCTAACCGGCATCGAGGGACCTTCACTAAAGAAGGTAAAGATTATAGGCGATTGCGAAATAATTGATTACCTAAATTCTTAAAATTTTAATAACCTACATTCGTGAACCTATTGACACATGCAGGAGGCAGTAATATGGCGATACCGTGATGGAAACACACTTGGTTAACTTAATTACTTATTACTCGCAAACGAACAATAAATATAAATCGCTTGGCTTGACGAGCTCATAACAGCATACACTAAGTTATATGATTGACAAGGACATAACTGTATGTACTGTTCTGGGTGCTGCCGTGTACCTAACATGCATTTATTTACAAAATTATCAACTCATATATTCTACCCCCAACACTGTCTTCTTCGTTTAGTGGTTAGAATGCTGTACTCAAAAACCTCGGAGGTCGTGGGTTCGAATCCCGCGGAGAACAGTTTCACTTTGTGTTGGTTTTCCCAGTTTGGTTAGGACATTGCAAGCTTGAATTACCTGATTGTCCGATAAGAATGATGATTCCGTGCTTCGGAAGGCACGTTAAGCCGTTGGTCCCGACTTTGATCCAAATGGTCTGGTTTCCCTAATATGGGCGATGGTCGAGGATGCAACCGGAAGATACGCTAGGATGATGATGATGATTATCTATCATCCACATCGTTGGTTGTATCTGATTAGATATACCTACCTATGTACATAAAAGTGGTTTGACTTTGATCATTCGGGATCTTTTCCTCACAAAGGTGCTCCATACCTACTAACCAATGAACCACGGAAGTACTCGAAAATAGATTGAACACGTCGTCAATTCCTCAAAAGTGCTAAATAGCAAATAGCAAATTGATACAAAGTAGCAAAATGCACAAAACCGACGTGCTTGAAGCAAAGGTCGCTCGGGTAAAGTAGTACGTACACATTACACGTGCTGTCCGGCCCATTCGCGATAGCTCCTATCACGGTGGAGTAAGGTTCACGTTTGAATGTGTCGGTGGACATGGTATTTTGACCGTACTTACGTGCCTTGGCGACGCGATTAGAGAATTATGCCTGAATGCCGCATGCCGGTGGAAACATCCAACAATGGTTCTTGTTATCCACCAGAGCCGGTCGTACAGCGATTCATGCACCTGTACTTGTAATCTGTTTGTACCTGGCTCAATCTATACTTATCTGATACTTATATAAAAAGCTGAAGAGTTTGTTTGTTTGTTTGAACGTGTTCTGGTTCGAATTGATAAATTATTTTTGTATTGAATTGTCCATTTGACGAGGAAGGTAGGCGAAATCCGCGCAGGCGGAGTTAAAGGCCGGTAATATAATAAATATAGCGACCCGTCACGCGGTTTCACCCGCGTCCCGGGGGAACTACTTCCCGTACCGGGATAAAATATAGCCTATGTTACTCTGGGTGAATGTAGCTTTCCAACAGTGAAAGAATTTTTCTAATCTGCCAAGTAGTTTCGGAGCCTATTCAATTCATACAAACAAACAAACAAACAAAAAATCAAACCTTTCCTCTTTATAATATTTGTATAGATAAAGAGTTTGTGTGTTTGTTTAATCTCAGGAACTACTGGTTAGAATTAATAAGGTTTTTCGCCATGGATAGTCCATTAGTCGACGAAGACTTTAAGCTTAGTGTGCGGTAAATATAACACTATGTGTGCACAATCCGAATTCCAAGCGGCCGGAGTCGTGGGCGGCCGCTAGTCATGAATAAGTACCTCCTCATTGGTACATTCTGTTCTTGGAAGTCATGTTTATAACCTATGGAGCGAGCGTTGCGTGTGTCTTTGCTAAGTTAATGCATTAATTTGTCTTTCACAATCATTGAGTAAGGAATTAGGTATCAATCTAGTACAAATTAGCAATACCATTCTACAGCCCTCATAAAATGATGTTATCTTCTAAGATGACATACCTATTTTGAAAAAAGGTAACATAAATGTAAGTATATCAAAAAATTTTTATTCTAATTAACGGAAATGATAACTAATTTGAAAAACCTGAAAAAATATCTCTCTAGCATTTTGGTGTATTTTTTTTATTATATAAACAGAATATTATGTATAAGCATTTCACAGAAGACTCAAGGCCTGCAAGAGCCTTGGGCGGTCAATTAGACCGACCAAAGCAAATAAACATGTTCTAGCCAATGCAAGCTGTGCCGATGAGCAATGACCTCGCTGACCTAATTGACACACATCAAAACGATAAATTATGTATTAACACATAACTTTACAGAAAGTAATAACCTTCCTTGGTAAAGTTGAAGCGCTAGACAATATAACATCAATATCTACCTCCCGCGAGTCGCCAAGGATCGGGCTGAATGGAGAGCCCAGGGAGAGGCCTATGTCCAGCAGTGGACTGCGATAGGCTGTTGATGATGATAGATGATCTACCGCCCGCGACTTAGTCCGCGTTGATATCGAGTATCATGCAAACAATTTTCCTGCTAACACCCGTTCCCGTGGGAATTTTTCAACATCCTGTTGCAACTATGCTTTAAGTTTACTAAGGTTCCTGTATGCCCAAGCGTCTAACTTTGACTTAAGAAAAAAATCTTACAAATTATTCTGTAGGTTCTCCACATGACGTCTAGCTTAGTACATAAGCATCAGTGACCTCCGCTACGCACGTTTATCGCAATTACCGAGTCAGCAACATTCACACAGCGCTGACCGTCCTTTTTAGGGTTCCGTAGTCAAATGGCAAAAAACGTAACCCTTATAGATTCGTAATGCCTGTCTGTCTGCCTTGTTTTGTATGTCACAGTCTAGTATGTATGTGTCTATGTGTATCTATGTGTCAATGCATATATGTGTCTAAATATCTATATATAGATGTGTTTATGTATCAATGTATCTATGTATCTATATGTATATGTGTCTATGTATATATGTTTCTATCCTACTCACACTTGACCGGTTTTTTAAACAAGAGGCTCACCTGATGGTAAGTTATCACCGCTGCCCAAGGATATCAACAACTGCACAAGAGTCGCAGATGCGTTGCCTGCCTTTACGACCCTACCCCCTCCCAAACTTAGCTCTAGCAATCTTACTCACCAGCAGAAACATAGCTTAACACTTGCGAGGTCTGCTTCACTGTGGTCGCAAATACAAGGGTCCCACAATACAAGGAGTAAGTACCCATAAAATGAATTATGACATAATTTGTTTCAAGGGGCTGATTTTAAAAGGGGTAGCGCTTAGTGTATCTTTGACTTTGCCTTTGAATCAGGTCTCCAGAGCCCTGTTGGGGATGGTATTAAGCTTACGCCCGTTGCGTTCTGGGGTTGTTGATGTACGTAGGCAGCGGTGATCACTTACTATCAGGAAAAGATCGTAAAAAAGAACTATCAGGTGACTCTCTTGCTCGTTTGCCTCCCGCTAACAGACTCGTATTTTTAGGGTTCCGTAGTCAAAATGGCAAAAAACGGAACCCTTATAGATTCGTCATGTCTGTCTGTCTGTCCGCCAGTCTGTCACAGCCACTTTTTTCCGAAACTATAAGTACTATACTATTGAAACTTGGTGAGTAGATGTATTCTGTGAACCGCAACAAGGTTTTCACAAGAAAATAGAAAAAAAAATAAAAAAATGGGGGGTGCCCATAGTTAGAACTGAAACTGAAAATATTTTTTTTCATTGAACATATACGGGTATCTATGGATAGGTCTTGAAAAATTATATTGAGGTTTGTAAGCTCATTTTTTTCTTAAGTGAATACTTTGCGTGACAGACTCTTCCAAAGTGGAAAAAAGTGTGTCCCCCCCCTCTAACTTCTAAAGTAAGAGGATGATAAATCTGAAATAAATATATAATGTACATTACCATAAAAACTACCAACGAAAATTAGTTCGAACGAAATTTATTCAGTAGTTTTTTTAATACGTCAAAAATAGAATTTGTACGGAACCCTCAGTGCGGGAGTCCGACTCGCACTTGGCCAATTTTTTTTGGAATTGTGACATAGGTAATTCCATTCATATAGGCCGCTTGTAAGCCCCACACACAGCCGTGTACACCGCACATCGCACTGTGCCACCGTTTGATGTCCATTTCATTCAACCGTTATTGAATCGTAATTTTAAAGTGGGTGTGGTTGCAGTAGCCAGTAGTAGCCACTTACACCACACATGATATTATATAATATTTCGATAAAGGCATGTAGGTATTAAAGGGCAACGCAGAAACATCCAAAAATGCGTAATCGTGAGTTTGATTGTTAATTAATTCGACGTTTGTTATGGAAGTGATAGAAATGGCAAGAGTGAAGGCCGCCGCGTGGCATGAATGGCGGCGACCCGTCTCGGCGGAACCGGTCCCGCATGCGCGGGCGCAGGTACGCGCACCCGCTTCTCCTTTTTACTCAGTTTTTTAAATCCTTGCCTCTAAGCTACATTCTTGCGCGGGCCTTTGGAGGCCGTTGCTCAATGCCTTTACACGCCTGGTTATGTTTATCGAATGTATGTTTTGTTTAGCTGCAACTTTAATTTGTAAAGATTTATCTTGCTGTACTCTATGATGAGGAATTCATTACACGACACGAGAGACTCTTCACCGTTATCAACGCTCGCTTCATCTTTTTTAACCTTCATTTTAATACATTAAACTAAATAGATACACTGTTGTCACCTACTAGGTATTACGATTTGAATATCAAAATGCGCTGTGAAAAAAATGAGGTACCTAAATAAATGATGACATGTTAAAAATGAGTTGCACATTATGATTGTGCATTCTGCGAGTGTTGTGGCTTGCACGAAGCGTCGGGTTCGAGTCACGCGCGCGGCCGCACTGCATCGCAATTAGCCGCACAATGCGATGCATCTCCGCAAAAAACCGACGACATTATGACGACGATTATATAGTGACCGTGAGGATTCCGTACCGTAGTTAATGCTAGCGAATCTTGCTGCTTTACTGACATTTGAGTAGTCATTTAAGTGATTCGCTGAGAATCGGGCTGATTGGAGAGACCTAGGAGGGGCTATGTTCATCAGTGGAATGCGATAGGCTGACGATGATGATGAAGTGATTATATTCATATGCTCGGATTATCAAAGGATTAGAAGCCATAAAACCATTACGACACACCCGAAGTAATTATAGGCAAAGTTGCGACGTTCGGATCATGGTCGGGACCAACGGCTTAACGTGCCTTCCGAAGCACGGAATCGGCATTCTTATTGGACAATCAGGTGATTCAAGCCTGCAATGTCCTAACCAAACTGAGAAAACCTATACAAAATGCGGGTGTGTTTCACCACGACCACGACCTCCGCGGGTTTTGAGCCCAGCGCTCTAACCACTACACCACGGAGTCAGTTTACGATCGTCACGCACTTTTATTTGCATAAACACCGGCCATTAGCAGAGGACGACCTTCCGTATTGTTCGACAGCTGCCGGCGCCTGGGAAACTTGCTGACGTCCACTCTGACAGCAACCATTACACACTACGAGTACGAGTACTATGCATCAACAAACGCCAACGTTGTCATTACCGGATTGTCAACTATGATTACGTTTTGTATCTACTCACGTGTCACATTGATTGTAAACTGTTATACTGTAAGTAAGGAATACAATTTTCAATTTAAAGTCATACGAATAGGTACCCTTCGATATTATTTGAGTTAGAAATTTTTAATACAATATTATACGAACGATATAAGTTTTATTTATAGCTTTCTAAGTAAAGTATCAGCCTATTATTGTCTCACGGTAAAGGCTTCCATCATTTGAAGTCATGTTTTCGTTACAGAGATGGGTTTTGGCTTAATCACTGACTCAGGAATCGAACCTCAAGATATAGGCCCGGTAATATATTTCATTTTTTAGGGTTCCGTAGCCAAATGGCAAAAAACGGAACCCTTATAGTTGCGTCATGTCTGTCTGTCTGTCTGTCCTGGCTCGTTCTCCGCCGTTTCTGAACCGATTGCCACGAAAATTGGTGGACAGATGCATAGTGATAATTCAAAAATTGGTTTTTAAAATAATCGAAAAATAATTATTTTTACCCCCCCTTCCCATACAGCGAAAATAAATTCGAAAAAAAAAATTCGACTTACCCCATCGTGTGGGGTATCGTTAAAAAGGTATTTTTAAATACAATAGAGAGATATATTATTACAAAGTTAAAAGGTGATGTCCACAAAATGACCCAGATTCGACAGGAATGAAATGTATACCAGTGGATTGATATTGAAATATTATATAATGTTACCAAGGGGGCAACGCTGAAATCGTTATAGTATAGGAGCTAAGAGCAAAATAAAATAGGGAAAAAATTCGTTCAAAACAATAATAAAATAAGTTTACGTCATGTTGTGGCTTAATATGACGTTGTTTTAATGTTGTATCACTTGTGATAATTATCAGCAACACATTTCACAAGCAACAGCAACATAATAACAACGATATTCCAACCCCTAACATGGCTCTTTGCTCCTATACTATACCAATTATTTTTATATATTCAATCTTTAGCTACAGAATTAGCAATAAAACACACAGTACTGTAACGATTGAAGTATCAATGGGCAAGAAGAAAAAAAAATTCAAAAAACAGAGTGTTTGTTATGGTGCGATTTAATATGGTGTTGTTATTATGTTGCTGTTGCTTGTGAAAGATGATAATGATAATTATCACAAGTGATACAACATTAAAACAACGTCATATTAAGCCACAACATGACGTAAACTGATTTTATTATTGTTTTGAACGAATTTTTTCCTTATTTTATTTTGCGTCTAGCTCCTATACTATAACGATTTCAGGGTTGCCCCTTTGGTAACATTATATTACATTTCAATGCCAATCCACTAGTATACATTTCATTCCTGTCGATTCTGGGTTTTTGGTCCATACATTTATGGACATGTCCTTAAAGCGTCCCCCCCACCTTAACTTTTGAAATACTATTACAATAATTCTGAAAAAAATGTCCTGTATACCTCCAAGTAAGTCCTTTCAACGAAAAGTATAGCGAACTCTGTATCATACATAGTTATTTTTATACAACTCGACCAACTTATGACGTGCAGTTGCCCTTACTAAATGGTGTCTTAAGCGGTCGGGCCATCCTTTAGCTACGGAACCCTTTCATGGGCGTGTCCGACACGCTCTTGGCTGGTTTTTTTTTGTTAAATCAAGTGCGTATGTTGTCATTGTTTAATATTTACACCGTTCGTAAGGTGCACCTGCTCGGAGTTGAATGGACTTTCTTCTGCGATAGCGCGCCGGTATAGTAGTAGGTTGGCTGCAATGTTTATTGTCAAACAAGCAATGAGATCATCGCGATAACGCGATAACAGTTATCAGCTCGTAACGCATTTTATACTTTTATTAGCCTGAGAACTCCTTGTGCATACTGTTGTGAATAAAATTAAAATGTTCTATGATTAAAGAATTGTAAAACGAAACAAAAGCAGGAAACCATTACTCGGGTCATAGTTAAACGTATAGCAAGTAATGCTGTTCCCTAGCATACCGTTCAAGCTTAGTTTGGGGCTAGGTAATTGGATTGTTACTTATTGTTACTAGGGCCTATTAATTTAGGACATGCAGAGTATAAGTGGTAATTGAAATCATGATCGTAACAAAGTTGTATAATGGTCCTCGTTATCACTTTGGTTGAACGTGATGTGATCGTGTTCGTAAATTGTTTTTTAGTTCATGTCATGGTGACTTACATTTAACTTGCATTTATGGGCAGCGACGATAGTTGTCAAGTTCGTCACGGTGGTCCACTTTGAGCACCCGCAACTCGACCTCCTAATCAGGCCTGGTACCTAAGGCGAATCACACGGGTAACAAGGTGATCCACAGGCCACAGGTGATCCATCGCAATGCGCGCGGGAGCTCCGAGCAGCCTGGCCTTATCCACTTTGGGACCCTCATTATACTTTTGGCTTTGTCTACAATTGTTCAATTATTAATAAGGTATAAAATCATCTAGACTCATGCAGGATTCGAAACCACGCGTCTTGCAAACTATTGGCTCGCCAAAAAACATCAAATGGGCCTTACAAAAATTGCAATAGGTGATCAAAGTTGACTTGGCCAGGTGGTCAAGTAGCGGGTGCTCAAAGTGGATTCCCTGTTGTCGCGCAGTATCGGTGGCTACCGAGTTGTGCCGGGTGTCATGGTCGGCGGCGCGGTGTGCGCGGCGACCAGAACAATACTCAATGACCGGCTACTCGATAACGTGTCACCATTACATTACATTGACGAAATGAAAATACTGTAGTCGTGTAGCTATAACATGTGGGCATTATGAAGTGTTTACTTATAAAAAACTAGCGGCCGCCTACGACTAAGTCCGCGTGGTTTCGGTTTCCGCACACATAGGTATAATATAGCCTAAAGCCTTCCTAAAGCAGCCAATTTACTATACAAAACAAAATATTCTTTCAAATCGGACCAGTAGTACCTGAAAGTAGTGCATTCAAACAAACAAACTCTTCAGCTTTATTATATTATAGTACCTACAGTTGGAAAATAGCTAGCAGTTTCATAAAATCATATTTTAATATCAAAAGCACAATCAAGCTCTTATGAAGGCACTAAATTACTCTGCACCGAGTTCGTTGTCGACAAAATTAAATGATTGTCCTTAAGTTATCCCGAAATAGAATCACCTAGAACGATCTTCACGCTTGAGTAAAACAAAATAAAACTTTAAAAGGTTATCTTTTTATTTTTATTAAATTACTTTATTCAGATACAAAGGAAGCATTGACAACGCTATTATATTGTGTAAAAGTGCTTAAGTGTAATCAGGCGATTAAAATCACCCAAGGGCAGATAACGAGAGCAAAGTCTTCATTGATATCGTTGATTTAATTTATCGTTAGAATTATAGGTACCTAGCCTAGCTAATAAACTATTTGTCACACTGATTTATAAATTAATGTAATTTAAACACAAATGTGCTCGTTGTATTGAGGCACATGGACACTGGGAGTTCACATTGGCTTAATATTTTCAACGACGCGCCTACAATTTTGTAGTATATACATTTCGATGCCTAACGGCCAAAAAGGCCTAACCGCCACTTCACAAACTTTACAGGAGAGAGGATTAAAGACGAAAAATTACGAAAAAAAATCATAAGTCGTTGGGTTTTGCTTCCTAAGATTCCAAATTTTAGGTGTAAATAAAAAAGATACTTCTCTTCAAAATGTATTTATTAAAGTATTACAAATCATTCATCTAAGGGTGTTTTTAGTCGCTTATGCTCAAATGGATTAATTTTTTTACAGCAAAAATGTCGTAACTGCATTTACCAAAAAAATTCATGTTAGCCTAAGCGACTTAATTGCACCTGTATTTTTATTAAAATTGCTTAACCGACATTAAGCCAATATAAGAAGTGATTGACGAAAAAGTCTTAGTGTAAGCGAAATACTAAATATACTGGGTGTCGCAGATAACCTGTACCAGCGAAAGTCTGCGACCAGGGACACCAATACCCATAGATTGAATCATTTATTTTGAGTAAAAAATGGCATAAGCGCCACAATGCATAGTAATATGTGATAGGGCAAATAATCCTAAGCGCCATATCTTATATTTGAAAATTGCAGCCCGAAAGTATTAAGCGACATTTTTGTTATTTATTGTTTTCAAGCAAAATTGTCTAAGTAACTTTTTCAAAATATTATATTTCCTAACCACCAGAATGAAAAAAACACTAAATATTGGGCGCTTAGGACGTAAAATTAAGGCTTCGAGCCTTAACTTACCAACCGCTTAAGCGACAAAAATAACGCCCTAGAGAGACGAAACCTAGATAGAACGACGCAGAAAAAAAAGGCGATTCCAATGATGTAGATAAGTCGATTTCGCAAAAAATGTCGCTTAGGCCATTTTGGCCGTTAGGCATCGATTTGTTTTGTTACTCAACCAGCGGCCATTTAATATTTTTGGTTAGCCTAATAACAGTCATATGGCACCCATCAATAAACGTTCTTGAAATTGATACTTAAGCATTAACCGAACATTTGAGTGAAAATGTTGAAATACTCAAGTGCTAAACAATTGTCTGATTGAGCAATAATACCTAATGGTCTGCCGAGGCTCCGTGTGACGTAACTTGCCATGATAATTTATAATTACATAATTGCCACTATTTCCATTACTTTGAAGCAATAATTTTCATAGTGAGCCCGCGCCACAGTGCAACTGACAACAGAATTGCCGCTTCGCCTGCTTGCAGTCATGATTAACAAACGCTTTAGCACAGAACATATAACACAAGTTACTTAAGTTTATGAAAGCGATATTAAGTGTATTTTTGTACAACTCATTTTACCCAACAGCCGAAGAAAGAAGTGCAAGTAATTTATTCTTGAGTTGAGACTGAATTTGTCTGATAGCAGACTGTTCCTTGTATAGACACACAACAGTTGACAACAGGTAACATAATATTATTATTTATAGATAGTGTTGTACGCTTTTGGTTCTACATTTTTTATTAAAGCGGGACATGTTTTCCCACTTTACATTATATGTGGATAGCGTTGTACGCTAGCCCTTTCTAGATTGGGAGCCCATTTTGTTGCCTTACTGTTGTTCGTAGTCTGTTGACAGCTCAGAGGCATGAATGGCTGGTTAGTTACGAAACGCGGCGGGAAAGCGTGCCTCTACTGACCCGCGACCGGCGACATTGCGCCCGATACGCTGCCACGCTCGCTGCCACCACAACACTACATCATCACACGACCCGCTTGGTGTAATGGTCAAATAAATTCCTTGGACACACCAATTGCCTAGCCCCAAACTAAGCTCGAAGCTTGTACTATGAAAGCTACGGAACGGATAGACATACTTAAATACTTTAGTAAACATCCATTACTCCAGCACAGACTAATGTCGATGTCCATCACACAAACATTTTCCCCTAGCGGGATTCGAACCCGCGACCCTTAGTTTTGTAGCCAAGGTCTGAGCACTAGACCAAGGCAAGTCAAAGTCCGAGAAGTAGTGCCTATTATACCACACCAGATTATTAGTAGACGTCACGGGTTTAATCCCCGCATAGCACAAGAATTTGTGAGCATTAACATGTCTGTTTGTCCTGGTCTGTGTGATATAGGTGTATCTATGTATCGATTTTAGTTTATTTGTAATACCACAGTTGATTCTGATGATTGTAACACAAGTGCTTAAACGATTTAACACGGAGTCAAATCAATGTACGTGATGTTACTGATACATTTGACCCTCGCCAAATGCACTATCCAACACAAAAAATTTTTTTCAATTCGAACCTGTCGTTACTGAGATAAGCAAGTTCAAAAAAACAAACAAATAAACCCTTGAGTTTTATTATATTAGTATAGATTTATTTATTTTATCATCAGCTTTTGCAGCCCACCAGTGGACGTAGGACTCATGATTTGACGAAATCCGCACAGGTGTCAACCCATGCTGACCACGCCACTGCATTGCCTATTACATTTCACTGTTGGACGTAAGACTGTCCCAGATGAGCCATATGCCCATAGTGATTATGAATGAATGAATTATACTGGGAAGGCAACCGCAGAACAATAAAACAGGGGAAATCGCCGCTACACATCCCCCCGGAATGTCCCTCATAGTCGCTTCTTACAACATCCGCGGGAATTGAAAGGTACTATTATTTGCCGAGAATAAACATCCCGCAAAGAAAGATTCTTAGATTTAAGCGATTTATACGATTTAAATAAAAATCTGTTGTATAAAAAAATACCCAACATTTTACCGTGACTTTTATCAATTGTAAGTAGGATGAATTTAATGAAACTGTATTGGTTACCTACAGCAGTTGCCTACAAAACATTCTAAATAGATTCATTTGAGGAAACAACTAGAGAATAATTCGCGCAATCGTAATGTTTTAACATAACGATAGCATCTTTATAAACCTGTGATATTTGCGCGTTGTTTGAACATCTCATGTATTTGCCACCGCCATGTTTGAAGTCTGTGTTGATTCTTTATTATGGGCTTACATGTCATCATTGTCACGTATGTGTCAAAGCGTCTAAAGTGTGGCAATCGGAATAAAGTGACGGGATACAGTGGAAGCTGGCACAAATTGATAATTTCATTCGGTTTCACACGATGTATTTATTCTTTGTATGTCTGAAGGTTCACGTCACGTCCCTTTGTTAATGCATGTTACCTTTGACAACAATATGTATCACACAAAGGGCTCCGTCCGTTTAATATGTTCGCTCTAATGTGAGGATGACTTATGATTATACATCATACTGATAATAAACAATACGTAAGATATTGTTTAGATTTTATTAAAGCATGCTGGACTAGCCGCAGTAAAGTTTTAAGGTAGGAACTCGTATTTATTTTCGTATTTAATATTTTTTACAAATGTTCCTCATCTCTACAACCGAGTTACAGAATGGCATAGTTTCGAACGAAAAAAATATGAAATTTATCAACAATCTAACAATGTTCGTTCAAGGATGTTACCAAATACGGGTTTTTACTAAACACCTAACTATAACGTATTAGTGAGATAAATTAACAAAATACCGTTAACGTTATCTCCAGTCGATATCTAAATATTTTCTAAACCAATCCGCGTGAGTTTTTAGATAAGATATCACCTTTTCGGTCTGTGAGTGGAATAATACATTTATTGTTCGTCCTCGTGAATAATTGTGACGATTATCTTATGTACATGTCGTCGCTCTCTTAAATGTTGTACGGGAATCTATATATTAAAGTCTTCTTCCTAGCGTTTATCCCGTTTCTATGCGGGGTCTGCTTTTGACCATGCTCCAGGATTTGGCAAGTCTGGTTATTACGGTGAAGCGACTGCCATCAGACCTTCGTAACTCGTAGAGGGGAACTAGACAGATTGGATCATGGTTACACATTCGGATCTAACTGTACTAAAGTCAGAAATCACTGAATGTGCAGGTTTCCGGTGTTTTCCTTCACAGCCGAGCTTATGGCACAAATCCACACATAGATTTCGAAAAATCCTTCTGTATTGTCAATATATTGATAACATTAAACCTCCAGTGGGGCTTTACCTCATGTTTATGATAATGTAGAAAGTTCTACAATCAAACAATAAATTACATACCTATGTCACTTATCTGTTCAAAAGATCACGATAAACATAGGTAGATTAAATATCCAGTGTCTCATGGACTGTCTTTCGAATAAATGTCGTATGCCTATGCTTATCATTATATTTCTTTTTTTTTTAAATAACTTGTCAATTAAATAATATAGAAAAGTCTGTCTGAAATCAATGAAGACCATTCACAACAAACAGAAACTATTCAGAGAATTCGAATAGTTGATTTATATTTGGTAGCGTAAATGGCTTCGATAAACAGTTTTTGATAGGCATTGCGTTAGAGTTGCTTAGCAGCCCATTTTTTCATTAAAATTTGCGTTAAGATTTATGAGGTACTCGGTTTCATTCCAAGATTAGTCCCCCTTCTAGTATTTATTGTTTGAGATGATTATTGCATAAAATTGTTACCAAATGAAGTTTAGAAAACAATACTGACGCAGTTACCTCAACGGTCGGCCAATTACAATAAATTATTTAGTGGGAAAACCGCATAACGCCTCATGGCATACATTCCGTAAGCATTCGTCAGTCAACTCATTAATGACGAGTTTTAACCATGAATCAATTATAATCATGAATGATTGCTCATGTGACTTGAACTTAGTTGCATTGCAATCTGGTATGATGTTTACCACACTTGTTATTCACTAAAAACTTATGATAAAGTTTAGTAAATATAAACATACCAGAAGATTTTATTGTTTACTAGCGGCCCGTCACGCGCTTTCACCCGCGTCCCGGGGGAACTACTTCCCGTACCGGGATAAAATATGGCCTATGTTACTCTGGGTGAATGTAGCTTTCCAACAGTGAAAGAATTTTTCAAATCTGCCAAGTAGTTTCAGAGCCTATTCAATTCATACAAACAAACAAAAAATCAAACCTTTCCTCTTTATAATATTAGTATAGATTAGTCGAAAAGCTAGTAGGGTAAAAGAATTTCAGTACTAATTAAGTTGCCAAATAAACGCTGTGGCTTTGAGTTTGATTATCATCATCAAGTTTTAACCGTAAGGCTTTAAAAAGTCGAATTTGAAAAGTCAGGGAGACTTTTTTGGCTGGTGCTCAAAGTGTAAACTAAACCTTTGCGGGTGTTCTTAATCTGAGTTATCACGCAGGTTTATACCTACAGTAACACGTACATACTACAATTACAACATACTTTATGCCGCGGTGTCAGAGTCGCGATGCTCGAGATATCGCGTGGGCGAGCGACGCTATCAGCTATAATATAATGAATTAGATTCTGTTTGTCCGGTATTGATGGAGTGACGTCACACTAGCACGCTTGAACACGCTTTGGTCAGCCGGTGGTACAGTCATGCTGTAACCTATAATTGACCACTCGTAAGTGCATCTCTGAAGCCATCTAAGGGACTAGGTATGACGGTTTTGATTTTATACTTAGCTTTTGTAATTACTGATTTGGTGTTTTTATACCAAGAAAATACGCGGTGCCTTACCTGAAAATAAGTTGTCACCTTAGGTATCAGAGTCAGAGGCAATACTTGCTCGTCCCATATAATCCTTTAGATAGATAACCAATTAGGTAATTGAGGTCTGCAGACCTGACGAACCAAAAGACACATTGCAACGTACATCTGTTTGTATTGACTGGACGTTTCATTACATTTTCGTTTAAATACATTACTGTTACAACTGCTGCTAATGATATCAGTAACACAATTAATCATAAACTCAAAATTAATACCAATCTACAATCAAGTGTATCTTAGATAACGTACAATAATTAATTGTGCGTAGCGCAATATCTGAAGAACAGTAATACCTTAATCCGCTATCCGTGATTGCATTGTAGTAGTCAAATGTTTCCTTGAGTCGCCGTGTGATTGGGCAGACGCAGGCGCATCAAACTGTGTAGTATGACTATGCGCGTGCGCGTGAGTCAGTGTGCGCGGGCGAGTGACGTCACTCAATCACTGCAACTGAAGGCTGTGTCTGCTATAAAGACTACACGTAGTGTGCCTTAGCTTAATCCTTTTTGCCCGATCTAGCTAGTCGTCAAAGGGAACAGTCGGCACGATCTCGTCACCGGGGTGACAACCGGGAATTCAATTCTTAGCTTGTTATGCCGGCTAGAGGGTACAACTGGGGACAACAAACTTACCCTATAAAAGTTTTCATACATTGGAGAATCACAAAATTACTAATGATCTCTTATCGTTTTATTTAAGCAAGAGGTATCTTAATTGTTTTTGTTTTTCGTTGTTAAATTCCCTATTTGTTTGTGAACTAAAATCATACTAGTGAAAGATCATTTGTCCCTACGCAAGGGCGAAGTGTATTTTCAGATTTTTATATAATTGCTATTGTGATTTCATTTCCAATTACATTTTTCTTTATTTTCTTCTTAATTAACAAATACGGCTCTGATAACTGCATTCAATGAAATTGGTTGGTGTAGGTCTTTTTCATCGTAGCACTACTTACCTACATAAGCATAATACAGAAAAATGTTGCCACAATACATGGTGATGTAAGTAATGCATAGTAGGTTTATGTTTGCCTTCTGAAATCAAAATTAAATGAACTATTCAAAGGACTCAGGATAAAAGTGAACTGCACAGGCACATTTTTACAACAAGCAACAGGATAATTGAAGATGGGGAGAACCCGTTATGCAAATATGTAGTTGCGTAGGACTGTGAGAGATTACATCGGATTGTATGATTTTACTAGTTTGACTACGGTGAAGGCGAAGCAACGAGGTGAGATGGTATGTAAGCGTTAGCTGCTATGGGATGGTTAGCAATCCATTCCGACATTACACGACTTGCTCTTGGATCAGATTAGCTCCTGCTAGACAAATTATATAAGAAATAAATACATATAAAAGTAATCAGTGGAATCAATCAGTACTCACTTGAGAAAAAAAAGGAACACAGTTAAAACAAAACGGAGCTAAAATTTACAAATGAACTCATCAGGTATTTGACAACCTTAGCATTGTTTTAAAAAAGGAATATTCATGTTTTTGTAATTAACACACCGTGTCAAGCATACTATATTATGTTATAAAATGCAGAAACGAAGACAAAGTCATGATTGTGACTCAACAATTACCTATCCACTTTTTTCTTAATTTGAGCCTAATCAACAGTTTCAATATAGTGATGTACCTACATATTTGGGTATCGTAATTTGTTTTACAAACGTCCAGTCATATGTTATGTAACCTATTAGATCAGGTTTTTTACTCAGTAGAATATAGGTAATGTAACATGTAAAAATCAGCCCTATGTAGATTACATTATATACCTAACTTCCCTACCTTCTGAATAGTTACCACTGTCAACATAACAACCTAACACACCTTTGGAAATGGTACTTTGCGGTCAAATCTTCTGTGAAGCCTACTGTTTATTTTGTTGTTTGTAATTATTTAACAGGCACCATTAGTTTTTTAAAATGGCCATGCAAATGTTAACCATTGGACGTGAATCTTCATGCTGACCAATAGCTTAACAATGGAGGAAAATGTGAGAGAATTCGTTGAAAAACTTCGTTTTGAAGGTCGTCTAACTGCCAATGGTTACGGAGATGTTTAGTTTAGAATGTCTGGTTGGCTGGTAGAGAATGCCTTGAGGCATAAAGTCCGCCTTTTGTACAATATTTTGTGTAGTACAATAAAGATTAAATAGGTAATAATTAAATAAATAAAATGTCAATCCAGCAATAACTAGACGTGCATAACCTAGGTTTTGTCAACCAAGACTTTGACCTAGTGGCCTCGTTTTGACTAATACAAGACAGATAAAATGAATCATGGATTTCCATTCGTAACTTATAATGACACTTCTTAATTAAACATCTCATGACCTGAAGTGTTAGTTAATTTACAAAAAAGTTAAGAGGTTTGGTGGCGAATGCACACACTCATTGAACCTTAGACTATTAAAATTTAGAATAATTTGACAAAAAAATATATATACATACATATGACTCAGCATAAGCGACGCGTACATAAATTAAGTTTTTTCTTATTTTTTGCTATATTTATATTGGCTATAGTTTTAATTTGTTTACTTAATTGTATAAACTATGAGAAAAAGGTTATTTAGTTTTCGCAATAATACAGCGCAAGTGTTCAGCATATCTGAGACAATAAGACCAGATTTCATTAGAGGTATTAAAAAAAATTGAAGGAAGCTCTTACATCTCTCGATATGAAAGGAATCGATCCAATGCATATTAAGAATAATCTAGTATGAACTTTATAATAATTAACTTTGGGAAATCCCCTTCATTTACCGGTTATACCTACCCAATACCTAATTATTCTGTCTGCTTTAAATCAATCAGCATGCACACTATTTTGTAGGTCTTAACACTTCCTGTATGTGATCTGTTTCACGAGTTAAAATAATAAGCACTTTCGGTATGTTTAAATTACGTCATAATTATCAAGTTTATCAAGTAGGTATTTGTATTGCCACGGAGCTCTGAGGAGAGCAGGCAGAGGCACGGTCGCGCGACACACTAACACAACTCACATTTTGGTAAAATTAAATTTATTGATCATCAACAATAATTGCACTTATGTTAATAACTTTAATCTACATTTCGATAAATCAAATTATTAAAATCGAACATTCTCATCGGAACATAATAAAATAAATACATAGAATTTCATTCCTATTTACTATAAACGACGTGCAGTAACTAGGTATGTACAAATTTATTCAATGGCAATTCGTAGAAGGCATAAAATATGTTACATCAGATTGGTAAGGTTCGGGCGCCGGCGCAGCCCGCGCGGCCCGCATCACACCACACGGCCATTATGTACAAACACCGCGACACCGCGTCGCACTCGATCCGACACAACAACACCGCCGGACACCGCACCTCACAGTTTTTTCACGATGTCGAACTTGGACTTGAGGTCCATGGGCACCTTCTTGGGGTCGACCTTCTTCTTGGCGGCGAGGTGTGCGCGCATCTCAGCGGCGGTCATGTGCAGGTTGAGCCGCGGCGGGTCGGCGGGCGCGGGCGCGGGCGCGGCGGCGGGCGCGTCGGCGGGCGCGGGCGCGGGCGCGTCCAGGTCGGGCACGGGCTCGCCCGGCGCCGGCGCCGCCACCAGCAGCTCCGCGTCCTCGGGCCGCTCCTTGATGCGCGCCACCACCTGCTTGTGCGACTCGCCCGCGATGCTGTGCCCGTTCACCTCGAGGATGCGGTCGCCGCGCCGCAGCCCCGCCGCCTCGGCCGGCGAGCCCTCGTCCACCTTGCCGATGTACTGGCCCGGCTTGCCCTTCTCCGCGTGGAGGTTGAACCCGTACCCGTCGAAGTCGGGCGCCTTCCGCACGTGGCAGAGCCGCGGCTCGGTCGCCGCAGACCCGTTCGCGGCCATGTCTCGCGAGTGTGTGCGGGCGCCGGGCGGGGGCAGCCTCCACCGCGCCCCCCGCGCCCCGCGCCCCGCGCACCTGCGCCGCCGCGCCCGCCGCGCCCGCGCCGCAGGTGGGAGGGAGGGGCGCGCCGGCCGCCAGTGTGAACCGAGTCGCCGCTCAGGCGCCAAGTATCGCCGCGAGTGTTGTGCGTGAAAGCGATCCAGGGAACCGTGCCACCGCCCCGTGCAATCTTATCGAGGTGAGTACGGTGGTGGCGGTGTTTCGGGACGTCCGGGGACCAGGGTACGAGGGCTGCAGGATGCGCCGACGTCGCCCGGCGGTGCTCCACGTATCCCACATACGGCAGTCGCACGGTTCAGCGGGCACGGGCGAGCCGCCGCGTCCGACGGGTTCGGTGACATGACGCATGCTCCCAGTGTCCTCCGGGTCGAGTGTTGGCACATCGGCTGGCAGGAGGCAGGCAGGCTGGCGGAGGTTGTTTGTAAAGAATGCTGACGGAGCGCGGGCGAGTGGGGCGCGCGCCGCTAGAGGGCGCCGCGCGGTCGTTGCTCCGCGGCCGCACGGAGCGCCGCAGCCTCGGCGTCAGGCAGCGCTGCGAGGGCCGGCGAGTCAGGAGTTCCTGCCGCGTCGGATGTGAGACGTGACCGCACTCACATATTAATGAAGCCATTATGCCGGCACTGGCAGATAGGCGACGGACCGACCGGTACCTGTCTATTTCGAGCTGCGCATAAGTTTTCAAATCGGAATTTTAAACAGCTCAACATCGAGTGGAGCTATTCAAGTTATTGTTTGAATTCCAAACAGCTTTGCAGTATTTGAATCACAAAACATCTTTCTAATAGGAAAAGAGAGATCATACACCTTTCTCAATTTAGCACTAACGATGTACTGAGTGATTGCAAGCATAATATAATTATGATAATTAAAGTGAGTCATTGAAAGTACGCCATGGGCATACCTACACTTAGTGTCATGAACTCGACGTTGGCACATAGGTACCGAAATCGTTTTCACTGTCATGTTGCTGACAAGTGGGAGTGCTACACCGCCGCTGTTTGAACGGGACACGCGCTTACAATGGCTTATATCTAATCTAGAGGGTTCATACAAGTGTTAATATTACTTTTCTACCTACCTTATTGAAGCGCCATAATGTGCATTACGAATGTAAACAATACAACATTAAGATTATAAAGTTCAAGTATTTTGTTCAGAATTAATGAAAAAACATAAGGTTTGCCTGTCATTCTGAACAAAAAACTTCAGGTCCTACCTAGTGCAAGTTATTTAGAAGAATAATTTAATTGACAACCGTTCTAATTGGTAGAACAGATCAGTATCTGTTTTATTTATCTCGTACCAGTGTGCAAAAGGAATAAAAAGCTTGGATTGTTACGACTCATATGGTTTGTCCGAAATAAATATATTTTTAGTCAATGTCAATAAACTCGGAAAACAACAATAGAGCTCATGAATGACACATGCAATGACTGATCTTTATCACCGATGACTGTACGGTACATGTTACATTCAGTCGTTCCAATGATTTGGCACAGTCCGCTGGGAAAGTGGTCTCCTATAGCATTATTCCATTTTTTTGCCATCATTAACAACACCTTGGCCGTCATCCTCGTTATCATCCTATCGCCACTCCCGGTTGTTTCCTCGGCCATAGCCTCAGAGCCCATGGTACACTGCGACTATGATCCTGCATTGATCAGCTTCCTGATTACAATGGAGCGACTGTCGTCTTTTTTTCGTAACCCATACATGGGAAACCAGACCATTTGGTTCATAGTCGGGACCAACGGCTAAACTTGCCTTCCGAAGCACTGAATCATCCTTCTTATCGGACAATCAGGTTATTCAAGCCTGCTATGTCCTAACCAAACTGGGAAAACCTGCACAAAGTGAAAGTGTTCCCCACGAGATTCGAATCCACGACCTCCGTGGTTTTTGACACAGCGCTCTTACCACTAATCCGAGGAGGCAGGTTCTTAATCATAAACAGTAACTAACATTTTAGGCCACCGCACCGGTGGCAATATTGCTAAACGCACATTTTATCGCGATAAACTAATTCTCTGCGCGATAAAATGTTTTGATAACAACACAGATTAATATTATTACAATTATTTATACTAACGACGATAGAAAATTGATTCGAAACAATGTAAATGTGTTCCAATTTCAGAAAGACTGGTGATAATGATAATACATAGAATATTGCGCTTCAATGTTAGGTTTAAGTTAGTCGGGTCAGTTCTTGTTAAAGAAATGGTAAAGATCAAACATTGTCAATCGATATTGTTTATCTAAAATCTATCTATCTATTTACTAAAATCTATTGCTTTGTTAGAAAATGTAGTTAATAACTTAACAAACGTGTCACGTGTCGCCAGGGCGCGCCGCGTCAAAAGGGAAAACCGGAGAAATTGGCGACGAGCACCTGAGATGAAGTGGGTCACGCGACAATGCCCGCCCGGCGCTCGCCTCTGACCGCTGCCAGCGTGCAAATAAATAAATAGTCTATGCATATGATGCTAGACATATTATATTGTATGTTGAGAGAATTGTCATCTTCTTGTGCTATAATTTCATGTCACAAAAAGGCAATCTAACAAGAGGGACATATTATTATGATAATTCCTACTTAATGCAAAAATAACTCTGTATGTCTGTCTATCTATCTGTATGTTTGGCTGTTACACTTTCCCGCTTAATTTGACATCGTTAGAGCCTGAGAAGAATATAGGATACCTTTTAATGCAAAAAAGGGATCTGAAATCCACGCGGACGATGTTGCGGACGGCCGCTTTTATGTATAAACATCAAGAACTTCTCAAAAAACATGGTTTCTGTTTAAATTCCAATGCCTTCTGGAATTGAGCTTACAACACCTGGCTTAAGCACGGCACCCTACTCTAGGCTATGAAGTCTTTGTTGCTTCCCCAAATGAGAAGCTTGAACTTCCACAATGCTGTCCTAATTTGACTTACAATTTTATTTAGCAATGTCACAAAGATAAATTTAACATTGCTAAAGCTTTTTTCCACTTACACAACTACCCTGATCAAAGAATGTCATCGCAGCAATGCATCGAAACGCTGGGCGTTAAGAACATTACTGTCACGGATTCTTCCGCCAGGTAATGGCTCCTTCCAGTAATAGCGACCTGGGCTTGCGCAAGGCGACTGAAGGCGACTTAATCCAATTACCTACAGGGGAATATGAGTCGTGTGTCACCGCAATAAGGGCTTAAGTCGCAGGTGCGCATGCGCATGCCGGACTGCCGACGTCATCGGCGCTCGAACACACCTGTGGCGTAGATGAATAATACTCCGGTACCTGAGTGTGAGTACCTACTCATGTAATTCCTTTAATAAGTTGAAGGCGTTTATTTAATTGAGCCTTCATTATGACAAGTGCCGGTGTAATATTGTAATTCACTTGTCGACCATGCCATGTCACGACTGCATTCCAAGAGGCGGCGAAGGTCAACTTTAGAGATGATTTGTTAACCATACAAAATGCCGAAGTTGTTTTTTTTTTTATGGCAGAGGCGGCAAACGAGCTAGCGGGTCGCCTGATGGTAAGCAATCACCTCCGCCCATGGACATCCGCGACACCAGAGGTATCGTTGATGTGTTGCCGGCCTTTCAAAAGAGAGTACGCTCGTTTCTTGAAGGTCCTCATGTCGTAGCAGTCAGGAAATGCTGCAGCAGTGAGATTGTTCCACAAAACTGTCGTGGTGTGGTAATATGGATTGTATTTTGACACCGTGCTGATTTTGTTGTTCAGGTTAACGTTGATTTAGTTGTAAAGGTAATTTCACCCACCACCACACACACATAAGTTGATAAAAAAGAAATGCTGACGATACATCGACTTCGCATATCAAATGTGGCTTTTACGATGTACGAGCATAATGTCAGAATGTAAACTATCTGTGTCTAGTTGTCATGGCAAGCAGCACCACGCAATGCGAATGCCCTAGTTTAAACAGATAATTGCCGAGCAATGACTCATGCATTATTTACTACTCATTGATGAGTGTGTTAAAATAAAACAAACGATTTTGTAAATGTCACTTACCTATTATAGGGAAACACTGTGAAGTGACAACTTGGGAAGCAAATGTAAACCAAGCCCATTTCTTTTTGTTTCTAATTATTTCATGTGTAGGTAGTTTAAAAGCAATCCTAATGACAAATAGCTGTGGTTGAATTCTTTTTCATGCATACTTGGCGGAACGGTAAAAAAGGGCTTAGGGAGTTGTTCTTTTACACGGTCGTTCATATTCCATCAGGTGACCAAATTTTTGACTTGCCTACCTCTTCCTTAATTAATTTAACTTATACTGGCTACATGAAGTTTAAACTATTTCATTATTGTAACGCTAGACTTATACGTTGCATTTAAAACAATTTATGTTCATCATCTTAACGCTTCTCCCGGTTTCATCCTCGGCCATTGCTTTGGAATGAGCACAGGGTACGCTTCGACTATGATCCTGAATTGAAAAGCCTGGTCATTACATTGAAGCGACTGTCGTCTGACCTCCGCAACCCACACAAGGGAAACCAGACAATGGCTGGGCCCTTTGGTCTAGTGGTCAGAGACCCTGGCGACAAAACCAATGGCCGCGGCTCCCAAACCCGCTAGGGAAAAAATGTTTGTGTGACGAACCTCGATATTTGTAATCCAGTCACGGATGTTAATAAAAGTATTAAAGAATGTCTATCCCGTTCCCTATCTTCCATAGTACAAGCTTTGAGCTTAATTTGGGGCTAGGGAATAGGGATGATGACACCACCAGTCATGTGACTTTCTTTTATTAACTGTCAAAACGATTTCTAACTATGATACTTGTATGGAAATACTCTATTATGACGTCACTATTTTTGTTGTCAATTGAGAAACTAATAACTGTTTTTATGTGATTTAAAAATACAAATCTTATGAATTACAGAATACAAACCAACTCATTAGATAACTAAACGCATCTTCTTTTAGCAAAATAGTATTGTAAAATTAATAGTGATATGAGTCATCATCCCTATTGGTGTGTTAGTCCAAAATAATTTAAACTTAGAATTTATTTATGCAGTCGTTCAGTATTTATGCGCAGCGCATCCGTGCAATGATCCATGAGAAAGTTCCCCAGAGCCCGCCCCGTGTGTTCGCGAGTGTCGTACTCGTATGCGCCTGCGCACGGCCGCGCGTCGCATCCAGACGAGTTCGCTTTCTAACGTCATTAGCACCGATAGAAATTGGAAACTAAAAGAATGTGTCGCAAACACCATGGGCTCTAGATGCTCGAACTCATGCTATGTCAGCTGAGACTCCAAGCTGAACAATTGTCTGAGTTTTAAGCTGTTTTTCCTAGCCCACTAAATACAAGTATTTGTACGGTCGAATTAAGGAACATTTGAAGCCAAAACTAAACGCATGCCCTAGAGTCTAGGGCCTAGACTATAATAAATGCCTTTTACTAACACATCAATTGCCTATCCCCAAACTAAGCTTGAATCTTGTACTATGGATGCTAGAGAACAGGTAGACATTTTTATATATTTTTTTAAAAAGATCTACGGCTCGAGTGCAAATGTCAATGTTCATCACACAAACATTTGCCCCTAGCGGGATAAGAACCCATAGTTAGAGAGGGTAGAGACCCTGGTCAGAGGGCCACTAGAGAATTTATTTATTTATTATCTGGCAGGCGGCGCATTAGTCACACGCCTCTGCGCAGGCGCACAACGGGCTCTGAGAGCAGCATTACAATACAATCGACGTAACCCACACTCATCGTCGGTAATCATGTGCATACATTTGCTTTTTACGACTGCAACCTGAATGCGAGCTTCGTGATCGGAGGAAATATACACTCCATGGTACAAAGTTATTAAAACGCTTCTATTCGTAGTTCGTAGTTGCCTCTTCGTTTCACGTTAGGGAAAGCTCAATACTGATTATTACATCTAGGTACACATTCCTACGTTCATTTTCATTTTAACTAGTTGACTTGTTGGGTTAGGTTTATAAATGAGCTGATTATTATGTCAACGCGTATATTCATTTTCTATCCAAAAAGTAACTTGTTGCAGTGGGTACCTATATAAATGCCGTGAATATTGCCTGAACCACGAATTGGCTAGGTCCATCGGAAATCCGTCTCAAATACGTGCCGGGTTATCCTTCAATGAAGCCCGCAAGCTCATTGGTGATTCCTAACAGCTTATCAGATATCTATCGAAAGCTGACGCTAATGACGCTGACTAATCGTCAAATCTAAAGCAGGCTTGTCTGCTAAAGGACTGGGAGTTTGTCACCACATGGGTGATTGATAGAAGGTTTTCACACGGTTGTTCACACGGCTGGAGGTCTAGTTTGCCTGCAGTTATGCCACGTTTATGTGGTTTCCTTGCGAGCAAAAACGCTGGCTGCAAACTGTTTCTACAAATATGTAAGAATGTGGTTAAACAAAGACAATTGTGGACACAAACCTAGATTCCTTGGAGTAACAGTACTTCGTTTCAAGTGGCTGAGATATTCTTACCAGCCCGTGTGAATAGTTAATAGGCAGTGATATAATGTTCGTGGCGTGTCGTTACACGGTGTTACACGGCGGTTACAGCGAAACCAATGCGCCTAATGAAGCTTGGCTCATTAGCGAGGCACCGCGGACCGACACCAACGTTACCAATTGTCTTCATGATGTTTTTCTAGGTTTTTGCGACTATTACACATTAAATAAGAATGTTTTTAAACGGATCAAGATCGTGAATTAATAAAATCAGAAAGCTTTTTTAAGCCATAACTCAACTTATTACATTTCAAGCCCAAAAGTTCCAGTCTCCTTTATAGGTTTTAACCCGATTGACGATTGTCGAATGTAACAAGATCTGACGGATTGCTACCATTGATTGAAATGTATACATTTGATCAATTTATTTAAAACTTATTTTCTGCGTGTGCACGTCATAATGCAATTAGGAGCTGATATGATACGAATGAAAACCTTGTAGAAATTGACTCAAACCGATGGATTAAAACTAAACTAAAAACGTAAATAATTGTGCACTGTCCGTTAATCAAACGTCAATTTAGGTCGTGTACTTATAAAATACATATTTAATCAAAAATATCTGTTATCATCACTTTTGTTTGTAATAGTAACGACAGTTCTAATGGAGATCTGTGGGCATTATAGGTACCTGTGCTGAGTAAAACATAAGAACTATCTTATCAATGGTGTTTTATAGAACCAAACTATAGTTAAACATAATTCGGACCCGTCCTATAGCATCACATTTGAAAATGATATGGTTGCGTTATGATAATGAGGCCCTAAAACCGGCGCATGCGTGACTTTCACCGCGCGTCGGACTCGGTTGCCAGAAGTAATCCACTTTGCGCACCCACTTCTTGAGTACGTGGCATAGTCCACTTTGATCACCGTTTGGTATTTTTGACAGGCATATTTGATATTTTTAGCAAGTTAATAATATGAATAGGTGGTGTTATATTATTGGCTAGATCAAGTTGGGGGTGCTTCAAAATCGACTGCGTAAAGTGGACTACCTCTACTAGGCGACCACGTGGCATACTCCGGCTTGTCCACTTTATGACCTCATTTTTCTTTTTAACAAAAAACATGCATTTTATTGAAACGTCCCGAGTTCGATCTACTCATTGAAATACTGTACTTACCCACGTCAACAAAGTATTTTTGTCAAGGAGGCGAATAAACGATGTATTTTTTTTTGTGGCATGATAGTGTAGTTTTACTATAATTATCTGTATCTACTGTCCGCCCCGGCCCGCGATATACTTCTTCACGCTTCTCTTGAAGGAACCAAGGTTATAGGATGGCAGAAAGACCCATGCTGGTAATCATGCTAATATTAGCGTGATTAAATAAGAACGTATTACTTGTAAATCTTACTCATCGTGTGCTCGGTTGCAGTTAAACTTGCGTGTTGCAAGCGCATCTGCACGCGCCTTCGCCCGCGCATGCATCGTACAAGAATTGCACAACAAGTTAGCGGAGGCTTCAAATATTTAAAAGAAAAATAAAGATATCCTTGGGCTTGTTATGTAGCTCCAAACTACGCTAATTGCAAGGTACACAATGTGAAAAGAGGTTTTATGCAATCAATAAATTAGAATCGATTATTTTAATAAACTCAGTACATCGGTTAATGTCATGTAGTTCAATAAAATAAGCCGTACCTAAATAAAATTATTAATTAAAACCATAATGGATCAAATATGCATAAAGCTATTATTGTCGTGTACGGATCTGTATTATGTCTGGATCTCAGTTTCACTATTTGTTTATGCATATACAAATGTTTGGTCACCTACGAGCATTTTTTCCTTTTGTAAATTAGTCCATTTGGCAGATTGGCAAGGTTCGTTCACTTAAAACTCTGTCTTTATTAACTACTAGACTTCCGCCTGCGGTTTCAATCGCGCGTAATTTCTTTTTTCAAAAATCCCTCCCTTTCTCCACGTTTCCGGGTTCAAAAGTAACCTATGTTCACCGGGGATAGTGTAGCTAGCCAACAGTATAGAATTATTGAAACCGGCCCAGTAGTTTTTGAGTTTATTTGTTACATACAACAATACAAATATTTCCGCTTTATAATATTAGTTTAGAGTTTTAGACAGACGTCTTTGATCAATTAGCTCCTATGCTGTAACGTCCACTTGTTTTATCCTCTGCTATAAAGCATACACAAATAACCAAATACGCCGACGCCCTCAAGGTTGACTCGTATTTTTGTTGTATAGAAATAGGTTTCACTAGTTATAACTAATTGTGACCCAAGACTGCGCAACCCACAGTACAAAGCAGGATACGCACGCTTCCCAACAAATTGATTAATGCCAGGAGGAACTCGTCTTCCTGATAATCGATATTGACTAATCGGACAAATATAATCGATTTATACGTTTCCAAATCGGCTTCATGGAGCATCCGTTACAATAAGCACCACAATTCTTATTAAGTGGTGTTACATAACATTGTAAATGATGACGTTAATTCAGCGATGAAGGTCTTATTCCCGCAGACCTAGTAGCTTTATCGTGTTACGATATTGTAGACAATAAAAAGCGAACTTTACTTTGCGTTCGAGCAGCCATAATTACCAGCAAATACCTACCTATTAATAAATTGGTAAACCGATTATTTTAACAGTAATTTGCTCATTACATTAATTAATGTACGAGTGCCTATCGTATAGGGACGGGACAAACAATTTCCGATAAGTGATTAATTAATAATTAAGCGGTAAACTTGTGGACAAGTTTTGATGTTGAAGTAATCACTGTGATCCGCATTCCGGCGGCAGATTACCGATGATGTCACCAACATTATTTGATAACGACATTGTTCTACAGTCGATAAGCGAATCAAGATTGCCCCGCGATTCGGTAACCATGCCTATGAAATATGTGACTATTTTTGGAACTTGTTTGCGAGTTATTATATTCCGTTTTGTTTTTGAGACTCGAATGGCTGCTCATATTTTAAGAACCCGTCAGTTTACAAACCTTTTATGCAAAATGCCAGAGATTTTAAAAGGGCTGCTGGATAATCAAAGTTATTAAAGTCGGCGGAAGAAATACCTATTAAGTGCTCATTAGTTTAGGTCAGTCGCACTGATAATAAAATAGAAGATTATCAAGTTTCTGTGAAGAACTGTATCGGTTTTTCGAAAAAGGCTGTTTACTCTCGACCTACTACGGCAGCTTTTAATTTAAATTATAATTCCTAAAATGTTAAACTCCAGATGCAAAAAATCCGTATTTAGAAGCGCACTGGGCGCCATAGTGACTTATTTGTAGAGACTGCATTCTTTGCAACGCGCCCAGGCATTGACCAACATCCACGACCAATGAACACATCTTACGGAGCTCACATCACATTACGTTACCTTAAAACAACATTCTACACGTTCTGAAAATAACATGTTAAGTGTGTTTTTAAACGTGCGGTTTCTAACCGTTTTGGTGCGATTGATCGAATCGATTGAATTAAATCTAAGTAGGTATTTCGCGATTGGTCCAACGCAAAATTACAAATTCACTTGAATTCGATGATCTAAACCGCGGCACTTATGTAAATTGTGCTTGGAGATTAAAAATGTACATTTTGTTTAAGTAAATCACTAATGCGTCTTAATTTAGTTGAACATCTTCATTTAATATTTAATAATTTATGTTTGTTTCCAGCCTTGAATCTCAAAATAAGATACGACTAACTTAGTTAACACTAAGCGTAAACAATCTGAGCTCAGCAAGTTTGATTTTTAGGAGGTTAAATTGATGAACTTTAAAATGAAAGCCAAGCGTAATGATTAATACTCGTATTTACTTTAATTAATTGGTGATTAAAAGATTGGGCTCAAGCGCCGCGGGAAGGCGAGAGTGACCGTAAGAAATTAATATGTATGTTCATACGGGAAGAGTTGGCATTTTGGAAATAATTTACAAGTTTTTGTGCTTTGTAGCTTGCTTGGTTTTATCTTCGTTTACAATTTCTTTTTAGACGATCCTTCAAAGTTAGTTTATGTGATATGGCTACCGCGAAACCACCACAACGTCTAACATCAACGTTTTGCCTTTGGTCATTTATTTTTGAAGTTAGATTTACAAGGAAACGCTATTTCATGTCACATATTTTTTTACCTGAATAATATGGACTTCATCGCGAATGCGACGTGAAATAAAATGTTAGTCTCTAACTTCATCCAACACTCATAACGTGTTTCGCCAATGCACGTTACAATGGTGTTGTGATAGGCTGCGCGCTCAAGGCCGCTCGCCGTGGTCGTGGTGGATCAACGGCGCCCGCGACCACATTCCGCCGACGTGGCCGCACCACGCCGCTACTACGCCTCGACGCTAAGGGTCTAGCCACAGCTACGGCGGCGAGCGGCGCGGCGGGCGGCGCGGCGAGGCCGGCGACGGCCGCCCTAGTCGTGGGTATGGCCGCCGCGCGTTCGCCCCGCGCATCTCGCCGCCGATAGCTGTGGCATGCTTCATACAATTTCCTTTATTTGATTTTTTCGCTCGCCACTTTCGCTGGCGCAAGACGCATCGCAAGTCGCACCGCTGTGGGCTGTGGCCAGGGTGTAATGCACACATACACGCGTCGATTCAGGGGTATCTTATAAATCAGTGATTCATAGCATATCAGCCTACATGATATCTATATCTTTCTAGGATTAGCACTGAGTAACGCTGTATTTGACACACACCGTTGCTGTGTTATTTAATAAATCTCGATGTTAATGTCGATTCAGGGGTATATTATAAATCAGTGATTCACAGTCACAGCATGTCAAAACGTCAAGCAGTAAGTAGTATACATATAATATACTAGCGGCCCGTCACGCGGTTTCACCCGCGTCCCGGGGGAACTACTTCCCGTACCGGGATAAAATATAGGCTATGTTACTCTGGGTGAATGTAGCTTTCCAACAGTGAAAGAATTTTTCAAATCTGCCAAGTAGTTTCGGAGCCTATTCAATTCATACAATCAAACAAAAAATCAAACCTTTCCTCTTTATAATATTAGTATAGATAATTAATATCGCGTTAAGTCCCGTTAAATAGTATTAGTGGTATAGACGGGTAATCAGAAAACGCAATGAAAATGTTTTTCCGCGTGTTTTTCCTCAGATGTCTAAAACATGACACAAATAAATCGACGAAATGATCTCTCGTTGCGCACGCCAGCCCTCTGGTCTGGTCGGAATGCGCCGCAAGGTCGCGCGTTCGCGACCCGTGCGTGATGAAATGCGGTTGACGGATGAAGAATATTTGGATTCATAAAATATTAATAATTATCTTTTTATGTCAGAACTTATCAGATTAATTTAGGAGCAAAATCCAATGAAATATTTTTTTCTTCATGTATTTGCTGTTATTTTGTGGTATAACTGCCAGCCGTTTGACATATCCCATTGAAGAAATCCAAAAAAGATTAATATGACATTTGACTAAGATGATTTGTATAAGGAAGCCTTTGTACATGTGTAAATAGTCAAAAATTAATAAGCGTAAGTTAGTGAGGCTCTTAACCTTCGCAGCCGGCTCCCACGTGGCCCGCGCCAGAGGCCGCACACCCATCACGGTGACTGCGCTTGCGCAACCAACCAGCTAATCTTCGTATTAATCTACTAATGTTTGCTCGGTTTCATCAATCTATGGTAATTTAGTTTTACTCTGCAACCGTCTTCCAATATCGTTTTCGCCATGACTGTTTAACCCTGTATGCGTGTGATACTATTCGTATTGCCTTGGGAGGCTATTTAATTTAAGTCTTGTAGGTTCGTGGCTGTCTGCATTTTTCAAACTTTATTGAATCATGAATACTTATTACATTAATTCAAACACCAGGAAGTGTGCTATATAAATTAATGTTTTAAGGCACAAGCTTTTATGTACTGTTCATAAAATAAATTCTATAGGTGTCCTTATTATAATTTATTATGTGTTGTACTATTTAATGTATCACATTCCGTAGCATGTTCCCGCGCGTCGATGTCTTTCCCGGGCGCCTCTGGAAGACATCAACGCACCACACGCTAGCATTCAGACTTATATTGAAATAAGTTTCTTCCTAAAAATAACATTAATTTAATTGAGTCCGAGTTAATTAATTAAACTAACCATGCAGCTTGATTAAAATACGTTTTAAGGACTTATTATCTCATATAGAATATTACAATTCACTTATGGAGAATAACATAAATACTGATATATAACTATGCAAGACAGTGACAGTTTTCTTAACATTTCGTTAAAATAACAGTTAACATTTACGTGTTTTTAATAAATTTACGCAAACATAAAATGCCAACAGTATGAGACGGATCCATATTTCATATATATTATTGAAAGCAATAAAATCAGAATCAATAGAAACCGATTGATTTGTATGTTTATTGATCACTCGAGCCTCGTGGGACACGCGGCGAGAATGCCTTGCGATCACGATCGATCGTTTTAATTAATTTGCCGCAATTCCTATTCATTAGGCATTTCATTAACAGACATAAAGTCACAAGAACATCGTCGTTAAACTAATTTGACTGAATGAGGACGACCTTCGGTAGAATGAGGATAGTGATTTGTAAAAAAGTATAACGAAATAAGTCTATAAAAAAAATACAAGCTGAGACCAGATCGATTTATTTTGTTTAATAATAAGACTAATATGTATAAAGGTAAATGGTCAAGAAAATATGACAATTGATCATGTTTGCTAGTCCTTATGTCGTTTATGTTGTTCTGGACTTAGAGCGTTCGTTTCACCACTACCAAATGCAGAGGACGATTCTGTTATTCAAATTGAAAAACAAAGAAAATGATTTTCTGCACAATTTTCAAGTGATCACCGCTACCCGTAGACATCAAAAACAAGGGTCGTAGATGCGTTGGCTGCCTTTAAGTCCCATTACCCTCCCCAACTAAGCTCTGGACCGACCTTACTCGACAGCAGAAACATAGCACAACAGTTACGAAGTGTTATTTCACTGTGGTCTTCTGTAAGGGTAGAGGTACTTACAGGCGAGCGGCTCATGCGAGTGGAAGCTCCACTAAGCTCTATGTAGCTCTCTCAAACATTTTATATTCAGAGTGAGTAGGCTTTGAGTTTCCATTCCTCAGTAGTGCGTGGCAGGCGTGGCCCAGTGGGCGAGTCTTCTGAGGCGGGACCCACGCTCGACCACTGGTGACTCAGTGCAGCTATTTATAGCAATACTACCCGATACTACAGCGTTTTTACTCGCCTTCACGTACCTGAGGTCAACACGTAGTGCCGGCCGCGATAAACAAAGCCAACCTTATGACATTGTCGAAAAAAAAAGTATTTTTAACGCAAACATTCGTAACAAAATAATAACTAAGGCGAATGAAGATCACACGGTCTTCTCAGTACGCCATTTACGTCATAGTGCTAGTAGGAAAAAAACGAAATGGCGTGCACAATTATTTTTAAGTTAATCAAATTGCAAAATAAACTGCTTCGACTGTGACTTGAAGTTTGGACACCCATTCAAAGAGATCGTATTCAAAGGGGTTTATTAAATCAGCTTCATTATATTAGTAGCGATATGGATTGGAGGTGTTTCAAATGCTTCTGGACCTACTACAAGTATGCTTTTGCTTGGACTAACCACAGACTAAAGGCACTGGTCGGTATTCTGCGCACGCGCCCGGTGAAACTCACGTCCGACTTGTAAATCGTTTCCCCGGTGAAACCTAGCATACTCACATCGACTATTCATTTCTACGTATTTGTATTTTTCTTTAATTATTAGCCAGATACCTACAATGGTTACACTTTGCCTGATGGTACGCACGAGAGGAGCCCTAATTGTCATGATAACGCATGCGGTACCATAGTTATATCCTATTGGTTGGCATCGCCATACCGGCCCGCAAGATAATTCTTCACGCTTCCCTTGAAGGAACCATGTCTATAGCGTGAAGGAAACACGCGAGCTGGTGACGCGTTCCATCGCTCAATAATTCGGCAAAGAGATGAATTTCTGAACTTCTTGTTCGATGGCCAGGTTTGCGCTTGCGATTAAATAGTGGATGGCCACGCTTTTCTTTAAAGAAATAGGGAAGGGGCATAAGGGAAAATAGTTGTTTAGAACTTTGTAATTGTTGTGCAGCAGAAACATAGCAGAAACATAGTTTCTGCTCTGTCAAATTTTTCAATTAGACATAATATGAACTCCTGGCGTATCTGTTCAAACACGCTTCCTTTCGTCATCATTGAGGTCTAACCCCACCTCTCTTCTATTCCAGAAGTACTTCCCCGAGCTGAGTGCGATGTCGCGTTGCGCGTGAGTGCTCGGCGGCAGCATGGCGGGCCGCGGGTCGCGCGCGGCGGAGCGGGGCGACCGGGGCGACCGGGGCGAGCGCGGCGGGCGGGGCGAGCGCGGGGAGGCCCAGCGCGCCATGGACGACTTCGACGAGATGGCGGGGCTGCGCGCGCCCGACGCCCGCGCCCCCGCCGGCGCCTACGTGCTGGAGCACCTCGCCACCTTCACAGTCACCCGCGAGACCGGCATCGTCTACCCCGCCGACGGGATGCGGCGCCTCTTGCAGCTCGAGAAGAGTAATGGTCAGTCGCTGTTTCAACACTACCCTTAACTCACTTCGCGCGTACAGGCGTTACCCTGTAGATATATAACTACTCTTTATCTTATTTCGACCGCATGATCAGGCTTCACCTGCATCTAGCATTGGAAGGGTAACAGGCTCGTGCTGATTATTACAAAAGGGGATAGAGAAGTGCTTATTCGGCATTTCAACAATCAAGTCAGCCTCAGGATAGATTACATTTGCACCAACCTTTACTTATTGAAGTTTCGCAACTCTCATAGTGATGATACTTGGGTTCTCTCACGTATAAATCTGACACCTGTAAATGGAAGCAAAAAACATTTACCAACCCATATCAGGAAAGATAGACGAAGAAGATGCGAGTTACATATTTACTTTCTTGTTGGACATTACCATTAACCATCAAGTGAACAATGCTTATCTCTCATAGTATTGTCTACATAGACACTTGAGTAGCTAGCCCAGTTATACCAAACATAGACAATGTTGAATTTCTCAAAATACGATGCGAAATTAGAGCAAATGAATAGTGCAAACTTGCAGTGCAATTTAGAGTTATATTTTCTAACTAGCTAGACCAACTTGTCAGGATAAAATTAGCGTAATAAGTTCCTACTTGTCGTCTGCTTCGATCCAACCAAAACCGGCCATCAAAGCGTTGGTTTCAAATTGGATTCCCAACACTCTGCCAATAAAAGTATTAACGTCTCGTGTAAACGTTTCAGGAATATGGAGTCAGAAGATGCAGCTATGCCTGGAGGGCCAGTGGGTGCTCGTCATGGACTTCGAGACAGGGGTATGTATGCGGCTATGTCTTTCACACTACTACATTATGTAGTGAAGCTGTCTTTTAACGTCTTCTTTACTGAGAAGGGCGTGGGGTTAGGGCAGAAAACTGGCAAAGTATGTGAGACCGTTGTTGAGTTCTTGTCCAGAAACAGAAACAATCATCTTATCACAATCATCTCTTGCATTTTTGCTTACTTACATAAAACTTTAACAAATAACCTAAAACTAGGCCAGACCTAGATTATGTCTAAAAAGTATCGGCATGTTAATGTCGCACTGCGGGGTGAAGGCCTCAATCATATGAAATCATATTTTCGTCACAAATATGGGTTTTTAACCGACTTCAAAAAGGAGGAGGCACCGACTTCAAAAATAAGTGATAACTGTAAATGTTTAATTAAATAGTTAAAGATGACTTTGTAAAAGTATTAGGTATTAAGTCGTAAATATTTAAATAATTGTATATATTATAATAAGCATTAAGTAGATAAATGAGGTTATTTATCGCTTTTTAGTTATGTAGGTTTTTTTCTGGTTAAAGTTTTTGTTGTTTGTGTTTTTTTGAAGTCGGTTTAATTTTTTTTTTGTCATAATCACCACGCTTGCCAAATGCGAGCTGGTGATCTTAAACCCCGGCTGTGTTCAGAAAAATCTACACAAATTTTGTCCGACCCCAGAATCGAACCCACTTGAACCATTAGACCATCGAGGCGTTTTACAGATCTAAAATTCTTTGATAAAGTTCTGAAGTTAAGTACAGATCGCCTCGTTGAAGTTACGCCGCGGAATGATTGTACATAGTAAATCTTACGCCAACCTACTTTAGAAGTGAAGTAGTGACATGTGTGTGGCTCGGCCGCGGACAGATGTGGCGGTTGTTTAAATAATTAACTAGTTCCGTCGCGTTATCGTCGCCGTTTCACTTTCTTTGCTTTCGCTCAAAACGTTCGGGAATGCTATTTGAATTGAAAGTCGTCTGTCGCCGGCGTTGCCTGCTCATGGAGATATGCTCAATTATTCAACTCGTATAGAATTGTTTGTATTAATGCGTTTGATATTTTTGTGAAGATATGATGAAACGCCCTTAAATGTAGAAAGAACGTTCGTAGTATGTTGGGACCATCTAGATGTCCATCGATGATATACAAACTTAGAAATAACGTTAAAATAATGCTTTAATCTGATAAAAAACAGTGACTACTACACTATTGACATGGAAAATTAAATATACATACATACATTTAAACAATGATCATTTCTCCACACGTTACAACAAAGTATGTAAATATGTAGTAACCTCTATACTATTAGAGGCATAGTCAAATTAAATGTAAATAAACATTATGTATGTATATAGTACTATTTGTAAAAAAACTTATTAATGTCCATAGTATGGAAATCACAGTAGTTTATTGAGCGTGGAACATTCATTACCAAAGATCTTATCAGAGAAGTATGGCCATTTAGTTATGTTAACGAGGGTTTATGTACAAGAACAACATTAAATGGTTTATAATATTTTCAACATTGAGCCAAAAAGAGAAAAACTAAATAATCATTTTAAGGAGTTATTTACATTCAGTACAAGTAGTTATAGTTTAAAACGTTACACTAGTGACATTAAATAAAACGGTGTGAAGTCTTGAACCCCATACCCTCCGTAACTGAATTCTGCTGGCGGCCTTACTCACCCACAGAAACATAGCACAAAAGTTACGAAGTGCTACTTCACTGTGGTCTTCTGTGAGGTGGAGGTACTTCCCCAAACGAGCGGCTTATTCGATTGGAAGTTTCACTTAATTCTACCTCTCTTAAACTACCATTGAACTGCAAGTGTTGTTCTTGTTGCTTGCCTCTACTAATAGTCAGGTCCGTCTTTCACCTATTACTCGGGGCCGGGGCACATGAGTCTTGAAACCATGTCTGATAAACACAGGGCCTTCAGAACCTGAACCAATCGATAGCGGGGCCATGCACGTGCCCATTGTGCCCACTAGGAAAGGCGAGTCTTCCAATAGTGAATTTGCGCATTCTACCCAGTGAGAGAGACGGGTTTGCTAACAGTGTATTCCCTCGTTCCAGAGTATAATGGAGCGTTTCCCTGCGTCGTGGGTGCACTCGCCGACGGCGTTCACGTCGCCGGAGCCGGCGGAGCTGTACAACAACGTGCTGGCGTTCGTGGTGGGCGCGCCCGCGCAGCCGCCCGCGCAGCCGTCCGCGCCGCCGCCCGAGCCGCCGCGCAAGGAGCTGCACATCTTCCAGTGCCACGACGTCGCCGCCCAGGCTCTGGTGGAGGAACTTAACGCGCTCAAGTAAGGGATTAGAAAAAGATAGATGATTACGTAAGATATAAATAATACCCCTTTTTATATTGTACTAGCGGCGCGTCACGCGGTTTCACCCGCGTCCCGGGGGAACTACTTCCCGTACCGGGATAAAATATAGCCTATGTTACTCTGGGTGAATGTAGCTTTCCAACAGTGAAAGAATTTTTCAAATCTGCCAAGTAGTTTCGGAGCCTATTCAATTCATACAAACAAACAAAAAATTAAACCTTTCCTCTTTATAATATTAGTATAGATGATAGCCAAACGAACGAGCGGGTCACCTAATGTTAAGTGATCACCGCTGAACGTACGTGGCAGATGCGTTGCCTGCCTTTAAAACCCCATACCCTCCCCAACTGAGCTCTGACAACAACGGTTACGAAGTGCTACTTAATTGTGGTCTTCTGTAATGTGGAGGAACTTCCCCAGACTTCGAGTGGAAGTTCCACAAAGCCCTTCCAGCCGTTGTTCGACCATGGCGGCCGATCTTACAATCAGCAAGGTACGCACACAAGTGTACTCCCTATTCCCTCACTATCATAGTTCAGTGGGACAGAAATCTGACGCCTTATCGTGCCTTCCGTAGCATGGAGGAGCTCGAGATGGACTTTTTCGGTCACCCATCCAATGACTAGCCTCTGCGAAAGTTGCTTAACTTTGCAATCGCAAGCCGAGCGCCTCTATCATGTCTTCGATACAAAGATGGGTTTTGGCTTAACCACCATGCTTGGCAAGTACGTCCCAGTACATAAACACTAGGTTTAAGCTAAGTTTTGTAAGTAGTTATAAAATGCGTACTAGCACTCTCGCAAGTTGCTATGCCCTTGCAGGGCGTCACATAGGCACTTATCATGTACTCAACACCTATGTTACCTGTGACATGCAATAAACTATTTGATTTGATTTGATTTGATTTATACTGTGTATCTCCACGATAAATTGCCAAGGTAATGTATGTATCTGGAAGAACTCGAGTAGTACTCCGTTTTTTCCCGTGGTATCGTAAGAAGGGACGTGATTTTTTACACAGCGGTCACCAACCCGCCTACCCTTCACTGCAACAGTATGTTGATGGTCAGTTCAGAAACGCAATAAGCGAGCAGATTCCTCTATTCTTCATACGCATTAAAGCGCTATATCTTAAAGACTTAGTGCAAAGGTTCAGCTAAAACTTAAACAGGATCTATTTTAAAAAAAATGGCGCTGTAACTTTATCGAGGACAATGCATTGACGAAGGAAAATAAAAAAGTGCCGTTTAATTGCAGTTGTTTCACACTTCAGAAAAATGAGATCGTTCAATGTCAATTTATAGCCATTATATTTTTAGTGTAGGAATAAAGTCTGTAAACATACTATTATTATTTACTAAGTTACTCACATCGTATTTTAAGATATCCAAAGATATTTTAGATTATTCGAAGTACATCTATCAAGATAAACTAACTGTGACCTTGCGGTGATCGAAAAGGAATCCCACATTGAATTTAGATGTACAATCACTTGCAAAACCGTGTGTCAGATGCTTTTAAATTATAAATAACATTGATACCCGGGACAATTAACTATGAAAGTAATATATTATGTACGTAAATATGACAGAAGTCAGGTAGACTTATCCTAGTAATATGCCACAAAAAAATTGAAATGAAATAATCTATACTAATATATAAAGCTGAAGAGTTTGTTTGTTTGTTTGTTTGAACGCGCTAATCACAGGAAATACTGGACCGATTTGAAAAATTCTTTTTGTGTTGGATAGTCCATTTGACGAGGAAGGTTTTAGGCTATTGGAAATCGAAATCCACACGGACGAAGTCGCGGGCGGCCGCTAGTAATTTAATATAATTTTAAATGTTGACATCAACTGTACTTCATTAGATTGCAACACAGCTTAGTTTCTTTATCGTTGTCGCCGCAAATCTAATCTTCAGGCATTTCTGAGATTCCGAATCATTCCATGTCAGTGCAGCCCGACCATTCCCCACGCACTGTGTGGCTGTGACAGACACAAAAACGTTAAATACTTATAGATGTATACGTAAATTGAAGAGGCAGGAGGTTAGTGGAGTTTCCAAAACAGACGATATCAGGAGATCTACTTTATCTCGGGTGTGTGGAAGGTGATAAGACTCGGATATTTCGTATCAACAAACATTTTAAAAGGTATTAGTAATCACAATTTTATTTATGACTAGTCTTACGCCAGCGGCATTGCCTGTGAGGTGACATTACGGTTAACATTAAGGCAAACCTACTCCGGAGAGAAAATGTTTTCATGTCCATTTTTAAAAACACCCACACGCCGTGTCAATCTTTCTAAAAATCTTTTAAAATTTTAGTAATTATCTCTTTAAACAGGACCAGGGATACGAACATAATTGTAATGTAATCATTCACCCAAAACATGATATAGGAGATGAGCGACGAAAAGACCGAAATACCTTATTTACGAACCCAATTGTCTTTTTGCTACATATCGAACTACTTATTCTTAAATGCTCTAAATTTATGCCATATTTTAAACTAAAACCGATGCTGTACACTGCAATGGTGCAAAGATAATTCAAACAATGACACATACAACGAGTGTCTTGTTCGCGTCGAGTGCTGATCTGTTGATCCAGTGTTAATCTAATCTCCGCGGAGAGATGATCTACATAAGACACAAGTTCGGTCTGCCCGTCTCCGCTTACACATGGTAATTATACATGATTTTAATCATCATTACCATATCATCATTATTACCATAATTATTATACACAATGTCGTAGTCCCCTGGAGGGCTTGTCTTTCCATAGAGCTGTTTTAAAAGAGTGTAAAATAGACTCTTCATTGTGCTTTTAAACAGTGTAAAAACAACAACTGTGAATAGCAATTTGTAAGTGAAAACTGATCGTGTACGTATAAAATGGAGGATATCATGGAACTAATTGATTGGAAAATTTGTTTCAATCTTTATTTTCTTGTGGCGTGTTGTGACTATCGTAAATTTTTGTGCGTTCTAATTAGGTATATGTAAGTATTTAAAATTTCTTCGATGATAATTTGTATTAATTATGCGGCTTCTTACTTTTATTACGCGGTTATCTTTTATTATATCCGTAATTATATCTTATTTAGCATATCTAGGCTATTTCGAATAATCTATTGAGCAAAAAGTGCAGCACAGGTTCATTATTCGATATTTACGTCACATTTCTGGGAACGCTGCACGGTATCTCCACGATCAATTGCCAGATTGGCCACATTATACATATTATGTCAGGCTTCCATCAATTAACCAATCAGAGATCTTTGATACGATGCAAGCCAATAAATGGCAGGACCAATATAAATAATATAATTATAACATGGACTTGATAAAATGAGACTTGTTACATTTTGACAGTTTTTAAACGTAAATAACAAACATCAAGCAAAGCTAAATCAGCCTGCAGCAGTCCGGTGCTGGACGTAGCCGGTCCTTGTTGGAGGTTACCCCTAGTTACCGCATTGATCAAATGGGATGGTGAGAGCAGTATGTTTGGCGTTAAAAAACAGGACAACCCATGCTGGCCACCTCCAGAACAATGGTCCGTAGACCACTATACATGTGGTTGTTTTAATAAGTTACGCAAAACAATCTTTACTTATTTATTTGTGTGCTGTATAATAACAATAAACCAACTTGGTGGTCCTTGGCAAGACAGATATTTGTTAAACTGGTCCATCATGCATAAAAGGTTCAAAACCACTGTCCTAGAAGGTTCTATGGTCGTTTCTACCAACACCCAGGAAGAAATGGGGTAGTAAGTACTATTCCAGGCCGTTAGCTTCTATATTTTCCAAACTGTTTTAAAGAAGGTGTCTTCTTTGGTTGTGTCACTAACGTGTCTTGTTTCCCACAGGGGCGTCGGCAGCGGCGGCTCGGGCGAGGGCGCCCGCGACTTCGCCATCGAGCGCGAGCGAGAGCGCGAGCGTGAGACTGAGATGGACAGACCCAGAAGACAGGTGAGCTGCCTTACTGCTTTGATCTTATTCCAATCCATTCAAGGTGCGTCGTCCGGGCGACCCATTCGACATAGATGGACAGATCCATGAGACAGTCGAACTGCCTTCACTCTCTTTGAACTTATTATTCCATGAAGTGGCAGTGGGCTGGCCATGAAAGCCACAGAACCGACAACAGTTACATAAAGGAGTCCTGGTTTGGATACGGTCGATTGGTGTCCCAATAAGCATAGTGTAGGACAGCCTCAGCCAAGGTTGAGGCACGATTTGCGCAAGATGGCTGGCAGAAACTGGATGCTGGTTGCCGAGGAACGGGCCGAATGTGTGCCCTTAGAGGCCGATCTCCAGCGTTGGTTTGCGATAGGCTGAGTGATAATGATGATGAAGATTTCAATCGAATCATGAGTTGCGTCTTCCAATTAATGCATCAACGACCCTTGTCTTGTTATTGTTAAGGTATCTAGTAGAAGCAACGTAAAAAATCGTATTATCTCTTAACGCTTATTTTTTAGTTTGAACTGTGCATACGCATATTTTCTTGAAATAGTAGTTCTTATCCTGCAATAGATTCATTTGAAACAATATCACTTAATTTTGCAGTAGAGGAAATCAGCATTGCATTCGTGTGGAGTGTAGAGTCACACCAGGCTAAAAACACGCAACCAAAGTTATGCCATGCATATGTACTTATTTGATCCAACAATACGCAACGTAATTTCGGCATAGTGTGTCATTTTCCATTCAAAATACATTTCAGGCGTAGTCACGCCGAAATTCGGTGTGTATCTAAACTAAACTATAATTTCATACATTAGATTGCCAGATACTCAAATATATTGATGAGATAAGATATAAGATTTGGATTGGCTTCCAACATAAAGTTACCAAAATAATTAACCAAACAAATTGTCCCTTGTTGACGACAGTGGCCAAATATTTATGTGATTATCGATTTATTAGACTAGAATTATCGGCAGCCGGTTATCAGATAACGCAACTGATATCGTGGTGTTTGAATATTTATCGCGCGCAATAGAATATTAAAATTGCTAAATTTATTCACAACGAACACAAAAACAATACCATTAAGGGGCCCCTTAAAACTGCATGCTGGATCACAAGTCCCAGGCGCCGACTGGCACCCGCACGGAGAATCTATGGATAGCTAAGAAGTTCGTCTCTGAAGCGCGTCCAAACAAACAAACAAAGAAACTCTTCAGCTTCAGATTATTTCTTTTTAACGTCATAAAAAGTGATTTTAGCCGTGTAGTGCCTGTGTAGAATAGCGCCACACCGCTTTTCCCGCGTGTGCGGGGGTTGTGTACAGTCATGAGCACCAACATGTATACAAACACATAAAAATGTGAACTTTACTGCTTTGACATAAGAGTCGATGTGTATGGAATATGTATTCATGTTGGTGCTCATGACTGTAACATGAAGAGATCACCAAAAGGCGTGGTGACCATGGGTCCTCTATCTATGGAAGCATTACCTTCAGCATTGTATGCAATAGGATGATCATGACGATGATTCAGAAATAGTTCTGTACATATATTATTTTTATTGAACGATAAGTATTTGCGTGACAAGGATATACATAAAACTCAAATCATTTTGGGATTAATGTCGAAATCCGGAAAAGTTGGTTAACCACGACAACCACCGCTTGCGAGGCGATTACGGCGCTAAAAGATTATATTTTTCTTGTAAATGTGTAACTAGGTAATAAAAGGGGCATTCCCTAATAAAACGTAATTTAATCAGTAATATCTTTATTCGTATCAGGCACGTTGGAAAGATTTAATAAATCGTTAAGATCTTGCTTGATAATTGCATATAGACGTCATAAAGAATCCTATGCAAAATAACTGATTTGACATAATTTCTAAAAAGACATAAGAGCGATTGATACCGGGGCTTTTGGAATTTTTGGTACAGTTTAAAATAAACGATTTCACGTAAACTTTGAAATGCTCCTTAAGCTGGTTAGTTCGCTTAATAAAACTTAAAAAATGAGACACGGGTTGTATAAAATAAAAACGTCCCAAACCTCATTTGTTTTGATGCCACCGTCTTGCCTTAAAATAACGTATTACTGATTTACCCGAATGCTCAAGAAAGAAGGGTAATTGCTACCTCCGCATCGCTTGCAGTAGTGCACAGTCATCCACAAAGATTATCCCTGTGGATTAACGCGGGCGATAGGCGCTATCGCGGGCACACGGCAGTCGACGCGCGGCCGCCGGCGCACCATGTCGCGTCTCTACCACACCTACACGCGCAACCAGTGGGATGCCGTGCTCGTCGTGAGTACCATGAGACAGTGGAACAGCTGGCATTATAGCTGTAATACATATTTGCGCAATAAACACAATAGTTTCCACGTGGGAACGTGATTGGGCGAGATTTTTAGGATGTGTAAAGCCTTCACCTAAAGTTTAGCAGTCGTATCGAAAGTTGATATTTCATGCCATGTGCAGTGTACCTATGTCAGCTCTATCTGTGATTGCCTTATTTCTTGTGTGTGTCACATACTAAGAATATACAATCGGTTCGATGTAAAATATAATATGTGATCTTTGAAAGTTATCGTGAACTTTAATGGGGTTCTTTTGCGTGCGTCAATAATATCAATTTCTTCTTTCAATATCTATGAATTACATGAGGCCCCATTCGCTAATATACTTATAATTTAATGTAGCGATGTAAGTTTTGGTAAACGTATGGATTTACTTTTATTGCCTCGTTGAGTCATAATTTCGATAAGATCGCTTGATAAGATGTTTGTGTTGTGTAGCAAATGTCGGCGCAGCTGGGGCGCGAGCGCACGGAGCGCGGCGGCTCGGGCGGCTCCGGCGGCGACGACGCCTCCTCCACCGGCTCCGAGCGCCTCTACGAGCAGGACATCGCCATCCTCAACCGCTGCTTCGACGACATCGAGAAGTTCATCGCGCGGCTGCAGCACGCCGCCGCCGCGTCGCGCGAGCTGGAGCGCCGGCGCCGGTCGCGCGGCCGCCGCGCCGCCGGCGCCGGCGAGGGCATGCTCGCGCTGCGGACGCGCCCGCCGCCCGAGCGGGACTTCGTCGACGTCCTGCAGAAGTTCAAGCTATCGTTCAACCTGCTGGCGCGGCTGCGGGCGCACATCCACGACCCGAACGCGCCGGAGCTGGTGCACTTCCTGTTCACGCCGCTGGCGCTGATCGTGGACGCGGCGCAGGACGTGGCCGACGGCCGGCTGCCGGCGCGCGTCGTGCAGCCGCTGCTGACGCGCGACGCGCTCAACCTGCTCGCCAACTGCGTCACCAGCAAGGAGACCGAGCTCTGGCACTCGCTCGGCGACGCATGGCTCGTGCCAAGGTAATTGTTTATTCTTTTATAGTAAATAATACAGTGCCTGTTTGCAAGTTCCCTAATGGTAACCAAAAGACCCCATCTTACAGAAGACCATAGTAAAGTAGCACTTCGAGACTTTTCTGCTATGTTTCTTCTGTTGGATAAGATCTTCAAAGCTCGGTTGGGGAGGGTGTGAGTCATTGGCGACTCTTATACGATTTGGATTTCTATGCGCGGCGGTGATTACTCACCAACAGGCGACCCTCTTGCACGTTTGCCTCCATGTTCCATGAAAAAAAAAACTTTTACGCGGTACGTAAATGTTGTTTCTGATTGTTATCTTATTACTACGTACGTTCCTATTACTCGTAGCTATCAGCATAGTCAAGGTTGAATTTGCTTATAATATAAACTTCTAAACACGAGTAGCAATAGTATGACCTCAACTTGTGCGAAACGTTTAGAAGTAACCAAGTTAATAGCCACTAGAAAAATGCAAGTGTACATTTTCAAATGTCAAAAGTAAACAACTAGGTAACATCTGCTCAAAGGGCCGGTAAATATCTTATTGGCACTTTGGTAACTTTCTTATAAGCAACACGTTTTGTTTTAAAATATTCAACAAAAAACAGAAGATATCATCATTGATATGTTTATGATAAAATTGATTAGAATATGTAGGTAGTGTGTGTACTACATGACTCAATTTGTGACTATAGGTACCTGATAACTTGTTTGGTTGAAAGTAATGACTTTGCTGTTATGCCTAACGAAAGTATAATTTGCTTCGATTTACCCCACCGATAAATGAAAGAGAAGGAATAGGTCCTACACAATAATTTGTCCGGCTTAATTGATCAATTGTAAGTATTGGCCCCGTAGCCGAAGCTAACGACCAATGTTTAAAGCGTGTGTTCCTTGCAGGGAGCAGTGGAAGACCGCGATCCCGCCCTACCACCCGGTGTTCATGGACGGCTGGTCTCCAGACTACCAGGTGGATGACCAGCCTCTGCGCAGGTAAGGACCTCTTGTACAAGTGACTCATATTGTGTAGCCTGTTCTATGAGCTTGGGATGACTTTGTCTAAATATTTAGACGGAATGTTAATTGATTGTAACTTTATGATTTTTATATCACGATTCAATCACAACTTCTTTGGGCCAACAATTATGTGTTTGTAATGTAGAGTTTTTGCTGTCTGTCTGTCAATATTTATTGTTGTTGTTTGAAACATAAATGTTCACAATTTGGGAGCACATACTTGTGTATTGTTTTTTATTTATTGTTCCTTGTCAAGTCCCACGGCAGATAAGCACCATCATCTCATTGTGTTTGTCCAAGATTTTTTTCCATTCTTCGAGTTTAAGTGTAGGAGTAGGAACACACTAGGCTGAAATTACGCGACCGAAGTTCAGCGAAAATACATTTTCTTTACAAAATTACGCGACATAATGTCCCATTTAACAGTATGTCACATCGTGAGCTCAGTAGCATAGAGTGAGCTCGGTAGCCTAGTGGTAAGAGCGCCGCTTCACATACGTGAGGCCGGCTATTCAAATCCGGTCAGGCGCATGCACCTCTGGATAATCAATAAATCCATGAGCGTAATTTCATACCACCTCTGTATGGTGAAGGAAAACATCGTGAGGAAACCTACATACTACGAGTTTATGTGTGAAATGGACAAACCCTACCCATTAAAATTGCCAAGAGAGTTGTTGTCTGTTTCACTACATACAATGATCACGACCCTCATTAATGAGGAATACGACTCATGGAGAAGATATCATTAACACGACAGAACGTAAATTCAGCCGCGTAAAGTCGCTCGCATTTTCCCGCATAATGTGTTTTGTTCCTACACTTATCCTTGCTTGTTGTGTCTGTCTGTGTGTGTGTTGAGCGTCCATGTGGTGTGGCAGGGCGTCGCCGCGGCGCAGCGAGGCGGGCGCGGCGGCGGAGCGCGAGCCGGCCTACGCGTACGAGCGCGACGAGCGGGACGACATCTACGGCGACCAGTACGCGCCATACTCCACGTAAGGGAGCTTTGTGTGGGCTTGTGTCACTGTTCTGTACTGTCTATGGTTCTATTTATCTACAGCTACATCTACACTTCTACACTAACATTATAAAGAGGAAAGATTTGTATTTTTGTACGTAACGAATAGACTCAATAACTACTGGACTGATTTCAAAAATTCTTTCACCATTGGAAGGCTATACATTCACTGAGTATCATAGAGACGCGAGTGAAACCGCGTAACAGGCCGCTAGCCACACACATTTGTATCCAGGGTAATATTACCCCTATTAGAGGCTCTGGTCACATGGGCCTATATTAAATCTCTTGTTTGGTAAATGTGGGCCCCCAGAACCTGGTCTAGGAGACGTAGCAATGACGCTTCAAAGTCTCCCTGTCAACCTGTTCAACTGTCGGAGTAACCAAGTGGTTCGTAAAAAAAACACCCACTTCGTCCTCATTAAGTGATTTTTTTTGTTGTTTTGATATATTTCGTCACATATTTTTGTCGATTTTTAAAATGAATAAAATTGGGTGAATGATAAGATACTTATCAGCTATTTAAATTATAGGATAATAACCATATTTCATCAAGTGCTAGTGAACTGAAATCATGGACATACATTTTTCTTTGTTTTCTTAAACATTTCTTCATTTTTAGTGCAACGAGTAATGTAAGTTTTCCCGGCAGGGGGCGCACGCTGACGCGCGAGGACTCGGGCTCGGCGGCGTCGTCGCCAGACCGCGAGCCGCCCTTCCGCCCTGATGACAGAGACGGTTAGTTCAACACAGCCAATGATCAACAGATTACCAATCACTTAGTTATGTTTGTCTCTTAGACTCGCTGCAGACAACAAGTTATCAGTAAAATGAAAAGGATTAACTTTCTTTATTGGATTATCCAACATAAGATACAGCAATACATTTATAATATCACAATTACATAGGTTGAATTCTTAACTTCACTTATATTTATAGATAGCAACGTTATGCTTGTTAAAAAAGGTATGCTCATTACAAACACAAACAGATTTTTTGTCAAAATCAGAAACCTAGTTTGCTCAAATCGGCAATGGTAAATCAAGGGGCAAGAGACGACGAGATAAAATCAAAACTTTTCCGATAACGACTCCTCTCGCAAAATTACCGACCAGCTAAATGCTACAATAATTATGAATAGAATATAATAGTATTTATTTCATAACAACATGAGAATTTTAAAATATAGGTGTTGCAAAAAAGTGTTATAGAAAAAAAAATCTACCATGTTTTTTCCCCAGTCTACAAAATGCATAATGATAATAAATTACTCAATAGTTCAGTGCCAATACATGAACTACTGATTAGAGATATTACCAACTATGCATTTTGTAAGGATTATGTTAGTAATACGAGTTGTGTGTCGTTGCAGACGAGCTGGGCGAGGCGTGGGCGCGCGGCGTGGCGGCGCGCGGCGGGCGCGTGGTGCGCGTCACCTACCCGCGCACCGCCAACAACGACAAGGAGCTCACCGTCGTCAGGGGAGAGTACCTCGAGGTAACAGACCGGGTGAAGCAGCAGAAATCATCAGCTTATTGACAAGCCAGCAATACTCAATTTGGGGGAGGGGCACGAGCCATCTGCTGTAAATTAGTGGCGCCAGAGGCGAAGGCAGAATCATCAAAATTCCCGTATATCGCCACTTATTCTTAATACAAAGGCTGCCTTTTAAGTTCTGTCGTTTAAATATTTCCCGCCAATTTTGAATTTTGAATTGTTGAATATTCAAAATTGCTTTATTTAAGAACGTGAAAACAATTAAAAGTGTAAGGATTAATGCTTTACTTTAGTCGCAACATCGTTCTAAACCTGGCAGGTCGCGTACAAGAATGCTTCTTACTAAGGAAAATACCTGTGCAATAATTTTCTACAACTTTCGAAGTGACCTGACACGACTTTAGTGTTTCGAAGTACTATGATCTGTATACCACAAGGAAGCTCCATGTCTGCAGACTATCAAAAACTGGTATTTAGAATTCCAGCGTGGAAACTCTAGTCTCAGTGACCAATCTCGTGAAGAAAGTCCTAAATTTGACTTCACTGAAGTTAACATAGTTGCCGTGAGACAACTAATTCTCAAAGATCGTCATGTAATATATCGAGAGAAAGAGGCTTTATTAGGCATCTTACGGAAAACCATGCATAAGATTTTTCATTAAGAGTTTGGTGTGAGAATGCTAATTTCCCGTTTGATCTCCCATTTGCTTTCCCACGTTCAAAAGGTGGGCCGCGGCAAATGGTGTAATAAAATTCTTCCAAGGTTAGATTAGGGAGAGTCAAATCTCATCTACGATATCGTCAGTGATGAAGAATCATGGGTCTATGCTTACAATCCTGATTCCAAACAACATTCAAGAATATGTATCTTTCAAAACAAGGCGAAGCTGACCGAAGTTGTTCGCTCTCGAAGCATTTCAAAGGAGACGGTGGCCGCGATCGTCGCAAAAAACTCACCATGTTGCGACGATTGCACTTGGTGTTCGTGGAACGGTTAATGAAGAATAGTATACAACAGTTTGATCACCAGAAGTCATCTCCGAACTTAGGAAATCTCACCCTGAGCGACGCGTCAGCTAACACTATGACAATGCGAGCTCACACAGCGTTCGACATACGATTCAGCAATTGAAGCATAAAAACATAAAATAAATTGACGTAACCTGGTACAGACCTAACCTAAACCCTAAAGAATCTTTTACAATACCTAAAATTAAAAAAAAACTTTGTGTTCAAATATTCTAGTCCGGTGAAGAAGCACTTGATGCTTCAAGTTAGCCTAATTAAACACCCTCACTTTGGAGTGAAATTAATACTTAAAAAACTAATTCGAGCAAATGGAAAACTACATTAATCTGCGTAAAAAGTACTCTTTAAAATAATAAAAACGACAAAAATGTTGTAGTTTTGTTTTTTTCTTCAAACGACAAAACTTAAAAGGCAGCCCTAAAAACGCCAAAAAACGGTTTTATAGGGAGACAAACAAGGGGGTCACCTGATGGTAAAAGATCACCTTTGCCCATGGACATCAACATCCGCACAAGGGAAACGTTGCAAGATGTGTTGCTAGCCCCTAAAACCCCATCCACTCTTCCCAAATGAGCTCTGGCGATCTTACTCACAAGCACAAACTTAGCTCAACAGCACCTATTTTACTGTCGTCTTCTGTGCTGGTACTTTTCCAGACGAGCGTTTCATTCAAGTGGAAGTTCCACGAAACTCTACCTCTCTTCAAATACAAAGTGAATATTTTCCCTGTGGTATATGACCTCAAACCTTTGAGGTTTTGCGCGATTACCTACGCCAATAGAGTAACGAAGAAGATCCGTGTCTGTATTGGCGGAGGCCCCTATATGAGAACAGTTATTCAGTTGTTGTAACTTAGTGCTTGCGGCAGGTGCTGGACGACTCGCGCAAGTGGTGGAAGGCGCGCAACCGGCGCGGCGTGACGGCGCACGTGCCGCACACCATCGTCGCGCCCGCCTTCAGCCCGCCCGCCAGCCCGCACCTCTACCCCAACCCCATCTACACGCACTACCAGGTAACAACAATACTTGTTCTTTTGTTCCTATCTAACTTCTTCATAAGCTAGGCAGAAGCTTATCAGGGAGTTGTCGCTATATTTTACTATCATCATCACATTTGTGACAGTCCACTGCTGGACGAATCAGCTGGTGGACTATGCCTATAGTCAACATTATGGAGGCAAAACCCAGGAGTATTATTTTGTTAGCTGCCATAATATAGCGTAATGTTAGGTAGATACTGGTCAGGTTACTAAGCCAGTTGGACTTCGAAATGATATTGACCAATCATGTAAAAGGGGTGCTCCATCATTCCCTAGCCTATAACCCAACGTTCTAACCTGAGTTCCCCTTGGTTCTAACTGGTGAGAGGAATTTCGGTATCCTGCTGTCTATCAACATATCTAAGAGCGGACAGTCGCCATTTTATGTACATGTTGGTTGGTGGTAACAGTGTTGGTTTTTACCACTTAAAGTTTATCATTAGGAGAGCCGTCTTTCGTCACGAGAGCCAAGTCCAGAGGGAGTGTCCAGCTTCCACATTTTAGCCCAATACTTTTGATAAAGTTGTTATGTCCTGTGTTGTTGCAGGAGGGCGCGGGCGGCGGCGCGGGCGGCGGGCGCGGCTCCGGCGGCAGCAGCCCCACGGGCGCGGGTAGGGGCGCGGGCCCCGGCGCCGACTGGGTGCGCCGCGAGCGCCTCGGCAAGAAGGGCGAGTTCCGCTACTTCTAGCCCGCCCCGGCGCACCCGGCCCGCACGCCGGATCACCACACCGCTCCATCACCTCGGGCTGCCGCGCACGCGTACCGTCGATTGACCACTTTACCGCGATGATAGTTTAATGCTTTCAAACACCGCGATGTACATGAAAATGGGACTCCACTTTACCGCGATGATATTGTAATCCTTTCAAACGCAGAAATGGAATTCTGACAGACTTCAACATAACCAAAGATCAAACTTAAGCTTGTTAGCTTAATCAATATTGTTCCAAAATGAAAGCAATCTGAAAAAGATAAGACAATATAAGAGATTTAATCAGTTAATTCCAGTGGCAATCGATGTGTGCGCTTGCAGCAGCAGCCCGTAATCAATATGTTTTGCATCTTTATCGTCTACCATCAGCGGAGATACTAATCAATTTACTTTGAATCTATTTCAAAACGTAATCTCTGTGATGTGTGCTCTGCCAAATCAATGCTGCTATTTAGCATTAACTTTTAACATCAACATCATCACCACATCACGTACGGTTGTTTCTGTATGTTGTTTTTTGTAAAATGTACTTAGTTTCTATCTCTCTCTCTTTTTTAAGACTTTCTCTACATTTGGATAACACTGGGTCAACTACACCTTAAAGCATATACTATTTTCTTTAAGTATACTTCTCTGATGGTAGACTGTGAAATGCCACCACAAAGAGCCCAGCTCAGTAGCGTCCTCTACCAAAGTGCTTTCTGTGCGTTCACATTCACTCGACGTCGTCGTTTAGTCATATTTATGTACACTGTATTGTAAGTAGATGTTATTTGCGAGTTAAGAGGACTCGCGATTGGCACTCGCGCTGTATGTCAGACCAATCTTAAAGTTTTTAAACTTTGAATTGAACATATCAATGCATGATTTGAAGATTTGATGATCCTATAATGACTTACATACTCAGAATTTTTATCAATATCTTTATCTTTATTAGCATCGTTCTTGTATGGATTTGCATTGTGTTTCTTTGCTTTTGGTAATAATGTTTTATTGCCAGCACATTAATAGCTACATTCTGTGGTGCAGGCAACACTGGTGCGTATTCATACGGGCGTAAGGTCTGACTTGGCGCGGTGCGGCGTGCGCGGGCGCCGGGCGTCGCGTGTGTGTGCTTGTGTCTGTCTAACGCTGTGTGTCGCTCAAACAGTCAAAAGTCTTCATAATAATTACACTGCAGATAATACACATCATGTCCTAAAATACCAATCCGTAATCTACGTACTTAAACAACTTATCAGAGAGATTATTGTCGAGCTTAAAGATACAGAACTAAAACATTTTTGAATGACATTTAAAAGTAAAATATCGTTGTAATCAACATCTTGAAAATCATGTCGAAGACTAGTCAAACTGTTATGAATTAACAATTTGTAATTATTATATAGTCTCTTGATATTTTTTGATACAAATAATTCTTCAAGATTAAATTAATATAATACTGTAATATTTTATAATATGTTATTTATGAGTAATAAAGTGCCGATGTAGTTCGGTGTCCGATCCGCGTACAAGGCTGATTTAATGTTTATACGGTTGATCATCTTCTTTGCGGCTAGCGTGGTTGGTAGACAACTAGCCCGAACAAAGTATTCTTATATTGTTTTATTATAAAGAGTCTATTGTTAGTTCGAACTCGACGCATAAGATGAGTCAGAGATATTTAATGAGAGAATGATACAGCTATGTAAATTTATTGATACGATTCAGTAAATGAGTTTAATTAATATATAATAATGTATCGGAGTGGGTGACTTGCGACGAGCAAAATTAAGATTCACGCCTTGCATTTGATAATCTTAACAAATCAAATAATATTATCAATGCCATCATAGTTTTGCAGCACCGGTGCTGCTTCTCAGCGCTAACATTAAGTTACAAAAAACATTTTTATATTACTACAGTCATAATAGTAGATGACATGGTAATTTCTTTGTTTAACGGAGTTCCACAAGGGACAATTTCAGATCCACTTTTACAAATCCGCCCGCAACGCGCCCACTCACAAACAAACTAGATAATGCTCCGTTTTTGTATTTAAGTACATTTTTATACATTAAATTTTTTATCAAATCTAATTTTGATTTATTCATAACCCTACCTTACCTAACCTCGTTTTCATGAGCAGTTATACTAGATACCTACTCAGAGCTAAAAATCATAATACAATACAGACGACTATTAAATCAGTTAAAAACAAAATTCATATACTCGATTTTACATGTGGAGCTTTGCTTTCATCGTTGTGTTTTGTTTTTGTGGGTGCTTTATCTGTTTCTGGTAATTGTTGAATAAGTTTATCATAAGTGTTAAATGTTAAATGTGTGGTTTGGATAAAGTTAAAGTTTTAAATCTTGTTACAAGCGACCGTGCGGCGTGGATTGCACCCGGTAAATGTGGGTATCACTGCACTATCAGCATATCACACATTCACTGTCGTGTCGCTGTAATAATAAGTAGATGGTTTATCATAATTAAGATATTTTGGATAGATAAGATAAGCAATTCAATGTATGAATATTATAATTTTTATTCATCGGCAAGGATCTTATGTTATTTTAATACTATTTGATCATCATTTAGATTCGACTCATACTCAGTTGGGGAGGGTACGGGGTTAAGGCCGGCAACACATCAACGATACCTCTAGTGTCGCGGATGTCCATGGGCGGCGATGATTGACATAAAAAAAAACGGCAATAAACATTCACGACTTTTTTATTGACATTCATGCTTCTAGTCATAAAATTAATCAATTAAATAAGACCAGTGTGGAGTGTTTCCATCTAGTGGAATTCTATTCCAACCTCCTAAATGTTAAGAGTCCGAACTTAAAAACCTATAGAAAAAGCCAATTGACTAGCTTTTAAACCTACATGAATTACAACAAAAACTTTGCAGGAGATTCCACCATCTTATCATTCTGGTCTACCTCATTTTAAGATCACAGTAAAATGGCACTTCGTAACTGTTGTGCTATGTTCCTGCTGGTGAGTAAGGTTGCCAGAGCTTAGTTAGAGATGTTATGGGGTTTTTAAGGCAGGCAACGCATCTGCGACCCTTTTGCGGTTATGGGGTTTTTAAGGCAGGCAACGCATCTGCGACCCTTTTGCGGTTGTTGATGTCCATGGGCAGCGGTGATCACTTCTCATCAGGTGAAACTCTTGTTCGTTTGCCTCCCTATAAAATAAAAAAGTGTGTCTGTGTTGCCACATTTGCTCATAATCTGCACAAGTGACCAGGTACAACATGCAGGAGTGTGCATAGTGCGTGTGTTGTCCCGCAGAGAAGCCGCCGCCCGCGCCGTCGCCGCCGCCCCCGCCGCCGCCGCCGCCGCCGCCCCCCGCGCCTCCCGCGCCGCCCGTCATCGTGCCCGCGCCCGTCAAGACTGATACTATGAAATGTAAGGTTTAAAACAAATGGTAGAGCAGCTGTTAAAATACATATCCCACTGTACCATGAAGGAAATAGTCAAGGTAATACAGGTGGGTCTAGTCAAGTTGCCATTTTTGTTGTTATTGCAATTGGCGCGCGACGTCTCCATCTCGCGCACTCAAATACCTCGATCGTGGTCGAAGTGGCATTTTGGCTAGACCACCAGGAAAAAAAGTGAACATGCCAAGTTCTTCGAAGAATGTATTGCTTATTCAGACTAGCACGACCGAAGTCATCAGGATGAAAATACGCATTTACCTTTAATATAATCAAAAACCCTTTTAGCTGTGTACTCACTATTTGGAACGTAAAGTTCTGCTTCTAAGGATTAAAGCAAAAGAGAAATTGATTATTGAATTAAGGGCATCAACATATTACCGACGGTTCATCTTGACATGGCAATAGAACTCAAGCCTTTTTGATTTTTAGAACACAAAACCGTGACCCTTTGTTACAAATATCGTTAGAGTCAGTATGTTATTACCCATCTATAGTACCAGCTAGCCCTGGGGACGGGTTTTGAAGGGCCCGTTGGTCTAGTTATTCGGGACCCTGGTTAAATCGCGGGTCACGGGTTCGAATCCCGCTAGGGGCAAAAGTCCAAAAGGGGAAAAAGGTTCAAGAGTTAATGAATGTGTGAATGTGCAGCGACGCGGTCGGTGAAGAGCACGAGCAGCGAGGCGGCCATGCTGGACGAGCTCAAGGCCGTGCTGCCCGCCATGCAGCAGCGCAAGCTGCTCGACTTCAAGAAGACGCCGGACATATTCATAGACCAGGTGAGGAGCACTCTACTCTCAGGTTTCCATAAATTCCCTAATTATGCTAAGAAGCATATAGATGTGAAAACTAACTTGCGAGTATACTTAAGTAGAAGTTCAAGCTTTCAACAGAGGCAGAGCATATTATTAGATGGTACCTTTGGTGCCTCCACAAAACAAAAAGATACAGATAAAGATAAAGAGAAAGACAAATACATAGACAGAGACAGAGACAGAGACGAAGACAGAGACAGAGACAAAGAAAAAGACAAAGACAAAGACAAAGACAAAGACAGAGACAGAGACAGAGACAGAGACAGAGACAGAGACAGAGACAGAGACAGAGACAGAGACAGAGACAGAGACAGAGACAGAGACAGAGACAGAGACAGAGACAGAGACAGAGACAGAGACAGAGACAGAGACAGAGACAGAGACAGAGACAGAGACAGAGACAGAGACAGAGACAGAGACAGAGACTTAGACAGAGACAGAGACAGAGACAGAGACAGAGACAGAGACAGAGACAGAGACAGAGACAGAGACAAAGACAAAGACAACACAGACACAGACACAGGCACAGGCACAGACACAGACACAGACACAGACACAGACACAGATACAGATAAAGATAAAGACAAAGACACAGTCCTCGTTTCGGGTGATGTGCCCAAAAAACTTGAGGATTCGTAATTGCACAGTCGATAGTCTCTCTTTGATGTTGAGTTCTTTAAGGATGGAAACGTTGGTTCGGTGCGCGGTTCACAGGATTCTGAGCATGCGTCTCCAACACCACATTTCCAGGGCGTCAACCTTGCGACGGTCTTGCATTCTCAGCGTCCATGTCTCAGCTCCATAAAGAGAGATAGGAAAGACCAGGCAACGCATTAGTCGAACCTTTGTGTTTCTGGTTATTCTGCGGTCCTTCCAAATCGTTAAAGATAAAGATAAAGATAAAGATAAAGATAAAGATAAAGATAAAGATAAAGATAAAGATAAAGATAAAGATAAAGATAAAGATAAAGATAAAGATAAAGATAAAGATAAAGATAAAGATAAAGATAAAGATAAAGATAAAGATAAAGATAAAGATAAAGATAAAGATAAAGATAAAGATAAAGATAAAGATAAAGATAAGATATATATAAGATATACAGATATAATATAAGCAAGAATTCAAGGGTTTAATTGAGATTAGAAAGTCCATCAGTGCTTGTGTCCTAAATGATCAGAATGCCTTCTTTCTAGTTCTTACGACTGTCCAACACCAATAAAAGCTCGCTTAATCTTAGGCCTCACCTATGACCTATTATGGGCTCTTCTGGCAGCTAATAAAAAAATTAATAACTAGTTTCTGTCTTATTTCTTACACACTAAAATGTACATTCCAAAACATCTCTCATCATTAAACTTGCCAATGTTCCAGAAATCCAACCCAGACGAGGTGGTTAGCTGGCTGGAGGCGAAGGGTTTCTCGGAGACGGCGCGGCGGCAGCTGCGCGTGCCGGGCCACCAGCTGTTCTCGCTCTCGCGGCAGCAGCTGGAGCGCGTGCTCGGCGCCGACGAGGGCAAGCGCCTCTACTCCCAGGTCCTGGTGCAGAGGAACGTGTCCGGGGTGAGTGCGAGTGAGTTATGCTCAGGGAACAGTGTGAGGGACCCGGTGGAGGCTCATGGGGTGACATCATCATTCTCATCTGGTGGATCATTGGACTGTACTATCATCTTGCTTCGGATTTGACCGCCGTTCTGGTGAGCAAGCTGAGTTGGAGGAGCGAGAGCCCGAATCAGTTGGATCACGAATCCGTATGGATCATGCGTCAACATGCACTAAACTAAACTAAACTGCAAATGCACTCGGTGGCTTACGAAACTCGGGAATATAAAATAACACCAATTGTATTGAGCGTCAACACTATCAAGAAATACATATGTAGGTGAAGTTCAATTTAGTGTGTGAGATGAAGTTTTCATGGGCCTGGCCAGGCTTGGGGTCAGGGTGGGGCAGAAGTCAACCTATTGCCAATTCCTGGTGTTTTTTTGTTAATGAAAAAAAAAGTGTTTGATTAGGCACCTTATAGATCAAAGCCGGGGTGGCTACGCCCATGGAAGTTTTCTGTCATCGTCATTATCATCATCAACCTGTTGCAATCTACTGCTAGCCATAATTTTCATAGCGGCATGTTTATAAATTCATTTCAATCAAAGAATCACTAAATTCACACTTTGCTTGTCCAGCTGCCAAATTTAATTCTCCATGTTACGTTCCTAGTACAAGACCACATCCGCTTCCGAGCTGCAGAGCATCCTGCGCAAGGTCCGGGAGAAGGTGGAGGTGTCGTGAGGACCCTGGCGGCAGACGACGACGACGAGTCTTGCTGCTGACGAGCCATAGAAGTTACATCGAAACAGAATATTGTTGACATTTTGTGGGAAGCGCTTGAGCATATCTTTGCCGGACCAAAGGATTCTATTTCAGACGGTGGCTGTATGGCTCAGCCCCCTTTGCCTGACCTGACAACTGACAAGGACAAAACTACCAAAAAAACTGGCGGGGGTGTCAAAAGCTCCACGAGATCGTCTAATTTTCTCAGTGACCGTCAAATATCACAATTATACATATCTGACATAACTAACTAGTTTTTCCAGTAAAGATCATCGCAATAAGCGTTCCCAAAAATATTTTACTCATATTTTAGTTCATTGAATGATCAAGACAATGATTACCTTTTATGAGCCAAAATGTACCAGTCAAATATCTTATTTAATTTGTTTTATAAATAATATAATGAATAAAGTTCTATTATTTATTTGTAGCACTTAAGTCACGGTTTTTGATGTGGTTGTCGAATTACTTCTTCACCAAACTATGCGAATGAAAGAATAGGGAGTGGACTCATTTGAGCATTTCTATATAGTTGGATAATCAGAATCATGCTTATACTCGGCAAGGAGGAAATTAATATACGATTCAAAAAGATAATTTAGGTTATATTTTTATAATTATTGGAAAGGTGAAAGTATGTAATTAAAGTTCCTTTAAAGTCTATAACTCACTGGACGAAATATATTTATCACAATCAAGAAGACATAATAACAACTACTAATAGTGGAGTCAATGAATACATAAAACAGGCAATATTCGAAAGTCCTCAAGAACAGCTCCGATTTCGATGAATTTTTTTTTGTTAATTTTGTTTTTTTATATTATTCAAAATCAGAAACCTCCTAGAGCGGGGACGGAACTATTTATATTGTATAAACAATATCTACGATATATTTTATACACGAAAAAAAAATCTCCTATACAGTATCCATTAAAAACTTGTAAATATATTAATGAATGTTATAAACAATCTATATATATAAAACTCAAATCTATATATATAAAATAAAGCCCGATCTTATATATACAAAACTCAAAGGTGACTGACTGACATAGTGATCTATCAACGCACAGCCCAAACCACTGGACGGATCGGGCTGAAATTTGGTATGCAGGTAGATGTTATGACGTAGGCATCCAGTAAGAAAGGATTGTGATCAATTCAACCCCCAAGGGGATGAAATAGGGAATGAACGTTTGTATGAAACTTTGTCAATTTTAAGCCAATCGAGCTGAAACTTTGCATACGTATTAGTTATTATGATGTGAGCATCGCCTGAGAAATCATTTTGATAAATTGAACCTCTAAGGGGATAAAATAGGGGATGAAAGTTTGTATGAAACTTTGTCAATTTTGAGCCGATCGGGCTGAAACTTTGTATGCATCAAGTTATTATGACGTAGGCATTCCCCATGAACGATTTTGGTAAATTTCACTCATAGAGGGATTAAACGGGGGATGAAAGTTTGTATGAAACCCAAATATACGCGTCAAAATAATATTAAATTATTGTTAAAATCTTTTTTGTAACAACTATTTGTAACCATAAGATTATTTTATGGAGATTTTTCTACAAAAAAATAGAGACCAAACTTAATTTTTTTATCCATATCGTTGATACTGTTAAAACAATATAAATAGTTCCGTCCCCGCTCTAAGAGGTTTCTGATTTTAAATTATATAAAAAAACAAAATTAACAAAAAAAAAATCATCGAAATCGGAGCTGTTCTTGAGGACTTTCGAGTCAAATGCTTCATTGACTCCACTATAAGTAAAGTCAACATTTTAGTTTAAATCTGTGTTAATTAATTTGCAATAAATTATTTTAAGGGTATAATGTGTTTTGCATGGAATAATATTATTTTAAACGTTATCGTCGCCTTTATTTTAAAGGAGCGAGCGATTATTACAGACAATAATTATAATTTTACGATCACTGTTTAGTGACAGTGGAATTTCTAACTTGTTAAGAGAATAGGGTGACTGCGGATTAATTTAACAAAATAATATACTTTTACACCGTTAATTTTGTTTGATTTTTTCATTAATCGTCATACCTTATATCTTGTTAAAAATCCAAAGTAAGTAAATGGAAGATTAAAGGTCGAGGAGATAATTAAAAAAAACAAGTCAAGGAGTATTCATAGAAACTTTTATTTTAAAAAATGGTCTAAAACAAAAATATCAATAAAACAATAATAATATTTCTACATTCTCGTAGAAAAATAAAGCTGCCATGCATATCATCATATCATTTTTAATTGTACTCCTAGTAACAATATGTACCTAAATATAGGCTCACATCTCTTGGTATAATAAAAATATATTAAGCAAAATGCTTTATTATGGAGATAAACTTATGTAGGTATATACAAGTGTTTCGTTGCAGCTTCTCAACATACTCTGTCCATTTTATAAAGCGTCTTTTGACAGATTGACGTTTGACATAATTGGTGATGTCCTAAAGTATCTAAAATGTGGTGTCATTCCGATTATCGATAAACTCGAGTTACGATTGAATAATTCCTAAGTGTAGAAAGAAACCCACTAAGGCGAAAAAATGGGTAGGTGCGTTTCTACACCTAACTATCAAGGTAGCAGACGTGACGGACGCTCAAAAAATGGAGTAACTTCACCCGCTTTCCCTCATAGACTGTAGCGTGATCAGTGTTGGTTTTCCGAGTTTGGGAGACTGGGACTGAAGACTCCTCATCGGACCTAATAATCGCATATGAACATTCTGACTACTCGACACGTCATGTGAATAAAATAAAATTTTGTGTCTTTTCTGTTTAAATTCCAGTCTGAGCCTTATTTACACTTCTTAAGAAGTTTAGATTCATATCATTTATTTCTACTACCGATTATTCGAAATCTGTGGCACAATCGTTATGTGTTGCACATCACTAAGTGGATGGAATCGTTCATGAAGTACAATATTCTTTTTTCGAAACTCGTTAAGAAAACTATACGATTTTTTATGGGCGTGAGCTGTCAAAAGTCGTTTCATATAGTGGACAGAGTATAATTATAAAAATAAATGATAAACCTAAGGTCGGTCTTGTTTTACGAGCACCAGTTGCGAAAATTATGACCTAAACGGTATAAATATATATTTTCGAATAAAACACATTATGTTTAGGTAATTTATCGAGGTATTGCACAATCCGACACAAACTTCATAATCTAACGCAGTGAAATGATGAATAGGTGCATGGACATTTTCTAAGGAATTGTTCGTTAATTAGAAAACCTCTTTGTATATAAAAAAATATCTAAAGCATGCCATAAACAGTTCCCATTGGTTCACCTTTCATACTATTATTAGTATAAGTATTGATGAAAAATAACAAAATATTGAATATTACATACAGTCTATTGAAATCGTTACTTATTATTTAATAATAACAATGGCAACCTTCTATACATTATCTAACTATAAGAAATCTTTCTTAGCCTTTAAAACCCTTTTCAAAAAAATATTTTACTAAATGTAACAGTTGTAAATCGTTTGAGCAGTTGTAGTGGGAAAGATTTTGAATAGTCTTCAGTAGTAATTCGCTAACAGAATATCTAATTGAAAAAGCTAAACTTTTGCCTGTCTTTATTTACAGTAGCTTAAAATGTTAAAATGGAGACAGACAAAACTCAATTTATTACCATCACTTATATAAATAAATAAATATCGAACAGCACATATAAATTGACCTGACACATGTTCATAAGTAGCTGAAGATGTAAGGGCAGTAACTTAATCAGATGTAACTTTATGCGTCTGGCTATCTGTTAACATTATGGCACGATATGTGATTCTTATAAATAAATTCAGTCACGCTAAAAAGTAGTTTGACAGTTCCTTGCTCGCAAGAATCGTATTTGATATCTTTTCATGCTCATTCCATTACATTTATACACGTATATTTAATTTCTTATTGATTTTTTTAATCAAATTCTATTTTTTAGTCTAATTAAAACATACAACACGATGTAGTAAAAACTATTATGAAACGAAGAGACTGATGAACCACTTTCTAACACGACGGAAAGTCACTAGCCTAAACATAGGTAATTCATTTAATTATTTCGGCAATAATGTACGATGCATCTTTCTTTCAAAAGTAATTTATATATATCGGAATCTATTTCGATAGAGATCCAAGTCATTCTTTCTATAAAAATATATTATATTTTCATTTAAAATCTACCCAGGAAGTAATTAATATAATTTTATTCGCACCTAAAACTTTACAATGTAAAATTATCATAAGGTATATTTTATACAAAAACCTACTCTATCTACAGTCATATCACATACATATACTGTATTACCTACTTACAACTATGCCGTAAGATACGATAACATGGAATTATCACACATTCACACTCGCCCGCGAGTCACGTAATCACTAACGTATTCGGAAATTCGATATGATCTGATTAACAATCTATTTTTATGTACAATCGTTAATGCTTATTAATTATTATCAAGGTACAATTCAATTCCCATTCAATGGCAATTTCCATATAAGTTATACGTTCTTTACATATAAGTTGCATACTTTCAAGTAAAAAAAAATTGTGGAAATATTTCGGAAACACGAAATGCCGAAAGACCTATTCTCGTAAATTAGAACCGGCCTTGCAAGGTTCACATCATCAATTTATATTAAAATTGACGATTAAAAATCTATCATTAACGATCGCAGTAAATGCTTCTATAGTTCATGTTTCTAATGATCCCCAGTTACACATTCAACAACCATTACAAAACTATCAACACACACATCAATGAGCGATTCGGACCATAACTATCAGAATATCATAGCGAGGTGATTAATCTCAGAAGTGACAACTGCCAGACCCGTCTTTCCCTCTGGGCACGTGCCCAGGGCCCCGCGATCGATTGGGGCCCCCAGACAAGGTTCTGTGGGCCCCACCTTTACTAAAATAGGTGAAATACGGCCCTGACAACTATTGTCACTTTTCTGTTACTTTCTGTCATGCAAAGTGTACGGCACAACTTAGTTATGTCACTAACTTACTTGAGCACTTACTTATGTAAGCGAGTTTGCTTGAATTGATATTGTGTTTTAACCAGCTATCTCGGGGCTCGCTCGAAATATTACTTATTGGCAAGTAAGTTGCATATAACAACGTGAATAAGTATTTTTTTAATTATATTGAGATGCCTTTAAAATCCTGTCCATATTATACGCTACAAAAAATGTAGAGCTAGAATATGTAATATGAGAAATATTCGACATGATTCCTAAGCTGTGCCGTTCAGTTTTCACCCCAATTGTTTATATCAATTAACCAGGCATTCCTTGTATCTCATCCACTGTCGAGCGTCTGTAGCACTCGAGTCCCCTGCAGCAGAATCAGTGGTGAGAGGGGGTATTCTAGGGTGTGTTTGGTCTTGCGGCGATGCGCGCCGCGATGGCAGCCGTCAGTGCTGACCCCTTGCCGCTGCCGTCTTCCGCCGCCAGCAGCGAGAACTGAAAGCAGCAGTGATCTTTGTTGTACTTATTACATTGTTAGCGTTATTTGTATGTATATCTTAATATCTGTCAAAACAGACAGAAGAATTAAAAAACATACACAAAAGCTGACGGAGACGGTACAGACGTTGCAGAAAAGGTACGAAGACAACAAATGCAAATGAAATCTAGTGCTCTGCTGTATTTCATCTGTCACCACATTGCGGTCGTCCACGCTGCCCAGTGATGTGCCTGTTGGCAGACCCAGTTTCTGGCAGAGGACCTCCCTCTTGATTATGACGATGACCATAAAATTTACTGTTTACGATACGGAAGTTTTTCATTGTGTAGACAGGGAGGGTAAACGTCGAGAGCGTTAACTACCGCCTGTAGAGGTGAGAGCGCTGTGTGTGCTCAACAGAGCCGTAAATAGCCTTATATGCGCCCGGTGCGAGCTCACAAAACTGCGCCCCTTGCGAGCTCGCAAAACTGCGACCTTTTTTTTTTTTTTACTTGAAATCGGTCATTTCTGCGCCCCTCCAGGGTGCGAGCTCACAAAGCTGCGACCTTTTTTTTTTTTTTTTACTTGAAAGTCGGTCATTTCTGCGCCCCTCCAGGGTGCGAGCTCACAAAGCTGCGCCCTTTTTTTTTTTTTTTACTTGAAAGTCGGTCATTTCTGCGCCCCTCCAGGGTCTGCGCCCTGTGCCTGGGCACCGCTGGCACCGCCCTGTTTACGGCACTGGTGCTCAAACCTCGGAAGTCGTGGGCTTGAATCTCTCGGGGAACACGTTCACTTCGTGTTAGTATTCCCAGTTTTCTTAGGAATATGCAGACTTAAATCACCTGATTATCTAAGAAAAATGATGGTTTCATGCTTCGGAAGGCTTGCCCCGACTATACTCCAAATTGTCTGGTTTCCCTTGTTTGGATTGCGGAAGACAGACGACAGTCGCTTCATTGTTATATATAGCCTAGTCAATTCAAGATCATATTCATAGCGTTCCGAGGGCTCTGAGGCAATTGCCAAAGATGCAACCAGGATACGCGCTAGGATGTTATGATGTTTGATGTTACATAGTAGAGAGGAGAGTTGAGCAACATACCGGGTGGTTGGGCGCGAGAAGGGCGATGTACTTGTCCATGAGGCGGCCGATGCGCGGGTGCCGCTTGTACACGGAGCCGTCCACCGCCACCACCACGTACGCGCGGTCCATGCGCCGCAGCAGCGTCGCGATGCCTGCCAAAAACATAGACAGTCAGCAGACATGACAACATAAGTAAAGTATCAAACTATTAATGTCCCACTGCCGGGCAAAACCCCCCATTATTTTAAATCATGTTTTGGTTATATAGATGGGTTATGGCTTCATCACCAAGCTTGCCTAATGCGGGATGGTGAATTTAATCACAAACCCAGTCTGTGTTCTGAAAAATCGACACAAATTTTGCGCGATCCAGGAATCGAACCCAGGACCTCGAGTCCTCGGCCCGGAATCGAGGCGTTCTAATTACATATACAACAAATAAACGACGGAGTGAATGAAAAGAGATTTTATAAACGTGTGAATACATGAACGAGAATCTCGATGGAGGAAATTAGTGAATAAACGATAGAGTGAATAATAAAGTGAGAATTAATGAACTGCGAACTGAACTTAAGAGTTACCCGGCCACTCAGACAGTAACTGTACAAGTGAATTAATTTCCGATCGAATGATTGAGCGAATGACTAATTAAAAACTTGCAATAATAAAATGAGTTAATTAATGTTATGTATGAGTGAATCAAGAGGTTTTTTTTTACTTGAAAGCGACCGAACATTTGACTGTATTTAACCATGTGACTTATGTATGATATAATTGAATGAACGGATGAGCTAGTGAGTGGTTGTGTACTGACAGACGGAGACGAGCTGCGCGGCGCGGTTGGAGACGACGCGCGCCACGTGCTGCGCCACGAGCGCGTCCGCCGCGCCCAGCGCGCGCCCGCACGCCGCCGACAGCCGCGCCAGCGTGCCCTCCCACGTGCCCGTCAGGCTCTCCCTGGAGACACAGACGAATAGAGCCATTAGCTTCAGGTCGGGGCGCTCGACGGACGGGTCGAACATAAGCCGCCCACCTGGCGGCTGGCAGCGACCCGTCCTGATGCGAGCAAAAGGGGAAACTGGAGGGGTTTAGTGGGTAGTGGGCGCTTATTTTGTGCGCCCGAGCCCCACACACGGTCGCGGGCTTAGCTAGCCCGCAGCGACATGGCGCGTAAATGCATTCCCCTCCAAAAAAAAAGGTAGGGGCATTAGCTAATAATAAATAAATAAATTCTTTGGACAAACACACCAATTGCCTAGCCCCAAACTAAGCTCGATGCTTGCACTGTAACGGTAACGTTTCCTTCCAGCCTTCATGGATGTTCAAGCCTCCATGATGGCTGGAAATATCTAACTAGCGCGTTGGTGGCTACTATAAACATACTTAAATACTTTATTAACACAAGCATTTGCCCCTAGCGGGATTCGAACCCGCGACCCTTGATCTTGGAGCCAAAGCTGATATACACATACGTTGTTTTAAATAGGCACGTAATCTGCCTTGTGGTAAGCAAAATATGAGCCTCGATTGCCATAAAAGCGGATGACCATTGAAGTATCATATCCGTTGACATCGCCATACCCCCACAATTTCTTCTTCTCGCTTCGTTCAAAGGGATCCAAGTTATAGGATGCAGGAATAACGTAAGCTGGTATCGCATTCCATTGCCTTTTATATCGCCAATTCGCCATATGAATGAATTGCCAAACTTTTGGGTTTTGCTATGGAATTGTAGCCAAAGTAAATTGATGGCGACGTTGTCCAGCGTGTGTGGTTCTTTGGTGTAATGGAGGAGGGGCGAGGCAAAAGCTATGTATACTAACTCCTCAAACAGGCTGAGGTCTGCAGTGGCGAGCTCCCCTGGCGGCGGCGCGGCGGGGAACAGACCAGCTTTCGCGAGGGTTGCCAGCGTGGCGCGCAGCACCTCGCCCAGGTACTTGCCGCCGATGTACTTCTCGAACCTGAGAACACACACGGTGCAACATTAGCTTTGTTATTTAAACGGGTGGCTAACGTGCAAGAGAATCACCTGATGGTAGGTGATAACTGCTGCCCTTGAACATCAACAGCCTCACAAGGTTTTCTAAGGCGTCTTGAAAATATTACCATACCCATACCCTCATCTACAGAGCACTGGAAACCTTACTCCCCATATAGCAAAGTTACCAAGTGCCTCTTCACTGTGGTGTTCTCTAAGGTCGTTGAACTGCTCTTTCGAGTGGTAATTCCACTAAGCTCTACTCGGCCTAAACGACGATAGCCAAATTTAATGCCCTCGTGAGCTGATCCTTAAGCATACCCGTCTCCTGAAAACGAACGGGTTATATGGAGCTTTCCATAAGATATACTCACTAAACCAATGCGGGTCATTGTCTGTAATTGGGAGGAATCGCTTAACGAAGCAGAATTAGAATGTCCTTAGTCCAACAATACAAAAGCAGGACATACGTGAAGGAGTTAGCGAGCAGCGAGCCAGCATCGACTTCCCTGTCGATGTCAGTGCGGATGAAGTCGAGGCAGCCGTTGTCCCCGAAGGCGCCCCACTCCACGTCGACGCAGACGTCGTGCACGCGCTCGTGCGCCGCCTCCCAGTGCTGCACGCGGTCAGCTCGCTCCATGTAGCAGCCGTTGGACCCCGTGCCCAGGATCACGCCGATCTGACGAAAGAGGCATGGGGCAATTAGCATCAAACTAAATAACACCTACCTTACCTACTCTCTACTCATTAAAGCTTTGATGCACTAAATCGCCAAAAACTATTATAAAACCGAAGATGTCACTGGACCAACATCGCCTTGGAAAAGCAGGAGAAGTAGCGAAAACATTAGTTTTTAATGACTGAAATATTGTTTTGATACAAAGACAGATGGCATAGTCGGTGGAATAGATAGAATCAGGGATCTCGAAAGAAAAAGAATTAAAAACGAAGCTAGGTAGTAGGTACATGTGAGGGAAAACCTTCACAATGTGAATTGCTTATTAACTGCCTCCGTGGTGTAGTAGTTAAAGCGCTGTGCTCAAACCTCGGAGGTCGTGGGTTTGAATCCCGCGGGGAACACTAACTTTTTGTTGGTTTTCCCAGTTTGTTTAGGACACGTTAGGACATTACAGGCTTAAATCACCTGATTGACAGATAAGAATGTAATGAAATGCTTCGGAAGGCACGTTAAGCCGTTGGTCCCGACCTGTGTGGTTTTTTTTTTGTAAGACAGTTGCTCCAGTCGGTCGTCATAACCAGACTACGGAATGTGTTAGACTAGTCAAAATATCACGATCATAGTCGTAGCTGGGCTCCGAGGCCAAGGATGCACCCGGGATAAGCGCTAGGATGACGAATGTGAATTGCTGTGATAAGTTAGAAATGTTTCATTGGATCATTCTTACACATTCAGATCCTTTCTTCCTAGCGTTTATGCCGTTTCTGCGCGGGGTCCGCTTGAACCATGATCCAGACTTTGGCGAGTCTGGTTTTTACAGTGAAGCGACTGCCATTAGACCTTCGTAACCCACAGACGGGAACCAGACAGATTGGATCATGGTTACACATTCGGATCTCTTCTTCCTAGCGTTTTCCCGTTTCTGTACGGGGTCCGCTTTGATCATGATCCAAGATTTGGCGAGTCTGGTTATTACAGTGAAGCGACTGCCACCAGACCTTCGTAAACCAGAAAGGGGAACCAGACAGATTGGATCATGGGTACACATTCAGATCGAAGTGAACTAAAGTCAGAAACTATCTGATCGGGTTTCCTCACGGTGTTTTCCCTCACTGCCGAGCTCATGGCACAAATCCATAGAGAGATTTTTGAAGATCCAGAGGTGTAGCCGAATTCGCACCACGGACCTCACGTATGTCACCATCGCTATCGCCTTGCGCGTTACACTTATCAGTATCTCAGTGGCTCACCCCAACAGCGGGATCGGTGTGCGCGCCGGCGACGAGCGTGCCGGTGGTGTCGTTGAGCAGCACGCGCACGGCGACGTCGAGCCGGCGCGCGCGCAGGCAGCGCTGCAGCAGCGCCGCCACGTCCACGCCGCCCATGCCGCCGCACTTGAAGCTCTAGTCCACGTGATCAGCTCCTCTTCTTCCTAGCGTTTATCCTATTTCTGTGCGGGGTCCGCTTTGACCATGATCCAGGATTTGGTGAGTCTAGTTATTACAGTGAAGCGATTGCCACCAGACCTCCACAACCCATAGAGGGGAACCAGACAGATTGGATTATGGTTACACATTCTGATATCTTCTTCCTAGCGTTTTCCCGTTTATGTACGGGGTCCGCTTTGATCATGATCCAGGATTTGGTGAGTCTGGTTATTACAGTGAAGCGACTGCCATCAGACCTCCGCAACCCATAGAGGGGAACCAGGCAGATTTGATCATGTTTCTACTGAACTAAAGTCAGAAACTAACTGATCGGGTTTCCTCACGGTGTTTTCCCTCACTGCCGAGGTAATGGCACCAATCAACAGATAGATTTTCAAAGATCCAGAGGTGTGAGCCCTCACGTCTGCCACCATCGCTCCCACCTTGCGTGTTACACTTATCAGTATCTCAGTGGCTCACCCCGACAGCAGGGTCAGTGTGCGCGCCGGCGACGAGCGTGCCGGTGGTGTCGTTGAGCAGCACGCGCACGGCGACGTCGAGCCGGCGCGCGCGCAGGCAGCGCTGCAGCAGCGCCGCCACGTCCACGCCGCCCATGCCGCCGCACTTGAAGCTCTTCGTCCACGTGATCAGCTCTTCTCCATCTTCCTAGCGTTTATCCCGTTTCTGTACGGGGGCCGCTTTGACCATGACCCAGGATTTGGCGACTCCGGTTATTATAGTGAAGCCACTGCCATCGGACCTTCGTAACCCATAGAAGGGAACCAGATGGATTGGATCGTGATTACACATTCAGATCTCTTCTTCCTAGCGTTAATGCCGTTTCTGCGCGGGGTCCGCTTCGACCATGATCCAGGATTTAGCTAATCTGGTTATTACAGTGAAGCGACTGCCATCGATCCTTTGTAACCCATAGGGGGGAACCAGACACATTGGATCATGGTTACACATTCGGATCTCTTCTTCCTAGCGTTAATGCCGTTTCTGCGCGGGGTCCGGTTTGACCATGATCCAGGATTTGGCGAGTCTAGTTATTACAGGAAAGCCCCTGCCATCAGACCTTCGTAACCCACAGAGGGGAACCAGACAGATTTGATCATGTTTCTACTGAACTAAAGTCAGAAACTATCTGATCGGGTTTCCTTAGGGTGTTTTCCCTCACCGCCGAGCTAATGGCATCAATCCACACATAGATTTTCGAAGATCCAGAGGTGTGGGGCCACCATCGCTCTCGCCTTGCGTGTTACACTTATCAGTATCTCAGTGGCTCACCCCAACAGCGGGATCGGTGTGCGCGCCGGCGACCAGCGTGCCGGTGGTGTCGTTGAGCAGCACGCGCACGGCGACGTCGAGCCGGCGCGCGCGCAGGCAGCGCTGCAGCAGCGCCGCCACGTCCACGCCGCCCATGCCGCCGCACTTGAAGCTCTTCGTCCATGTGATCAGCTTTTCTCCTTCTTCCTAGCGCTTATTTCGTTTCTGTGCGGAGTCTGCTTTGACCATGATCCAGGATTTGGCGAGTCTGGTTATTACAGTGAAGCGACTGCCATCAGTTTTCGTAACCAATAGAAGGGAACCAGACGGATTGGATCATGGTTACACATTCAGATCCCTTCTTCCTAGCGTTTAACCCGTTTCTGGGCGGGGTCCGCTTCGACCATGATCCAGGATTTGGTGAGTCTAGTTATTACAGGAAAGCCCCTGCCATCAGACCTTCGTAACCCATAAAGGGGAACCAGACAGATTTGATCATGTTTCTACTGAACTAAAGTCAGAAACTATCTGATCGGGTTTCCTCACGGTGTTTTCCCTCACCGCCGAGCTAATGGCACCAATCCACACATAGATTTTCGAAGATTCAGAGGTGTGAGGCCGGATTCGCACCACGGACCTCACGTATGCCACCATCGCTCCCACCTTGCATGTCACACTTATCAGTATCTCAGTGGCTCACCCCAACAGCGGGATCGGTGTGCGCGCCGGCGACCAGCGTGCCGGTGGTGTCGTTGAGCAGCACGCGCACGGCGACGTCGAGCCGGCGCGCGCGCAGGCAGCGCTGCAGCAGCGCCGCCACGTCCACGCCGCCCATGCCGCCGCACTTGAAGCTCTTCGTCCACGTGATCAGCTCTTCTCCATCTTCCTAGCGTTTATCCCGTTTCTGTACGGGGGCCGCTTTGACCATGACCCAGGATTTGGCGACTCCGGTTATTATAGTGAAGCCACTGCCATCGGACCTTCGTAACCCATAGAAGGGAACCAGATGGATTGGATCGTGATTACACATTCAGATCTCTTCTTCCTAGCGTTAATGCCGTTTCTGCGCGGGGTCCGCTTCGACCATGATCCAGGATTTAGCTAATCTGGTTATTACAGTGAAGCGACTGCCATCGATCCTTTGTAACCCATAGGGGGGAACCAGACACATTGGATCATGGTTACACATTCGGATCTCTTCTTCCTAGCGTTAATGCCGTTTCTGCGCGGGGTCCGGTTTGACCATGATCCAGGATTTGGCGAGTCTAGTTATTACAGGAAAGCCCCTGCCATCAGACCTTCGTAACCCACAGAGGGGAACCAGACAGATTTGATCATGTTTCTACTGAACTAAAGTCAGAAACTATCTGATCGGGTTTCCTTAGGGTGTTTTCCCTCACCGCCGAGCTAATGGCATCAATCCACACATAGATTTTCGAAGATCCAGAGGTGTGGGGCCACCATCGCTCTCGCCTTGCGTGTTACACTTATCAGTATCTCAGTGGCTCACCCCAACAGCGGGATCGGTGTGCGCGCCGGCGACCAGCGTGCCGGTGGTGTCGTTGAGCAGCACGCGCACGGCGACGTCGAGCCGGCGCGCGCGCAGGCAGCGCTGCAGCAGCGCCGCCACGTCCACGCCGCCCATGCCGCCGCACTTGAAGCTCTTCGTCCATGTGATCAGCTCGCCAGAGAGGATCGAGTGCTGCTTCATCGGGAATGAGAATGTGAACCCTGGAATGAGACGTGACGGAATGTGTTAGACTTGATGTTAAGATAGGGGGGCCTATATTCAGCAATGCATTTTAAGAATATAATGGTGAACTTTTTAAGTTAACTCCTTAACAAATTAAATAAATAAAAATTGTGTTTTCAGTTACTATCTGGATAGAGGCTGGAGGAAACTTTGCCTCTTAATGCTCGACATAGCTGGGTTTCAACATTTTTGTGCTAACTAACCATAAGATAAGTAGCATACCATCTTTTTAGTCCATAAATAACTGTTAAAACTCCTTCATTTACCTAGTGAGAGCTTTTCTTTCTCCATGCCTTCTGACTTCACGAAGTCTAGCACGCAGTCAGCTAGGAAGTTGAACAGGTCTTCGCCGGGACCCATCCGCAACGCGTCACTGGAAACAACATGCGTGTATTTAAAATAAGAGGTTTAAATAAAAACACACTTAACCATTACGGCTAAAAATGTCATAAACATTCAGGCCCCTCGCCAACAGGGTGACAATGGGTATATAGTATACTATTTGCCTGTGCTATGCCCATTGCCCATAACCACCTATTTAGCGGAGCCTCCAACAGTGGACTGCGACAGGCTAATGATGACAAACTGGCAAACACTCGGAGGGAGGGCCACCCGTCTTTCCCACTGGCGCACAATGGGCGCAGAGCAGAACCTGGTCTAGCGGCCCCAGATTTACCAAACAAGACGTTTAAAAACCCATGTGCCCAGGGCCCCTATAGGTCCAAGACTCACTTGATGTGGTACTGCTTGACGTCCTCGCGCACGAGCTGGCCGGCGCGCAGCTCCAGCAGCAGCACCCTGAAGTTGGTGCCGCCCAGGTCCAGCGCCAGGAACAGACCTTCCTCTGAAATAACAACAAATCAGAGGTTTAGACTTCAAGATCAAATCGAAAAATACCTCCTTTCGGCTGTCAATTTTATTGAATGATGAATGACGTCGAAACCATTACTACTTCTAAGTATTTTTATAAAGAGAGCTAGCGACGCATCAATGGTGCTGGTGCTAGAATTAGTCTTTGGAATCAACAAAACTCCCAAAATTTTCACTTATACAGATTTGTAGGTAACCAAAAGGTTTATATCTAATAACCTCCCAAGTATCTAAATTAAGAAGTCGAACCAAAACGTGGAAGACGTGGAAGACCTGATGGTAATTTGAACCACCAAAAAAATCTTAAATTTTAAGCCCTTCTCGAATATCGAGTAAAGAGTAACTGATAAAAATATTTAGTGTTCCTTCGCTGTAGTCTTCCGTGAAGGTCTCTGTCTTACTCCCGGACGAGAAGCTCAACTGAGTGGAAGTTCCAATTTGTACGTCAGGAGTAAATGTTCATCGCTGCTTGTTAGTACTCACCGGTGCCGTCGGGCAGCTCCGGGATGTATGTGTTCTCCATCTGCAGACTGGAGGGCAGCTGGCGCAGGCCGCGGTCCAGCTCGCGCGCGAACACCTCGCCCACGCGCCGCAGCGTCGCGCCGCTCAGCACCAGCCCCGACAGCCGAGACTCGATCTGATCACAGAACGGTCGGGTTTAAAATATTTCACAACATCACATACATTGATCTGACCCCGTGTTAAGTAGCTTAAGCACTTGTGTTACAGACATCAGAATCAACAGTATTACAAATATACTTAAATAGATACATATAACATCCAGACCGGAACAAGCACACATGTTCATGCACACAAATGTATGTCCTGTGCGGGGATCGAACCCGCGATCTCTTGCGTAATAGGCAACATCTTGACCATTACACCACACACGTTACGGGTTACACACGAATCATCGTCAGCACCCTATCTCTCGGTTGTCCTCGGCCTTTGCCTCAGAACCCAGGTGGTCTAGCCAAGTTGCCATTTCGACTACTATCGCAATCGCCATTGTTGCGAATAATATTGCCATCCCGCATACGAAGTATACTCGTATGTGTGAGCAGGATGGAGATACAAGGCGCGACGATAGAGAAAGCGACTGGCATAGTATGAGCAATAGGGCATGAGAAGCGAAGAATAGCATGTCACCGAGAGCGTGATGAACATGAATGACAATGAAAGAAAGAGCAGAAGAAGACCAAGAAAGAGATGGATTTATTGCGTGAAGGACGTGAAAGGAAGAGTTGACGGCTGATAAGAGTGAGTGAAAGAAGTGAACATGTTGCGCCGACCCCGCCTAGTGCGGGATAAGGGCAAGAGAAAGAAGGCGACAAATAATCAAAGTGGCAACTAGGCTAAACCAGTGTGTAAAGACGTGTGTAACCTACACACGTCTTTACACACGGTAACACACGTCATTTTAAGACCCAAGTCGGTGCAAAGTTCGATTGATTTTTGACTATGAAGAAACCTACCAATGTCAAGGAAATGTACGATTTTAAGGCCCAAGTCAGTTGGAAGTTCGATTGATTTGAATAAAATCCTCGTAAGTATATTGATAGCATTTATTTTACTACCTTATACGGTTTGGTTTACGTAACAGCAGATTACTCGGTCATGACCGTGACTGCGAACACAGCTCTACGCGCGAGGCATTCATATTACTATGTATTATGTAAATTCACCATTTACTGATCTAACTAGACATAACGTACTGGTAGTACGAGTATAACCAGTTTATTTTCTCTATTTTCTTATACCAAAACCGCTCAGTCTATGTCGTACTTAAAAGCAATGGCCTTGGGATGGGATTGAAATAAAAGTTTTGGGTAAAAATAATCATAGGGATTTCCTGGAGATTGTATATGGGATGGGATTGTATATGTTTTCATTCCATTAACTAGACGATTTTTTTAGAAATAGGTATGTAGTGTAAATTGAGCAACCAAGCGCCATCAGTCATTTCATTAGTGATTTTCTTTTCTTGGAAAATGGAACATATTTTCAAAAACTTATTGATTAATCAAAATATTAGATCTACAAAATGTAATTTCCATTTAAAGTTTGGAAGTGATGATAGATCGCCACGCGCCGCCATCGATCACGGCAGACCGTTGTAATTAACAAACTACTTACTTTCCGAGCGATCTCGTTTGATTGAAAACCCGGTCGGATACCGGACCTAATTACTTAAATTCTCAAAACTGTGTGGGTGTGTTGTATTTATCTATTTTCATTTTATAATCCGTCGTCCCTCAGAATTTTCGTACAGCACCTTATCGATAAAAGGTCCGCTATAATTTAATGTTCTTAGTAGAACTAAGAAGTGGATGACTGAGGATTTGCAACAATTAAGAGAAATCTAAGTAAGTCATTTTTATTTACACTCCTTTAACGTGGCTTAAGATTCAGAATTGTGTTGGAAGTTTTTAAACAATTCCTAAGGGTAACATCGGTACTACGGCTAATGATTATTATTTCCTTATCTACATATTCTCAACCCACAATAACCATACAATTATGAAAGGTGTCTCTGGCGAATGAACTGCACTATTTAATAACTACGAGTATATGTATATTTTTTTATAGTGGACCCCGGTTACACAATATCCTGTTTTATCCTATACGAAGTTGTATCCATCGGGAGCCAACCGGTGAGACAGGTCTGGTACAAATAAACATAATGAAAGTGCAGGAACCGGCGCGCGCGCAGGCCTTCCATGCTGTAATAGTTTAAAGCTGTGGAATCTCTTGTGAATCAATTGAAGTGAACCTACTTCTACGATCTAACAGGTTTTGAAGATATAGAAAGTGAGTTGGCCTGATTTGACTCTGTTAGTTATGATTAAACAAAACAAATATCGAAACAATGACAATGGAAGTCCCACAGGGGCCTTCTATCACCAATTGGAGGCACAAGGGCATTTAAACCTCTGGTTCGTAATCATGGGGCCCCTAAAACCTGGTCTGGGGGCCCCAATCGATCGCGGGGCCCTAGGCACGACAAAACTAAGCGTGTGTTACATACGGGGTTGTTACGCGTCTGCGCAATGTTGGTGTTTTCGACCACCATTCATAATAATTATACGAAATAAAATTGATATCGAGACCATGGTATAATGTCGGGATGAAACACTGTCGGTTCGTATATGTTAACCAATGCGAAGATTCCCCGTTGGTTGGTCTCTATAAAGTTGGATGGAAACTTGAACGAAATGTGTCAAAACCGGAGATAACTTCAACCAATAATTTCTCACAATAACAAGATTTTGTTTTGTTAATTGCGCAGATAGTAATATTTTTGGTCATCTTTCGTAAACTTGACTGTACGCGTGAGACGCGCACGCGGAGTCGCACGCGATTGGCGCGATAACCTGCGCCTACGCATGTTTGCCTGCACGAGACGCAAGCCATGCGCCAAAGCGCAAAACCAAAGCGCCACGTCCCCGTGGAATCTACTCGGACCCAAATTGGTAATTTTAATCATCATAATTTTAACCAGAATACGTCCACAGACGAACCAAGGCAACTTGAGGACTTCTCCAACTCTCAGCTTTAATTTAGATATTTATTTAAAACATAATATAATGACCTCAAAGAAGAAGACGCTCCATCGAAATGGTTTAACTTCGTGTTTATTATTGCCTCCAAAATATTTACTGGGCTATAACATATTTTGATATTATTCCAATCACGTTAAAATAGCCAAATGTCAAATTGCTTATTTAGGTGATTGTTATTTCATCTCTTAAAATGGCTTTAAGTATCAGAGAACTGCTTTTCATGCATGATACAAGTAAGCCCCCTTGCGTCGTCCCATCGACCCATAGTCACTACTACACTAACAATAATCATATTGAATTCTATTCACACCTATTATGGTAATTTTCCAAATGACGATGACTTAGTGTGTTTATACTCATATCGCACAGAACCGGTAGCTTTGCACCACAATGGTGATTTATTTACAGCCTCAGGCGCTATAAAGATTAGAAACACACACGACAAGTTCACTACAAGCGACTGATTGCGTTATCTTTGCGATGTTATGAATATAGATAGATAAATTGTTTGCAATAAAATAATTACACAGTTCTATAAAGCTATAAAATGATCATGGTTTTATAGCGGTTCTGATGCATTCGAGAGGTACAATAATAGTCTATCTTATCATTTATTTTCTTCAATAATTACTTAACTGTATAACAATAGCTATGTTCTTCATAAATGCAAAAGATTATCTTAATGTTTTAATGCCATTTTGTGAAATAGATGAGTGTTGACTTTAATGATGACTTATGTCGAGAAGTAAAACGACTGGCCCCATAATGCCAATTTTGAAAATAATATAATGAAAAGCGCAGCTCACGTGTTTTATTTTTCTGAAAATTTTCTCATTATTATTGTCTTTTAATCGCCAATCTGAACATAATTACAACGTTAACTGGACTGAATATTTTTGTTCAAAAGTATACCAGATTTTGCCTAATCCTACCCATATGCTGTAGTGCCGATAAATTTGGTCCTTCGAGCCGGAAAATTTATATTAATTTTAAATTATATTCAGCCTGCCAATTTAATTAAAAGTGCACATCTTCGGTAACTTTACTACGTCCCTTCCAAATTTCAAGTGCCTACGTTTAGCCGATTAGGCTGTACGTTGATTCATGTTGACTTTTTATCTATAAGAAAAAGAAGATTTGGTAACCTTATATCTATAGTTGTTGAATGTAAGCTCGGTGCTAGGTAGCTAATACGACGTAGACAAGGGCACGCACCGGTGTGTACACGACACCACGCGACACTTGAGGTCACTCCAATGTGTCAACCACCCACTCCGCTGCACCCATTGTCCTTATTACGACCACGTGTAAATAAAGCTATGTTTATTTGATCAATATAAGGATTAACTAGTTGGGATGACGGAAATAATCGCGAACAAACCATCATTCATGAGCAATGATCAAAATTAACTCTGATTCTCGGACGGATTTTTTAAAACTAGGCGGCAGCAGTGTATGCTTCTCAGGTTGCTAATTTTATTGTTCACAGCCAGACCGTTACAACCGCAGATAAAGTGGAAATGGTGCATTGTCAGTGGGACCAACCAGATACTTCACAAAATTTCCAAGCAATCTATCGAATAAATTATAAAATAATCTACATAGTTAAAAGATCACTGCTGCATATCCTAAGTTGTGGTTTCGTCGGCTAGTACTTTGCCGCAAAGGTCGAGGTGACATGTCTCTGATAGCGACAGAACTTACTTTGATCTGAGGACAGAACGGTAATGCCACCGCGAGATGAGAACTAATATTATACAGCTGTTTCCGACCCGTGACGACTAATGACAGGCCCGTTGGTCGAGTGGCTAGAGACCCTGGCTTCAAAACCAAGGATCGCGGGTTCGAATCCCGCTAGGGGCAAATGTTTGTGTGATGAACATCGGCATTTGTACTCGAGTCTTGGATGTTTATAAAAAGTATTTAAGTATGTCTATCCGTTCCCTAGCTTCCATAGTACAAGCTTCGAGCTTAGTTTGGGGCTAGGCAATTGGTGTGGTGTGTTAGTCCAAGGCATTACTTACTTACTTACTTACTAATTATTATGTACTAATGGAATCTACACCATGTAACGTACATTGTAGATATGCGAACATGATACGTGTACGAGTACATTATGAGACGAGCAAATCATACATAGGGCTTATTTTGGTGCAGAACAACAAAATGTCATTTTCATTTGTAAACTGTGTAATTTCTGTGCCAAATAAAAACTTTTTCTTTCTTTCTTTTCTATTGTAAGTTCGTCACTATCATGAGCCTGTCGCAAATGATTGCTGCTTTATATGCGGGGTTTACCTATACTTAGATACCACGCTGGGCAGCAGACCCGTCTTTCCCACTAGGTACAATGGGCACGTGCCCATGGCTCCACGATCGATTGGGGCCCCCAGACCCTGGCCAGGGGGGCCACTCAATCCCACGATTTTCAAATCGGAGGTTTAAAGGCCCATGTGTCCAGGGCCTCTAATAGGTAAAAGACTCCCTGCTGGGGAGGCAGACAATTTTTAATAGATCTAGTACCAGAAGCACGATGCTTTGTTACATAAGCGAATGCTGATCAGTACAGAGTGATTGTGGTGACGAGTGTGCGGCTTGTTAATTGTGACGAATGGCGCTTTGATTGGCCGCCATTGCCCGCCCAGATACTCATTGCCTTCGACACACGATGGTGACTACTAGGAACTAAGGGAAGTGCAGTTTATTCTGCTAGAGTTTTGATTAACACGTGAAGTAGTGAGTGGGATAGACTTTTATTTATACAGCGGTCATCAACCTGCCATCACTAGCCCAGTGCCAGAAATGGGCATATCCCACGTGGGATTGGAACAACAGTTATCATACAATTACACACAGATGTCAGATATTAAAATATTCACGCTCGCGGTTCGCTCTCGGAGTAAGTAGCGCTCGGAGTTAGCACCTTTTAATACATTTCGTGCGTCCCTATACCCTATAACTCTTCTTTATAAGAAACTATCTTTTACCCTCGTCCTAGCCTGCGTGGAATTAGGACATCAAAATTTGAGATCATAAATAAAATCAAAGTTGGGAATTTCTTAGTGAATTGCTGCTCAAGACAGCTGACGAGTTAATTAATTAAAAACTTTATGCTAATTAAAAACCTGAGATAACGTATCGTTATTTAATGAAATTAAATAAACTCTCACTTGACCTACGAACGTTTAAGATATTAGTTGTTAACTTACAAAAATAAAATATTTCCTAATGGAAGCACATTTTATAACATTCATACAATATATGTAGACAAAATTTTTTAGTATGGACAGATTCACTACTCCCATATCTGTGCCTGTTGAGGAGCTCGATGGCGCAGTGGTTAGCGCACTCGGCCTGCGGTTGCTAAAGTTAAGCAACGTTCGCAGATGCCAGTCATCGGATGGGTGACCGAATAATTTCATCTCGAGCTCCTCCGTGCTTCGGAAGGCACGTTAAGCCGTTGGTCCTGCGCCTGATCTCTCTACGGTCGTGTCAGATTGCTGTCCCACCGAATTATGAGAGGGAAGGAATAAAGAGTGCACCTGTTCTTGCGCACTCACTTGTGCACTATAATATATCCTGCGTACCTGGCTGATCGTAAGATCGGCCGCCATGGCCGAATACGGCCGGAGGGTATTATTATCTGTGCCTGATAGGAAAACTGTCTTACTCGTATTAACTTTTATGGACTTTCTTACCGATAGCCTTTCAGAACTTATCTGAATATAACGCGACTGACCCTAAATATCTTAATTTCGGCATTAACGCAAAACAAACCTATTTTTTCCTTAAAGTCAAGTTTATTTGAGCTATAAACAACGTGCCCCGGAGTTACGTAGCCACTGATACGCGACAACATTGCTATAAAAATGATAATCTTGTGAGAGGTTAAGGTTATCAAGCAAACTTGGAACTGTAAACATCTCGGCCACAGAGCTACAATCAAACGATTAAATAAAATCATGACTATTTTAATAGAATTTAAATAAAACATATTTTTGTGTAGAAAGAAAACAAAGAAGTCACAAGCCGATAGTGATTTAAACATTAATAAACTTACATTAATCTACTGTATCATTTTACACAACAGTTTTTTTTGTGGTTGGGGGAAACAATAAATAAACAATGAATAGTAAACAAATAACGGAGTTGGAAACACAAAACAGAATTCCATCTCTAAAATTAATCAAGCAGCTAATCAACTATTTTTGTAAGTTCGGGGCCATGAGTAGAAACATATTTAGTTATAATTATGACACTTGTTTGTAAAATAAACTTCTAAAGAAGTGTTAATAAATATCTTGGTAGGTACTCCATGCAAACCAGTTTTAACAGAATTTGTGTAAAAAAATGTGTTACTTGATTTGTCGTGTGACGGCGCGCCCGCGCATCGAGTCTCTAACTAGGTAAACTCTATTTTTGTTGTTTCTATTAGTTGCTATTTATACTGCACATAATAGTCGTAGTCAGCTATAGAGGAAACATTTTTAGCTCAGCTCCGAATTCCATTAGTATTAAAAACTATGGTTTGTTCATCAATCTTGTTGATATATGAGTTTGACAATGAGGTAGAATAGAATAGATATTAACCACGTTCTAAAACTATCCAAATAATACCTATAATGTTTTTAATAAAAATTCAAGAGTGCAATTAAATGTAGGTACATACTCGTATAAGCGCATAATCTGCGTATTCTCCTTATAATTATCTTAATCAGATATTTCTGAGACGGCAATCTGTTGCAAAAGAACAATTATGTAGTATGTTTCAAAAAACAAATCCAGATCAATGTTTGCGGTCCCAGACTACTGGCGCAACCGTATTTCTAAAATGTAACCTTCCAACAGCCAAGGCAGTCACCATCTACGTCCGAACCGAAGGAAATAGGAAGGAAGTAAACCTATCTTTTCTAAATATCTTTCTAATTATCGAAGCCTAGTTCCTACTCTGTGATGCGAATGGAAACCCGGCCTGCACTAATCAAGCTCGAGCTAATTGATCTGCGCAATTAACCCTGGGCAGCAACCTCTACGGAGACAACGTGAGTGAACGCGTGTGCAGTCTGACGATCGATGTGGTGCCGTCTGCATCATCATCAGAAATCACGGTGTGATCTTTTAATTTGCTTCTAAATTTGAGAAAGCAGGTCGAGAATCTGCCTGAAAAATAGGTGGAACCTCCATATTAACTGTACCCTAACCATTTAATTCACACCTTTCGAAATGATGTTACATTTGCCGATAGTTATCAAAACAATAAACCCTTGAAAAGTCTATTTTTAAATGCCCTGAGTCGTACTCGTAGTCGTAGCACAAAATTGTTAGCATAATGAACGTTTTTTTTACTTCTCAATAAAATAAGCTTTGTTTTTATTTCCGTTATTTATTACAATTTGATAATGTAATTTGGCAAGCTTCCGCAGTGTTATTTAAAAAGTCAATGAACCATTATATTATATTACATCGTTATTGTTAGATAATGCGATTTTTTTGTCTGATTTGTTGATATTAGACCACCGACTTTATCTCAACATTGCTTTTTTCCGGCCAAGTTGTTTTGAGCTCTGGCGGCCTCACCAGCACATAGCACAACAGTTACGAAGTGCTATGTACTTCACTGTGATAGTTTTACTGCAAGAATATCTCCTTAACGACCAACATGACCGGTAGGTACCTACGACAGTTTTTTTAAGAGAGGTAGAGTTTAGTGGAACTTTCATTCGAATGAGCCTTAAAGAAGTTTAAGGTGGAGGTACTTCCCCAGACGAGCGGCTCATTCGAGTTCAAGTTCCCCTAAGCTCTACCTCCTTTAAAAAAGCTGTGGTACCGTCGCGTCGTGTTGGACGTTAAGGAGATTTTCTTCAGTAGAACCATAATGGTGGTTACCTTCTGCGCGCGCGCAGCGTCGTCTAGCCGGAGGGGCGGGGGCAGGAACTGGTCGTCGCAGTCGGCGCGGGGGGCGGGGGGCGCGTGCCCGTTCAGCCGCGCCGCCACGCCGTTCTCTACCGCCGTCGACATCCCGGGATATCTGGAACGAACCACACAGATAAATCTTATATACTTATATATAAAGCGGAAGAGTTTGTTTGTTTGAACGCGCTAAACTCAGGAACTACTGGTCCGATTTGAAAAAAATATTTTTGTGATGGATAGTCCATTTAATGAGGAAGGCTTTAGGCTATCGGAAATCGAAATCCACGCGGACAGAGTCGCGGGCGGCCGCTAGTAAGTAAATATTTCGCAACACCACATTACACCCGGCTCACATGTTTCCTTCTTCCTATGATCCTAGGCTTTTTAGGCTGGGCGTGAAGCGGCATCTTTGCAGGCCTTCAAAGGTGAGGGTGATTGGCTCTATACTACTCATATAGAGCCAGTCAACCTTATATTTGGACCTTACATCCGCTTACCATCAGGTGGAGTAAGGTCATACTGATTGTCCAAATTATAAAAAAAAAGTTAACATTGGTCTGACTCCGTTTTAAGTAGCTTAAGCACTTTTGTACAGACATCAGAATCAACAGCGGTATTGCAAATATATGTACTTAGATAGATACATATTTCACCCAGACCAGGAAAAACAGACATGTCCATGCACACAAATGTTTGTCCTGTGCGGGAATCGAACCCTCTTGTAACAACTTGACCATTACACCAAACGCATCGTCAGAACAGAGCCTGGCTACAAAACCAAGAGTCACGGGTTCGAATCCCGCTTGGGGCAAATGTTTGATTTGCATTGGCATTTGTACTAGAGCCATGGATGTTTATGAAAAGTATTTAAGTATATGTCTATCCGTTCCCTAGTGTCCATAGTCCAAGCTCCGAGATTAGTTTGGGGCTGGACCAAGTAACTCATTTATTTTTATTTTATTTATTTAAATAACACAGGTAGTAATCAGCGCCGCCCATATGCTTTTATATTAATGGTTTGAAGGGCGTACCGGTGAAACACATAACTTAAAAAAACACTCGTTTATAAATTAAAATCTAAAACCAATGGTAAAAGTTATAAAATTTTGGATCAGGGTTTATCATAACAATAAATAGATTATTAAATATTTTTACCCCATTAGGTGATACAATACTGTTTAATAACTGAACCGTTGAAACATGAGAATTAATCCAACTACTTTTTTTTACCCTACCTTTTTTAGATTTGCTTTCTTTAAATCTACAAATTAAATATCAAAATGACATTTGTTTATTATGCAACACCGCACTCAACAATTATTTAGTATTATTTTCTAGAAATACGATTTATTGACACAATAGATCGAACAGTGTCGCACCAACTGTGATCACAAACGTACTGAGCAATCAAAACATTTATCGAACGTTTTTGTCATGACTATCAAGACTAAATAACAAAATCATCTCGCCATTGCATTTTTCGCAGCCAAGATGTTTTGTCATAAGATTCAGAATGTATTCTAAATTGAAACAAACATAATTATGTTGGTCTTGTGTTGATAACCCCACGGTATCAGGACAGAAGATAAACTGATAATTTGACCCCAGTCGATAGCTCATTGTTATCAGCAATTAGTGAAAAAATTCCGAATATCAGCCAGCAACGAGACAGTTGTAATGTAATTCGGCGCTTAGGTAGTCTGACTTTGTATCTTGATCCTGCGATCAAGCTATCTCAAATGTTTCCTGATTGCTAATGATATAAAATATTAAAGTAATTCAGACATTTCTAAATACAAATAGAAATAAAAATTATGAAATACCTGAAAGGGATTAACTACTGAGCAATAAAGATAAAACAAATATATTTTGCAAAAGTTTTACGACAACATATAATATCAACTATAAAAATACTTTCCGATTTTCAGTAAGAGAATACATAAATAATAAATTAAGTATAATACGCATTTAATGATTATGATTTTTGTGGAAGAGAATAGTATTATAAATACAATTATTTTTATAAAGTTATCCAGAATTAAAAGACTTTAATCATTGCAAATTCTAAAACCATATAAAAGTAGATTGCGAAATAGATTATTTATCACATACCTAGGTTAATAAAAAAACATGATGGATAACATAGGATTTAAAATGATTTAATCTGTAATGCCTTCTTTGGTGTTGATTTTACACGTGTTTCCGAAAAGACTAAAACCTTTGGATTAAGTCGAACCAGTCGAACTATACTGACGAACACAAGTTAAATGTTATTTTTTCTAAAGGGCTTCTTTGAAACCTAAATAAAAAGAGAATATTTTGAGTTTGAGTTTGATATTTTCAGAGTCGTTTTCTTCGGAGTCCACGTGTGTGCAAACGTCAATAACTCAGGGGCAGCTTAATTAGTATTGAAGGATAACACGCATTAGCATAGCGCGATAGGCGACGCCGAAGAATGTTATCAAACCGTGCGTATCGTCCCCGCCGGCCAGTGATAACGCAATTACGTAGTTTTTACAAATGCCATAATAGTCAAAAATATGTTAAAATATGTTGCTGTATCAATCTTTATTCGGCACAAGATTATCGAAGACCAAAGAACCTATAAAGAAATTTAACCTTATTAAATTTTATGAATATATCGTCTTAGAAATGAAACAAACGTTAATTGTCAGTCCATTTCCCAATTTATTGCTGCAGGGGATGGTACTTAATCAGAGTTCCACAAACTAGCAAAAATCCTTAGGTACAGATATGAAATCTGTTCCTTTAATAGCATTGCTTATTGCAATGCAATAAAGGCATTGCATGTGGAGGGAAGCTTGGAATTAAAAGCTCGTAGATCAAGAGCTAAGTACAAGAAACTGGTGTTTCTCTACCATGTAGATATACTTCACAAACGCACCCAATGTATGTTTTGACTGATCGCATTGAATATTTGGCATGGTATCAGCTTATAATAATAAATCCTTTAGCATTTCACTTGCACTGAATTTATAAATAGAGCCAATATCCAAAACAGAAGCTCTCCATTAAATCTATGAACTGTCCGAGGCAAGACGATGCGGCGCCCGACGCTATTCACAACCAAAACAAATTATGCATGTCAAATTGTGAATTTATAACCAAATACATATATTTCAGAAGTTCATCTTCGCACCTGCTACAGTGACACGCCTTAATGAAGACAGTTTGACAGACCCAATGGTCGAGTGGCTAGAGACCCTGGCTACAAAACCAAAGGTCGCGGGTTCGAATCCCGCTAGGGGCAAATGTTTGTGTGATGAACATCGGCATTTGTACTCGAGTCATGGATGTTTATATATGTATTTAAGTATGTCTCCATACTTAAATACATATAAACATCCAGCATCCATAGCCTATGGATGCTACGGAACGGATAGACCATATGGACCATAGCACAAGCTTCGAGCTTATTTTGGGGCTAGGCAATTGGTGTGTTAGTCCAATGAATTTATTATTTATTCATTTATTTTATAAAAGTAATTTGATAAAGAATGAAACGTCACATCTCCCATGAAAAGTAAGCATAAAAAAGAATTTCTGCTACTGCAAAAACGAAGTTCAGTATATTTGCACAAGTGATCTAAATTCCACTGGCATTTGTTTGGATGTATCTAGTTATCTTAGTTAATTTATAACATCACAAATATTTGAGCAGTTACTATAAGACCACATAAGATAAGGTAACGTTGATTTTAACTGATTGAAAGATGTCCTATTTCTGATTTTTTTTTTACTTGACGGTTTTAGTTCATCTTCACAAGTTGCTTAAAACCATGTTTTTAAAAAGGTCAAGAAGTAAGTAGTTTAAGTGTGTGTACCTACTAGTAGTATGTGTAGGCTTTAACGACGGTTGTTGTAACACAGCAGTCAAACAGTATTTAGTAGTTTGTAATGTAGTTTTGTCATTATAAACAGATAATATCCTTAAATCGCGCGCTAACGTCACACATGCGTCAGTGAGATGAGCGGCTTCCTCGATGCATTGTGTGCAGCGGCGCTAGTGAGCGCGTGCGCAGGCGCAGTGACGGCGCGGCACACCCACCGCCTCCGCGCCAAGTGTACTTCGATTCAATCAATCAGAAATATCTTTTTTCAAAAAGGCATACAAACAAGCATTTTTGAAAGCGGCCGCCCGCGACTCCGTCCGCGTGGATTTCAATTTCCAATAGCCTAAGTAAAGCCTTCTTCGTCAAATGGACTATCCAACATAAAAAGATTTTTCCAAATCGGGCTAGTAGTTCCTGAGATCAGCGCGTTCAAACAAACAAACTCTTTAGCTTTATTTATTAGTATAGATATAGAAGTATAGATGAGCGGCCCGGTACATACGTGCTTCCCTACGTGTGGTAAATGAAGAGCCACGACGGATTTTGTCCAAACTTCACATAACCCATCTATTCAAAAGTCCAAACAAATCCTGAAAAGGTTTTGTTAGGACAGCCCATTATTGTGTCTTGATTTATAAAGTGACAACGAAAAATGCCACTTATTTTTATATATTAAGATATAAAATATACATATTTAATGCGACTCTACAACTGGTTTGGAATGCTGTTTCTGCCGAGAAGATTGTTTATATCATGCGAGTGGCTTCCTAATCTTAAAAGTCGATGTAATTACCTTTAAAATCCATTGCAACATTGTTGACAGAAAAAAAAACATAAAACTAAAGCTGCTTTCCTAGGCGAGCTACTCATTCCACATTGGAAGTCAAACTATAAATTTCACCATGCTTGATTATGGATTATCGACCTTTTCACATAACAATGTAGTTTTTGATACCGGTTATCATATAAATTAGTTGTTAATATCTAGATAAGCAAACTAGTCGATTAACTATGTTTTCGGTAGAGCAAAATGTAATCATAATTTGGTTTCCAGTTCCTGTTTATTAAGCAGTAGTTGTTAAGTAGAGTTCATATTGTTTTCTAAAGTAACTTTAGTTTCGTTTCATTCGAAGAGTTGTTTAGTTTCCTTAAATATTATTTTTCCTTCTACCATGCAAGCAAAGACTCACTTTATGTTAAAGTTGCATAAAGATCTTCAAGCTTCAACGCACAACAACACTTTAAATATTCTTATTTCTACGTGAACATGTTACTAACAGCTAGATGAAAGAAATTAAAACGTACAAAAATACTCTTATCACTATGAGTGTACTTATTCTGTGTGTGTGTGTGTATAGATTTTCACGTTAGGTAAAGACTTCTAGGTAAAGATATAATTACATGGTCCGCGTGCGGGGCTATCGCTGCGACCCCACAGACTGTATATAACTAATAATATAAAATATATAACATTTAATATATAACACAGCTGACCCTGTCTCATCAGATTGCGTATCGCACTTCGGAACTGGAAGTCTCTAGATGAGTCTCGACAGATCTCAGGCACCACACAACACATAATAATAAGTGGGTGTTTAAACAACCAAAATTATCTAAAGAAAACATGTTTGTTATCCAGCCACATTTAAAATTGTTTTCAGAGTAAATTCCCGTAGTTATATGTTAATTACATATAATATTGTCAAGATGTTGATGTTTGCGATGACACGTGTTTTTAATGCATAAAATATTTAAACTTTTTTGCAGGCATTCAGTGCTAGCTACGCGGTGATTAAGAAAATGTTTCGACACTACATCTCTCTATCGACATTATCACGACGCCACCAAATAACACTAACTACATTTAAGCCATCAAAAGAATGGTGACCGAAGTGTTGATAAGTCGTGACGACAGTGACAAAAGTGACAACAACACGACATGTGCTTACGACGACATGCAAACAGCGACGTCGACCAACGTTTACACACGACGTCTGTCGCAAGCAACGTAAACAACCAACTGTATTAACATTAACATAAGCACGCGAATTCATGACTTGAAAGGTCAATAATCTTGTGCGCAAAATGTTTCAGGTTCAGAGAAGTTGAAGTTGGTAAATTAAATAACATATGATATGATATTGATATTTTATTATATGTCAGCATCCTCCTGCCCTAATCCCACACTAGGCGGGGTCGGCGAAACATGTCTTCTCCTTCCACAAACTCCTATCAGCCGTCAACTCTACATTCACTCCTTTCACGCCCATATCATAGGTACTTCACGCAATCCATCCATCTCTTTTTCGGTCTTCCTCTGCTCGTCTTTCCATCCACAGTCATAATTAAATAACATTTGTAAGGAAATTTATTCACTATAACACACCATGAAAAAGAATTTCTTTGGAAAATTTGTCGACATAATCGATTATAAAACAAGATTTGTAAATAAATTTTATAATTTGACAACAATAATTTTATTTAACAAAAATGATAAACCAACTCGTAAGTGTACAATTAACTAAGTAGATTTTATTGGACAGACCCGCAGTTTTTATCGGACATTATTAACCTATTTGAATTACAAAGTTTCCAAGAAATCGCGCAAACAATTTATGAGCTGACTACAATCAGCGAAACACTGTTGTAAATGACAAACATGTGATCGCTCAGTTACTGTAATCATTGCTAAGTATATTATAATCATTCCGCGTGGAGATTCACTTGGCCAACTTGGAAAATAGACATCTACGAACAAAAACACATAATTATGCACTCTATATCACCTTATGTTTAACAAAATTATTATGTTCGTCGGTTTCTTTTTAACAAACAAAATGTTTACATCCCAACTAATATTATAAATGCGAAAGTAACTCTGTCTGTCTGTTACGCTTTCCCGCTTAAACCTCGCAACCGATTTTGATGAAATTTGGTACAGACAATCTTTAGACCCTGAGACAGAACATAGGCTACTTTTTATTCCGAAAAAAAGAAATACACGCGGACGGAGTCGCGGGCGGCCGCTAGTATTACATATATCATCAATATAGTCGACATAATCACGTGATTCATTTTCATCTCAATTTCTTAAGCAGTGAGGCTCAATCTTTTAATTCAGTGGTAATTAAGCATTAATAAGTCATTAACTAGCATCGGAACATGATCAGTAAGGTATCGCCAACTTTAGGTACACAGTCGATTGACCATCACTTATAATTAATCGATATCGATAGTCAACCATATCTATAGAACAGAATTTTTCATCCAACCAATGCTCAAGTTCAAGGCCCAACTGAAAGTGCTACCTACGAAGTTACGAGTAGCTGGAGCCACAGCAAAACAAGGCAAAGACAATATTTCTCGCAGCCACGACTGTCCAAAGTGACGTCACGTCGGGACACCGCGATTTATTTCAGTCCGCGCTGGAAGCAAACATCACTTGGATGTGTGGGAGGGGCTCACAACGAAAACAAACCGATCGAATCATTTTTATGTATGTATATCTATTTACTACTCTTAGATATATCGATACGAGGGTGTATACTATTGAAAAACTAATCAAAATCAGGAACTAAACTTAGAGACTACCGAGTATCCATCATTGTATCTGCTTCATCAAATAAAGTCACAGAAACCCTTAAAAGAACGAAGTACAATTTCTTTTGGCTTCGTTCATCCCAATTTCGTGAAGATTCATTTCAACAGGGAACATTTTACGTAGAATTTCATGACAGATAAGACTCGAATTATTGATTGCTATTAGTGGTGTCAGTAAATAACCGAGATAATTTTAATTTCGCGTGATTTTTAATTGCATCAGTTTATTGCAAAAGATTTTATTGGTGTCAACCGATATCTTTTAGTCCCCGTTTAATCAGGAGTAGAGTTCCCACGATGGGACACGGTTATCTCAGATATCTCAGAGGTGACAGCACAATGCAATTAATTAACTCGGTAATTATCCGTTATCTTCGCCAGTCACTTCGGTGCTTCCACACAATCGCAAATTCACTAGAAACGTGCTTGGTGTTTGACCTTTGACAAAAATAATAAAAGTGCAAATAAAAAATTATCAAAATTATCCAATTAATTTAACCCATTCAGATTTGTGATTCTGGATTGTTCCATGATATAATTGTCGCATTCAATTTGCTAATCGAACCAATTTCAGGACCAAAAGATAATGGAAGACACACCATCGTACATTGAAAGCGAATGCGCTCTGAGCGCCTTTCGCGTCTATAACTATTGTTGAAATTGTGCAAAAGTCGAAAATAGATTATTATTAATGGTTATTACCTGTTTTGTATACAGGTAATTTTTAATCGCTGTAGCAATTATTTAAAATATCATTAATTTATCGTAATGATGATTCACATCAGCAAGAGCTGCTTCAAATCATCAGTGTGTACGTTAAATTCAAGACCAAGTTTTGCTCGCCACATTAAATTATACCGAGTTACCGAAATACATATACTAGATCCTATGAGGTAACAGACGAGTACTAATACTCAGTTGATTGAGCCCCCATGTGCCAAAACTACACGGTACTACTACGTGGGAAGGTATTAGCGCTAAATAGATTAAGCTAAGCCTACCTGATAAAGATATCGCTTTATTTGACGAAAAGATTGAACCTAGTTACGTAGATATATAAATGCAAAACAAATGGAATCTCAAGGTTAAAAACGAATGCTAACTTATTGACTATTTGGCGGAACAAAGTTCACGATCAGTAGTTTTATTTATTTTTGTACTCGTTCCTCGTAAAACCATAGCGAGAGAAAAATATTGAAGAATGCCATAACGTAGCGTGCATTTCAGAGTGGCATTTCCTAAAATTTATACTTACTAATATAATAAAACGGCAAGAACTACTGGTTCGATTTGAAAAACTCTTTTTGTATTGGATGGTCGATTTGTCGAGGAAGGAAACCGAAATCCACTCGGACGGAGTCGCAAGCGGCCGCTATGAATCATAAAGTTCGAGACAGTCTCACTCGGTTCGGACTGAGTTTACAGCTATACTGCCTTGACAAATATCGTATGTAAAAACCTCTAAAATATATATTACCATGTTTGATGGACGAGAAAAAGAAAGACACCACCTCCCTTAAAAATCGGCAATATTTTTTCTTCGATGAAAGGTTTGCAAGGCGGTGTTTACACTTGTCTCGCAGCAGAGCACACACACAGCGCCCCGCCCTCGGCTGCAACAGGCTGACGTTATGCTACTAAACACACTAGACTACTTATATCGATCTATTGTGACCCACTGTAGGGCAAAGGCCTAGCCTAACTAAATGCGACACAATTTGGATGGAATTGAGCATTAGAATATGGATCAACGAGCCGTTGATACGCAATATATTTTTTTAATCCTCATTGATTCTGAAAGGAATCTTAACCTGGCAACATGATAGGCCATGGAGTTGGCCAAAGGGCAAAAGCGGACATCATTTGAAAACATTTTATCAATCAGTTCGGCCATACTACGGACAGGCCCGTTGGTCGAGTGGCTAGAGACCCTGGCTACAAAACCAAAAGGTCGCGGGTTCGAATCCCGCTAGGGGCAAATGTTTGTGTGATGAACACCGGCATTTGTACTCGAGTCATGGATGTTTATAAAAGTATTTAAGTATTTCTATCCGTTCCCTGGTTTCCATAGTACAAGCTTCGAGCTTAGTTTGGGCTGGGCAATTGGTGTGTTAGTCCAAGGATATTTATATCTATTATATTTATACTGAACGCTTCATGAAATAAGAATTTTGGACCCTCAATTAAATTCCTTGAGACAACTTTTCCCATAGAGTCGCCAAGCCGCAAGCTATCAGAATATTGTTATCTTGTCATCGCTTGTTTTAGCAACTTTATCACTTTTATTCATTTTATTTTCAAAGGGCCAGCATTTTTATGAGAATATCCCTACGACCTAGTTCAAACCCGTTGCATCGCTCAATTACTCGTCGTCGCGTTGATTGAAGTTTAATTAAACGCAGAGTTAACTGCTCGTTACGGACTAAGGGCTGGCTGGCGGTAAACTTCGAATCAAAGACCATTCTCGCAAATACTGGTAGAATCTGCAAAGTCACTATAAACGGTTGGTTGATTCTATTGGCACAAAGTTTCAATCATTATCGTTTTCAACTAGTTTTTTCATGTTTTTTTTGCCGGGAAATGCATATACGCATGCCACTACATAGCCGTGAAGGAGTCCCACAAAACCCCTTAGCCGCCCGGCTTAGGGGATATGTGGGACTCCTGGAAAAGCCAAACTACCCAATAAAACCCCACGGGACCATCTGGTCGTGATTGGGGTTGACTGAGACCCGTGTAGGGCTCTACATATTATTATATATCTCTTTCGTTAAGACTCTACCATTTCTTAACGCGTCTTATGGCTTCTTCAGATTGCAGATTTATAACAATATTCTCGTTTTCGAAACAAGTATAAAATGCTAGCTGAAACAAGACTAGATAGAGCTGAAAGAGTACTGCGGAACTTTCCGTGTTTCCGAATTAAATACCTTATGGAACTTAGTGATTCACGGACAAAACATTTATCACAAAGCTAGAAGCTTCGAATTCCAGTTAGAACCGAATTCGTCTGCCTCCTATCAATGTCAAATTAATTTGTCCAGTTTAAATATTGTATTTGATTCGGCTGCAATCAGAGCGGCAGTTGATCAACTACTCTTTCAGGCCGGAGAGTTTGCCCCAATAACTAATATCCGTATTTGGTCAGCTTGCTACCAACTTGCTTTGTAGTTGGGGAAAAAACTGGTCAGATATTGATCTACATATGTTCACTCGCTCACCTGCTCTTCCATATCGCAAATTGTTTCCAAAAATGGCTGATCACCTCTTTATCATGACTTACCAATGTCAAATTAGTTAATTAAACCTACATGAAGTTTTATATTTTATATTATTATCCTCCTTTATTCAGTTGGGTAAAAAAACATTATGTTACTACTAACATTAAAGCAAAGACGAAAATAATACCCATTGTATAATGATCAAAAACCCTAAAATGTACACAACGACAAAGAAAACATCTGTACGAAACGGGGCCTGTTTGTTAGACTGAACCCTACAGGCCTCTAAAGACCCGTTCCTTATGGGGACACTATATTATGTAGTTTTAATCACCAATTGTCACCAATAGAATAATTTATAAGTTTAATATGATAGCAGTTACAACAAGCTACTATGTATAAGGGTAGGAAAGCGAGCAAGAGTGTCGCAAGCCTGTTGGTAAGCGATCACCACCGCCCATGGATGGACATCGACAATTCCACAAGTCTCATCACTGACACTATGGTGTCTTTAAATACCCATATCCAACTTATTTTTTAGTGGCTTATACCTACTTACAAGTAGTTGATATATCGGTAGCCCCGTTGGCATATAGGTCAACCATGGTCGCAGGTCAGTATTATAAATCGCTGCGTAAAGCGACTCCCGCGCGCCGTCTTAACTGAATAATTACGATTGCTTGTCCCCCATGCTCGTGTGACGTCGTGATAACATAGATAAGTCGGCAAGCACCGGCCAAGGCCCGGGCACGAAAACAAAGCAGCGGCCGTGACATTGCGCTCACAAAGCCTGCTGTATGTTGTATGTTCATGGTTACACATATAAGTGTACTTTGATTTAATGATTTTAATTTATATAATCGAATGTCATATTTTCAGCAGGAGGGTAGAGATTTCCTTGTGTTTGTTACGCTCGTTGCACACGCAATAGAACATATATAGTTATGAAAAACTACTACGGAATTATTAGAAGGTTTATCCGCAGAACGGCGAATACGATCCTGAATTGAAGATAGCTCCCGGTACGGTTGGGAAACAGAGTTGATGCTTGATTTTTCTTACAATGTAGGTATACTACCAACCAAAATACCACACGAATACAAGCTTACGACAACACAACTCCTTACTAGAACATATAAAGCCATAATCATGCAAAAAGGCAATGACGACCTTGAATAAACATTCAGACTCTACATAGCTACTGAATTGTCTGATCCAAACGAACTAATCACTCAAATTGATTGTCGTCAGGAAATCAATTTAGCGCAGATTGGGACTATTGAGCGAACAAGACGTCTCGATGCTCAATTAATTTGTTGTAGTTTATCGAACACTAGTCAGTTTCATGTTGGCCGGGTTGGTGAAATAACCAAAAATACCCTAGAAATGTTTCTTGTGAAATTGATTGTCGTCAGGAAATCAATTTAGCGCAGATTGGGACTATTGAGCGAACAAGACGTCTCGATGCTCAATTAATTTGTTGTAGTTTATCGAACACTAGTCAGTTTCATGTTGGCCGGGTTGGTGAAATAACCAAAAATACCCTAGAAATGTTTCGAGTGGAAATTGCTCTAAGCTCTACCCCTCTCTATTCTTTTCTCATTAACTTGACTATATTCTTTGGAATAAATTATTGAAAGCCAAAAGTCTGTAAAGACACTGAAAATTACTGTAAAGTCGCCAGCATAATCTCAAGGTTGGCCATTGTTGTAAGAACGGAAACCGTTATCAACGACCATCAATGCAGTTTATTGCAACAAATAAAATATTTACAGCTCATTTAATGTGTTATGACTCTCGTGACCATCTAGAGCCGTCCAGAAAAGTACCGGCTTCGATGATAAAATATTTGTGTCTTCTTTATTTCATCTTATTTTTATGTAAGAGGGAGGCAAGACGGTCACTAGATGGTAAGCGATCACCGCCCATGGACACAAACAACCCCACAAGGGTCGCAGATGCGTTGCCCGCTATTTAAAAAATCCCCATAGGTAACCTCCCCAACTGAGCTCCGGAGACCTCACTCATATTTCTTATCTAACCCCCACATAAATAATTTATTATTACAGCATATTTAATTACAAATTGGTACTCAGATAACTGATAAGCATCATTAACTTGCAGAAATATCTAGAGCCGAAGCCGCAGCGCGGTTCAAAGCAATTTGTGAATTATGATTGACGGCAAAACGATTTCAATTGACAACACGCCGGCGAGCAGTGCACGGCTCAGACAGTGGTATCTATATCAATAATAACTAGTATATTATATGCATTTCACTGATATTTAAGATATTTAAAGATTCACATGGAGCTACCAAACAATGTTCTTGGGAGAAGCCAGAGATAGAGCGACTGTTTCAGAATAAAACATGAACAGTGCTACTCAATACACAGAAAACCAATCGATAAAAAAGCTATCGAAAGCACTAATCCTGAAATTTGTGACAACAGCCCGGATACTGTTTGTGTATCGGCGGCTAAGTCACTATAGTATGTTTCACGTAAGATGATCATTTCAAGGCAATAAGCTCCACCATCATCTTAAGGGTCTAAGGGATCATCTTAGCTGAAATGGACTAGGTATAATAACAGGTGAACGACGACGCTCTATTGTGTTACATTTATTACTTTAAGAATATTCTCTTGCTAGGTAAAAAACTCAGGGATCATCTAAGCTGAAATGGACTACAATAACAGGTGAACGACGACCAATTACTTATGTATGTAAGTACTTACTTTTAGAATATTCTCATGCTAGACGTAAAGCTCGGGGGAATCATTTCAAAATGGTCGATCTAGTTCGAACTTAATGTCAACTCGTGTTGTTAATAAAATAAATCAAATAAACGTGGTTGTAGCAATTAGCAGTGGACGTCAACAAGAGACTGATGCGTGCGATCCGAAGCTATCGCGGAGTCAAGGGTTACGCTCCCGTCCGCGACTGACGACGGAATGGCGTAGTAAGTACAAGCTAACCTGATAATAACAATACTTGCTGTGTATCTAATCCCGATTTGGATATTCCCGATTCTCGTACTAGCGGCTGCCCGCGACTCCGTGCGCGTGTATTTCGATTTCCAATAGCCTAAAGCCTTCCTCGTCAAATGGGCTTTCAAACACAATATTTTTTTGAAATCGGTACAGTTCTTCCTGAGATTAGCGCGTTCAAACAAGCAAACATAAAACTCTTCAGCTTTTAGGCAATAGCCTAAAGCCTTCCTCGTCAAATGGAGTGGAAATCGAAATCCACGCGGACGGTGTCGCGGGCGGCCGCTAGTCTCCCAATAAAGATGACACTTTTGAAGAAAACGGTCGCAATTAATCGCAGTAATTCGTCAATAGAGTCACTTCTCCCATATCACTTCGCAATCCATCCATCAAGAATTGTACACAGTAATACTACTGATGCGACTTCTGTCATACTAAATGATTTGTCACTTCTAAGATCAAGTGATTGATCGGTTCACCAATAAATAGGACTAGCTATTTCTATTTTAAATCACTTAGGCCTTTTTTCTGTTAACGGACAAAATAACATTTTACGCCAAATATAAACACGGATGTAAAAGTTAAGGTTTAGGTAGAAAATCCATTACTTAACTTTAATATGTTTTCATTTACATACATTTGAATAAATATGTAAAACTATTATTTAGAACTAGTGACGATCCCTCTAAAAGCCTTCTTATAAGTATTATTATGGAAAAACTGGAAAAAATTAAACATGTTATAAATAAATAAATGCCTTGGACTGACACACCAATTCCTAGCCCCAAACTAAGCTCGAAGCTTGTACTATGGATGCTAGGGAACGGATAGACATACTTAAATACTTTTATAAACATCCATGACTCAAGTACAAATGCCGATGTTCATCACACAAACATTTGCCCTAAGCGGGATTCGAACCCACGACCCTTGGTTTCGTAGCCAGGGTCTCTAACCACTCGACCAACGGGCCAGTCATCTGGCCCGTTGGTCGAGTGGTTAGTCGAGTGGTGGTGGTTGTTACAAAACATCTTATTTTGAATAGGTTATTTTCGATTAGTACCTAAATATAATAAGCTCATAAATCAACTTCAATCGCGGACGTAGTCATAACACTTATTGTGAACGCAAACAGACATCATGTAACCTGTTTGGCATGAGTACATAACAATTCATTGATGATGAAAACAAGTTCAAAAATTTTTTATTGCTAAGAAGACGCTTATTACGAATATAATCAAGGCACACTCTACGAGCCACCGTATGTAAATTTATTGTATCGATTTTAGAAAAAGAAGAGAACACTTAATTTAGTGTAGTTAGTAGTTAGATTAAGTATTTAATTTTGCAAGATCAACAAACACATCTACAACATGTATATCATGTCATAAAACATCGTAGAAGATAACGTCAATCATAATAGCTGCAGGATAGAGACAAATGCAACGGATCGTCAATCAGCCGCTGCGTGTGCGCTGATGGATATTTATTATCGAGTGCAGGACGCGGGGCGGGATGCGCCCCATTCACTCACGTATTTATAGAATACGCGACAATACGACGCGAGACGCAGTCACGTGACGTAACAGGGACTCCGCTTGCGTCTCGTGAGACGTTTTGCATCCTTTGTGCGATAATTTAGAGAGTAACTAGAATATATCATTGAGTTATGGTTACTTTTTTTTATGGCAGAGGCGGCAAACAAGCTAGCGGGTCGCAGGATGGTAACAAATCAACGCCACCCTTGGACATCCGCGACCAGAGGTATCGTTGATGTGTTGCCGGCCTTTTAAAAGAGGTATGGGACTTTCTATAAGTACGAATACGGCCTACGTGCGATGTCAAAATATTACGAAACTTGGATTGATAAGGATCGGAATAAATCGCGAAAACTGAATCCATCATAAAGTTTATTCACGATTTCAAAACTTGGTCCTTATTGCTACAGCGTCTCTTACACACAGAGATATACAAAGAGACACTGGAGGGAACAAAATTTATCAAATGATTAATAAATAACTTATAAAATAATTTACATAAAGTAGAATTAAAGAGCAATCATTCAATTTATCGGAATTGGTTGCTTGACTTGCTATTGATGAAAGTATCAGCAGTTTATTTTGCCGTTATAATAATAGAGCCAGTGATAAAAACTTTGATATGATTTATCAGTCAGAATTAGTTTTGATAGATTAATAGGAGAAATAAATAGCTAGGTAGGTAGGTTCTTTCTCGAGATCACTACAGTTAGTAGGTAGGTACCTACTTTAACTTTGTGTTTCCAACAGAGGGAGGGAAAATCTTTGAGGGTTAAAATCCGGTGCAAGACAAAAATATTCATTGAATAAACTTTAAATTATTGTAAATTCGCTAATTCTAAACTTTACAACACACGGTTCTTAAATCTTCTAAACGATTGATAACTTTACATTTTAATAAAATTAAAGTTTTGGAAGGAATATGCATCAATACTCGATAAATAATATCTACCTTTTCCCAGTTATTTGTATCAAAGAAACAAATTTTCGATTTATTTCGGATCATGAAATTCATACTCAACACCAGCGAATTGATAGATATAAATGAATTGGTTGGATGGTTACGAAGATTTGCGCGTTACAGAGACGACGATAACCATACATTGTATTAAGGCAGGGTTTGGTGCGTAGTACCTACAGCTTTTAGCAAAGTCATTCGAACAATATCAATTAACTGGTAACTAATGATTGGCGCATCAATCACTAAGAACCCATATAAAGTAGGTAGGTAAGCTTTTTATCAACATTGTAACGATCGTCAAATTTATTATTTACTTTAGAAAAAGCATGTGAAAGCAATATTAGATTGGTATCACATAAATGTGTTAAATTAATATTATAGTAATTATTACATAGTTAATAACTATTTATATTGATTGTTTACAATCGCAAGCAAAGTCATCAAATAGTTTGAATATTAATTTCCAATCAAGTCATCAAGTCTATTTCCATGTAAAGTGCCTACTTAATACCGGATTTTGAACCGCGATGAAATAGTTGTTTAATTAAGCAAACAGTTGGTCGATTAGCGAATAAGTTATAAATACTTAGACGTAAAGTAGCGTACATGACGAAACTTACCTACCTACCAATTTTATTAGTCAAATGATATGATAAAAAAACTTTTATGTGGGTACAGCATGTATTACAATCATAAATTGTTACTTTCACCTTCCTATATTTAAAACAAATATTACTTTTAGTAGAAGATAACAAATACTTGTAAACTTTATTTTCGACTAAATATTAATTAAATCAGAACTAAATCTGTGAGTACGTAACTAGTAAATTATAACCGAAACAACATACGTTTCTCATTTTCTGCTTCATCTCTACCCTCATAAAAATTCAAATGTATTCATGTAACTTAGATGAGTTATTTTCGCGCGAATTCCCATGAGCAACTCCCAAAAATCGGGTCTTTAGGCGTTTCGCACCGCAAGCGGTTCGAACCGCGGTGTGAATCGCCCAAGAGCCTCTTTTGAATGGGTTTTTTCGCACCACGGTGCGAATAGCCCAAAATCATTTTTGAATGGGTCGATTCGAACCGCAATGACTAAAGCAGTTTTCTTTTAAATGGGTGAATTCTGACAAATTTAATGAATTTTAATCACACATTTCATAAAGTACAGCCGAGCACAAAAAAACAGGCCAATCGAAATAATTTTATTACCACGTGAACATCTATTAAATACGCCCAGATTCCAAAATTTTGAACCTTTGTTCAAAGTGGACTTACCGGTTAAGTGCACAATAGACTAACTGGAAACAAAAGCTTCCAATCAGAAGCACCCTTGCACTTGCTTCTGATGATATAGAAAACATATATCGATTGATATAGATGATAAACATAGTTTAAAGTTGAAAATATCGATCAAACTGTGATTTTAAACCATAACCTATTGTTTTATCAATAATACAACTGTCGGCTATTGATTAGAAAAATTAAGAGTTTAGTTTACAAGTTTTTATATCACTGTACGTGCATACGCCGCTGTCACCGCTGCCACCAAGCGATCCGCTACTGCTCCGCACCCTGAGCGGCAGCCAACCAAGGGGATCAACATGTCCCGAGTGTCTGGTTCTGTTGCACCTTTCGAGCCACAGAGCCAGATGAAGAAATGTGATGCGGATGGTTTCACAAGGGTGGAGAAGAGGAGAAGGAAGCCCAACAACAGAAACCTTGCGGCACAGCACCGACAGGGTGCAACCATCTGCTGCGTCCGGCCGCACCGACGACGCTGCTGTACCTGTCGCGACTACATTACTCCACGAAGTCTGAGGAGATTATGGAGTATATTCGAGTAAAGACCAAATTCACCCTGAGGGTCGAGCGGTTGGAGTCTCGTCACAACGTGAATTTTAATTCTTTTGTGCTGAGAGTGCCGACCGAACATCTGTCGACCTTCATGAAGGAGGAGTTTTGGCCGAAGGGTGTCATGTACCGGCGATTCAGAGGTCGGTTACCTGACACCAGATTGCGTCACACGTCGCCGGCAGAAACAATACGTGTTAAATAACAATTTAACTAACATAGATATTAAGTTGTATTTACTAACAAAGTCTGTTTTATTCTATTTTTATATATTTTAGTTTGTAAGGTATATATTAACATGTTTACGTTAACATTGTATACGGAGTGTATTGGCTACTGCGATACAAGCAAATTTTGCTTAGTGCAGAGTCACTAGATATAAGTATATAATGTAAACATGTTTTTTTCGTGAATAAATTGAAATATAAATATAAATAAACTGTTGTTTTTTTTTGTAAATTTTCAAGATTACCTAGTTTTTAGTATTCTTTTACTCGTATGCCATGTTTAAATTTAAAACTGTTGTTTTTTTTATTATAATATTTTTTTAACAATGCACTTTTCTTCTGCTCTGTACTTACACAAATCACTTTTATCAAATCTTTTTTATGCGTGTTTAAATCGGACGTACAGGAGCATTGTACCGTGGTTCGAAACGACCCATTTCAAAAGATACCTTGAGCGATTCACACCGCGGTTCGAACCGTGGTTCGAACCGACCCATTCAAAAGGGGCTCTTGGGCGATTCGCACCGCGGTTCGAATCTCTTGCGGTGCGAAACGCCTAAAGACCCCAAAAATCTGCATGTACCACCATTTTCTTTTTTACAGATAGACCCGTTGTAAAAAATATAAATACTCACATGTGGATCGGTCCGTAGCTGCGTAGCGTAAACACGTAGAAATAGGAAGTCAAGGTTAGGAGCGGGACCACGGATGCGTGCGAACTACGCGGCGGTCGCAAGCTGACTGATAGCTGATAGCAATGGAGCTTCGCGCCACACCATTCCTCCACAACTACATCAGCTTTACTCCCATAGAAATAAGGTTTATTTTGCCCTTGTTTACCAGAGTAGCACTGTACGTCGCAGGAGGCGCGCCGCGCGCCACACCCGCCGTCGTAATATTGTTTATCTGTGGTTCGATGCGATTTGAATTCATAATCCTTGCAAATGTCGCGGTCTTCCTACGCGTGGACTTGTCACATTTTACTATTGCTATCATTAATCTTATTCATCATCAGTCCAACAGAGGACCTGTGGACTATAAGTAAGTACTAAAACAGACTGCTAAATAAAAAAATTAAAACACAAATCCAAAAAAATATATTTAATTATTTATGCAAGTTTCCTCAAAGCCCCATTTGGAGGAATCAGACCACAAATCGATTTACCCATCCATTCACCAGAAAAAAGTCACTTTCCTGTGAAACAAAATATGTAATGAAAACAGGTTATTTAAATATAAATAATGGAATTAAATAAAAAGCAGAACCACGAATAAAACAAATGTAATTTTCAGTCGAATATACATAATATAGTTTACCATTGTATCATACATAAGCTTGTTTCTTATATCCATCCAGGACTGGATATAAATAGCCAATAGTACTAAAATTTATTTTGTGATACTTTTCCAATCTGGTGAAATCACTATGTTGCCATTCCAAGGGTAAAACCGTGTTTTATTCGTAACTGACGTACATAATTAATTTGATTCCTGAGTTACGTAAAATTCAATTATTTTACATACTGTAAATCCTAGAAATAACTCAAGGATTTGTATATTTTATTAATAATATTATACTTTAATCACATAATAAGGTACAGTAACAAATTCGCGAGGAACATCATACTCAAATGGACGAAACATATGCATTACAACACAATTCAAAACATTTCACTAAATTAATAAAATGAATACTATAAGTAAATGCAAGTAATATAATATTCCCATGTGAAACGATCATAACACACTTACCAATAATAAATTGAAGAAATGTTTCACCGAATTCTGATAAGGCAAAGACAAGTGTACACCAGGGAGCTTATTGGCAGCTTTTAAGGCAGGACTGAAATTGTCCTGCCCTGCTTTTTGGGGTAAGTGCCAACGACCCCGGTATCGGGACGATTGGGAAAAGGCACGTGAAACTTTTCCGGCGGGTTAACGGGGTTGTTGACACAGTTATGGTCGCATCTGCCCGGTGCTTTAGTTAATGGGGCGATTGACACAATAGGCGGAGCCAACTACCCCGGAGGCACCATATTTTTTAACATAAGAGACACAAGAATCAACTTTGCTTTATACCATGTTAAGGAAGTTATCATTACAATTAAATCTTATCAGAACAATAAATTAGACATCTTAGCTTATCAAATAATCTGTGAGACAATCGAGCTAATCAGAATTCAGTTAAACATTTCCTCAGCAATTAATTTAATTTACAATATTTACAAGTGACACAAGCTGCCATTAATCAAACAAAACATTTAATTTAGCTTAATTTAACAGTACGTTATAGTAATGCGGGTATATCCCGCTAGAGGCGCCACTGTGGTTTATCATAATTTTTACATTTTACGTTAAATATACTTTTTTTTATTTTTAACCGTTAAGAGTGAGTCCCACCTAAATGACGTACAGATACCTACGTACTAAATACGTAATTAAAAGTTTGTGTTTTCTTCAAAGAAACCGTCCTAACATAAAATTAAAAACGGATTGTAATGTTGCTTATTAAAATGATTAAATTACAAATTATTACAATATTGTGATGATAATGACCTTCAATCAATCTTGGAGACTCACAAACTTAGCGGAATATTTGAATTCTAATAAAGTATCGTGGGAAGAAACTGCATCGATTACATTAATTATCACATTCGACACTTTGTGAGGACTCCTTCGTATGCACGTATACGCACGTCTAAGCAACACCCACGCTTCACTCGGCACACACATTTATGCTTTTTGTTTACATATTGTAGACAAAATCCTTCATTTAAATTTGACATAACTTTTACTTTCACTATGTATGTTTCAGCCATTTTCGACTCCGATTACCATCGAAAATCGATGAAACATAAAATAAGAACCGAATCGGGTGTTCTCGCCATTTTCCGTATCCTACTTACTTTTTCAGTCAGAGATTTATGTGTTTAATAATTTGCTTGCGTATTTCCTATTATACGTGCTATATATAACGTGGGTGTGCGAGTGCCGCGCGTCAGTGCCCGGCGCCGGCGCTGCAACTGCGCAACTCTGGGGGACACGGTGGAACCTGTAACACCAGGTACAGACATTCATCTATACTGACATAATAAAGCTGAAGAGTTTGTTTCTTTGTTTGAACGCGCTAATCTCAGGAACTACTGGTTTGAATTGAAAAACTCCATTAAATTAAAAGTTAAAGTAAAAATAGGTTCTTCTGAGGCACGGCTAAGCTGCAGAATATACAACGCAACCAAATATTTTTAAAACGAAATTTTTATCTCCCCCTTATATAAGCTTCGACACTCGTCGGACTCAATAAAATTCAAGATAATAAAATAAAAACTTTATACATAGCAACGTTCTAGGTTAATACAGTAACGACCTAGATGCATGAAAACAATAAAAACATAGAAAATATGATTTTCTTTTACAGCGTTTAAGAAACTAAAAAAAATATTCGACGCATTAAGTGGTTACAAATATAATCAGTTGGCCGTCCAAGATACCGCTGACAGGATTCAGTGAAGGCAGATCTACAGAGCATCTTGACGGAAGGCGCAGGACTGACTAAGATGGAGATTCTTATTGTCGGAGGCCAAGATTTACTTTGGGTCGCAGCGCCAACCTAGTAAGTAAGTAAGTGTTTCCATACCGTGTGCTATATGCAGGTGGTCTTGAGATGCATGGACAGCAGCCCCTTGGCCACGAACCCGCGCCCGCACAGCGCGCACACGTACGGCCGCGCGCCGCTGTGGTACCTGCACACGCACGCAAGGATTAGAAACCACACGTTCGGCAATTAATTGTAAGTTTTTTGACATTATGAGGAATTTCCTGAAAAATCAAAAATTTTTCTTTGTTTCGAAGTTAGTCCATCAATCACGCTGAAAGTATTGTACGAATTTTGATGAAATCGGGTATATTGACTTAAGCGATAGGATATAGGATACCTTCCTGATCGATTCTGTATGTCAGGGAATAGGTGTATGAATGTGTGCGCGCTTGGGAGTGTGTTTGCTGTTTATGTATAAGTATGGCGTGCGTGAGTGCGTGTGTGAGTGCGTGCGTGAGTGCGTGTGTGAGTGCATGTGTGAGTTTGAGTGTGAGTGTCTCTCTCCGTGTGTGTCTGCGTGTGCGTGTACGCGTCTGTATCGTGTGACTTGTGTGTGTGTGCGCGTGTGTCTACTCTCTGTGTATGTGAGCGTGTCTCTGTTTGTGCGGCTGTGCGTACCGTTCGTGTATGACGAGGGTGGAGCGCTGACTGAAGGCCTTGCCGCAGTGCGAGCAGACGTGCGGCTTCTCGCCGGAGTGCACGCGCTCGTGCAGCGTCAGGTTGCACTTCTTCACGAAACCCTTGCCGCACGTCCTGGGTGGACAAACGATGACATTCATAAGAACAATATTATTATGATATTAATGAATAAATTTAATAAATAGACAGTGCTCATAAATAATTAAAAAACCATAAAATATGCTATGCCAGACTTGGAAAAAGTTTTGAGGTTTAACAATATTTGGTATGATAATTTTTAACTTGTCTAAAGATAAGTATCGGGACATTCATAAATTAAATTTTAATTTGCTGATTTAAGAAGAAGTATTAAATTCCCATCTGCCCCGCTGGTGTTGTGTTAGTAAGGGCAGATGGGAAAACACTTTTAAATTACCTGAATTCGTTCATTACGCAATATGTTATAAAGTTTATCACCTTTAAAAGTGAATTTGGTTACTTAAAATGATATAAGAGCTTGTGAACATTAAAATTTCAGTAGGCATATTCATTACACACATATTTACAGGGTGGCTCACCTAACCTGAACCAGCGAAAGTATGTGGCCAGGGGACACCAATATACCCATCAATTGGACCCACGTCCTCGTATGTTTAGCAAAATGTTATAGTTAAACTTAAATAAAATAAGATCTGGAGAAAAGACAAATGCTTATCTCTTAAGCTGTACCATTTCAGTGAACATGTATATGGGAGTCCAATCGATGGGTAACGGTGTGCTGACCACAGATTTCAGCTAGTACAGGTAGGGGGGACAAGGTGTGTACTTTTGGTGGAGTAAATTAAATGTATTCTACACATGAAAGTTTTTAATTTTTATTTATTTATTTAAACTTTATTGCACGAAATAGATTTTGTACAAAAGGCGGACTTGTAGTTGTAAGTAGAGTTGTACTAACTTGCAGACGTTGGGCTTGTATCCGGTGTGGATGCGGATGTGGAACTTGAGGTGCTCGCGGCTGGTGAGCGCCTTGCCGCAGACGTTGCAGAGGTAGTTCCGCTCGCCGGAGTGCGCGCGCAGGTGGCGGCGCAGGCTGTTGAGGTGCGCGAACACGCGCGCGCACACCGCGCAGCGCAGCGCCAGCGCGCGCCCCAGCGCCTCGGGGTGCGCGCGGCAGCGGTGCGCCACCAGGTACCTGCGCCAAGGGACCACGTCATCATTAACCCTTCAGTTGCTTTAGCACTGATCAGTGTTCTAGTATGAAACTGCGGTAACACTGATCAGTGTTCAGATGACCTGTGACACTTTCAACTCTATTTTGTAACATATACACTTGAAATACGGTCTTAAACTCGCGCTATGTTGCCGCAGACGACGGGTACAGATTTACGCACCCTTCCCGCATACGAAAGGTTAACATCATTATTTAAGGCAAATGTGTAACATATTTATCCTAACATAGTTGTAATACAATGATGCTGTTTTTTTCCTAAATAAATAAATAAATAAATCATCATCATCAGCCTTCGCAGTCCATTGTTGGACGAAGGTCTGGAGAGAGCTTTCCAGTCACAATGATCTTCAGACCAACTTAATTAAAACGGTCTCAAGGCAGTTAAACAGGGTGGTTGAGACAGATAATGCCACATCTAACCCGATGTTTCTACCTCGCTAGCATTTTAATTCCCAACCATCTTACCGAGGCGAGACCACTGGGGTGGTTGGGAATCACTAGGCCCCTGTGGGCCGACATCTCATCATTGGGTGAGTATGCTAGAGGGCGAAAGAAAAGCAGCACGATAATGTTATTATCTTCATCTGTCCATATTTATACTATAACGAGTACAAAGGAAAGTTACCAAAAAATCTATAACCCTTGGACCAATACAAAAACTGGTCGGCACTTCTAGAAGTAACCTTTATTTAATGGTACTGAGATAGACTTAGTATTTGTAAACCATACTTCGCTGTCAAGGATAGTTAAAGAGCTATAATGTTTTTTATGTCTCGAGTATAAAATACACACATATTAATATTCATAGCTTTGAAACAAGATTGTGAAGTGGTCAACAATTTTTTTTTATTAATTTATTTAAGGCACACCAACAACGTATTTATTACACAGTTACAACACAAAAACATACTATATTATTTTATCAGATATATAGAACACGAAGAGTCTAGAACAACTTTATTAAACTAACAACCAATATAGAATTTTAGTCCAGAGTTAGTCACTAACAAGTTACAACAAAAAGTTAGAAGCTACCATTACCAAGCTGCATTCAAGACTAACCTCATGTAAACGAAGCTCTCCGGGCAGAGGTCGCACACGAACCGCTTGGTCACCTGCTTCGAGTCCACGCCCTCGCCCAGCTTGTGCGTCTGCCCTGCAATGAACAGACAAACAGATCTATGATTAACGCGTCTTTAAAAAGTCGTCTTAAGAGAAACAAGAAGTTTATGCACGAACAAAAAAATTCTATTCAAAACTTAGGTTCGTAAAATTTTTGGTTTTCTTTTAATAAACAAAACATATAATATCATAACACATAAAGAATTAAAATAAAATTGACAAAATTCAATAATTTTTTTAAAACAAATAATTGGTAAATATTTTTTTCCTATCTGTCACCGTGGTTAGACTATTGGGGTGAATGGGAATTTTAATTTGATACAGGAATATAGCTATGGGGTAAATGGGAAATTAATACAATACAAATAGTATAATTACAGTAATGGCTACATAGTGAGTGACTTACTTAATTAGTTAAAGATCATTGGCCACAGCATCTTTGCAGATGATAGTTGCAGCATCACGATAGTTAGGGAATATACGCATAAAATACCCTCATAATCCCTGTATTTAATTATCAGTTGTCTGAAGAGGTAGAGTTTAATGGAACTTCCAATCTCCAAGAAAAGTACCTCCTCCTAACAGAAGACCACAGTGAAGTAGCACTTTGTAACTGTTGTGCTATATTTCTATAGTGTCATCTCTTTTACTTGTAAAAATGGTCGCCAGATGCCACTTGGGGAGGGTACGGATGGAGTTCTTAAAGGCAGGCAACACATCTTAAAATATTTGCAGTATATTTTGTAACACCTTATATACTCTGTACATATAGCATGTAGTTAGCTCGTAAGTGGTCAGTGGGGGTCTCACCGTGCTTGAGTATCTGGTGGGGGTCGCGGAAGGTCTTCTCGCAGAGCGCGCAGCGGTAGGGGCGCCGGTCGCGCTCCCAGTGCCGCGCCCAGTGACGCGCCCACTCGCCAACCTCCACCACCTGCCGCCACACACATGCAGTCAGACTTACTTGCATAGCGACCAAGCAATACGGTATTTGACTGACAGGTCAAATCAAAAGGGAAAAACTGTATGAAATACTGAATTGTACCGTAAGAATTAACTAAGAGATTTTCTGGGAGGATGGGCAGCAGCTACAGTACTGTATAACTATTATTTTTAACATTTTAAATTATTATCATATTTCATTATTATAATTGTTTTTTTTTTGTTGAATTTTTGGTATTTTAATTTATTATTATTGTATCCACTGCATGTTATGACATAATATTTGATTGTATTGAATTTAAGTAGGATTTTGTGATTTGAATAGATTTGGATTGTTTTTATTTTTTAATTTTCTGTTATTAGTTTTGAATATGAATGTTATTTAATTAATTAATCTTGTAAGCGTTTTGGATATTATTTATCTGATAGCTTGTAAGAAATAATAAATGAATAAATAACAATTATTCTCTATAATCCTCCGATCGATTTAGGTCATGGCGACCACTTCGGCCCCTAGTTAGATCTGCGCCGATGCGCTCTAAGATAGCTTGCGGCATCAATCTTTGCGGCAAATTCCCGTGCACACAGTTGGCACGACAATTTGCCGTTTACACGTATTCACTATACCGTGATCACCAACCCGCTCGCCCAGTTCACTGACTTTACTGCGGGCATAACTGTTCCGCGTCAGGAATGTTTGCGCAAGCCCGTACGGATGGCTTTCACGCGGTGATACGCAAAAAAACGGCGTCACTACTGAAAAGGGTGAGAGGCAGTCACAACAGCATTCTGAAAACGGTAGCGGAGAATTTCAGTTCTCCACTACACAAACATTTTGTACGCACCCCCATATATGATATAACTAACAAATAGATAATAAGCAATTGTTACTAACACATTATGGATATTGATCTGAAAATAAACGTATTATTATTATTATTATAACACTGACAGAGACCCATGGTCATTGTCCATGTCTCATGTCCGAGAGGTTTGACGACCCGCTTGGTGTAATGGTCAAGAAGTTGAATATAGAAGAGGTCGCGGGTTCGATCCCCGCACAGGACAAACATTTTGTGTGTATAAACATGTCTGTTTGTCCTGTTCTGTTGGTTTGTAATACCACTGTTGATTCTGATATCTGTAACACAAGTGCTTTGCTTAAGATATTTAACATGGAGTCAAATCAATGTATGTGTTGTTGTGAAAAAGTATTTTTTTATATTTTTATTTTTTGTCCTGGAATGAATTGCAACAGGTTCACGAGGGTGATACGAGTGGCGGTTACCTTCCTGCAGCGCAAGCAGCGCAGCGGCTGCGTGTCGGGCGGCGGCGGCGCGGCCGGCGGCTCCGCCCACGCCTCCGACTCGCTCACGTGCTGCCTGAAAACAGATATACATGGCATTAACACTCAACCTTGAAGCACTACAGACATTCACTACTGTAAGATTGTCATCTTCTTTTATGATTTATGTAATAATTATAGTTAAAAGACGCTTGAACAGAGATGAAAAAAAAAACGAAAAAGACCATGAAAATTATAAAGCTCCGTTATCTTTTCTAGCTTGATAGAATGGAGTGGATTAAATAAATAAATGCAATAGAATAAAACCTGAGTAAATGACTAACAGTGTTTGTCCATTGTAAACAATTTCTTTTTTTACAATTTATGCTGTAAAATAGTTTTAGATCATTATTTAGACACACAAGTGTGTAAATGGGTTGGACTTTTGTCCCTAAATAAAGAGTCTTAATTCTCAAATGAAAAAAAAAATTTTTTGACATACTTATAATGCGCGAGCATGTCGCTCCTGGAGAAGCACTGCGTGAAGCAGATGCAGCACTGGAACAGGTCCACGTCCCCCGGCTCCTTCTTCACCTGCACGTCCAAATCGTTGTCGCCCCGGAACATGAAGTCCACCTCCTCATTCAAAACCTCCAGTGGCACTTCAGGCTTGCTATCCATAACCTTCACACCCGTACTCTCCGGCAACCTGTTCATCAACATCTGCCATTCATCCATCTTTTCTTTCTTTTTCCTCCCACGTTTCTGTATCTCTCCGTTAGTGCTTGGCTTCCGACCCTTTTTCTTCTTTTTTAATGATACAAGCGATAAGTTGTCATCACTGTCTGACGCAATCACTTCGGGAGCGTCGCAGTGGTCAGATTCTATTTGCTCAACATTCTCCTCTTTAACTTCTGTTGGTGTGAATAGTTTTGGTTCAACTTTTACCTTTACTTCTACATCCGGGTAGGTTTCAGGAGGGTCTGGCTCAGTTGAGAAGTCTGTCTGTGTGCTTTGTTCACATTGGGTCGGTTTTAATGGCAATAATTCAGATGGAAGCGGGATTCTTGGTTTTGTGAAGGTGAGATCAATGGAGGTGTCATTTAGTGTTGGATCTACTCGTCGCAACATATTGTGTAACCTGAAATTACAAAAATGGCACATTAAGTTTATAGTGTAGTGTTCCTATTTAATTTTAAATAACAACAGTAAGTTTTGAATATTTTAAATATAAATCAATATATTTCACTGACTTGTGTCAACTGTGACTGAATCAATATTTTCTTTGATGCTATAATTAATAAATAGATGTTACGTTACTATCACAACAAGCTTCAATAAAATTTAATCATTATGAAATAAATTGAAATATAAACAAATTAAGAGAGTAAGACAATTAATAAAAAGAGTAGGCTAATGATCAATTCCTTTGAGCAAACAAATTATTGCCTTATATAAAATGCGAAATTATAGAGCATGTAAATTTACATGTATATATCAATAGAGGAGGAATAATTGCTGTCGGCAGCAGTGGATTCTCAGCACATTAAAGCCGTGGAATGAATAATTAAGTGTGGGAAACTAACCTGTGCTGGGCCTCGATCGCCTCGTTGCAGAACTGGTACAGATCGTTCACCTTGCAGCTGCAGCGGTCGCACACCATCTGCGGCAGCCGGTCCAGCTTCCGCACCTACCGAAAACACCAAAACACTCAGTAAATTAGGTTAAAACAACAAACGAAAACGGCAATAACCAATAACTACAAATTACTTTGATCGGCAAGTACAACTCCATCTTCAGGTACAGAGCGTTCCCCTCGTCGAACAAATGGTTGTTAACGTATTTAGTTGAACAACATAATCGGCATATCGGCTCCATAATTTGTGTAAAAAGATTTTTATGTAAACGCTACGATGTTTATGCCTTGGCGAAGAAAGTGACAGATAGCTCAGCCATTTGTCAAATATTGACCTTCCACCGTCGGTGTTGCCAAGTATAGCAAGAGTCTGATTAGAGACCCGAAATATATTTTATGTAGTATGTATAGGTAGAGCCATATCGACGAAAGGGCAGCGGGTGGGCGGGCGCGGAGATGAGGGCGGAGAGCCGCTGCGCCAAACTTTTGATTAATGAACACACAATGTTTGTGAAGTTAACTTACTTCAGCGAAATTGCAGATATTCAAAACATTGAAACTTTGCAAACGGATTGATAAGAGTTACTGAAATTATACGATTAGTTAAAGCTTCCATATCGTTTAAATTGTAAATATTATGGTTATTAACGGAAAATAATTATGGTAGTTATCGATACCACAACACAGGCAATGTTAACGTTAATATATTTTATTATAACGGCATGTTTACAAATAGAAGCTTGCCCTACCAAAAGTAAAGATTAATAAGTATAGTATAGTAGTAAAGAGAAAGCAAAATGGCACGACTGTTCATCTATAAGGAAACAAGCTTTTTTATTTTGTTGTTAATAAAATTACCTACGTCATTTTTGAATTATTAATAGTAGCATTTTTATTTCATTTGTTTTAACTGATTTGAAATTGTTTTCTAACTATTCTGATAGATGGCGCTAGTAGGCTCCATGTCGATAGCTGTAAGAACATCAAGAGAGAAAATATTTTGTATATCAATGGAGAAAATACTTAATTGAATCCTAAACAACACAATAGCAGAGTTTCATTAACAAAAAAAGAGATCATGAGATAAAAGTCGTATTTTACATAACAATAATAAAGTAATTAATACAAAATCAGCTGCCCATAAGGAACTACACGAGTGAATACTTTTCGCGCGATAGTCTGCGATAAAAGTGTCGCCTGGCACTTATCTTTATCGTGCTCCTTCAACAAATAAAGTGTAAAAAACGAGATAAGGGCAAGGTACAATTGTGACCAAAGAGCACATTTATGCATTTCTCTCATGAAACGTGTTCACATAAATATATTTTTGAACTTTCGTTTGATTGACACAAAATCACAAGTAGGTATTTTAGACATTAACACTTTGTAAAAGTCGCAATAAAAAGTCAAGTCATAAAAATATTTTAGTCTGAGATAAAAATTAAACTTTAGAACTAAGGCGAGCTAGATTAATTAGATACCATCTGTGTTTCGTAGATCATAATATTATTAATAATATATCTTCCCGCTGCAAGTTAAAAAAGATGAAATACGTTAAGAAGAAGAAGGCAATTATGAAACCTACGGCCAAAAAAAAAATATATCTGGTGAATTCTGGTACTAATACAGTGGTACTAATACAGTGGTATTAGTACCAGTAAGACTAGTTATCTTATTTAGTTGTAACTTGTTCTTCTCAGTACTAAATATATCAAACAACCTACAGCGATAAGACATTTTCTCGAAGCAGGTGAATAAAGAAAATATGTTTTTTTCATTCAAATCTAAACCTAAGTTTCTTTTTCGACTTATGTATGCACTTAATCTACCAGTTACATTGTAAAGAGTCATTGACCTTAGGCTTTTCTCACATTTTTTTTCTCTTTCGTGGCGTTTAACTATGTTAACCACTCATTTATTTGGATTAGAACATAATATTATGAAATTGAATGATTTCAGTAAGTTGTAATAGTGTTAGTTACAGAGTAGGCTCAAGTCCCCAGACTTGAGCCTACTCTGTGACTAACACTAACTAACACACATGAGAATATACCTAACTTTTGTAATAATATGAATGTTTTATGGTGGTAATCTATTCATACTAACGTAATAAAGCTGAAAAGTTTGTTTGTTTGAACGCGCTAATCTCAGGAACTACTTAAAATGTACAGGTTAAAATTAAAAATATATTTTTGCGTTGGATAGTCCATGAGTCGAATAACACTGTATGTGTCCGGAAACCAAACACAAGGACAGAGTCACGGGCGGCTGCTAGTAGGAGACATATCCCCTCAGCTCATTTGAGGAGAAGATGGGGATTTTGAAAAGCAACGTCTGTGGCCCTTGTGTTATTTGTTTAATCAATGGGTGTCGATGATCAGATTATAAATATGATAGCTCATTTAAGCATTTGTAGAGTTCATTTGATTCGGAGTCATAATGAACAGTTCACTGTTGATTTACGACTTTAGAATGAGTTGTTGTGCAAATAATAAATAGTAAAAAAATATATTTCACGCAATAGGGACACTGCCTGTTTAATTCATCTCTCTAACCAGGAGACAAACCGGCAATGAAATTATTTATGCCACTAGGTATGTAAGTTAGTAAATTAAGATTGTAAGTACCTAATATCGTTACTGCACGATATCAAAGATTAAGATAAGGATATTGTTTTGCAGATATTGGCTGTAAAATACTGACTGTTAATGGATTATCGAAAAATAAGGTCGCCCAGTACCTACATAGATACAGAATGATGTACCTACGGGGGAAATATTTGTCGTGTGAAAACTTATCAGGAACAAGTTTTTTGATAACGAAATGGGCTCAGGTGTGGCCGGTGAGCCATATCAGCAGTTCACGAGCTTACATTTAACGAAAAAGAGTAATAAAAATATTGATACAATTTGACACAAAGTTCGACGGAAAGCCACACCTTATATTACTGTTATCATTTTTTCTAGATATTTTTACAAGTCCCCAATCCAAAGATCACAACGGGACACATATCAAAAACAAAAGGTTTAATAACTTTAACCAACAGAACATTATTCTGCCAAATGTTTTTGTTACACCTAACCTACCTATCGATATTCTCATTCGCCGATGAATACAGAGCCAACTAAAGAAAAGCTTTGTAGGACTCATAAATTTTAATGACTCTAATGTTGCTTTAAAATTGGTGTTCGCTTCTGCCTGTGAAGCTTTCCGCAGTCAATAAAGTCCCACATGAGGGGGTCGTTGACCTCTCCCGGACGGAACACACCGTTGCAAAAACGTCACAGGACTTCATGGGAACCAAAAGTCCGTTGATAGCATAGTAGGACTAAAGAATCCTCAGGTGTGTCACTGTAAAGTACGTGTGTCTTCAATCTTCTCATTCAGTTTTTTGGACTGTCTTTTTCTCTTGTTCGTTGTATGAATTTAGAATTTAAGAGTCTCCTTCGAGTGGAAGTTCCACAAAGCTCTACCTCTCTTGTTGTTAAATTAAATCAACTTGTTATAAAATTGAGTAATTCACTTAAAATAAGAGCCAAAATTCTAGCATTCAAAGCAGAGAAGCAAGGAAAATCCGAGGTAGCTGACAGAATTTTTGCTACGGTTGATTTGTATTTCAATCTTTTTTTTTCTTGCTAATGAAGCAGAAGGTAATTTCGGCTACGTTATTCCATCTGAACTACGCCACTATGCCATTCTGTTCTGTTCTTCGAAGCAGAATGGCATACTTACTCTTCAATATTACGGCGTGTTGAGCGTAGCTTTGAGCTTGAGAGGCTTTCGATGGAGAAGCCTGCACGAAATAGATGCTCAAGGCCGTAACATATGTACCAGATTGTCAAATATAATGGCAGCGTGGCAGTTATGTAAGGTCAAGGCGGCAACAGTGGCTCACTTTTTTTTAGGACAGCTCTCTCTTTATTTGTAGTAGTGTTAGGAAGTTACAAATAGGACTCGTACGTAGTGTATTTAATCTATTTTATATTTTTTCTTGTATTTTGTCCAACCGATAAATGAAAAAGGAGATAGAAACCATTTTTTAAAACAAGTTCCACTGAGCCACTGTGTACCGGGGGTCGGGTACAGTGAATATACCTTTAGTTCACAGTGAATCGGGTAGGTACACAGTGGATCTTCAAATATAAATCTAAAATAAAATGCAATTTTAAGTTTATTATTAAGTTTAATTACTCAATAGGACTTAGTACCATGTACATTTTAATCATCAGTCTTTTAAACCTTAACATAAATTTTCTCAGTCATAATAATTTAGGTAGGTAATTTCACTAACTTAAACATAAAATGACATTTTCAGTGCCTGCCAACGCCTCAGAGTTGTAAAGGGAATGCCCGTAATTTGGAAAGATTTCCTCACACTCATTCAATTTTTTATATTTTTTAGAGCTTCTTTCATGTCTTCAGCAGTATGATTCCCAATTTTACGGGGCTTTACAGGACGTGGCATTCTGAAAAAATATAATACATGCTCAACGGACAAACTTATAACATCGTATTAATACATTTTGGTTAGTTATAACAAAAGATGTAAGATCAATTTATATTTCATATCTGAAATGAATTTCAATACAGTACACAGTGGCTCGTGATCCACTGTGTCCTCAAGCGGTCTGATCCACCTAGTACTTGGCCGCCATTTTTAATTGATGACGCACCACATGCCACGTTATTGCTTGTTGAGAGATGGATTACGCGTCAAAGCAATCTCATTTATACATAGTTTTGATCAGAAACATTGTTTTATTAATACAGCAAAACTGTAAGGCGTAAAAACAAAGTATATCTTACCTTAAATTGCAAATTTTCTCCGGTAAAAACGTAAAATGTCTCACATCACGCCATACGGTCGCGGCAGCCGCAACTTGACTAGTTTATACTTGTTCGTATCCCGAGAGCTTCCGAGGAGTGAGAGAGATGTATAAATATCTGTGCTACTTTCGCTCTAATGGCGCCTGCGCCACTGTTCCCGCTATAGCCACTGTTGCCGCCTTAACCCTACCTACATAAAAGCCAATTTGGATGGTTATAGGTTTATTAGTTTTTTTCTTTTGTTTTCCGATTTGCAGCCTGTGTAAACATACAATCTATGTCTCCACATGTGTAATGTGTATTGTGTATGTCTCTTGAGAATATGTATCACCTACGGATACGAATATGTGTCACTCGACAAAGTTAATAAATACAGTCGTAAACTTTGTCGTCATTAAGGTTTTGTTTTGGAAGCCTTCTGAAGTGTGTTTAACACGACCTAGCAAGTAGGTACATTCTTTTTTGGCATTGCAAGTTGCATGAATGAGTGATTCTAAACAAATTTAAGTATAAATTGCTCAGTTAATATCTTAGGGTCTCACAAGTGTTCGTGATAACTCTGACTTTGTGCACGTCGTGCGGTGTCTAGAGTGCGATTTAGAAGGGTGAATTCTTACTTATTGTAATACGCTACGAATACACAATCCATTAATCTGTTGATACCATGTATGTCCTACGAAAGCCAGACATCACCCAGCTCGTATAAACACAAGTTCAATAATCAACAGACGCAACCTTGAAACATTTGATAAACATGAGATGAAAATCGATTCTACAAACTTGAGAGTCAACTTTGCAATTGAGTGAAACGAGCGCCACATACGCCGGTGAACTCTGGCTTAACTTTAACCCACATAACAAAGTTCAATGTAAACACAATACGGCAGAAGTTTTCGAAGTTTCAGTTCACGGCCGCGCGGCGACCGAGCGCCGCCCACCCTCGGCTCGACTCCCCCTTCTGAACTTGCCTCAACTCGAGTTAATGCCTCAAACTTCGGCCGCGATGACAGACGACGCCGTCGTGAACTCCGTAATCCGTAGACAGCCAACTTTTGAAAAAAACTTTGATGAATGAATGTTTTTGGAAACTTTTTATTAGGTACTTGTATTTCGGTTTGGAAGGATTCTAGGATAGGAGGTATACCAACAGCTGCTCTTTGCATTTCACTGGGAAAATTAGATAATACGAAACGACTATGATGTGTAGCACAGACCAAAAAAATACGAATTCCATGTAAGTGATATTGTGAACCAACCTTTATCTATTCATTTTGACTGTATTGTAGTCTTTATTTTATAGAGTAGGTAACATTTCTCAGTCTGTTGACTGTTGGTCCTTCGACACCTTCATTTTTCTTAAGGCACAGTAAGCAAAACGTGTTTTTTATGTGATAGGGAGGCAAACAAACAACGGGTCACCTGATGATTAGTGCCAATCACCCTTGCCATAAGACATCAACAACCGCACAAGGGTGGCAGATGTGTTGCTTAACTTTAAGACTCTATACCCCAAACAGAGTTGGCGTCTTTACTCACCAGCAGAAACATCGCACAACCGTTACGAAGTGCTACTTCATTGTGGTCTTCTGTAAGGAGGTACTTTCCCAGACGAGCGGCTCGTTCGACAGGAAGTTTCACTAAGCTCTACCTGTCTTAAAATGTCCAGCAGTGACCTGCGTTATTATGCCAATGATGATGATGATGGATTCATTTAGACTTTTGGACAGGAATATAATTTTGTGACGATTTGGAGATTTGTGAATTATTATTGTATTCAATTTATTGCAGTTTATTAGCTTTGGACTGTTATACATTGCATTTGCTTTGCGATTGCTTGTATAGGTCCTACAATATGTTTGAAGTTTTCGAGTGCTTGTATTACACCTGTCTATAAGTGTTCCAGTTAGCGCACACCTCGAGCCTTATCAAATGACACCGTTTGATATGCGTCTTTGTCACCTTATCTATCATGTCGAAATTCTTCCACGTATCACGTATCCTAGTTGACTTCTGCGTACCATTATTACAATATAATTTGAAACAGTCTTCAAGCCTTTACCCCAAACCGCTGCGATATTTTTGAACACGGGTTATTACAATATCCCGCTTCTTCGAATGTTTATACAAATAGTGCAACGTTGTTAACTGGCTAATTTAGCATCGGGAGGTTTTTATCGGGCACGCCACGAGCGGCCAGCACCGGCCGCATGGTACCATAATTATTAATGTTAATGTTTGTGTTGTGTATGGTTACGAGAATAGTGTAATTATCTGTCACCGGCTAGATATAACGTAATAAAGGTGTATCTCAACTGTAAACAATACAAGCAGTGATTGCGATGTCGTGGCAGGCAGCAGATAGCGGCGCGGAGGCGGGCGCCCCGGTCGCCGGCGGAGTCGCGGCGGAGTTGCTGCGTGCTGAGCTGGCACCAGCTCCCCGGTGCCGCTCAGCCGCTTATCAGCGATGCCTTGCCGATTGGTGGAGTCGAGTGTTTGCGCGACTGATACGCACCGCGGGGACCAATCGATTTCCCGTGCCGTCGAATCTTATCACAATCATGGTGGACATTCGTACCTCGTGTCAGTCCTCTGATATGGTATCTGGAGATATCATCGAAAGTATAAATATGGGCCCATCAATCGATCGGGTCTCTATCGAACTGTGAGCTGTGATTACGATTGACAGTGCGACTTGGCGTGTTCAGTGATTTTTCCTTTTTCTGGGGCTACCTTTTTGAGAGCTTCCGTACTCCCTTGGTTTGTATGAGTGTCGTTCCTCTAATACTTGTTCTTGATACTTTTATAATCCATTGTTAGAAAGAAATCATATTTCGTATTCTTGTTACTGTCGACGTGGCAGATAACGCTCCGTCGACAGTTAAATTCAACCATTAACTTCCTTAATCCAAATTGAGTATAACTAATTGAGCAAATGTTAAGCAGCTGAGCTAGTGTCCCTGTTAACACAAAATGATAATGATTACGTAACAACATATGGTGGTCGACGGCACATGTGTTTGTACGTTTCATGTGATTCGTAGGTCGCACACTCATAACTTGGTTAAATTATCCTCTACATATTCCATCATTAAATTGCCAGTACATTCGCTACAGAGCTATGTAGGATCGTTGACGCGACAGGGAAAAGCGCGGTGCTCTTATCAGAGAACGTTAGCCGCACCTTTTTGAGTGGTGATAGCGAGTTGCGTGACTCCACTTCGAGCGCGCGCACTTCGATTGTCACACAGAACTAACATATTCTACGTTATTCCATGATTTTATTAAACAATCTTACGTTTTTTTTTCCAGAGCGCGTGGCTACTTCGTCTCTAAGGCTTCACGTCTGAGTTGGACAGGGGATCTTGACAGTTTGAAGTCGTATGCTGCCAGATCTATCTTTCCAGCTCACGCGTGTAGCCGCTCTGCTACACGTCACATGTGCCTTGATTGGCATACATCACCATCTTACTATATGAGAGCTCTGAAGAAGACCAAAGCGTGAAGGATTAAGTGGAGGTGTGATCTCTTCACTTTTTATGTTTAAAGTGAGATTCAACTCCTCCAACTTAACCCTGAATCGCATTTTCGACGCAGACGAGGAGAAGAGAGAATTTTATATCTTACCGATTTTTTTATTTGTTAATAAAAATAATATCAAACGTTTACATGTACTTTTATACTTATTTATTTTATTAAAATGCAGAGATTTTTTCATCAATTGTTTTATTTATTCTAATTATCATATAGCTAATAAAGTAGACATTAAAGAATACATTGAATTAACACATTCATTCGCTGTGATAGTAAAATAAAACCTTAATACAATACGCATGACACAACAAAACCCAGACGAGTTAAACTTTGGCGCCACTGTGTGCGGAGTATTATGAGAGACCCGACGCACCCAGACTAGTCCGAAGTGCATCGCAAATCACTTTAAAAAAATCACAACACCCAAAACAAAAAATGGGCAAAAAAATGTTGGTAACACCGGTGCGCTAAAAAAGCTTGCAAACTTCACGCACCTAACCTGCGCTGGACATCGACTCGTCCGTATCTCTAAACTCTGGGAAAATGTATATTGATTTTTCAAAGAAAAGTCAACCGATGTAACAAAACACCGTTCGTGAAGTGTTTATACGCGTATAGAAGCGCCGCGGTCGATGTGCAGTGTCGTCGAGATGGTGCGACGGTGTTCTTCGTCGCGTTTTGAGTGAGATCGGAGAGAGTGTTGCGTCGCTCGGCCGACGGCCCGGAGCCCGGCCGCGGCCAGGGCCTGGGCGCGCCATGGACGCCGGCGCTGCTGACCCGCTGCGAGCGGCCAGGCCGTGAGTATCGCGTCCTCAACTCCCGCTCTCGGCAGGGGCGCTCCGCCCGCGGTCTTACGTCGCAGGATTATTTCGGTCCCCGTGAGCCCGTGCGAGGTTGCGAAACGTCCCGTCCGCGCTCGGTTCTCGCTCACGGCGGACATTCTCTCGCTCGTGCAGCGTCACGGCCCCCGTCGCGTTGCGCCATTTCGAAACGGTCGCATCGTCCGCGAGGCGAGCGCGGCGAGGACACGGCGACGTCGCCGCAGCGCGGGCCGCGGGCAGGGCGCCGCTGCCGATAGCGATCTCGCGGCGCGGCGGCCGAGCGTGACCGCCTCCGCTCGCGCTGACCAGAGCCACCCGTGTATGAATGACTCGGGCGGCCGGGATCGTAAATCAGACTCGTGTTTACAGTTTTTGCGGAGCGCACGAAACCTGTCGCGCTGCCCTTTGTCTGGGCGGTGCGACGGGCGCGGGCTCCGGCCTCGGGCCGCCGTGGCGCTCACGAGCCGCCCGAGTGAATTATGCCTACAATAGTTGCATATACGCCATGCACTACACATACCTAACGTACGCGCCTACATATCTATAGCTATGTGCAGTGAAGGCTGCGAGTACCTACCTACTCAAACAAAGCATTTTGCCCACAAATCCATACTGGTGGCCTCACAGAGCCAGCTTTTGCGTTCTTTGTGAAATTTCGTGCGACACATCTGCAGGGGTGATGTCATGTTGTAAATAGTGGATTCAAAACATCTGTGATTGTCAATTGTTAATTTTAGTGTGCATTTTGAGGTTAGGTTGTGATTTGAGACTGGATGGTTGCACCTAAGTGTGCTCAGGGACGAAATAGTGAGAAGAAGCATTCCATTAGAACATTGTGCTATTTTTCAGTGCTCAGTGTGTGTGATACAGCAGTGTGTGGACATAGTGAGAGTGGCTGGGAGCGGTGTGTGTGTTTTGTTGTCTCGCTGCAGTCAAGTTTATTGCTCATTAAACAGTGTCATTGAGCATTGGATGTGATTGTGGTTCAGTCAGACTGAAGGAGGCTTGGAGGCTGTTGCTAAGATCCATGTGAACACCGGCAGCCTCATGATCAGGTGAACTTTCATGTAATCTTGTAACAATTCAACACATTGGTGGTATTCAGCAGTTTTAGAATGCTTACTAACATGTAATACAATAAACATTTTCAGAGAAAGAATAAAGGCAACTTAACTGAAATATACATTCAAATAAAACATTAAACAAAGCCAATTGCTTGATAATATGAATTTGAATAGCAACTCCTTAATTATAATAATTATGTTGATGTATTAGTGATGTTTTTGGTAATTATTAATGTCATGTTATTGATATTAAATTAACAATAAATCTGGTTAAGTTGTAAGGCATAAAACAATAATTTATAACATAATAAAAGAGTTATAATACTAACTGTTATCACTGAAAATGGACTAGTAGTACAGGAAAATACCCAATGTCTCCAAGGTTTGCCGTTTCTGTCATAACAATGCTGGCCGCTCAGTGCTGTTTACTGCATAATAATATAATGTGGAAATAGTTCTTGTTCATAATTATTCTTTTGGCTAGGTATTGCCATTATCTTTGGGCCTGATTTATGTTCACTTGCTAATCTTCTGTTGTAAAATTTCAATGATATAGCTAGTCCTTCAATTAATTTATTGATCATTGATTAGAGACAATATTTTGGTATGTTCAAGGTTTTGATTTAAAATTACTGCATTCTACATAATATAATAGGTATATTTTGATGATTATATCTATGCACTTGGTAATTAATAAATAAATGCTGTTAAATTGGAGGTTAGGTACGTACCTATTGCTAATTGAACAAATTCAAGATTGTCAAATGAATTGATTAAAATGCAGAATTACTAAGTTGTAAGCAATGCCACTTTAGGGAAATGAGCAAGTTAAGTGTTTCATACATTTACATCAGAAAAACAGCAACTATACATTTTGCAAGAGAAATACATGGTAGGGTAATGGAATTGAGTTACAAACGAAATGAAACAGTTGTTTGTGAAAGAATTTGTAAGAGGATCCGCCATTGATTTGTTGACAAACATTGATTATGACTTTATGTTTATTATGTGCAATTTAACATACTTCAGGTGTTTTTTTCCATATAAGCAAGAATGAAATCAATGCTTGTTCTCACCAAGCAATCACCTGCTATGCATTGTCTAAATTATTTTACACACAGAAGAATATCTTTGGAAACCAGTCCGTTAATATTGTGATGGAGATATTGGCTGATTAACCATGAATGCTTTTATGAAATATTATTTTATTTTAGATACTTCATTACACCTTAGATTAATAATTATAGGGGAAGTAAGTCAGGAGACATTGCTTTTTGCTTTTGCAAAAAAGCAATTAAAGCTGTCTTGAGAAAAAAGCTTTTGCATGTGCAATAGATACCAGAGCGCTAGACTGAATACTGAATGAATGAATGGTTGCAATTGCTTACTTGTTGGAACAGACACATGATATTTTAATAAACAACATAAAAATTCACAGAAAATTATCATGAAAATGATTTGTATAGTTATCTGAAGGTTTAAGAACAATAGGTACTTAACAACATTTGAGTTCAATAAAAACTGCTTCCGTAATACTGATACCTAGTGGGAATTCAAATTAAAGTGACCAATATCCCAATGTAAATTTTTCCATTGGGGATAAATAACAGCTTATTTCCCCATCTTAAGCGATTGTTTAGTTATGAAACCAGATGTGTCATGCATTGTCTTTGTTGTTGAGTTTCATATTGCAACAGTGTGTGATAAGCTATCTTTCATGAAACCTGGGTTGTGCTTAGGGTAGTGGCCTTTGAAGTACTGGCATGTAGATGTACAATGGCAGGATAAAGGTTTTTTTTTAAAAGAAGAAAGAAAGAAAGAAAACGTTTTTATTTGGCACAGAAATTACACAATTTACAAATGTAAAATTACATTTTGTTGTTCTGCACCAAAAAGGCAAACAATAAGTCATCAGACCATAGAACAGATAGATTTGTTGCGTGAAGAATCTCATGAGTGAAAAAGGTGTGAATGATTCAATGATGAATGATAGGCCTGTATGGAAGAAGTCAAAATGTTGGGCGGACCCCAGATAGACTGGAACAGGAGAGGCAAATGATAAGTCATCACTAAAATGGTGCATGTATTGTCAGGATAATACCTATCAGCCTTTTGATCTAACCAAGCTATTATCTTCATTAGCATGTTACAGTGTAATACTGCACATAGGCCTCTCCAGATGATCCATTTTGTTCTAATATATAGGTTAATACCCATTGCAAATGTCTCAAGCTTAGGCTTTAACATGTGGAATGAAAACTGCAACACTAAAGAGTCCTTTTTATTTGGGTTGTTTCTTTACAGTAATACTACAGAATAAACATACATGGCATTGTTTGTGAAATACCAACATTGATAGGTACATAAAGTTTAGAGAGGTTCTGCCATCTCATATAAATTAATAGATTTTAGTGTCGCAAGCCGCTTGTGGGACAAATATGACTGTGGTTATTGATGTGAGAATTGGATATTTTCTTATATACTCCTTGGTCATTGCCCAGTTGTTTAAAAGGTCCTGGCCAAAATTACCCAATTATTGTTGTTTTTGTTATTACAATTTATGGTTGTAGAGTCATTGATCATTACCAATATACCATTTATCTGGACTTATGGTCGTAGTACCTTCTGATTGTCTATTGTCAATACACATTGCATGTGTCTTGCTCTTACAATTTATTCAAAAACAATTTCCCATATTTTTTTTATAGTCATTTCTTTTTTGTTCTTTACAAAATTTTACATTTGAATGATGATGGTTCTCATTAAAAAGTTTTTGCAATTAATATTGTTAACAACCTTATGTTTTGCGGATAAACACTTTGTCTGAATGTATGCAATGTGCACTTTGATACTACTACATTTTATCTACATATCATATTCATATTCTCATTCATAAACAGTTGCTTCTGGTTTGCCTTTGGTTTTTAACATGCTTTTGAATTTGAAGAATGTGTTTGGAATTCCAATTATTTCCTCTCTGAATCTGCTTAGATTTTTCAAGAAAATAATTACTAATTAAGTCTCTTAAAAAAAACTAATAGGAGCGTTATTTAGAGGGCCCCTGATTAAGTCAGTATGCTCTGTAACAAAAGAATGCATTCCTCATCGCAACCCATCTTTCATTTTACACAATTTTACAGTTTCTCTTCCTTCAGCAATGGTTTATGATAATTAATTTTTAAATAGGTATGATGCCTGATTAATTTAAAAAAAATCTCACATTCTGTTAAATTCTATCTTTCTAAATATGCGTGTGTAGGTGTTGTTTCAATGAATTTTAGGTAAAAGAAGATTGATTAATTCCCTCAAATCCTCTCTTGCTTTTGATGCGTTTGAAGCATGTTATCAGAATACTAGTTTTTTCAGTTATTTATGGTGTGGCTATTTTTTTTGTACGAGTAGTTAATCCTGCAATAAATTGTCAACGTATAACTACAAGTTTTCCCAGTAAATATTTCGGTATTGAACACAGCCTCGCGTGGCATTGTGTATGAGCTGTGAGTTAACTATACGTGACTCAGTCAAATGTTTCCGCATGTAAATTGATCCAGCTCTCGGAGGATAGACATTGACCTGTGATCCTAAAAATATAGGGTTGCCAATTTCATGTAGCACTTCAGAAAAAAAATCTAGTGTGAATTGTCATAATGGTTTGGACTAAGTACAATACGAAAGACTTTTTATTGATTCAAAAAAAGGAGTCAGATGCTCCTGTTCAGTTTAGAATATTAATTAGAAACCTAAAAGCCTACAATCAATACGACACCGTTTCCCCTCGATCGAAAGGAGCTGAAACGAACAGACCCCAACCGTAGCGAAATGACCTTGGGTTCAAGTACAGTACCAGGTTACCTACACGTACATTATTAATCACTGTGGGCCTCGGTACACTTGTGTAACGTACACCCATCATGCAGGCCGACCGCTGGGGTTGAGTACGGTGAAATGCCAGATAATTACACACCAGAAAGGAATATAATGTTTCGTAATAGCCGTTTCGAAAATCATTTTATTCAAGACTCGGAAACTCCCCCGTAGTCCGTCTTGGGACTGATGGTACAGGCAAGCGCAGTTAGAATTAGATGTTGCATCGGTCATATTCGACGCTAATGAAAAAAACTGCTTTTAAACTAAAATAATGTTAAGAGCTCTAAATAAAGATTGTCTTCATTAATTTCTAAATTATGTAAAGAGGCATGTTTTCAGAGATATGCCTAGTGTCTGTTGTGTAGAAAACAACTAAATATGTTTGTATTGACAACTAGGTACAAGATTGAATTTAATGTTTTTTTTACTTTCGTAACCTATTTATTTTTAAGCATTTTTTACTTGCTAAGTACATATTATTATACCTTTATTTATACTTGCCCGGATTGCAAAAGACGCTTGGTTCGGATCCCGCCGAAGCCAACTGGGATCGGATGAATTTTTTTGTTCATAATTTATGTTTTTTAACTTTTTTTTTTGTTATTTTAAAGTATGGTCAGGTCTCGGTTCAATGAGGTTTGCGACCGCCTGTACATAAGTCAGTTACGGCCTACGCGTCCTCTCGCCGGTGGCAATTAACTGAGCAATGAACACCGCTCTCTGTTGCACCAGACTGGAAATACATACTCACGCCGCGCCCCATCTAACTTTATGCGTCAAGCCTTGCGGCCGGCGACAATGGTTCGACCCAACATGTGCTAATAACGTCCAGCGTTGCCTTCGCAAATGAAGCCTCGTCTAAGCCTTGGTCGACATCGTACATCACTTATTATGTCTTTTGTTTGACGATTTCCTGGTTCGTTGGTCGGATTAATTAAGATGGTCATCATATTAAGGCAGGATGTTTAAGATGAATTCCAACTATTCTATTTGGAAGTTGCAGACCAGAAGCATACTCTACTTATTTTATCTTGATTTGACTTCGAGTAGTGGCAGATCAAATGGTTTCGACTGTAATAGTTTCTTTTTTTTGCCAGAGGTTAGTTTTATTCTCATCGAAAACACATAGCTTAGTTTAGGATCATAGGACCAGACGTACGCACCTCCCGCTTGAGGCTGTTCAATGCACTTTATCTGAACCATCTAAGAGTTTAGCGAAACAACAACTGGACACATTCCTAATTCCTTTCGAGGTACAAGATTCTGAACAGTAGTCGTGAGTCGCAAGTACATCGCACGATGTTGCGCCATGCAGTCTCCACGTTTCGCCGCCATCTTTCAAAATGAAGTCCGTTGCAACACCTCCGGCGCACCCCAGGTCATCTAACTAAATTATTCCACTGTCCATCACCATTGACGATCTGCGAGTATGTTGTACTCTACATCCTTACAGAATTACCTTGTTGCTTGCTTTTTGGTCTAAAACATACAAAAACAACTCATTTCTAGGCAGATTTAATGTTGTGTTTATATTGTCGTTTGATGTTTATGAAAGTAAATAAGGAAGACATCGTCAAAAAAATTTTCCGACGATCCAGGAATCTAACCCAGGACCTCGATACCACGGCCCGGGACGTAAACCACTAGACCATGGAGGCGTTAGATCATCAGATTATCTGTTTAAAGTTGATCTAAGTTTATCCTATTTTAAATGATGTTTGTGTTTACGTGGCTCATTACTGCGTCTGGAAACCCCGTGCCATGCGCCAGGGGTCGTGGGTACACGTGGGTGGACAGCTCTCGTGTTTGTTCAGTCTGACCGCTCCATAATTAAGTGTCTATGTATTTGTCGTCCCTTTAGCAGTCCAGGTTAACATAACATTCGCGATCGGGCTAATATTGCAAGAAAATCAATATGTTCTGTTTTCTTTACTTGTGTTTGTGCGTGTCGTAAGGATACATACTTCAAAAAAATATTTCTTCCAATGTTCATAGAGTCGGCTAGGATGTTTTCAAATTAGGATGTTTAATGCCTTCCACACTCAGATCGATGATAATATGGGAAATACTGGAAGTGAGTAAAATTCGGCCCTTCCTCCATTCTCACGAAAGACCAAAAGAAACCTTAAGCGAATTGTCCGACAAAAATATTTTAAAATAACCTGTAAACTATTTTGCTCTTTTGGGCAATAGGGTGGTAAAACATGATGCTAAAATTCGTCGCCGGCTCCTCTTCCACTAACTCAAATAACTTGTTAGCCAGCGTGCTTCCACAAAGGCTTTCGACATACCTTTTTATACGCATACATGTATGTAGCCTTTTGTACAGCGTCATACTGGAGCGATATGTACGCAACGAGAGTTATTTGGTCTATACTAACACTATTCAGGAATACAAAAACGTCGATTTTGTTATTTACTTACACGTTATTTTTTTGTTGATATTTATCAAGTAGTAAAAGAGTATTTTGAAAAATGTACCAGGATTAACGTCTGACATCCTAACGCCTAACCATTCAAAATCTTTCCCTATTAAAGAGCGTCTTCGCCATTTCCCAATACGTATTACATTCTTCATATTCCAACAATTCTTACTCGCGTCTGCCACACTCAGTAAGTCTGAGACTCCACCTAAACGAAGATGTGTCATGTAGCCAATAGGATTTCAATGTTGAGATGGTCACGTGTTTGTGCTTTAACCCTATTCGCTGCTTATTATTCATCTACGCTCCGCTCTGCACAACTTTGGTGCAGTCTCAGCCTCAGGGAGCATTTCCACATAAGCTGAGCTGAGCAGAGACGTGTATAAATTGACCAATCACATTGCTCAAAATACACACCTCATCTCCGCTTCGATTTTGATTGGTCAATTTTTACACGTCTCTGCTCAGCTCCGCTCAGCTTATGTGGGAACGCACCCTAACCATGGCACAATTGTTCCGCTCTCGCACGTGCGCCAACCCTACCTTTGACATTTGGCATCCTCGTATCGCACCTAAGCAGTACCTACGTAGCTACCACAAGCAGGGATTGCTATCCTTACGAAGATATCTAGATTAACGCTCAAAATCACTCTATTATTTACTACATGAGCGTTTTCGCCATTTTCGCTAACGGATTACATTCTTCAATTCCAGCATTCCCAACTCGCGTCTTATTGTAGAACACTAGGCCCAAAACGCGACCGAAGTTCGGCGTGCGTGACACACGCAATGCATTTTCTATAAATATAACGCGACGTATTTTCAACATGGTGTGTCAATCATTTTAATTATATACATTGCAGGCGCAATCACGCCGAACTTCGGTCGCGTTTTATCGGCCTAGTGTGTTTCGATACAAACACTCTGTAACCATGTCACAATGGTTGCGCGCGCGCACGTGTGCCAACCCTACCCTTGACATTTGACATGCTCGTATCGCACCGACGGAGTACGTATCTACTACAACTGGTGGGATTACTATCTGAACATTGTTTTCACTCGTATTGTAATCAAACAGTTTCAGATTTATTTAATTAATATTTAATTGACGGCGGATTGTCGCGGTGTACCGATTAATTCTCGGACATACTGCGGTTGAGAATATCGACCGATGTATTTATAGAGTGGGGTTGTTCGTATGATTTAAATCTGTTAATTTGACTGAAAAAGGATACGTGAAGCTTGCCTCGTACAAATAGTAAGAAGGGAGCAGAGTTTTTCGTTTTGCTTATCCGGGATACATTACTGGAATACTGGTCTTAGATGTCACATCGCATCTTATCGCAGTTACAGCATAGTGAAACGTACGTACAAGTCAAACAAAACAATGCCACAGTTTTCTGCTGTCGGTGCAAATGTATGCCTCAAATTACAATAATCGCGGAAGCGCGCTCCTTGATACATGTCCTAACGTTGAGGCAAGTGGCATGTTTAATTGCAACGCGGTAATGTGTATTAAGCTGATGACGTAACACCCTTGACGGTGACGAGTGACTTAATCGTTGTTGTAATTTTACTTTCGCGCGGTCGGGTAAAAACTTGCGACTGCAGTCCACCATCGCCGGTCCGAACTGTTTTGCAACGTACTTGGCAAATAACGTTACGATCAGCGTTTTGTTATGTTCGGAATTGACAAATAAGTTGAGATAACTGGTGAGTTTTGTGCGGAAGTAGACTTGTTAAGACTCGTCAAATCAGCGATCAATGTTTTATAAACTGACACACTGAGCGCAAACAATAAAAATTCGATTAAAAGCTCTTATTACATACCCTAACCTCTTCTTGGTCAGGCCCAGAAACGCCTAAAGGACTTGTCAATTGCATAATTTAGTGATTTTGCAGTTCTGCGTTCTTATTGATTGCATTATGTACTTGTTTCTGTGTGCAGAGATTGGGTTTACAAGTCTTCCTGATACCAAATAAATTTTCAACTTATCCGTAATTAAATAAAAATTGGTAATCTTACCCCTATAGTTGAGGCAAAACCAACTAGTCGTCATTCTTTTCTTGTCATGGGAGCAATGAATCATTCTGTATCGTCATTTGAACGCTTGTTTGATTTCTACGTCGCCTGCTCGGTAGCTATTACTGAAGATATAGGGAGCTACGGATCGACGTGTGAACTATTGGTTGACTGCCAAGGAATCTCCATTGATCAACAGATCAGCCGCACCTACTCGGATCAATTAGAACGGTCTATTAAATAAAGGCGATAATCTTGGCTTAGAAGTTATATTCAAAACCATTGACCCACTGAAATATTGTTAAATCTTTAAAACCTGGTCTAGATTTTAGTTTTATATATTCGACTAGAAAAAAGTAAACTTGGTATAAACAAACTTTGTTAAACGTTTTGGATATTGAAAAATAATGTATTGAATCTCTTGTCGGTTTATTCACTTCATAAACAAAAAATATTCCTGTTGGCCTGATGTTTTGGCTTAGCAACAAAATGTACAGACGGTTTGCATTACAGGAGCCACTGCAACATACGGAATGGCTGAGGCACATCGTAGATGTTAATTCAAACATCACCTAATTACAATTGTTTTTTTTTTTTAAACTGTGTTTTTTTAGGGTTCCGTAGCCAAATGGCAAAAAACGGAACCCTTATAGTTTCGTCATGTCTGTCTGTCTGTCTGTCCTGGCTCGTTCTCCGCCGTTTCTGAACCGATTGCCACGAAAATTGGTGGAGAGATGCATAGTGATAATTCAAGAATTGGTTTTTAAAATAATCGAAAAATAATTATTTTTACCCCCCCTCCCATACAGCGAAAAGTAAATTCGAAAAAAAAATATCGACTTTCCCCATCGTGTGGGGTATCGTTAAACAGGTATTTTTAAATACAATAAAACTTGCCTTGAAACCATGTGGATCAAACACCCCAGTCTCGAGATATATTAATACAAAGTTAAAATTAGAGCGCCCCCTTTAACTTTTGAAATACTATTACAATAATTCTGAAAAAAATGTCCTGTACATCCAAGTAAGTTCTTTCAACGAAAACTATAGCAAAGTCTGTATCATACATAGTTATTTTTATACAACTCGACCAACTTATGAGGTGCAGTTGCCCTTATTAAATGGTGTCTTAAGCGGTCGGGCCATCTTTTAGCTACGGAACCCTTCCATGGGCGTGTCCGACACGCTCTTGGCCGGTTTTTTGTTTATTCTATGATTCTTGGTTTACAAAAACAATTGAATTTTAGTGTTAGTGACGGCAAAGTTTGCGCGGTCGAAGCCGCATGCAGTTAGTTCGTCAAACAATGTTCCGAGTGAATCCTCGGCGGGAAGGGCGGCTGTGAATGTCAAGTGGAGTTGCCGGCAGTTCGTCGGCCTATGCACTACATTTTGCGTCTTATTATCCTCGTTTTACGCAGTTGTGCCTAACTACCTACCAGCCGAAAACTCGGCTTGGCCTCTTTTATGGGCGAATGTCATTTGAACGTCAAAGTGACAAGGTTTTCTTCAACCTCTCGCGTAATTGCGTTGTCATTTTGTTGTTAAAAACCTTTTTCAGTAACACGATGGATTTTTGAAATGGCGTTTCGCATAACTTTGTCTTGAGCTTAGAAATCATAGTCCTGGGATTAGTTCCAAGCGCATAACTCTTTCATATGCAAAGATAAACAAGTCAGGTTTGATCTTCGTTATCACCATCTTCTTGCAGATTCTAGTTTTTCATATCTATTCTTATGAACCAATATTGTCTACCAAGTTTTTGGCTAAAATCTTTTTTTACTTAGTAAAATAAAAATGATGCCGAAAGAGATAAAATGGAGTTTTTACAAGGCAAATAATTCACCCTTTAAGTAACTAAGCGCGTGCCTGCTTTGAGTGTGTTAGGTGAATTTTGAATCGTCCACCGGCGGAGCGTGGGCAAAAGACGCATGCTGTAGTGGGTTGATTAGGTTCAGTTCGTTCAGTTTAGTGCGGGTTCGTATTCGGTTTTCAGGACGAGCGTTAGCCGGGCTTTGTGTAGCCGTGGCCGTCTCGGTTTTCCTCTTCAGGCGATTACCGGCCTTATTCCCACGGCGGAAGGTCGGCCGGCTGTTGCCAGGCCGCCTAGCCTTGCTATCTATATAGCGGTACATAGCGCGTAGTACATACAAGTACCACCTAATTCTAGTACGGCTGGTGTTTTCTGCCGAAGAGCTTGTTGCGAATTTACCTGAATTACTTAAATACTTGTGCGCGGAATATGTAGGCAGTACATGCTACATGTTGCCTTCCAGGTATGTACTGAAATTGAACGCGTGTGAACATAATTTGCGGATACGCAGGGATATTACTTAGCAATAAATCAACCACTGCATGAACTACACCGGGCATGTAAAAAAAAGGATCTTCGACGGGATAAACTTAATCTTGTTTTCTAAATGAATCATCACATAAACTACATAATTAATATCGCGTTTAGTCCCGTTAAATAATATTAGTGATATAATGCAACGCGAAAGTCTAAAATCTTATACCCATCGATAATGTTTATGTTACGGGCAACGTGATTAATCGGGAATTATGAATAAGGGCCGGCCTTTATTAATAATTCCCAAGAGCGTCGGGCAAAGTGATTAATTTATCACTTTGACCGGCCCTTATTAATAATTCCCGACGCCTCGTGGTCCATGTAATAAATCAGTGTTTGAGATGGCTTGTATTTATCACTTGGACCGGGCATTATGATAAGAAATGTTTAAGGGTCACAAAAAAAAAATAACCCTAACCTATTTTAGACCACCTAAGAAGCGGAAGACTAATTTGATGGATATAGGTTAGGGTTATTTTTTTTTATGACCTTTTAAAATTCCCCTAGTCACGAACATAACACACGTTAACGACTTTTCATCTTAAGTAATATTTTTATCAAAATAAAAGTAGGACGTGATTTATATCAATAATTGCTTTTTTCAGTGATTATTTTTAAATTGTTATGGTCAATTGATGTTTCTTTTAACTTTTCATGAAAATATGGTAAGTTTAATTAGATTTAGTTAGCAAAAACACTTCAAATAACCTTTTTTATCACTTTGCCCAATATGGGTTGGGAATTTATCATAATGGCCGGGAAAAGTGATTAATTACGCTATTTTTATCACATTGCCCAATTGAGTAGGGAATTATTAATACGGCCCGGGAATTATTAATACGGCCCGGGTTTATCACATGGCCCGTAACATTTATATGTGAAAGAAAAATGCGAAAGCATACGTCATAAATGCACTGTTAAGACACGGATCGTAACCCTCGTTTTTTGCTAACTCTGCTGAAAACACAGCAGGTGCAATTATTAAATCCCTAGCGTGCCGTGAAAGTCTCGAATGTTTCAGTTACTTCACTCGCATTGGTGAAACTTGTCAAGGTGTGTGCAGTTTTACACTCTGCAGATTTCTACACGAATAACATATGTGCAGTATAAATTAACACTAGAATAAGATATTAAGTTAATCAATCGATACCGTCAGAAAAAACCTAACTCGGAAATTCCGTGTACCGGTAATTTAGTTCTGATGGCATAATATGACATATAAAAATAAAATAAATTCACTATCATTGAAATTACTCTTACCGATTTACATTGCTGCACTTTGAATACAAGAGCCGTAACTGTTTCCCGCCACTATGTCGACTGCGATTTTTCTGTCAGAACCATTATAATTGAACTAATTACTCGAAAATCCAAATTTTGCTGATATACGAGTATATCTTGTTAGTAAATATAATTACAGGCAACAGATCTGCTTACCAGCAGAGTCACGAAACCCTAAAATAAAAACGCACATTATTGGGGTGCGGGGTCTCAGGTTCGATCCCCAGGTCAATGCACTCGGAGCGTGTCATGGGAGATGAGTACACAGGCATTGTTTGATATACGACCTCGGTGCCGGAGCGTTTTCCTGAACCCTGAGATTCCGGAATTAATTTGAATTTTGGTAGGAATTCCATGGGACTCGATTAGTGCTTGCTTACCTTGTTAGAGTTTTTAGATCGGTTTAGTTTTACTTAGCCTAGTTGTGAACAATAATCTGGCCAAAAACTAGAGTTATGTAGTTTTTCTTGTAGGTCTCTACCACTTGTAGCTAGCTTTTTAAACACAAGACGTACCAATAGTGGTATAGTGCTTGTGATCAAATTATCTAGATATTATGTCTATATAACACTTATCGTTTACCCGCTGACCCGAACTCGCGTCATGTTTTAACTATGTCAAACGGCTGACTTTGGTATCAAACGCGATATGCTTTATATTGAAAAAAATAAATAAATAGATTTTAGTATCTGCGCAACGTTTTTTCCTTCCGTAAGAACCTTCTGAAGATAACACTAAAATAAAAGAAGCAATGAGCGATCGATTAAATATTTGCTCGTGGTCTTGCTATAAAGAAAAGGTTTGAACTTATCCTACTACTATTATAAAGTTTGTATGTGTGGATGTATGGATGTTTGTTACTCTTTCACGCAAAAACTACTGAATGGATTTGAATGAAACTTTACCACAATATAGCTTATACATCAGAATAACACATAGGATATTGGAAATTGAAATCTACGCGGACGGAGTTGCGGGCGGCCGCTAGTTTAAGTACATATATCGTCTCTACATTGTTCGTTATCCGCGCGTGCGAAACCACGGGCATCAGATAGTGTTTAATTGGTCCGGCGATTCCATCGATTGTGTCAATGAGGTCACAGTTATCTCGGCAATACCCCTGTGCCTGTGACTCTATTCTATTCTACATCAGACGCAGATACAGGTATACCGCGCCATAGACTCGCAGGCACGTTTGATCATGGTTTCAACGTCACACGCACCTCAGAATTTCCCCTTGAGGCGTGCAAATTCCTTCGTAGTTTGATAAACTTAATCTTAGAACGGCCGTGAGCGACATCGTGTGTTAGGGTTTGATTAAAATTTCGAAAAATACCTACAGATATTGCTTTTGAGGTTAAAGTAATAGTTTACATCAAAATTTTACTTTTAAGAGCAAACCAATGGAGACTTATCATGTTTTTGTATGTTTCTATTTAACCAACCAGCGATACTAATGGTGTCAGCTTCACACGAATGCAAATGAGTTACGAAAATAAGAAATTATTAAGAAATTATCATACAGACACATCAACCAAAGATGATGTAAGAGTCCCATCCAGTTTTCGCACGGATGGGCCTCGCTATGTGACGGCGCTTTCGTGGAAACAACATTTTTCGGGATAGGCTTCTTGCCTATGTTTTTCTGGGGATCAAAGCCTGACACATGCCAAATTTAATCTCGGTTCGGTGTTTGGGGCGTGAAAGGTTAACCGAGTTACTTTCTCACTTATGATATTAGTGCCTATATAGAAGAATGCTTTATATAGAGTCGATACTAATGGTTTTCGTGTAATTTATGTAACACCTATGCTGTGCCGCAATGCTGGAATGTAGGCATAAAATGCGGCGTCACGCGTTTCAGTCGAAAACAATACTCGTTGAATATCCCGAACGAAATATTTTCTGTGGAATATGCAGCCAATTTTTTAACGGTTCTTCCATAGATGAATGAATATCTTTCTCTCATATAAGGTCATGGTTTGTAATCCTGTTGAAATTCCAACACCCGTCTGACGCATTGTTTGACAGTTTTAAAATCAATGTAAAAACATTCAGTCGTTATTGTATTTGTGCACTCCAATACTGTTGTCGTCATGTCGTCCAGGACTCTAGGCCATTTTGCTAAGATTTCGGGCTTAATAACCACGCTTATCAAATATGGCTTGGTATCATGAGCTGGTGCTGTCTTCAGAAAAACCAACACAGTTCTGCCCGACCTGAGAATCGAACCCATGGCCTCGATATCACTGCACCATATGGTTGTGTCTGAAGTCTGCATGCAGTGCGTCTAGCGAGACGCGATGATACGCGAATGACCGCGATGATTGAAAACTTAAAGCAGCTCGCGTTTCCGCGGCGAAAATACTTGAACCACGTCATTCTTTGAAAAAAATGTTTCAAAAATTATCTCGCAGTGCATTGGAACTTCTATCTTGTAATTACCCAATAGGCAATGCCTGTAACCTGTAACCACTAGCGACTTTTCAATAACAAAAACATGCTAAAAGCTATGTAAGTTACATTATTATCTTAATTATAGTGTTACTCTCTTTTTGGGAATCAAGCGTGAATAAGATTTGCATTTTCAGAGTAGGTACATATTTTATGTACTGTATGACCGAGGTCGTATTTGGAGGACCTCCCTATACTTATCGATATCATTTTCTTACGTAAAAATACTTTCTTACGTAAACATTGGCGTTGTTGTAACTTGGCCCTAAAGTAGCCAAATATAAATTATTACCGCGTCCGTAAAAATCTTTATGTAGGCATGTTAACAATTGAACAATTATCAATAATTGGATTACTAACTATTTATTGTTAGCACAGCTTTAGGTATTTCATTATTTTCGGCATTGGTACATCGGTCTGCGACGCCATCTTTGATTTGTACAGTCGCCTGCATTGATATGTATGCACCTCGACTCTTATGACAACGCAGTAAAGGTCATACTTGAATGTAAGTGTATACCATTTTAGTGCGTGTGTCTTAACATGACAATAAATTGTTAAAGCCATAATGCTTGGCACTAAGTTTACCTACACGATAACACTACCTCGAAGTCTCCTATTACTTGCGTGTAAAATCGAGCTCGTCTGTTAATGGATCAGTTTACGATAACCAGTGGCGATTAGGAGCAATTAGAGGAATTAGAATGCAAATCTATTACCGTAGGTAAGCGGGATTTGCATATAATCATCTCGACTGGTTCTAATTTGAGACGGGACCGCGGAATTACCGAAACTCGCGATATATTGCGTCGTTGTTTCAAGGTGTTGACTGTACACGTGTCAAATAATTCACGGTGATACGCTTCAGATATATATATCAAAGTACCTGAGCTTCAAGTAATAATGCTCAATCGTAAATGTACATAGAATCAAATAGATCAGCTCTACACGGGTGCGGTCGTTGGTTTGATTTCCGCAGCAGTTTAGAACATCTGTTTTTGACTCTGGCTGTTTTCAAATTTTAATTGCTTTTATACATGCCATACATTTTTTTATGAACTCAGGTTCATATTATAGTGTTTTAAGAAAACTACATGATAAGCGGTACTTTGCGAAATAATTGTAATACTGAGAGTAGACTGGTGTCCCCTATCGATTTATAAAACTAGGCAAATTAATCCCAGCGGCAGCTTAAAAAGGCTGTAACCCGAGTATTCGGTATCCATTATTATTACTTTAATGTTTCACTACCTTTGTGTTGCTGTTGTAATCACCAAGCGCTTAGGTTTTTAGGCAAAAATCTATCATTAGATTTTGACTAGAATTGGAAGAACGTTTTGTCTAGGAAACCCTTTTCTAAGCTATGACTCTTCTATAGTGATAGTGATAAACATACAATGAATACTTAAAGCTTCAAAGTTATCATAACAAAACATGCGGCTAATCGTCACACATACGCACTTATCAAACCTTTAGTAGGGTACGTAACTACGTATTCGACGGGAAACTTCCCGTTGACCTAAAATCATGACATTGGTATCGATTTGTCGTAGATATTATTTGTTCTCTTAGATTTATATATGCTATGATCATATATTTTTCCTCTATTTACACTATGCTATAATATACCTATTATGTAACATTCATTCAACTCTTCAAAACTCCCGAAAATAATGTGTTCCTAGAAATATTAAATTAAATATTTTTATTTGTTATATTCAATAAACAACCGACCGAGTGATTTATGAATTTCAATAAAATATAAATAAATTTATTGCTTTATAAAATTGTATTTCATATTTCACACTAAGTTATGTTTGCTATTGCAACACTTATGGTAATCTACGATATTTCTTAAAGATGCAAAAAATATTATGTTGAACGATTATTCATCAAACTTCGAATTAATTATGATTCGTCTAAGGAAGCATGCAATTCTGTATTTTTTTTATCAAATTTTATTGAACGCAGATTTTAAATGCGAATTGGGATTTGTCAATTTATGAAAAGGTTTGCTATTAAACTCCCAAAAATGTATTCGGGCCACGGAAAATTATTCGAAAATCCGTTAGTCTCTCAAAGAGCGACAACCATAGTTCACGCTTTCATCCATCCGAAAACTGCCAGTCCACCGTGGCGCTCTTACACAGCACTCGAAGTACATATGTACCTCGTATGTACCTCGGGGCACATACTCGTATGTACATTTGTTATGTGCCGTCCTCTCCGCAGTAAGGCCTGAGTGACGCAACTCGTCCCACGAAGCGACTTGCAAAATCTATCAAAGAAGCCGTCAGTCGTCCAAGGATTATTAAAAAGCCATGAATTACCATACCGCCAAAGTGCAGTGTAGGAATACTAATTAAAGTATAAACCCTGATTACCGAGAGGGTTTCAATTAAATAGAAAATTATAATGACAATTATTAAGATTAATTATTTCTTGATCTTGTACCACTTATAGCTAGCCTCAGTTGATTAGTCAGTAGTTTAGAAATGTGGATTTCTCGTACAATTCTTACGGTTATAGGAGGTACAGTTGTACTAATTGTAATTGCTATGTAGGAATAATCGTTTGCTATCCAATGACATAAAGAACTCAGGACAATTTAAACGTAAATAACCTTTATATTTTAGTTTATATCCCGCATTTCAATCTAGCGACAGCTATGTAGGAGCAAAAAGATTAATGTAAACCGTTTGTGTTTTGATGTATCAAAATTTATTTAATCTCGATAGTTTTCATTTTTATCATATGATCTTTGCTAGTCAATAATACATAGTAAATAATTAAGAATCAGTGTGATTGCACGTATCCCTACAATTAAACAACCATAGGCACTTATCATGTACTTAACACCTATGTTACCTGTGACATGCAATAAACTATTTGATTTGATTTGATTAAACCAAAACATGCCATACGGGAACGCACGCCAAAGTAAAAGGATTGGCAAGAAAGTTCCTGTAAAGGAATCAATTGACTTTTCCGCTGTGGAAATAGTTTCGTGAGATTTGTTTGTGTTCGACATTCAATCCTTATAGTCCAGGAATTTTAGATTTTATCTGCGGAATAATTCCTAGTGAGCTGAATCTTTGTATACACCTTTATTATGATATTGTCATGATGATGTGAAAAATCGACATTAATATTGTGCCGGCTTAAAAAGTTATAGGGGTCCAAACGTCACGAAAATCAGTTTTTCGCAAATATCTCGTGATCTATTGCTCAGAGGTCAATAATGATTTCATAAAAGTTGTTTGTCGTAAAATTGTCTACAAAAAAGGTCTCCTGCATTTTTCTGTAGAATTAACCGTTTTTGAAATAGAGACTAGAACGCACTCATATATGGTATTGTATACCGTACGGCGCATACCAAGGCATAAACCCTATTGTTTGTTTTTTTCCCTTTTTTGTTTGTGTGTTTTTTGTTAGTATGATGATCTACATATGGAAATATAAAGGACTTGTAATACTAGTACAGTCAGGAAAATAGGAATATCAACTATAAAAAACTAAGTGGCAATTTTTTTGTCACTTTATAACTCAAGAACGGGCTCATCGATCCAAACCAAATTTTCGGGGTTTGTGCAGACTATTTAGTATATGTTTTATGTGAAGTTTGAACAAAATCGGTCGCTTCACTTTATACGTAGCGAAGCACGTACCGGGCACCTAGTAATGATATAGATATGCAATGTGAATTTTAACAATTTTGATCCACGATCTGCGGAAAAAATCCTAGTGGGCTGAATTTTTGTATACGCCTTTATTATGATATTGCGATGAAGATGTGAAAAATCGACATTGATATCGTGCCGGCTAAAAAAGTTATAGGGGTCCAAACGTCACAGGAATTAGCATATCTATATCATTACTAGCGGCCCGGTACGTGCTTCGCTACGTATAAAAAGAACGACCGATTTTGTTCAAACTTCACATAAAACATCTACTAAATAGTCTGTACAAACCCTGAAAATTTGGTTTGGATCGATAAGCCCGTTCTTGAGTTATAAAGTGACAAAAAAAATTGCCACTTAGTATTTTATAGTTGATATTCCTATTTTCCTGACTGTTCTAGTATTACAAGTCCTTTATATTTCTATATGTAGATCATCATACTAACAAAAAACACACAAACAAAAAAGGGAAAAAAACAAACAATAGGGTTTATGCCTTGGTATGCGGCGTACGGTATACAATACCATATGTGAGTGCATTCTAGTCTCTATTTCAAAAACGGTTAATTCTACAGAAAATTGCAAGAGACCTTTCTTGTAGACAATTTTACGACAAACAACTTTTATGAAACCATTATTGCCCTCTGAGCAATAGATCGCGAGATATTTGCGAAAAACTGATTTTCGTGACGTTTGGACCCCTATAACTTTTTAAGCCGGCACGATATCAATGTCGATTTTTCACATCATCATTACAATATCATAATAAAGGTGTATACAAAAATTCAGCTCACTAGGAATTATTCCGCAGATCGTGGATCAAAATTGCTAAAATTACTGGACTATTATTGTTTTAAGTAGTTGCGCTTTTGTCATCTCTTGGTGTTTCTGTTTCAAGTTGAATATGTTGAAATATTCTTAGTTCTTGATTGGATTCTTCATTGTTCCCATTAATTAATTTAACTATTTCTACACTTTGATTCGCAAATTCTATACATCTTCGTACGGTTCATATTTGGTTAAGTCGTTAAAGGAACGGTAACTCTCGCAAAGCAAAAGATTGATACCTACATCCTTAAATTTATAATTTTATTATAATACATTAACATGTTGACTTAAACTTATGTCTTTAGCAGACCATTCGTAACATGATATGATTTATGATTACATAGTGCAACAGCTAGACATTTTCCAGTTGAGTGTCCATCAATGGTTCTTGTAGCTGTTCCACATCCGGTGACTGTTGGCTTGTTGAAGATTTATGAGAATAACACTAGGGGTACTAGAGAAAGCGTCGTACTAGGGAAGATAGACTATTAGATAAAATCATGTACCTAATTATTTATAAAGACATCATGTTAGTCGATTATTATTATTTTTTATGTCAAAGGCGGCAAACGAGCTGGCGGGTCGCCTGATGGTAAGCAATCACCGCCGCCCATGGACATCCGCAACACCAGAGGTATCGTTGATGTGTTGCCGGCCTTAACCCCATACCCTCCCCAACTGAGTTCAGTATTCGATTAGATAGTAAGTTTGCGCTTGACTTGTGGGGACATCAAATCACATGAGTTTATTGTTTATAACTTTTTTCTATTATCATCCTCATCAGCATATCGCAGCCCACTGCTGGACATAGGCCTCTAATAGGGCTCTCCAATCAGCCCGATCCTTGGCGAATCGCATCCAGCTCCTGCCAGCCATCTTTCTATTATAATAGTCTTCAAACATTACCTACGCTACGCATTTTTATCTCTATTTACCTATGCAAACGAATAAATCCATGTTTTCGCAAGTATCACGCATGAAGAATTTTGCCAACTTACAACCAGAGATACCTTAGTAATTACTTTGGACTAGTATCTAATGGGCGTAACCTAAAGGAGGCCTACACCAATTAATGGATGAAAATGGCTAAGAAGAATAAGTACCTAATTGCGGACGCACTAGATTCCACCATGATGCGACGTTGAGTAGTAATCTGTGATGAAACAGCGGCAATAAAGGTGGTCTCGGTAACAGTATCAAAGACACCGGCGGTATTAAAAGCGGTAATGAGGGTTTCATGAATTTTCATGTCGCCAAAGGGCAGCGATTGCTCGTGCGCCTATTAATAAACCGGTATCAGACATCAGCCCACCAGGCTCCCAGCTTGGTTTGACAAACAGTTTTTGTGAATAAAATTCATTATGGCTCGTTATAGGATTAGACTCTCCGTCTGTGGCCTTTTCGAGGGCGCACATAGTTTTTGTTTTAACTCGTCATTTATAAAAAAGTTACGCTTCTTGTGTGATGCCTTAATAGGCAGCTGGGTAAAGTCTGACTAGGCTTAGCTTCTTTATCATTAATAACTTTGAAATTATTTATTTTGATTTTATTCATATAACCTATGGTTATTATAAATTTGATAAACGAGAGATGAGCTTAGATTCACTTTGAAAAAGGACAAAATATGATTTACAAATATACATATATAAATATTTATCGGACATTTTAATATGTTTTTCGGTGTAATTCATATAAATCTTCGCCTCGGCCGACCACAGCCTGTCTGGTCCCCGTGGATCGATGCAACCGCAAGACATCTGGGTCCTATGTAAAATTGCGGAGGTAATGTACGTAAATAAATCATCAACTTTTTATGTAATTTGAGTTTGTCTAAATAGGATAATTTAAGTTATTTCTCTAGACATTGATTAAGTTGTTTGTAAGTAATGTTTACCTACTTAGGTTTACGCGACTACAGACTATTTATATGTAAAATAAAACTTGTTTGGAAGATCATCATTATCATCATCCGTATAAAGTCCCGGTTGATCCTATAGCCATTGTCTCTGATCCCAGCTTTTAAATTCAACAAACAACATTTTAGTTAGATCTCTTTTCGCGTTAATGACACTATAAAATTTTCAATATTTCGTAGCATCACTGTGTCAGCTCTCTTTGAATTTTAGTGAAAGATCTCATCTCAAACTACTTAGTTAAATTATTATTTTGCTTGTTGCATGACAAATATGATAACTAATATTTGAAAGTTACATAGTGTTAGGTTTCTTTATATTTACAAATTATAAATTCGCGTGAGACTTGCAAAAAACAACATTTTAAAGTTTTACAGTGTAAGGTCCCTTTAAAATTCGGTGAAGGATCGCATCTAAAACTACATAGATACATGTGTAGCGTCAGGCACAAGCCTGCTGGGACGAGAGACCATAAGTCACGTTTCATCTTAAATGCGTTGCGAGTTAGCAGCGGCCCTGGAGACCGGGGTTCAAGTCTAGCGCACCAATCAATAGTACCTCGTCTACCCACGGGAATACTCGTAGGTATGTTTAATAGTTTAGACTGGCGGAGTTAAGGGCACGGTGGATCTTATGCACTTAGCTGGCTTTACTCGGTTTAGGCATGATTTTTTTAACCGGCTTTAAAAAGGAAAGGAGGATTTGATAAAATTTTTGTGATTGTCGAGTCTGGTGAATAATTTGACTATGCCAAAGTGCTGTCCTACCGAGTTTTGTCATTGAAGTGATAGGGTGAGTGGGAGCATCCAATGCTTGTTAACTCATTTGTTACTATTAAACGTTTGCCAATCTTTCGTCATCGTAACTGATGAGATGGCAAATAGGTTCACCTACAGCCACTATATATTTGAGCAGGATAACAAGGTTGATCCCGTTTCGAATTAATGTTTTTACTCGTACATACCTGTATTCCTCGTCGAATGAATAAAGTTGTATTTGTTATGAAGGCTTTTCTAAAATGCGGAAAAAATTATAGGTTACCTGGATTTTATCGATCCCGTTGCAGTAGGGCAACAGGCCAGTCGAAGTTTAAAGCTTAAATTTCGAATCGTACAAAAAAATTAAAACTAGTGCATCCGATGCACGTAGCAGAGAATTTATTTCAATTGTGGATTTAACTAGACGGCGGTTTCGGTATCGAGGAAAAGGATTCTGAAGTCGAGGGAGTGAATAGAAATTATCCTCTTGGCACAGTGGGTAATGTCATCTAGTTGTGTTGATGTTAACTGCTGCATAAGGAAATGGCTCAATCAATATAATGTATATTTGAACCTTGTACGTACACGCACCAGTCTTCTGTAATGTATCGTGTAATTAATATGCCACTTGCATTTGTTACAATATGAGATTGCTCTTTGACTTCATTCAAAGCGTTAATAAATATAAATAAGATCACTCACAGTGGGAATATTTGGAGAAAATAGTTTAGACTGTTATTAAATACCCCAAAAAATTAATGAGAGTTATGGATATTGACATAGGTTTAATACAGTGGTTCTTAACCCTTTAGATATTAGAGGACCATTTTACCAAATTTATGTCTTGCCAAGGACCACCGAGTTGGTTTATTACTACTTAATGTTGGACATCGCTTATTTATAATCGCTTTATGGACCACTTGAAGTAGCTCAAGGGACTAGTAGTCCACGGACCGTAGTTTAAGAACCACTGGTTTAATAGGTCCTTGAATAAATCCTTATAACCTTTAAGTAGCGTTGTCGTAATGAATGAGTCATTGTGGTAATCGTTAGAATCTTCGCATCGCAACGAGATACAGGCAGCTATTGTCTCGGTTGACCCGCTTGGCGCGTTGGGTAGTGCCTCGGCCTTTACCAGAGGTCGTGGGTTTGGACCCGCCCAGGGCAAACATTTGTGCAATGAACTTCTTGTTGTCTAGTTAAATTGTTTAGTAGTACTGCACTTTCGGATTTTAACGACGATAATAGTTTTGTTAGTTTTATTCCAAATAATGGATTTGCCCAAAGCGTAAAAGTAAATGAAGGACTTTTTGTGTGTATTGCTATACTGTAAATTTCACAGCTGCAATGTTACTTTAAACTAAGGTGTTCCACGAAGAACACCCAGACGAAACACACCTCAAGTATTCCACTTAGCACACCCTTACGTGGGCTTTTTATTGATTGTCGCGATTGAAAACTTTCCATAAGTTTGTTTTTGAAACCATACAAAAGAAAATTTGCGTAACACAAAAAAGAAGCCATTTCTTTGAAATTTCCCCGTTTGTGGAGTTATCCAAGTGAAACTGGAATTTTCATATTTGTGAAATTCTAGCGGACCGACCCTGCTTCGTACGGTTATCTAACAAAACTTCACGTCACGTTTCTTGATTATTTAAGAATCAAATAGTAAAAATAGTAAGTAGAATAGTAATATAAGTGAAACAAACATTGTATTTATTTCCAACGTTTATCGATGAAAGCGGTCAATGTAAAATGACGTAAAGCACATGAAATCGTTTATTTTGAACATGTCGCTTGCTCTTTTCAAGCAACTAGATCTTAGTTACATTATGACGTTGATATGCAATTCGTCATCGATTAATGATACACATCGTCTATACCTACACCTACTTCTTACAAGTACATATAATAAAGCTGAAGAGTTTGTTTCTTTGTTTGTTTGTTTGACGCGCTAATCTCAGGAAATACTGACTTGAATTAAAAAATATTTTTTTGTTGAACAGTCCATTTTAGGAGAAAGGCTTTATACTAGCTTGTATGACACTGAGTGTGCGGAAACCGACAACCAAGCGGGCGGCCGCTAGTTAGAAGTAATTTTTGAAAATCTGCGTAAGTTTTCAGATAACTAAGTCATGTTCCTCCATTTTACTTCTTCTTCGTCTCAGTATGAGCAACTAGTAGCATGCTTGTACGTGTGTAAGAAGTGTTTTTGTGTAATATTCAAGCAATATGGCAAAGGCCATCTGTCATTTGCATGGCTCAGAAAAACCTCCGTGCCCACGAGAGGTTGGCACGTGAACTATGACTGCTAGGCGGCTTGTATGTTAATCGGTGTTGCCAGCTGTTTAACTCGCTACAGTTTATGTGCAATGTTATGGGGTTGTTGTCTTTTTGCAACAATTAAATTTATTACGTGAAAGTTATGACAAGAACAAATTTGAACATGTATTTTTATGTGACGAATTAATTTTGTGGCAAATGTACAATAACATGTTAAGAATACATGGACATTTTCTGGGGATAGCAGTTATACTTGTGATTTATTGATAAAAATAAAATTTCTGTAATTATTGTATGTTAAAAATCTATTCACCGAAAAGAAAAACACTAAAATAATAGTGGAGAGTAAAATTTTGTTTGAAACTTTGGCAGACAGCATTTTCATTCATAAATTCAACGTGAAGTGAAGAGTTTTGTTGTTTTAATGAATTCTAAAGAATTTGCGAGTGAGATGTTTTAGTATTTTATAGAAACACTAGCAAACGATAAATACTCAAGGCCACAGCGAAATCGCGGCATTCAGGTCGTTGTAGTTGTGCCAACAATCGCTAAACACAGAATGCCCATATTTAGCGCAATCTGTTTCAATCTTCCTACTTGCAATTGCATCAGGGGGACAACTGCCTAACAAAACATGAGAATTACGTAAAGAAAATTATTTGAATGTAATTATTGTGTTAATTTTTTCATACCATAGAGCAAGTGTGTTACCTACACACTTGCTTAGTACACTAAATACGCCATTGGGCCATCAAATTTTTTTAAAGAATGGAAGACGAAACTGAATGACGCTTACGTTGTATGCATGAAATCTATCCACGGTTGCTGTTTTGTTGATAGACTCGGTAACTTCTCTACTATGAAGAGATTTCTTGATATTCTTACTTGAATGCTCACCAACTTAGTTAAGAATCTTAAACAGAAGTGATTGATCAGATTTTACGTCTCCTGTTAACGAAAACCCGGACGAAAACTGACACGAAATGAGTATTTTCAATGAAACTGTTTTCGTAAGAAAAACGATTCGCGCGACCTTATAGTGAATAAACTCTAGAACTATAATTTTATGAGTTTCAATTTGCCGTCCAAACCAAATCTTCGTTTGTAAACAACTGAAATGAATGAAATTTAAAAATAAACGCGGTTGACCTTTGGTTTAGTAGTACTCTTAGAAGATATAGTCGTCACTGTAAAACTGGCATTTGGATTGAACTTGGATCTTTAATTTCTTCTTGCATGAAAATGTTTTGTGTTTCCCCTCGTGATTTATCTCTTTCTCTACTTTTATGATTTCTACTAATTAACCAATTCGTTATCTTCGTCTAATAGGCGACTAGATTATGCCTTTTGTATGTGAAAAGAAAATTCTAATATTCCGAATACAAAAATAAAATGTAGTACTTATGGGGCTATGGCCAATAATGTGGCAAAGGTGCTACGCCGAAGTTGATAAAAATATATTTTAAATAACAACAATGGGATCGGTGATGCGTCAAGGTGGGCAACACCATCACAGAATCGCTAATTATGTTTGTGCACGTCCGTGCGGTGCGCAGGCGCAGCGAGCGGCGAGTCGTCGACCCAGTTGAGATAACGCGCGGTATCGAGCCGCGATTAGCCGCACGTTAGTCACGCCGCTTATCACTGCACGCTGCACGCTGCACGCTCGCGCTGATACGGCAGACGCGGTGCACAATGACAAGGTGACGTCAGTGCCAGCATCCCCTCACCCCTTCGCCAGTTACCCGTCGCCCCTCAGCAAGATCTAGCTGTTTGTTGATGTCAACTTTTTGTGTCATAGAGGCAAACGGACAAGAGGGTTAAATTATTGTAATTTTTCCTTCTATTTATTTTTGTCCAGGTTAAGACCAGTTCATATTATTATTATCTTAAAAATTAACACACCAAGTCTGCTGTCGTCGCTCCTCGTTTGATGACGGTGCGCCAAACTGCATCAGCCGGTGTGCTCGTATAACTCCCAACTCGTCCACTTTATATTTAAGTTTGGGAAGTTTCCTTGTTTATCAAACAAAACTTTAAACTGAGAAGCACCAGCTTCCATTTTCTTTGACCGTACAAGCGGAAATTTTCCACAAATTCGTCGAAAACGGTTTGGGTGATGCTGTGTTCTGGCGTATTCGTTGGGTATATACAATTTTGAGCTGGTAACGAAGAAAACAGCTAGTGGCGAATATCCCCGAGGCGTCAGCGTGGAGTTTTTCACGACCTACATGATCGCCGGATCGTGTTACCGTACCTACAGCGCTCTAAGGCGGTGTGTCTGCGCTAGCGGGGAACGTAGCGGGTTGTGTTAGTGCTTCATTAGGTCTTATGGGACCGATGAAGGCAATGCCCGATGACAGACGACCCTTTATGATCGATATGTGTGTGGCTTTGCGCTTATATAAGATTAACGCTTTGCGTTTGTCAATACGGTTGATTTTTAGGTTATGAATATGAACCTAATTTAGAGAACATCAATAGACATTCTCATCTTCCAAAAGATTAGTGTTATCCAAGCAAACATCATTTTGAATTAAAAAACCCATTGTGTGATAAATAAGAGTTAAATCGACCACGTTGAATTTCCTGCTACCCTCGGGCGGATCAAGTTTTTTATAAGTTGGTGTTCCATCCCCGTCGTTAGCGGCGAAGCAAATCTGGGCGCCGGACCGTGTGATCGTATCTGCCCGCTTTGGGCCGCGGCCTGACTCAGCGGAGAGTATGATGCCTGTATAATAGGGGGATGACGTATTAGTGGCGTAGAGTAGTGCTACAGTAATGGTTTTGTGTTGGCTGGATGCGGCACTACTAGTTACTATGAAGGATATGAGATATGAAATTATCACGTTTGCCATTGAATTGGCATCTTTAAAAATTAAAGGAAATCTAGCGAAGTAGCCTTTAGTCGTAATTTAGGGTTATATACATGCTTCTGACTATGTTTATAATGATAATATTGAATTGCACTTGACTCAAAACGTAACAGTAACATAAGCAAATCTCTATTGTAAACGTTCGTAGTTAGGTAAGAATGGAACACTTTTTTTGATAAAATTCGGTTCCGAGGGTTACGTGGGATTCAATGCCCACAGGGCAGATGTTCGAATTGAATGGCACACACAAAATAGCATCGGTCAAATTCGTCAGCCCAATCACTTCGGTATTGAACGGGATTATAAGTACTCTTTATTTAAGTATCGTTACAAGCTGCAGACTTTCAGAGTCTATATGATTGATGTGCCGTGTTTGAGTGATTTTTGATGTGATAATCCATCGCTCGCTTATCTAGTACCTACTTAGTTTAAGCTTCAGGCTTTGTTCTTGGGCTTCGATTCACAGCCGAAAAAAAGTGTGTTAGATTTTCGTACATTTGGCAAACGTGGTTAAAGTGGTTCAAAGTCAAAGTCAGATATTTTTGTAACTAGGTATAACATGATTTTAAATGACGGCTGCCTTTGCTCTGCAGTAGGATTAATATGCCTTATACAGAACGTTTACTAAATGTACCTTGGACAAATATATTTTCAACTTCCCAGTGGCGTTGTCGTGAGATTTTGAACTAATCCATTAAACTCTTATCCACAATGGACCGTTTTTCCCCGCAACCCGCCGCAGTGAGGCCGCGGCCGCACACAGGACGCACAAACGCCGTATAGTTTCGGGTCATGGACGCCACGCGCCCCCGGGAGACTCGGCTAGCGTCTAAACCAGATCGATAATTTTGGTATAGGTCGTGCGCGACGTGCTTTTTAGAGCTCCACTCCACCAGGTGGGTTATATGCGAACAAGGCGGGTTTCAAGGCAGATTATGAAGTTAGAGCTTTGAAATAAGAGACTCGGCTAGCGTCTAAACCAGATCGATAATTTTGGTATAGGTCGTGCGCGACGTGCTTTTTAGAGCTCCACTCCACCAGGTGGGTTATACGCGAACGTAAGAAGGGTTTCAAGGCAGATTATGAAGTTAGAGCTTTGAAATAAGAGACTCGGCTAGCGTCTAAACCAGATCGATAATTTTGGTATAGGTCGTGCGCGACGTGCTTTTTAGAGCTCCACTCCACCAGGTGGGTTATACGCGAACGTAAGGCGGGTTTCAAGGTAGATTATGAAGTTAGAGCTTTGAAATAAGACTTGCTTTAACGGTAACAAAAGTAATCAGTTGGGGAGAGTGTCGGGCCTTTAAATTGAAGGCAGGCAACACATTAGCGACCCTTGTAGGGTCGTCGATGTCCATGGGCAGAGGTGTTCACCTACCAACAGGTGACCCTCAAGCACGTCTGCTAATACTAGAAGTAAAGAATATCTCATAACGTGATGATACGTTAGACTGAATCCGTGATTAGGAGCTCAAGCACTTGTGTCACTTTTCGGAATCCATGAGGTTCTTATAACATCCATGTATTGTGCTAAGATTAAGCCCTTAATATTATTGGCAAATTCTGGTTTATAACATCAATTCTGTCTTCAAAACGATGCCCATACGCCTTTATACTCGTAGTGATGGTCTTAATGGATTGTACTTGTACACTTCCTAAGGCCCTGGTTTGGCCTTTGGTGGTAAAAAGGTCCCATGTGTCAACATTCTAGGAACGAGCCGAAATCATTCTTGCGATGAGCATGTTCTTAATACCTCGTAAATATTCATATCGTCGTCCTTCATTATGATACTCAATGTCTGAAACAGTTACTTCAAGATGAGATCAAAGTGTTGGTTTTGTTTATTACGTAATTAAAGAACATCTCACATTGATCTATCATAATTAATTATTATTTAGTGTAATGTGGTAGTAGCACTTCTGTACGTGCCACCAATTTCCAAGTTGTGTTTTCAGGCCATTGTCACGGCTTTTTGTTTTGTTTTATTTTAATGTATAAAAGATCAAAGTCAACGCGTTTATCGTGTTCATGAATCATCAATTTCTTTTTACGAGGTCAAGTTTATACTTGTTGTATTTTGATCAATGTATATTATTATTTATTTAGGTAAATAAATACAAATATAATTTATTCATCTTTTCAAATGCAATAATGTTATAACACTTAGTTAGAAACACTCTAGGCAGAAAAAAACGCGACCGAAGTTCGGCGTGGCTATACCTGCAATGTATTTTAATTGGAGGATAACCCACCATGCCGGAATGTTGCGAAATATTGTAAAGAAAATGCTATTCGGCCTATTAAGTTCTTCACTGAAAATCGAGTATTCATTTTTTATTGTTTGTCTATTGAACGATGAATCAATAAAATAAACATTGTAGAGAAGAAAAAAATAATAAGTTTGAAAATTCAACATTTCTTTTGGTCTGTTGACAATAAACGCTAAACTTTTTCCTTCGGGAGCATCTATTTACTATTAAGAGTAGAACTGAATGACTTCACCAGTTGTAAGAGTTGTCATTACGCGTGGTATCGTATTCCTCATTACGGGGCTCGCGATGTGGAATGGAATACACGCTCGCTCTTGGTACGAGTTTTAATGGCGCGGTTAGCCGCACGCGTCGGATGCACTAGTGTGCAAGTAATATACAGCGAAGAAATTGTTAAAGTATAGTTCAAATCTAGCCGTTTAAAGTTGAATAGGTCGAAAATCCCAATCCCAACTAAATTAACGAAGAAGAAAAGCGAAAGTAACTCTGTCTGTCTGTCTGTCTTTCTGTCTGTCTGTCTGTCTGTCTGTCTGTCTGTCTGTCTGTCTGTCTGTCTGTTACGCTTTCCCGCTTAAACCTCGCAACCGATTTTGATGAAATTTGGTACAGACAATCTTTAGACCCTGAGACAGAACATAGGCTACTTTTTATTTCGAAAAAAAGAAATCCACGCGGACGGAGTCGCGGGCGGCCGCTAGTAGTTCAATAAAAGACTGTCTTCGACCATATTATCTGCGATTATTTTCTGTCTTTCCTTTTCATCGTGTCTGTAAAAAAAATTCAAATCGGCAATGGATCATTTTATTAATACCCGATAGAAAAAAAAATACAATTTAGCCACGCCTATAACGTCAAAAAGAAGAATGACGTCTTACCTTTTCATTAAAAAAATTATAAAAATTCCAAATCAGAAATGTATCATTTTAGTCACCTAGTTCTAGGGAATGCAATCTCGCGAGATTAGGGCCCCGGCGAGATCTCGCGAGTTTACGAACGACGATCTCGCGAGATCTCGTCAATTACGAGATCTCGCGAGATTGCCAGTTTGAGTGTTAATTCGTACAGAAAATCACAAAACTTCCATGAATTTATTGTGTTACTAGCGGCCGCCCGCGACTCCGTCCGCGTGGATTTCTTTTTTTCGAAATAATAAGTAGCATATGTTCTGTCTCAGGGTCTAAAGATTGTCTGTACCAAATTTCATCAAAATCGGTTGCGAGGTTTAAGCGGGAAAGCGTAACAGACAGACAGACAGACAGACAGACAGACAGACAGACAGACAGACAGAGTTACTTTCGCATTTATAATATTAGTTGGGATTGTGAAATCAACATTAATTTTATTACGACTTATTTTATTAAATTTTCATGTGTTTAACAGCTTTAAACGTATTAATTTACGTATCTATTTTATATCAGTGTTCTTTTTTAATTATATCAAAAAAGAGAGACTACTCTGCTCCTATTGACTGTAGCGTAATGAAAGTATCCTATAATCTGCCCAGGAGTATGAAGAATAAATTGAACCAAGTGTCGCTAAAATCCGTCGAGTAGTTTTTTTTTGTTTCTATAAGGACCATACAGACAGACAAAAATTTTACGATTGCTATTTTGGTATCAGTACCGAACAATAATCACCCCCTGAATTATTTTGAAAATATTTTTCATGTACAGAATTGAACTCTACCGATTTATTATAAGTATAGATTTTCACACATTGACTCAACTGGCCTACTTTGTTCAGTAAGTTGCATGTGTATGGCACTCTTTTCTGCGAGTTTTGGTTTAGAAATAGCAATTTACATACGGGTATGAACATTTTTGTTTTAATTTATCATATTTCTGAATGGAAATCATGAATATAATGCAGCATTCGCCTTTTGGTGATGACCAAGAATCAAAGTTCAATCTCGTAAATCTCGCGAGATCTCGTCCATTTTCGCCCGAGATTCAATCTCGCTAAAAAAGGCCGAGATCTCGTAAAAACGAGATCTCGCGAGAACGAGATTGCATTCCCTACCTAGTTCGTTGTAATAATTACAATTTCGGCTTAAATTCTTAGCTCTCACCCATTCAAAAAAAAAAAGAACATACGAAGACAATTTAGGCGAAAGAGAAATACGAAATGCTTTCAGAAAGCTGTTTCTCCTGCCATTCGATGTCGGCGAATGATTGCGACCCGCGATCCGCGAGCAAGGGTTGCCGGTCAAGTTGACAGCGACGCGGCCAATCCGCGCGTCGCCGGTTTACGATTGTTATTCTATGAATAATTTATTCGCCCAAACTGCGAGACAATTCGAGCACAGTGTAGTTTGTTTTGGCCGTGGAGCGTTGTTTTGAAGATTTGCTCCAATATTTTAGGAACGAATTATTGCGATTTCTTTAGTTACAGCTTGGTTTTCTATTCAAATTGTGTGTTGTAGTGTACGTACACGAGTTCCAGTTTCGATGATGTCTCTATCACAGTAGCGCAGGTCGTAATCACCTGCGGTCGACAAGTAGACTTCTTTTAGTTTTCATCAAAGTACCATGTCCAACTTGCCCAATAATGAAGTCGCAGTAAAGCTTGTAACAATTGGAAACAATTGACAGTGCGAATAAAGTGTGTTGGTTACAGAAATGCTTACTATAATAGTCACCGTAACGTAAACGAACCGTCCCGAACGTGTCAATAGAAGAGCGTGTATTCATAGCACTGAAAGTATTCCATTGACTGAATCACAAGAATGGGTCGAAGGCGACGTAACACGGAGAAAAACAAGAAAAGTGCATAATAACGCCATTCACATGTTGTGCATACGTAAACCCCACTTGGCGTGGGACTCGCAGCTCTCGGCAAAAAGTTTTTACTCGGGAAATATTAAGGATACGAAGTTACATCAACCTTGAGTTGGAATGAACATTTGCTTTTTATATGTAGGACGCAAATCTGTGTAGATTTGACTCTTTACTGAAAAAAAAAAGACTTCTTGTATGTTATTATAGGTCATGAATCACATGTAGGTGAATTATGAGGTTATACCAAACTATACTATACATACGCCTTCAGAAACTTTCGTCAGTTAATATTTGTAATAGTTTAGAAACAGCTAGCATGATATATTGCGTTTATAAAAAAAAACGCTGCGTTACTAACACAAGTTTTTTAATAGAAAATATCTTATTCGTGAGAACTCTTTTCTAGGTCAAACTTGGATAATATCATACTAGAAGCGGTTCATTAAAATTCATAGCTATAATTTGTTCACTGCCTATTACACCTGTCAACCGTATAAAAGATTCTGTCAATCTAACGTGTTTAATATTTAAATGTTTATTTCTATCGTAGATGATTAACTGTTTTGATAATTTTATTACTACCTTGAACTTATTTTTATAAGGATGCCGTCGAATAGTAGCCTCGTTTCGCCAGATACAGTTGCATCGTCAATGTTTATAAACTTGGATCACATTATTAGTTCGTTGAATGCCTGGCCAGCGTTGACATGATAGTGCCAGCCGGTTCAATGATCTCACTATTTATCCCTCTTGATTAATTTACAAACATATCTCGGTATAGGTCTATTGCACACGTAAAATAGCACCTGCTATGAAACAACTTCGTTTGAATTTAGAGTAATATTAATAAACATCTTAATTACCATCGCAAATAAAAAATAGTGGAAATGTGTAAGACATATTTTGCAACGAAGTTGTTTTACCTACTTTTTCGTTTTTGTACCGTTTTGACCGCGATAATGTTGAAAGATAGCTTTTATTCCGTCAATGATCAAATTATCTCTCCGTGTGTTTCTTATTCTATCCAGATTTATCTCACTGAGCCGCCGGCCGCTGTGGTCCGCGAACAGCTGATCGCCTCGTATTCCTCCCGTATCTATTTTAAGTATTCATCGAGCGCATTATGCTACATGTAATAAACATAAACGACGCATTCAATGACTGACTTCCATTCATAAAACTGCTCACTTGAATTATTACAGACTATTATTGGAGTCGATAGTAAACAAGAAATAGTGACTGAACGTAAATACCGGCCGCTATTTATGAAACAATGTAAATAATGTCGCCCGCCATTGCACGTTATGGTTGTGCAGTAATTGCATATTGATGTTTGTTTTTATAATTCGCCGGTAATTCAATTTGCGGGCATTGGCTCGCTGTAATTAGCCTAATGAACTTGGGGAATACGGCATGTTAATGATTCCGTTGTATCGACTGATTCACACGTGTGCCGATTAAACGTTTCTGCTGAGGGTTGCTATGTAAACATTTCGATTCTCGTGAGGGAGTTTGACTAAGCAGATTTTTGTTTTGGGTTTGTGTTGATTTTGTAGAACTTTCGTCGTTATTTTCGTGTGCCATTGTAAATGTCTGGACTATTTAAACATTTTCTATTAATAGAGTATCTTTCATTCTACATACCTAATTATGACTAGATTATATTATGAAATCGCAGGCGTTTTTTCCAGACGATATGGGAACAAAGGGACACATTGCGGGATGTACCCATTTTGCTAACATTGGCGATTGTGTACTTGATTATTGATACATTCGCTATTATTCGCTATTTAGGGTCTCTTAAAAAGTAGGACTTTGCCCTTAGGCCCTGAAACAACTCAGACCGTTTCAACAACTATCATAAATATTTAAATAGATCGTGTGTAATAAACTCAAGATGTCTACGTCACGCCGTCTATCTAATAAAATATTCTGAAACATATGTTTCAATTCGCTCAAATGACCGTTCAATTACACTTAAACTTGAAACTCGAATGCGCCACGTGGTGTAATTTTTCACGAAGTTGTATCGCGCCGCGCAAGTTTGTAATCAATACATAATAGACTTTGTACAGTAGGTCAATAAGACAGAACCACTCGCGGTTCTATATTTATCTTTATTCATAAGCGTGCGAGGAGCTCGCTTTAAATAACATTGAGCGTCTTATGAATATTATTTTGTACTTAAAAGTATAATTATAGTCTGCAATAAAATCATCCATAATTGAAATGAAGTCGTCGTTACATTTTAGTTTAATCATAGCTTGTCTTGTGAGTATGGTATGTGTAGTGATATGGCATACTGTTTTTTTTTTACTATTTATAAGATATTAATTTGTGATTGGAGTGCTATAATTATTATTAGTCCTGTTCCCCTTTGATATATAAAAGAGAAGTGGACGCTTCAATTTTAGTTATTATGTAATGTAATTGATTGGGTAACAAGATTCACCATAGCTCATGCGATTGAGTTATCACGTCGCGGCCCCGCTCCCCATATAACAATGCGTTTCGTAGTACCGATGGATGTGCAGAGAGTAATGTTGCGTTCGTTACAGGGAGGAGGGCGAAGATAAGCCGAAGCCGACGGAGAACCAAGACGACGGGTACGAGACGAGCAACAGCGGCGAGGCGGCGCGCCGCAAGCCCTCCAGCGCGGAGGGGTCGCCCGCGCCGCCGCCGCCGGCCTCGCCGCCCGCGCCCGACCCGCCCGACGCGCCCGACGCGCCGCCCGACGCGCCCGCGCCGGACCTGCCCGACCACGACCACGCGCCGCCCGACCACCACGACCACCATGACCACCACGACCATCATGACCATCGTGACCACCATGACCACCACGAGCACCACGAGCAGCACGACCAGCACGAGGCGCCATACGAGCCGCTGATGCGCCCCTACCAGGACCCCGAGCCAGACTACAGGTAATGTCGCTCATTATGCGAACTCGCCGCAAACGAGATCATGGTCTTCATGGTTAAACAAACAAAGCTGTATATTCAGCAGCTAGATGATGATGATAAGTCATGAATAACGGTACCAAATAAGTAAACAGCTTGTGATAGGGAGGCTAACGAACAAGCGAGTCACCTGATAGAAAGTAATCACCGCTGCCCATGTACATCAACAACCGTACAAGGGGCGCAGATGCGTTGTCTGCCTTTAAGAACCCCATAACCTTCCCATCTGAGCTCTGTCGACCTTACTTAACAGCAAAAACATAAGTGCTACTTCTATGTAGTTTTCTGTAAGGTGTGGAAGTTCCACAAAGCTCTTCTTCCTCTCTACGTCCCCCAATATGCCTCGATTTTAACTCAGTTATGTTCCCACAGGCATTTCGAGCCGCCGCCGCCGCTGCCGGCACACGTGCAGCACCCGGCGCACCAGCAGCACCCCGAGCCGCACCCGTACCAGCACTTCCCCTTCGCTAAATACTCGGAGCCGTACGCTTTCAAGCGCGAGCCCGAGGCGCCGTACGACATGAGCCACCACCACTACGGCAAGAGAGAAGATGACATGTACAACGGCGTGAAGAGGGAGGACGACCCGTACTCGTTCGTGGAGGAGGACGCGGGGCTGTGCGCGATGCTGGGCCAGCCGCCGCACCACGCGCCGCTCATGCACCACGACCAGCACCCGCACATGATGCACCCGCAGCAGATGATGCTCAACCAGCCCAAGAAGAGGGGGAGGAAAAAGAAGATCAAGGACGAGAATGGGTGAGTGGAAACTTTTTAACTAACTTTAAAAATAATTTGTCGTGTACAACTTTTTCGTTTACCTTATTTTTTTTCAACAGTATCTTGTTTGGGGTTACGTCATCCTTTTAAAGAAGAAAGAAATATTTATTATTGAGGTAGTCCACTTAGAGCTCAAAACCGAATAGCACAATTCCTTGTCCGCGAACAGCACACATTATGCTTAGGATGCTAGATCTATAGCAAGAGGTCGTTGTAGATAAAATTGGTTTTTACGGAATAGTCTATGCCATGGTCAATAAGTGTCCAAAGACAACTTTGAAGAAGTCCAATGAATCTTTTCTGAGATTAAATCTTAAAACCTATGAAGAACATTGAGATTATTTGAGATATTGAGTGCGTAGTCGTTAGCGAGTAATAATTTAATAGCGCTAGTAAAGTGGTTGTGCTTAGAAATATTAAGTCTTATCCTCTCGAATGCTTCCTGTTATAAGAAAAGGTATGAACCATAACCTAGCAGTGCATTAAGTTTTTCAAGGCATTTCTTACCTCCCGCGTGTTATGTTTTCGCGTGAAGTTATTCGTCGACACAGCACAATCGTCTTAACATCAAATAGCCAAGAGTTCTCCATTCATAATGTAGTAGGCATTCCATTGATACAGACTACACATTGAGTCGGCTTTCCTGGAATGGAATTCACTTTCGCTCTCTGTGTATACTTGAAGTGTTTTAGCTGTGTTCAACCTTGGACGTAATTGTCTTGAAGTAGCCATTTTAGGATCCTTATGTAGGTTTTGCCATAAAGACCGGACAACAGTTACATTGTAGTATAATGAGGTACCGCCTCTTACTACGCTAAATGGTATGGTACCGTGAATATTTACTGTATACCACTGAAAACGTTATTATTTACTTCGTTAAAGGTAGCTCAGTTTAGGAGGGTATGGAGTTTTAAAGGCAGGCACCGCATCTGCGACCCTTATGAGGTCGTTGATGTCCATAGGCAGCGAGGATCACTTCTCATCAGGTGAATCTCTTATTCGTTTGCTTCCGTAGAACATAAAAAAATTAGCGAATTTCTAACTATTGAGGCTGATTTTAAAATTAATGATATTCTTCAAAGAGCAGGTACTAAACACTCTCTTGTTTCGTACCTTGGAGTCACTTAACGTGACGAATCGGTGATTTAATACGAATGTTATGCAATTAGTTACTCCTGTGTCTATTCCCATACAAGAATTACTTCAACTGCAATGCGATTCTTGAGGTGTCTTAAATCAAAGGATGTCGCACGCACCCTACCAGCCTTCTAGGGTGCGAAGGAAACCGCAGTACTTTAGTGGCAACCGGGACTAGCGCTTTTATTCCAGGCCTTCATTTGTCGATCATAATTATCATCATAATCATCATCAGCGGCCCGTTGCAGTCCACAGCTGGATGACGGCCTCTCCCATAGGAGATTTTATGGTCATAGTCACCATGCTGGGCAGGCGGGTTAAGTTTATTCATTGAGGTATTACTACTAAATCTATGCGTCAGTTGCTGCGGGGGAAGAGCGGATAATTTAGTGTTTTTTTGTCTTATTACAATTTTTATCTATGCAATATTACGCCACAGGCAAAATTTTCGTCCTGGAAAGATTAGTAAGTACACGTTTTGAAAACACGTAATTTTTTCGATTATAAAAATAGTACAATAGACGGCAACTGTTGTCAATGGACAACAGTGCGTATAAGAAAATATTTCTTAGAGGTCTGAATAGATACACGATTCACTTACGCGAGAAAAAACATAACTCCTTACAAACACTCTATACGTAGTAGTAACACCTCAATGGTCTTATTATGGTTAGACATAGACAACCACGATCAACTTAGCCTAAGGTGTCCTAACCTAAGCAGTTGATCCTTCTATTGTTTCTGTTCGCAACCGTTCGTGATCAGCTTTCGCTGTTAGGCGCTCGTTAATTGGTCCGATGATGCGTGAAGGTCGCGGTGACACGAGACGATGCGGGTGCCGATGCGTCTGCGCCAATGGGAAACGAGCTGAATCATCTGATAGATCAGGTGCTGTGTGACGTATGCTAAAGACAACTTTTGAGCATTTAGTCTGATATTTTGTCTCACGCGCACAGCCGTTCTACTAGAGATGACAACTTAAGCATATTCTAGTTACGAATATTTCATCTGATAAGTTAAGTAAATATGCTAGAGCCCTAATATTGCTGCACACGGCTGGACCCATTATGACAGCTGATTTCAATGCTACAGCAATATTTGCTTATTAAACCTAGTAAAAATAACAAATAAACCGTTCAATTCTGAAAATATCGTAAGTAATTCAGCGGAAGAAATAACTTTCTCCATAATGAATGAATATTAATCGAGCACGACAACGCATGGGAAATTGCATGGCGTCCACAAACAAAGGTGAGGTCAAGTGGCCGGCAGCCGCGCGGCGCCGCGGACAAAAGCTAGTTTTAAAATAAAAACGTAACCTACCGAGTAATTAATTTTAAACGAGGGTGGCGCCGCGGCACTCGCGGCCGCTGGTGTCGGGTGACAGAATGTTGCGCCTTTTACAGCGATTGCACTCGAAGCAACGCAACGAGCCTCAGTGAAGTGATAGCCTACTTTCCAAATGTGCTCTGGTTTTAGGATTCGCTGTAATGTTGTCAATTAACAGAATATGCCATCTAGATCAATTTGGTGAAAAAAATATTTAATTTTATTTGAAAAAGTATAAATTTTATCAACAAAACAAAATGTACTGCAATATCTATAGGGAATAACGTATTGTATCTCATTATAAGTTAAATGTAATTTTTCTTATGAGAACAAATGTATTTAACCGTAAACCAAGTATGAAGCGATGGAATGCGCAACCAGTATGTGTGTTTCTTCCATCCTATATCATTGGCCCCTTCAAAAGAAGTATCTTGCGTGCCGGCATGATGATGCCAACGGATAGGATACCACTTTGGTACCGCATCCGTTGTCATGGCAAAGGGCTCTTCATTTGCTTATCATCAGGCAGCGTAGAGCCAATATACAGAGCTACTATATATGTAGGGGAGACCGGGGCTGGATGTGACACGGGTAGGTTGTTACATAGACATTGGCCGCGAAACAGAGAGCGCAATTTTAACGTCAAAAAGAGCCAAATACTCTCCCCACCACCGGCTATCATGGTGCGAGAGCCGGGGTCGCCAGCGTTTTTGTGAGAGGAGCCTGCGCATGCCGCCCTTAAAATTGCAGTTTAGTAAAATTTTACTCTTTTAGTAATATTGGTTTACAAGATATGTTTCATAATGTCAGAGGTGCCCTTCTTCTGCTATGTTTTCCCTAATGGTTTCGCTTTGCAATGAATATTCGGTTTTACAGATAAAATTAATAATGTTTTCACTACATAACCTTGTATGCTTAGATTTGGGGTTGGGGCAAAAAGTTACATTTGCTCGGGGCAGGTTGTGACAGTTGTTTTAACAGATACGCATGATAAAAATGCTTAAGCACTGAGACAGAACAAGAAAAAGGTAAATAAATTCAAGAAAGGAAAGTCTGCCAAAGGGGGAAAATCTAACGGAAAGAGGGCAGATCAGGAAAATGAGTCTTATGCCAATAAAGAAAAGAGAAAAAATAACAAAAAAGCATGCGGTAACAGGAAGATCCTACATTACATTAAAATACATACTATTAGTATATAACATACTAATAGAATAGTTTTGATTAATGCAGAGCTATACGTATAATCTATCTATCTTACATATATATAAAACTCAAAGGTGACTGACTGACTGACTGACATAGTGATCTATCAACGCACAGCCCAAACCACTGGACGGATCGGGCTGAAATTTGGCATGCAGGTGGATGTTATGACGTAGCATCCGCTAAGAAAAGATTTTGATCAATTCAACCCCCAAGGGGGTAAAATAGGGGATGAACGGTTTTATGAAACTTTGTCAATTTTAAACCGATTGGGTTGATACTTTGCATTAAAAAAGATACTATGACGTAGGCAGCGTTTAAGAAATTATTTTGATAAATTTCACCCCTAACGGGATAAAATAGGGGCTGAAATATGAATGAAACTTTGTCAATTTAAAACTGATCGGGTTGAAAATTTGAATGCATAAAGGTACTATGACGTAGGCATCCTCTAAGAAGGGATTTTGATGAATTCCACCCCAAAGGGGATAAAATAGGGAAGGGAATGAAATTTTGTATGAAACCGAAATCCACGCGGACGGAGTCGCGGGCGCCCGCTAGTCTATTTATAAATTGATAAATTATCTGGATTTTGTTTTTGCGCAGTAGAAGGCCTTATATTAAATTTGTAATTTCGTTTCATTTTGATGCATTATTATGTTTTCCTTGGTATGAGGCAGGCAGGACTTCTTTTATATGTTATGTTATTTAAATGTTATTTAAATAAAGAAAAGTAACAATTTTTGATAAATTATTTCTAGTAAAAGATTATACAATACGTTTGTTTTCAATTGAAACAACTTGCCCCGTGTAGTGTAACAATCTGCCCCGAGCACGGGGTTGAATGTTACACAGGTTTTTTTTCACAAATCACACATTTATGTCTTAACTATTAGTCTACAACAAAACATTTATTTTGAATAAAGTTCCTAGGTAGTTTCTTTATCAAACAAGCCTAGACTCAGGTAAATCAATCAAACCTACGAAAAGATATGACAGTTTGAAAAAAAAATGTCACTACCGGCCCCGGTCTCCCCTATATATTTTTAAATCGGTGAAGAGGAACATAGTGGCGTACTACGGCTTTTATAGAATTCTCGAGCGTTTAATAATATTAAGAAGTAGTAAATATTTCACAGCTATTACTGTATTAACGATGTATCTGCATTGTCATTGAATGCCAGACATACAAAACGTGTATTCTGGCACTGTGGATGTGAACCATCTTGATTTCACGAGCTTCTCTGACCATTCGTAACGTGTGATGGCGTTCTGTCTACGATACACACGCTCGCATAGTTAAGTCAATGTTGTGGAAGTTAACTTTTTGAGCTGTCATAATTTAAACACAGTAAAAGGGAATTTATTGGAAATCCCGTTTGGATTTATGACATTTATAGACTCCTTATTATTGGACAATTTCTTAAGGCTTCCACATCATACCAAGACTAAATAATGTAGAAGTCACTTCGTACCAGCATATTGTAGTGCTGTATAGTGCTGGCCTAGAAAAGCGCTTCCCCGTTCCTTCCCTTGGGAGTCATATCAAATGACTAAAGCGCGTTCTGGGGAACAGTAATAGTGCTCCCATATGAAGCTACCATTTACCTTCCTGCGGTCACCATCCTGTTTTTACCAGGGTCGTTACAGTGGGCAATTTTCTTGGACAAGCAGTGAAAAGCATCATCTTTGATATGTTATAAAATGGATAGAATAGCGGTATAATTTTAAAATACATAGTTACAGGATAACCTGACGTTTCGGCTACTTTTTAGTGCCGTGGTCACGGATGGACTCAGATTTTACGCGTTACCTACTTGTCATTTCAATTAATAGAATCGTACCCCCAACTTGATATCAAATCACCGTCATCTGAATTTTTCACTACCATAGTTCGTAACGTTCCGATCGACGCATTAGTATATTTGATGTGTCGCTCCGCTCACCCTGGCAGTCAATCGAAATTGAACGAAAAAAAAGTCGTCTAAGAAATCCCCGCGTGTGTAACGTGCGTTGAAGATTTTTTTAAATAGATAACCGTATGAGATAAATCTCTGGCATCGGTCGGCGTGTGCGTCTCACGAGTGCTGGAAAGTCAACGTTCGCGCAAGTCGAGCGTGACAGCGGCCGCTTGAGATTTATCGACCGGTGGATGAGGTAGTCCACTTTGAGCAGACCATTTTAAAGCACCTGCATTTGAGCTTGGCCTAGTCTTTTTGGCAAGCCAAATGAATAGGTTTTTAAAGAAGGCTAGCCTAGGTGCTCAAGTTCCGGAGAGAATCGCGAGAAGGCTTAGTGCGAGTTACCGTGATTGCTCCCCATTAAGATGCGATTTACTGAGTATGCCAGATAGAGAGCCCTGTATGCTTGAATATGTCGATCCAATGGATCGACAGCTTTTCCTCTTCTTCTTCGTCCTAGCGTTTTCCCAGGCAAGTGCCGGGGTCCGCTTTCCTCTGCGTAAAAAACACAAAAGTTGCTTAAGTTGCGGGTCTTCAAAGTGGACTACTTTCGCACAACTGACCGCTGCAATACTGCTGTACCTAGTAGCTACCTACCGCTAATCAACATCAACGTAAATAACACGATAAAAACCAACTTCGAACTTGCCTTATTGGACACGCCGCGGAACCTCTTATCAAACACATTTTCATTGCAGACGAACGTTTTAACGTTATTTTTCTAAAAACATCTAGAATCAATTGATTGACGGCCAATTAGCGACTTACAAAGCAAAATCTTAATAGAATAATTTCCTTAAACGCCAGCGAGACTCACCTTTTGTATAAAAAATCGACTTAATAGACGAACGGTTTTGTTGTGAAGTCTGTTGCTGTTAATCGAGACGTCTTAGGCTCGATATCTGCACAGTATTAGCGTTTGTGTGCTATAAAAATGTTTACAACCTGACAGACCAGCATAAATCATAATGTTTGTTTTCCATTAATCACCTTCATGTCCGTTTCAGTCTTCTGCTGGAAGTATGCATGTATATCTCCCGCAGGGCGCTATCTACAATCTTTTCTAAAGTAGCAGAAATACAAATCATCAAATTAATTTTTTTACAGACAAGCGGCCGCCCGCAACTTGTTGCCTATGATCTTGTTCAGGATCTAAAGATTATCTGTGCCAAATTTAATCAAAATCTGTAGAAAGGTTTAGAGGTAGCAGACAGACAGACAGACAGATAGAGTTACTTTTTCATTTATAATATTAGTAGGAATTCTATTAATTCCCTAGCAACACCAATGGTCACTAGTCCGTTAGTAGTTGTACCTATGTGATGACGTCACGATGGCAACCAGGAACAGTGCGTAGAAGTTAGAACATCAACAAACGTTCCGAATGACAGTAATACGGCGCCTGGAGTCGAGCCAATCGCGATCATACGAGTAGACGGAGCTTTTTTGAATATCCACCGGCTGTTTTGTCAACAAACATCTGATCGCCGCGGCTAATTCACCAGTTTTTGATACCCCTGTTTAGTTATGGTAATGCACAGGCTAAACATTGTCTTGAAAGGCTGTCAATAGATGATGTCATGAGGTGCTGATGATGTCTGTGCGACTTTTATTGATTTTTGCAATCAAGAAGCATATGTTTAGAACCAAATTGAAGCTCGTTAGATGGGTTTGTGGGAAACAGCGTAAAGTAGAAGTAGAAAGTTCTTTTATCGTTGGTAAAACTCCGATCAAAATAAATAAGAGCCGGAATGGCAAAGCAGCACATTTATTTGTGTTTCTAAATACTTTGCCTGTCTTTATTACACTTATTTTCTTTACAATACATATTATAAACTAGCGGCCGCCCGCGACTCCGTCCGCGTGGATTTCGATTTCCAATATCCTATGTGTTATTCTGATGTATAAGCTATATTATGGTAAAGTTTCATTCAAATCCATTCAGTAGTTTTTACGTGAAAGAGTAACAAACATCCATACATCCATACATCCACACATACAAACTTTCGCCTTTATAATAGTAGTAGGATGTTTTGTCTCGGTAACTGAGAACATTAACATCATAAAAACAATCCATATTTTGAAGACGCAAGTATCATTGGTGATATACATACATACAGGGCGTCTAGTAACTAACACTCAAACTAGCGGCTGCAACTTCGTCCGTCTGCAGTTGTTTCACAGAAACTCCTTGTAGCCATCTTGTGGGAACGATACTTTTCCGATATAAAAACTTTTGTGGGACCTGTGGTAAAATCACTACATAGTATAAAACAAAGTCGCTTTTTCTGTCATGTTGTATGTTGTATGTCCCTATGAACGCTTAAATCTTTAAAACTACGCAACGGATTTTGATGCAGTTTTTTTTAATAGATAGAGTAACTCATGAGGAAGGTTTTTATGTATAATATCATCCATTTAATAGTGGACAAGTACCACGGGCGAAGCCGGGGCGGGCCGCTAGTAACATATAAATCGTCGTGGTACGAAAAGTCTGCTGATAAGTATGTAAACATCGTGCTTACATTGTTTGCAATTATAATGTGCAACTGGTACACTGGTCACCGATCCTAAGTTATGTTAGAAAGAATCTTAACATAATTTGAAGGACTCCATAATCACGACACATTCACTAATAAGTTAAAGAGTCATCATGGTTGCCTTTGCCGCGTAGTTTGACCTCCTCCGGTTGACATTGGTTAATCTTGAATTATTAGCGTTTGACACTTACAAGCGGTTGCTCCTCAGATTAATGAATACCATAGATGCTCCTTTTGTGAAGTTTGAGTGTCTCCACCAAAACGGCAAAAATTCACTTAAGGCTGTGAGACAGAGAGAAACACTCGCAACAGAAGACGAGGACCACGCAATAATAACGTCATCCTGCTATCTTGTTTTATCACACGTGATTCAAAATAAGGCGAAAAAGGATAGCATAACTGTCAAATTATTCGTTGCATCTATCGATATTCACTAATCTGAGGGTTGCTCGATGTGGATGATCTCACCGCGGTTGTGATGTTCTGTCAACTGTCAACTGTGACGTCACATCGCTTCGCCTTTGCCGGCTCCCCCTCGCCACAAAATATCAGGTGTCCTGATGGCCGGTCTCGGTGGAACACTCCAGTGTGCGACGCGTCATAGTGTACGAACAAAGTATGTCAACGTTACTATGATACTCATATTAATTTTTTTTATATTTCGGAAATTCAATTACGTCGTGGAGCAACTTGGAATTGAGTATTTTAGTAAATTCAGAAAATCCTAAATTATGGCAGCGCGTTTGTAATGTTTTTATCATTATGAATGAAGAGGTAATGTTTTGGTCTGATACAAATTATATGAAAGAACATTTGGCATACTCAAATGAATGATATTTCTAAATTTAAATATCAAGGTTTACTAAATAAAATGCTATCGTTTCCTGCTATGTGGTATTTACATTAATACACCTAACCCTGGTTTTTTGCCCGGGAAGGGCATTGGGCTCTGTAGAACTTGGAAACCGTCAGAAACGTACCACGTCAGTCAGTAATTATTATCAAGTGATTAATCTTTGCGTCTCTTGTAAGATGAAGGTACTTTAATGAGTAGCTCATTCGAGTGGACCGTATTACTTGTCGTGTGTACTGCGTACGTCCCACGTGGGCTGCGAGTGCGGCGGTGACACAATTAGTGCGCGCGGCCGGTGACCCCGCGCCCGAATTAACCGCCCCGCACCACCGGCCTAGCCGCGAGTCGTGCCATCCCAGGCCAGGGCAGGTTACACCATGCAGTCTCACGAAATCAAAACAGAATATTCCAGAATATGTAGAGTTTAGAGATGGCTTTGAATTGCTGTGCTATGCCATCCCAGGCCAGAGCACGTTACACCATGCCGTCTTACAAAATCAGTCTCGTATATTCCAGAATGTAGTATTGTAGAGTTCAGAGCGATGGTGGCCTAGTGGCACGGACCGCGCCTCACATACGTGTGGTCCGTGGTAAGAATCGGAGTCCACACCTCTGGATTTTTAAAATCTATGTCTGATTTTGAGCAAATAGCTCCGCGGTGAGAGAAAACACCTGCACATTCAAATAGTTTCTGACTTTAGTTCACTTAGATCTGAATGTGTAACCATGATCCAATTTATCTGGTTCCCCTCTAACGGTTACGAAGGTCTCATGGCAGTCGCTTTACTGTAATAACCAGACCCGCCAAATCCTGGATCATGGTCAAAGCAGACCGAACAGAAACGGGTTAAACGCTAGGAAGAAGAGTGTAGAGTTCAAAGATGGACGAGAATGGAGTGAATGAAGAGTTGACGGCTGATAGCGAATTGCCGTGATATACCATCCCAGGCCAAGGCAGGTCATACCATGCAGTCTCACGAAATCAGAATCGAATACTCTAGAATGTGTACAGTTCAGAGATGGACGTTACGTATTATATGGACGTAAAAGGAGTAAATGAAGAATTGACGGCTGATATGAGTGAGTCGAAGAATCTAGTCGGGGTTGTTCGACCCTCCTAATGCGGGATAAGGGCAGGAGAATGACGATGATGTTATGGTTCAGATTTGCACTTATGAATTTTCAATTAGAAAAGTTTCTTATGACTTAAAATTTTTCTGTTTGTTCACTATTAAACTCTCAATATGCCATTCAGGAAATTATTTTAAAATGACTTCACCAGTAAATTACAAAATTTTATCATCTCAATTACCGCCGACAACAAATCAAAGTTGTTATTCAATTGGCTTAACCACGTGTTCCAAGGATACTCCGATTTCGTCATTCGAATGATGACTTAATTTTGCCCTGCATTTGGTCAGTAATTTTTTAAGTCTTAAAAACCACGTGCTTTCGTTGAATGCAGCCTTACATTACAGAGTGTCTCGTAATTTTTCATTGAAGCAGAGTCCCTCAGAGACATAATTGTCGAGTTTATTTCGCCGCAATAATATATAATGCGTGGTACCCTCTAATTACAGCATGTCTCCATAAATAGCGATAATTCTCGTCGTGCAGTGTTTTTTTTCCATCGGGCGGGATGGTCGCCCGATACGCCGACCTTCGGGGGGCGTCGCCCTTTGTCATCTCACAATCGATGTTGCCAACTTAGCGCTTTCAGTAATATAGTGGTAGCCTATTACGAGTATGGATTTACTGGAGTTTGTTTAGCATTTGATTGACGCGTTTACCGAAATTTTGGGGTAACTAGATTAATAAAATTACCACGTTCTGGTTGGTATTTTAACATTTTGAATACCTACATGCGAATCTCAATTTTGTTATATTCTTTGTCGATTTGGAATTATGTATGATGTAAAGTAGGTAAATGTAATTAGTGAAAAGTCAAAAAGGACAACACTTGCCTGTATGTTAGTGTTTAGTATCTTGTATGGTTTGAACCAGTCTAGTCTCAAAACAATTTTAATATTATTTCAGACTTGTGTCCCTGAAGGAAGGGTAAAGGTCAAGCATTAATTAACATTATTGCTATGATGATATGATACATTTTTCATCACAAAATTACCAATGCATTAGCACCGGTCTGTCACACAAGTGGGCAACACATGAGCAATTAGGTGCAATCAATTTACGCCATACACCGTCTTCAACGCCGGGCGTTTCAGCCCTAATATAGGTTTTATTGATCAGGACTCACAGATAAGACCCCATTAAACATGTAAATGAGAAAAAACTTATTATTAAGATATGGATCTCCTCCATTCATGTCAACCGTGGTTCAGTAAGTTAATTACAGAGTTAATGTTCGCTGCCCTAGGCTCCGTCCCGTAGGAAAGGGTAAACGAGCTGAAAAAGTCACTGATATTATCTGTATGATAAAGATATTCTATCAGTAAGTGAATTTTTACTCTTTTATTATATTATCTTTTAATTGTAAAAACATATCATTCTAATGTATCCAACAGAGGTAACAATTTTTTGTGTCAAACATTTAACTTAGTTCTAAATGAAGTATAACCCAACTAAGCAAAGCTGTGAGAGTGGTTGTTGCGCTAAGAAATGATTACTTTTACACATTTTTTTTAAAGCACGTCAAGTATTCGTTTGGCAAAAATACTGCTATAGTGCACCAGACCGTATAGACTTCTAGTTTCTTTACACCATTAATGCGTCTGGTCGAGTGGGTTATTTAATATTAAATGGTATACCTACGTCTTTCATCAACGCTTCGACGTAGCTCTATCCCTCCCTACCCGTTAAGGTTATAAAAGTATAATATATCTATGTTGTTTGTGAGCAGTTAGAGAAATATAACGACAGTAAATAAAATAATACGAAAGTGCGCAGTGTCGTGAGGCAACCGGTTGTAAAGAAGTTCCTATTGCAATAAAACTGCACTGCGGTAAACATATACACGCATATATGTAGAGATAGTGCCATGACGGATGACTTGTAGCTTATATTTCTGAAGAGAACAGGCCAAAGTGCTTGGACGTTTCAACACAACGCCATACAGCCATAAACAAAACAACTTTTTCAAATTCATACTAATTATTTTCCGAGAATATATTAATACAAATAGGCTTTCATTGAAGATGTACTCGTAGAAATTCGCAAATGTGTGAACCCTTGATCGAACACGCGATTCATGATTTGAGGATTTTCGTAACTATGTTAACTGCATCAAATAGTTGATTACCAGGTACTTGGTAAAAATACATTATTTCTATTAATTTGAGTCAAAATATCCTAAAATAGAACTTAAAATCTTTAATTTTCTCAGTGGTTTGCTCTACGTATGCGAATTTTGTGCCGACGTCAGCAATCTGACGATGTTGCACCGCACACAATGTGCTAGCCGTTGCACGCTGGTGGAAAGCGCCCAAATTATGCAACGACTTTCCACTGAACTATTGCGTTTGTCAGGAGAAACGTTGTTGTAAAAAATAAAATAATTCAACTTAACGGTTTAAGATTGATAAAGTTGGAAGGAGTGAATCGGAAAAATATGGTCATACGAGCAGTTAGCTATGTTATTTCTGACTGATGTTTTTTTATGCGCAATTTTGACTTCTGCGGCAATTACGTCTACGCTTCTGTTACCACCGTACAGCACTACAAAGGTAACTAAGATTTGTTTGTGGTCAAAGCATACAAAATCATAACCCATTCCTGCCCAGCTAATGGATTCGCTATGACCCATCTCCAGTCTTCTATTTCTGTCAATAGTGTCGGCTTTGCCCCGTTTGGGGTCAAATAGTCATTTGTGAGATCACAGATTCCTGAGATCAGGCGATCGGTGATTCCTGTTTTATGCAATATGATTTTGAGTCGGTTATCGGTCGGAGAGCTCGGTGCACGGCCGCTGGGCGCGTGTTTACGTCGCTTCGTGTATTTCGGTACCGGAACCGATGCCGCACTATCGCTAGCCAAAAATCCCAGCGAATAATCGGATCAAGGTGGAACTAGAGTCACGCATAGCCCGACCACACAGATTCGTCTTTCTCTTTCTGTTCTCCAATGCTCGCTTCTGACCTCATTTGGGGCGGTGTTGCCATTTACTCCGGTGGATCAGCTATTTCTAAATTGGGTTATCGCGGATGACGTTGTTTGCGGTATTTACTCGTTTGTTTGGTGGGGATGCCGACTTGTGGCATATATCAAGTCTCTACACGCTTATGTGTGTCATTCAAAACCAATTAGTAACATTATTGGACCATTGGGATTTCTTTAATGCATTTTAATAAGATTTTATGTTTAGTAGCAAATCTCCCCTAAATGAGACTAATAATACCATCAGGTCTAAAAGATGAATGGGGTGAATGTAGCATAATCGCATCGCAGTAAAATCAATGTTCATCTTGATGCCTGCACAGGATTTAATTTATCGGGTTATGATCAAAATCACTAACAATAACAACTATTGTTATTATTTAATTATGATGATGAAATTATTCCATCTCATCTAATAGGTTTTGAAGTAGAAATTACGTCGCATTATCTACATACAGTAGAAAGAAAAACGAAACGAGGAGAGTTAGCGTTGGCTTCCTGAGCGTGGTAAATGACGGCCTTGAGTGAACAAGCGAACATTAGCGGTGCGTGTGCGCAGGTGCCGCGTGAAAGCCGCAGCCTTCAGCCTTGGGCAGAGGGCGCCACTCGCCCGCCGCGGCCTGCGCCTGCGCTTGCGACATTTGATACGCCTCGTGGATGGATCTGGGAATGCGTTTTGTGTGATTCTGGAATATTAGTGGTTTTTGGCGTACGTTGTGACCATTCTGTCAATGGGTAGTGTTATCGTTGTCTACATTTATCAAGACTATCTACACTAATATTATTAAGAGGAAAGATTTTTTTTTTGTATTTTTGTATGTCTATCGAATAAACTCAAATAACTACTGGACCGATTTCAATAATTCTTTCACTGTTGGCTACAATACCCTCGGTGAACAAAGGGTGCTTTTGATCCCTGAAATATGGGGGGAAGGGGGCATATTGGAAAAAAGTAAATACGCGCAGTTGAAACCGCAGACAGAAGCCTAGTGCTGGAAAAAGGCCTACCAACATTTTAATAACCGTTGTCTTCACGCATGTATGTTTCTTATTCTATTCTGTGATTGGAATATCGTTCATCAATGAGTGAGGTCTGATACAAATTACCTAGGAATCTCCTTTGTAAGAAAGTATCTATTGGATGTTTGTGTGTGGATTAGCAATTTCTATTTGTATCATCAACACCCATCGTCGTTCCTTTTAACCGGTCGAGTTTTCGGTAGTTTACTGTACTGTAAAGCGAATAAGCTATCTAATCGCTGTGTGTGACATTACCAGTAAATATTCGCATTTCTCTTCAGTATTTGAATATAATTGTTCTGTAGATTACATTATATTTCGAATGTTTATGAGATTCGGAATTTAACAAAGCTACATGTTTGGGAAACCACTGTTTCCCAACCTTCTCCACTATTGTAAAACTTCTGCCATGTTCGTTCGTTTAAGTTTTAAATGGAAAGTACATCGATCTATTTTGGCTTAATTATGGTGTTCAAAGTATGATCACATTCTTTTTAAGCATTTTCTTAAACGGATTTAGGGAGCCAAATGATTTGGCCCAAATCAATTGGGCAATGTTTTAACGGAATTCGCGACAAGATCATAGTGTAGTATAAGATTTTAGACTTTCGCGTTGCATTATATCTCTAATATTATTTAACCAGTCCGCTTGCAACCACGGCTGTTGTAACGCAGCCGAAACGTCAAGCACTAAGTAGTATACATACATATACTACATAATTAATATCGCGTTTAGTCCCGTTAAATAATATTAGTGACATAGTGTAGTACTCAAGTAGGTACCACAACCAACTAAAACAAATTTAGTTCACTTAAAAAAAGACCTTTGGTAAAAACATTAGTGTCTAACATGAGACGGCGTAGTACACCAATCACATGAGTAGCTCGGCGTGACATTGATGGAAGTGAAACGTCAAATGCAGAAAAACTCCCCCTAACGAGTGGGAATAAGTCATTCACCTCGACGCGAGAAGATTATGATACATCATGCTCCCGAAATTTACAAGCTGACGTGCACGTTGGAGCCTTAATAGCATAATGCTGTATGGTGCAGAGGGATACTGAGACTTGTATAAACTTAGGTTCCAACCATGAGATAATAGTTTTAAAACATTCATACAAAATACAAACAAAGGTCTTTGACTGCATCCATGGTTAAACTCGCGGGCCGGTATGGCGATGGCAGCACGCTGTCATGGCAATTTGGCTCCGCTTTTGCTAACCATCAGGCAGAGCGGAGCCAATATACCGAGCTACTATAAAAACCGGCCAAGAGCGTGTCGGACACGCCCATGAAAGGGTTCCGTAGCTAAAAGATAGCCCGACCGCTTAAGACAACATTTAGTAAGGGCAACTGCACGTCATAAGTTGGTCGAAATGTATAAAAATAACTATGTATGATACAGAGTTCGCTATAGTTTTCGTTGAAAGTACTTACTTGGAGGTATACAGGACATTTTTTTCAGAATTATTGTAATAGTATTTCAAAAGTTAAGGGGGGGGGGACCCGCTAATTTTAACTTTGTATTAATATATCTCGAGACTGGGGTGTTTGATCCACATGGTTTCAAGGCGAGTTGTATTGTATTTAAAAATACCTGTTTAACGATACCCTACACGATGGCTTAAGTCGAATTTTTTTTTTAGAATTAACTTTTCGTAGTATGGGAGGGGGGGTAAAAAATGATTATTTTTCGATAATTTTAAAAACCAATTCTTGAATTATCACTATACATCTCTCCACCAATTTTCGTGGCAATCGGTTCAGAAACGGCGGAGAACGAACCAGGACAGACAGACAGACAGACAGACAGACATGACGAAACTATAAGGGTTCCGTTTTTGCCATTTGGCTACGGAACCCTAAAAACTTGTCCATATAATTGTTGTTACGTCTGTAAATACTGCTTAACTGTCAAAGCGACGGGCGCAGGTTCGAAGGGCAATGAATGTCTAGAAGCTAGATCATCGACAAATGTAGCTGGATGTTTGCAACTTGTTTGTATGCCATCGCCTGTTTTAGGTTTTATGTAAATCATACAAGCATAGAGGTCAAGCTGACGTATACTGATTTACATAAATTCTTCTTAGCGACAATTTCTTTTTCGCCCTACGCGACATACATGATGTACAATGAGTTTGATTGACTGGCTCGTTGGCGCATTTGGCAGTGGTTGTGGCCTTTGCGCCAATAGTCGTAGAGTTTACTCTCTGAAGGACAAAATGGTGAACGATCACTCGACAGTGATGAGCAATATTTGGTCTGCACATGAGTGCTAAGTGGAACTTCCACTCGAATGAGCCGTTCGTCTGAGAAAGTACCTCCATCTCACAGGAGATCGCAGTGAAGTAGCATTTCGTAACTGTTGGGCTATGTTTCTGCTGGTGAGCAAGGTCGCCAGAGCTCATTTGGGGAGGATACGGGGTCTTAAAGGCAGGCAACGCATCTGCGACCCTTGTGCGGATGTGATTATCCATGGGCAGCAGTGATCACTTACCATCAGGTGACCTTCTTATTCGTTCTCGTCCCTATAACATGAAAAAATCCATAAAGTGTATAAAACTAGCTTTGCCCAGGAATTTCTCTGATGCGTAGTTACCCCTTCCACCCGTATTTTAGCGGCAGACACTATGCCCTCCCACAAGGTCAAGCCTATCTCTGTTACAAATTTCATTAAAAAAGTGGTTAAGGCGTGTATAACATTAGCAAGGGTACAGTCAGGAATTACAATCAACATAACAATATTCAAGTCTAATACTAGAATATATTTTTAAACATGATTTCATACGAATCCTGTTCTAACAACTAGAATTAAACAATCCACTTAGCTTAGATTTAAAGTTCTCAAACATTAATTTGCTAGATATTTTTTTACTAGCGGCCGCCCACGACTCCGTCTGTGTGAACTTCGGTTTCCGCACACATAGTGTTTTACTATAGCTTAAAGCCTTTCTCGGATCGGATAGACTATCCAAAATAAAATAAATAAAATTAATTTGAGCCAGTCAATCTTGAGATTAGCGCGTTCAAAAAATCAAACAAACTTTTTAGCTTTATTATACTAGTACTATACTAAGTATAGATTATGTACGTTATCACTCTTATCCAAGCGTTCGTTCCGGTTACCTCCATAGCAGACACCCTGGGAACAAGTTTTTCATTAGAGTGACTTCAATCTAACCTCAGCATCATCATCATCATCAGCCTATCGCAGTCCACTGCTGGACATAGGGCTCTCCATTTAGCCCGATCATTGATAGTTGTATGTATTATGTACGAATGTACTTTACATAAACCAATCGAGTCCGAGCTAGGTCTGCGGCGCGGCTGCGACGCCTGCATTATCGTTAATTTGCGCATCTTTCCTCTTCCTCGTCGCGTCTTCCTCATAATACCCGTTTGAAATAAAAACGTTGCCTCGGCGAGTCATGCGGGTAGATAAATTGCGCGCGCGAATCACTCGCGCCCGGCTTATGGCGGTAGGGTAATGCCGTCGGGGAATATCGACTTCTACATCCTAAGAGTATGACGAAATATCCCAGGCTTTTTTATGTGAATGGAGGGAAACGACAGTGTGTGCTATGCTATGGAATTCTTAGTCTCCACAAGCGTCACGCGTTGCCTGGCTTTTAGAGCCCATGGCGCACCCAGAGAGTTTTCGAAAATTAAAAATCTGCTAGATGGCAGTAGGTAGGCGTAGGGTCTAACTGGTATTTGATTGGTAAATTTTGACAAGACATTGACAGATATGTCGAAATTCACCATCATATAGTAGTTAGACCTCACGCCTACGTTTTGCCTCCTAGCGGATTTTTCAATCGCAAACACCCTTCTTAAGCTCTGAAGAACTTACTCATCGGTAGAAAAATAGCTCAACAGTTATGAAGCGCTGAGACCTTCCGTTGGATCAAACTGGGTCGCAGGACTATATGCTGGTTGCTCCCTACGCCAGCCAGTTCAAAGCAGTAGTGAAAATTCTCCAGTTCTGAAACTCGACTGTTGAGTGAAACTTGTATACTTGGCCAGTTCAAGGAAACAAAAGAGCATCATCAGTCCTACTTGATGATGACAAGGACTGAATCATTAGGTTTCCGAGTCAATATCGACACCACAGTCTCTACATCATGGTTTACATCTCTACGAACGTTTATCCCTCGGGCGCCCACGCCACTAGCATTCGGGCAGTGGAAAAATCGGTCAAACGCCACTTTGATCGACCGTTCCGCTACTTTTGATTTCGGTGGTATGCGTTAATTAATTACTATGTGCGGAAATAATAATGGCCTTTTTACATTTATATAAACGTTAATTTTGAGGCCGAGCAGCTATAGCGTCGACCAGTGCTGTTGGGATATAAGTTATTTCAGTATCTTTTATCTAAACAACATCTTTCACATACAAAATTTAGAAAATCTAGTATTCAAATAAATAAAGTACGTACTAATATAATATATAAACTGAGACTTTAAAAAGGCCAATTTAAGCGCTGTTAAATATCGATCGATTAATTATTTGACTATCTGTTTCCTTTATTTTCCTATGATTTAGGTAATTTTTGTATTAGTCCAGGTACATTATAATCCTCGGTATGTGTTCTAACATGAACTAGGAGCACGCGGCATTGTCTTTACGCCGGGAGATAGGACCCGTATGTGTGACGCTTTTTGCTGGTGTTGTGCAAAACACGTTGAGCTCGCTGTACAAATATGGTTACGAAATAAAATAAAAACCAAACAGCTGTATGTTCGGAAGGGTTTCTAAGTAATATTTATAAAAAAACACATTGTTCATAAAAATTAAGATAAATTGATAGACCCACTACAACTTCGACTAAGTCCGACCAGACTATGTCTTATTAAGTTGAAAGAGATTGAGGTGGGGGAGTCTTAAATACGGTTCATACAAATAATACCGTCTCCGGCAATCGTATCTTATGCCGTGTTCGGTGATCGACTCCCGTGCAAACGATTATGTCATAAATCCAGAGTTAGTCCTTTTGTGCTACCACTAACAAACCATAAACTGTGGGTTTGATTCTTTCAGGGTCGAGATTGATGAACAAATCTTATTTATTTATTGTCAGAAAGTCTTAACCCTGTAGTGGATGGAGACCTTATCAGGATCATAGTCGAAGCGTACCCTGGGCTCCAAGATAATGATGATGACTAAATGACTGCTATAGCCTGAATATGTTGATGATGACTAAGCTTCTATTATCGATTGTTCCAGCATGGAGATCAAGGCGGAGGGCGTGCTGGACGGGCAGATGGTGCGGCCGGTGAAGGAGCGCAAGAAGCACGACCGGTTCAACGGCATGAGCGAGGAGGAGGTGGCGCGCCGGACGCTGCCCGACCACCTCGCCGAGAACCTGGACATCATCATTGTGAGTATGATCGCACCCATCACTACACACCTACAGATACTAGCAGGTACAGGTGCCGGAGAACAACTTGAGCAAACATCAAGAAACCCGCGTGGGAAGAAGTAGAGGGACCTTATTGTAGGGGGACAAGGGTCAAAATGTGGTAACCAATATACGGTATAACGGCATGAGCGAGGAGGAGGTGGCGCGCCGGACGCTGCCCGACCACCTCGCCGAGAACCTGGACATCATCATTGTGAGTATGATCGCACCCATCACTACACACCACTCTACCGTATCTAGTAGATCAAGTAGATGTAGCAGATACAGGCCAAGCGGAGCGCAGGGGACGAGGAAGCGTCGGGGCCGATTGCGTGCTTCGTTCACCAAGCGACTCTCGCAAGCGCTAATCTCAGGAACTACTGGTTCGATTTAAAAAAATATTTTTGTATTTGATAGTCGATTTGACGAGGAAGGATTAAGGCTATTGGAAAGCTTAATCCACGCGGACGGAGTCGTGGGCGGCCGCTAGTAAGGAGATAAAGTTCAAAATGTGGTAACCAATATACGGTTAACCGGCATGGGCGAGGAACTGCCCGACCTAGACTGGGAACTCGGACATCATCATTGTGAGTATTATAGCTCATCACTACACTACCATGACTTAATATGTATTTGCGAGTTTTAGTTAAGTGTTTTATAATACGGCCACGTATGTCAGTCCGCCCTCCACGCCCCTGCGACCCCGCAGGACTGACGTGGTCGTCACTGGGCACTTTAAGTTTTATGTTTCATTTATTTTGATGATATGAATTCCAACGAATCGAAATCTCTTTAATAAAATTTACATTCTGATGAATGAATTTACTCATAACTAAATAATTGGTATCAAAGAGATAATTTTAAAAAGTCAAGTTTCATAAAATGAACTCACACATTATTAAATTAATTGTCACGATTCATTATGAATTTACCTACAAATGTTTATTATTATTTTAAGGATACTGAAAAAGGGAGTTTAATTGGTATTTTCCTCAATAACAATGGTAATGATTTCATGCAATTTATACTCTATAACTTGAACTATATGATTTATATTATTTATTATGCTAGCATTACTTGTATTAAGCAGATATTTATTTTTAATCAAAAAGTTGGATAATTCTAGAAAGTTTTGTAGTTATAGCACGTATAGATTGAAAACAAATATAAATTTTCGTGTCCATCGTATGAAAATGTGGGATGAAAGCTTGTACTCAAGTCATGCATGTATATCCTTAGCTTCCATAGTACAAGCTTTTCGAGATTAGTTTGAAGCTAGGAAATTGGTGTGTAAGTCCAAGGAATTTATTTAGTTATGATTTTGATTGAAATACATTCTTTAGTTAAAAGTATTATCTGTTATTAATTCATTTAACTCTTGTCTGATCGTAACTTATCAAGATAATGACAATATTTATGCAAATAAATTAACCGTTAAAATGCAGTATTTATTCATGAAAATTCAAATGACCACTTACATTATATAATACAAACCAATTAAGTGATTTAAAGGAAATAAATTATATTAACATGATCTACAATTGTTTAACATGATTTTATTACAGTAATAAATGTCGCGCAGAGTGTAAATGTACAGCTATAAATCAAAAGTTAAATAAGTAGTTATTTTTAACTAGTGCATGGGTGAAATACGTAAGAGGCTCTGATTAGAGAAACTTAATTCCGTGATTATGCTAAGAAATATTATCAAAATATTTTACTCATGATGATCACTTACCATAAGGTGATACTTTTGCTAGTTTTCATTCGGCTTACATCTTTACTATTATAATAAAGCTAAAGAGTTCGTTTGTTTTTATGTTTTTTTGTTTGTATGAAGGCCCTTATCTCAGGAACTGCGAGTTCTATTTGAAAACTTCTTTTGTTGGATAGTCCATTTGTCGAGGAAGGCTTAAGGCTTTAGTACAACCGAAATCCACGCGGATGGAGACGCAGGCGGCCGCTAGTAAAAAAATATATTGTTTGCTAAATCTGTGTTGGTTTGTTGTCCACAGATCGGAATCAACCCCGGCCTGTTCGCGGCATACAAGGGGCACCACTACGCCGGGCCAGGGAACCACTTCTGGAAGTGCCTCTACCTGTCCGGACTGACCAGGGAACAGATGAGCGCTGACGAGGACTACAAGGTATGTCATCATCATCCTCCTGCCCTTATCCCACACTAGGCGGGGTCAGCGCAACATATCTTCACCTTCCACTCACTCCTATCAGCCGTCAACTCTACATTCACTCCTTTCACGTCCACATCATACTTCACGCAATCCATCCATCTCTTTTTCGGTCTTCCACTGCTCGTCTTTCCATCCACAGTCATATTTAGCACTCTCTTAGTGACATGCCATTCTCCTCTTCCCATGACATGCCCATACCATGTAAGACTACAAGGTATGTCAAGTTTATAAAAGTGAAAATAGTTCAGCCAGAGCTCAGTAGGGAAGGGTATGAGGTTTAGAAGGCAGGTAATGCGTTGCCTTGTGGGATGTTGATGTCCATGAGCGGTGGTGATATGGCTGGTTTGTCTCCCAACAAAGACAATTATTGTGCTTTTATGTTGAGGAATATATTGTAAACAAATTGAGAAAAAAAATATATCAATTAAACTAGCAATTTGATTCAAATAGTTCAATTGTGAACAATTCAAATAGTTTAACTATTTTGTTTTCGAGACTCGTAAGCCAAATAATTGAACAGATAAAATTGCTTCCGTGATCACAGTTACATAGTACTTACATAGTGGTAGAAACGGGGAAGATCCTTTTCACCCGAGCGACTGTCGAAGAAAGGAGGATGAAACTTAAATTATTTTCCTTACTAACAAATAGGCCATCACACGATTCAATTGAGATTTTTTATCGGAATATTTTGGTATCAGCGCTATGTAGTTTAAATGCAGATTTGAAATGCAAGGTCTTGTATTATCTTGTTTTTGGAGAATAACATCCTGTTGTTTGGTGACTGCTTGAAATTGAGAATTATTATACAAAAACAGCGTTAGCACCATCCCTTCTAGGTCTGATCTATTATTTTTATTTATCACTAGCGGCCGCCCGCGACTCCGTCCGCGTGGATTTCGATTTCCAATATCCTATGTGTTATTCTGATGTATAAGCTATAGTGTGGTAAAGTTTCATTCAAATCCATTCAGTAGTTTTTACGTGAAAGAGTAACAAACATCAATACATCCATACATCCACACATACAAACTTTCGCCTTTATAATAGTAGAATAGTAGTAGGATTTGGATTTGCTATTTCTGTGTACGTACCCCCCCCCCCCAAATAATGTTTAATTCACTGTCAAACTACATAATAACAGAAGATAATCTTAATCACTTACCATCAGGTAGGAAATGGTTAAGAAGTTTAATGGTATACCGAGAGGTCGCAAGCTCGATCTCAGCGCTGTACAAACATTTTTGTGCATAAATATGTATATCTGTTTGTCCTAGTCTGGGTGTTTAAGAGGTATTTTTTGTTGTCACTTTATAACTCAAGAACGGGCTCACCTATCCAAACCAAATTTTCAGGTTTTGTTCGAACTATTTAGTAGACGGTTTATGTGAAGTTAGCACAAAATCGGTCGAGTGGTGCTTCATTTACCAAATGTAGCGAAGCACATACTAGGCCGCTAGTTTGACTATATCTATGTAATTCTACTATTTATACTGATTTTAGTAATACAAATGTGTTGTCAAATATGTAATTAATTTAAATGTTTACCTCGTTGTGTTGTCGTTTCCAGCTGCTGAACTTCGGCATCGGGTTCACGAACATGGTCCCTCGCGCGACCAAGGGCTCGGCCGACCTCACGCGGCGCGAGATCAAGGAGGGCTCCGCCGTGCTGCTCGAGAAGCTGCAGACCTTCCGCCCGAAGGTGAGACAATATCAATAGCAATATCCAATCATCATCAGCTGACTATCGCAGTCTAAGGCTCGTATTAATAAAGCGCACTCAACTCTGAGCTTGATCTTGACTGCGAAATAAATAGGTATGTCATTCCCGTGGAAGTGCTAGTAAGGTAAAAAAAAATGACGTGCAAAAGAATTTCCTTGCAAATCTAATTGCTGAATAAATATCTTTATCTTTATCTTTATTCTCATACAAAACAGCACCTCAAGTTCGCGCTCAACTTCGAGCTCAGAGTTGATTGCGATTTATTAATACGAGCCCTAGTGTAGTATCTAGTGATCCTCTGACATGATATTACTGTAACTGTAAAAAGACATAGAGTTTTGTATTTATCGCTTTTCAATATTGCTGCGCATGTTCTTTAACTTCTTTAAACTGCAATGTGCAGGCTTCGGGAGTCACAATGAAAGATAGTTTCTTGCGCAACGTCCGTGTAATAACTGCACTTTAATACGGCATGCAGGCTAATATATAGGGAGGTGTGACATACACTACAAAACTTTAAAAAATGTATACTCTTGTAGTCGACGTCAATGTTTAATATTGTATATAATTCGCAGGTGGCCGTGTTCAACGGGAAGCTCATCTACGAGGTGTTCTCCGGGAAGAAGGACTTCTGCTTCGGCAAGCAGCCGGACACCATCGCCGGCACTAACACGGTCAGATATTAGCATTAGCCAGTTTTGGTCGCATGGTTAGAGTTGGAAATGAGACGAGAACTAGGTAGATACTCTGTACTCGACCGGATAACTCGTTTGAATACGTATTCAAAAAGAGACGTAGGTACTTTCATTTAAATACTCGTCATGCTGAAACGCGTGTGTAAACCAATTCAGAAGTGCCAGGGATCCGCTTGTGGGGGAGTTGGATGGATGGACTGTTCGCGTGGCAAAACATGAGAAACGTCGTTGGCACCGCCGTATGCCGACATTACTATTATCTCGAAAAAGGGATCTGAGGAGCTCGATGGCGCCGTGGTAAGCGCGCTCGGTCTGCGATTGCAAACTAAAGCAACTTTCAAGGCTCATCGGATGGGTGACCGAAAAACTTCATAAGCCGGTGGTCCTGCTTTTTATCTATCTACGGTCGTGTCAGATTGCTGTCCCACCGAACTATGAGAGTAAAGGAATAGGAAGTGCACTATGCGCAACACTCACTTGTGCACTATATCTTGCGTAACTAGTTGATCACAAGATGTGCCTCAAAAAAAACGTCCGTTAACGGGTATTGTTATTATTCCCATGTTTTTCTAACGAAATGTCCGTTTAACGGGGTTATTTTGGCCAAGCAAATGGAATTTTGGTTTTATAATATGTTATCAGCATCGGAGTCTAGTTGTAAAAAATTTGCGAATGTTTTAAGAATGGCTGGGTTCTAGAGAGTAATGTGTATTTTGATAGATCAAGTAATTGAAAAAAGTGAAATTGAACGCGAGTGGAATCGTTTAGTAAAGTTGTCGTGTATCGGTTTGCAGTACATGTGGGTGATGCCGTCGTCGTCGGCTCGCTGCGCGCAGCTGCCGCGCGCGGCGGACAAGGTGCCGTTCTACGCGGCGCTCAAGAAGTTCCGCGACTACCTCAACGGGCTCGTGCCGCACGTCGACGAGGCCGAGCTGGTCTTCCCCGACAACACCAGCCGCCGGCCGCAGGAGGAGATGGAGATACGCAGGTACCCCGCGCCGCACAGGTGACCACCCGCCCCAGCGGCCGCTGTCCGCCACGCACGATCGCGACCAAACACGACCAAACCCGACAACGCCCGATAACACCCGACGTGACGCAGTGACCGACGCGCACTGCGCACGTTTATTGAATATCGTAGATGCTCCTCATCAAGCTTGAGTATCTTCACCTAAACGTAAAGAATTCTGTTTCTCTTTCGGTCTCTCGCAACTGAAGACGAGGTCTGAATGAGGGTGTTTGCGATTAAAAATCCGTTAGATGACAATACGTAGGCGTGAGGTCTAACTGCTATGTCATTGGTCAATTTTGACGTTTCGTCCAATATCATGTCAAAATTGGGTATTTGACTGCATACGAAATAAATTATGACATTCTAAGATGAAAGACGAAATCAAAAATTCGGCACAATTTTTTATCTCACAGTTACTATTGAGCTTTTAACAAATTATTACAGCTAATTGAAGTTAAAAGAGTATTGATTTGAATCGTGACGTCACGATTCAATATTTCATACATTTTTTCCTACAAGGTTACGTTTTTAACATTTAAAAAAAGTAGGTGATTTAACCTGTCAGTCAAATACCGTATTAAGATATTTAGATAAAAACGCTCTGTAGTGCACTAAAGAATATCATCTATGATTTTTTTAAATCTAAAGACTCATATGAATGGATTTATGTTGGTTTACAATAAAACTAAAATAATATTAAATCAAAACGCATATTTATCGATATCGCTTCTTTTTTTGTACCTATATCGGATATTCATAATAGTACAATCGTAATGGTACCACCACATTTGAGATACTTTACGACATCACCAATTTCAATCGAACAAGGTCAATCTTCGAACTGTCAAAAGTTGCTTAACGCTTTATAAAATGGAGTATGTATACTCGTAGTTACTGAATTTATTTATCAAAAAAATACGCTAAATAGGTATATGTAATGACTTCCGAAAATACCTTTTAAAGGGTCTCCAAATCAGAACCGTACATTTATTGTTTAGGTCCGTCGTCACTGCGTCACTGAAGGTGCTATATTTTTTCTAAAATTTTAAAATGATAACTGTTCAAATAAAGTTGAATGTACTCTTGTCGTCGATCTGGCTGTGCGGGCAGCCGCCACATCAGCGAGTCTTCGACCGTGCACGCCGGCCATTGTCAAAACAACATACCGTATACACTCAAAAATGTATTACAAACAAATTAAATTGTTTACTGACACATTGTTCTTCAATAGATCCGTCAGTGATGCGATCAAATTAGGTAGTAGACGAAATATTTTTTATTTCTGACTTTAATTCAGTCGGATCTGAATGTGTAACCATGATCCATTCTGTCTGGTTCCCCTTAATGGGTTACGAAGGTATGATGGCAGTCGCTTCACTGTAATAACCAGACTTGCCATATCCTGGATCATGGTCAAAGCGGACCCCGTATAGAAACGGGATAAATGCTAGGAAGAAGAAGAGACGAAATATTTTTCTTAGTGAAACAAAAGACAACTACAACTGCTTGGCTGGAATCGATGGCGCATTTGGATATGAACCTGGTAGATATGCAAAGGTTTCTGGATGCAATTAGCATTCTAGACAGACATGGTTGAGAATAAAATGAATTATATCTTATTTAGGCCGCCAAAATTAACAAATAGATTGCCATTTGCGCCTGAACTAGATCCTGTTCACGTTGTATCAATCAATCACTGTCATCATTCGATTTAAATTAGGTATTCTGAATCTAAGTAGATTCAGTCATTTGCAAGGAATACCAATGATTACCAATTATCATTCTGGATGTTTCTTTCACATTGTCTATCGGATAAGTCTTTACTCATAGTAACACTTTGCTAAGTTACCACCATACTGCGGTCACAAGCCCGTCTGCCCAGCGTGGTGACGGGCTTACCCCATCTAAGGAGGGTCTTTGACCAGCATTGGACATCTTCAGGTTAAAGCTGATGATTATGATCACCATATTAATAAGAACAATTGCAATATCAAAGTGTTCAAGGCCGAGACTCCACTAAAGCGCAGACGTGTGAAGCGAAGCGGAGATGTGAAGTAAGAGGCCAATAGGATTTTAATGCTGAGATGGCCATGCGTTAATACCAATATCCTATTGGCTGCTTACGACACATCTCCGCTCCGGTACGCTGATCTCGGCCTTGGCGAAGACTGAGGGTGAGACTTCACCTAGGTTGAGATGTGCGTGCTGAGCGGAGATGTGCCGTAAGCTTCCAATAAGAGTTCATTTCTGCGATGGTCACGTTTTTGGACCAAAACATTATAGGCACCGTGCAGAAACTATAGAGGGCGCTAAAATCCCGTTTTTTTTTCTGGGGTTGACGGTGAAATTTGACATTTAGCGAGAAAGTTTCGAATATGAGTCAATAGTGGTTTGAAAGTAGAACTACCGACATTGAGATTTAAAAGCTTTGAATATTAGTCACGAGATGGCTGAGTCATCGCTACGCACGGTGCCTATCGGCTGGTAACGACACCGAAGTCTTACCCTAAGTAGTCTGTATCGCATCACTGGATCTCGAGTGTGAATGTGTCCGCGTGGATTGGCAGTGGTGTTTTAATGCTGGCGGCGTGCGCGGGAGTCGCCCGCCCGCTCGTTGCGCCCGGTAGCGGCCGCAACGCTGTGTAGTAGACGTAGTCCGTGTTAGCGCCTCACGACGCTCCAACCAACCCAAAATTACCCACAATAAACCCGTAATAAACCCATAATAAACCCTAAATTAACCATAATAAACCCTATATAACCCATAATTAACCCTAAATAACCCATAATTAACCCTAAATAACCCATTATATACCCTAAATAACCCATTATTAACCCTTAAATTCCCTTTAAACCGTCCGTTTAACCTTACAGAACGACGCTCTGTAACCACACAAAGTCCCTTTTTACTCACGCAACTTTCCTTCAACCCCTAAATTTTCCATAGACAACATTTTTTACCGAACCCATTAGACTTCCCGTTAAACCCTTAAAACGTCCGTATAACCACAGAAGTTACCTTTATACAAACGCAACTTTCCTTCAACCCCCGAATTTTCCATAGAGAACACATGATTTCCCGAACCCTTTAAACCCGAAAAACGTCCGTATAACCACATAAATAGCCTCTTTACCTACGCAACTTTCCTTTGACCCCTAAAGTTTGCCTTCACCATACGTCCTCCCATATACCCAGAGGCCTTTCATCACTTCCCTGTGTATCCCCCCCCCCTCCCCCGCGCCTGGCTGGCCCGCACCGCTGGCGAGGTCCCCACCAGGTATGTAATGTGTTTGCATGAATCTGCTTCGGAACGGACATTTTATCACAAATGAATTGTAATTATTATAACCACGCTTTAAGTATAGGTGCATGGCAGGCCATGATACTGTCGGGGACCTCGTTTGTGATAAGAACTTTGTTCCCTTCGCGTGTCTTATGACGTTTTATATGTTTTCGGTCATATGGATTTCACTTATGTATTGGTATTACGTTTTAGAACGAAATTTTAAATAATACCTGTTTTCGGATGAAATTTTAATCTAAACTGTATGGCATTTTTCAAACCAGAATGTAGTGTGTGCCCTCGAAGTTTAATATTTTGGCTGTGAAATCCACATGAAAATGAAAACATCTTGTATTAAATTTTTGAGTTGGGAGTTGTTAATGTTCAGGAAATATCTTTTATTCTGACATTTTGTCATCCGTCGATGTTGATACCTACGCGTCTTATATATAGTAACTTAAATAATTATTATACATAATAAACTGTGTAAAAGGTACCTAAATTATGAAATATTGAGAAAGGAAAAAAAATACATTATGTTATTTTTTATTAATCCCCCTCTTTGGTTTATACCTTGGCAAATAAGGAACAACGTACCGAAAAGGTTCTTTCTTTTCTTTCTATTCAAAATAATTTTCCGACATAAAGAGTGTGACAACATCTGTCACTCGGAATGTAAATAATATACAGATAAAATCACAATAAACATTTTATTTATTTATTAAAGTTTGTAAAATGAATTTTTTGGAGTTACCCATTGAAGTAGGATTATCGATTTTGAATTATTTAGACACAGAGTCGAAGATAAACGCTTACAACAGCTGTTGTCGTATCCGGGAGTACTTCGCGCCGTGTCACGTGGAAAGAGTGGTTCTGTCTAGAAGTGCGATCGCGAGTGTGCCTACCCTCAGGCAGGACTTAATAGTGCACTATGCGTCCTACATAAAACACCTAAACCTCAGCGGCGTGCCCGACCTCAACGCGGAAATTCTCAAGCCACATATAGACAGCTTCACCCACTTAGAAGCGCTAGACATTACATTCACAGAAATCTACCTACCTGACCTCATCTTTCTGCACCCCAAACGCCTCAAAGATATCAGCGTCAACTTCTTCCAACGCTCTCGGAAAAGCCGCAGAGAAACAATATGGGATGCCTGTAAAAACTTCTTCAAAACAAAACAGTTTGTCAACGTGCACTTCGTCGTGTTTGAGTTCTTAGATTCGGACACGCCTTTGATGTTTCTGGAGGGTATACCGACAGTTGAAAATCTGAAAATAACCGTCGCGGACAAATATAAAGACTTTTGGAACGTGGAGGATGAGGAGAATCCGCCGGTCGGCGCCGAGCCTTACACGATCAACTTTTCGAAGCTGACGTACCTCTTCCGCGAGTGCAGACTGTCGCACAAGACCACGATGTTGCTGCGAGGCGTGGCCAATCTCCACTTCGAGAAAATAGAGTACGTCTACATCATGTACTTGGAAGAGATCGTTGTTTACGTGTCTCCAATATTCGAGTCGTTGTTTCGGAACAACTGTAGCGACATGCGAGTCGAGGTAGCCGCGCGCCTTCCCCTCGACTTCATGCTCGACGGAAACATCGTTTTCAAGGCATGGAATAAATCAACTACAACTTTCGACGACGATTTCATGAGGAAGGTCGTAGTGGAATTCACAGACTTCGTTCCGACATATATTTGTACGGATAAGAAACTAAAAATGGGTGTGTCTACCGCGCCTAGTAACTGGTACTGCATTGACGCGTGCGGCGGATTCGAGGGGGTCCTCGACGACCTCCCGGCTAAGGTCACACTGACCAATTTCTGCAGACGAGACGGCACCGTCGGCAAAGTCAGGCGGTCCATCCGCCTGAGCCCCTCGAACAATTTAAAGCATCTAACATTTCTTAGACTCAGCAACGTGATGTTTATGGAGGTCGGCTTCAAAGTGTTATTCTCGGAGTGCGACAAACTGGAAACCTTGGATATGTACATGGAGAAACGCAGGAACCGCCGCATCTTTCGCGGATATACGACAAAACTATCCAAGTCGATTCACCTGGCAAAATGTTTGAGGAACGTGAAGCTGACATTGGAGGATGTAGAGTACGATGTGTTGTTCGAGGCCCTGAGTAGGTGCGGTCGTCTCGAGAACGTGCACGTGTGCGAGTACGAGCGCGTGGTGAGGTGCGCGTGGTGCGGGGGGGAGGCGGCGGCGGCGCTGGTGCGTCGCTGCGCGCGCCTGTACAGCGTGTTCGTGGAGGCGGACATGCCGCCGCAGCTCCTCACGCTGCTCACCGCCGCGCTGCGGACCGAGGCGCAGCGCCTGCGCCGGCACCAGCTCGCTCTGGAGGTCTGCCCCTGCTACTCCGGCTGGAACCCCTTCGCGGATGTGTTCAACCCTAGTCCATTGCACATACTCGACTGATCGAGGGAGGTGAACTAAACATATGCGGGCGTTGCACTATGTACTTTTCTCAACTTCGGTAAACTGTTCTGCGTACATTATTAATTGCAGGAGTGGTATATATTTATAATTCTCTTTATAATGTTGTTTTGTATCACTTTAGTGTAAAGGACATGTCCATAAATGTATGGACAAAAAACCCAGAATCGACAGGAATGAAATGTATACCAGTGGATTGGCATTGAAATGTAATGTAATGTTACCAAGGGAGCAACCCTGAAATCGTTATAGTATAGGAGCTAGAAGCAAAATAAAATAAGGAAAAATTCGTTCAAAACAATAATAAAATAAGTTTACGTCATGTTGTGACTTAATATGACGTTGTTTTAATGTTGTATCACTTGTGATAATTATCTTTCACAAGCAACAGCAACCTAATATCAACATCATATTAAGTCACATCATAACAAACACTCTGTTTTTTGAATATTTTTTTCTTCTAGCCCATAGATACTTCAATCGTTACAGAACTGTGTGTATTATTGTTAATTCTGTGGCTAAAGATTGCAAATATAAAAATAGTTGGTATAGTATAGGAGCAAGGAGCCATGTTGTGGGTGAGAATATCGTTGTTATTATGTTGCTGTTGCTTGTGAAATGTGTTGCTAACAATCATCACAAGTAAAACAACATAAAAACTACGTCATATTAAGCCACAACATGGCGTAAACTTTGTATAGAACGATTTTTTTCCTTATTTTATTTTGCTCCTAGCTCCTATACTATAACGATTTCAGGGTTGCCCTCTTGGTAACATTATATTATATTCCAATGTCAATCCACTGGTATACATTTCATTCCTGTCGAATCTGGGTCATTTTTTGGACATCACCTTTCCTTTGATAGATTGTACAAATATACCTGTAGTTGTTTACATAATGTTGTGTCTTTTTGTGCGGAATACCCTTATCATACTTGTATGGTACAATACAGCCATGAATTAAATAAGTAACTTTACAACTGCTCTAAATTTAGGCCGTAATAATTTAGGAAATTACTATTTTTAATATTAATGAAAAACGTTGGTTAGGTTACCACTGATTTGTTACTATTTATGGCGACATTAATTTAGAAATATCCAAAAAAAGAAATTGATGAATTTTACCACTGTTTGTTTGTCTGCAAGAAGCGCCATCATGACTTTTTGAACCCACGCGTTAGGGCTTCCTTCATATTTAACTCGCCCCAAGTGCCGACTCACGAAGCCCGTGCGCGCCCTCCTCGCGGTACTGACCGTCCCGACGCCCGCCAGGCTGACGATGGAGCCGGAGCCGGGCGACACGATCATCCTCGAGGACGGCACCGAGGTCCCGCTGAAGAAGAAGCGCGGGCGGCCGAAGAAGGTGAAGCTGGAGAACGGCGAGACGGCGCCGCCCACGCCGCGCGCGCCGCGCCCGCCGCGCCCGCCGCCCGCGCTCGACCCCAGCGGCGAGCAGCCGCCCAAGAAGAAGCGCGGCCGCCCCAAGAAGATCCGCCCCGAGGAGCAGCAGTTCCTCCTGCAGCAGCAGCAGCAGCAGCAGCAGCAGCAGCAACAACAGCAGCAACAGCAGCAGCAGCAGCAGGTTAGTACCTAGTAACTGCAGTGCAATATGTATTTCCTTTTAACAGTGGTCGAGCTTTGTGAAACTTCAACTCGAATGAACCGCTCATCTGGGGATGTACCTCCACCGTACAGGAGACTGTTCTGTTGTGCTATACATTACATTTGGGGAGGGTATGGGGTTTTTAAAGGCAGGCAAGGCATCTACGACTCTCATATGGTTGTTTCGAGTCCATTGGCAGCGGTGATCACTGATTGTTAGTTGGCATCCCTATAACATAAAATAAAACTGATTAAAAAAATTGTCGAAGTTTTCTCACACTCACCACTTTTTAGAAAACCACTGAGAAGAGGGATTTAATATTTTACGGTCGTCTAGAGGAGAACTTCCTATACCATACCTACCTTAAAATTGGCGTCTTTTTTTTCTCGCGTCATTCTTAGTTGGTGAAAAAAAATCGAAAAAAGTTCAAGCCTGACTGACTCAGATCGAACTGAGTTAACAGCTATACTGCATATCGGTTGTGTTGCCCGTAAGAATATGTATAACCATGTTTGGTCGATGGACGCGAAACAAAAATGAAGACACCACCTCCCCTTCGAAATCGGCATTGTCTTTTGATTTAATTTGATTTATACCAATGTGTACCAACTCGCAGGCTGGTGCAATGATGCAGCCGCAGCTCGGAGGGCTGGGCGGCCTGCCGCACGAGCAGTACATGGGGTCGCACGGCGAGTTCACGCAGCTGCCGTCGCCGCTGGGGCAGGGCATGATGTACCAGCACCAGCAGATGCAGGACGGCCCGCCGTACTTCCAGCCGCCGCAGCCGCAGCCGCAGCCGCCGCCCACCAGTGAGTACTGTGGTCGCCGGCAACTTGTCTATACATACACACATGGGGTCGCACGGCGAGTTCGCGCAGCTGCCGTCGCCGCTGGGGCAGGGCATGATGTACCAGCACCAGCAGATGCAGGACGGCCCGCCGTACTTCCAGCCGCCGCAGCCGCAGCCGCAGCCGCCGCCCACCAGTGAGTACTGTGGTCGCCGGCAACTTGTCTATACATACACACATGGGGTCGCACGGCGAGTTCGCGCAGCTGCCGTCGCCGCTGGGGCAGGGCATGATGTACCAGCACCAGCAGATGCAGGACGGCCCGCCGTACTTCCAGCCGCCGCAGCCGCAGCCGCAGCCGCCGCCCACCAGTGAGTACTGTGGTCGCCGGCAACTTGTCTATACATACACACATGGGGTCGCACGGCGAGTTCGCGCAGCTGCCGTCGCCGCTGGGGCAGGGCATGATGTACCAGCACCAGCAGATGCAGGACGGCCCGCCGTACTTCCAGCCGCCGCAGCCGCAGCCGCAGCCGCCGCCCACCAGTGAGTACTGTGGTCGCCGGCAACTTGTCTATACATACACACATGGGGTCGCACGGCGAGTTCGCGCAGCTGCCGTCGCCGCTGGGGCAGGGCATGATGTACCAGCACCAGCAGATGCAGGACGGCCCGCCGTACTTCCAGCCGCCGCAGCCGCAGCCGCAGCCGCCGCCCACCAGTGAGTACTGTGGTCGCCGGCAACTTGTCTATACATACACACATGGGGTCGCACGGCGAGTTCGCGCAGCTGCCGTCGCCGCTGGGGCAGGGCATGATGTACCAGCACCAGCAGATGCAGGACGGCCCGCCGTACTTCCAGCCGCCGCAGCCGCAGCCGCAGCCGCCGCCCACCAGTGAGTACTGTGGTCGCCGGCAACTTGTCTATACATACACACATGGGGTCGCACGGCGAGTTCGCGCAGCTGCCGTCGCCGCTGGGGCAGGGCATGATGTACCAGCACCAGCAGATGCAGGACGGCCCGCCGTACTTCCAGCCGCCGCAGCCGCAGCCGCAGCCGCCGCCCACCAGTGAGTACTGTGGTCGCCGGCAACTTGTCTATACATACACACATGGGGTCGCACGGCGAGTTCGCGCAGCTGCCGTCGCCGCTGGGGCAGGGCATGATGTACCAGCACCAGCAGATGCAGGACGGCCCGCCGTACTTCCAGCCGCCGCAGCCGCAGCCGCAGCCGCCGCCCACCAGTGAGTACTGTGGTCGCCGGCAACTTGTCTATACATACAAACCTATAGAAGATTTTCACGTTGCATTATAACTATTAAATACGGTAAACGATGTGCAACGAAGAGGTAGACCAAAGAAAAGATGGATGGATTGTGTGAAGAACGACATGACTGTAAAGGTGTGGATGACTCGATGACGTATGATGAAGAAGACAACATATTGCGCCGACCCCAGGCAAATGATGATTACCTATAACTAATAATGGTTATAACCAAAACACAGGCTCCTCAAAACTAGTCGTTTTACAGATTTCATTAAGCTACCGTGATCAGTTTACATAATTATTATTCTGGTGGGTTAGCCAAGATGCCATATATAACAAAGATGATAACTCCATCCCGCTCCCACAAATACTTCGGGATGGAGATGTAATTCGTGTGTTTCAACAACTTTTGTCGTTACATCAGAGGTGGAATTCACACGCATAATCGAATGCACATTCATAATCTCACGATTGTGTCATCGGCGACAGTAGGAATTTAGTACTAATTTTGTACTGTCGCCGTTGATACAACTGTGAGATTATGACATTTGCGCTTAGTTTATCGCCCCCAGGAGCCAGTCAAAATGTTATTTATATCGTGATTCGATCGTTGACGCAGGCGGAGGCATGGAGGGCGGCATGGAGGTGGGCTCGGGGCTGATGGCGCGCGGGTACGCGTCGCCGGGCGGCTCGGTGGGCGTGGCCGGGTACGCGGCGTCCCCGCGCGCCGTGTACGCCTCGCCGCGCTCGCAGGGCTACTCGCCGTCGCCCGCGCGCCCCGCCGGCACGCCGCAGCCCCAGGTAAATAAATAAATAAATAAATATTTCACAACATCACAAACATTGATCTGACCCCGTGTTAAAGTAGCTTAAGCACTTGTGTTACAGACATCAGAATCAACAGTGGTATTACAATAACAAATGCATAAATAGATACATATAACACCCAGACCAGGCCAAACAGACATGTTCATGCACACAAATGTTTGTCCTGTGCGGGGATCGAACCCGCGACCTCTTGCGTAATAGGCAACATCTTGACCATCACACCAAGCGAGTCGTCATCTGTATTATGGTGAGAGTTAAGATGTGTGCTGTGGATCTGAGATGTCTTTCAAACAATCAATAGAATTGTGCTATTGACACATCTCATTTCCGCTATGCGGAGATGTGTAAGGGTGCGTTTCCACATAAGCTGAGTTGCGCGGAGCTGAGCAGAGACGTGTAAAAATTGACCAATCAGAATCGGAGCGGATGAGATGTGTATTTAGAGCAATGTGATTGATCAATTTTTACACGTCTCTGCTTAGCTCCGCGCAGCTCAGCTTATGTGGAAACACTCCCTATTATTTGTATGGCGGCACGTTGGAAGTGGAGATGTGAACTGTGCACGGACGTCGCGCAGTCGAGAGAAGAGATGTGAGCAGCGTGCCGGGAGCGGTGTCATTTCCCCCCTTTCGCCGCTTTCTACTACCATAGAATTGGTACCCCCAAGCTGAGAAACATCTATGTGCAGCATACAGCACTCCGCACACATCTCCGCTTTGGTGGAGTCGCCTAGCACACGTCTCTTCTCGCCCAGCACACGTCTACAATTCAAATAAACGTGTGGAACTGGAGATGACCATCGCAAATCATCTCGTTGATCGTATTCATATAAAATAAAATAATAAAATAAAAATAAAATATAAAATAGCATTTATTGCTGTTCCTTTCCTACTTATTACATTAATTGAATATGCTCACTTAAAAATCTAAAACTCAATTTGTGTTAATTAGTCTAACTTTCGTTAGAATTATCGGCAACTGGTTGTTTTTGTGGAATAGCTTGTCTTTCGACAAAGGCCTCCTCTAAAGACTTCCACGTATTTCTGTCTCTTGCCAACCACCTCCATAAAGGGCCAGCTACTTTCTTGAAATCATCTTCCCATCTCTTGTTTTGCCTGTATTCATAATCGAATGTAAATCCGTACGTTTAGTTCCCGTCGAGTCCGGCGGCGTTCTCTGCGCCGTCGCCGCCGCGCGCGGGCTCGGGCGTGGGCGTGGGCGTGGGCGGCGGGTACGGGTCGCCGGCGGGCGTGGGCGCGGGCGGGCGCGGCGGCCAGTTCGCGGCGCGCAGCCCGCTGTACACGCACAGCCCGGCGCCCTACACGCACCAGGCGCCCAGCCCCGCGCACACGCCGCGCTACTCGCAGAGCCCGCACCACTCGCATCCCATCGCATATAGGGATCCGCAGCAGCAGGTATGTATTGCGACTTCTACTTTGTTGCGTTATGTGATCTAATTTTCTATCGATTTGTGGTTGTCTTTTTTGTACATTTTCTGACATGACCTTGTCAATATGAAAATGGATAATGACTTATAATAAATTAAGATGTCTGACACTTCTTTTCTCACATTTTTAAAAGTTGTTACAAAAACTATTCACTCGAATGAGCTTTAAACAAGGTTTCGACGATGGGGAAATAGTGGACTGTTTAAATGAAAGGAATCATTTCCTTTCATTAATACATGAAAGGAATTGATTCAACAGTCGACTCACAGGATACAGGGATTTGAATAGGATTAAATATAATACGAGTAATAGAAAAACCTCAACAGACTTACTGCTCTGAAAGGGACAGAAGAAGAGAAACATGTCATACAGTGACATAACTTCTTGGAAAAGGCGTCCAAGCCAGCCGGTATTGGACAGAAGGTATTTGAGATAGGCAAATTTGCCAATTTGTTAAGTTCTAGTACCTGGTGGGCTAGCCAAGATGCCATTTCACGGGAGCGAAATATCGCTTCCGCAAACGAAGTGTTTGTGTGAGCGGTATGTGAGCGGTATGGAGGGGATAAGTAAGCGATAGCTCGCACTCGCGAAAGTGGCGTCTCCCACCAGGTTCTAATACCTAACTAATTGGCACCTTTGTCGATCTCAGATACCGTCAGTCAAATACAGGCTGGCTTGGAAGCTTGCTCAATACGGTATTTGACTGACAAGTCAAATCACCTACTTTTTATAAATGTCAAAAACGTAACCTTGTAGGAAAAAATGTATGAAATATTGAATCTTGACGTCACGATGCAATAGTTTCAAATCAATACTCTTTTAACTTCAATTAGCTGTAATAATTTGTTAAAAGCTCAATAGTAACTGTGAGATAAAAAATTGTGTCTTATTTTTGATTTCGTCTTTAATCTTAGAATGTTATAATTTGCAGTCAAATACCCAATTAAACATTTGTCTTTGTTTCCGTAGACGCAATCCCGTCCGTACTCGCGGTCGCCGGCGCCGGGCGTGGGCGGCGTGGGCGTGGGCGGGGGCGTGGGCGGCGCGGCGGGCGGCACGACGCCGTTCCCGGCCGCGTCGCCGGCGGGCGGCACGCTGCACAGCTACACGCCGTCGCCCGCGCACACGCCCTACAGCCAGCACTCGTCGCCCGCGCCCGCCTCGCGCACGCCCACATACACGGACCCGCATCACTTCGCGCAGGTAACGCTACCTTCATACGGAACATGTTTACCAATACAGTGGAACTCCAATTATCCGAACTCCGACAATCCGAATGGCCCATTATCCGAATCACTTTCAGAAAAAAAAAAATCCAGAAAAAGTTAAGTGCGCTATTATTCTTCCCCCCGCGAAGCCACATTTTTGCTTGTTCGCTCACTATTGTCCTTCCCTCCGCGAAGTCAGTGTAGGCACAACGGCAACTTAAGACAAGTTCCGGCGCATTGCAGTCACGGCGCATATCAAAAAATAGTGCAATATCAAAACGTAGTTTTTTTCGCTCCAATGACAATTTTTTTTAAAAAACTCCGATTATCCGAATATTTGATTATCCGAATGGGTCCCGGTCCCCATTAATTTGGATAGTTGGAGTTCTACTGTATTAGAAAGTTAAAACCAAACTAACGACTTTTTGACGACCCGCTTGGTGTAATGGTAAAGATGTTGCCTATTAAACAAGAGGTTGTCGGACAAACATTTGTGTGCATGAACATGTCTGTTTGTCCGGGCCTTAAAAATTTCATGGAGGTTTGTAATATTTTTTTTTTCCTAACTGAATACTTTGCGTGAGAGACCCTTCCAAAGTGGTAAAATATGTCCCCCCGCCCCTTGAATTTCTGAAAGAAGAGGGTGATAAAACTGAAACAAAAAATATATATTGTACATAACCATAAAAACTACCAACGAAAATCGGTTTGAACTAAATCTAGCGAGTAGGTTTTTTAATACGTCATAGAATTTGTGCGGAACCCTCAGTCTGCGAGTCTGACTCGCACTTGGCTTGGATTTTTGACATTTAATTAAAGTAGCTGATATATAAGTATGTGGTAGGTCAAATACCGCATTATATTGTCAGAGTTGATTTACTAGTTTTACAAATCATGGGTAGAATTGAGCTTCCAACAAATACCGACAAAACTATGTTGGAACAATTTTATAATTGAAATCACTATGATCGGACCCAGTTAAGAGCTAGGCAACCCAAACTACTAATTACAACTACTAGGACTGATCACGGGAGACGTCCGTCACGTCCGAGCGCTCGAGGCAATGTGAGTCGGCACTTCGCCATCCCTCCTACCAAGACTACTCGCCCCACCTCCTGACGTCACGATGAGTAGAGGGGACCGGTTGTGGGGAATCCTTCAATAATAATTAGTAGTGAGCTTGTGTATGTGCGTGTGCAGGGCGGCAGCGCGAGCAGCGGCAGCGGCAGCGGCGGCGGCAGCACGGGCGGCGGGTTCGGCGCCGAGCTGTCGTCGGACATCGGCGCGGCCATCTCGTCGCCGCCGCCCGTCTCGCCCAACATGGCGGCGCTGGACTTCGAGCCGCCGCGCGACCCCGACCCCGTCGCCTCGCCCATGGGCTCCACCGACATGCATCCGGGCAGCACCAGCGACTCCTCGCTCGAGGACTACAATAAGGTACGGACGGCACTGAGTACATTTTCCTTATCTTGCATCGGTCTTTTCAGCCACCAAAAATGGTGTCTTCATAGACTTGCACCATGAAATCGTCTGACATAGACGTAGAGGCCCGATGATGATTCTAAAAAAAATATTTCTAAAAGTGTTTTAATTTCGGAGACATTAGGAAGTTGCCGTTCCAAGTCTCAAGTTTCATAGATCTGGGATTTTTTTATATTTAATCTTTTATTGGATTTAAAAATATTTAATAAACAGCCTGATAGTTTGCAGTTTCCTAAGGAAAAAAAATGTTAATCAAGCTTGAAGGCTATTCTTTAGAAATATATTAATTTGCTCAGCCGCATTTAATATGTTATTCGATTTGACATAATTGTAATATTGCGCTCCAGCGCGCAGGAAGGGCGTAAATTTTTTTAATATGCAAAAGATTTTACTGAGTGAATCAAATTGCTATTTTAATTACATATTTCATTTGATTTCGATGAGTGCACGTAAAAATTGTACTCTAAAGTTAATTTGAATTTTAACGCTTATCAACATCGAGTATTCAATCTACTTGCTTCGGGGAGGGCCGGCAACACATCAACGATACCTCTGGTGTCGCGGATGTCCATGGGCGGTGGTGATTGCTTACCATCAGGCGACCCGTTAGCTCGTTTGCCGCCTCTGACATAAAAAAAAACTTAGACGTAACTTCGCGTACGTTTTCTCGCAGACGACGTCAAGCGCGCGCGACATGTCGCCGGCGGGCGTGGGCGTGGCGTCGTTCGGCGGCGCGCTGTACGAGGGCAGCCCGCGCCTGTACCACGCGCACGCGCACGCGCACCACGCGCCGCACGCGCACGCGCACGCCACGCACTCGCCGCAGCCGCAGGACCAGGAGAAGGAACACTACCACTACCAGCAGGATAGAGGTATGCTGACTTAACCCTACTGGGAGTTGAAGGAAGAGATCGCGATGGGCGGACTTACTGTATATATCGGCGTAGAAGTTCTAAACTTTTTTGTAGAATAATTACTTGTAACAAGGACCTGAAGTTATGAGGGTGTTTGCGTTTGAAAAATCCGCTGATGTGAAGTGAAACTGCTATGTCATTGGTCAATTTTGACATATCTTTAAAAAAAGTTGTAAATTTTATTTAAGCATTTTTGAATGATGCAGATGAATTTTTCATTTAAACATTTCTTATATCTGTAAACATTACTTATTCTTAATGCATGTTAAAATTCACCAATCACATACCTGGTGGACCCTACGCCTACCTACTGCCATCTAGCGGATTTTTCATCCCTCATTACTTCAGGTCCTCGTAACAACGTTCTTTATTATGGTTTAGTAATGAACAAGAACGAAAAAATACGAAAACGAGTAAATATTTAAAAAAAAATTTACTTATTTTCACATTTGAGGTGTCATATTTTTTGGCTGATTTGTCACTTTTAATACTTTTCAAGCCCCTTACCGTTATATTTTTGTGTATTTTATTGTATTAAAGTGAATTTAAGGTTTTGAATTATCTTTAATTCTACTGTGAGTTGCGTCGCCTAAAACTTTGATGTTATGTTTACGTTTAATGATTGTGTTCTAGGTAACGGCGTTGCGGACAGTCCACGGTTAGACCAGCTACATCAGCATCCCTCCATGTACCCTAGCAATTTTAATAGGTGAGTTAATGTTTTATATTCTATGTTGATTTAAACTTCCTAGAGAGAAACAAAGGTTCCCAAAAATATTATTTTCAATTATGTTGTTCTCATACATTTTGACTTGACTTGACTTTGATGTACGAGAACGTTATAAACCTGATGATGATCTCATATAGTATATTTCTTCACCTAAGATGATCCCTGGTTGGCCTGCGAAGGAAAATCAACACTATTCGAAAGCAATAACAACCTTATCAAAACTCATAAAAACTGCTCGTGGAACTTATTGCCTTGAAATAAACTTTAACCTCGTTAAAGAAGAACACCAGTCTCAGGGATTTATTTTATTATTTATTTAAACTTTATTGCACGGCATAAAACTTGTAAAAAAGGCGGACATAATGCCTCATGGCATTCTCTACCAGTCAACCTTATGGTTAACAGAAAGTGAATAGTTGATATTAGGTGAAACGAACCATAGACAGTATTGTAACCATATCTCCCTATAGGTCGACGCCCCCGAGCGGCGGCGGCGGCAGCGGGGGCGGCAGCGGCGGCGGCAGCACGGGCTCGGGCGGGTTCTCGCCCGCGCCCGCCTTCCGCCCGCCCGACCACCAGCCGCACACGCCGCACACGCCGCACCACCACCACGCGCCAGGTAACGAGTCACCATCATCATTAACAATATAATCATCACAATCATCATCATCATCATAATCATCATCTCCATCACAATCATCATCATAATCACAATCGTCATCATCATCATCACAATCATCATCATCATCATCATCATATCATTATCGGAACCTCGCACGCCCCTGCTGGGTTCGATGTCATTCAGATAGGAGGATATGTCGACACGCTGGGACAGAGAATGTATGATCATAACATGTTGATTATGTCCTATTTCGTTTTTCTTCTTATTCCATATGGCATTATGGTTGCAATTTATTTATTCGATCCTAGCTTTTAACTGCGGCTGTGCCTGCGTGGAATTAGGACATCGAACTCCGTTCATTACTTTCGGCGTGATTGACGATTGTTGAGATTTTTGTTTTATCCCATGGGAGCATTTAATCGGGATACAAAGTATCCTATCACCTAAAGTTAGTCCATACCCTGCCTGTATGCCGAATACCATCAAACTCCGTGTTCAGCAGTTTCAGGGTGATCAACGGACAAACAATTTTTCTCGTGCATACATAATATGTAACATTAGCGCGATCGCCTGACTACATAAATGCCTAACTGTTCTCTCTCTCTATTGTCGTCTTGCAGAATCGCCGGGCGAGTACGGCAACGCCGGCACACCCAAACCCAAATCTCAGGACGTGGCGTCCAAGTCCCTGTCAGGCCTGGAGTCGCTCGTGGACCAGATCCCGTCGATAGCGGAGGGTCCGGGCGGCGGAGTGGGCGGAGTGGGCGGAGTAGGGGGCGTGGGGGGCGTGGGCGCGGCGGCGGGGGGCGGGGAGCAGGCGGGCGCCGCGGTGGCCGCGCCCGCGCTGCCGGACTACGCGCCCGCCCTCTACGGACCATACGGCGCGTACGGCGGCGCTGCTTACGGGAACAACGGGTGAGTGGAACCGACGCGACTGCCTTATTTTCTTTTTCATAAGAAGGCAAAAGAACAATAAGGTTACCTTATATGTGGCCAATGTTGTGTATACCTGTTATTTTTTATTTATTTATTTAAACTTTATTGCACGAAATAAAATTTGTACAAAAGGCGGACTTAATGCCTCATGGCATTCTCTACCAGTCAACCTTAGGGCAAAACAGAAAGTGAATAGTAGGTAGGTAGTGCTATTAGAATAAAATAATTTACTCTTATTAACTAGTAACACATAACAGACTACATAAAAAAATGCACATATAACTTTATATAAAAAGATATATAATTTATAATAAAAATTATTTTATATAATTAAAAAGTTATTGACATGCATACAAAAGATTTATATTTTTAAAATAAGTCTTTTCAAATGTTTCTGTGTGCCATGTTGTTGGTATACCAAATTAAATAAATAAATGATCATGGACATCATCAACCGTACAAGGGTCGCACATGCGTTGCCTACCTTTAAAAACCCTATGCCCTCCCCTGAGCTCTGGCGAACTTACTCACCAGCAGAAACATAGCACAACAGTTACAAAGCGCAACTTCACCATAGTCGTAAGGTGGAGGCACTTCAGCAAACGAGCGGCTCATTCGAGTGGAAGTTCCACAAAGCTCTATCTCTCTTCAAATGAGGGTTTTCGGAAATGAAAAATCCGCTAGATGGCAGTAGGTAGGGGTAGGGTCTAATCCGGTATTTGACTGACAGGTCAAATCATCTTCTTTTATTAAATGTCAAAAACGTAAACTTGTAGGAAAAACTGTATGGAATACACAATTGTGACGTCACATTTTTGTATTGTCAAATCAATCTCTTTTAGTTTCAATTAGGTGTAATAATTTGTTAAAAGCTCAAAAGTTACTGTGGGAAAAAAAATTGTGCTTAATTTTTGATTTCATCTTTAATGTTGGTTTATCATAATTTATTTCGAATGCAGTCAAATACCCAATTGGTATGTGATTGGTGAGTTTTGACATGACATTGACAGATATGTCAAAATTCACCGATGTCATAAAAGTTAGACCTCACGCCTGCGTATAACCATCTAGCTAGCGGATTTTTTAATCGCAAACACCCTCATTGATGTGTAAGTCTATGGCATTTTTTATGCATTTTAATTTTAGTAAATATTATATATTACGTGTGTTAAACGTTTATGATATTATGGTGTAGATACGGCGGGCCGTTCGTCGGGTACGGCGGCGGCTGGGGCGCGGCGGCGGTGATGCGGCCGACGCCCGGCTACCTGTCGGAGTGGCAGTACGGGTACACGCCCGTGTCGGCCGTGTCCGCCGTGCCGGCCGTGCCCGCGCCCTACGCGCCCTACAACGCGCCCTACGCGCACTACAACGGGTACACGCCGCCGCCGCCCGCGCACCACCAGCAGGTAACTAGCTAACTTTGATAGTAGGGAAGTCAAGCGGGGATTTTGAAGTGACTCGAGCGTGTCTACCAAGTAGGAATAGCTCGGTAGCCTAGTGGCAGGAGCGCCTCTTCACATGTTGTGAGGTCGGCGATTCAAATCCGGTCAGGCACGCACCTCTGGATTATCCGGCCGAGAGCGTGTCGGACACGCCCATGAAAGGGTTCCGTAGCCATAAGATGGGTCGACCGCTTGAAATTGCCATTTATACTCTGTCCACTATATGAAGCGTCTTTTGACAGGTCGCCGATTGACAACATTGGTGATGTTCTAAAGTATCTCAAATGTGTCAACAATCCGATTGTACTATTATCATTATTCGACTTAGGTACGTAAAAAATAACCGATTTCGATAAACATGCGTTTTGATTTAACATTCTCTTAGATTTATTGTAAACAAATATAAATCCATTATTTGAGTTTATAAATTAAATATAAAACAAGTAAGTCATATTAATAAAAGAAATTTAAATCCAAATGTTGTTAGCTTTCTATGTAAAATATATATTATACCTTATGAACATGTTATGAAGAAGTTTAGATTTATTCATAGCATTTATTTCTATCGATTATTTGTAATCGGGGGCACAATCGTTCTAATCGTTTTTCGTCGCACATCACTGAGTTGGCAGTAACCGTCCATGAAGAACAATATTCTTTTTTCGAAAATTAAACGAAAACAATTCGAACTTTCATGAGCGTGAGCTGTCAAAAGACGCTTCATAAAGTGGACAGAGTATAGTAAGGGCAACTGCACTTCATAAGTTGGTCGAGTTGTATAAAAATAACTATTTATCGCTATAGTTTTCGTTGAAAGTACTTACTTGGAGGTATACAGCACATTGACAGGCCCGTTGGTCTAGTCGTCCAAGACCCTGGCTACAAAACCAATGGTCGCAGGTTTGAATCTCGCTAGGGGAAAATGTTTGCATGATGAACATCGGCATTTGTACTCGAGTCATGGATGTTTATAAAAAGTATTTATGTACATATTATGTCTATCTGTTCCCTAGCTTCAATAGTACAAGCTTCGAGCTTACTTTGGGGCTAGGTAGTTGGTGTGGGAGTTCAAAAGGTTTTTTTTAAGTGACTCGACCGTATCAGAAAATTACATAGGGAGAATCCTTGCACACTTTAATGTACCTCTACCAAGTATGAACCCTCCAAATCGTGGGGTGTGTTGAAATGAATCCGTCTGATTATTAAAACAAATCTTTAAAGGTACTTTAAAAGGTGTACGCTTGATTCACTTCAAACATCCCCGCTTGGGCTCCCCTACAATGACGTACTAAAACATAAACTAGCTACAACACAGGCTCACATTCGACCCGTTATATTTCACATAAAGAACACGGTGAAACAACATTTTAAAGTACTGAAGAAATTGAGCGAGTGGTTGATCCCAAAGTATGAGGAGTAATTAGCGCCAAACGGGACGGACGACTTCAGACAAGGGCATCCCAGCGTGTTATTGGTCGGTGATCTGTAAACGTTACTCAAAATCTGGTAATTGTGATATATCAAAATCCGTTCTTATTTCACAATGATTGTAATGTAATACTGATGAAGTAGACGAGCAGTGCTAACATAATCGGCGGTGTGTTTCCAGCCGCACTACCTGCCGGCGCCGCCGCTGATCGACCTGCACAAGAACGGCGAGCACGCGGGCGGCGTCCCGCCCGTGCCCTCCGTGCCCTCCGTGCCCTCCGTCGGCTTCAGCGGCTTCTGTTAGCCGCCGCGCCACTGACCCGCGCCCACTCCGCCCGCCGCGCCCGCCGCCCGCCGCTAGGTACCGCACGGCAATATCCCGATACGAACCTGTATAGTCATGTCGATGGATGCACTAGTTTTGATACTTGGACGAGGTCGATGTTTTTTGCTTGATTTTGTTGATTTTTTAAGAGTAATCGGAAGGGAGTAAGCATCGAGATACTGTTATCGAAGTCATATTAAGGGAAAGTTTGGAAATTACTGAAAAATATGTAAAGTTATGTTATATCAGAAAAAATCAGGAATTACTGCTACTTTGAGATGAAAGCAAAATGAAGCACGTTGTGCAGAATCTTATTATCAACTTCAAACTAATGGACTAGCAATTTGAATACTTATTAAATTGATCTCAAGCAATAGAGAGAAAATAAAAAAGTATCAAAACTAATTTTCGAACTATATTTGCCTATCGCGATTTTCTGTGATACAAAGAAGTATTACAATTTACAATTACAACGACGTATTGTGTTCTTTCGTTAGCCAGGTAGATATCATAGATATTGCTGTGATAACGGTCTATGTGGTCTGATTGGAAATGGTTTCGTACAGTTGACGGCAGAATATTATGTGATCTGCAGTCGACTGTACGATTTAGCGGTGGCAAGAATACCGTGCAATTGTTCGTTGAAAGAGGGTTTTGAATTTGATTGTAGAGCTTTCGAGGGACAATTGCACGGTATTTTTAGACTTTGCGTGGTGTTAGCGGCTCGACAGCGACACAGAAACACTGCCAGAACAATTGTGACCGAGTGGAGTGATCGTGACAACCCGCCTGTGTCGCAGTCCGCAGTGACGCTTTCACTCTTGCCGATTCTCAAAATCTTTTATAGAGAATGCAGAATATTTAATCAATTTGAAGAATGAATTGGTTTTCTCAATGTATAAAGTTGGTTAAAGTTGGTCGTGTTCGCTCAAGCGGCGACGGTTGGCTATGTTTTTGAGACTCGTGGGTGGCGAGCGGGCGGTGTCTGGTGTCCGGTACGGCGGGCCGTTGTCCGGTAATGTCCGGTGGTGTCCGGTGGCGTCCGGTAGCGTCCGGTACGGGCCGGACGGACGCGGCGCTTGAATCTCCGGGCGGCGACGCCTCGACGCATTCGTAGTGTAAGTAGCGAAATTGGACTGATGTTACTCGAATGGCGGTGTCGATATAGTCATTGCAACTTTTTGTAAAGCGATCGTTAGTGATGTAATTTAATCTTTTTCAAACTGATGAGCTTAATTTGTAGGGTTTATTTGTAAATATTGTATGTATTTTATTTGGATCCATCGCGCGTTTTATTTAACTGATCGCTAGAGACATCACAGGTTAAGGTTCGTCGTATACGTTTAGTTGAGGTCGCGTTTAGTTGGTAGCCCGGCCGCGGCCGCGCGGGAGCAGGGGGCGCGACGGATCGTACTTAATTTATTTGAAAAGTCTGTGATCTTCGGCGTTGTCGATAGTAACGGTGGCCATGCTGCAGCCATACCGACCTTCGATCGACTCGAATATTTTATCAATTAACTGTTAGGAAGGTGACGCCACAATTTGATATGTAAAGTCTTGCCAATGAAGTGTTTCGCGTTCTAGTCACTTACTAATTCGTGTCGGCTAGTCAAAATCTTATATCAATCGCGTCCGCCTCGCTCCCGCGCGCACTGCTCGAATAAAACATATTTTTTATCTAAGTCACAAGTACGGCCTATGAGATGTATGATGTATACTTTTTTATTTAGGTTTAGTTGTACGCCGTGCGCGGCTCTATTTATAATTCAATTTTAGCATTTTTTATACATATTAACTATATTTTTATTGTCGCAACGAGGCGGCCATTTTGTCATCGCGGTCATTGACTTTGTCGTGTCATGTAGGGGGTGAGTCGGCTCCTCGGATTCCCGCTGCAATAATGCAACCAAATGCATAAAGAATCGGAGAAGCGGACTTGCTGTCCTATGAATTGATCGCTGCACAAATATGTATTAAAGTTTGAACGTGTGTTCGATGTGATAGTTTTAGCTCAATTAACTGAAAAATATAAACTGAAGTTGGAGACAGAGCGATCGGAGAGTCAGTGACCGCACAGTATTGCCATGGACACCTTGCATTTGACTTAATGTTACCCGATCAGTTACATAGCTTCGGATCGCTAGTGATAGCATAATTTTTACATAAGATTTATAACCTACATTTTATTATACACGCGCCATTTTACTGTAAGTATCGTGTCGCGGCGCAGGGCGGTGCGTACATTGTGTCATACTCGGGGTATAGTCGCACTTACCATGATTACTGTGCTGTAAGATAATGAGAGAAATACATGTCCAAATCTCGTCAGAGGTACACGTCAAACGAATGTTCAGTCGATTCAAAAATGTGCCTTTTGATTATCCATATCAAAGGACACATTATTGTTGGTTCATGGTAAAAATGCATTTAGTAAACATTGTAAGAGTTGCTTAAGATTTTTTTTACAACATTCATATTATCTATTACATCCATCTATGTATTTACATGAGTGAGCTAATCTTCTTTTGTATTTAAAGTAATTTCCAATTAGTTAACTATTCATCTTAAACATTTTTCTAATTTTTTGCTCCATTATAATGTCGAAAAATGTTGTAATAATTTTTCATCTAACTAAACGCTTATGCATGTCTTACAATGCTTAAAGACTGAATTGGTTGTATTGAAGGCGAGCAGATGTACTTGCATATGACGTGCGCATCGCCCAGCGACCGCTCGCGTCCGCGACTGGTTGTACCCGTAGGTTAATGTTGAACGCACGCGGCGGCTGCATGCAGTCCGCAACTGCAGTCTGCAGTCGCCGCCTTCACTCCGCTGTCTGTCCACGTCTCTCCCGCGTCCTGACGTCGGGTCGCAGCAGGCTGTCGGGATACCCGCTGTGTACTAAATTCGAACGATTCCGCATCTAAAACGCTAAAGGGGTGGTTTTAAAAAATCTTGTACAAAATTTCGTATATTAGTGAAATCGAATCCTTTCTTTGCACAAACGGTAAATAAAAATAAAATCTTAAATATAGGCTAAGAAACGAAATAACATACGTAATAAAGACATATACGTTAATGCTAGGTTTATTGGAAAGAATTTATATTGTAGTGGTGGGTCACCGACTCCCGGGAGGCCCGCCGCGGCCTCGCCCGCGCCGAGTGAACTGTCGTTTTATACGGTTAGGGACTACCATTTATTTAAATATACTTTTCATTACATACTACATTGTTTGACTCAATATTTTACTTATCCAGAAGAAAGTCTTAAATTAGATTGAGATTTTAATCACGCAAGATATCATTTACAAATATAAATGGTAAATTGTCAGTCTAACATAGGCCTATCGAACTGGATAAATACAATATCGAGTGTGATAATAAAAAAACTAAAAATGTCAAACTTCGAAGTGACTTTTGGAAGCGCCTTCCTAGGGCGGTGATAGTTGTATCGGTGTATCGATATCGATATCGACATGTGTGTGGGCGCGGCCCCGGCGGGCGCGGCCCTGCTCGACGCGTCGTGTCTCTGCGCTCGCTAGACCGGCGGTGCACACGCAACAGTACTTACCGACCACATATTTAGCGTTAACAAGTGAATTAGTTGAAGTACCTTGTCGATAAGACCTGCAGACTGCAACTGCAATCACCATTGCTGCAGTTATGTTAAAATTCCTAGCGTCGCTTGCAGTTCTCAGTTGAATTATGTATCTGCCTGGTGCAATCTACGACTTTGTGCTCAGATCAACTTCGAGAAAGTTGAGGTCTTGTACTGCAAACCGTAGACTGCAACTTCATACTAGAAATTCCAACTGGTAAATGCAAGCGACACAACTGGTTTCTGTTATAATTAAACAGTGTTGTTAGCGGTTCCAGTCTGCAGGTCATATTTGAAGGGTGTCTTAAAACTGAAAGAATTTATAATAACATCGTCAAAGTCGCTTCACTTACATAACTCTCAGGGGTTTTCCGCCTCGTATGTTAATATCTCAAATTATGGTTGGTAGAAGTGTGTGGTGATTTTGGATAGGGTATTTATAATGGGGCGGTAGGAATTGAAAGTCTGAATTATCTAGTTGGGTTACATTTCTGGTCAAATTAACCCAAGAAACATTTAAGTCCATGATAAGTGTCATGAAATTTACTAGTCGGTATCATTGGTAGGGCTCCTGAGAATATTAAGTTATGTTTTATGAAACATGCTTAGAGTAAATATTTAAACATGGGACATTAACATACGAGGCAGAAACATATTAATCTCATGTTTAATGACGATATGTACTTAACTTAGTTGTATATTATAAAAGCGTGTGCACCGCTGTATTCATGTATTTTTTCTTTCGTAAATCAGATGGGAAAATTTATAATTTTTAAAGAAAAAATGAAATCAACAGGGTATTTAAGATTGCTTAAGATTTATTATTTTATATTTATTTTATAATTTTGTGTGCCTCGCGCAGTTGTGTTGGTGTTAATTGTATTGTTTGACGGGCAGTGAACGCTTGCGTGCGGCGGTTACAGAGAAAATAAGAAACAATAGGACTTAGAGAACATACTATTTGGAAAAATCGAAATTATCTTTAATTTAAAATAAAAAGTTCAATGTACTCATACATAAATTATTTTTTTCACTTACAAACTTGCATTTATAAATCTTACTATAGTAAGACGTTACCGATGTAAATACATTATAATGGTGCCACGAGATATTCCACATCTCATCATGTGCTAAAAATACGATCTTTTTACTTTCTGTTTTTTGACAATACTTGCATTTTTGTCTAACCGCTGCCCGCGACCGTTCTCTGATTCGTTTTAGCCAGAAGATCGCCCACGTACCCACATCGATATTGAAGTTATTTTGTAGCTTAAGCTAACAATGATATTATAATCCTTTTGTGAACAATGTAATGATATCCGAATAAATGTAGTGCTAGTTTTGATGGGATTGTCTGACCACAAGACAATTATATTTTTTGTTCACAAAAAAATATATATCGAAATCTTTGACTTATTTCATTGCATTATTTTAGACAGTTAAGGACTTAATGTCTCACGTATTTGTAACACTTGGTTTTCAAGTAATTTTGCAAAGTTACATGCTGGTGGTCATCAACAGATAAATACCTATATAGGGTTAAAACTTTACCTGTACTATTGATTGTGCTACCTCGAGTACACAAGTGGGTCGTGGTCGACCGACGGCAATGGTTCGTGGACGTTACGAATCGAAGTAGGAATGATTTACTAATGTTTTGTATTTGACTGTCAATACAGCTCAAAAAAGGTTTAGTTTGAATGCAAGCATAACATTCGTAAATGGAGAAACTTACAGTGGGTTGCCAAATTATTAGGGACAGTCACATTTGTTATCAATTTCTTTCTTTGGGTGCACTTGAGTGCACTTTTAAGTGGTGCAAGTGCTGTTGGAATGTATTTTTTACAATCACAACATTCCTATAACTCAAATTTTAAGTGGTTTTCACATGTTCACGGGTCTATTTATTTTCTAAAAATATTTTAATAACGTGAGAGACGCAGAGTCCTTCACACACGTAAAAATAAATGAAAGTGATTTTTGTTATTTTGTGATTTTGTGCAATAAATTATTATTGAAAGTAAGTAAAACTTTACTATTAATTATTAAAAAGTTATTCAGACCAATTATTTTAATAAAACTTAATTTATTTTTATTTTTATGATTTTCAGCATGGGTCGAGGGGTTAATTTGACTCCAAGAAAAAAATCGGAGGTTAAAACCCTTCTACTGCATACAAGTCACTCTCAAAGAAAGATAGCAGATCTTGCTGGAGTTTCTAAGTCTGCAGTCAATAAAATAAAATTAAATTTAGACCAAAATCTGCCACTTTCCCCTAAAAGAAAAGGCAAATGTGGAAGGAAACGTGTTACAACGCCACGTTCCGACAGGAAAATTCGGGATATCTGCCTGCAAAACCGAAAAAAAAGTGCGGGGCTTTTAACTCAGATGATTCAGGAGGCCGGGATAGGAATTTCAAAAAGAACTGTGCAGCGCCGGTTGGCTGAGGAGGGCCTGACTGGTCATCGACCAGTTAAGAAGCCGCGATTGACTGAAGCGATGAAGAAGAAACGCCTTGCCTGGGCTCGTGAGCACCGTACAAAGACAGTGGAAGATTGGAATAAGGTAATTTTTACTTGAATATTCTAATCAATAATGGTTTTTATCAAAATTCTAACAAAACTTATCTTTAAAGGTATGTTTCTCGGACGAGTCAACCTTCGAGATTCTAGCCGACAAAAGCAACTTTGTCAGGCGACGCCCTGGCGAGAAATATCACCCGGACTGCATCGTGGAGCGTGTAAAACACCCTGTCAAAATAATGGTGTGGTCTGTCATCAGCTCGAAAGGATGCGGGCGCCTCTACATTGTCCAGGGAACCATGAGACAGGACCAATACCGGCAAGTTTTGGAAACTAGACTATTACCGCAACTCCGAGAATGGTTCCCAGATGGAGAAGAATATGTTTTTATGCACGACTCAGCACCATGCCATAAAGCGAGGAGTGTGACAAAGTTTTTGGCAGACCACAACATTCCAGTTTTACCTTGGCCTGGCAATTCCCCCGACATGAACCCCATAGAAAACTTATGGGAAATTACCAAGGCGGAAATTGCCAAGGAAAGCATTACCACCAAGGTAAAACTGATTGAAAAACTTATAAGTGTGTGGCATCACAATCCAAAAATAAAAGAAAGTGCTAAACAATGCATAGCAAGCATGCCAAGGCGTATAGAGGCCCTTATAGAAGCCAAGGGAAATGTAACGAAATATTAATTAATTGTTTGTATTATTTGTCCATCCATTTACTTTGATTTTTATAATATTTTTTTATTATATTAGTGCTTTAAATTACTTGGTTAATATGTATTCTTATAATATTAAACATAATATAACTATAAACTGTGTTTATCATGAGTTTTAAACCTATATTGTACAAAATACTAACATTTCTTGACTGTCCCTAATAATTTGGCAACCCACTGTATTTGTATTTCGATTCGCCCACTGGTACACGAATCTTTACTTATTTTGTACATAAGGAGTGCTTTATTACGCTTTTCTGATATTATATTTTTTATTTAAAATATACGTTTATATTTCTATATTTTTGCTTTTGTACAATATCATGTGCGTTATTTGTAATTATTATTAATGAAGTGGATGTTTTGTTTTGTCCGAGCGACCGCGCGGCACTCGTTCGACCCTTGGTTTAACTTAACTTAACTTTATTCATGTTAATTTCTCTATGTACCTAGTTTCAGTCTGTGATAATAACTGTCATTTGAGACATGTCACTGTTAATAACTGTCATTATTAATACATTTAAACGTCAAAACGCTCTTGTCTTATACGGGGTTGTTGAGATCATGTCCGAATCAATTTCTACTCTTATGATTACCATGAATGGTTACTAAGATACATACGATAAGTTTGGTCTAGTCAAGTCAATTAAGGAATCTCTTCTAAATTTTCTTTTGTGTATAGGTAGATAGGAGTTTTTGGAAATGGTGACATGCTAGTTATTAGTCATTTGGATTACTGATATTGATTGATATTTGATAATACCTTTTTATCTCCATTCTTTCCTATGATTCGAGTTGGTTAGAAAGTATGAATAAGTTCAACGTAACCCTGTATAAGACACCTTGTAATGTTAATATCAATGGCCAGTTGTGAGTGTTGGGTCGAACGGCCTCCGCGCGGTCGCAGCAACTAGCGACGCGGCTGCTTTGCGGCTCCTTTGCGGCTGCTTTGCGGCGGCTTTGCGGCTGCTTTGCGGCCACTTTGCGGCTGCTATGCGGCCGGTCACGTGGTACTGCCAGTGCTAAAGATGTTGATGAGGCAGAGGATGCGCTGTTGAAGCCCGTCGATCAAGGAATGATCTCAAACTAATAACAATGATCTGTTACATCACTTAGCGACTTCAAATTACTTTGCGCAATAGGATTTTTTGTTGGGGAGGGTATGGGGTCTTAAAGGCAGGCAACGCATCTGCGACCTCCGTGCGGTTGTTAATGTCCATGAGCAGCGGTGATCACTTACCATCAGGTGACCCTCTTGTTCGTTTGCCTACCTATAACATAAAAATTAAAAATTTATTATTTATTTGTGTGCAAGCAACATAAGACATAATCTCCTGTAGTAAAATTAAATGTAGTGCCCTTGCCATAGCCACTCAAACATATGTTTGTCTGTTGAATTGCATTTTAATTATTTTATGAGCACCGTTCCTCCATTCGGATGAGTGTGATAGCTGAGTGATGTAACAGGTCTCGCCCACTGCCAGTATCACTGATCGTTGTTACGTTTAAGTGTTTCTCTGTTACGGTTGACGCGAAGGCCTACATAGCTGCCGGGCGTCGCACGGACGCCCGACCGCATTCTCGAATAATTGCCGTCGCAAAATATTCATTATGTTCTACCTGTAAGGTTTAAAATGCGTTAGCACTGATATGTACGTTAGGGTCATATTTAATATTGTAACTTTTTTTTCATAATTTTCAGGGACTTACTTTTAATCTATTAGAATACAACGTATTCGTTTACCTTGAGATATCTATCAATGAAGCATAACTTAAAAATTACACGTAATGTTTTAAGCCATTTTAGACCTTATGAAGGTGTTCTTAGAGTGAATATTTTATGACGGCGATGTTATTCCAAACTACGTTACCGGTAGACCGGTGGTGGAGCGCCCCGAGACTGCCGCCGCTGCGAATGTAGTCTCGTCTCGACGTGCAAATACAGTGAGCAGCACATGAGACTACTGGAACTGTCTGAAATCTTCCATTGATGTTAAACCATAAGTGTTAGGTATTAAGTTGAAAATCAAATGAACATTTTTGACAGTTTTGGATAGTCTGATGTGATGCTGCTGTATAACGTGCAGCGCGAATAATGGAATTGAAAACGCAACGACGCCAGGCTCGGGCCGCAGTTATTTTGCTTTGGTTCTGTCTAGCGGCAGTGTCGCGTCCCATGCATCTGAACCGTTCGGCGGACTCGAGTGACTGTTTTCCTATCAGGTGCATAAAGTACGGTAGCAGGCGATTGGAGTCAGGTCGGTCGTGCTGGACTAACCCGTAGCTGTTAGCGTAAGGATCTATCAACGAGTTAGTGTTAGTGTGTACACTTAGGGGGCGCGCGCGGCGGGTCGCGCGGCAGCACTAGTCGCGCCGCCCGCCGCCCGCGCACGATAATTCGTTAGGGTTGACCAGTGTATGCATTGAGTCGCTCAACTATTTGTACAGTATGTATATTTTTGTAAAATTCATTCTAACTGGTGGCAATATTATGAAATTTTAAAATTTATCTCTAATATTAAAAACTTAGTACAATTATTGTTATGTAATTATTTGATAAAACAGTTCCGTTCGATTTTTATTTTGTCTCGTGAATCGACCATCGTCCCGTATGAAGTGAATGAGTGGACACTAGGGCCGCAGTAGGGCAACTTTGATTCCGTCATTGATACGAAACGTACATTTCAGTGGAGTTTTTTTGTGCGATGGCGGACTCAACGTTGAGTTACGGCTCAGAATATAGTTGCACGACTCACGGGCTCGCACTGAAGCCGAGGCTGGAGGCCGGCCGTGTGCCCGCGCCACTCTTGCTTGACAGAGTCGCCTTTTAACATCACTCAACAAATATTTAGCCAGAAGAAAATTTATATTCTTGTTGGTTAAATAATTGTCAGCAATGTTTAAACGATGATTTAGCCAAGTGATCGCCAAGTTGTCAACGTGCGATTAGGCAGGCGTTTTTAGGTGTGCGCGGGGACACGAGCGGCCGCGTAGAGTTGTATGATGTAGCGCTGGCGCGCGTTGCTTGGTTGTGAATTAGCACAGGAATTAGTGTCGCTTGTTGCCCCTCCCCGCTCCGTCAGCTCAGCCGAGTTGCAGTACGTCGCAGTATTGTCGTGCCAAACATGATGCAGGAACAAGAGCAATAACGTTACCTAAAGTGTAGTCTAATGGAAGCAATAACGCGCGCCCGGCTCCGGCCGGCCGCGTCTCGTCGGATCAAAACTGTCATTCACACGTCTAACATTAAGGTTACATGACTCGCTTCTCTTCTAGTTGTTTAGTGATACAACCCGCTGCCGGCACAGCGTGTCGGCCGCGCTGCGATGTACCAGTGCCGAAACTAACGACTCGCATCGACTCAGTCAGGCGACGGAGTTCGGTCCTAGCTCAATTTTATTGATACTTAATTATTATTAACGATTATTATATTTGTACTCGCTTGTTATTTACCGTTGAACTGCAGCCGTCTCAGCCCCGGCCGCGCCTGTGGGCCCCTGTGAGGCCGGGGCCCGGGGCCCTGCAGGACTCAGACTCGCATTTTGATTACGGTGCTTGTTTCTAGTGGCGGGGCGCCGCGGTCGCCGCGCCCCGCGCTCGCGTTATTGAAGTACAATTTATTAATACCTTAATCTCTATTATTAATTAATGAATGACTATACACTATTGTCACTGTTGAGCGATGTCGCATGTTCTCACTGACCGAGACGGGTCCGTGCCGGTTAATATTTACGCTAGCTGTATCAGTAACGTTGATATGTTTGTACAGTTTTTAACGATACTTCTCGTAGTGTACTAAGCAAAAAAAAATATTTTTAGTATAATAAGATCTAATCGAATTACATTTTAGTGTATCATAAAGTACTCGAGGACGTTTTTCAAAATTTCTTTTAACTTTGTATGAGAAACTTTCGTGAGTTTTTATTTAAAAATAAAATAATATTAATGTCTCATCTGAAACTGACTCCATGGAATGTAATTAGAACTTAAACAGGAAGAATTTTAAATAATGAAATACAACATAATAATGGTTAAGTAATGTATTATAAATAGTGTTAAGGTAAAAAGTTATTAACATTGTATGGAAAAATTGTGACAAAATTATAGTCATTTGTAATATTATAGTGCTGTTTTATTCTTCCACCGAATAATGTGATTTATTTTTCAGCATCGCAACCAGATTTTATTCAGGCAGATTCCCATGTAAATACCGAATTTGTTTAAAAGTTGGCGGCTGTAATAATGCCTGTGGTTTCGAAACTCGCTAAGTTCATTGTTATCTGTTGTCAGTTAAAATAATTTTCCACTGGTCCATCAAGGGAACAGCTAAAGAGAACACAGGAAAGAAATAAGTTTTGACTGGTCTCAGAAGACGATCTAAACTTGACAGTTTTTTAATGTAATAGGGAAGCGAACGTAACAAGCGGGTCACCTGATGATAAGTGACCACCGCTGCCCATGGACATCAACACCCGCTCAAGGGTCGCAGATGCGATGCCTGTCATTAAGACACCGTTCATGACCGTTCCCTCCGCAACTATGACCTTACCAAAAGAAACATAGCACAACAGTTAGTGAAGTGCTATTTCACTGTGGTCTTTTGTAACTTGTGGAGGAGGTACTTCCCCAGACGAGCGGCTCATTTGAGTGGAAGTTCCACTAAGCTCTACGTACCTCACCTAAAAAACTTTTGTTTGCTACGCGACAATAAATCGATGTTCGAGTTGACGAGTGAGACCTGCTGTATGATAGGTAAGGTAAGATCAGAAAAGAGTAGGTATAGTAAATAATGTTAACACCATTTCCTAGTACATGCTAGCATAATCTGAGTTCTCTTTCTTCTCTACATTATAAATATGGCAGGAAGAGACTTACATAACAAAAGCAAATAACATAGCAAATAATGGCATCAAGAATTTATAAGGATACTAGCGGCCGCCCGCGACTCCGTCCGCGTGGATTTCGATTTCCAATATCCTATGTGTTATTCTGATGTATAAGCTATATTGTGGTAAAGTTTCATTCAAATCCATTCAGTAGTTTTTACGTGAAAGAGTAACAAACATCCATACATCCACACATACAAACTTTCGCCTTTATAATAGTAGTAGGATTAAATCATGAGAATTGAATCTTTTGCCATCAGATTTCTTTTTGTAACTTTTGAATATTAGCGGGTACTCGGGTAGATCTATAGTTGCACAGATTAAAAATACCACAAACAATAAGAAAATCTTCACATATTGTACAATACATTCAATTTAATAATAAAGATTTTCAATATTCTACGTGTATTAAGCATTTTTTTATGAACCCATGTAATTATTACAATTTCAGAAGTACTCGTGGAGTAAATGACCGCATTATTATTTATTTTTGGCTTTCACAATACTTTTCCTTGGCTCCGTCCATATCGTGGTCAAGTCGTGATAATACGATCTTTTAGTTTATTTTATATTCTAAATTGATTTAGATTAATTATATTAATTCACTTTATTTTCATTTGCACGAGAAAAGAGTGAGAAAGCGTGGTACGATATTTGACAAAGGATGTCAAAACCAAAATAGAGTTGTTAAAAAAGTAAAAGGATACGTTCTGGTGCACAAATAATTTCGAAGACTGGAAAAAAGAATAAAAACCAATTGCTTAAAAAATTGTCACGCATTTATTTATTTTCTTTAAACTTATGTAAGAATTATTCACAATTTTTTACTAAAACGAAATAAGACTATTATTTAACAAAAAAAAAATCTTTGCCTGTTACATTCGGACTGTGTACTCTACAAAGGATCAAAGTTTGATGGCTTTAAAACCATAGACTATTTGAGTTGTCGAGAGCCTCCAAAAAGATCGGCGGATCGCCTGTAGAATTCGGTGTGGATTGAGATGTCGGATATCGGCAGCGGAGACGAGGGGATTTCTAGTCAGAGTACGTATCTATTTACATCGTCGAAGCGTCCAAGACGCGCCCCGTTCAGCCCCGTGGCCGTATAACGTCTCGAAAGACGTCCCGAGCCGTCCTAGCGTTCAAAAGTAAATATCTCATTGTTCCCGTTTCAAAATGGCGAAGCGGAGTCCGCTAAACCTCCTGCAGTGAGGGTTCGGAGAGATCCTCGCGTGGGCCGGGCCCTCGGAGAGCGGGCGGCGGCGCGACAGCCCGCCCGGGACCGGCTCCGACCGACCGCCGGCGGAGGTTGACGACCTATCGATTTTTTTGTCTGCGACCTCTCGACGGCGGGCGGGCCGTCGTCGGCGGCCGGGGCAGCGGGCTGGAGGCCCGCCGCGGACCGCGAGCCGGGTGCCTCCTCGTGGATCGCTTCCGCGGCAGCTGGCGCGCCAGCTGAGCGCCGCCATGGCAGGTCAGTGGCCGAGCCGGCTGACCGGCCCCGGAGCCCCCGGCCTCGTCCCCTGACTTGTCCGATCCAATAAGAATCCAATTGGAACAGCGTTCTTTCCCCCCAGATGCTCGCGATCGGTGTTCAAGCGTCATAACCTGCCAGTGTATTGTGTTTCTTTGTTCCATCTGTGAGTGTCAGTGAGTGCTTGTTCCTGTGCTACGAGTGAGTGCGGTGGTGGAGTGCTGCCCTGGTGATGTGTAAAGAGTGTTGGAATATCGGAGGAGTGGTTTTTGTAGACAAAGGAACAGTAGTCACAGTGTCTGACACACAAAGGATTGTTGCCAAGAAGCTGCTGATTGAATAGAATTGTGAAGTTAAACTTGAAAAAAGTGAATTTTTGCTACAAAATAGTGAAATAGACTGGATGAAACCACTTGGAAGTGACAAATAGTGTGCTTTGGAGAGTGCTGCAGCCATTCAAACGTGAAACAATAGAACACTGCATCCAAGAGTCTGCCCAGTGAGTCTTTCATTGTAATAATGGAGATTGACAGTGAAGGTAAGTTCAAAAAGACAATAATTTTCTTGTCTTATGTGGCTATACTGCATCTGATGTATACAGTAGGCAAAAGTTGTAGGCATTCAATACTTGAATTTAACCAGCAGCAGCCAGGGCTGTGAATACAATTATGAGACATAAAGAACTGGCTTCATTTCTTATTCCACAGATGTATTTAAGGTGAATGGTTCTGCATCAGCCATCAGATCAAACTTTTAAATTATAGGTTTATAGTTTATATCCTTTATATAGGTAATACTAATAGGTATGGAAAATATTTTTGTCTAACTAACTTCTAAAGTAGCTTTACCAAAGAGAAATATTGCATCACATATTCTTCTAGGCATCCATCTTGCTCAATCACATTATTCAACAGTTAAGGCTTATTGGAGATTTTTAACATTTTAATATTCTTATAAGTACTAATAAGAATCTACTAAAATAGGTATTTCTATTATCATCTAGTTAAATTTCATACTGTTCACTAGGTGCAAGAAGGTAACATGTATTGAAAATGAAAGTGTGATGGTGTGATGATGCAATTGACATGGCTACATGAACATTTTTGAAACATGACCACGACCACTCTGCCAAGAGTGTACGACTAAGAAGAAATAATTAATTTGGTTTCTAGATTACTACTACCAACATTCAGGAAGTTCTGCCCTGTTTGTTAGTACTCATAAGATAAATGTAATAAAAATGTCTGTAACACCTGGATTTAAGTAAAAAGAAAGTAGGCTTTCCATAGCCCGTTTTCCTATGATAATTGTACCTTAACACCATTTCTGTAACACCATATTTAAAAGGTATAAACAATTTGATTTTTTTTATTTTAATGGCACAACTGAACATATCTGCAGTAGCAACAATGCATACAATGTGAATCTCAGATGCCACTGTGGCCGGAGGGTCTTGAGCGCTCCTTAATACTGAATTTTGGACATCTCTCTAAATTTCTTATCATTGTCGTAACATATTTGTAATTTATAAGCAATTTTTCAATGTTTTTATATACCAAGATATGAAGTTCTTGACTCTTGCGAAATATTTAAGTAAGGAAACACCAAAACTTTATGACCAATAGCGGTTTATGGGTAGAGCGGTTGCCCAAAGCGCTCGATAAAATGGGTGCCACAGGCTCTCTCGACCTATCCTTATAGTTCAAAGTTTACTTAGCCAAAGAAAGAGGCCCAAAAATATCTCACACAAGGCGAGTTCATTAATTTGAACATGGAGTGTGTAGAAAGACACCTTTTGAACCTTGTTACACTGAACTTTTAAATGTGACCACTGGCATGTAGGTCAGCCGAATAATAGTGAATTTATAGTTATTCTGATTGGAAGTGGAAAGAAATTGTTGTGTTGAATAAAACTTCTTTTATTTCTGACATAGGTATCTACATAACTTTATAAATTGTCTGCTAACTGGTAAAACAACATAATTGTCGATGACAATGAACTGAGATAATGAAGATTTAAAAAATCTAATTCCATTATATTGGTTCCATTTACATTAGTTTGACCTAGGCTAGTCTTCTCTTAAATTGCTTTCTCACTTATATTTTTTTATCAGTAGATTGAGCATAAAAAAATATATTTTTTAACTAATTTGTGATTAAAACAGCATTATTATGTTTTAGCTGTAAGCAGACAAATATTTGTTGTATGTCTGAATACACACATTTCAAGGCAAGGGTGAATAAGCTATGCCTGGGTGAACAAGCTATCAATAGCCACACCTAAAGCATTCAACTATCATGTAAAGGTATTATTTACATATTTACGACACATACTAATAGATAGAATCTTCATTTCCTGACAGGGATTCCTGACAGTTTTTGGCTATGACAGCAATTGAGTGTTGCGGACTAGGTAAATCTTATGTGGTCCCATTCTGTTAATTTATATTCTAGGTATCTGGTTAGTTCTGAGTTAAAATGAATCTTGATTCCATTAAGACTTGTGGATATACCTAAGACATTTTTATTTTGGAAGCACAGTGCACTGCCAGTCAATAATTTTATAATTTGTGCTCTTCCTAGGTACTATGTTACTGATTTATCAACATGGACCAACATTTACTCTTAAGGTTTGGCCAGAATTACATTAAAATAACAGAAAAAATAATGACTCTTTGATATGGTAATAAGTTTATTGGCAATTGGCTCAGTTATGGAGGGGGCCATTTAAAAGTTTTTTTTCCTGATACCTAGCTCCACAGAATTTAATAGCGGTAGAGTGTTCACAAGTATTTTTATCAGGATAATTTTTATCTTCTTTTAAATTGGTCGTGTTTTGTCCAAAAATAGCATCTTAGTTTCTTATAGCGTTGATTTGAATGCCTCAAAGGGATAATGAGGGATGAAAGCGGCGGCAACGGCCAGCATTTGGTTAGTTAGCTACATTCTTTACGTGTCGTCGACAGCTCGTAGATATCGAAACACACCTAATTGCATAATCGCAACGTTCCCCTTCTTCTATTTTTTGTGTTTCTGCATGGTTTGGCAATGTTCATTGTTCATTCCAATTTATTCAGCGCTAATCAGGAGGTATTGGGAAACTCTTCGTAGTGTAGCGTCTGGGGCACGTGAGGCCATTTTGAGAACTCGTAACGCCCGAAACTGACAGACCTCGAGGCACAACGTCATCCTAGACTTTGTTGAGATGATTCATCTTCCATTTATAGTGATGCATGATCACTGATTTCGAAAAAAACTGTCTGATACCTACTCTAGTTCGACGTTTTGTAAAAACTGCAATATCTGCCTACTGAACTTCATCCCATTTTCAAAGATGGGATTCATACCAAAATTGAGACTTAAGACTTAAATAAGTGGCTTGATGGTAGCCACCAATTTCGCAAGAAGTGAAACAATTTTACGTCAACCATGTTATTTAAGTAACAACAAGAGGCCAATTGTTGTTACTTAAATAATATGGTTGACATTAACTTCCGCCAAATAACTATTTTAACAGCAAAAAGCGCGTCCGTTTGCTCAGTTTATAAAACCGCTAAATTAATTCCTGATTTCATTTACATCCGGTTCGAATAAAAAGAAAAAGATCTCATTGCAGACAAAGGATAAACAAATATGAAGATCCGTTGGAAATACGTCATTAAAATTTAAAGCGCGCTCAGAGAATTGCGTGTTATAAAACATTCGAAATCATTTATCGAGGTCATCGCTCAGCGGCCCCGCTGACTACCCAGACGGATTATCGGCGTAGTTTAATTATTTCCACGATTGCAGGCCTTCTAACATGGCTAAACCCCTAAAGCATGGGGATACCCCGTCTGGCCGCGTATCGCTCCGCTGTCAACCGTCTAAGTATTCAAGTGTCGGTTAGAAGTTGCGAAAAAACACAGGTTTCACTTTTTTGCGCGTCTGGGCCGCGTCTGTTACGCTTACGATATTCTGTCTGCTGGCAACGAACTGCCTTGAACCATTTACATAACGCCGCTAAAGTGTCTCGCCTCTACCTTATTGGATGGTCGGATATTGTCGGCCTTTCATTTCGCGCTCGGACAACAGACGCCTTATCCGTTCTCATTGATTTGTCACGTGAGATAATGCAGCGGTGACGAGCAGGATCATAGGAGATAATGGATGCGTTGTCTGCTGGATATTCGTCGAGACAAAAGACAATGGGTTCGGCTTTGCGACGTTCAACTGAAATTAAATTGGACAATTCGAAGCAATCGTCTCGCTTTATCTTGTTCTGATGTTGGTGGTGCCATTTTGACGTTGGGACCTAACTTGCGACATAAAACCTTAATTAGTATTCAAATAAAAGGATCCTTGCTAATTTGTTTGAAAAGGGGCCTTGTTATGGCGGATCTAGAACAAAAATAAATTGGAGGTTTTTTTGATCGGTCTACGTTTTCACAGACAAAGCAAATTAATCGTGATATTCCTATAAAACGGCAGGAAAAATCTACTCTATGATTTTTCTTGGGTTTTGGCGTAATTATGTGCCAACATTTCTACATCACCCCTTTGTTAGTTTCCTAAGGGCTTAGTTACTGAATTTCATGGTAGGATATACGTACGAGTTGTAACACATAACCGACAAAATAGGCCTATCAGTGAAGTATCAGAGCGTATTTTTTTTAAATTCTATTATAAAAGCTTTTGATCAAACACGTTGGTCTGTAGGTACCTAATATCTATTCGCTGTAGGCATTCTCCTATTCGTTACATTTTTAATTTTATGATGAAGACCTATTTTACAGCGTTGTTTGAATGCTGCTTCTAACTTTAGATCTCGGGACTGTTATATGGGACGCGATTTCAAATATTAAAAGAATGAATTATGGTTATGGACAATGTTCAGTTGTCATCTAGATTTTATAAATGTCTGTGGGTTCCTATGTTTATTTTTCAATAGTATGTTTTAATATGGTTTGATGTTGATGTTAACTAACTTTATCATCTCCGTCATTGGAATCGAAACACTAGGACTGAGGTCTATGTTTTAGTAATTTCTTAAGTTTTTCTTATTTTATTATAATATTCATTGTTTTTTTTATAAAGGAAGATATTTACGTAACCTTTTCCCCCGTAAATAGTGGCTTAACACTACGAAGCGTCCCCATTACCGTCAATTTTGTCGTGTTTCGGCGCTGTATCTGTACCTAAGTGCGTTTAGACGTAATCTAAGGGCGATATTGCGTGTCTGGAAAACTTCTTGTAAAAGTAGGTTCTTGTAGTAGTTTGTTTCGTTATTTCTTTTTAAAAGATGAAGAACATTGTAGAATTTCGCTCGTTTGGAGAAACACCCTCTTACAGAAGACCACAGAGAAATAAGAACTTGTAATGTTGTGCTGCTGTATTTATGTCAGTGAGTAAGGGTTTCAGAAGTCAATTGGGTCGGTCCGTATGGTCATTTTAAGCCAAAATCAACAACTGATTTGTTTATGTTCATGGGCAGCGGTGACCATCCACCAGTTTGCTTCTATCTCACAAAAAAAACTTTGTGATACAATTACAAGAAATAATTCCATTCCTTTCGGAACAGGCATCCATCTCTATCTATTCTCGGCAGTAACTGCTTCCCGAATCGGTGGTAGAGTCATTATTTTGTACATTTTTTTTGACGATTAATAAGTGCTTCTATGAAGTCTATGTTAATAAAGAATATTTTGAATTTTGAAATTTGAATTTTTTTGAATCAATACATACATAATGTTTATCGATAGGCGAAACTTTAATCCAAATATAATTGAAAAGATTTCGCCCAAAGTCTTCTTGGTAAGAAACTCACGTGGGAAGTTTTAAACTTTGTTTGTCATTTACTTTAAAAAATTAAATGAAAACGAAGTTTATTGGGAAATTACACTTCAGTGATGAGTTAAAAAATAGTACGTTGGGAGCTTTTGTTCGAAATCGGATTAAAATCGGTTGCGTATTTTTCAATATTTAAGTATACATATAGGGACACAGAACAATAGCGATTTTGTTTTAAAATATAGTGACTTTTCACATATATTTTTTTAGAGTAAATAGTCAACTTCCATATGGGTGTGGATCAATCTACGTTGGCTGGTCCGTCTCGGATTTAGATTGGTTGTTCGCAAGGACGCGCAGGCGCAGGCACATTGGATAATACTATTGCCGTCTCTGTCCCGCGGAGGTGTGGTGTAGTCTGCGCGAGAGGTGTGGTGTCTTAGTCGTTATCATTCAAATTGCAAGCATATCCTTCCTTAATGCCTGTCTTCATAGATTTTTTTTCTTGTTATTTATGCGCCAGGTACGCGTATATGCGTTTTCCCCCCTCAAAAAAAGAGCTTAATAGACGGATACTGCTTTTTTAGGGTTCCGTAGCCAAATGGTAAAAAACGGAACCCTTATAGTTTCGTCATGTCTGTCTGTCTGTCTGTCCTGGCTCGTTCTCCGCCGTTTCTGAACCGATTGCCACAAAAATTGGTGGAGGAGATGTATAGTGATAATTCAAGAATTGGTTTTGAATAATAATCGAAAAATAATTATTTTTAACCCCCCTCCCATCCAGCGAAAAGTAAATTCGAAAAAAAAAATCGACTTCCGCCTTCGGACAACTAGACGCGGTGAGGGCTTTCACCCTTACATTGTTAATATTCCTCCTTCTCGCACGAAGCGTTTTGCTTCATCTTTCATAATGCGAACTGCTAAGGAGTGGAACTCTCTGCCGTGTTCTGTGTTTCCCGAACGTTATAATTTGGATGTCTTCAAGACTAGAGTGAACAGGTATCTACTAGGCAAGCGTGCTCCATCTTAGGCCTCATCTACACTTTCCATCAGGTGTGATCGAGGTCAAATGCAAGCCTATCTTAAATAAAAAAAAAAAAAAAAAAGACTTACCCCATCATGTGGGGTATCGTTAAAAAGGTATTTTTAAATACAATTAAACTTGCCTTGAAACCATGTGGATCAAACACCCCAGTCTCGAGATATAAAAATACAAAGTGAAAATTAGAGCGTACCCCCCCTTAACTTTTGAAATACTATTACAATAATTCTGAAAAAAATGTCCTGTATACTTCCAAGTAAGTACTGTTAACGAAAACTATAGCGAACTCTGTATCATACATAGTTATTTTTATACAACTCGACCAACTTATGACGTGCAGTTGCCCTTACTAAATGGTGTCTTAAGCGGTCGGGCCATCTTTTAGCTACGGAACCCTTTAATGGGCGTGTCCGACACGCTCTTGGCCGGTTTTTATATATGTGTACAATGAAAGAATCTTCAGTTTTTTTAAATACGCGCGACCTTACACTTGTAGGACGGAGGTTAATGGCTTTCAAGTGAGGTAGTAGAAATCTGGGCTTCATCCGTGTTTTGTTACCTTTATTTGGCCATTATCTGCCTGCACGTGTAACAATAATGAAACAAGTATTGACCCTGAACGTAACCAAATAAATATACATTTGGAATAGAAAGACCAGTTTCGAGGTGTGGACAGAGGCAATTAAGTCGATTGATTGGTTCTCGGGTCACCGGTCCCAGAGCGGTTAGGTATTTGCGTAGGCGATAGCTGAGAGATAGCGTGAGACCCTAGTCTATATGGTCCATCCAGCTGAGCCCCCATTGGATACTGAATAATGGCCATTTGTTACTTAAGTATCCATATAAAAAGAAGATTGTCAATTTTAAAATCGAAATCATAATTTTATTTATTCAATTGGGCTTAATATTTATAAGCACTTATAAATCGTCATAAAAAATTACAGTAGTAATGACTTAATTTATGACAATTCATTGTGAGAGATAATGATGATGTTAGGGTATTCCCCGAGATTTATTTACCGTTATGAGAATTAACCGTTTTTGATTTTGTATACAAAACGATCATATCAGCTAACGAAATTGAGAAAACCTGGTTTTTCAATCCATGGTTATATCCAGTTCCAATAATATTTTGAAGGTCCATAAAAAATTAAATCTTCTACTGATTGAAGATGACATCTTGCCGTTCCAAACTGACAAAAGCAATAAAATTGACAAAAACACTGACTTTTGGGACTTTAAGTTCTTGTTAGCAAACTTTATTATCCATTCTCCTAGAAGAGTCTCATCGGACGGAGCCCACCTACACGGCAGGCAGAGCACTGCTCCCCACTGGTAGTTTGGGGGAAGCGATAGGGCCAGCCGTGAGCATTGATCCCTTCAAGTTTGTGGTCTGCGACGCTTTACATCAGGCGATCGACCAGGAGGGATGGAGGCAGACCATTGGCAAAATCGATAGGAGTCACGATCCTCAGCATTGGGGTACCGGTTAAGAAGAACTAGTTTGTGGTGGAGTGTTGTAACAAGCCCACCACAACATAAGCAGTGGTCACAGCCGAGCAGAGTCGATCGCGTTACAGGCGGCGTCTCCGCACTGATTAGCATCGGCGCTTGCGCAACATGCACTACACCTGCTCACTCAACTGTGACACCGATCGAAATAGTTTAACCATGTAATACATATTGCTATGAGAGGATCATAAAGGTTAAATAGTAACCTTCTTTGCAGATGCAAAGCCTTTTCATCAAACGCCCAGACATTGTCCAACTAGAGGGTAAAGGTCTATCCTCTATGCTTTCTTATCATCATTAGAAACTTCAGCCTGTTGCAGGCCACTGATGGACGTAGGTTCCTACCAGGATGAAGGTAGTTTTAGCACTGCTTTTTCTCCAGGTTACATTGCCCCACCAAAAGGCAAAAGTTTTTCCATACAGCCAGTTAATAATACTTCAGCACTAGTTAATGATACCAAAAATGTTTTCGAAATAGATTTTTGACATAAAACACATAATTGATTACCGAATCAGTCAACATTAGACACTTTGATTGAACGATTGTTTTGTTAGTCAGAGACGGGTTACGTCTCTGATAAAATTTATAGTATCGTGTTGCTTATAATTTGTTGTATTGTAATCTAAAAGAACTTCACCTAACCTGGTTAGGCGAAGTAATTGAGCGTACGCCCAATTAAATGCAATGAATATTACGTGCTGTGTCGGGTAGTGTTGTGTTTACTGGCTGGCTGGACGTCCCGATGCATTATTGCATTTGCCTATGCAAGTTCAAGTGACCTTTTAGGCTGGCAAAGTTAACGAAGTCAAAGTCAGTGTAGTTTATTTTTTAATTAGATATACATAGAAATTCTTTCGCACGTTTTTTCTTTTTTACCTTCTAGCACATTATACTGGACGTATGTATTTTTTTGCATGTTATAGGGAGGCAAACGAACAAGGGGTTCACTTGATGTCCATATCAACAACCGCACAAGGTTCGCAGATGTATGCTCGCCTTTAAGACCCCATACCCTCCCAAGTTGAGCTCGCTTTGTATGTTTTGAAGGTGATTTGTGTGTAGTAATTAGACATACACTCTTTCAAATTATAGGAGGCCTCTCGATCTAACCAAAAAAATAGGTCGCGTGGTGTTAGTAATGTATTTACATACGTACAACTGTAATGCATAATTTCATCGCCCCAGGTCATTCTTTTGGAATTCACTGCGAGTTCTCTCATTGCATAACTTTGTTTTAACAGATACGTTATACTCACAGAGGACATCTTTCAAATTTTCTACGCGTAGTGCTCACACTATAGACGTTTTGCTGATTTTCTTACGAGGAAGCTTAATTGGCAAGGGTTCGTAAAAGTTGAAATGGATCTCCCTTCATCACCTATTACCTACATATTCCCTTGTTCTTGCTTGGGGTGGCGCAGCGTCCTTCTCAGGTTGACGAAAACCTAATACATCACCCTTACACGTGTGTAAATCTTCAATCCTTTCGGAAATTCTTGATGTCGTGTAAATTAAAATACACTGTTTAAGTTCGCATTTTGTTCCACCCGGGCTGATAGCGTTGCGTACCATGATTCGTCCCCACTACGGACGTTGAACGATTTTCGCAGAAGTTTAGGTGATTAGGTGCCTCTGTTCCTTTGTAGATGAAAAGCTACAAGTAATCTTGAAGCTTGAAGGCAATTGCAATTTTGCACCTAGAGTCAGCAGCATAACCCTTACGTCATAGAAAATAATTTAGCTGAATTATAAATGTGAAACTTCCTATGTTTGGATGTTTGTCTGCCAATCACGCTGACAGACTGAATGGATTTTGATAAAATTTGGTATACAAGCAGGGAATGGGCTGACTTAGGTGATAGGATACTTTTTATTATCCTGATTGAATGATTTCATGGAACAAAACCTAATTCCGCGTTGGCAAAGTAGTTTGGATGAGACTTACTAGAGAGTACGTTGCATGGACCATAGATAAAAGTGTTGGGTTCCGTCCCGTCGTTGGCTGCACTAAGCGCGGCACACCGTGACCGCTTCAGGTTCCTTCAGTTACGCCGGCGCTTACGTAAGCTCGTGCTTGCTGGTTATGCGGATGAGCCGATACTTGCAAGACGAGGAATCGGCCATCAATAACATTCATTATTCAACTTTGACATGTATGTTGCATGTGTCTGGAAAAAATATGTTGATTCATGAACATGAAGTGCTGGGGCAAAAAGTTATGCTGTTAATTCAAGAGATCCATAATCTTACTACCTCCAGTCTAGATTCATCGCAGCATCAACTACTGTCGGTGCTGCGTTTCACCTTATCGGTACCGGAGGTTTTAATTCTCAAATACGCCAATAGCTCTTTTATTAGGTAAAAATGAATTTGCAACTTTATTGGTAGCGGTACATCAGTTGAACCGCTTACTCTTCTAACTCTCGTTTTTTTTAATAAATAAGATGCAAATTTATCTCAGGTTCTTCTGGATAAAATGTCTAACGAAAGACCCTTGAGGCCTTGATGATGCTGATGAGAGACGATGTTTCAAAAGCAAAGGAGACCGGGACTTGTGGGCTTGAAATGTAACAAGTTGAACTATGGCTTAAAAAAATGCTTTCTGTTTTTCATCCCTAAATAACAAAAACTAGCTCAATTCTCTCTCGGAAAGCAGAGAAATATGAAAAAAAGGATAACTAAAATATTTCATAATCGATTATATTAAAAATCGATTAAAGCGAATGAGTTTACACATGTACAAATATTAGCGGGTAGTTCAAAGAAAGTAATTGTATTCATCATTTTTTAATATAATGAGCTAAAATAACAAATAAAATATCGACTAGCTGTAAAAAATGTAAATAATAATTTTCAAAATAATAATTATCGATTCATATCGATATTAATTGAAAAAGCTACTTTTTTTAGTCTATGCACTGTTGACATGACAACGAAAATAACGACATTGACAGCTGCTGTTTCAAATCAATCGTTTCGTATCTCTCGTCTTGTACTTTTACGTTTCGTGAGCTTTTCCGACTGATTTTTATTTTCAAAACAACCACGGCTTTGTTTTTACGGATTCTGATTGACCCTGCGGAACCTTACCTCCATACTGGACACGGAAGATCTTGCTTACACTTCTGACTTGGACCTGTTATTTTGGATTACACTGCCGGCTTTTGGATTGGAAAGTGACGTTACGAATCGCTGTGTGAATCATGGGATAGCAACTAAGTAGTCGCTGTAATACCCTAGGCCGTATTGTAGGCAGACGAACTGTAGGCTGCTGGGCGCATGTCATGTGCATAATACGGTATATGAGCTGGGCTCTGTACCAAGACTACATCTACCACCTGCTCAACTCTTGGATGATATATTTCAATTGTATTATAAGAAGGATAAAATAATACAAAATATTAATCTTTTTATTTTTAAACAAACTCCTCTTAACTCCTTACCTTTTTACCTACCTATGACTTTCCTAATTCTTCTACAAAATAAATGAATTCAATATATAATAATATAATAAACTAGCGACCCACCCTTGCTTCGCTGATTCCCCAAGAAACTTGTATTTTTCGGGATAAATGTAGCCAGTATCAGTTTACCTCTAACAATAACAGTTTTTTTTATAATGCAATTTATCTTTACAATACAATAGTAGTTCAAATTATGTTACTGTACTGTAGGCATCAGCTGTTAGGTATAGGTTATTTCATAACCTCACTTTTTTTAAATTCCTCAATATCTTTGCTCTCCGATTGACAAAACTCACAGAATTTCCAGTAATGGTCAGATAAGTCTTACTCTATCAATTGACACTATTTTTATCTTTTTACATTCAGGCCCAAGATTGTATGTAACGGTTTCGGTCTCCTTTTTACACTCTGTACATTAGCAACAAGGTTTTGCCTAAGTCTGCCTAAAATCTTCACTTCTCACCTAAACTGACTGTTGTGACTTCGTACCTATGACGTAATACAAAGTGTTTAGTGTTTCACGTGTTTCAGTGTTGAAGGTTGCAGGGTGTCGCGGCGGCTGTCATCGTTAACACCGCCAAATCTGCCGTCCATCGACCCGGAGATAATCGGGAGAAGGCTTCACAGCGCGAATGTCTGTCAGCGAAGTAAAAAGACACATTGTTGTGCCCACGAGTTTTGGCAATTTTGTATGCATACAATTGTTTTTGCCGAAATGAAGTTTCGTCTAGATAAAGTAGAAGAAATAAATGAAATGTTCTGTATTTTAAAGAAAGAGTTTGCTTACTGTTTGTGGCGGTTTTTCCGAATACAGCCCGCGTTTGTGAACACCAATCTGCATTTGGAAATCGAGGTGGTAACCAAACTAGCTTGCCAGCATTAAAAAATCCGACCATACCGTGATAGTTTTTGTTTGGTTTTTTTAAGCTTTAGTAAAAATAAGATGTCACTACCCAAGTTATAATACTGGACTTTTCACGATAGTTCATATGTCTCTGGGAAAAATATTCTCAAGGTTGGGTGCGAGGCGGGAAGGCGATATTTATTGTCAATTGTTCATTTAACAGCTCTGTGAGCATAATATTACGGCGTAATTTGACAGGTAACGCGTGTGCCCATAAAAGGGATTGCTTATTTTCACGCTTATTATAGATCACTCAAGTTAGTTGGGTCCATAAATTTTCACTAAAGTTAGATTCGAGACATGCAGTGCACTTGAACGAATAAGTATGGCTGATATTACTACACGGGCTTAGGTGAAACTTAAGGGCAAATCAGATAACCTTCTGTAAATATTAATTATATTTTTTCACAATTAGTGTAGCGACATTATTTCCTCTTTAGCTGCTGAAAATGTTGGGGGACAGCGGAAATGAAAGGATATTCCTTGGTTATCGACTGTGTTATGTAATAAATATTTTTTCCCATAATTGCCTTTTATTAATCCCGGATTAAGCTGAAGCATCTGATCTACTACCACACCTGGCGCTTTCTTGATCAATTGAGCAAGATATTATGCAGAGTTCTGATTTTGTACAATTTATATTATTCAGGGTGATTTCCTTCTTGTTTCCTTGGTGGAAATTGCGAGTCATTCGGTCCCAGTAAGCTCCTACCACCAACGGACAACAAATATAATGTGTAACATTACAATCAGAACAATTATTACAACTTAATAATTGAGAACATTACTAATTCATTATTTTTTTTAATGTTACAGAATATCATGGTCAAGGAATGGACGCGGGAGGGAACAATTTTGACTCCGGTAAGTTTGTCAATCATTACTACGTATTTAGATATAGTTATTGTTACGATGCAATGCGAACATTTTAATTCATTAGATTTCGTTATTTTTTTGTCATTTGTTGTGTCGTAAGGTCCCAGACCTAATAAAAGTAACAAATTCAAAAAAACGCAGTTACCTTTTTGCCTATGAAAACTTTCAATGATAGAAGATGTCATGTTTTATTTGCCATAGCTGGATTAAAATCTCTTTGTGTTCATACCCCGTGATAGCTGAACCTCGATTTAACTTCCAAAGTTGAACTGGACGTCAATAAAAATGTATTCATGGGAGTGTTCGGAGCGCGAACTCGCAGCTTTCATTTTTCACTGCAGCTCGATATCAATTTCACAGTCATTCAGTTATTCACGGGGACGTTCAGTGAGTAGGGCTGTAGGCCGACCGACATATTGCTAGTGTCCGCTGGAGGCTTTTGTTAGCTTTAGATGTTAGTTGCCTCTTTTACATTCTGTTTTTTATTTATCATCATATGAGTCGTTTCTTATGTGATAATTAATCTAACACACTGCCACTGCTGGTCATACATGTAATGATACCCCTCCGGCCGTATTCGGCCATATCGGCCGACCTAACAATCAACCAGGTACGCAGGATATATTATAGTGCACAAGTGAGTGCGCAAGCAAGGTGCACTCCCTATTCCCTCACTCTCATTATTCGGAGGGACAGCTATCGGACACGACCGAAGAGAGATCAGGCGCAGGACCAACGGTTTAACGTGCCTTCCGAAGCACGGAGGAGCTCTAGATGAAATTTTTCGGTCAACACACACCAAAATTTGCTAAAATGCGTATTTATATTGTCCTAAAGAGCAGTTTTCATCATTCGATTTTTTTTAAGAAGTTCAACATTTTGTCAGAGTAAAACTATTTTCGATTGCTTTTCGTGAATGAATTATGATTATGATTAATCATTAGAAGAGCACGTCTCAGTTCTCAGACAATTTACTTTGTCTGTACTCTGGCTATAAAAGGCTATGTCTGCTCTAGGATGCTCAGACTTCATGTATTATCTAGGCTAGCAGCCCTAAGGGGTGAATTCTGGGCGGGCCCAGGCCGCCTACCTGTATCGACCGCTAATCAAAAACCGATGCACTGTTGCGTCCTCGATACTAAATAACATTTCGAATACGCATACAAATCTATTGTACAACATTGCAATGCCTTCGGCACTAGATGTACATATTGTTGATTATGATTACAAAGGAAAAAGATCAAAGCATGTAAAACCAGTAGACACCTAAAAGAATATGATGAAGACTCAGCAATCTGGATAACGAGTATAGAATAAATTATATTTAATTCACCTTCAAATGTCATCTCTTCACTTCCAATCGTAATCATCATCATCCTAGCACTTGTCCCGGTCGCATCCTCGGCCATTGCCTTGGAGTCCAGGGTCCGCGTTCCTGCTCCTTCTCCTCCACTTCGCACGATCTTCGGCATCCTGCGTACATAGTAAGGCCATCGTAATATGTAGTAAAAATTGAAACGGCAGAATTAATTAAGGAGTTTCGCTTTCTGGCCTAAGTAATGGTTGCAAGCTACGGGGCTTAAGTTCGAAATGAAAATCTGTTGTTACATGATAATACAAACACGTACATTAAGTTAAGAAAAATAATCAAAATCTTTTGAGATGTTTAAGCGGGAAAGCGTAACTGACAGACAGACAGACAGTTACTTTCGCATTTATAATGTTAGTAGGGTTTTTTTTCATCCAAATATAGTGGAATCATCCGAACTCTTCTCCGGTCGTATCGGTTTCCGTTCCACTGGGTCCAGGAGGGGGAGGACGAGAGTGTGCACTTGCGTTTGCGCGTACGTTTGTGCACCCAAATATATCCTGCGCACTAGACCGCTTTCATCATCATCATCAGGGTTTTTTTTAGTAATTTAAGGTAGTGTTTGACCCAGTGCCTGAAAGTGGCTACAAAGAACAAGGCAACGGCCGCAAAGCTAATTACCGGTTTAACGAGCTAATAGATAATTAATTTTCGACGGTTGAGTGCGCTATTCGGCATTAGCTCCCCTTCTGGGCGTAGGAACTGCTGAATCTGGCTCATTTGAATTTGTGTTATGGGGGTAGTAAAATCGAAATAGGTTACCAAAGATAAAGTCATTAATTAGTTATGTTTTATATCCTGACTCCCCGTGTGCTAAATTAAGTTTTAATAAAAGCGTTCAATACATATAAGTTTCAAGTAAACTGTCGTCAAAGAAAAACGGACAGTAAAAACTTTGATGCCCTTGTTCAGGCCTAAGGTTCTTCAGTATTGTCACACCACGAGTCACGAGTCCTTTGAGGCGTGGTTTGGTTAGTCCAAGGATAGATACTGTTTCTGAGCATTTATTTAGGGGATGCAAAAAAACAAAGCCTGAAATGTCTATCATAAAATTCCGAAACTTATGAATAATATTGATTTCTCAACTTATTGCCTAACTAAAAAGTTTAGTTGTTTGATCCGTTAAAATACCTCTATTAAATGATTTCTAATAAATTGCTGTAGGCTGAACGATTGTGTTTTCGCCCGCACGTAATATGCCACTATAATTTATTGGTCATTAATCATGCTAATAATCCATGAAAATTGTAATACAGTTTGAAGCACATAATAGCAGTTATGCATGCGTAATTAGATATCGCGCGATCGATACCTGGCCCGGTGCACTGAGACCCTGCAGCCCTGCACCCTGCAACGCCCGGGCTAAACGTTTTCAGTTTGTAAATAAAGAAAGTAGCGCCATCTATCTCACGGAACAAGACAACTAAGGAAATTAGTTCCGCCGTCTTATCATAGATGGCGTTGTTTGGAAATTTCGTTCAGTATGACGCGTCTTTATGGACGTAATTATGCAGTAACATGCCAGTCTACTTCAGTTGTTGGATGATTTTTTGTTGGGTGTGTTTTTTGATCGTCTTACGAAATCTGAATAGCTGCTTCAATTATGCAGTATTCATTTTGTTACAGCATAACACAATTATTCCTGTTTCGACGTGTTTCTAAATGAACTTTGAAGTCCCAAATAAGAAAGGCAACAGAGCATAAGCAATGCTATTGATTATGCAGGTTCTATGTTCGGATAGTACATAGGTCTACCGGGGTGGTTCTTGATTGGCCATAATTTAAGGATAATAATCGAATTGATTACATTCTTGTGACTTCAATATTTTTTGTATTACTAGTTATTTCGATCTAAGCTGGTACTGAGTTCAGCCACTTATCTCTTCAACTTTGTTTGGTTAAAACTATAGACAGTATGATATGCTAAGCCTCAGCATATTCCGCGCGTGCAAACTGTAAGCCCATCGCGGCCTGTAATAGGATGCCGCGGCCCCGGGGATTAACACGATTGTGCTGCCCTCTGGCGCCACGCTGACCTACAATGAGCGACTGCTCAACTATATACCTATGTACTATACATATGATGCATACACTCAAACATGAGATATGAACGTGATAATCATTTTCGACCTCTGGAGGACGTTCTCAAAAAGACAAAAGACTGTCATAATTTCACAGATAACATGACTTGATGAGAACTTGTTAAAAAAATCCTCATCAAGTCACAACATGAAGGAACACACTAAGCGGAAATAACGCAACCAAAGTTCCGCGGCAATGCATTTTGTATAAAAAATTACGCGACGTAATTTCAGCATAGTTCTTCATCTTCTATTATGAACACGACGGAACGTTAATTCAGCCGCGTAGGTATATTTGGTCGTTTTTACGCATAGTGTGTGTGTTCCTACATACATTTAGTCAATGGATAAAATGGCTATAATTCTAGGCTAGCACAACGTACAATATTATGAATTAAATTTACTTTTTACGGTTGAAGTACCGTGCCGTGGTCTTGAGGTCCTGTGTTCGATTCCCGAGTCGGGTAAAAATTTGTGTCGTTTTTTCTAAACACAGCCAGGGATTGTGATCACCAACCCGCGTTTGGCAAGCGTGGTGATAAAGCCAAACCCATCTTTGTAACGAAAACATGATTTCAAAATCAAATGATAGAGGCCTTTGCCCTGCAGTGGGACTTAAATAGGCTGATACTGTTTTTTTTTTACTTATCGTATCCGTTTGGCTGCAGGTCAGCAGCCACAGGAGCAGGAGCTGGCGACGAAGATGCTGCAGATCCAGTCCAAGCGGTTCTACCTGGACGTGAAGCAGAACCGCCGCGGACGGTTCATCAAGGTTGCAGAGGTGAGGCGCCATCTTTGATTCGCGACAGATGTCATTTGATTGGGTTCAGACGATTGTCATTAAATTAGTTGTGATGAACATTCATACATTATCTATGGGTCATTGCAATGGACTTAAAATCGATATCTGTTTAACCCATTATGCATATGAATTCTTTTCTTGTGACGAAGCAAGAGGTTGCTCTTTTGTCCATGAGGTAAGTGAGGTAAGGGATTCATCATCGTAAGGGATCGATCACCGCCGCTCATGGACATCAACTTTATTAGAGTCTGATAACTAATATACTAGTAAACTAACTTCATAAAACCTCTTGGCAATTAAGTTCAGAAGATGTTATTATCATTTTTACACAGGAGAGCCAAAACAAAATTTCTAATTAAACTATTAATTTATTATGCAGGTTACAACAGGTTGGTAAACGGTGTGCTAGAGCTATCGAAAAGGCCAACAGGAATTATTAAGTGCTACGTAGATATAACGATTTTTTAGTAAGAGATGACGATAAAGTCCGTTCTTGAAACCGTTGGTATAGGAAAAGTTGATAGTCAATCGTTTTCGGTAATTGTTTCGAGTGTGAGCTAAGAGGTATCAAAACAGAGGTAATTTAGTAATCAGGTTGCGAAGTGCCAGGAGTTTTAAAGAGAACTCGATAGGGTTAATTTTCGAACGACTTTGTATTGCAAAAGTTTCAATGGAGGGCTTGCTCTGGGTTTTGGAAAATTGATAGTCAGACGTTTTCGGTAATTGTTTCAAGTGTGAGCTAAGAGGTATCGAGCCGCGGTCGTTGACCTCACGGTCGGGTCGGTCCTGGCGGGTCGTCCAGACGCCGCCCACGGCCGCTCCCACTCGTTATCGATATGTGTCCGATTAGTTTACACTTCGATTGTGATGCCGGAATCGATGGGAAGTACGAGTATTGATGGAACAAGTGTCAGCGTGATAAAGGCTGAAACAAGCTTGAAAAGGAGGCACTAAAGTTAAGACTGCTTAATGCTTGTTAATGCCAATTCAATATACAAGTCGTTTGATCTAGTGGTTAGAGGCCCTGGTCACCTGGGGAAACCTTTAGGAGCAAATATTTATGTGACGAACATCAGAATCTGTATTCGAGCTGGCCGAAAAGTTTCGATGTATTTATGACCAAAAAATGTTTGGTTGAGTTAATCTCCTTAATAGAATTTAACTATGAACTTCATAAAACTTTTATTTAATCTAATAAATATTTCCTGTAAACCAGCTGGCTGTTCTAGGTTAAATCTACGGACTATACCGATAGCTACCTACCTATACTAGAGTATTTTTTTGTTGGAGTAGAATATTGGGTTAGAGACCCTAATTTGCCCAGACTAGAATCAATTAATGAAAAACGCAACCCTGCCTTTATTGTATCATTCTCTCCTGGCAAATTTTATCACAGTGATAATTCCCTTTAGTAGATAAGGGAGTAGAGCTTAGTGGAACTTCCACTGGAATGAACCGCTCTTCTGGGGAAGTAGGTACACCCACCTTACTATGAAGACCACAGAGTGGTAGTACTTCGCTATTCATGTGGTATGCTTCTGCTGGTAAGTAAGGTCGTCAGAGCTCAGTTGGTGAGGGTATAGGGTCGTAAAGGCAGGCAACGCATCTGCGACCCTTGTGCGGTTGTTGATGTCCATGGGCAGCGGTGACCACTTACCATTCGTTGACTCTCTAGTTCGTTTGTCTCCCTATAACATTAATAACTTTTTATCACCCTCAATGAGTGAAACCCATCTTTGTAACGAAAACATGATTTCAAATGATGGAGGCCTTTGCCCTGCAGTGGGACATTAATAGGCTGATACTTTACTTTTTACTGAGTGAGGGCTTCAAGTTCGTTGACCTGGTTTATCGCTATCATCCATTGCGTCAATGGCTGATTGTTATGCGAACTGATTAGGATTGCGTGGGCGTGATAAACAGCTGATCGCTGGGCACCGCGCCTCCCACGAATAACGTTCCAGACGCTAGCGGAGCCGCAATGTACGTATTTTATACTACATCTGCATGACATATATAATATTATGTACAGTTCAATATGAAATCTTAAAAGTAGTTGTCAATACAATTCGTTTTCGTACTATTTATCTATAGAGCGGTTTAAGTCGAGTCATTATTTCTGAATGTTGATTTAGAAAAATAAACATTTTTTTATCCTATTTTTAATTTGACGTGAATGGCCCGCTGAACAAGAAGTGCTGAAGGAAACTCTGAAATTTGCCTGCCGTGTTTACAACGTCCTGGATTTGATTCATGGTTCGGCCAAAGTTTTTCTGGACACTGAACGGGTTGGCGATCCATTCGCCAACACGCATTTTGGAAGCGTTATGATTAAACCATCTTAGGAAAGAAAACATGATTTTAAATGATGGAGGTCTTTGCCCTGCAGTGGGACATTTATGTATACTCTAGTTTCTATAGACAATAATATTTTTGCAAGGAAATAACAACGAAGAATGCGCCTTGGCTACGCGAGAATTTTCATACCGCAATATTTAAATTTTAACAGTAGAAATGCTCAGTTGTGCTGGCAACATTACGAGACCGAGTAAGCACGTCGCATCACCGTTTTGCGGCAATACCTGCTAAATTATACATGCGCCGCGCCGTCGTCGATGCTTGTAATAATCTCGGCTGTCGTTTAAAATAAGCTTTGAAATGCTTGTTAAGATCTATTGGAGTGTACATTTGTGATGCTCCATCTTTGTTTCTGATGTTCTTAAAAAGAATTGTTGGAGACACTTGTATTTTGGGGCTCAGGTGTCTTAATGTTGTCGGGAAGCTATTTTATACCAGATTTCTTATTTTTGTTTCAATTGTATTTGTTTGTGCATGACAAAAAGCGTTAAAAGAGGAATCAGGGAAAATTATATTACCGCGTTCGGAGTAATGATTCTAATTATTATTTAAATGAATGTGCGACGTAGAGGCTTCTGGAGATCATATTTTGGACATAGGTACTCAATTCTCAATGCGACTGATTTTCGTTTTAAAATAATCATAAAAGAGTATTTCTGTTAAGCCTGTTTTTTTTTGGTCAGAGCCTACTGTTCCAATAATTGGAACTCATCGTCTTCACGAAGTTTGAAGCCTATTGTCTTGTACAGCTTGAATATACCTTCCGTTTATCGATGAAAAAAAAAAACAAACACATACGAGTTTATAGTAATGCCTCTTACACTTCTCCCACTCGTCTCCTATAAAAGAAAGCTCACGGGGGGGTCGGTTTTCATCGATTGTCCGCGCGTAGATAACTTAATTTTATTTCACTCGAGAACCCGGCGGGGGCTAATCTCACACTCCGAGGCATACATGTTTACTGACAGTCCTTTTGTTTGTACACGACAGGACCATTACACGAAGGGTTCGATAATAAAATAAAATACATTATAAAGAGGGATAGACTCTTTAATGTTTATTTCTATAATTATTATTCATAAAACATAGAATTAACCTATATCTAATCCGACTCCATTGTGCGATTGTATCATTTTACTCTCTCGCTCCGGCTTTCACGCGATTCTGCCACATTCATATACCATTCCAACAGCATGATGCACTTCGTGATATGTTTGATAGGTTTTCTTTCCTGGGATCTTCAGCTAACTGCTAACTTTCGCAGTCCATGTGGTGTCACGAATACCTACTCACAAATCACTTTCCGAGTAAAGCCTCATAAGGCTTCATATCCCGAGAGTTCTCTAATCTGATAGAGGCCTCCATCAGATCAGAGAACCCCACATATAAACATCACACGATGGTCATTACCTAGATAAGATTAAGAAGCAATTAAATTTGGTATTTTGGATATTAGAATGGATGGAGCGAAAGCATGAACGAATCAAACGATGTATTTAATACACAATATGAATGTCTAGACAAAGGACAAACACAAAATGTTCATCAAGTGAATGTTTGTCCTGGGTGGTTTACCCTTAACGAGGAAGGTGGGGTCGTTACCAAATATTCGTTCCCGTTATGTTATTACTAGCGGCCGCCCGCGACTCCGTCCGCGTGGATTTCTTTTTTTCGAAATAAAAAGTAGCCTATGTTCTGTCTCAGGGTCTAAAGATTGTCTGTACCAAATTTCATCAAAATCGGTTGCGAGGTTTAAGCGGGAAAGCGTAACAGACAGACAGACAGACAGAGTTACTTTCGCATTTATAATATTAGCTGGGATTAGTTGGGATATCCTATTTTTTGTACGAAATAATACCTTCTATTTTGGTTTCAACTTCGGTCCAACCTGGTTTTAGTAAACCGTATTATTGGTAAATGTAGGCGAGTATATTTTTTATTCTTTTACGTTACATTTTCCTTTTGCGATTATATGTTTCTAAATTCACTGTAACTGACACTCCGAAAGTTACAAGAGCAGTATACATCAGAAGTTTGTACATCAGAATAACGTATTGGCCACTTTTTATAACATATTGGCCACTTTTTATCTCGAAAAATAACTTATTCCCCAAGGGATACCGTGGTTTAGTTACGAGTGAAACCGGCGAAGAAAAAAAGAAAGAAAATATTCCATATTTATGTAGGCCTCAGAGATACACAAATAACTCGTCTATTAGGTTACTCGTAATATCAAAAATTTGCATTCATAGAATGATTCTACCACTGACTTCGGAACCCAGTAATCTGTCGAGAAAAAGTGGAAAGAAACTATAGTAGCTCTTTTAAATCACCAAGTTTTACAATATTTTCTAAGGCTAGCAGTGTTAACAAGTTATATCACCGAGTATTAACCTTTCTTCTATAACTGACGAACGATAACTTGAGTTGCGTATTGCGTATGATAATATCAGTTAACTAAGTCGGTCGTTGAACTTTGCTTGTACGAATTCCTTGAGTCTTATTGCTGTAGGTTTTTAGGGTTCCGTAGCCAAAATGGCAAAAAAACGGAACCCTTATAGATTCGTCATGTCTGTCTGTCTGTCTGTCTGTCTGTCCGCCAGTCTGTCACAGCTACTTTTTTCCGAAACTATAAGTTCTATACTGTTGAAACTTGGTGAGTACATGTATACTGTGAACCGCAACAAGGTTTTCATACGAAAATAGAAAAAAAAAATAAAAAAACGGGGGGTCCCCATAGTCAGAACTGAAACTCGAAATATTTTTTTCCATTGAACATATACGTGTGGGGTATCTATGGATAGGTCTTTAAAAATTATGTTAAGGTTTCTAATGTCACTTTTTTCTAAAGTGAATACTTTGCGTGACAGACCCTTCCAAAGTGGAAAAAAGTGTGTCCCCCCCCTCTAACTTCTAAAATAAGAGGATGATATAATTGAAATAAATATATAATGTACATTACCATAAAAACTACCAACGAAAATTGGTTTGAACGAAATCTATTCAGTAGTTTTTGTAATACGTCAAAAATAGAATTTGTACGGAACCCTCAGTGCGGGAGTCCGACTCGCACTTGGCCAATTTTTTAAAGATTATGCGCAGAGAATATTTGGATAGAGGCTGCACAGTTAGATAACTCGGTTGAGTTCAGTCACCATTGAGCAAGTGCTAAAGAAGAATTGTAACTTAATAATTAAGGATGCAATTGAATCCTCATCCGAACGCGGACGTAGTCGCTCGCGGCCGCTAGTTTAAGATACGGAGAATATTGCATAGTTTTTTTCTGGAAAACAATTAAGTATTCCCACCAGACAATTCTTAAGTATCTGCTGAACCCCTAACACTTGATGCTTGTACTTGCAGATCGGCGCAGACGGACGGCGCAGTCAGATCTTCCTGGCGATGTCGACGGCGGCGGAGTTCCGCGACCACCTGTCCAGCTTCAGCGACTTCTACTCGTCGCTGGGCCCGCCCAACCCCGACAACGTGCCCGACGACGGCAAGCTCAAGTCGGAAATGATGCTCAAAGTTAGTGTTGAGACTCTTTGTACTGTTTTTTTGGAAGTAGGCTGCAAACCAGCAGGCGGACCTGTAAGCCCTCTGGTTTTGCAATTGCCTGATGGATTGCAAAACCAGAGGACTTACAAGTGCGTTCGTTGCCGGCCTCTAAGAATGGAGTATGCAATAGGGGAAAACTAGATCATCGTGCTTACATGAAAAAAAATCGTAATAGCCTAATACATTTTTGAAATGTACCTTAAACATAAATTCTAAAGTCCTAATATTTTTTTTAGCTGTCAATATCCCACTGCTGGGCAAAAGCCTCCCCTTTTGGGCAAAAGACTTGGCGGGAAAAAGTCCTAATATACCTAAAAAAAATATTAAATCTCGCGTTATGTACATAATATGTACGACAACGCAAACAGCGGACGCTATGACTGTTTTGTAGTCATGTCATTACGTGAGTAAGATACAGCTGTCAGTTATACATATTTTGATAGCTGACACTTTTGTTTACTACCGTAATGATGCCATTAGCATGGCGGCGACATTTGGTAGTCTGAAAACTAGTTTAAAGACAGATAAAAATACCTTAAAAACTTGAAACTGCAAAAAATATATATTTTAGTACCCTATGAAATCAACATTTCCCGATTGCTTTTCTTCTAAACAATCATTGTAATAAACTTTTTAATTAAATCTCTTTTTGTCAAGCACACCAGTAATACGGTATTTGACTGGCAGGTCAAATCACCTACTTTTATTAAATGTCAAAAACGTAACCTTGTAGGAAAAACTGGATGGAATACTGAATTGTGACGTCACAATTTTGAATTGTCAAATCAATACTCTTTTAGCTTCAATTAGCTGTAAATAATTTGTTAAAGCTCAACAGTAAATCACTACATAGTATAAAACAAAGTCGCTTTTTCTGTCATGTTGTATGTTGTATGTCCCTATGAACGCTTAAATCTTTAAAACTACGCAACGGATTTTGATGCGGTTTTTTTTTAATAGATAGAGTAACTCATGAGGAAGGTTTTTATGTATAATATCATCCATTAAATAGTGGACAAGTACCACGGGCGAAGCCGGGGCGGGCCGCTAGTGTGGGATAAAATAATGAGCTTAAATTTTAATTTTATCTTTAACTAGCGGCCCGCCCCGGCTTCGCCCGTGGTACTTGTCCACTATTTATACATAAAAACCTTCCTCATGAGTTACTCTATCTATTTAAAAAATTGGCCAAGTGCGAGTAGGACTCCCGCCCTGAGGGTTCCGTACAAATTCTATTTTTGACGTATTAAAAAAACTACTGAATAGATTTCGTTCAAACCAATTTTCGTTGATAGTTTTTATGGTAATGTACATTATATATTTATTTCAGTTTTATCATCCTCTTATTTTAGAAGTTAGAGGGGGGGGGACACACTTTTTTCCACTTTGGAAGGGTCTGTCACGCAAAGTATTCACTTTAGAAAAAAGTGATATTAGAAACCTTAACATATTTTTTAAAGACCTATTCATAGATACCCCACACGCATATGTTCAATGAAAAAAAAATATTTCAAGTTTCAGTTCTGACTATGGGGACCCCCCGCTTTTTTTATTTTTTTTCTATTTTCGTGTGAAAACCTTGTTGCGGTTCACAGAATACATCTACTCACCAAGTTTCAACAGTATAGTACTTATAGTTTCGGAAAAAAGTGGCTGTGACAGACTGGCGGACAGACAGACAGACAGACAGACAGACATGACGAATCTATAAGGGTTCCGTTTTTTTGCCATTTTGGCTACGGAACCCTAAAAAACCGCATCAAAATCCGTTGCGTAGTTTTAAAGATTTAAGCGTTCATAGGGGCAACATGACAGAAAAAGCGACTTTGTTTTATACTATGTAGTGATGTTAGAATATGATAATTGATTTCGAATGCAGTCAAATACCCAATTGTTGTCCAGGACAACCGGCGGTACTACCTGGACCTGAAGGAGAACTCTCGCGGTCGGTTCCTGCGCGTGTCGCAGACGATCACGCGCGGCGGCCCGCGCAGCCAGGTGGCGCTGCCGGCGCAGGGCATGATCGAGTTCCGCGACGCGCTCACCGACCTGCTCGACGACTTCGGCACCGACGATGGAGGGTTAGTAGCGGTCTACCCTTCGAATTACAAGAAAACAAGCTGCCGACACGTTGCCGATATAAGTCGGCAGCCGGCGGGCTTAGTACGTACTACGCAGGCCGCCACCTGACCGGCTGCTCACGACGCCTCTGGTGCGTTATGAAGGAGCAGGAAGGAGGCATGTCATATACGAGTATTCAAATGTGACAATATCGTAGTAACCGATTTCTGTTTGCACTGTCATTTTCATTATACAAAATATAGACGATATTTATATATGTAAATATATAATAACTCTTAGCACGCACTGAACCCGCCGGATGCCGACTTATGTCGGCAACTTGTTGTCGGCGGGGTAGCGGCTTGATTCATTGTAATTTGAAGGGTTGCCGTCACCGAGCTGGAGTACGCAACTCGTCAACATTTCGGCGAGCAGGACGCTAGATAAAGATTTTCGTCAACTAGCTCGCTTGAAACTTGGCGACAACAAAAATGAATAAAATAGAAATGTGTCATATTAATCGGAATTTTAAATAGTAAAATGAATAGTATTGAATTTCGTGCCCCTGTTTTCTAATTGACATGATTAATTGTATACCAATGCTGATGTCGGATGTTCGCGGCAATGTCTCCGATATATGTTTTTGTTATACGGACAACAGGACATCAGATTACCACAAAAAAAACTATTAATTTTAAGTCCAAGATCGACAAGTAAGTTTTGCCTACCCTGATGTGCTGTTGAATGTAAATGATTATTTTAGAGTATAATAAAAGAACGAGATGAAGAGACGTAATAATCCAGTATTATCCAGTAATAATCCATTATTATCCAGTAATAATCCACTACTATCCAGTATTAATACCGTGTGTTTTCTCTTCCATGCTAAATGCGGATAGGTCGACCGCTAGCGAGCGCGAGCTAGGCGCCGTGTCGAGGTGTGATCATTTATACAATCACGCGATTGGCCGAGATGCCTAGGCTATAATATAGGAGGCTCATATTACACTATTATTTACGTAGATACATAACTAGTGAACTTATACTTTTTCCTAATAATAACTGGACAGTTTATCTGCCAGCGACATATCCTTAATATAATAATGAATAGGAAAATGGGTTGGTAAGCGCATAACTCAACAACGCCTGGACCATTTTGGCCAATTTTTTTTTTTAATGTTCGTTGAAGTCCAGGGATGGTTCTTAGCGCGAGAAAAAATCGAATGAATACCGGGAAAACCCTAAAAACAGCCCTGCCAGATTACTTTTTTTTTTGACAGGACGAAGTCTGTCGGCTCATCTAGTATGAAATAAAGTTACCGGCCTAGAATTATCCACCCCATTTCTTGTGGTTTTAGTAAGAAGTGACTCAATACATTGCGGTGGGGATGAGCAGTAGTCTTCCCCTGTGTTTTGACGGTCTTTCCAACGTTGTGACTGTGAGCAAGCAAACCCCCCCATCTGGTGCATTGAACGTGCAATATGGGCCCTGTACTGCGCAGTTTTTATTTCTTATCAATTTTTATTATTTTGCTTCAACATTATTTCTTAATACCTTAAAATCAATTTTATGACGTGTAAAGAAAATATGGAATCCTAATTTATACAGACCAGGGACTGTGAAATATGTTTAGGGATAAAAATAAGAGATATAGTTTTTTATTGGATTTACAGGAAATTATTTTGCTCGTTAAAATGTGACTTGAGCCTACCAGCACTTCGACCTACTGAGAAGAAGTGCCGGAGGAAACTCAAAAGTCTATTTCCATATTCACTCTACATTTGATTGCTATAGTGTCACACTTGCCTAGGCATTTCGTGTTGATGTTACTGTCTCTCTATTTCTTCTGGTGTTAGGACACCTTAACGTTATATTACCATAGTTTTTATAGTTATGTCATTAGGTTCTAAGGTCTCAGTATTGATTGAACTTAGCAAAGTAAACGGCGATTTTTGTAGTGCACGGGGTTTTCTTGAATGCCATTACGTATAATGAGATGAGAACAGTGTTAAATTGTTTGCAATTTAACACCGCGCAATATATAAAGATAAATATGGCACTAGTAATATTCAAACTATTTAGATTTTTTATTCAATATATATATTTTTTATGAAAATGACATTTTGTACCCGTGGTCCCAGCGATTTATTCCAATGTGACCGGGTGTACTTCTATTACCCGTGGTCTTACTGAATTGTCTGATGGGACCACATTGGTCCTGTTTTAACGTAAAACATTTAACATGTTATATTTTATCATTGTAGTTTTATATCAACAGTGCTAAAATAGTGCTGAAATAATTGATATTTTACCATTGCTATACAAAAACCCAAGATGCACAGTCTCGAACAAAAGTGCCAGTCAATACTGTCACTAAAAACTCAAATTCAAACTATGAATATTATTATTTGCATATTAAACCTTATGCAGATTAGTTAAGATTGTTTTCACAAGGGAGTGTTCAAAATTGAGACGACGCGGGTGACGGTATTTTTTGGGGACGTTTTTGAGACGTTGATTGTGTATCTTGGGTTTTTGCATATCTGTCTTTTACATATATTTTTTTTGTTACTAAACGTGCCACAGGCATGTTCAGGGATCTTATTAGCAACTGTCTTGTTTCATGAACAACTTGACTAACTGTACGTATAATTCAGTTTCAAGGGCGAGCTGCCGGAAGGCCGGCACCTGCGCGTCGACAACAAGAACTTTTACTTCGACATCGGGCAGAACAACCGCGGCATCTACATGAAAGTCAGCGAGGTGGTACCATCGTTACAAGTAATTGTAGCACTTGAAACCTAACGATTGTGATACGAGTGATACGTGGGTGGTGTAACGATTCACCTGGTGAAATAAAACTACTTTTAAACGGAAATAATCGCGGTATAACCTTTAAACTACATATTTACAGGAAAAACCCGACGTTTCGGCTCCTTTTCACGTGATCACGGCTCCATGAGTAACTGTCGCGTAAACCTAAGAAAACATTATGATTCACCTGGTGTTGAAGGGAGTTGAGTAACTAGCCTTCCGCCGCGGTTTTACCAGCATATTTTTTTTTAAATTCTAATATACCCCCTTCTCCTCACATTTCCGGGATCAATAGTACCCTAACTAGCCATCCGCCGCGATTTCACCAGCGTGTTTTTTTTAATTCTAACATCCCCCCCTTCCCCTCACATTTCCGGGATCAATAGTACACTAACTAGCCTTCCGCCGCGGTATAACCAGCGTGTTTTTATAATTCTAATATCCCCCCTTCCCCTCACATTTCCGGGATCAAACCCTAACTAGCCTTCCGCCGCGGTTTCTGCGCGTTATTTCTTTTTTAAAATATCCCCCCCCCTTCCTCCCACATTCCCGGCACAAGTACCCTATGTTCACCGGGGATAGTGTAGGTAGCCAAAAGTGAAAGAATTGTTCAAATCGGTCCAATAGTTTTTGAGTTAATTCGTTATACAATACAAATCTCTCCTCTTATAATATTAGTGTAGATGTCCTAAAGAAGAACTTGTAAAGCCTGCATTTCAATACTATCTGCACTTGTTTTTGTCAATTTATTCATAACAAACTGGGCCATCCCGAAAAATATATGTATTTTTTCATTAACAAGAAGGTCACCTGATGGTAAGTGATCATCGCTGCCCATGGACATCAACAACCGTGCAGGGTTCGCAGATGCGTTGCCTGCCTTTAGATACTCCGTTACCTCCCCAAATGAGCTCTGGCGACCTTATTAACCAGCAGAATGTTACACTATCCACCAATTTATTAATTTATCATGTATGCTGATGCCATACTAAAGTAAAGATAAGAAAGAAAATTTTCTTGACATTAAAAAAGTATTTTGAATAGTTCAAATGTTCATTTAGTTTGTGGCTTCGGTATACATTAACAAGAATAGTTCAACTTGATGGTGTAGGCCTGGGTTATTATTTATTTTGGGTTTAAGTTTTAGGAGAGGGGAATTTATAAATTATACATTTATTTAAAATAATTGCATGTTGCTTTTACGGACAGAAGCAAATAATTTAACAAAATTTACATTTTGAAAGTTACAAGAAGACTTTGTTAGGCAACCTTCCATAACTTTTTGATATAATATGGATATTGATCAGCATTCACCGATTTTGGGTACTAGATTATTAGCTGAAGACCGATATGATTTATTATTACAAAAGCTTACTTTATAGCTTTTATACTGATGCTTCTGTTTGTAACTGGAAATTGTTGATTAGTATGATTATATTACATTGGTGTACTCGTAAGATTTGATAATTAAATCAACATGGGTTTTGATTTTTTTTCTAACATCTTAATGGGCTGCTGATGATGGTGATATTGATAATAATGATGATATGATGTTGATGTTGATGATGATATGATGGTGCTGTTGATGATGATATGATGGTGCTGTTGATGATGATGATGATGATATGATGATGATGTTGATATGATGGTGATGATGATAATGATGATATGATGATGATGATAATGATGGTGTAGACAATGGTGATGATGATGATGGTGTAGATAATGGTGATTATGACGATGTAAATGATGATGATGGTGATGATGATGTTCCCAGGTGAAGAGCAACTTCCGCACGGCGATCACGGTGCCGGAGAAGTGCTGGACGCGCTTCCGCGACATCCTGGCCGACTACTGCGACAAGATGTGCCGCGCGCACCACCAGCCGCCCGACCACCAGGTGAGGGAGATATGGCGATGTAGTTTGAGCCTTGTTCACTTGTGATAAAGTCCAAAATAAATTTAAAACCGGTTTTGTCTAAATATTAACAAAAGAGTGATGTACCATCATTTTGATAAATTTTATGACAAAGAGGGTGTATGCGATTGAAAAATCTGCTAGATGGCATACGTAGGCGTGAGGTCTAACTGCTATGTCACTGGCGAATTTTGACAGATCTGTCAATGTCATGTCAAAGTTCACCAATCACATACCAGTTAAAACCTACGCCTACCTACTGCCATCCAGCGAATTTTTCATTTGCGAAAACGTTCATTGTTGTTTTCCAAGGAGGACGTACCCTCCCAAACCTCACTCCGGAGGTCTGACTCACTTACAGAATGAAATAAAACTACTTTTAAACGGATATAATTGTGGTATAACGCTTGAGTCATTCCGTGATCACGGCTCCTGAAAAGGTGCCGAAAAGTCGGGTTAAAAGGTCGTCCTGTAAATATAATATGTAGTTTAAAATTACACTGCGATTATATCTGTTTAAAAGTAGTTTTATTTCATGAGTAACAGTCGCGTAAACCTTAGAAAACAGCACTTACAGAAACTTAGCACAATCGTCTCGAAGTGTTTCATTACTGTGATCTTCTGTAAAATACTCTGATTTTCGTAACTGGAGTCTCGTCTAACCCATCGACTACCCTACCCACTGTCGATGGGAAGGCAGGCTTGCATTCATTTTCCTGGGGAAAAATAATGCTTTTCGCTATGGTGGATGATGGAAGTGCTTTTCATCCGAGTGGCTCATTTGAGTGGATGTTTCATCATCATCATCAGCATATCGCAGACTCTCTAAGAGCTCTCCACTCAGCGCGACTTCGGCTACTTGCATCCAGCTCCTGCCGGCCGTGTAGCGCAGATCGTCCCTTCACCTGACCTAACACTGCGCTTCTTGGGACACTTACTGAAAAGAGGAAGCTTCTCTACACTCAAATCTTTTATTTATCTCTTTATCTCGTGACTGGTAAGGAGTGTAGTGTGATGGTGTTATATTATCGCAGGGCGGCGGCAGCGGGTCGGGCGGGTCAGGCGCGGTGGGCGCGGGTGGCGCAGTGGGTACGGTTGGCGCGGCGGGCCCGGGCGGCGGCGCGCGCGCGCCCGCCAACATGCCCGCGCCCGCGCTCTTCGACATAGTACGTACACACGCAAGTATTAGGCTCGTATTAATAAATCGCGCTCAACTCGGAGCTTGATCTTGAGTGCGACTAGATATGTCATCACTACATAGTATAAAATATAGTCGCTTTCTCTGTCCCTATGTCCCTTTGTATGGTTAAATCTTTGAAACTACGCAACGGATTTTGATGCGGTTTTTTTTAATAGATAGAGTGATTCAATAGGAAGGTTTTTATGTATAATACATGCATAATATAGTAGAGAAACACTAATAAACTTAGTTAAACCCGTACAAAGTCGGGGCGGGTCGCTAGTTCTCATATAAAACAGCACCTCAAGTTTGTGCTCAAGTTCGATTTCAGAGTTGAGTGCGATTTATTAATACGAGCCTTAGTAAAGAAACACTGTGGTAACACTCTTCTACGTCACGGTCGCCATGTGGTAACGATGTCGTCGCTACTTGGTGATGGGGATGATCCACATAAGACGAGTGCTCGGTGTGGTATCAACATCTTTATTAATTACTCTACAGCTTATATACTAATATTAGAACGTGTCATACGTGAAATTAGAGGAGTAATACCTTCGCGTATTCGGAAGATATCTTATTAAGATTAATACGTGATTCAACTTTAACTTATGCATCACAACACCACCAGGCGGAAAAAAACGCTACCGAAGAATGGCGGGACTACGCCTGACATGAATTTTAAATGGAAAATATGCATAGAATTTGACAATGATAATAATTTTGTTAGAAAATGTATTTCCGCCGAAATTCGATTGCGTAATTTCAGCCAAGTGTGCTCCCACACTTATTCCCGCCGCCAACTTCACCCTGTATACAGTGGCGTGCATACGTATTTGCACTAGGTTGGCACTAAAACTAGATTATGCATAGCTGACCCCATACAACCCCCGCTATTTTTATTTCGACTTAGCAGGAAACTGAAATGATACTCAAGAATTGATAACTATCATCTATCACTGTGTGTGATCACCAGACCGCATTTGACAAGCGTGTTGATTTAGCTAAAAGTCGTCTTTGTAACAGAAACATGATTTCAAATGATGGAGGCCTTTGCCCTGCAGTGGGACATTAATAGGCTAACACTTAGTGCAGCTGCCGACTAATGTTAATATAGAGTGTTATAAAAATGTACGATACGTTGTTGAAGTGATATAGACCAAGTCCACACAGTCAAAGAGGATTTATTGATGAGTTTACAATTGTGAATTTAAAAAATGAATTTACATAACTTAAATCTATACTTATTAGTGTACGCCCGTGTAATGTGCAACGATTGCAGCATGGTGTAGGCCAGATTTTGTGCTGATCAGAGATCAATATTCGTCTGAACAACTTACTTATATCCTAACGTATCGTTTCCAGGACACATTAACGGGCAACGCGCCGAACCGGATTTGATGCGAGGGCTCCGGCGCCTTCTACTGAACCGACTACCGCAGACCGACACCGGCCGGGCCGCAGCCACCGATCTACGACCTTAGCGTCTCATCTGTATATAGTATTTTATATACCTATATATATACTAGTTACGTATCTACACCGCGCGCGGGGCAACTCGACCGTTCTGATGGTCCGGACGGAGGTGCAACCGTCTCCAACAGATCTGTCTGAAATCTTCAGTCGATTTTCGACTTTATGGCTTACAGATAACTGTAAGCCATAAAGTCGAAAAGAAAGTCGGTTAGAAATCAATTAGTGTTTTTTTCAAATGAAAAATCCACTAGATGGCAGTAGGTAGGACTAGCTGGTGTGTGATTGGTGAATTTTGTCATGACATTGACATATGTCAATATTCACCAATGACGTAGCAGTTCGACCTCACGTCAAGTACTGCCATCTAGCGGATTTTCCAATCGCAAACACCCTCATTGAAGAATTAAGACAGTGGGAGTCTGATGCGCCGGTCCCTGTCCAGTCCAGGTTATAAATGTGGATATTTTAGTACTCCTAAGTTACATTGCAACTGCCCCGTGACCCGGCCCTGCGTCAGTCGGCCCGCGCGCTAGTTGTAAGGTGATGTGATATGATGTTTGGAGCTTTATAATTTCTTTCGCGTCCGACTCGGTCGGGCCGGCATGGTACTAATGTTTGCATATTACGATTTTATTTCTTGTTGACTATTATTGTGATAGGGTTGCGTTAGCGAGGGACGAGGAGCGTCGGCGTCTGTGAGGTCGGCCGGTGTTGCCACATCAAAAAAATGCTTTATTGAAATCAAATTTCGAAAATTCACATGTTTGTGGCCTTTTTAATCTAAATTATTACTTGGACGGCGCCCCGCGGGGTCGTTTTACTTTTCTGAAATATAAAAGTAACTTTAGGCTTTGAGCTTTATTTTTTAAATTATCGTTTCTAAAAAAAACTTTTTTTCTTGACTTTTTCATTTATTCGTGTAAATAGTTGGCACTCGGATAACGTTATCGGGATAATGAAATGTATCGAATGATAAAACAATAACGAGCGGTTGGAATTATAATTCCAGTTATGAAGTCATATTATTTTTGTTAAGTTATATGATATAGTGTTCCGGGCGATCTATTCTGCGTCCGGAGACGATCGACGTAACGTTACAAGCAAAATACATCTGGCGTTGTCGTCTTAACATAATAAAATTGAAAAAAAAAAATACTGTTATTTGTAAAATGCCACTTATCTAGTTTGTAGGTGTATGTGTTTTTTTAACATGGATTATTTAATTATAGTTTTTTTTTGTCTATACTAAGAAGCATACGGCTGGCACGGATGTATGCAAGGGTGCGTTCCGGGCGGTTCTATACGCTAAACTTGTCACTCTAATGGAACACTTTCCAACGTTTAACACAAAATGAGAGAGTTAACCACTCAACTACTTATAAAGCGACTTAGTTGAAAAATAATTCGTTATTTGGCACCAATATGGGTTAAACAATCTGCCATATATGTATCCACATTTTCTGCTAATACACAGGCTTTGACCTGGCTTTCATTCTTACTACCAATTGGAAAATAAGGAATATGTATTTCCTTAGTGGATATTTCTTTGATAATCATAATAACTTACATCAATTCTCATAAGCAATTCTAATCATGCGTGTTTTATTGCCAACATAATTATAATAAAACAAATTATTGAGCGGTTAGTAGAAGACATACTTTATTCAGAAATGTTGCCAACATTTAGTATGTTTTTATGCACAACTTTAACAATTGTGAACCTACATACTTTCGATGACAAGGGAGTGAGTATAGCGTATGGCCGGTCGGACGCCTCGGTAAGATAGACACCGGGTGTTTACAGGGCGTGGAAATAGGGCAGTGTAGCGAGGCCTTACGAGTAATCTAAAGTATCTATGCCAATTACTAATTCAATAAGATCAACCTTATGCTAATTCAATAAGACCTAAATTCGAATGAGTTGGTTTTCGTGTCTCTAATTGATTCTTTGGTTTTCATTCTGTAGCTTTTATTATGGGTATATTTTAATTATACTATGTGATTCAATTCAATTGTGATCAAACGATCTTGATACTTAAAGGTCTCGCTACACCAGTCCTTCTCGAATCATTAGATAAGTGCCGCAGCTGTGATATGTAGGCGTACAATCCGGGCGATTTAAAAATACTGTGAATACGCGGCCGCCGTCGCGGTTAAAATTGGCGAGTGCATGGATCATTCTTCGATTGCGTCGTATATCGCATATAAATGAAATAGTAACATTTGTTTTATTTTGTAAGCTACTCAGTTGAAGCAATTTTTTGGAAAGAACATACTTAAGTAAGCTACTCAGTAGAAGTTATAGTTTTGGGAAGAACTTACTTATTAAACGTAAAGAAAGCAGTACATCCCTAAAAAAATACCACATTTCTACCGCTTTATCAACTAACATCGAAAAGTGAATGTAATGGTGATCACAGTTGATTGTCACACATATAAAAACTTATACAGCTAAACAGCATAATTATAATGTTAGAGACTTTCAAAGAGGGTTCCTCATAATGAGAAAATGCAAAAAATATATATATAATTACAGTAAAATCATAGCTTTAAAAATTTTGCTGGAATCTCGACCGTAAAACGATGGCAGTTACTTCGTTTATCAAATGACGTGTTCGAAGGATGACCCAGTATCAAAATTGTAACCTGTAAGGCATAATCAAAATTATGTAGTGTGATAAAAAATCGAGTATCACTTTGGCGTTGATCGTCAAAGGTGTTTTTTTGGAGTTAAACTCTATTGGGAAAATATTGATGTTTTAAAAACGTTTGCCAAAATTATTATATTTCGGTTTATACCGGGGAGAGTATACGCGTTTGGTATCTGTAGCGGGCGGCGCGTCCGTGGTGAGTGTGAGGTCGATGTTGTCACCAAGGCTGTCTTTCAACTATTAGGGGCCCTGGGCTTTTAAAAGCCTCTGGTTGTGGAATTGTGGGGCCCCAAGACCTTGGTCTGGGGGGCCCAGACGATTGCGGTGCCCTGGTCTTGTGCCCATTGTGCCCAGTTGGTTAGAAGTATCTGTACTTCACTCTATTCTAGATCATTTTGAATTGCACTCGTGTGTATCAAAGACATATGACAGACACATAAAAACCTCATAATAGCCATAATTTTTCAGTTCTTTAAGGCATTATATGGTTCAAAATATACTTTAAATTCACACAGTGATGTCACTCACATAGTAGAGGTCTGATCTGTGTTACGTTTAGTTACTTGCCGAAGTAACATATCTTCTGTACGACATTATTAATAGCTGCAAAATTGACTTATATGGTGAAGCATTTCAAGGTTCTAAAGAATCAATGAACACCACAGTGCTTCATGCCTTATTTACAATCAGGGCATCCATTTACTCGTTGACTTCACACGTGGCCAGGCGTGCCCCTGCGGCTCCGCCTGTGGGGGGGGGGGGCTCCAATCGGGTAGATTAAGTTTGGTTTGTAAGCACCCTGTGTTACGCGGCCCCAACCCGCTGTTATTGCCTACTGTTGCAATTTTACACGTATCAAAACTATTAAATTTTAACTCAATTTAAAAATTATGGTTAGCCATGTTTGTATCGTATCAAAAAATCTCCGATACTAACATATGGAGTCAAGTTTGAAACCTTAAATGTATTCCAATACAATACACTTTAAAAGTTAAATTGGAACCATTCGGACGAAGATAGTTCATTATGAATAGGTGTTTGCATATTAATTCTCAATTATTTCCCTCTTTTTCTGGTTCAGAACAAAATAAGTCAAGATTATGTTAATCATTATCTGTCTTATTACAACACATCTCGACAAGATTTCGAATTCGATTGAATTGAGTTACATTATTTTTTCAAAAAACACCTATCACTCCTCGATGGTCTAGTGGTTTAAGTACCGGGCCGTGACCTCGAGGTCCTGGATTCGATTCCCGGGTCGGGCAAAATTTGTGTTGATTTTTCTGAACACAGCCCGGGTTTGTGATCGCCAACCCGCATTCGGCAAGCGTAGTGAAAAACCCATATTTGTAACGAAAACATGATTTCAAATGATGGAGGCCTTTGCCCTGCAGTGGGAAATTAATAGGCTGATACTTTACTTAACTTACCTATCACTAGAAGTGTTGCGTGCAACAGTCGTGTAGTACCAGCGGGCGGCCGCGCGTGTGTGAGCGCTAGTGTGTATATATGTGTGCGTGTGATGCGCGGGACGCAGTAGGAGCACTACACCAGGCGTCGGACGTGCCTTCAACTTACTTTATCGATGTATTTATGCATTTTTTTTTCGTTTTTTTATTACTATTATTATTATTACGAGTAACTACATCACCCCTCAGTTTTCACCCTTTATTGGTAGCTTTAACGCGCTGTCGACGTCGCATCGATCGCTGACGGAAAGAAAAACTTTTACAACGTAACGTGCTTCTTAAGTGAAAAAAAAATTATAAAAAAAATTGAAAAAGGTCGTAATGTTTAAAAAAAATAGTACATAAAAAGTTGTTACTCAGATAACCGAGCGCGTTAAGTTTTGTAAACGTTTTTTTGTTTAATCGTATCTTGTAATTATGACGAATGAATAGAAGCCTATGTGGCGTCTGTGGACGCGTAGTATATATATATTTTTTGTATTAGTTTTACGATAGTATGTTTCAACTCGTTCGGCCGGGCCTGCGCTGTGTATACGAAACCGTTTAAGTATACCAGCGTTCGTTCGTCAAGTATGTCAACACAGTATAGTTATAAAACTCTCTATAATTCTCTAAATGTTATTTATAGAGAGTAATATCTCTACTGCGTAAACTTATTGTTTTGTTCCTCGCTGTAAGCTGAAGTCTTTCGTATTTCAATATGATGAACCGCTGAATGTCTGATAGTTGCGTTTTGTTTCACGATGTGATAAGAACTAGTATTGGAAGGGATTCTTTTGCACTTTTCTAAGGAACGAGTGGCTGGTTTTAAACCCGTTCAACCGTTGTACTCCAAAAAGTTCTGCTATCTGAAAACAATTAAAGGAATTAGATTAAAGGTTTCTGTAGAATCCTAGATCGCGCAAGTTTTATTATTCGTCACCCTTCATTATAAAACGATAAAGTCATAAAAAAGGTATCAAGACAAGATCCTTCCAGTCTGGTTTGGATTTCCTCATGCATTTTTAATTATCTCAAGAAGGAGCACTATCTAGTCATTTTGATTTTAAAGCTGTGTATGTAACTTCAGCATAATAAATGACAATTGTATTTACGTTTAAAAGCGTTCGTTCAGTTGGCAATATCGAGAAGACTTCAGTCGCTGTGCTTATATCTAAGGCAGAGTCATTTGCCCTTACAATAGATAGTACCCGCTTCGCCGACCGATACCTACTCGGTGATGTCGTACTGACGATGGCCCTGATTACATAGTCGATAAATGATCGATTATATCGATTAAATAATCGACAATTTATGAATTATCGACAAAAATCAATGATAATTTGTAAAATATCAGTTCAAACTGTTTAAGTATCGATATTGATTAAATTATCGATTAAAACTATCGATAAGAGTTCTGGGCTGTCGACAGTTCAGTTCCTTTGTGCGGCATCATTTATTTCTAGTTAACATTAGATCGGTCTCGATCGTCGCTCGATTCCAGTCAACGACGAGTGACGGCCGCGACTCAGCAATAATTATAATGTGAACGGTCCACTGCAGAATCACGGCAACGAAAGTAGCTGAGCAAGTTTGAATTCTATTTCAACCTGTTAAAGTTCTGATTTGATTGTAACAACTAGGTTCAAACAGACATGTGTTTTTGGTAACTCGTGCTACTTTGCATAGATTGCTTGTCAGGCAACCCTTCATGAAATGGGTTCTAAATCAAATCTAAAATAGCTATATAACTTCTGCCGGCTCTTAAAAAGCTCATAAAATATCATGTAACCGATCTCATCAGCAGGAAATATTGTAAAGCTACTTTCGTTGGTATCGTACCATATCTGCAAAGCCGTGTAATAAACAGTGAAATTGTATAATAGCGTATTTTTCACCCTTACGAATCATAGCAATAGTCGGACGCGTTGGACCGGCGCGTGCGCACACGTCGCTCTAACGCCTTCATAGGTTAATTTACAGTACATTTTCTCTGAAGACCATTTCTTAGAGTGGCATAAGTTGGTGACGTCCGGTAAAGTGTTACATATAGAAAAAAAAAGTAAAATAACTATATAAAATCGCGTTGTCTGTGCAATTGGGGACCTTTTTGATCCCTAAATGCGTGGGCTGCGTGTAAATCACTTTCTATGAGTAATAAAATCCTTTTTTTCGCTAGGATTCATCGACTCGTTTCATTGATTGATGCTGACGGTTTTATAGTAGAATTCGATTAACATTTTATGGCAACACTGTCTTCAAGATCCTACCACCATAGTAGGTATAGAAACATGCTCTAAGCAATCGTATACGAAATTTGAACAACATTAATTCCGTCAGTCGTCAATCAATGTTGCCAGCCGAGGTATCCCAGTGGATCGGAAGGGCACATAGTAATATTATGGAAGGGGGCGGCGCGGCGTCATACGTTAACGTAAGTTAGGGTAGTTTTGTTTGTGTCAGCAGCGGGCGGGGCGGCGGCCGCGCGACTACGTCCGGTGTTCTGTGTCGCTTGTATGTGTTACTGTGGGTTCGCGAGGAGGCGCAGGCCTTGGGGCTACCACGAGACCAAACAGTTATTCTAAATAGCTTTTACCCGCGGCTTTGCCTGCGTGGAATTAGGACATCGAAATCCGTTCAGTACTTTCGGCGTGATTGACGATTATCAAGATTCCTGTTCTATCCCGTGGGAGCATTTAATCGAGTCAAAAAGTGTCATATCACCTAAGTCAGTCAATAACCTGACTGAAAACCAAATTTCATCAAAATCTATTGAGTAGATCATGTTTACGCAACCATCTTACTTCTGACAAAGTTTTGTCACCCATCCTTAAAAATAAAACACTTTTCGTGATGATAAGACCCAATGTCCCTCTCACCGTCTTGAATAATCCTTAGGCTATTGTGATATCACCTGATCATTTCTGATGTCTTTAAATAAGCAGCAGTTTATCTGCCCTCCGTTGTAATATTAAATTAAATCTGAAGATTCTTAGAGATTCAGCTGTACCTACTGTGGAAGCATAAGTGGTAGCCCCGTGAATAGTGTAGCCGTAGGCTCGAAGACCTCAACCCTTTACTTCCATCCTTAGAGTAATCCCAACTTAAGGTTGTACGCGTGCCTCCCCGCGATTAGTGGCTTAATTTTAACAACAATTTTATGGTACAAAAAAGTAATTTTAGTTCCATAGACGTTTAAGATCTACAGAGTTTATATTTAGAGATATTAAATGGTTATATCCTCCGGTTGGCCGATGTTTATACTGCACTGACGTTTGCGCTTTTATTATCTGTGGGATTTAATATTCGAATTTTGAATTTACCGGCCGACTCCGATTTTAGATCGTGGTTATGCGTCGTAGGTTTGAGTTTGAATATTAAATGGAAGTGTTACGAAAGTGAATTCGCTAGTGCGGTCTAAGGCTCAGCCAGCCTAGCACAGTCAATAAAATATAATAAAAATTAATGCTATATAAATAATGAGATATATTACATAAAATTAATATTAAAATAGTGTCTATACGTCGTGAAGCTAGTTATCGCGTGGGTTTCTGTCGGCAATAGTCAGTAGTGCACGATTCGTGGGTTCGCTACGGGATTTTTCATTTTCTCGAGATCTCTTCGTTCGCAAGGGCCGGCGGATTTTGTCTTACATATAAGTGTAAAATATTTCTGTATTAATGTTAGTGAGAAATATCTTTTGATCGGATTGGTAATTTAAATATTTTCGTTCCTTATTCATCTTACACTTATCCAATTCAGGTGAAATTTGAAATGTTCACATTTGCTTCCGTCAAACAACACGCTGTGTCTTAATACCTTAACTGTCCCATTACGAAATCATATTATATCTCATTCAGAATATTTAAATTGCCAATATAAACTTAATTTTAAAGATAAAGGTTGTTTCTAATTAACCACATAGGGTTCTTTCTAAATAGGTAAGATTTTTCTTAGATCGATCTGAGGGTTTTGCGAGTCGATTTCTAAAAAATATACGGTTTTAGCTCCATCCCTCTCCCGTCATGACTCCATTTCTTAGCGTTTTGATATTGGAGTCCAGCCAACTCTTGCTCCAAATTTGAAAATTCAAATCATGTATTCGTTAGATAGGTACTTGCAAATCGGTCTCGCGTAAAACCTCTAACATAGTGAAGCGTAGGTAACGTAACGGTATTCCGAATGTGGGTTGTGTGCGTGTCCCGCCGGCCAGCAGTGTCGAGTGCCGTCGCGGAGTGCTCGAGTGCTGCCCCCTGTGATACCGCGCGCGCCGCCCGCCCGCGCCGCTCTCATCTCACGCTCACGCCTCCCGCCTTAGCCTTAGCCTTGCCTTCACGCCTCATTCAACTTACGCTTTTATTTTGTTTCGGCACACGTTCCCTTTTTAATTTTACTTCATTTACCTTCTAGCCTCGTTTAAGGGCATTTCCAACTTATAATGACGTGACTCACTTTTCGTCTTCGTCGTCAGTCCAGAATAAAATGCACTAGAGTATTTCATATTCGAAAATACCCTATAGAGTACCCTCCCAAAGTAAGTTCATAACGCACTGAATATTCAACGAACTAGATAGACATAGTATGTGGATATTATCAAATTATTGTAAGCCCACAATCCTACCTAATGTTTGGAAGTATTGCAGTCTAATAGACGACTTTTACTGTTAAAATCTTCTGAATTTCTAACCCTGTGTTACGACTATCTTGTCATCTCACCTTCTGTCAGTTACACGGCTGTGTGTAGCTGATCCCGCCAGAGAGGACGTGTGCCTGCGTGGGTCATGTTTCCCGCCATCATCGGCGGCCATTTTGTGTGCAGTCTGAAGTGATAGTCAATTATTATAATATTCATTCACGCCGCAGCGCCGCGGACACACTCACGCTTTGAGCTTTTAATTCCGAACCTTGGTCTGTGTACATTGAGAATGGTTGTAACTGGTGGACCTAAGACTACAAGTGTAAATGGCAAGAAATCTAGATAGGCTAACATTCATATTCTCGATAGTGTATCTGGATGATATGATAGTAATATTAAGTAATCTTTTTCCCTGTCGGTTGTATATTTGGATGATGATGTAGTGATCTCTTGTTATTCTGACGAACAGTATTGAATAATAGTCTTTTAATCTTTGTAGTCGCCTAGACTTGTGGTTTTAGGTCTACCGTAGGTAGGGAGACTACAGTGTGTCAGCGGCGAGGCGCCCCCCGCCGCCCCCTTATAAGTGTTATACATACATTAAATAGTTCACTAGATACGGAAGATTACTTGTGAAACTTAAAATTCAGAGTTATAATAGTACGTTAGTTTTAATTATATTTCTGATATTAATTGATGTTTTGCTAAAAGATAATTTATCTGTACGTTACGTTTGATGTCGCGTGGGTGTTGGCGTGATCGCCGTCGCAGCCTCCGCCGCACCAAACTTGGGATATTGTTTTACTACAGTCACCAGACAATATTATTGTTACGTTGAACAGTTCCTCAATACACTGCAAATGCATCGTGTTTACCATCAGGCTTTGAAACTGTGAAACCCGAGTATTACACTAATTGTTATGTATTCCTAAGCGATATTGTTCCAGCTAATGAAACATCAGTCAATTCAGATCGACATGCAATTGTGAAAAAGAAAACCGAATGATAAACTTGTGCAGCTGAATCTTTTGTACAATTACATCTCTTTTTTTGCGATTGAGTGATGCAACGTTTGACGATATCTCGCGTTTCATATGTTCAGGTGCCATTTTAATAATAATTAACCCGCCACTAAGTAATGTAACCCTCAAAAATATTTTTAATACATATAAGCAATACCACAGTACCTGAAATTGAAAAAGGATTATATAAAGAGAAAAAAAAAGAAAATGTAATAGTACGGAAATATTGATTGGATACAAAATAATAGTAAACTTGGCGGTGTTCGATGAGCAGATACAAAACAGGATAACGTTTGCATAACATGTTGCGTTGTGATGTTGGTTTGGTTATTTGTGTGCGTTTTGCTTTGAACGGTTGATCGTACTTGTAAGACGAGGGCATTGGAAATCTCTTCTCTCACTCCGATTATCGACGCAACTTAATACAGACAAGACATTTCCTCTGCCCTAGAGATTGTAAATACTGGCTGACAACTAATTTTCAATCTTAACCCTTAAGATGCTTGATATATCGAGAGAGTGGGGACATACAGTCAATACTGGAAATGGTAGTCACGGGTTGTAAACACCCACATCGGTGGTTGGAGCACTGTATCCGGTAGGGTAGGGTCGATGCCCATACTTCTCACTCCTTAGGAACTGAGAGTGCAGTGGTAACATTAGGTCCTGGTTAGGGTAAACGGTTGAAGGGATCATAAGTGAGATGATAGGACTTGTTATTAGGCATAGGGATTACGGGAACCGAGAGGTGTACGCAGGCAGTCTTTCAATGTTACGACGTTGAATTTTTAATCTGAATGATCGACTGATATCTTTTTTGAGGGTTGAACAACGAATTTGTGTTGTTTGTGCCTGCATACATCGCTCGATCCGTTTTGTATAGGACGTGCCATATGCAAGTGTTGTGTCATCAAGGACGCCGGCGCGGGCGCGGCTGGCGCCCACCGCGGGGCTGCGGGCGGCAGCCGCGCCGGCGGCGACGTCGCGGCGTTTCGTCACTGTGCGGAGAGGACGGATTGTTAAACATCCGGACAGTTTACTTTGATTATGTACGTGTATGTACTAGGGTATCCTTTGTATTTACGTCCAGGAGGTAGTGAAAGGAAATCGCTTCAGTTTTACGTTTGTATTATTAGAGTGTAATGCTGGTCGGAGATAATGTCGGGGGTGAAATAACAAGATCCATGTCTAAAATCTGAAGACGAAACAGATTCGCCCGCGGCAGTATCAGCCCAGCGATGTCGACGATCTTAATGTCGGTTAATTTTGAGTTAAATGTAATGATAAGTGTAATGGCCCGCTCGGTTGCGCCGCGGCGCCGCCTCGACGCCTCCGCTCGAAATATACGTATGTGTCGTGCTTTTGAGCACTGGTAGCTGTCAGTAGGAGTACCTTGCAGAGGCAGGCGGCGCCGGGCGGCCGCGCGGGCCGCTTAGTGGAGAGCTACTGTTTCGTCGAAGGGCGCGAGTGCGGGCATGCCACGCGCTCACGCGCCTGTCTCGATCACGTCACGAGTGATACGCGATAAATATCATGAGTGTGAGGGTGGAGGTGAAAAAATACTGCCAATCGATTGTAGTTTATATTAAATAATGGATAATGATTTGTAGATTAAACGATTTCGAAATATTGTGTCCTGAATATTTCATATTTTATGTATAGTATCGATATGCGGCGGTCGGGCGCTGTGCAGCCGCCCGGTCGGCCGCTCGCAGGAGGCCGGGTCCCGCGCCTCCAACGCTCATTTCAACTTCGCTTCACGATTCATTTGTCACCGGGCGCCTGGACACGACCGGCCGCCATGTAAATGTTTTCCTTAGGGTGAGGACGATGGATACAAACTGTGTTCTGTAGTGTACCGAGCGACAGGGCGTTGTCTAGATAGGTTTGCACTTGACGCAGCGACCAGTCTGCGGGCGTCGCGCGCGGCTGCCGCCATCTTGTCCGCGTCGGGCGCAAAATGGCCGCTGCGACGTAATTAAGAGCGGACATTGTCTGCTGGGCTAAGATGTAAAAAAAAATAGATTGCAATATAAATTGTGGTTGTTAGGTATAAGGAGTTGGCATATTGGGTGTTGTGTATGAAGAGGGGAGGATGCGATCTAGTTGGTAACGAAAAGCAGTCCCATAGGATGCGTAGGTGTTGATTTTGTACCATTTTTTCTATCTTAACCGAGCTGTCACATGATTGGAGCTTTCTAAACTTTCGGATAATATGCACCCAATATGCACTGGAGTAGTTGTTAATTTTGATATCGTAACGTACGGAACTGTGGGACTGACAGGGCTCATGTGATGAGGATAAAGAATTTTTTGTATTATGATTTGTAAAATGTTTCGTGTGTAACACGGCTCGCTTCTTGAGACTGGTTCGGTGTGGCGGATCTCCGGCGTGGCTCTCTAACTGGATTATTCGATGTTTTCCTGAATGCCTGTGATCAAAACGGGTGATTTAAAACTTGAATCGATCCTTTAGGTTCTATACTTGCATCTAAAAAGTTGACGATATTGAAATAAAATTTTAATGAGTTTCTCCTACGGTTCAGTACAGTTGAGGAAAATAACCCAGTATAGAAGTCGCGCCGTAGACCCTAAGGCGCTCTCGTGACACGATCCGCAGTAGTCCAGTGGCGCAGGCATTCGGAAGGTTCAGAGTTCGACTGCGGATAGTGGACCGCGCGCGCCGGTGAGATTTTGTATCCAAAGATTGAATAGTGTGATGTATAACTTCCTATAGGTTTATTATTATACTAGTATTTTATATACTTGTTATTTTTTCTATTGTTTGACACTAGGTATTAAAATTCGGAATCATTCACAGATCTCCCGATCGAATTTTAAATTCAAAATTGAAAAGTATATCTGAAAGATACACTCTTGACGTGATAGGCACCTCGCTGATGTGTGAGAGGCTCTTGTAAGCGTTAATACTCCAATAGTTCTAGTGTCTGTCACGTTGTTTTATATGTATTTGGAATGTAAGAAACTCTGGCCCGAACGAAAACTTTGTAACAGATCATATCTGATGAGCTATTTTCAGCTCTAAGTTCGGGCGCAGAGAGTCTATTATCAGGATGGGAAGGAGGCAGTATAACTGCAGCTAAGATGGTGCTTGTGTGTACTTACGATGGATTTCATATTGTTATATTTTTTTCTATACTTATTTCGGAAGAAATTGATGAAAATTGCGCCTATTTATTTTTATGTTAGAGAAGGGGAAATTTAAAATTAAGTAATCTGAAATCATTTGCAGAAGACCGTATTGCGTTAGTTTTATTTCATGTCTTACTCTATCTGAATGTGAGTGCGGCACGGGTAATTTTCCCTCGCTTGTGACGGGTGGCGCCCTCTGTGGGGTGTTGGTTGAAACTTGTTCTTTGGTGTTGCTGGCGAGGGAGAGTTGTCGTGCCGCGATGAGTAGAGCCGTCGTGACGTGAGGAACATGTGTGATTGGGTTGGCGTGTCGCCGCGTCGCCACGCGACGACGCTCGACATACACAAGGCGGAATATTGGCGCGCGACTGCGACGCGCGGTGTGCCGTAGGAAAGTTTTACGATAAATGGTGAAAAAATAAAGAAACTACAAAAAAATGGTTTTATTTCATTAATTACCCATCTAGTACCTACCTACCTACCCCATGAGATATGTATTGATTCGGTTGAGAAGCGATTGGAAGTGATGGGTTCAAATCCCATCCGTTGATATCCATACCTAATTTTATCTTTCTATTTAGTTGTAGGTACCTATTGTTCAAACGCTTAACTTTACTATAGAGGTAGGTGGGTTTTGATACTTTTATTAAATTATGAGTTCATCTGAGTCAAGACAAGTCATATTTATTTTTGTAGTTTTTATCATTACGTTACATAATTGAAAAACTTTAGAACAGCGTTTAAGACAGATCGACTTTCGAACTAAGTAGGTACCAGTTGATTGCAACTGGTTACCTACTTAGTTCGAAAGTAAAGTACATATTGATGTACTTAGTACCTAAGTATAAGTAGGTAGAAGAAATAAAAAGCTATTAGGTACTAACCTACCAGGTTTTTGGGACAATGCTGGTACAGATATCGTGGTTACTTATGCGTATAACACAAAGTACTGAATGATCAATACTGTTGTAGTTTACTTTATTCAGATTTTATTGTTAAGGTTATATAGGTACCTACTTACATACATTTTAAGTTTTTGTCGAGCCAATTAAAAGTTGATCAACAAACACTTCTTAGGCGCTAGACACCACGTACCGCCGCGCGGCCTTGACATTAGTACCACGCGACATCGAATCCCCATTAACAGCTATCACATTGCCCAATCGATCCAATAATCAAATCATCGCAAACGTTTGCTTTGTAAAACCTTGCCTTATTTGTCTTTGTTTTACGTCGCGTATAAAACCCATCTACTTGCCGCAGTCTGCATCAGTTCATTCAGCTTATTCAAGCATCAACATGAAGGTGTTAGCAACATTAGTTCTTGCTCTGGGCGCCGTGTCCGCTCTTGGTTCGGGACCATACTTGCCGAGTGGATGGAAGCCGAAAGGACCAGCGTTCCTACTTCCTACAGAGGTTAAAGAAGTAGCTCCACAGCCTCGCGTTCTAGAACAGACTCAACAAACCTCAGAAGAACCTGCGAAATTGGAGCCAAGCCAACCTGAGCCAGCAAACGAAGACTTACAAGAATCTGAGGCGTCTGGATCAGATTCCCTGCGTGAATACGGTCCTCCTAACTTGGACCTACTGAAGACCATCACCGAACAAGCTTTGCCTGCCTTGCAAACCGAGCAACCGTTTGTTAAAACGGATGCTGCAGCTGTTGAAGCAACTGCTACTAATACGGAGTCTGAACCATCCATTGACAACGATGAAGAAGTTAAAATAAGCGAAGTGGCTGATAAAATCGCGGAAGTAACTCCTGCAGAAGCTGAACAAATTACAACGGAAGATGAAGCGACAACGCAATCTGCTGCTGTTGAAACACAAATCAATAACGAGGAATCAGACGTCCAAGTAAAAACAGCAAAGTCTGATGAAGAGTCTCAAATAAGAGAAGCTGGTAGTTTGGAGTACCTTCCGCCCTCCGTCAACAAAGTCGACGACGCCCCTGAAGAAGATCTACCAGTAAAAGACGGAAATACGGATTCTTCAGCTCAAGTCGACAACGCTTCTTCGCTACAGTATCCTCCTACTGCTGAGCCGAAGACAGTTGATAATACCGAAAATGCGACACCGCTTTTCCAAGCAAAACTAGAGACGGAATCCCCTGAAAACGCAAGCGTTAACACTGAATATTTCCCTCCTATCAACCAAGATGAAAAAGCAGACTCCAACGAAGAAGATTCTAATAAAATTGAATCCGAAAATGACTTGAAAACGGTGGATGATGCTGTTGTTATTGAAGCGAAGCTTGATGACCAACCTGAAGAAGGTAGTGGATTGAAGACGGTTGATAATGCGGAAGAGCCAGTTGGATTTAGGGAGTATGGTCCTCCGAAACAGGCTGAAACTAACGCAAATCAAGAAAACAATGGAAGAAGGAGACGGTTCTCTTCAAAATTCGTGCCAGTCAGGAAACATTAAACTTTAATTGCGGTGAAAAGGTAAATGAAGGAAATTAAATGAATATTTAGCTAATAATAATGATTGAAATAATAAGGTATACTAGTTTTTCTTTCCCTTAACTCTACTTATAAGAAGATTATACATATATCCTACATATCGCTTAATTTTAGATTAAGGAATTAACAAATTAGGAACAATACAATAACAGTACTTACAAAATTTTATTTACACATTTCCTCTTATTTGGCAAACAACAATGAATTCGATAAAATAGGGCGCTAAGTGAGTACCTACCTACATTCTCCAAAAAACGTAATTAAAAGATCAAAGTGTTCCGTTTTTTAAAACATAAGGTTTATTTATGCGTCGCGAGCTCGGCGCGTTTATACTAACTCTTGTTTATTATAATCAAAGCAACGGAAGGTGAGGGCTCATCTGCATCAGAAAGGGCAGCTCTTCACTACAAGAGCTCGGAGTTTTCCCTTTTAAATTGTAGGTTATGCTGTATTATTTAAAACTTCCGACTAACTTTTGATCTTCCTTTTTTGTTGTTTTTTAATCTTGCATAAAATGTTATGCCGTCCGTAAAAAAACTAACTATGTTAATAACAGCATAATATAGGTACTTACTTACTTTATATACTTATATGAAACTGGTAGTAAAAAATTTTGTTAGTAAATAAATACGGTCTATCTCTAGATCTCTAGTAGGTATTAAAAAGTGACTACTTGCGCTTTTCTATGGATGTGTTGTGATGTGAATCACATCACAACACGTGATTCATGTGATATCAGTGAAGTGAAGTCAATATTTTTTTAAGTTAAAGTCCTATGCAGCCTATAGTTCGAGATGTGAAGAGCAATCAAGCTCACTTACCACCGACATCAAATAAAAATACGCTCCATCGCAGACAACCAATGACAAGACGACACTCGTGAAGTAGTTAAGTACAGTCGGGACAAACAAGTCAATTCAATTACGCAAAGCCTTTAATAAGCAAATAAGCAGAAGCGAGTGCTGAGATCAAAGCCCTCCGGTGGACCTCTCCCGGCCCTCCGTACTACACTGCCGCGGTCGGGACTACGCCACTTTAATTGCGAAACTCTTTCTTGACGAAAACAAAGGCCGTATACCTGATTTTGTTAGATTACTATGTACTTAATGTAACTTCAAAAAAACTATATAAAAAAAATCTGTCCTCCCGTGAATTCAGATCATTTTTTTTGCCAGCATCAGACCGCAGCATTCAAAAAACAGCACAGCATTTCAAAAATAATACAAATAAGCAGTTTCCTCGACAACTATTGAATTTAACGAGAAGCATGCAAACAGAAAGAAAAATTGGCCAAGTGCGAGTCGGACTCCCGCACTGAGGGTTCCGTACAAATTCTATTTTTGACGTATTAAAAAAACTACTGAATAGATTTCGTTCGAACCAATTTTCGTTGGTAGTTTTTATGGTAATGTACATTATATATTTATTTCAGATTTATCATCCTCTTACTTTAGAAGTTAGAGGGGGGGGGACACACTTTTTTCCACTTTGGAAGAGTCTGTCACGCAAAGTATTCACTTAAGAAAAAAATGAGCTTAGAAACCTCAATATATTTTTTAAAGACCTATCTATAGATACCCCACACGTATATGTTCAATGAAAAAAAAATTTTCAGTTTCAGTTCTAACTATGGGGACCCCCCATTTTTTTATTTTTTTTTCTATTTTCGTGTGAAAACCTTGTTGCGGTTCACAGAATACATCTACTCACCAAGTTTCAATAGTATAGTACTTATTGTTTCGGAAAAAAGTGGCTGTGACAGACTGGCGGACAGACAGACAGACAGACAGACAGACAGACAGACAGACAGACATGACGAATCTATAAGGGTTCCGTTTTTTTGCCATTTTGGCTACGGAACCCTAAAAATCACTATACTCTGTCCACTATATAAAACGACTTTTGACAGATCACGCCCATAAAAAATCGTATAGTTTTCTTAACGAGTTTCGAAAAAAGAATATTGTACTTCATGAACGATTCCGTCTACTCAGTGATGTGCAACACATAACGATTACTACAATTGTGCCACATATTTCGAATAATCGGTTGAAATAAATGTTATGAATCGAAACTTCTTCATAAGTGTAAATAAGGTTTAATGAAATTTAAACAGAAAAGACACAAAATTTTATTTGATTAACATGACGCGTCAGAGTAGTCAGAATGTTCATATGCAATTGATAGGTCCGATGAGGAGTCTTCAGTTACATTTATGGTGAGCTCAACTGTAGGTAAATTATCAAATGCAATGTCCCGGCCCCAATCAGACATTATGACTCTCTTAGTTCGTTCAACCACACTTGCCCAGTTTTCAGTCGTCACATGGGTGCAAGCGTTTTCTAGTAATTGTAACATTTTATTCGCTGTGAATGGGGCCTTTGTATTTCGTCTTGCAGCATGCCCTTTAATTTGTGCCCATATAAGTTCGATGGCGTTGTATTGGCAGTGATATGGAGGAATTCTTAGAACAGTATGGCCATATTCTGCTGCCATTTCATCGATCACATACCGTTTTGCTTTCTTCTTGTTTTTTAATATTTTTAATAATTCTATTTTTAACATAGAATCCTCTACATTTTCCCCATTATCACGTAGCCAATTAATGATTTCACATTTTTTATTGGCTTGTGTTGGCATTTTGTCTATTTGGCGAGAGTGGTAGGGCGCGTTGTCAATTATAATTATTGATGGTTCTTCCAATGATAGAAGCATATTCTTGAACCACTCTTCATACACCTCCGCATTCATTTCCTCGTGGTAGTCGCCAGATTTCTTTGATTTAAATGCTAGCATTGCATCTTGCACAAAACCTTTAGCTGTACCTGCGTGGCAAACGATGATGCGTTCGCCTTTACCAATTGGTACTGCAGTGGTGGAAGCAGCAGTGTCATCAGTCCAGGACCGAGATACGGTGTGGTTGGCGTTAAGCCATGTTTCGTCGGTAAAGACAACATTGGTCCAATCTTTAATTTTTTTTGCGTGTCTTAAAAAGTCAAATCGTGCAATAGCAATATCCGTGCGTTCCATCAATATTTTTCTTTTATTAGACTTTTTAAATGAAAAGCCAATATTTTTTAAAACTTTGGCTAAAGACGATTTCCCACCACGAAATAGACCATTTCTTTTCAAAGAAAGAAGAAGATTTCTTAAAGTTGGAATTTCTTTTTTCATATAGTAGTCATAGACATGACGGCGAATGGCGTCAGCGTCAAAATCATCAACATTAGTAACTACTCGACGCCGTTGTTTTCTTCTAGGTGTAAGAACTTTGTTATTTACTAAGTCGCTCTTTCCGTAGGCTTCGGTAGTAATTTTAGTCACACAAGAAGTACTTATACCCAAAGCGGCCGCAACTCGGTTTCGCACTTGCGAGATTGGTATAAGCGGACCACCATTCTGATTTTCCTGCTCAAAGAAGTTACTAAGTTTCAGCACAAATTCTCTCGCTTGACCTTTCAAAACACGTGTTTTTGGCATTCTCACGAGCAATTAACTCTATGTAAATTAAAACTGCTGAACTCGAGGTGCTGATATTAAAGAAAATCCGGCAAATGTAATAATTGCGAGTGACTTGCATAGGCGTTTTGTTGCGAGTGACAAAGAACGTCAAAATGGGTCGGTTTATGTTGCAGGTCGACTTACATAATTTTACAATGAAGTCTTTATTATTACATTTCCTTATATTTAGTTTTGTATCTCTACTTACCATCAATCAAGTAGGGAGGTCAATATTTTCATGAAATATATTTCCAAAATAACTATCAGGTGTACTAAAAGTAGTAGTTACAACTACTACTTTTTGGTATCAGTATCCGTATACTGATACCAAAAATGCAATCAGTAAAATTTAAATCTGTCTATATCACCGTTCATCCTAGCGCCTCCCCCGGTTGCATCCTCGGCCATTGCTTCGGGTACGCTACTACTATGATCCTGAATTGACCAGCCTGGTAAATACAGTGGAGCGACTCTAGTCCGACCTCCGAAGCCCTTACAAGCGAAAACAGACCTATTGGATCATAGTCGGTACCAAAGGCTTAACGTGCCTTCCGAAGCACGGAGTCATCATTCTGACCGGACAATTAGGTGATTCAAGCCTGCAATATCCAAACCAAACTGGGAAAACCAACACTGATCACGCTACAGTCAATGAGGGAAAGCTGGTGAAGTTACTCCATTTTTTGAGCGTCCGTCACGTCTGCTACCTTGATAGTTATGTGTAGAGACACACCTACCCGAAAATACGCGACCGAAGATCACCTGCAATGTAGTTTAAATGACCGACGACACACCATGCCGAATTTACGTCACGTTACATCATATAGAAAATGCATTCACGCCGACTTTTGGTTGCGTTTTTTCGCCTTAGTTGGTTTCTTTCTACAATTAGGGATTAATAAATCGTAACTCGAGTTTATCCATAATCGGAATGACACCACATTTTAGACACTTTAGGACATCACCAATTGTGTCAAACGTTAATCTGTCAAAAGACGCTTTATAAAATGGACAGAGTATAAGTACAGATACAAAAACAAAACCAAATCAAAATAAATGTCAATGATAAATTCCTTGTCGCACGACAAGGCGTAGGCACAGATCATAAAAAGAAGCGTAGGTGTCTGTCGTGTTAATTATCAAAAGCAAAAAAAAGTACCTACTAAATAAATTTCAAAATTATGAATAGGTAATTAGGTAATTCAAAAATCAACAAAAAAGTACCTGGGCATAAGTAGGTAATGTAACTAATGCTCAGATTTTTTTTAAATAATATTTTATGAAGTTACAAAATATGTTGATTAATTCTAGAATATGAATTATTTTTTTCCTGGCCCTATTCTACAATAGTAGATAAAATTTACGAGCACTTATATAAGTATGTAGAAGTATAAAACATTATAATTAACTGATTGAAATGGAACACATTGTCAATTAATATTGTTTGCGGGTAGAATGTCAAAGATTACGTAGTTTACTTCGTTCGTATTGCACGACATTAGTTAGTGCTTAGTTCTAAGGTGATAATATTTGTAATTATTGTGGAAAAATACATTGTATCTAATTAGTGAACTTTTTCGTGTTCGTGAGATGAGTGAAATGTTACAATATAAGGTGCTACAAATATGAACGAGTAAGAACAAACCAGTAAGGTAAGTGACATTCCAATTTTGATTCTTGGGATGATGCAAATAACATTCAAAGGTTTTTTTGTACCGTACCTACGATGCACCGAATATTTTGAATTTGAGATGCTTATTTTACATTCAATAGATTTCATCCCGACTGGATTCCAATCGCAATATTTTTTATGACAGTTTTGTACCGCCATATTGTTTGTTTTTTCATCAATCCCAATCATAGGCAAAGAAAAATCTTCATACAGCCATCTATCAAATATTGTCAACTCGTTTTTTCATAACCTCGTTAGGTAAGGGAATCATCTACCCGAAAGTCCTTGAGCGCCGCCAGCGCGTGATCGAAGGGAAACAATCTATTCGCAGTGGGGCTTCGAGAGTCGACATCCTGATTTGCGGCTTTTTAATTTTATTCCTTTGCTATAGGTATGCGGGTGTCAGTTATTGAGTGCGATTTGATGATCAAAAGGATCGCTTTGGAGATGCTTTATTTATATCGGGTTTGTTTACTTTATCTTTTCAGTTTGAAATGTTTTGAGTTTGTAATTGATAACCGTGATTCTAAAATAAGAAAGTCTTAATATTAATTTTAATTAATAAGTATTTATCCTCAGTTGATGTTATGGTTTAGGTATGTGCAATTGTTACCTACTACCTTGTTAGTCTTGTTGGGGTTCAGGCACAGTAAATACAGAAGTTCTGGGGTCCGATTTTTTTTAAGTCCAAGCTTACGAAAGCTACTGCTACAAAACTTATTGCATGTAATGTAAGTAAAATTAATCTTGATTTAAGAAAGATTATGTAGGTTAGTAGGTAGGTCCATGTCAGCTGAGATGAACCTGGAGACAGTTTTCCTGCAAAGGAAAATCGACACTATTCTAAAGTACCTAAGTAATAAGACCTTACGGAAAATCATAAAACACTTCGTGAAACTTATTGCCTTGAAATCAAGTTTAATTTCGTAGAAATATACACCTGTGGGATCTTCTTAGCTGAAATGAACTAAAGAACATTACTCTCATAATTCGGTGGGACAGCAGTCTGACACGACTATAGAGATCAGGCGCAGGCTTAACATGCCTTCCGAAGCACGGAGGAGCTCGTGATTATTTTTTTCGGTCACCCATCCGATGACTGGCATCTGGGAACGTTGCTTAACTTTAGCAACCGCGTGCCGAGAGCGCTAACCACTGCGCCATCGAGCTCCTCAATTTTTTTTTGTTCCTATAGTAACAAAAAAAATACCAAGGTAATTTTAAGGTATTCTTCTCAAAACGGGTGCATACAAGTAGATCTACACTGTAGGTATAGGTGGGTACCTAGACATGGGTGACGTCTGATGCAGTGTTCGTGCAGTTAGTAATCAAAGCGCATCTATCAAGTGTTCGTGTTAACGAGCCGCCCCCGGCGCTAGGGCTGCGAGACAACTAGCTTCGCAAGTTTTGGATGATTTTACATCCATTTCTTTTGTGTGTGGTGTTTTATGTGATGTCGGTACGAAGGAAGGTTTATGTGTTATCTAAATATGTTAGTACTTTGTACGATACAAACAACAATATGTATACATCGAATTAGGTAACTAGGCTTAAACTCTTAGTAGAATTTGGGGATGGAAGGTATTGACGAATTCTTACATTAATGTTTAGGTATGAATAAATAATTAGGTAGTAAGTTACCGACATGGTACATTTTTTTATCGATGCGTTGTTTTTAGGGATTAGCCACCAAATGCAAGTCAGTTGCAAACGTTAAACTTAAAATGACTGTTGGCAGCTGGACAGTTAAAACCTGAATGGGTCTGGTACTTTTATCTTACTTTGTCGCTCTACAGTAAAGCCTAAAGTAACAGCCATTATAATAACAGCTATGATACGACAGGCCCGCTGGTCTAGTGGACAGATACCATGGCTACAAAATCAAGAGTCGCAGGTTCGAATTCCGCTAAGGGCAAATGTTGGTATGATGAACATCATTCGTACTCGAGTCATGGATGTTTATAAAAGTATTTAAGAAGTATGTCTATCCGTTCCCTAGCATCCATAACATTAGCTTCGAGCTTAGTTTGGGGCTAGGCAATTGGTGTGCTAGTCCAAGGCATTTATTTATTTATTTATAAGTATTTGCTCGAGTAAGTTTTCTCCGTAAGACCCAGCCCTGGTGTTCGGAGCATGCAATCGTCCGTCAGGTTTTAATGAGCGCGTAAACAATGCGGCATATGCTTTCTCTTGTGCACGCTCGCTGCTCGATGCACGGTGCACCGGCTGAGAGATGCACTGATTAAATGTTACTTATACATATAATTGTTAAACATCTATAATATATAAAGCTCGATTACCACTCACTGACTCACTGACTCATCGGGGCCTTTTACATATAATTGTTAAACATCTATAATATAAAAATGAATCGCAAAATGTGTTGGTAAGCGCATAACTCAACAACGCCTGGACCAATTTCGCCAATTCTATTTTTTAAATGTTCGTTGAAGTCCAAGTGTACAAGACTGGTACATGATCCCAAAGTCGATGAGTTGAAATAAAATCCACACTCAGACGGAGGTAACATTTATTTGATAGCAGGCACCCTATATACAAACGGAAAATCGAAACGATACCGCGTTAAACAAAACCGGCAGCGCCATCTATCGATTTACATATGGAAATACAAAATATCAAAATGGTGGTTGTCAAAACTGTCAAACTAAAGTTACGTATTTATTTACATGAATATTTAATTATGTTTTTATTTATGTTTTATTATTTACTATTTAAAATATCTTGTTAGACTCAACATTCCGCCCACCAAAGACTTGTCTTTACAAACCGCCCACCATGAGAACAGGCAGATACAAGTTTAAAATAAAATAAAAGTATTACTGACAATGGTATGACTACAACAATTAAAACTCAAAAACGACTTATTAACTACACAATCGAAAAATGAACTTATACACATTCTAAGCAATTGTTATTTAGCTATATAATGAGTGCCAGTGTTTGGCAAAAACAAATAAACAGAAAATTAAAATAAAATAACAATCAATTGTGTACGAACATAAATTTCACGAATCATCTATTGGCAATAGACACAACTTTGAAGTTGGACGCTTGAAGACGGTGTTTTTACAGCGAAGCGAGACTACGCGCGTAATATCATCTTTACCTGGATGCAATTCAACGACCTTTCCATACAACCACTTAGCCGGAGGTAGATTGTCCTCCTTAATTAAGACTATGTCTCCTAATTTGAACTCAGGTGTACGTACAGACCATTTATGTCGTTGAAAAAAGTTTGTCAAGTATTCAGCCGACCATCGCCGCCAAAAGCTCTGTACCATCTTTTGCGTTAATTGCCAGCGTCGTAGAGTGCTCAGATGCGTGTTTTGTTCATAGTTGTAGTCCGGAGGCAACACTAGGGGTTGTTCAACAAGAAAATGTCCAGGGGTAAGAGGAGCTTCGTCTCCTGGTTCACCACTGGCCTGCGATAAGGGTCTCGAATTGAGACAGGCTTCTATTTGAGAGAGTACTGTGCAGATTTCTTCATAAGTAAGAGTGCTCTCTCCGATCACACGCTTGAAATGGTGCTTCACACTTTTGACTCCTGCCTCCCAAAGGCCTCCGAAGTTTGGAGCGTGAGGTGGGATGAAGTGCCATTCTGTATCATTATTGGCTAGAACGTGTGCTATTTCTTGAGCAACTTGACTTCGTTCGTTATTAAACAGACTTCGTAACTCTCGAGAAGCACCTACAAAATTTGTGCCATTGTCGCTCCAAAGGTGACTACAGTGACCACGTCTGGCAACAAATCTTTTAAAAGCCGCGAGAAATCCTGCTGATGTCAAATCCGAGACGGCTTCAATGTGTACGGCACGAGTGGCCATGCACACAAATAAACAAATGTATCCTTTGTATGACCTGTGTCCTCGACCTTTTGAAACCCGTATATTGATAGGACCTGCGAAGTCTACGCCAGAGTTCAAAAACGGCTTGCTAGGTGTGACTCTGCAAGAAGGCAATTCTCCCATCAATGCGTTGCGGGTAACACCTGCGTAACGAATACAAGTGACACAGTGGTGGATATGAGATCTAATGAGACCTTTAGCTCTTAATATCCAGTATTTTGTTTGCAAGAAACGGAGCATCAACTGCTGTCCACCATGGAAAGTCCTTTCGTGCGCATCAGCTACTAAAAGTTTAGCTAGCCTCGATTCGTTGTGGACAACAATAGGATGCTTGCTTTCAGGTGGTAAGTTGGAGTGACGGATTCTTCCACCGACTCTCAAAATTCCAGCATCATCGAGATACGGACACAAAGAACAGAGAGGGCCTCCCTTACTAACGGACCCCTTGGAGTGGAGCATCTGTATGTCATCGAGAAACCAAGAGGTTTGACTTTTCAAAATACATACACTCAACGAATCCTTTATTTCAGATGCAGTGATGTAAGGCAACGGTTCGTCATTGGGATCTCGACATCTTTTAATAAACCTTTTGCAAAGAGCTACTATTCTGAGTAGTTTCCTTAACGAAGAATATTTTTCCCACAGCCATCCATCTTCATCTTCGGGAGTCACTGCAGCAGCGTGGACCTTAACTACTCTTTCTTCTTCCTTGTGGTTGGTAGAGGTAGGTTTGACATAATCAACTGAGTCACAGCGCAACCAACTTGGTCCCTCTAACCATAGAGAATTATCCAAGAGCTCAGTTGGAGTTATACCTCTCGATGCCATGTCAGCAGGATTGTCCTTCGACTGAACGTGCGACCACTGCGAGTTGTCTAAGAGATTGAGGATTTCCGAAGTGCGGTTGGCTACAAACGTCTTCCACCGACTTGGGTGATCGTTTAGCCACGCCAAAACAACCGTCGAGTCCGTCCACGCATGCAAATGGGACTTAGGAACTCCTAGTACTTCAGCAACCTCTACCAGCAAGTGACTCACAAGAACAGCACCACACAATTCCAGTCGCGGAATTGAGACCTGTTTTATTGGTGCCACCTTTGACTTGGCAGTGATTGAATGGGTTTTAACATTACCTAGTGTATCAATAACACGAATGTAGATGACGGCAGCATATGCAATGTTAGAAGCGTCGCTGAATCCATGCAGTTCAACTTTAGCGTCATCTTTGGTGGTGTTCATCCATCTAGGTATGTGAAAATTCACTAATTTAGTCAATTCACTGCGATATGATTCCCATTGTTTCAGCAGCTCCGGCGGCAGCTCATCATCCCAGCCCATTCCAGCGATCCACAACTTTTGGATGAAGACCTTTGAGGTAATTATGCATGGTGCTATCCACCCTAAAGGATCAAACAAACGTGAAATCTCGGAAATAATTTTTCTTTTTGTTTCAGGTGCGGATGTAGCGGTGCGCGGCGGAAGCTTCACTGTGTAGTGAAATTCGTCTGTGGCTCTGTTCCAGGTAAGACCTAACATCTTTGTTACTTGATCTTGCTTTATTTCTAGATTTCTTGCTGTATCTTCATTAAAAATAGCTAAAAGTTTATCTGCATTGCTTGTCCATTTTTGTAACTTAAAACCACTTTCAGCGAGTAGTTGATTTAATTGCTTATAAACTTCTATTGCTTCAGTTTCAGTTTGGCAGCCAGTTATGACGTCATCAATGTATACATCAGTTTTAACCCTCTCAGCAGCCAATGGATATTTATGACCTTCATCACATGCTATTTGTTGCAATGTCTTGACTGCTAAGTATGGCGCGCAGGAGGTACCGAAGGTGACAACCAGAATGCGATAATCTTCGATTTCATCTTCAGGTGATAATCTCCACACAATCCTCTGGAAGTCCGCGTGCTCCTTAGAAACCTTGATCTGTCTGAACATCTTGATAACGTCAGCAGCTAGACATATAGGATGACTACGCCATTTTATAATAATATGTCGTAAATCTGCTTGCAGTCTGGGTCCTACCATTAAGGTATCGTTCAAGGAGACACCATTGGTTCCCTTGCACGATGCATCATAAACAACTCTTAATTTGGTAGTGCTTCTATCCTCCCTGATCACTGCGTGATGTGGCAGATATACGGCATCTGGTTTATTTCGATCAGCTTCATCTGTGATCTTCTCCATGTGTCCAAGCGTCAAATACTCGTCGAACACCTCCGTCTGAGTGTGGATTTTATTTCAACTCATCGACTTTGGGATCATGTACCATAACGTCAGCAGCTAGACATATAGGATGACTACGCCATTTTATAATAATATGTCGTAAATCTGCTTGCAGTCTGGGTCCTACCATTAAGGTATCGTTCAAGGAGACACCATTGGTTCCCTTGCACGATGCATCATAAACAACTCTTAATTTGGTAGTGCTTCTATCCTCCCTGATCACTGCGTGATGTGGCAGATATACGGCATCTGGTTTATTTCGATCAGCTTCATCTGTGATCTTCTCCATGTGTCCAAGCGTCAAATACTCGTCGAACACCTCCGCGTACTGTGGCTTGATTTCAGGGTGCTTAGCGAACTTCCTTTCAAGACCATGAAGTCTCCTTACAGCGATGCTCTTCGAGTTTCCATACTTACATGGAGGATCATCACTTCGAAATGGAAGGTTTACCACATACCGACCAGTCTCATCTCTGCGAGTGGTTGCCGCATAATAGTCTTCACAGGTTTGTTCTTCTGGCGTTAAACGTTTCTTGAGTGAAGTGGGTTCTGGTTCCAGTTCCCAAATCCTTTTCAGCAAATCATTTTCTTCGACCTGTGTATGCATGCTGATGATGACATTATGCGTATGACAATCTCGGCGCAGATCTTCAATTCCCCCCGATATGATCCATCCAAGGTAAGTATCTTGGGCAATAGGAGTGCCTTGAGGGGCTTTTATAAGCCCTTGCTTCAAAATGTGACAATATGTCTCGGCTCCCAACAAAACGTCAATTTTGTTGGGGGTATTAAAATTAGGATCAGCTAATTCAAGATTTGATATCTCAGGCCAATCTACTAAAGTACATTTCCTTTCAGGCAAAACTGACGTGAGAGTTCCGAGTACATGGGCTCTTACCTGAATGGAGAAGGAGGGATCGCAACGTGACTGAATATTAAGCATTACCGTATATTTAGAGGTAAGGCCACCTTGTCCCCCGCCTAATCCTGATATCGCGCTTTTAGTGACTGTCTTTTTAAGCCGCAGCAGCTGAACTGCAGCTTCAGAAATAAATGAGGCCTGGGACCCCTGATCCAACAATGCTCTCAAAACTTGAGACGACCCATCTTTCGATTCAGCCTTAATTAAGGCCGTGGCTAATAAAACTTGTTGGTGGACTGTATCTTTCGAAAAATGGGCGGCAATATTTACGACCTCGCTGTCTGACACAGTATCAGTTGTTGAATTGGCAACCGTTGTTGTAGTAGCTACTGTGTCAGAGTGACTTTTGGGATGCAATAGGCTATGGTGCTTGCGTTTACAAATACGGCATTTGGCGAATACGCGACAAACCTTGTTCGAATGGTTGTACCCGAGGCAGTTGAAACATAGTCCTAACGTCTGGACAATGCTACGTCGTTTATCAACATCCTCATTAGCAAACTTTTTGCAATTGTACAATTTATGTTCTTCAGAACAATGCGGACATGAAATATTAGTAGTTGCATGCAAAGCTTTTGGATTAGAAACAACATTTGGAGAAACTTTAGGCTTAGATTTCGGTTCTATAAATTCTAAAGCACGAAAACGGGTACTTAAAAACTCTTTGAATTGGCTAAGGGTAGGTAAGTCATTAGAAGAATTACTTACCTCCAACTCCCATTGCTTGCGCGACTCAGCGTCCAACTTCATACTAACGACGTATATAACAATAACGTCCCAGGAGCTGACGTCGATGCCTAGATTTGATAACTCATGCAAACAATCAGTAGTTACATCCAACAATTCCTTTAAAGCCCCAGATGATTCGTGTATAATAGTACGTTGACTAAATAGGCGCTTAAGTATACAATATGATATGTACCTTTTATTATTATAGCGGTCCCTCAACATACTCCAGGACTTAGCATAATTATTTTCAGTAATAGGTACATGTCGTATAAGTTGCTCTGCTTCACCTGACAACTGAGTTTTTAAATAGTGCAACTTTTGTACGTCATCCAGTGCTGCATTGTTATGTACTAGTGATGTAAATAAATCGCGAAAAGACGACCATTCACTATACTTCCCACTAAAAGTTGGGAGTCTAATCTTAGGTAACTGCAGCACGGAATCCCCTTTAGAACTATTACTGTGAGGTGAAGCATCGACAACCTTTCTTACACTAGACTCTAATTTCGAAAGCACATTCTGAAGTTCAACCTTATAATTTAGAAACGTATCAAAAACATTTTCGAATGTATCTTCCTTTATGTATCTCGAAGTATTTATTTCCTCAGTCGTAAAGTCTGCAATCAACGTCTCATGTTTTTCTACAAAATCCTGATACTGTTTTTCTAGAACTTCTAATCTCGCCTTGCAATAGTTTTCATTAATTCGCTCCTTTGGGGATTTTTTAAAGTTTGAATATCCCTTCTCAATTTGTGTTTTCAAATTCTCCAATACACGTATGTTTCTCTCCATAGTGAAAATAAATTAATTTCTATCTCAGTAAAGTGCTTGCAATATAATGCCAAGATGTTCGGGAGGAATCGTAGAAAATTCTAAGTCAGGTCAAAAATTGCGTAAAATTTTCTAAGTGTTTGGAGCGTCTTCTACCGCTCTACAAACCGGCATAGGTTCCCCGTCTCATCAAATTTTCGCGAATTATTCTAAGTCCCAACTTCTACCGAATTTTTCTAAGTCTAAAATCACTTTAAAGTACTCACGATTTCACTTGCACTTTTACTTATCACTGCCGAAGTTCCTTGCTCCTCCAAGTCTCGGCGCCGGCGATGATGGTGCTGCTGCTCTGCTCACACAACACGAGGACAGCTCAGCCGGTGCGACGATGTAGGCTCCATACAACACTTCGCAGTAACTTCAGGGCACTTCACTTATTTACTCTGCATACAATCACTAATTCATGGGAGGACTTGTGCGTTTCTTCAAAAACCGTCCTTCGGCTCGTAGGACCTTGTACAAGACTGGTACATGATCCCAAAGTCGATGAGTTGAAATAAAATCCACACTCAGACGGAGGTAACATTTATTTGATAGCAGGCACCCTATATACAAACGGAAAATCGAAACGATACCGCGTTAAACAAAACCGGCAGCGCCATCTATCGATTTACATATGGAAATACAAAATATCAAAATGGTGGTTGTCAAAACTGTCAAACTAAAGTTACGTATTTATTTACATGAATATTTAATTATGTTTTTATTTATGTTTTATTATTTACTATTTAAAATATCTTGTTAGACTCAACACCAAGGATGGTGCTTACGGCGAGAAAAAATCGAATTATTGCCGGGAAAACCCTAAAAACAGCCCTGCCAGATTACATTTTTTTTGACAGGACGAAGTCTGTCAGGTCAGCTAGTTTAAAATAAATGTAAGTAGATAGGTAGGTACAAAGCACCCGACGCGTGGGCAGGGATCGGCTATGAGCTACGGGTAAATGATAAATAACTACTTACCTACCTACCTACCTCTTTGGACTAAGTATTTCACTTTGATTTCCCAGGTCCAAATTTTGCATAGTAAGTTGGTACCTAGTTACCTACTATGGATGCTAGGCATGCTTTTCTACCTAGGTACTCCAATATGTTTATGAACATCAAAGCGTAATAAGTAATAGGCTAAAAAGTAGGCAGGTAGGTTCCTTATCTTGAACAAAGTTAAAGAAATACCTACATAACTGCTTCATGAAGCGTAAGATACTTGGTTCAAATGATGTACCGAGTACCTACCGACCAACTTAGTCACTTACTTACCCTTAGGTATGTTAAGTCCAACTTATTTCAGTACCTAGGTAGACTTTATTATGTAAGGTACCGGCGGCAATTAAGGCCCACTTAAAAGAAAATGGCTATAAATCTGAGAATAGTGCGTATAAGCTATCAAAAACTTATTGTTTACATAGCTTATTTATGTTGCTGTAATAAATGGTGTAAAACTATTAAGAAACGCATGTATTTTAAAAAGTAAATATACTTTTTTAAAACCCTTCTCAAGGGCCTTATTATACTACGGTTGTATATTAAGGCCCATATAGAAAATCGCTTTATTTTTTAATACAAGTGTCCTAAATTTACCTAAAAATCAGTTAAAATTAAAGTAAATGGTTGTTTTTTACTCATTTAATCATTTTCCTTTATTTATTAAACGTGAGCCTTATTGGCCTCTTAATATTAATTATAGACAATTAACTGATTTCAAATAACTAGTGGTCCTAATTAAGTTACTTAGTAGAAGCATGTTTTGTACATGCTGTGCTTCTACTACATTGAAAACTTAAAATAATCAGTTATTTTCTTATTAAACACAGAATATATATTTTTTTCATATTAATTTATAAGACTTATAATCAGACTTTAATTAAAGGCAAGTACCTAACTGAGTTTTCTATATAATATTCCTAGAAACATAAAATATACTCTTAAAATAAAAGTAATAATAATCTTCTGCAAACAAATTCCAAACAAAACAATAATTAAGAAACAATTTAAATTATACTGAGACGGTAAAATATAACTATCTTGTTAAATCACAGTCCCACCAAAATTTTATTTTTCTTCGGTCCACTGAGCTCTCTTCTTTGGACTTTGGAGACATTTTAATCAAAATCTGTAACAATGATACATATATTGACAATAAAATTTACATAGTTCATTGACCTGGAACACAAAAAACAAGCAATCTGATACTCAAATATTAAGAGGCCAATAAGGCCCATGTACCGTTGAAATGGGCCTTATTAACCTCATGCCATGTTTTTACAAAATAACCTAATAAACCTAAAATCTCTAACTCTGAATCGGGACAGTCATTTCCTTTGTATTGTACAACACATACATAAAATAATAAATACAGCAATATAAGTGAATTATTGAATTAAACGTAAAAATACTTACAGTTTCTTGATATAAAAATTGTAAAATTGCACAGTAGCCAGCCACTCCACCATCGCATCGCAGGTGACCAGCAGGATAGCGGCGCTGGCGACTTCCGACCAATTTGGAGAAATTCACACAGACATTTTGCAAGTGTGCGTAAACAGTGAAGTTTTATAGAAATGTATTTCCGTGAAATTTAAAATGTGGGCCTTATTACCCCCTGGGCCTTATTTACCGCAGGTACCTTAGGTATGGCATGGATTCGTGGCACTTCTTGGTTCTTGGAGTTATTGAGATGCCTATCCCGAGAAACAGATAAAGAATAATCCCCGTTTTCAGAATGCTACCCTTCCTTTTCTACTATCAGCCATTAACAAATCCTAATCGTGAGTTTTAGAGCAGGGAAATACGAACTTATAAAAAAATGGATACCTCTGTATCCAGTGATTACTCTTCACAGCTACATACAAAATGCGACTGCCAAGCGTCAGGCAAACACAGCTCTCCGACTAACCTAATGAGAGCGAGCGGGACGCACTCACCTCCTCCCCGTACGAGTGAGCGAGACAACTATATGTGGCGGCCGAAAGCGCAACGCCCCGCACCTACCTAGCTTGAGACGGAGATATACAAATCCTCTAAGTTGGAAAGAGAGGTGTATATGTCCTCAGTGTTGCTTGGTTAGTGAATAATTTAGCAACGACCGCCCTTTGGCGTCCCGTAAAGTTCGATACTGAAACAATGTTTGACCTCTGTTAGGTATCTGGGTAACTTAGAACCTGCTATTGTATTTTCAACCTTAAATTAATATAATTAACGTCTAAAACCAGTAATAAGCTTCGTCAAGTTTACATATATAGTGGTTTATATGTCGAGTTTATTAAATTGGTACCTGGAGGAATCAATACAGCTATTTAGCCTATGTGTACCTACTTAGGTATAGAAGTAGGATCTAAGCTTGCACGCTTCAGAAAATCTAGTCTGTCAAGTTAGATTCTAGCTCAATAAGCAATTAGCAATATTCAATACATTTGGTGTAGAATGAGAAGTTTAACCCAAGAGGTAACTGGTTCAAGTCTCGAATAATAATTTTGATAAGCAATGAAAAACATTTACTTATCTAGGTATTAGGTTTAGGTTTGCCGGGGAGTTTTCCGCACATAGCCTCCAAGGTGGGCCGTTGCACGTGATGACTTAGACAAGGGAGAATCTACCTATATCGGTATATTATCTAGACTCTAGAGTACCAATATCGGCCGTTGGTCAGTGTACCACCTGCCTAAATTAGATAAACAGGTATGATAAGTAAAATAACGTTTGATTTAGTTACGTAGGTACGTACAAGTATAAGAGTTGTTGAAAGAATTGAACGAGTTTGTTCGACTTTTAAAAACATCAAAGGTAGGTAGGTTAGTATTCCCATGTTAGAAAGACGTATTTTCATAGCAGGCAAAGCCGTAGGCGAAAGGTAGTTTTGCGTTAATTCATGTGACCATACTTACTTTACAACAAATGACAGCATTAAATTTTTTTCATGTACTGTTTTTATTTACTAATACGAAAGATTTTCAAAAACTAAAACATACGTATTTTTTTCTTTTTTGCTAATTTTCTTTCCTTTTCGTAAAATAAATTAATTAAAAACTACTTATTCTAAAAGGGTGTAAGTCAATGTCGTGGGATGAACGAACATTTTATCTTTGCAAGTTTAAAAAATAAACTTGAATGACGGAAGTTCAAATCAATGTTGCCAGGAGACTAGGGAAAACTCATGAAAAAAATTGGTCCAAGTAGCTTTAGTGCAACTTAGGTACCCTTTTTGTGCTTTAAATTAACGTAATAAACGTGTTAGTAATACTTCATGAAGCTCCAGGACCAGGAGTTTTGCAAATCCGGCAACACTGTACACACACATGCACAGATTTCTGTCAGTTTGACAAGAAACATGTCAAACTTACGTTTCTTTTTTTTAATTCACGATGGCCTAAGCGAGACCAAGATTGACTGTGTATGGATCCGACGAGCATTGAATTTGGTAACTTTTCAAAATATCTTTTTAGTTACTGAATGAAAAAAATTAGAATAATTTTTTCTGTGTCAATTTAGCGAAAATCTCGAAACGGTTTATGAATTATAGTACCTTATAAAAAAATAAATGTCAATTAGATACCTACAATGTCTAGCATAATTGACACGGTCGAGAATCGAATCTTACCACTCCTAATACGCAATCCATTGTAAGTATTGTTACAGTCAATATTCTTCCGCCCTCGATACATCCTTCCTTTTCACTTCTAACATGTTGATGAAAAACCGGCTAATTCCATTTACGGGCGAGTGCGCGGTGCTTCCGCCGGGCGAAGCTGGATGGGTGTGCGGGTCGTTGTACAATGGTCCGGGTAGCTATTGAGACGTGTTAGTAAGTCTTTGTGGGTAGTATTTGATTGTTAATTGTGTTAAGGCACAGTCTTTCTGATGTTTTGGATGTCATTAGATCGTTTTTTGGGATAATGTCATTTTAAGAAGATTGATTGAAAAATGCCTTAGATAAACACACTAATTGCATAGCCCCAAACTAAGCTCGCAGCTTGTACCCTGGATGCTAGGGAACGAATGGAATGGACATACTTAAATGCGCATATACTTACCTACACATCCATGACTCGAGTATAACTGTCGATGTTCATCACATAATCATTTGCCCCTCGCGGGATTCGAACCCGCGACCTTCGGTTCTGTAGCCAGGGTTTCTGACCACTAGACCAACGGGCCCGTCAAGTATAGTAACAAACAAGTATCTAAGCAAGTTTTTCTTATTATTACTAGGTAGCTGTATCGCCTGTGTACCTACCCAAATATGAGTAGAGTGCTTCTCACTGTAGTCAATGCAAAGGTTACCTAATTAAAGTGAGAAGTAATATATTGCGATGAATAAAGTTTTTTTTTTAATTTAGCTCTTGCATATACCTAAGAATTACCTTAAATTACTAGTAGAGAAAACTAGATAACTCTACTCTACGATGTACGACACCTTGTTGTGAGTCATATATGCAAACATCGCCTTAAGCAAACGAAAAAAATATGTCCAAATCCTGTCTAACACCTCTCTACAGACGTTAACGATTTGATTTGTGCCGACACCCCCAAATATTGGCACAATATACCACCACACAATAAATATTAATCACACTTCACGCGAAATTCAACCCTATGCCATTTTGTTTAAAGTTTGAAATACTTTTGAAATACCTCAACTGGGTAGATAAAAAAAATATCTATGAGATTTGTTTGAAATTGAACTGTATTGCTTTCAAAATAGGGTTGAAATTCCGCTGTCATGTCAAGCGGAGTTAAGGCGCCGACAGACTGCGTGTCGCCTCCGCTTCTGCGGATTACATCGGAAGATAATCCGGTGTCGACAAAGTAGTTCCGATTCGTTTGTGGAGTGATAATGATGCTTCCGCGGCTTCATAGTGGCGGTTCGAGTCCTTTGTCGACACTCGCTACTGGAATTCGATGAAAGAAATACATGTCAATTGAGGATTGATCCAATATTGTAAGACATGTTATATTTTACTACTTACAAATACTGAGAGATAAATTCTAACTATTAGTGAAATGTTTCGTCTCGTTTTGAGATACAAAATTGTTTGATTTTCAATAGAAATTCTTTGAATAGAATGTGATTTGCATAAATGCATTTTGATTTGCTTTTATCAAAGGTAGGAATTAGAATAAATTAATTGTTTATATGGGGCGTATGAACATTATTATGACAAGTGCCCATAGATATGACATTTGCAAGATGGGGTGCTAGAATGTATAACACAGGGAAGTACTGACTGTAATATATAATACACATCACGTCGATTTTCATTAAGATTTATGGCATTTCTATGACTCCAATCAAGTTAGAGAGAATTTGGGTTCCACATCGAACAGCAGAGTAGTTTTCCGATAGTATTTTCACCAACACAATTAAATTATTTTGTGTTTCATATAATTAATAATAAACTAATGAAATTATTTAATAAGATTTGTGCAATAAACGTCACAATGAAACACCCACTACTTTACAAATATCGTAATCCTCACGGCGAGATCACAGGCGTGTTAAGGCGGCTTCAGACTGCGCTGAGCGTAACAGCGTGTAATCCGCCCTAATCCCCAGCTTCCGACAGGACAGTGTCCGCTTCCTGACTATTGTCAATATTGCGTACTGCGGAAATAAATAGTAGTTTTTGTGACAAATACTCAGATTAGTGATTTGTTAATAAGTTTATTGAAGTGTGAATGTGTGGCGGGTTGTGGGTGTTTTTGTAGAGATTGGGGGCAGATGTGGGTGTGATTCATCTTGTGTTATAGTGACCGCTGCCTTAATAGGTGAGCTCAATGAATAACTGAAGATTAGACATTCAAGTGTTAGCCATTCAAGTACCACGTTGGGTGCCAAAATTAATTTATTTTAACAGTTTCTTGTTGAAGTGGTTCCCCAGAACAAACGGAAATCTTTAATTTTGTGACTGCGTTCCCTCACAGCCAATTCCGTCAAACTACTTATTACGTCCTACTACTTGTCCCAAAACTGATATAGTGTAAACTGTGCCTTAACTAACCAACCGGAACAGCTAAAACTATAAGCTACCTCGTCCAAGCTAAAAACTTACAACATAATTACCAGTCCACGGAACAACTAACAGCCAATAAAACTCGCCATCCAATCCAAGTGTATAACATCCACACACGGATGCACGCAATTACTCCCATCGTTGAGCTAATCGTATAGCAAGCGATAACTATAAATGATTCCCTTCCCACGTTGCGAAGGCACAGTAGAGTGAAGTTCAGTGTGGGATCTTTATTTGGGAGGAAAAAGCTACAATATATCACAGCACTTGAACTGAATTGGGAAAGGTTTGAAGGCAGGCAACGCATCTGCGACCCTTGTACGGTTGTTGATGTCTATGAGCAGCGGTGATCACTTACCATCAGGTGACCCGCTTGTTCGTTGGCCTCAGTATGATATTATATTTAAAAAAATCGGAAATATTTAGTTTAAGAGTAATTTACCCTTCGAACGCGTGGACAAAACGATTGTATCTCGTAAGAGCAAGACGATTTTTGGAAATAACAGTAGGCGATGTGCTTCTCTATTGTCAAGAAAATCGTTCAAGTTGTTTCATTTTAAACAAAAAAAAATAAGTATAATAGGTACTTTTACATTTCCTAAAACGTTGAAAATACTTACATAAATCGTTAAGAATTTCCGTCACGAGCACGAGGCGACGAGATGTTTTATTTATTTATTACTTTATTCATCATCACCATCATCAGCCTATCGCAGTCCACTGTTGGACATAGGCATCTCCTAGGGCTCTCCTTGATTACTCCGCTGAATATGTAGGTGAACGGTGTGCAAGGAAGAAGTAGACCAAACAAAAGATGGATGGATTGTGTGAAGGATGACATGAGTGAAAAAGGTGTAAGTGACTCGATGACGAATGATAGGCCTGTATGGAAGAAATAAACGTATTACGCCGACCCCAGATAAACTGGGAACAAGGCAGGGGAATGATGACTTGCTAGCTCTGCGACACCAAGTTTATCTTGGCCACCAACACGAGTTGACGCCACCACTTTTTATCCTCTATCACCACTTGTACATTTGTATGTTATTTTATTGGAATAATTTGTAGCCTTTCTTTGTTCCTGTGTTCAAAAGTTTCCGTACTGCACCTGTATAGACTGTGCATATCGTGAGCAAAGACAATAAGAGCGCGCGCGTGGCGCATGCCCGGTAACTGGTGGCGATTCGAGGAACATGCTCAAGTGCTTGTTCGATGATGTTAAATATAAATAACGATTTGCTTCGACTTTGTTCGGTATTAGAATAGAATAGAATAATTTATTTCAACAAAAGTCATATTATACAAACCGACTCTTACCAAATAGTCCAAGTAACTCTATACATATGTCTGGCTGTTTGTATGTCTGTTACGCTTTCCCGCTTAAAACTCCCAACAGATTTTGAAAAAAAATGGCACAGATAATCTTCATTTCCTGAGAAAGAACAAATACCACTTTTTTTATTGCGAAAAAAAGGGATCTGAAAACCACGCGGACAAATACGCGGGCGGACGCTAGTATCTTGTTTGATTTTTTCAGCAGCTAGCTTGGTATTTGCATGCTCTACCTCAGATTTTCTAGACACCACGTTGTAATTATAAAGTACCAAAAACCATTTGATTATTTTTGAGATATATTATAATAGTCTAAGATCCCGCCATACTAGCACCTTCATCGAGCTGGTTATTGGATGAGACCTATTTTATACACAATTTAACATGTCAATAATCATATTGAACAAGGGTTGCCTAGAAAATTTCAGTCCAGGGTGTGATTAATTTTCACTTAAAAAAGTATATTCTTTTAAATATTTCATCGGCTTGGTTATTGAACAAATTCCAAATCGATCGAGAGTATGAAGCCCATATAATATGCAAACGTTGGGTTGCCTCTTGTTTTCCAGTCAGAACTCTCGGGTTGCCGGGTATACCTAGTCACTTGATAGGAGCATTTTGCATCGGCCTGGTTATTGAATCAAATTTAAATGAGAATAAAGATTATTTCATTATGAACACGGTGGTATAGGGTTGCCTGCGAAAACTCAGTCCAAAATTAGGGTTGCCGGATTTTGAAAAGTGAAATATTGCAGCGATGAAAAACTATTTTTGATAGAAAATTTTCGTTTTAAGGAGGCTTTGGTGCTTTTTCTGGCTGATTATTGGGAGAACGATCATTTGGCAAACTTTTTAACAGTCGACCATCGTTGCTACTCATATGAAGAGCAAGAAAATTCCGTAAAAAAAAATTAAGAGAGAAATTATGAATGTCATCACGAAGAGGCAGATACGCGAATTGTTTTTCATGCTTTTAAAGCAAAACCAGGCGCAAGCATTTTAATTAAGGCTTCTGATACCGACGTTATAATCATGTTGTTAGGAAATATGCATAAACTAATTGAATGTACATGTTGCCTGTAACATATAATTTACTATAGAAGTATATGTACATACTTTTACATTACATACAATATATACATAAATGTTTGCCATGACCGAAAACTGCTAGTTTTAATTAAACCGCGTCGAAATCCGTTGCGTAGTTTTAAATATCTAAGCATACATACGGACGTACAGCGAAAGCGACTTTGTTTTATACTATGTATTGATTGGTGAGAAGGACTGTTAATGTGTTTGTTTTAATGTTGTGTTCGTTCATGATTTATTCGCGTGAAGTTTTGATTTTTGTTAATGTGTGTATTCTTCATTAGTATATTTGTAGAAAATAAACATTTTACGATTTAATATTTCTATAATTAATCTATACTAATGATAAGTCTGTCGAGAGGTCCATTCTGTACTTACATGAAATATATTTTCGAAATAACTATCGGGGGGTGATAAATGATCGATACGGATGCTGAAAAAGTACTTAGTAAAATTTTTGTCTGTCTGTCTGTCTGTATGTTCCTTATAGAAACGAAAACTACTCAAAAGATTTTGACGAAACTTGGTACAATTATTCTTCACACTCCTGGACAGATTATAGGATACTTTTCGTCACGCTACAATCAATAGGGGCAGCGTAGTGAAGGGAAATGTTGGGAAAAAGGGAGAAATTACTCAATTTTTTAAAGCATCTGTTGCGTGTGTTTTACATTAAGATACATTGAAATCATGTACGACGGAAATATTCTACATAAAATTGCCTACAAAATACCCCGCAACAGCATATGACGTCATATGGTTGACTCACAATAACACGTGTCAACTCCTGATCCAGATTGGTTTGAACGCGCTAATCTCAGGAACTACTGGTTAGAATTGACAAAATCTTTTGTGTTGGATAGTCCACTTACCATTTGTTGAGGAAGGCTTTAAGCTATCTATAGTAACACTGTGTGAGGAAACCGAAACCCAGGAGGACGGAGTCGCGGGCGGTTGCTAGTTAAAAATAAAATTAAAATTCTTCAATTTTAGTAATTATTACTCCAAAATTATACACAGCATATCTAAATCTGTCGTTGTCCTAGTCATTTGCACTATCAAAAATAGTTTTTCATCGCGGCAATATTTCACTTTTCAAAATCCGGCAACCCTAATTTTGGACTGATTTTTCGCAGGCAACCCTATACCACCGTGTTCATAATGAAATAATCTTTATTTTCATTTAAATTTGATTCAATAACCAGGCCGATGCAAAATGCTCCTATCAAGTGACTAGGTATACCCGGCAACCCGAGAGTTCTGACTGGAAAACAAGAGGCAACCCAACGTGTGCATATTATATGGGCTTCATACTCTCGATTGGTATGGAATTTGTTCAATAACCAAGCCGATGAAATATTTGAAAAAATATACTTTTTTAAGTGTAAATTAATCACATCCTGGACTGAAATTTTCTAGGCAACCCTTGTGCAATATAATTATTGACATGTAAAATTGTGTATAAAATAGGTCTCATCCAATAACCAGCTCGATGAAGGTGCTAGTATGGCGGGATCTTAGACTATAAATATATCGAATCATCACATTGGCGTGTTGTCGGTCAGTATTGGAGCGCAATTTCCCGGTAGGCGGAGCGCACGTGGCCGGCGCGCGCGCAACTATTAAATAGTTTAATTAACTCAACGCCGCGTGGCGCTACTGTATCTATTTCCTGTTTGAAACAAGCTTATTATGGGCAGTTTGCAGGCTTTGATGGGCATAGGAAGTGTTAGCGCTCATCCTAACACAGGTTAATACATTTTATCGAGTTTATTTGGGCCCTGGTCGAATGGAGTGGCTAAGTACCTATGTGATACTGGAGTTGGTTTTAGTACAAGAAATTCATCTAATTTGGTGTTCTGTACTGTGGTGGTGCTATTTTTAAAAACAAATATACGGGCATTCAAAATCTTCGTCATTTGATTCAGTATTCTTTATATTATAATGATTTGAAAGCGGAAGAGTTTGTCTGTTTGTTTGTTTGTTTGTTTGAACGCGCTCATTTCAGGAACTCAGGTTTCAAATTGAAAAAATATTTTTGTTGTTAATATAATTTATTGACAATATTAAGTACGTCGCGAATCTCAATCCTAACTAGGGCAAGCACATCAGAAGTCCATAACTTTCCCCCGCTGGGATGTTAGTGATGTCTAAATCGACGGCGGTTGATCGCAGCCCGCTCCCGGCCCGATTACTACCCGCAAATATTTGACAACCCGCGGCGGGGGAGGAAAAAACATAAGTAAGGATTTCCTATTTTTAAGGAGAGGATATTGTTTGGTTTGCAATTTGGATAAAATATCGTAGCTGTAGGTTTAGACTTCTAGAAGCGCTTTTTCAGCTCTTGCATCCCTTCGTTTACTCTTATAGCTACAAGGTGCACAAGTTGATTTAAATTCATCGCTCTTCCTGCAAAATATGCAGTGCATATTAAGCTGCTTTCCACATAGTCATCTATGAATGTTATAAATATATTAATTTTGCATTTTTAAAATTGAATGCTGGCATATCATTCTATTGACGACCCGCTTGGTGTATTGGTCAAGATGTTGCCTATAACGCAAGAGGTCGCGGGGTTCGATCCCCGCACAGGACAAACATTTGTGTGCATGAACATGTCTGTGTGTTCTGGTCTGGGTGTTATATGTATCTATTTAAGTATATTTGTAATATCACTGTTGATTCTGATGTCTGTAACACAAGTACTTAAGCTACTTAACACGGGGTCAGATCAATGTATGTGATGTTGTGAAATATTTATTTATTTATTAGCTTGTGCTATGGGTATAGATGCGACGCCGGTTATTAACGATTTTAACCGTGCGGGTAAATATGCATTTTTCGTTAGAAACGGTTAATAACCCGCATTTTATGCATTTTACGGTTAAATTCCACTAGATTCCGCTAGATGTAAATAAGTGTTTGTATAATAATAATCGTAATAGATTGTATATTAGACGCAATTATAAATTAAAGCGACATATAATTTATTTAACATTTACGTTTCGTAGTATTTGCGTGAAAGAGTAACAGACATCTATCCATCCATCTATTCTTACAAACTTTCGCATTTATAATCTTAGTAGGATTAGGTAGTAGGATAACATCTAAAATGAATTTTATTTATCTTTTGAATATCGATTTTCTCTTCACAAAGGAAAAAAACTATACCCTTTTTAGCTGTCACTGTCAGATAACTAACCGTTAACAAATGCATTTTATCGGTAGCTAACCAAAAATTTGGTTATTTAACGGTAGCTAACGGGTTTTTTACAACTATAGCTATGGGTGCCATACAACGGATTAACATTACTTATATACTTATTTTTTTGTAAATACATACATATTATAATATATAGAAACACCCAGACCGACACAAACAGACATGTTCATGCACACAAAATGTTTGTACCGTGCGGGGATCGAACCCGCGACCTATGGTGTAATAGCCGACTTCTCAACCATTACACCAAACGGCTCGTCGAATATAAATTTAAACTTACTCGGTTGGATCACCCGGCCTTGTCCCCGAAGTCGCGGGCCGCTTGCTCACCCTCACTCCCGCCACACGCCACGCTCGCCACCGTGGTGACGATGCGAGTCGATTATAACTTGTTTACACGATGCTAATAACTTGTCACACTACTCCCTTCAACATGGGGGAGGAGTTCGAAGATTTACGCTTTTATAGGTTGACTTTTCCTGTATTATTTATATTTACTCGTTTTTGATAAGAAAGACCTGATTCGGGAATTGTACCTTAGATCTTTGTATCTTTGAACATTTGGTAAGTGTGCAGAGCTTGATGTATATGAGTTATGGGTGCATAAGAAGAGTAGTCCTATTTCCAGCAGTGGATTTCAATAGATTTAAGATGAGCGGACGATACAATTTGTGTAACTCCAGGGCTTTGCATTGGTTTCCACGCACACATAGTGTTATACCATAGCATATAGCATTCCTCGTTAAATGGACTGTTCAACACAAAAGTTTTTTTTTTCAATTCGAACCAGTTCTTCCTGAGATAAGCGCCTTAAGAGGGGGTGTAAAAAATAACGCGTATTTTCAAACACATTTTAAACCTTGAAAATGAACTTCAAATGACCCGAAAAAAAAATCGTAGATATTCAAGCATCGTTCCTAAATAGTTATCACAGAAAATATTGAAAAAATTGCAATTTTCATTGATAAAAAAAATCTTGAAGTTGCGTCTGACTTGATTTTTGGTTACATTTATTTCCGAGACGATGCATTTTGGTGAACCAATATTTTGGCATATAATATCAAATTATATTATCTAAATATTTATCACAGAACATTTTGAAAAAATATCATATTTTACGAGTAATTCAAAGAAAACTAGTTTGGCGCTTACTACGTTCATATTCCGCGCAGTAAGCTATCGTCTGTCGCACCTGGCGCGTGCTCACAGGCATGTTTTGTTTCATCGGTTAGTCGCAACCTCTCCGTTGAGACGAGAAGACTATGATTCAGTACTCTCCCGGCTCGAAAAAATATTTCGTAAAATTATTATATGGATTGACGTGAATGACGGATCGGCCGAGAGCAGTATATGCAAGAAAGAACGATGCTTTCAAATAGTCGCTTGTTGGAAGACTTAGTAGCAATTTGAAATTGAAAGTTTACAATTCCAGCCTAAACTATTAAAAATTATTTTTCATAATCAGTCTTTTACTGTGTACAATAAATGGACGATTAAATTAGGTGTTGCGGCAATATAATGTGTAAATGATTTATTTTGTATATTACTGTTACAAGATAAGAGATTTACGATTTAGAAGTTTTTGTTTTGCTCCTTTGAAACGTGACAATCTATACATAAAATATTTTAATATTTAAACTGTGCAAAAGGAACTGTATGACATAGTGAGAGTACGAAAGAAAATGTATTGAAAAATAATGTTTATAACGAGGCAAGCTAAATTAAACCCGTTCAAAAAAATGGTGTTTCAAAAAGCAACTATCAAATTTCTTGTCTATAGATTACTGCTTCCTAAAGTCGGTAGTAGAATTTTTCAGTATTGTGCTATTATTATTGACGATTTAAAAGTTCCACACCGAGATCTACATAAATATAGTATATTTCGATTTTGATTTGGTTGACGGGAATCAGTAGTGTGTCTGTGTGTGTGGGAATCATACAACTCATAGTAAATGATATTATAGGTAAGGGAGACGTTAATTTCACCGAATTGCGGTACATGCAACTGCAAAAAAATTACACTGTATTTTAAAATCAAAAATTTTGTATTTCACAAATATGTTTACCTACGTTTTTTAAACTAGTATAATAATTTTGTAGAATTAAGAAATTTAGGAGTACTACCCATTCCCTAAAAGTAAGAAATAGTTCTGCCGAGCGGTCGATCTAGCTCGGGTACCGAGCTCCTAACCACACTGTGTTGGTGTAGTAACGGAACTATATATTGTGGCGATGCAGATGGGGCCTTATTTCAAAACACATTAAAATTAACCAGGCCTTAATTATTTTTATGCAATAATTGTAAATATAGCACATTGTAAATTAATTAATGTTCATTAATTCTTACAAGTTGATTAACAACGATTAAACACATCTTTTTTAGGGTTCCGTAGCCAAATGGCAAAAAACGGAACCCTTATAGTTTCGTCATGTCTGCCTGTCTGTCTGTCTGTCTGTCTGTCTGTCCTGGCTCGTTCTCCGCCGTTTCTGAACCGATTGCCACGAAAATTGGTGGAGAGATGTATAGTGATAATTCAAGAATTGGTTTTTAAAATAATCGAAAAATAATTATTTTTACCCCCCCTCCCATACATCGAAAAGTAAATTCGAAAAAAAAAATCGTCTTACCCCATCGTGTGGGGTATCGTTAAAAAGGTATTTTTAAATACAATAAAACTTGCCTTGAAACCATGTGGATCAAACACCCCAGTCTCGAGATATATTAATACAAAGTTAAAATTAGAGCGTCCCCCCCCCCCTTAACTTTTGAAATACTATTACAATAATTCTAAAAAAATGTCCTGTATACCTCCAAGTAAGTACTTTCAACGAAAACTATAGCGAACTCTGTATCATACATAGTTATTTTTATACAACTCGACCAACTTATGACGTGCAGTTGCCCTTACTAAATGGTGTCTTAAGCGGTCGGGCCATCTTTTAGCTACGGAACCCTTTCAAGGGCGTGTCCGACACGCTCTTGGCCGGTTTTTAAACCTACTAGCACTTAGGTAAACGGGCCTGGCCGTTCTCTGGAAATGGAAAATACAAATAAATCTTTTTTTAAAGATTTTTTTGTATTGCCATTGGTTTTCAGATACGTCAGTTAAATTATTAAAAATCTAGAATAATAAGAATGACATGGTTCTCATTCTTATTCATGTGCACAGCGACAAGAATTTGATAAATTTACAAATTATTGTCGACGTTATTTAAAAAATCTTGTATCTTATAATGTCCTTTTCTCTTTGAGCAATTCTTTATTTTAAGTCTAATTAGATGTAAAGGTGCCAAATTACGGTTTACGGTAAATGTACGTTTTACATTTATTTCTCAATTACAGAATACATGTTATTCACTTTCACTGAGAAACACTGGATAACAATTAGTAATGATTCTGTACGTTTAACACAAGCACTAGTAGTAACTAAGTAAATTATTTATTAGTAGATCTGAATTTATGTTAGTATTTCCTTAAGTATTATGTCCATTTTTCTCAATTTTAATGAGGGTATTTGTCTTAATACACACAACAATACTGCGAGAATGACGAGTCAGTCACAGTTCTATTACGTATCGAAAAACAGTTGCTATCATAGATGCCATTTGCTGCCATGTGTGAGGAATCATGCAGATTTAAAACATTTAAAGTAAAATCAAAAATTAAAAGACAAAATTAAAATTTAAAGATTAAATTAAAATTCACAAAGATTTTGTAGTTAAAAAAACATATTATACGATTATTAATTAAATAACTTGCGCGTACCTTTGCGTATTAATAACTACCAGAAAAAAGTACAATACAAGTCACTCAAAGCATAAACAAAATAAATCATTATGATACTAACATTTATGTATTACTAGCTTTCCACCGCTTAGTTACGTCATCCTGCTTCCAATACTCTCTTTGACAATTTTTATCTCATTTACTTTGAATACTGTGCTGTGCGGAATCGCCCGAAACAAATTGAAGTGGCGACCTCTGTCTCATTGCGTTGAAGTCATAGGACGAGAGGGGGCCGAGGAAGCGCGCGGGTGCGATCCGATGGGTGTCGAAATTGATGCGCCCTCTTAAAACAAACAAGCAAGCTCTTTATTCAATTAAATAGTACAGATAATTGACGATTGAAAAGTGCATTTCTGAAGCCTACATAAATGAAGATGATTTCCTTTCTTACCAAGCTTTCCAAGTTGTTAGTGCCACCTGCATCCTCGCTATGTTAGATCTTTGTCTTTATTTTGCGTATACAATTTATCATTATTTTTATTTTTGTGTACTTTTCAACATAGGCTAAGGAAATTGTTACCAACGAAAATATGGATCTACGTCCATAATAAATTTTTGATTTTGGTTTGATTCGATTCTCGACTAGACCTATGCGTGGTCAGAGGTGCGATTCACTAAGCGCAAATGTCATAAAAGCCTTGGTCGCAGCGGCGATGTAATCGGTGAAACTAGTATTTTTTTGTGATGGAATTTACAATCAGGGATGTTACAGTGTCGACAATCAACTGGAGTGATCATCTTTGTGTATTTAAATGGAAAACTGTACATTAGAAACCTTTTAACGATAACATCGCCGCTGCGACCAAGGCTTTTATGACATTTGCGCTTAGTGAATCCCACCTCTGGTTTCAAGTAGCCGGCACTATTACCGGCGCACACAGCCGCGGGCGGGCGCATATGCTTAGCTCGAGTCAGTTTGCTCATCTGTAGCAATCACTGCATGCTCCTTTGGGAATAGCTCTAGAATCTGTTTGCTAATGTTTCCGATTTAATAGTATGGAGGGCTGGTGTATTGGAAAGGTGGTTCATGTAATGAATTTGAATGTTGTCCAGTATATGGGTGCGAAGTAAAAAGTGTATGTTTTGTTATTACAATTGTAGGTAACCTGTTTTGTAGATCAAATCAATTAATAAATTAATAAATAAATGGAAAATAAATCTGGTGAATATATGTGTTCTAAAATGTGTAAGGAATATAAACTTTAGTGTGGGGAATGTAGATTGTATTGTAGAATTGTCATTAAACTTTAGCTTTTAACCCAGGATTGAATTTTTTTGTTATTTAGCTATCAAACAACATGGAGATACTTAATAATTTTTAGAGGCATGGGATAACATCTGTTTAATATTTTACTCACATAGGTATTCGTACTGTATGTAACTCGTACTTATCTATACAAATATTATAAAGAGGAAAGGTTTGATTTTTTGTTTGTATGAATTGAATAGTCACCGAAACTACTTGGCAGATTTGAAAATTTCTTTTACTGTTGGAAAGCTACATTCACCCAGAGTAACATAGGCTATATTTTATCCCGGTACGGGAAGTAGTTCCCCCGGGATGCGGGTGAAACCGCGTGACGGGCCGCTAGTTTATTCATATGAGAATTTTATTTCGATCTTAATTAACTTGTATAAATCCTTATTTTCAACTGAATCGTTTTTCCCGACCGCATCTATGTTATTTATCGAATATTACAACACACAACTACGAGAATACGGAGCATGTTATCCCAATATAATAACTACTTAGTGTAAATCAAAATCTTGTTACAATACAGGATATTTTATGTGTAAGTAAATGGAGCAGGCCTGTAAATCCCAGGCCGGGTCTCTAATAGGCTTAGGCGGCATTGTATCCGATTGAGGATTAGCCTTTGTGCCCGATATTAGCCCGAAAACACGAGTTTTGTGCAATTTATGAGGTAAAGATACGTATTCTGGTGGGAGTTGAAATTAAATGCTACTTATAACATAAGTTCGGTTGGGTTTGGATATCCTGATGTATATGTAATCCTAAATCTATACCAATACCTACAATAAATCTGAAAAGTTTGTTTCTTTGAACGCGCTAACATCAGAAACTACTGGTAGGTACGAATTGAATAAGTTATTATTTTTGTTTTGCATAGTCCATTTGTCGAGTTAGGCTTTAAGCTATAGTATAACAGAATGTGTGACGGAGTCGGTGACAATGCATTTTCTATACAAAATTTTGCGACGTAATTTCTGCATGGTGTCACAACGTAGTCACGCCGAACTTCGGGCGCGTTTTTTCGGCTAAGTGTGTTTCTAAGTATATTAAAGCTCAGCGTTCCAAAAACTGAATTTCTACAATTATCGTAATAACACGTGTATGGACGTGTAAATCTCCGGAATACGCCTCCACGCTGCCACCTGGGTGCTCCCACGGTGTTCAGAGTTCAGACTCACAGCCCTCGACGCATGGCTCACTGCACTCACCGTCGCTATGAGATTCATGTTTATGATGATTCACCATGTCTGTTATCAGTTACACTGAGATAGAATGGAATCCAATCATGACATATTCAACAACAATGCATTCATTAAAAAAAAAGTAGGTAATTTTGGCAAACAAATAAGCAAGAATAAAGTACAAATTATGAAGTTGTGCGTATTTGAATTACTTCTTCGACTGTACAACTGCAATACCTACCACTTAGGTACTGGAGAAAAAGGATTAAAAGTCGCCGTACTGTTGTTAGGTAGGTACACCTTCAAATTAATGGTTTTTAAATTGGACCTGATTTTAAAGGAAATTATTTTTATGCTAACATTTATTTCCTATGTTCCCATTTCCGTTTGCTAGCATCCATATATTACAAGCATCGATCCAGTTAGAGCTAAGTTTGGAGCTAAGCAATTGGTGTGTTAGTCCACGGAAAATTTATTTAACTTTTTTTATTAAACCTGAAACACAAAATGTAAATTGACAGCTTAATTCCGACTACTTTGATCAAAATCTATTTTGATGCAGTCCAAAATCATTTTTTTAGTTTATTAAAGTAACAAAAACATTTCTGAAGCACAAGCGGGCACATATTGTTCTGCCCAAAGTGGCCACTCCACAGCTCAATTATTAATATTGAAAACAATCCCGTCCGTTAGTTAATAAACAGTAAACAGTTATGGGGGAGCGACGTTATGTTAACTGCACTTCAATGAACAAATCGCATAAAACGCGATTCAAGGAAATCATAATACATAATAACATGCATAGAGCAGGGGAGAGTGGAAAGGTCAGTGGTTGATTTATGCCTATTTACTCGAGGAGTTTGAGAGAAAGTATTGTTAAGAAACAGTTCGCCGCCGTAGCAAAGGTGATTTTACTGATCTAAAACAAAGGAGATTGCAATTTTATGCTTAACTAAGGTATTCTCTTTCATCATTTTAAAGATTTTTGACGGGCTGTAACTAACAAGAGCCTTTTTCGTTTTTGAGGAACTTTTAACTGCATACGTATACTTCGCAGTCAGTATTTTAGAAAGCACTTCCGTTAGTCAATATAATTCACTTTCTGATTTTCCCTAGGGTTGACTGGTAGAGAATGCCATGGGCATTAAGTCCGCCTTTTGTATAATATTTTGTGTAGCACAATAAAGATTAAATAAATAAATAATACTAACTTCTTAACTAGTTACATACTTTATATTTATCTGATGTAAGGATGATAAGCAAACGAACTTCCGAAAAATCCTCAAATCTTTATGAATCAAATTCAAACTTTCAACTAGATAGCGTGTTCGAACTTTGTTTTTCCAACCGTCCCTTCTACCCCTACCTACTCTTTGCGTGCCCCGAGCCACGTCAAGAGTCTGTAGATTTATTTTATTGTGTCTCCCCTCGTGGAGTGAAAAACCCGCGCAATATGGTCGACGAGAGCGCCCTCTGTCGCGCCACATCAGGATTACGAGTTGATTGATATTTTATTGTTTCGATGCGTGTTTGTTCGACGGGGTAGCTTTGAACGGATTTGCGCTTCTGTATTTAGTGATCTGACTGATTGGTGGTGACGGGGTGACATGTTTCTTTGATTTGTGGTTTTTTGGTGATCAGTTTTGGGTTTCAAAAAACGGAGGAGGTTCTTAAGTCGACCGACGTGTGTCATTTATGACGGTATACCGTAGGAATGAGATGTATTTCAGGAATGAAAATTCCTATTTTTTACAACAATATTCATTAGAGAACCAAGGAATCCTCACCATTTGTTTTCCAATTTTCATATCATAATATCAATTCCTAAGTCAAATCCGAAATAGTTTCGCTGTGAAAATTGGTGACATCATCATACATATCCGACTTTGACCTTTTAGAATAAGAAATATTTTTATACATCTTTACTTAGCAGTCTTTCCCGTCTTCGATTTTTTTGTAAAGAGCGAATCCCTCTTCAAACCTATTGAGTCATGACGCCTTCTCAATTGTCACCTCGCGACGTCGTTGTCGTCTGTCGCCTGTCGCGGGCTGTCAGCGACACGCCTCATGCTGCCAATTTGGGGACATCCTGCCGCTTCCTCACCAGGGGGCGCTAGTAAGTACTTCTCATCATTGACACGGCGATCTAGTTAGTGGATTTCGCAGGTTCCTTGATATCGGGGAAAAATGGGATGAACAAAATTAGCTTTGTGTTCTTGGAATCCATTTTGATTTAAATGGGCCATATTGTTGACCTCAATAGCTTGAGGTATGAAAATAATAAAAAGTTTTTTAGAATTAAAAGATTTCGTATGCGCATCCCGTAGTCTAATCAGATACATAGGGTACATACTTACATACTCGTTAGCTCAGCCAGTATATACTCGTCCCTCAAGTTTCTACTTATCTAAGCTACACAGCTACTTCCATCCCCAATTAGACGCATCGGTGTGTGACCCATGTTACGTCACTTTTCTTGTAGTGTGGTATCAGGAACAAGTTTTTACGATGCCGCCAATTTGCCCAACATACGCTTAGCCCCCCCTATCCAAAAGATTTATTTTTAGTAGATCTGTTAGTTAAATAGAAATAGTTAATAGAGTACAGAAGTTAAACGTCACTTTACATAACTCCAACATAACTGTATCTGCCTTGGTAAGAAGCTTATTTGAATTTCACAGGAGAATCAAACAGGGTAACGGCCGGCTGGAGGCAGGCAAAATCTCATGTTTACGATCGATCAACATAAAAAAAATCACAACTAAGGTACTCAACGCACAAAAGGCGAACAAACTTAACGGTTCCCATTCACGAAACAAAACATACGTTTAATTAAAGTCATACGAATCTGACGCTCGAACGGCGGCCATTGTTCCGGAAACAATATGGCGGCGCGCCCGCTTCCGGCGCTGAATGCGCGCGCGCCACAAAAGCGCAGCGCGATATTTTCGGTATTATTTAGCGCAAATAGCGCATAATTATTTTCTGGATCAAGTTACTTGACGTTTGGCAGTTGCTGCTATTTCATAGAGGTGCTCAAACTGTGCAACTTGGCGACTGTGGAGGGTGTGGGCGTTAGACCCGTGACAAGAAATTCTATGGACCAAAAGAATATCTATTTTTCAATATTGAAAGTATTATGTTTTTATAGATGGAGTTATATTGAATTGCTCTTGCCAAAATACTGTACATCGAACGGGTTCCCTATGTGTGTTCGAAACATCTTTTTCAACCTTACACCGAAGCTATCATAGTGCGACGACTTGTTGCTGCGAAAGTTTATTTAATCGACGTATCTGAACACCGAACTACTTTATTTGTCCGATGTGACGTTACTTCGAATATTTTCTCGTTACATCTTACGGCAATTTGGTAGATACAACGATGTTCAGAGAATACTATTACTTCTCCATGCAACCCATTCTAATTAGCAATACTTACCTAGTCTTTTTGTGGTTCCGAAAAAGTATGAAAGTTTGAGAGCCACTGCATGTCAAAGTGCAGGGTGGGTCAAGGTTATACTTACGCGACTGCTGACTGTTCACAATGGCGCATGGCGTGGCATAATGCCGCAGCTCACAGCCTCGGTCCCAGATTGAGTTACCGGCGGGGCTCAGTTTGACTCCCGTAATTAGAGGTTAAGAAATTAACGTTTTTTTTAGGTAATCGAAAATGACTAACGTATAAAAAATAATTTGATCGGGCAGTAGGTACTTCGGCTGTGCTTGATGGGAAATTATTTTTGATCATAAAGTAGGAAGAACACTTTCGTATACCTCAAGGTGCCTAAGTACTTATTGTTCGTATAGAAGTAACTTGAATATGTTGGAGGAAAGAAGAAACATAATCATGATTATTATTTCTAAAAACGGGAGTCCAACTCATCTAACTACATGAAAAGTAGTGTTTTTGAGGTGAAATGCCTTATATTGTTGGATTCAATGAACTATTTCAGAACTTTCAATTCCCTCCTGTAATAATCAACATAAAATACCTACGAACCTATGAAAAAAATGATTTTTTGAAACAAAAGACAATATTTTCTGTATGATATTTAATTACACTCAATATTGCGATCGACATAATAACATCTTATTTACACTAAATATATCACATACTCACGAATAAATCGACAAGTCCTTATTTGTGCAGTGCTAGTCTAGAAACAGAGTTAAATAGTAGGTACAACATTCACATCTGTGGCAATCAAATAAGACGGACAAACTGAATTTAGTCACTATAGAGCTGTTAATCTGCCATCTAGTTTTATGACAGCTTTAAAACTCAAACTTAAAATATTCTTCATATAATTGGGCTTCATTAAAGCTCTTATGATTAGATATTAATTGCCAAACAAAATGTAGAAAAATAGTGACACTACCACTTTTATTTTGGGAACAACAGTCGTTTTAGATATTTTATTAAACATTTTGACTTCTTTTCGTTTGCTGACGAATAATACTGCAAAGAAGCATCCATTTAAGAATCAAACGTATTTAACCAAGATATTTGATACACTGATTGACAAAACATTTTAGCAATATTCAATGTGCCATTCAAGGTCACAAAATTAGATAGGCTACAGGATTAAATTATTTATCACTAGCGGCCGCCCGCGACTCCGTCCGCGTGGATTTCTTTTTTTCGAAATAAAAAGTAGCCTATGTTCTGTCTCAGGGTCTAAAGATTGTCTGTACCAAATTTCATCAAAATCGGTTGCGAGGTTTAAGCGGGAAAGCGTAACAGACAGACAGACAGACAGATAGAGTTACTTTCGCATTTATAATATTAGTTGGGATTAGTTGGGATTCATCAGGTGGTATTAAAAACAATATCGAACATTGTACATTATCCTTTTTTTGAAGAAAGTAAAACAATCGTTATTGGATTGGCAAAGTACCTATAACTTCAAAACCAATTTAAAAGACATTACCTATGCATGGAAATTGCATTTTGTCTGTATCAATAATCCCTCCGTTAGTTATTAAATTGTCTAAATTACGTGTTTTTGACTAAATATGGAATGTGAAACACTCACTATTTACATGCATATTTACATCGTTGAACATAACATCTAATACATTATGTAATTAGAGTTGGTTTGTACCAATCGTTTCACTGAACATGAGATCCAATAATACTTAATTACTTGTTATTTCGTATAAATAAAAATATAATAAAGTGAACTAAGAAAATGCAGATGAAAGGTTGATATAATAATGATCTTTGTTTTAATCAAATTGTTGGTGATCAAAATTCATCAACAAAAATAAGGCTAGATGTATCAGTAATACGAGTATACTGAAGAAGAATACTATTCTTAAATATAGTAAAATAATATACACATTTGCAATTAAACTATTTCGACTTAAGAAAAATATATGTTTGTTTAGTAAATACAATCATTTTATAACATTTTAAGGCTTTGCTTTACCACTTCTCTGCAGCAATTTGAAAGATAACTTGACATGGATGTAAAATATTGTTAACTATACGTAAGATAAGCTCTCAGTAATTCATTAAGAGGAGTTTTAAAACTACAAATAAGCTTTACCAGAAGTGGTCAAAGCGAACCCTATATTTCTAGTATTATTCAATACGACATTATTATCTTCAATGATGAGATTATTCTACATCTCAATTCAAGGACTGGTATCGACCATCCACAAAGGGCCACTACGTTCAATAAACCTACAATTCATCTACTATATTCATATTCACAAGCCATAAATAAATCTTCTAGACATCTATTAGTATTTCGTCAAATCCAATGTCAAATCACTCGTTCGTATCTCCGAAGCCGTTGAAGTAGCCGGGTCACAAGAGCTTGGAGAAAAACGTGTTCGGAGCAGTGATTCTGCTGGGGTCCATTATTCTGGGGTAGGTGGCCCCCAGGAAAGGCCTGAAGGCAGCTCTGCTGGCTTCCTCTGAAGGGCTAGTGGTGGCCTCTTGCGTAGACTCGTCTTGAGTATCAAGAGACGAATCATTGTTGGAACTCCCAGCGCCCAAGTGGAGTTTTCTCGTGTGCTTCTTCAAGTCGAAGTTTCGGCAGAACCCTTTAGCGCAAATGCTGCATGTAAAAGGTTTTCTCTCGTTATGAGTGTGCATGTGGAACGTCAGGTTGTATATCTGGTGGAAGGCTTTGTTGCAGATGTTGCATTTGTACGCTTTCTCTCCGCTGTGGGTGAGGCGGTGGTTCTTGTAGTTGCCTTTCTGGTGGAAGCCTTTTCCGCAGAATTCGCAGACGAACGGTTTGTAGCCAGCGTGGATTCTTGCGTGAGTGTTGAGGGTTGATGAGCGGTTGAAAGCTTTTCCGCACGTGAGGCATTTGTGAGGTTTTTCCGACGTGTGGATGATTTTGTGCCGGCAAAGGGTGGACGCTTGCCTGAAGCCTTTTCCGCAGATCTTGCAGACGAAGGGCCGGGCTCCGGTGTGGACGGGCATGTGCCTCGTGAGGTTGTAGTGCGCGTTGAAGACTTTTCCGCAATCTCCGCACGCGAAGCTCTTGTTCTTCGCTGGGGAGGGCGTGGGGCCGGTAGTGGAGGAGACAGCGTGGTCGGCGGCTGGAGCTCGGGGGCTCGGCGGTCTTTGGACGGGGGACGTAGGCGGCGGGGGCCTCGGCAAGTGGAGCTGATGGGCGTACGTCAAGGAGACGAGGTCTGGCCCGTAGTACAGTAAAGGGTAGTGGGAGACGAGCTGTCTCCTGGCGGCCGGGATGTACTGTTTGAAGGCGGAGTCGAGGAGCTGCGCGCCGTAGGAGAGGAAGCCGGGCGGCGGGGGCGGCTCGGGGGAGACGGACTTCTTCCTGTCGGGCTCCATGAGGCGGGCGATGGAGAAGTTGAGCACGGGGGCGGCGGGGGTGTCGGGGGACTTGGCGCGCTCGGGGGACGACTCGCGCGGGCCCTCAGGGCGGGCGGTCGACTGGAACGGCTGCATTGTGAGTGGGGCTTCTTACATCTGCAACCAAAGATGAACAATGTTAGATCTCTTTAGTACATTTCTGGAAAATACTAACATTGTTAAAAAAAAAACGTCAAAAGAATTTTACTCCGACCAAATGGACTTATTTCATTTAAATTGAATCATCCCTACTAATATTACATATAACTGCGAAAGTAGCTCTGTCTGTCTGTATGTCTGTTTTCGCTTTTCCGCTTAAACCTCTCAACCGATTTTGAAATTTGGCTCAGTCAATCTTTAGACCCTGAGAAAAACATAGGCTGCCTTTTATCGCAATCCACGCGGACGATGTCGCGGGTGGCTGCTGGTGAAGAATATCATAAAAAACACAAGCAAGCCTGCTTAGCTTGATTTTATTGAATACTTTATAGTAACAGTAAGTAATGTCGTGAATTTAGTCGTTGACGTGAAGTGGTGACTTTGCAAATGCACCATGACTAGACCGGGACGAAATAACGAACCACCAACAATCCTCCTCTCTCTAACCTCTACTCGTATTGAGGCCCACATTGTCAACCGCCGCACTTATTCCAACCGCTTTAAACAATACTACAAGTGGAGTTTTAAGCAAATTGCGCCAGCCCTGCGCGTGACGTGCCTTTGAATCCCGGGCATTGTCCGGGATCCCGCCCCGTGGGACCCTTCACCGCGGGATTACAGCGCACTAATTAACAAGAGTAGTGGGCGGGAGAGACTTGTCGATTTTATTACAATGCGAACGCTTTGCCTAAACAAATGTGGTGCTGGTGTGATTTTGTTTGAACGGCTGTGTGGTAGAAGTGCGGGTTTGACTCCCGCTTTTGATATTTTTGAGTGCAGGAGATTTCTTTGGCGGAATAGTCAGATAACGCCCACAACGAGAGAACCGCCTAATGTTTTTTTAATATACGAATATGTTTTTTGTGGAACGGGTACCGACTCAATCAGTCGAAATGAAGTTTCCCTATCATACTTCAATGAATAGGACTAACAAAAAACATAGTTTTATTTTTTCGAATCTAACTGTAGACAGATTTATTAAATCCATTCACACAGATACACATTTTTATACAAAAACAGTAATAGGTACCTCTAAGCTGTGGATAGGACTGGATGAATTGCGTCAATTAAATCCTTTATAACAACTATCGTAAATAAGATAGATTCAAGTAGTTTACACCATGATTTGCCTCATATTAAGCTAACTCGCTCATTAAACAAACTGCCTAGAACAATAAAAAGTCCTCATAATACGTCCCAATTATTAAGACAAAGGGGTCTAACCGCCCCATAGCAAGCCATTGGAGACCGCACGAGCATATTTCCCGGGTTAGCGCACTCCGCGGGGCAGCATTATATCACCCCGCTATTTTAACCATTGGGGCATTTTATCGCGGAAAAATATTTTTACATGATTTATGGTGAAATAATGTAGGTATAGGTTGTCATTTAGAGGTTCTATGGGTGGAAATCTATCTTTGGAGAAAGTTTTTTAGAACTATCTGTTTCGCGTTGCGAAAGATAACTTGTGTGTTATTTTTTAGTAAAACGAGGACAGGACAATCATGTCTTTTTCGGAAATAAAACTTCAGTAAGCAGTTACTTTAAGAAAGAAGCACAGCAGAACATAAATAATAAATCATTAATAATATCCTTTAACTACGTGTTAACATAAATCTATCTATCTATCCTGCTGTCTTTTTTGAAAATAAATTAGGTACTATGAAATCTGATCTGAATAATTAAGCAACATTAAATAATTATGTTTTCTCCAGTGACTATTAGAATATGTGAACTATATTTAAAATTATTTTGCAATCACACTTCTAAGTTTCTGTGCCTAATTGCCAATTTCATAATAAACTCGTATTTAATAACCATTGAATGAGACCTACACGAGAATAGAACCCGTGCCCCTAACCAGGTGCTCTGTTTTCCAACACTCGTACGGACGAGAGAGCATTGTTTAAACAGCTATTGTATTGTTATTCCAATGAAGTGACCATTAAAGCAATATGCAATTATTTGTTTATATTTTGCGATAGCATACGCTTATTGTTTCAAAAAGCCCTTATTTGATGTAACTTAAGTATTATTTGTTCTTGGATTTTATTTTATCACAAAATACTAAATTATTTTTACATAATAGGAAGCCGATTGAACTGAAACTATGCAAACACAATAGCTTTCATTTGAAATTCTATGTTATGTGGGGTCATTCTAAATTCATAATGGCAGACAAAGCACGGATTACATTTAGAGATTTTACTAGGCTCGTAAAAGTCTAGCGTTTTTTTTCATATTTAGGTAGGTACTTAGCGTCAAAGTATTACTTTTGTTTGATTAACAAGTGAATTATTTGTAAATCATATTCCATAAGTATAGCAATATAAGTTAACTACTTTTTAATTATTTTTTATCTTAAAAGGAATATCCGCCATTAGATTTAAACAACCATCGCTTCAAAGAGCTACGCAACCACTACGCCACGGAGGCACTCACCTATTACTTAACGTATCAATCTCCAATCACCCTCCAAGCAAGATACTGCGAGTGGGCGTTATCACCTCGCTTATCACCGTTATCACCGTCATCACGTCGCAATTACTCAGCGCCATCGTATCGCGCGATCGCATCGGCTCAGCATCCGTGAGATATCAGATTAGGCACAGATGATGCAGGAGCAACACTGTGGCGGTCGTGCCATAGAGATGCGACTGCAGTAACGTATTTGACTGGCAGGTCATGACACTTATTGTGTCAAAAATGTAAGCTTGTATTGTAGGGAAAACTGAGTTTTAAATAGTGTGATGTTCGTATTTCCAAATGAATACTTTTATGTTTAGTCTCGTTAAATTTTAATTATGACTGCTTATTTTTTCGATTTCCTCTTTAATGCTAGAGATTATTGTGTATTGTGTAAGCAATCAAATAACCGATTAAATACTGCTAGATTTGTTTATAGCTTTTTCTGTCATCATTAAATTGTTTTTACCACATGATTTGATATTGTTTTAGGCAAGAGCGCACGATATGGCGTTGAAATGCAAAGAACTCTTTGGGTTAGAACCGTAGACGTCTTAGCTATTAATGATGCGTATAATCTGAACTTTATCGGCATAATTAAGCTTCTTAAGTACCTTCCGAATATTTCAGTTGAGAATCGACATTTAAGGTTTCCATATGCCATAATCCTTAATAGCGTCTTAATAAATCCTCTTGTATATCCTTCATACTGATTTTATAACTGTGAAAGTTTGTTTGGATATTTGTCCGCCAATCACGCTGAAACTGCTGAACGGATTTTGATGAAATTTAGTATAAAGGCAGGGTAAGGTGAAAGGATACTTTTAATCGCTATTTAATGCTCTCATAAAAAAAATCAGGAATCTCGATAACAAAAGCCACGGGTATAAACTATCTCGTCATAATTATAGGCGGTCACCATTAAGTGAAATTAACATCTGGCTAGAAAGCTTGGTAATCTTACGTTTATACGGCTAAGGACTGTCCGGACGTCGGAATATTGTGGCGACCAGCCCTCTGGCCCTCTCTTCTCTAATAAAGCAATATCCATCCAATAATAGTCTATACTCCCACATAATAAGGTTTAGAATGAAACAAGACCATCTTTTAAATAATTCAACGAGTCCTCCTCTTAACAGAATTGAGGGCCATTGAGTAAATTTACAGAGAATCTTCGGCTCTGTTACCTAGGACTTAAAGTTCATTTTAGTAATAGCTGATTCCTTGAGGTTTATCTTGTAGTCAGGTAATTTGGATACGTATTGTTATGTTGTTAAGGTGTATTTTGTAGTGTAGGCGTGGATGAGATGAAACCACTAGATTTGACGAGCTTGATGATATTAGACGTGTTAGGGTTAAGTTATTAAATGGATCACTTAGCATGTTTAATCTTGTACTTATGTATGCTTATGCTGTCCTAGTAATTTAGAGGATATGTCCAATAGAGTATGAATAGGGGTAATTTGTGCTTGAAAATCTTGAAATAGTAATATTGAATTATTGATAATAATAGTTATTTAGCACTAGCTGACCCGACAGAATTCGTCCTGTCAAAAAAAATTGTAATCTGGCAGGGCTGTTTTTAGGGTTTTCCCGGCAATTATTCGATTTTTTCTCGCCGTAAGAACCACCCTTGGACTTCAACGAAATTTAAAAAAAAGAATTGGCCAAATTGGTCCAGGCGTTGTTGAGTTATGCGCTTACCAACACATTTTGTGATTCATTTTTATATTTAGCCTATAGAACTAACATAATAGTAAAAAAGGTAGGGTAACTATGTCTAATTTTCCCCATAGAGATACTGAAATGCAAATACAGCCTTCCAATCTAAATATCTTTGTATGTATGTTAACATTCAACTTTTTATTTCATTTGAAGACTTTTGTTTCAAGATTGAAAAACATTTTAATTGTATTGATTACAGGTAGCACTCAGCAATCCACTCCAGTTGGGAAGGTAAGATTGATTACATTTTCATATGTCTACTTGTCCTGGTCTGGGTGATATATTATGTTATCTTCTTAACTATATTTGTAATACCACTGTTGGTCTTGAAATCTTTAACGGAAGTGCTAAAGCTACTTATCACGGAGTCAGATCTATGTATGTCATCTTGTGAAACATTAGAAAATCTAATAAAATAATCAAAGGCATTGACGCAATAACAAAAATATGACTTACTTTCGTTACTAACATATTATGGGCTTCTTTAAAACCAAAAGGACTTACGAAATCCCCAGGAGTCTGTCAATGGTTTCGTAATGTTCAAAGATTTTAAAAATCCGATTGATACATACATTTACCTGAAATGGATATTGGACAGAAAAAACTTAGATATTGTTCTTTTGCATAATTGCTATTGTTGTCACATCAAATTACATCCAAATATCAATGATGACATCTGAAGAGGCTTTTAAGTAATCTTCATCTCATATCTTTCAATCCAGACCCTTATCTTCCAAGAGGCCGATTATTCAATAATTCATCCACAATAATATTTTGACAAAAGATTTGCCTATTTCGGATGGGAGTCATCAGTTTTTTTCATATTTTTGCATTATCTGCGCGGGTGTTTGCGGCCACAAAAGCTATTCGGCGGCAATCAGAGTCGGGAGTTGAACCGGTGACATCTGTCAACTCAAGACGTCATTACTAGAACCAATGGGACGGGGCAGGGTTGACATAAATTAGGGGGAATGAAAGTTTTGGCATATTACTCTGTAATCTATAGTAATAAAATAAAGCTGAAGAGTTTGTTTGTTTTGTTTGATGGAACGCGCTAATCTTAGAAAGTACTGGTTTGAATTGAAAAAAATAGTTTTTGTCGGATAGACCATTTTCGAAGGCTGTCGAGGAAGGCTTAAAGGTATATGTAGTCCCTACCTATTATTTGATTCCATTATTTGAAATCAGGATAACGCTACAAAAATGACTTTTGGATTAATCACCACGTTTGCCATTAGGCAATTTGCGGTGATTTTCGGCCAACCGAACACGTATTTTGGTCCGTCCTAAGAATCAAACCCAGGATCTGAAAATCACGGCCAGTATATCATCGAGGCGTCCATTAAGGAGAATACAATAAATGGTTAATGGGAGAATCGTTATTTTGGCTAAACGATAGTGAGACTGTTTGTGGACCAACAATAATTGTAGAGTTCTTTCAGAATCAATACCTGGGTTGTTAGTTACTGAAACTTGCTGACGACAAATAAAATTACTTAATGTGGAAGTGGCCAGAAATTTAGGAAAATGAATCAGCTGCTTGATTTGAAGATTACAAAAATCCATTTTAATTCGTCAAATTCACTTCAAAATCACTACAAAAACTTCATTGATCTGGGTGCATAACTAAATGTATTTCAATATAGCGAACACAGAAATAAATATTAATTGGCAATATCCAATACCACAGACGGTCAACCCTACTCGCAAATCCGATCATTAGAAATCCCGTCCTGTCATAGACGTCGTCAGCATCACATCTTCCGTCCCTCTCGCACGCGCCTCCCCGGTCTCCCGTCTCGCTCTCAATCCCATAATCTCGGTGTTGGTTTGACAGGAGTCATTAGGATCAACCATTTTGTGAGGACCTTCCCTCCTGAGAGGGAGACATGGGTTTTGAAACCAGTGAGAGGTCAGAGGGAAGTGGTCGTTTTGAAGTGAAATAATACACGTATTGCATAGAAAGTGCCGTGTATTTCTCAATTCTGGGGTACAGTCGGCGTCGGAAATTATAACTACGTATGTATTAGTACCTAATCAACTTTGCCAAAAACAAGAAACAGAATATTAATTTTGCGTATTCCTTGTATTGTAGTCTCTCTTGTTAGTCCCACGGTGAAAGTCATAAAATTGTCAAATGTACCTAGGTAGTAAGATATTTAATGTCTTTTGTTCCATGTGCGTTTCTTCCGTCTAGATATGAGAAATATGTTTATTGAATTTGTAGTTTTGAAATTATGATTATACTTATAACAACTCGCTCGCGATTTCTTTATTAACTAGGTTCGTAAATAATCTGGCGCTTGGTTATTTTTTACGTTGTGATGTTGGGTCAGTACCTATCTAGTTTTAAGTTTTCTGAAAAACATTCCATAATCATTTATTGTTCATAATATCTATACTATCTTTACTAATATAATACACCTGAAGAGTTTGTTTCTTTGAACGCGCTAATCTCAGGAAACACTGGTTTGAATTGGATTTTTTTTTGCGTTGGATAGTCCATTTGTCGAGGTAGGCTTTAAGCTTTTGTATAACACTATGTGTGCTGAAACCTCATTCCACGCGGCCGGTGTCTCCGACGGGGTCGCGGACGGCCGCTTGTAACATTTTATTGTGATGTAAAACATAAAACAATATGACGTAACAGTATAACCGTATAACGTAACATTAGTATTAGACGCATCAATATAAGAAAACAATAATATTGATACATAGTTTGCACCATGAACTCCTCATCCTTATGTTTCTGTATGCGACTGTATCAAAATTGAAATGATTATTACGTGTTGATTGTTTGTCGCGGCCGCGCGAGGCAGTGGGGTCGGGTCCCGGTTAATTCCGCCATTCCACACAACTGTTCCCGACGATTTGGCGATTACGATAAACTGTTGTTATTTACATTGATTGCCTAGCAAATACTAGTGAAGGCGATTATATCAATTTATACTTATTTATGTTACTTTGGTTGGGTGTAAATCTGAAGTAAAGTAGTATTAACAGTTTTGCAGAAAGAATTGACTTGACCTATAAAAATGTAGCTGTGGATTTACCCATAAATAAGTAAAAGAATAATAAATAATTACTCTACTTTTTTATTGGTCGATATGCAACGTTTAAGAGGAGGAAGAAGTCAAAAATCTATATCTATACAGATTTATACTAAGTACTAAGTAATCTATAAAGCTGAAGAGTTTGTTTGTTTGAACGCGCTAATCTCAGGAACTACTAGACCGATTTGGAAAATATGTTTTTGTTGGATAGTCCCTTTGACGAGAAAGGCCCTATGTGTGCGGAAATCACGCGGACGGAGTCGTGCGCAGCCGCTAGTGATTTAAATAAAAAGATACATCATGTAAATTAATTCCGGACAGCCAACAGTAAGCATAACACTTTGCAATATTTCGCACGAAGGGAAATAGTTATCAATAAGATTGTAGGACTTTTTTGGCGCTTAACATAAAAATGACAAATATGTGACTTTTACTAGTTTAATTAAAAACGAGCGAGAATATTCAATTAAAAGTGGAAAAATCTCTTTACTGTCATGTCATAGTGTCGTCCCATGGAACTAACTATAAGAGGGAGGGAATGGGGAGTGCACCTGTGCTTGCGCACTCACTTGTGCATTATATTATGTCCTGCGTACCAATTTTATTCGTAAGACCGGCCGCCATCGTCGAAAAACGGCCGGAAGGTTTTTGTTAATATTTTCTAGCATATTTTAGGTCTAAACACAACAGAGCGGGTTATATTCTCATTAAAACATTTGGGACTCAGTAATAGCGAATTATAATCAGTGGCATGTCAACAGGCGGGATTCGAACCCGGCAATTACTCGGTGCAAACATTGCCGCCACTCCATTCCCTGGGGGAGGGTATTGTGTGCGGGATTATAGCGTCCTTCTGCAAATATCACGGGGATCGGGAAGACGGGAACAACATACTTGTATTTATTGAAATTACCATTTGTTTGGCGACCGCTTTGGTGTTGGTTGAGAGGTGATACTAAAAGTCGCGGGTTCGATCAATAGAACAAACATTTGCTTACCTACAATGAAAATTATTGTTTTGTATATTTTCTTTGTACTACGTACAATATTGTAGTATGTTCTCCTATTTTTAATTTCATAAAAAAAATGATTTAGTAATGGATAACCGTCAATTTTACCTTTGTAACCTTGATATTGTACCGCATAAAAATTAATGCGTTTTTTAGGGTTCCGTAGCCAAATGGCAAAAAACGGAACCCTTATAGTTTTGTCATGTCTGTCTGTCTGTCCTGGCTCGTTCTCCGCCGTTTCTGAACCGATTGCCACGAAAATTGGTGGAGAGATGTATTTGTATAGTGATAATTCAAGAATTGGTTTTTAAAATAATCGAAAAATAATTATTTTCAACTCCCTCCCATACAGCGAAAAGTAAATTCGAAAAAAAAAATCGACTTACCCCATCGTGTGGAGTATCGTTAAAAAGGTATTTTTAAATACAATAAAACTTGCCTTGAAGCCATGTGGATCAAACACCCCAGTCTCGAGATATATTAATACAAAGTTAAAATTAGAGCGTCCCCCCCCCCTTAACTTTTGAAATATTATTACAATAATTCTGAAAAAAAAACCTGTATACCTCCAAGTAAGTACTTTCAACGAAAACTATAGCGAACTCTGTATCATACATAGTTATTTTTATACAACTCGACCAACTGATGACGTGCAGTTGCCCTTACTAAATGGTGTCTTAAGCGGTCGGCCCATCTTTTGGCTACGGAACCTTTTCATGGGCTTGTCCGACACGCTTTTGGCCGGTTTTTATAATAAGTAAATAATGTAACTATATAAAGTTACAAACTCACAATAAGAAAAGTACAGGGAAGAGTATCATTTGCCCCCGCGTATAGGGAGTGTCGTTCATAATCGAGATAGTTATTAGATACTAGTTTTTAACCGCAACTTTGCCTGCGCTAACAAGATTCCTGTTTCAGATTTAATCGAGATAAAAAGTATCCTAGCACCTAAGACAGCCTAATCCTGTCTGAATAAACTTCATCGAAATCCGGTCAGTAGTTTCAGCGCGATTAACGGACAAACGTCCAATCTCCTTGGTTCCTCTGAAAAAATCAGCGACTTGGCTTTAAGCCTCGACATATTATTATTATTAACTAGCGGCCGCCCGCGACTCCGTCCGCGTGGATTTCGATTTCCAATATCCTATGTGTTATTCTGATGTATAAGCTATATTGTGGTAAAGTTTCATTAAAATCCATTCAGTAGTTTTTACGTGAAAGAGTAACAAACATCCATACATACAAACTTTCGCCTTTATAATAGTAGTAGGATGAGTGGCAAGCGTTTTGGTAGTATATTGTTTTCACTTTAGTATTTCATTTTATTGCCTTGCTCCAAATAAACGTATTTTCTTTCTTTCGTTCCAACAAACAAACAAACTTCCACATTTATACTCGTAATATTAGTATGGCTTCAAACAGTCATAACTTCAAAGTCGGATACAATGAAATCAAATCACGAATGTTTAGCATAACTGATGTTGACGGGTGTGGGTTCAGATAGGATTTGCCTTCCACCCATTGGGCTGGATGCATTACCTACGCTTACGCCAGAGGGCGCAATAGATAAGGGCTGAGGTGGTGACGCTAATTAGATAACTGAATAATTTAGTGATGAGCCTGTAAACTGACGTGGGTGAATTTTGAACGCTTATATTTAACATGCATTTTATTTATTACTAGCGGCCGCCCGCAACTCCGTCCGAGTGGATTTCGATTTCCAATAGCCTAAAGCCTTCCTCGTCAAATGGACTATCCAACACAAAATTATTTTTTTCAGATCGGACCAGTAGTTCCTGAGATTAGCGCGTTCAAACAAACAAACAAACAAACATACAAACAAGCTCTTCAGCTTTATATATTAATATAGATTTAAAGTCCTGTCGAATTGATCTTATCCATTTGATTGGAAAGTTCACTGTCCGTTTTTTTCTGGTGCCTTCAAGTTGTTGAAATTAGAAAACTGTTGTTTTTCTTATATTTTCTATGCTTAACAATGCTTATACTTACGATTATTCTAAGCTTAAAATGAAAGACAGGGCTGCCGTTGAATTTTGTACAAATCAAATAACTTGAATCTTAATAAGGCGATGAAGATTGACTGACAACAAAATTTTTGCTTATTCAGAAATTGAAAATTGCTTATTCAGAAATTCAACAGCATAAAAGTTAATGTCAGTACACTTTAACTGTGTTTGTAATGTAAGTATCGATATTTTAACCCACTGATATTATTAAACAACCTAGTACATCACTCATTTCCTCCCTTCTCATATCCTCCCGTACCTGAACCCAGGTGCTTATTAGTGCCAGGCGATCACCTCACATTGTCACTCACCGTGAGGGATCAGGAGGACAATTGTGAGGGAGCATTGTCACTCACTGCGCCAAAGAGTTCATGTTGTTGGTCTCATTTAATTATAGAGGGTGTGAACTCACACCTCCGCTTGGGGTCACTCCCGCGTAAAAAATAGAACAGAATGGGCTCAGTCTGTTGAGGATTAATTTAAAACATATTGGGGATTTTTATTGGGTTGTTACCACGTTATTTTGTTGTAGATATCTATGGACAATTGGACACTGGACACCCTCGTTTTGTGATAAAAGGATGGAAATACAAAAATATGATAGCCGCACCCTACGTTTTATGGATTTTAAATAGGTTTATGGACAACAATCTAATGTATTTCAAAACATATATTAGTAATAAAAAAATAGGATTTAGTATGTTGGTGGTATGTGTGAAGGATTTTATTTAAAAAATAGATTTCATGGTACCATTCTTAATATTCCATTTTATTTGATCTCTATTTGAATAAATAATCTCTAATTAATTGAAGTTATACATATGAATATGTTTTATTTATTCAGTTTCTTAGAGTGAGATTACCAAAGTATTCATCACAAATTCTATTCAAACCCGCCGGAGCCGAAACTCACTAGGCTAAATACTTTTACTCTCTTCAAAAAATATTTAGAATGCAACTGAACCTTTTCGCAAAAAGTTATTTAACACTTTCGCCGCCGGAACAAGGATTAGCCGTATAATTGGTTGTAATCCTTCCGTCGGAGCCGGAAGCGTGAGATATTTGCAAACAGTGCTGCTTTCATCGCATTATGGCTCACAAACAGACCGACTCACTAGTTTTTATAATAGATATTGGAAGGATATTTTGCTGGAAGAAGTGTTCATATTGGCGCACGTTTTTGTTTCATACCTACATTGTTGAAAATGTTATGATATCATAACATGTTGTTTGCTGAGCATAGTAAGAACCTATGTGTTAAAGAAAAATTCTCTATACAAACAAAGCTTATTCCACTAATTACCGAACAAAGGACAATACCAAGTTTCCGTAGTTATCTACATATAAGTATTGTTTACAGACAACAAAAAAAACAATTTCACTAGGTGTAGTCTAATTTTCCATGTAATTCATGTATCCCAGAGCTGCTCACAAAATAAAATCTTGAATTTTTATGGTGTCGATGTCGATTAATGCTTTCAATACAAATTAGCTGGCTTTCGCCAAAAGAAAAACTGTGTGTCGTATTATTTTTCTAACTTAGGTAAACATCAGTTGCTTTAATAAGAGAAGTAATAACTCAACAATACACGGAGGCTCAATATCAATGGATCACAAAGTTATTCCAATTTAGACATTTGTTTTTCGTATTTAGCATCCTTTAAGGTTAATTCTTTTTTGGTCTGCTTATAATATAAACCTTTGTGTATGGTACTTTAAGGATATTAGCGTAGTATGATGCTTTGATGAATTGAATGCTTTCGACTATTGGATAGGTAGGTATTTATTTCTTTTCGCTCATACTTAGATACTTACTTATATGTGAATGACAACTAGTTAGAATACTTATGCATTTTTTAGGTAAAAATGTGTCTTAATTGTTACAGATTAGCGTCATCGAACACGGATATTAATGTAAGTAAATTAACAATTATTATTTTTAACATCCTTCTGGTACGGCCTTAATGTTGAAGGACAATATTAAAAGTGCGTTAACTACTTATCTTGAGAATCTTGAGATTATACCTAACGTGATATTGTTATTTCGTCAGATTTTGGCCTTGTTTTTGGACGAGATTTCTTCAAATAAAGTGTGGATACGCCAGAATCGCTGGTCAACACTAGGAATTAACTATGAAATTATGTGTAAAATTTACTTATGTAGGTACCTATTGCTTATGATTGCTTATCAGCATTATGAATTATGATGAACTAGCCTTCCGTCAGCGGCTTTCTACCTGCTTGACAATATGATGTTGTCCACCACGTTATATTTTTGGGGACAATTCTGGGTAATGTATGATATATTCTACTAAGTGTAAGAGTTTTTCAGATCCAATCAGTATATTCGTTATTAAATTCAAATCTCAATTTTCTTTATAGGTAATTTTACTTAGATTGTTACTGTGTTGTTCTTAGGTATCTAAATTAAATAAGGTTAATACCAAAATGATCTGCTTAAACTGAAGAAATAATCTAAGTAGAGGAGTAGGAGAGTAAGTAAAACCTACCTGCCAATCACAGCTATCGAATCGCCTTCACTGGTCACCCATCACAACATGTAAAAACTGATCACCACTTCACTCCGGGAAATGAACATCCAGCCGGGTCATTGCACTCGGTGCGAAAAAACCGAATATGGCGTCGGCGGCCGTTCCAAATTCGAAATTGGTGTGACGTTGGAATGGCGCGAAGTGGCCGGCAAACAGCGGGCCAGTCGTCATTCGCAGCCCAAACGGCGAGCGAGCTTCAATAATTCACCACCTCCACCAACGGCGGCCGGGCTCGCCCCTCCCTCTCTGCACTTCCCAACCAAACTATCCCCATCCCGTTCGGTTTTGATGCGCATTTGTGTTGGAACATCGGCTGGCTCGCTCTGTCGCGTACGGCCGGCGTGATTCTGTTTCTCTCGCGCTCATTAGGCGGGGTAGCTTCGTGCATTATGCAGCGTGTTTGGCGACCGTTTCGTGAGGTTTGCGCAGCGCCGCAGAGTAGGGAGACACAGAGGCTATCAATCATTTTGTTATTTGTTACATAGGGTCGGAGATAAATGATGCCGCTGACAACGTATGTAGTTTTCATTGACGGTTGCTGAGGCATGTGAAAGATGTGATATTATTTCATCGTCTTTTCATACTTCCCTTATAGGAGGGTGACTAAATTTCCTTAAATTATATATATTTTACGTCTTTTTATCTACATATATAGTTAGGTTATTTCAGTTGGCAGCATAGGTAACTAATTTAAATTATTTGGAATATAAATTATAAGTCTTCCCGCATAAGTGGAAGCATTGCTAGACTAAAGTTCGTTAGGTTGTTGTTTGTAAAATGAACGCATTAGCTTGATTTGTTAAATCCATTACTGATTTTATTCTATGTATCAATATCAATCATCGTTTAGTAGAAATTTGTTGTAGTAGAAACCTAATAAGGTTGTTGGTTGACAGGTCAAATCACTCCTTTTTTAAACATCGAGAACGTAAGACGTAAGCTTGTAGGGAAAAGTGAATTAAATACTAAGATATGACGTCACGAGTTAGTAGGTACCAATTGACAAATGAATACTTTTGAACTGTAATAATTTTGTAAAAGCGCAACATGTAGTGTCGCATAATGATGAGTGATTATTTGTGAAATACGCCTTTAATGTAAGAATTTCATAATTTATTTTGAAGTCCTATTTATTTATTTAATTTTAATTCACAAAAAACGGCACATGCCAATTACATTAAGTGAAAAATATTGTCAATGGTACAAAAGAAATTAAATTCATACTATTACATTTAAAAAAAATAATAAACAATGCAAATAAAATACTAATAATATAAGTTAAATTAATACAGATAAAATCAAATGAATACGAATTACATTATTAAAAATAACTAATTACTCAAATAAAACACGAAATTAATTAAATTATGCCAAATTAATACAGATTAAATCAAATTAAGTCAAATGAATACAAATTAAATTACAATAAATAGCGATTAATACAAAATTATGTCAGTGGGGACAGCACAACAAAAGACACTCATACGTCCCGCTCACAAAACCTCAGACATTCGGCAACCACCTTCATCCATGCGTCCGCAAACAGATCACACTGCGGACTATAGCTAAGGAGTGCGTTGAGTGCAGCGAGTGCGCGAGGAATTGGCGAGTGTGCGCGCGCCACGGTACGACTCCGAGGCACTACAAACAGATTGTGTCTGCGTAGTCGGCGATAATTGTCCGGCACAAAGAAGCGGCAGAGCAGATTGGTCAAATCTTGCACGTCTATTAGACCTCGAAATACTTTGCAAGCCATTGTCATTTGGTTCAGCGCTCGCCGAGTCTGAAGTGAGTTGTATCCGAGACAACCCAACAAGAATTTTGTTGGATACATAAACGGATAGTATCCAAAGCGTCGCTTGTAAAGAGCTCTTAAAAAGGCCTTCTGTACTTTTTCAAGCATAAGAGCGTATGTACTTTCGTGAGGGTTCCAGACGCAAGCACTAGTTTCAAGCTTAGATCTAACTAAGGCATTAAAAACCAGTCGGACCACGTGATCACTCCGAAAATCCCGCGAGTTTCTCAGTACAAAGCCAAGTCGTCTGTATGACTCCTCAGCCAGTGTTTTGATGTGGGCATGGAATGTGAGGCCCTGGTCAAAAACAACACCCAGGTCCTTTATACAATATTTCCTATCGATTAATTGACTGTTTATGCGATAGTCATTTAAAAGAGGGTGCCTTGACCGGCTGAAAGTCATAGAGAAACACTTGTCAGCGTTGAACTCCATTCTGTTGACAACACTCCACCGGAAAATTGCGTCAACGTCCTCCTGAAGCAACAGGCAATCGGTTTCCGCTTTAACTTCGGTAAATATTTTTAGGTCGTCAGCGTACAAAAGGCACCTAGAATGAGTAATTACCGTAGGCAGGTCGTTAACCATCAGCAAAAACAGAAGGGGACCGAGTATAGAACCCTGGCTGACACCTGAACGCGTGTGATAAGACTGAGATTCGTATGAGCCAAGCCTGACAAACTGCTGACGGTCACGCAAATAGTCTGCAAGTAGTCGAAGTAAACGTGGAGAAAAACTCAAGGCAGAGAGCTTGGACAGAAGTATGTCATTATTTACCCTGTCAAACGCCTTTCGGAAGTCAAAATACAACACATCGACTTGGTTTCCACGATCTAAGCTAGAAGATATATACTCAATAACCGTCAACAAATTAGTATCTACCGACCTTTTTCCTCTGAACCCATGCTGCTCCTCACAAATGTACGTACTAACTTGCGCATTTATGTATTTGTGGAGAACTGTCTCAAAAACTTTTGCAGGAGAGGAGAGGATTGCTATCGGCCGATACTCTTCCACCTTTGTTTTGTCTGAGCTTTTAGGTATTGGAGTCACCCTTGACAGCTTCCATTGCGGGGGGTAAGAACCGGACTTTAGGGCCAGATTAAATATAGCACACAATGGTTTGCATAACAGTGATTTACATCGTTTTAGCAGAACAGAGGGTAGTTCGTCCGGCCCCACTGAGCTGCTTCTTTTTAACTTGCCAATACCAAGCTTTACATCTCTCACTGTACACCATGGAATGTCAATACAATTGCTATTAGACAGTTCATTCACACCGACATCCAAAGCAGTCACATCTAGCAGTGGTGTGTCTGGCAAGAAAACACTAGCAAAATAATGTGCAAATGCTTCAGCCGCCTCAGGGCCGGAGAAAGTAGAACCCTGGTAGGTGACGTTAGACTCAAAACCACCCTTCGATCGCAATAGAGATATATGCTGCCAAAACCTACGCGGATCCGTTTTTATATCATTCTCCATTGATTGGGTGTAATTCTCGTATGCTGATGCAATACGGGACTTTAATTCAGACCTAATTTCCGAAAAACGTTGATAGGATTCCCTTGATTTTAAACGTTTCCATGTGTTATGAAGTTTGTTCTTACATTTTATAACCTTGATTATATCTGGTGTAAACCAGACCGGGTAACTCCTGGAAATTTTACGGGACCGATATTTTTTAGGAACACAGCAATTAAGGGTGCTGTATATAGTCTGATAAAATGCTTGAGCTGCACTACATACGTCCTGGGCCTGGAGTACATTGTCCCACGAGCAATCCGATAATGATGCAAGCAATTGGTCGTAATCACATTTTTTAAAGTTCCAGTCCCTATCTTGACTAATGTTGCTTGGTTTTACGATGTCTGACTGTTGCAGCTTACTGATCTTTATATCGATGTTTAAAGGCGGATGATAGGCATCAGGGGGAACTAAACCATCAGCTTGACACACAGACACACCATGCATCCCCGTACATCCATCGCATTCCCTAATCAATACAACATCCAGCATTCCATCATACACATTTCTCACCACATTTCTTTCAACCAGCCCACAATACGTCAAAAAGTAACAAAAATAATTATTAACGTTCGAGGATGCACTATTCAGGTTCAAATCACCCAGTATTACAACAGACCCTTTAAGGGTGTTAATAGAATTCTCAATTTTACAAAACCAGTTCATATATTCACTATCATTTGCACTTGGCTTAATATACACTACACATATGTTAAAAGAACGTCCATACCAGGAGAAACTTGCCCATAGATCTTCGCCAGCCTCCGTTTCAAGATCCCGCCGGCGCCGAAGAACAAGAGGAGCACGAGCTGCCAGCAAAACACCTCCGCATGGCGTATCTCGGTCTCGGCGCAGGACATTCCAATCTCCACAGACTAATTCAGAGTCTTCAACTGAGCGATCAAGGAAGCTTTCAGTCACTGCAACCAGGTGATGTTCGAGGGGCGCCAGATTGTTTCGCCAAATGCGAAGCTTTGTCTTTAGCCCCCGTACGTTTTGATAAAAGATGTTCATTTGACACGCCCTACGCAGTGACCGTTTTGTTCCGAAAGGACTGCGTGTTCTGTGTTAAAACTGACGGACCCGTTGGTTTTTTAAAATTCACCCAAGGTTTGATTTTGGCATTTACTGGCCACACATCCACCGAAAAGCACAAATCAAATAAAGCAGTAGGTACTCCTATCTTGTATGACTTATACTCGGCTCTAGGTGTTAGCTCCTGGACTGTGCATGCTCCTGATGGGCACAGCTCACGCAGATAGGCACTGATGTCATCGGCACTTGACTCCATATTCCACAAGTGCATGTATTTTCTAGGTTCCACTGCCTTTAGCGTTGTTTTGGTTGAGTCAGCAGTGCCACATAGGGATGTAGGCCGTGCATTTACTTTCTTCGGGGCTTCCTTTATTTTCTTTTCCACCCGAGGCGCCGTATGTCTCTCAGCCCCAAAAGCTGGTGCAAGAAGTATCTCATTATTCGGGCAGGAGACTGTCGTAGCACCCAGTGGCATACTAGTGATACTTTTTTTTCTACTTTTTTTTCCTATGTGCCTACCCAATTGATTGGTCACTATTTTGATTTTCAGTCGTAAAAAACCCAAAATGCTTACGTTTTATTTCGTGTTAAAATTCCATTCTCGCACAAAGTAATTTTTCCACGCTACACTTTCTTTCGGAAGTCGTCATGTGGCTGCACGGCTATATGAATTTAAAAGTTTAAAAATAACCGATCAAATCTTGTTAAATTCGTTCAGGCAAGTAAAAAATAATAATTACTTATTTCTAAAATTTTTTCGTCAGATTTCAGAATGATAATATATCAGTCGTTGGCGTATTGGGCACGGAAATACATAGTTTGTCTGATATATCAGACCTTGGAGTTGAAAGGGTTAATGAAACAGATCCAACATTTTGACGAATTGTTGGTGGACGCATTTTTTGTTCTTGAAAGCATGCTCCATTTTTCATTTTGTTACGGTGGATGATATTTATTTCATGATCGCATCGCGTATCCTAGCCAGTGTTTGATTATTATATAAAAAAATTTGAAGCGCGTATTAAAATTTACTTCAGTTACAGTGGTAAGAGGACTTACTGTTAAAACTTAATTTTCGGGATCAAAATACCCTATCACCGGGGATAATTTAGCTAAGAATTATTTAACAAATTATTCGAAAATTCAAATTTTCCTCTTTGAAATATTTGTGTAGATTAATGTTCATCTCCTTCAATATTCCTTAAAAACAGCGCTTTTGATCAAAGTCAAAGTCAAAGTAGTTTATTTTGCAATTTGATTTACATAGAAATTCTTTTGCACGTCATATCTTTTTTTACCTACCAGCACTTCGACGTGAATGGCCTGCTGAGAAGAAGTGCCGCAAGAAACTCAACAGTTTGCCTTTTTTTAAAATAAATACAATTTGTATAAATAATTATTTACATGTCATCAAAATAATAAAATAGAAATATCATGTCCTCTAAAAAAAAACATATAACTACAAATGTAATAAATTAATAAATTAGACAACCACATGCGCAGAGTGGTAAGAAATTGTCAGGCCCACAAATTCTTGTCGATATCATTTAAATAATCTTCAATCTTATAGTAACCTTTTCTCATTAAACAATTCTTAATTTTAATTTTAAATTTGTGTAAAGGTAATTCAACAAGATTTTGTGGTACTTTGTTGAACATTTTTATGCTTAATCCTACAAAAGACCTTCCCGTTTTTTGAAGTCTGACACTTGGATAGGCAAGTCTGTGCTTATTTCTTGTATTGAATTTGTGAGTATCCGATTTTTTAAGAAAATGTTTATTATACTTTCGAATATATAAAATACAATCAAATATGTACTGAGAAGGTACTGTTAAAATATTAATTTCTTTGAATACATCCCTAAGTGAGTCACGAGGTCTAAGGTTGTAGATCGCACGGATAGCTCTTTTCTGCAATATAAAAATTGACTCAATGTCAGCAGCAGAGCCCCACAACAGTAGACCATATGACATAATACTATGAAAGTAACTGAAGTAAACCAGTCTTGCCGTTTCAATGTCAGTGACATATCTTATTTTTCTAACCGCGTAAGCAGCAGAGCTAAGTCTTCCTGCAGTTATGTGAGGACCCCATTGTAACTTGGAATCGATGGTGATTCCTAAAAATATGGTTGAATTGACAATTTCTAGTTTCGCATCATTCATAGTAATTTGTGTATTAATTTGCCTAACATTAGGCATCATAAATTTAACACATTTAGTTTTTTTAGCATTAAGTAACAAATTATTAGTACTGAACCATTGTGACACCTGCAAGAGAGCTGCGTTTACTTTGTCAAATGTTTTTTCGTTTCTCTCTGTTTTAAAAATGAGAGAAGTATCATCAGCAAACAAAACTATCTCACAGAGGTCCTTGGTAAAATATGGAAGATCATTTATATAGATAAGAAATAGCAAAGGTCCTAATATCGAACCTTGGGGCACGCCCATTTGCAGTTTAGCACCAGCAGAATTGGTGTTTTTGATATTGACTCGTTGTATCCTGTCAGTGAGGTACGACTCAAATAATTTTAAAGAAAAGTTGGAGACACCGTAATATTTTAATTTAATTAGTAATATTGAATGATCAACACAGTCAAATGCCTTTGACAAATCACAAAAAATACCTATCGCATTCTGTTTAATTTCCCATGCATCAACTACATGTTTCATAAGTGCAATACCTGCATCGGTTGTACTCTTGTTTTTAGTAAAACCGAATTGTTTTGCATGAAGTAAATTATTTCTATTAAAATGTTCTAATAACTGATTAAAAATTATTTTTTCAAAAATTTTACTTAATGAGGGTAATATTGATATTGGTCTAAAATTTGATGGGTCACTTTTGTCGCCCGATTTAAACAAAGGTATTAATTTACTATATTTCATTAAATGAGGAAATTTATTTTCATCAATGCATTTATTAAAAAGGTAAGCCAAATGAGGAGAAATTATTTCAATTATAGATTGTATAATATCAGTTGATATTCCCCATAAGTCCTCAGTTTTCTTTTTATTGAGGTCTTTGAATGTTTTTAATATAGTAATTGGGGAGATGTGATCGAAACTAAATGTAGTCTTACATTGATCTACACAAGAAGCTAGGATGTTTTGAGCTTTTTGTGTACTAGAATTTAGCTTACTAGTGGTTGTTATAGGTATGTCTGAGAAAAAAGTTTCAAAGGCATTTGCTACTTCTATATCTGACTTTATAGTTTTATCGTTAATTTTAAGGGAGTAATCACTTTCATATGACTTGAATTTACATGTTTCTTTGTTAATTATATTCCAAGTAGCTTTTATTTTATTACTTGAGTTATTTATTTTATGTCTCAAGTAAATAGACTTGGCTTTATTGCAAACTTTCTTAAAAACTTTAGAATACATCTTAACATATTCAATCACTTTTGGATCTTTAGAATATGCTTTTAAACCATACAGCTCATACAGTTTATTCCTACTTTTATATATACCTGGAGTAGCCCAGTCACTAAACTTAGTTTTAGGATTATTAACATTAACATGTATAGTCCTTTTAGGGAATACTCTATTAAATTCAGATGAAATTAAGTTAAGTAAATTTTCATAAAGAACATCTACATTATGGTTATTAAAAGAAATGTTGGGGAGTTTGTGAACTATTTTATCTTTAAATCTCTCTTTACGCCCCTCAGTGACAGGTCTACATATGATGTCAATAGATCTAGGAACAACACAGTTTTCAAATTGAACCTGTTGTCCGCAATGATCTGACTGTATACAATTTATAATTTTTTTATTAATTACCTTACTATTACAAAACACATTGTCTAAACAAGTTGCACTCGTTAGTGTGATCCTTGTAGGTTCATTAAATAAATTTAATAGATTGAATGAAGTAAACAGATTAATAAATCGACTACTTAGTTGTGAACCTTCAAGAATATTCACATTAAAATCTCCACAAACAATTACTTTTTTATTAGTCTTACAACTTTTTTTAAGAATTTCCTCCATTGAGGATTCGAATAAACTATAATCTGCCGAGGGCGGCCTATACACACATACTATTATATAATGCTCCAGCTCTGCACATGCTACTTCAATAGTTCGCTCAATTGAAAGTGCTGTTATATCTTTACGTTCTTTACATCTAAGATTATTATTTACTAACAAAAGTGACCCACCGCGGATAGCAGACTTTCTCATGAACGAGCTAATTACAGTAAAGTTGTCTATACTTATTAAACATTCATTTTGTCTTAACCAATGTTCGGTTAAACACAAGACGTGTATATTCATACTGTCTAAAAATAAGCCTATTTCTAGTTCTTTGCCAGAGAAGCCTTGAATATTTTGATGGACTAAATTAAAAAAATTACAAGACTTCTCCTTGGTCACTGGCTTGCTAGAGACATCCTCTATTGTCTTAAAAGTTAATTTAAATAACTTTGATTAACATCCAAAGTATCAAAATATATGTCAGGTCTATTTGGAACATGTTCCAAAGTCTTACATATTTTATTAAAAATGTCATTAATATTGAAAGCTAACAATGTAGCCAGTTGTTTTTTTAAACTATAAGGCAACGAAAAAGTATTGCCTGTTGTATACAACTTATTACTACGATTAAAATTATTGGTGTCAAAAAACACAAATTTGTCACTATGTCTACATGTCAAATTGTATAATAAAGTATTCAATAAGTGAATACAGTTATTTTGCTCAGATTTATAATAATTACAATATGGTATTGCACATAAAATTACTTTACCCACATCTGAATTTAATAAAGCAGAAAAATAACTTAAAATATCTTTTTTAGTAATATTCAGCCCATCCCCTAACATTAAAACTGCTATAGATTTTTTATCAAATGAACTCTGCTTAATGCAGTTCACTACTTGAGGCATAGAAGCCCCAGGCATGCATCTATTTATTACTTTATGACATAATTTATTATTTAACATTGGGCCAAAACCGATACCACAATGGTCTGAAAATACGGTGACCTCCTTCAAACGAGATTGGTCACTATGGTTACAAGAAGGAATGATGAATGATGGTAGGTAGTGTTGAGAAACATTATTTGATGTTCGTTAACTCAATCTAGCGGAAAAAGCAGGCGTTTCTGACAGCATGCTTTTTGCAGGCGGTATTTTGATTTAGTGCAGGCAATGAAGCATTTTGGGTCCGAATTTTTTTACTGTGAACCGATTTGCATGAAATTTTGGAATTAGTTTCATTGCACCCTTCAATTCAAAAGTGAAAATGATTTGAACGCCGCAACTACCCCTGGAGTGGTTGCCACCCCATCTCGGGGGTGAGTATTTTTTTTTAAGATAACCTCGAATATCGATAGGAAGACTAATTTTAAGCAAAAAATCATCTATAAAGTTTTTCGATAAATCTAATACTTTTCAAGTTATTGGCAATTGAATATTCGCAATTTTGTCAAGTTTTTCATCGGTTTTTTGCAAATATCTCCAAAAATATAACTTTTATCGATAATGTTATAAGGAACAAAATTGTGGCAGGTAAAAAACTTAACAATTTTGTTTATTATAACGTATTCTAAGTGCAATATTAAGTTAGATATTAAAGATCAAAGCCGTTTTTTATTTTGTCTGCATATTAAGCGATGTGGTCAATGTCATCTAGCGGCGAGCAGATGCATTTTATGCATTCTTATAATTAAGAGTTTTGTAGTGCTTGAAATAAGCTTTCAAATGAGTACAATTAAAAGTCTTTTGCACGTAAAATAAGTAAGCTGTATTACTAATAAGAGGAGCATCCAATATTTTTTCTTTTAAAACAATGGGTTTCATAAGTGCCATTTCCACCAGAATTGAAATTATTCCTATTCCGCCAAGAATTAACTTTATTATGAAGTGTTTGATAAATTGTATCAGTTTGGCTGCTTTAGGACACATATTTATCAAAATAGACAGGATTAAAATAAAAATATAAAATCTCATATTTTAAAAAAACCCACCTTCTTTTAATAATATCTCAAAAATTACGATAGATGCGTATAAAAGTGTAGGGATAAAAAATTTAGGTATTTTTCTGACAAAAAATTTAATAATTTTGTTATTTCTGTTAAACAAAAACTGACGGAGATATGATTGTTTAAAGAGCGCGTGGCAGCGGCAATCACAGCCTCTCTTAAGCCCGTTAACCCTTCACCGTTTTCGAAAAATGTTTTTAATTATATATTGTAATAAAGGTTGTTGTAGTTTTTCTAATTACCTTTTTAATGCTGTTTTAAAAATTGTGATAGCATGAATAGCTTGGAAATGGCACTTGTGAAACCCATTGATTTACAAGAAAAAGCATTCGATGATCCTCTTATTTGTAATACAGCTTACTTATTTTACGTGCAAAAGACTTTTAATTGTACTCATTTGAAAGCTTATTTTAAGCACTACAAAACTCTTAATTATAAGAATCCATAAAATGCATCTGCTCGCCGCTAGATGACATTGACCAAATCGATTAAATTGCAGACAAAATAAAAAACGGCTACGATCTTTAATATATATCTTAATATTGCACATAGAAAACTTTAGGATAAACAAAATTATTTAATTTTTTACCAGCTACAATTTTGTTCCTTATAAAATTTTCGATAAAACTTATATTTTTGGAGATATTTGCAAAAAACCGATGAAAAACGTGACAAAATTGCGAATTTTCAATTGCCAATAACTTGAAAAGTATTAGATTTATCGAAAAACTTTATAGATGATTTTTTGCTTAAAAGTAGTAATCCAATCGATATCCGAGGTTATCTTAAAAAAAAAATACTCACCCCCGAGATGGGGTGGCAACCACTCCAGGGGTAGTTGCGGCGTTCAAATCATTTTCACTTTTAAATTTAAGGGTACAATGAAACTAATTCCAAAATTTCATGCAAATCGGTTCACAGTAAAAAAAATCGGAGGTTGGACCATATTTTTCGCTTCAATGACTGCGCTAATTGTGATGTCGTTGGGAATGAACAGGTAGCGGTAGCTGCTAGCGACATTGTGTTTGATGTGTTGTGCATCACTACATAGTACAAAACAAAGTCGCTTTTTCTGTCCCTATGTGTGTTGTATGTCCCTATGAACGCTTAAATCTTTAAAACTACGCAACGGATTTTGGTCCGTTTTTTTTTTAATAGATAGAGTAACTCATGAGGAAGGTTTTTATGTATAATATCATCCATTAAATAGTCGACAAGTACCACGGGCGAAGCCGGGGCGGGCCGCTAGTTTGTAATAAAATGGCTTCATTTAAATTATGGCGCCCAACATGTTGATTAAAATAATTTTATTTGGCGCCCAACGCGTTGAACACATACTAACTTTTAATAAACAGATATTGTTTGTAACTTGATTTCGTTAAGTTGACATCCAACTTCCTTTTGTAGTTTGTGATTATTTTTATATTTGGTCAACTAGAGCGTCAGTCAGGCTTCGTCTGTCTCAGTTCAACATTCTCCTCATTTAGATGTTTTGACCAATAGTAAAATTTTGTATTGATCTTTAGGGTTTCAATATAATATATTATGGGGTGAATAGCTTAATACTTACTTTTCGGTGTGCATACATAAAGAAATGGTTATATTTGAAAACTGAAATGAAAGACCAAGATTTTATTTTTAAACCAACTTTATTTTTAGCTAAAATATAATAATTCATACATGAAAGAAGTTCCCTAATTACACTGTAATAATACCGCGATAATACAAAATGAAAATGAAAATAAAAAGAAAAATTAAGATATAAAATATATGATATACAAAAGTAGCTACCACATAATACTCGATCGTTTACTGATAAAACAGGCGTGTGCAGGTTTGAGCCAAGTCCAAACATAAAAACAGAGAAAAGGAAAATTTCAGATCTTAACAATATGAAAAGGTAATGGGAAATGGTCATTGGACGGTTGTTGAGTGAAAGGAATTCAATAACACAACGGATCATCAATCAAAACACTCAGATACAAAACTTAATAGATCGCGAGTCGCGCGTCCGTCGCTCAAACAACAGAAACATTAACACAACTGATGGCACTAAATATTGTTCCTCCTAAGGGACAGGGAATAATTTATAAAAGAGCGCGACCAAAGACGCGACTCGCTGCACTCAACTTGCACGTTCACTTCTGACAGCTGTCAAAACGTTCCTTCCATTCAAAATATTTAAACACACTCCCCATTATTAAGTATCCTAATTAAGTCACAAAATAAAAACCGCGCCTCCCGAGCCGCACCAGTACCAACATTCTGACAGCTGTCACTAATGTCAAGATGACAAGTGGCAAAGGAAACGTCGAGATAGGTCGAGTCAGGGAAGTGGCGGGAACAAACAACACTTTAAAACGCCGACTAAACACCGATGATTATGTTCACATTGATTGCTTAATTGTTTTACAGTCAGTGTTCCTTATTCTATGCTAATATGGCAAACGGACTCATGATATGCCAACTCGAGAGAGGCCGCGATACCACACAAGCGGGAAGAGTGAAAACAAAACTTAACTAATCTTATATTACTGCAATTTTTCATTACAATTTCCCCAAAATTTGACCGACGACTTTTTTTTGTTTCTTTGTTCCTATTTAAGATTTATTTAAGATCACTACTGTCAGTATGTTAAATTAAAGTTGATCAATCGATTTATTCAATTACATTGTTGGTTTTCTTTGCATTTTTATTAGAAAAGGATCAGATGAGCAAACGGTTTTCCAGTTGGTAAATGATTACTGCCGCTTATTTCTGCAAAAAGTGCACTATATAGTATGGACGTCTCACAAAATGTCCTTAAGTATAACGGTTCGGTACTTATCGCAGATTTAGATATTAGTTCATCCGACACTCAATTTTGTTTCAGTTTAGGGAAATTGTATTGAAAATCACTCAAGGGTCGACTGGTCCAGGCCGGCCGACCCGCGTCCTCGTAGTGTCAAATACTAACATAGCCACTTAGATCTAGTTGTTAGTAAAAATTCCCTTAACGCATTCAAAATATATATATAATTATATAGTTTATAATAGCTGATCCTAAACAGATACCATCTGTATAGTGTGTATATCGTAAAACTATGTTTTTTTTTCAAATAACTCTGTCTAATATACATTTAAGCCGATTTTGTTTGAGAAGCTCGTAAGGGTAGAAGTGTTTTTGGACTTTTTTATTCCATTCCGTCACACTACTCGAAAAGCGACTTTGTACCACAAAATAAAAAATAAATGCATATTTTGAACAAAAAATTCAATTTGTACTGAACTTAATTGTGGAATATCTGAAATTTCAATATGGCGTCGGACGCGTTCAATTGGACGAATCGATTACACTGACGTCCAATGGGACGCGGGTTCTAATGTATTTGAAACATAAGAAGGGACGGAAAACAAAACGTTGGAAGTACCGACGCCATTTTGGACTTTCTTTGACAAAATAACAGCTGATTGGTGAATAGCGAGTTAGAATTACCGTGAAGCATATTATCTTATTTAACCAGTAATATACAATAGTAGTGTCCGACCGCTTAAACGCTAAGTTATCCTTACCGATTTCATACCAAATTACAACGACTACTTGTTTAATTTATTACATACAATATTTATCGTTTTTACCTCTTAATTATATAAGAAATGAATAGAAAAAGACTTCAAGAGACCTCTAAGAACAAACGTGTACTACAAAGCAAGCCGAGACAAAGTAACGTTTATTTACGTATAAAGTTTTTGATATGATCATTTTTGAGACCTTATTCATATAGTCTACAAATAAAATTAGCCACGTCACCGACGGACACACAATTTAATTATCAGTATGATTAATAAAAATCATTAAATAGAAAAGAAAAGAAGAGAAAATAGTAAAATAAAAAGACCATACACTTTGTACGAACGACATGTTTGTGCGAGCATTTATTTTACTTAAATTTTACATACTTGATATAAATTTGGTCAAGTCTATATCAATAAGATTTATACAACATTATTAAATGTTTTTGCGTGCAATACTACTGTAATTAATCTTATATGAACCTCTTGTCATACTTATAATCGCATGCAGTCAAAATTAATTCACAAAAGCACTCTTAAAAGGTTCTATTTCATGCGGCTATAAATGTTAAATATAGCATCATACAGTTTCAAAACTATTACAACGAATTCAAGCCTTATTGCAAGGTGTTTGGTATCAAAATACCGTAACACTTCATTCATGAAGTTTCGTATGTTTTCCTACTGCATCAATTCTTTAATCCGTATTAAAAATATGTTTGTGTGTGTGTCCGTCGGCTCAGCGGCGTTGTGCCTCACGATTGTGCTAAAGCTTTGCACGTCACAACTGATGTATAATAATAAAAAAAATCAATTCCGTTGTCCGTCTGTACTAGAGAAGGCGCCGAGCGAGCCACAGAGTTCACATAACCTGTTAGTTAAGAGTGTTTTCGACCGATAGATGGCGGTGTACCGACAATGTTGATTTAATTTCTCTTTCGTAGATCTTAGATATTAATAGGCCGTGATACAATTATTTTAAAAGCTTTTCTCACGTACCATTACAAATCTTCCACTTTGATTAACTTGTCTTTGACTACACAAAAGAATCGCCCGCGATTTACATAATAGAGACCAAAATCTTCAGAGAAAGTTGTCTTTCACTAAGTTCATTCTGACCGAACATAGCACTCCATCTAGCGGTGAAAATCACGAATAAGTTTTACAATCCACAGGCCACCCTTCATAGGGCAGATCATGTATTTCTCTTTTAGACCTTATTTTTAGAGAAATAAGGTTCAAATTCCAATGTCTAATAACAATACTAACAGATTGTGAACTGTGCGGTGTCGCTTGGCGGTTGTGCGAGCGAGAGGTCCGGCCCGAGCGAGACGGCGGCGGCGCGAGAGAGAGGCGCATTACATCGTGCTGTTGTCCCACTCCAGCTGGCTGATGTTCCTGTACTTGTGCTGCTTGCCGGGCAGGACTGGAATGGAAAGTTTGAAATATTATAATGAGAAAAGGTTTTTCAATGCTCATGCTAGGAAGGGTCATTCAGACTCACGAACATGGCGTTGGAAATAGGTAAGGATTGGCTGTGTGAAATTCGATAAAAAGTTTTACAATACGTTTCATGTTGTAACAAAACTACCCTACGACTATGACATTTTTTATTTCGTACGAAAACTCATAATTATTTTGTCTTTTTCTTGAATAAGTATTTTACAAAAAAAACTACCTGAAGAAAATATTTAAAAAGTGTCAGCTCTGACTAACGAAACACGTTCAAATCTTGCTGTAACTAGAAGACTAAACATAGTGTGTACGTTAAGTTTGTACATCTAATTGTCGCTCTGACTCTGTATGTCTGTTTGAAGCCTCGTTGGTCTGGTTCTTTTATGTTATCTGTGGTCAAGTGGTGTTACTAATAACATGCCGTAGTCTCTTGGTCGACTATCAGTTTTTCCGAACACAGTCCGAGATGTGATCACAGACCCGCATTTGGCAGCGATGATTAAGCCAAATCCCATTTTTGTAACGAAAACATTATTGCAAATGATGGACCCTTCTGCAAAGGGATAGTTATGGGCTGATACTTTACTTTAGTTCTGTTTGTATGTATGTTTCTCTCTGTATGTCGACTTGTGAGTATGTGTTTGTGTGAGTGAGTGAGTGAGTAAGTGAGTGTGTGAGTGAGTGAGTGAGTGAGCGAGTGAGTGTGTGTCTCTTTGTATGTGTGCCTGTGAGTGGGTGTGTCCCACTGGCAGTGTGTACGTGTGTGTATGCGTGTGGTACCGACCGTGGTCGTCGTCGTCCTCGTCGGAGGAGTGGCGGTCGGAGTCGGAGTCGGAGCAGGAGTCGCCGTCCGAGCTGTCCGCCGCGCCGCCGTGCCGCGCGCACGACCCGCCGCCCGACCCGCCCGCCTGCACCAAACATACGGAACGTTATACATATGGGAATGATAGGAAGACGAATGGCAACCAGATTGGAGTGGTATTAATATTTTCCAATTTAGATCAAATGGTACCAAAACGCCTCTGCGCTGTTGGCTTTGGCCCCACGCATGCTTCAAAGCACCGTGAATTTCCAATGTACCTACATAATAATAAATATTTTTTTCCTCCATCCATTTAATCACATTAAGAGTGCTTCACCATTACTTGGTAAGTTCGTAAGAAGCGTCTGTGGCCACACCTATCTACATCGCCACAAAGGAGTAGTTCTAAGATAACCCAACAAATGACGCTGACACGGCACAGCGATATTTTCATACAAACCTACATCGCGCTAGCATGGTTTCCGCCGTAACTTAGCATATATACGACTACACCAACACAGTGTAGTGAGGACCTCGGTCCCCGAGCTAGTTATTAATAAGTTATCGAGTACTTCTGCCGATCACCCGCTCGGCAGAAGTACTTGTATATTTTTGGGAATGGGGGATTTCCCTATACGTCTAAGCGGTACCATTCTGAGACTACCCAACCGCCCGTTCGACGGGGCGATTAAGTATATACATACTTATTATATAGGGGAATCCTGCATTACACTGCGACATATACGATGTGCTTGTCTCAGGTTAGTCTTATACGTTTATATTACACGGTCTCTATTTCTTCATGCGTTTAATAAGTTATTAATAAGTTATCAATTACGTCGGTTGAAATTACTAAGGCTCACAAATTTACAAGGATCTCGCCAAAATACGCAGACTTTATAGTGGAATTACCCATTCCCTAAAAGATAGATGTACTTCTGCCGAGCGGGTGATCTAGCTCGGGGCCGAGGTCCTTACTACACTGTTTCGGTGTAGTTGTGTACTCGTATATACTAAGTCGTGGCGGAAACTCTGCCTGCGCGATGTAGGTTTGTATGGAAATATCGCAGTGCGTTTCAGCGCCATCTGTTGAGGTGGGTCGGAACTACTTCTTTGTGTCGATGCAGATAGGTGTGGCCACAAACTTTTAGAGATGGAAATTAGATATAGGCACCGTGCAGAAACTATAGAGGGCGCTAAAATCCCGCATTTTTTCTGTGGTTTGACCGTAGAATTTGACATTAAGAGTAAAAGTTTTGAATATGAGTCATGAGATGGCAGAGTCATCGCTACGCACGGTGCCTATTCTACTTAAGCTCGATGGCACAGTGGTTAGCGCACTCGGCCTGCGGTTGCTAAAGTTAAGCAACGTTCGCAGATGCCAGTCATCGGATGGGTGACCGAAAAATTTCATCTCGAGCTCCTCCGTGCTTCGGAAGGCACGTTAAGCCGGTGGTCCTGCGCCTGATCTCAATACGGTCGTGTCAGATTGCTGTCCCATCGAATTATGGGAGTGAGGGAATAGGGAGTGCACCTGTGCTTGCGCATGTGCTAGTGCACTATAATATATCCCGCGTAAGTGGCTTATCTTAAGATTGGCGCAGGAGGGTATTATTATTATTATTAGTGGATTTTATTAGGAGAAACAACTGTCCTTATGAACTCGTCAATAAATAGTTTTATCGAACACAGGTGGTGCACTATCGCAATCGTAAAAGATTATAAAGCGTTTTAATTTGAGTTTTGTTCTTCACCTCGCTACTGTCATTTCAGAAGTCGCATAGCTATATTCTAGAACAATTTTAGTTAAAAATGGTCGTGTTCGTGTAAAGGTGGATTTACATGAGACGAGGGAATGCTCATTCTATCCCCACTATGTCAAATTATTTTAGTGTAAACAGGCGTAGAGCATTCTTTCGTTGTTCTGAGTGCGTTCGCAAAGTTTCTATGGAATATTCTAAGAATGCGCGCTCGCTCGATGTAAACGCCGCTAGAGCGCGCGAACAGTTACTTAGAGCGTTCTTGCGTGTTCGAACGTGCTCGCGCCCCTGAGCGGTCTTTTCAAAGCGTTCTTGTGTTCTAGCGAACAAAATACGAAAGAATGCTCTTGTTCTAGCTCTAGCTCTTTGTTATTTTCATGTAAATCCACCTTAAGATGTGCACGTTCACTCACCTCATCCATGGGGTTGACGGTGATGGTGAGCGCGGAGTCGTCCCAGGCCATCTCGTTGTCGGGTCGCGCGGGGCGGGGGCGGGGCGAGCGCCCGCGCAGCCGCGCCGCGCCCAGCAGCGCCGCCGCGCCCACCGCGCCCACGCACACCACGCCGATCACCCACGCCACGTGGTCTGGTAACAAACGAACAAACAAATCAATAAAAAAAACCGGCCAAGAGCGTGTCGGACACGCCTATGAAAGGGTTCCGTAGCTAAAAGATGGCCCGACCGCTTAAGACACCATTTAGTAAGGGCAACTGCACGTCATAAGTTGGTCGAGTTGTATAAAAATAACTATGTATGATACAGAGTTCGCTATAGTTTTCGTTGAAAGTACTTACTTGGAGGTATACAGGACATTTTTTTCAGAATTATTGTAATAGTATTTCAAAAGTTAAGGGGGGGGGGGACGCTCTAATTTTAACTTTGTATTAATATATCTCGAGACTGGGGTGTTTGATCGACATGGTTTCAAGGTAAGTTTTATAGTATTTAAAAATACCTTTCTAACGATACCCCACACGATGGGGTAAGTTGAATTTTTTTTTTCGAATTTACTTTTCGATGTATGGGAGGGGGGTAAAAAAATAATTATTTTTCGATTATTTTAAAAACCAATTCTTGAATTATCACTATGCATCTCTCCACCAAATTTCGTGGCAATCGGTTCAGAAACGGCGGAGAACGAGCCAGGACAGACAGACAGACATGAAATAATGAAATAATAATGAAATAATGATTTATTTAGCAATTTGATTCACTTAGTAAATTCTTTTGCACGTCAAAACTTTTTTTACCCTACCAGCGCCTCGACGTGAATGGCCTGCTGAGAAGAGACGCCGCAAGAAACTCAGACAGTTTTGCCTTTTTTAAAAATAAATTTCAATTTTACAATTATGTCAAAATATAACTTAAAAATAAATACAAAATAAGTGCGGCTGAGCAGATTAACATGTCCATGCATATTTATCATTTAAATAATCATCTATTTTATAATAACCTTTCTTCATCAAGGTTGATTTAATAAACAACTTAAATTTTTGTTTAGGAAATTCAATAACATTTTCTGGTAATTTATTAAATATTTTGACACTTATTCCAATAAAAGACTTCCCAGTCTTATGAAGCCTGAGGCTTGGAACGGCAAGCTTATGTTTATTTCTTGTATTAAAGCTATGAAAGTTATCTTTTCTAAAAAAGTTATGTAGGTTCTTGCGTATATAAATTATGCAGTCAAAGATGTATTGAGACGCTGTAGTTAAAATATTAATCTCCTTGAATATCTCACGGAGTGAATCACGCGGCTTAAGGTCATATATTGCACGGATCGCCCTTTTCTGTAATACAAAAATTGTTTGTACATCAGCAGACGATCCCCACAATAACAGACCGTAAGACATAACACTATGAAAATAGCTGAAATAAACCAATCTTGCCGTTTCAATATCAGTCAGGCGTCGTATTTTTCTTACAGCAAATGCTGCAGAACTTAGTCTCCCAGCCAAAGCAACAATATGGGGGCTCCATTGTAATTTTGAATCTATAGTTATACCTAAAAATACAGTTGATTTGACAACATCAATATGTTCATTATTCATTACAACATTTGTAATAACTTGTGGCACATTTGGCATTGTGAATTTAATACATTTTGTTTTCTTAGGATTTAGTAGTAAGTTATTCGTTGTAAACCAATGATGGACTTGTGAGAGGGCGCTATTTACTTCGTCAAGTTGTGTTTTACGTCTATCTACCTTAAAAACTAAAGAGGTATCATCAGCAAACAACACAGTCTCACATAGACCATTTGTAAAGGCAGGAAGATCATTAACCTTTCGTATGCGGGAAGGGTGCGTAAACCTGTACCCGTCGTCTGCGGCAACATAGCGCGAGTTTAAGACCGTATTTCAAGTGTATATGTTTCAAAATAGAGTTGAAAGTGTCACAGGTCATCTGAACACTGATCAGTGTTACCGCAGTTTCATACTAGAACACTGATCAGTGCTAAAGCAACTGAAGGGTTAATATATATATAAGAAAAAGGAGTGGTCCCAATATTGAGCCCTGGGGCACTCCCATTATCAATGGTGCGCCATCGGAGTTAGTTCCATTGATTTTCACCTTTTGAACTCTGCCAGTGAGGTATGTTTTTAAAAGCGTTAAAGCGAACTCTGAGACGCCATAATGCCGTAGCTTCATCAGCAAGGTTTCATGACTTACACAGTCAAAAGCTTCTGACAAATCACAAAAGATACCTATCGCATCCTGCTTAGCCTCCCATGCATCAAAAATATGTTTTACAAGTGAAACTCCTGCATCAGTAGTGGATTTGTTTTTAGTAAATCCGTACTGATTTTCACTAAATAAAGAATTTGAATTAAAATGTGATAATAATTGATTAAATATAATTTTTTCAAAAATTTTACTGAGTGCCGGTAGTATCGATATGGGTCTGAAGTTTGACGGATCACTCTTTTCTCCTGATTTAAATAAAGGGGTTATTTTACTATGTTTCATAAGATTTGGAAACTGACCCATTTCAATGCTCTTATTAAATATTAATGCTAAATATGGTGCAATGGCAATAATAATAGTTTTTAAAATATCTATTGAGATACCCCATAGATCTTCCGTCTTTTTTAACTTTAGTTCTTTGAATGATTTAATTATAACTAGTTCATCAATATGCTTGAAACTAAAAACAACTTTGCACTCTTGTACTTTTGATTTAAGGAGGCATTCAGCAAGATGCGGTGAGGAGTCTAATAAGCTAGTAGTCGTGACTGGAATTTCAGAAAAAAAGTGCTCAAAGGCTTTAGCCACTTCGGCATCTGTACTAATTAACCTATCATTAATTTTTAAGCATAACTTGCTATCATGAGATCTATTCCTACAAGTTTCCTTATTTATAATATTCCAAGTAGCTTTAATTACATTTTTAGACGTATGTATTTTGTGCTTTAAATACATACGCTTGGCCACCATACACACTTTTTTAAACAATTTTGAATATTTTCTTACATAATCTATTAAATCTGGATTGTTTGAATAAGCCTTTTGAGCATACAACAGACAGACAGAGACATGACGAAACTATAAGGGTTCCGTTTTTTGCCATTTGGCTACGGAACCCTAAAAACAGTCAAGTAAAACAAATAGGCTACTATTAATGTCCCACTGAAGGGCAAAGTCTTCGTTCAAAAGATGGGCTTTGGCTTCATCACCACGCTTGCCAATTGCGGATTGGTGATCACAAGAAGTGGGCTGTGTTCGGAAAAACCGACACAAAGTTACTTAACCTGGGAATCGAACCCAGGAACTAGAGACTTCGGCCCGGTACTTAAAACACTAGACCATCGAGGCAAGTAATATACAACATTATTCAAGGAGGAGAGCAAATTGTAGTATATGCCACGCCTTTCTAAAATTTCAGTGTCTGATAAAAAGCAATAAAAATAGTAATTAAAACTTTGGACCCAAGGAAGAACCTTGCGGTACACCTTCATTTAACTTATCCATACTATCGTGTTAGTATGTTTTTACGTCTGTTTTGTAATTTCAGCTTAGAATTAAAATAAAAAGTTCCCTGCCATTTCAGGTAAATATATAATCGTTAGGCAGTTAAATGAATAGTGTTGTTTATATTATCAAAGGCCTTGCTAAAATCCAGAAAAATATCCATTGATTTTAAGAGACTATTACTTTTCGTTGTGAACTCTATTAATCAAAGGATTCTCGCGTTTTCAATCGGGTAGGTTAGCTTAATGAATCAACTTTTTGTATATTTTTTAATTAAATGCTAGGTAATATTATACCTTTCTAACTATAATGTTAAAAGTAGTTAGTGGTCAGAGCGCTTGCCGGGATTGCAAGAGGCGCTGGGTTCGATTCCCGCCTGAGCCATGAGATCAGATGAATCTTTCTTTGTTTATAATTTTAATGAATCAAGTTAATATTTCATGTTTATCGTCTACAATTCATGTTGTGTCGTGTGGTGTATGTAATGTGTGCGCGACTCACTGGTGGGCTGCGCGTCGGGATGCAGGTCGATGAGCCTCGGCGCGGGCAGGTCGGCGGCGTGCGCGTCGCGCTGCGCGTGCGCGGCGTACGCGCGCGGCGCGACCACGCGGCCCTCGTGCGCGCGACCGTGACCGTGCTCCGCCTGGGAAGGTACACATGGTACATTATTAGATAACGAATGAGGGGGTAATGATTGAACTTCTTCTTCTTCTTTAGGTGCCGCTTCATCACTGAAGATTGGCCGTCAGCTCCTTAAATCTAGCCTTGTCCATGGCAAGTCTGAACAACTGTTCAACTGTTTTAATGCCGGTCCTCTGGCGGATGTTTTTAAGCCATGACATTTTGCGTCCTCCTACTCTGCGCTTTCCGGCAGTCTTCCCCATCATGATGGTCATGATGGATCATCTTCATCTTCTCCAGACCACCATGATGGGGAAGATTGAACTTCAGACTCACCTTATAGTTCCGTGTACATCCAAGTATGGACGCTTGTAGCACCGCCCGTTAGTTTTGAGGGTACCGGGGCGGCGTCAACTGGTAAAACGAGGACGCCTTATGGATTCGTCAGGTCCGTCCATCTGTTTGTCCGTTCGTAAGTCCCGGACGTGCGTTTTAAAATATGAATGCGAATCGGCGACCCCGTCTGCCGTGCGCCCGGCATGAATACTTGTCTCTTTTTTTCCACATGGGTGTGTAAAAGAACCGCAGTGGTTTGATTGGTGGTGCAACAATGACTCGATGGGTCCTCCGTGCTTCGGAAGATACGTTAAACTGTTGGCCTTGTATCTGATTTCCTTACGGTCGTGCGTGAGGGAATAACAAGTGCACCTGTGATTACGCACCCACTTGTACACTACAATAAAACCTACGTGGCTGATCGTAAAATCGGCCGCCATATTCGAAAATGGCCAGAAGGGCATTATTTTATGGGTACAAAAAATACACAGTGGTTTAGTAGGTATTACAACGATAACCAAATCCCCACATACGCTCGCCTGTTCAAAAAGTATGCTATTTACCCACACAATAAAAACTAGGTGTATGATAGATAACCGACCTGCTTGTCGCGCGCGACGTTGTCCAGCTTGTCGGCGACGCCGCTGGGGTGCAGCTCGCGCGACAGGCCCTCGCCGCCCGACATGTGCGGGTGCACCACCGTCAGCTGACACACACACAAACACGTCAGTTTATTATCATCATCATCATCAGCCTGTCGCAGTCCCCTGCTGATTAATGGGATAGTCAGTCAGTTTTCAATAAATAAATAAAATAAATAAATTATTTGGAAACCAATAAAACATTATAAAATGATTAAAGGCCTCTGTAGCTGTGGACTACTGCCACGTTCTCCCTTTTTAAATTTACAAATTCATAAGATCACTCTTAAGGAAATCAAACCGACGAAGCTTGCACTATGGAAGCTAGGTAACGGATAGACATACTTAAATAGTTTCATAAACATCCGTGTCTTCAACTCAAATTCCGATATTCATCACACTTTTGTAGTATCCGTCTAGTTAATTGTAATGAACAGCATATCGGACCATCGGTATTTTTTTTAAATTTGTCTGATGTGCTGCTGTCCACACATAAAATTATCAACCTTTCCCAATTCCCAAATATTAATTTACTTATCGAATCACTAGTCACTAGAGACTCAACAAACAGCTCATCCAATCCCCTACTCTCCTATTTAATCATTCACGAGTGAACATACTTCACTCACTCATTCATTCACCTAGCAACATGTTCACTCACCGTCTGCACGTATTCATTGCTGGTGAACCGTCCGTTGAGCTCGGAGCAGGTGAGCTTGAACACGCGGTTCAGGTAGTACGCCGGCTTCTTGTTGCTGTACTCGATCTCCAATAGGACCTGGGGTGACATTATAAGATGATTAGTGGCTTCTGTAGCTCTGGTCTTCCGTCACGTTCTGTCTTCTTAATTTTACGAATTCACTAGCGGTCGCCAGCGACTTTATCCGCGTGGATTTCAGATCCCATTTTTTCGCAATAAAAGGTAGCTTATGTTCTTTCTCGGGGTCTAAGATTGTCTGTGCCAAATGTCATCAAAATCGTATAAGCTGTTTCTATTATCTATTTCTATACAAATATTATAAAGAGGAAAGGTTTGATTTTTTGTTTGTTTGTTTGTTTGTATGAATTGAATAGGCTCCGAAACTACTTGGCAGATTTGAAAAATTCTTTCACTGTTGGAAAGCTACATTCACCCAGAGTAACATAGGCTATATTTTATCCCGGTACGGGAAGTAGTTCCCCCGGGACGCGGGTGAAACCGCGTGACGGGCCGCTAGTATTTAATAAGTTCAGCCACATGATACATTTAGAGGCTTAAGCGGGAAAGCGTAACAGACAGACAGACAAACAGACAGAGTTACGTTCACGTTCATAATATTGGTATGATAATAATGGAGACGCTGAAATTATTCTACGCAGTCCTATGTCCCGTAAAACTCACAATTTTAAATATTATTGTTGACGAAACTTTTTTATACTCGGATAAACAGCATTCCAACTATTCACGAATGTCTGCATACTATACCTTCTCATAGTTAGCGACCGAGTCAGCGCCGGTGAGTATGACGCCGTCGCGCGTCACGGCGGCGCGGATGTCGTAGCGGCGCGGCAGGTCGGCGGCGTCGCGCAGGGCCAGAGCCTCATGGTCCGGGTTCAGTGCCGGGTAGACTGACACCACGCACGAGTCCAGCTTCTGGCTCTCGGCTTCTGTTGAGCGGAATAATAATAATGCTCATTGTAAGTTAAACATAAACGAAGCATGCAGAATATTATTTGATTACAAAAGTAACAAGTGGGTAAAAATGTGCCTTTCATACTTTTTATTTTGTTTGTTTAAATAATGTCTGTCTAGGTATGCTTTCTCATATATTATTGTTCGCACCATTGTGTGTAACACGCAATGATTATGAGTCTTAGCGCGATGTTACATGTGCGTCACTCAAGCATCAATCACGGTACTGACATGACGCCACATGTGCGTCCACGCACGCAAGCTTTGTACTAACGTGACGCCACATGTGCGTCAATCGAGCACAAGCGTGATACTGACGTGACGCCACATGAGCGTCACACACACGCAAGCGTAGTACTGACGTGACGCCACATGTGCGTCACTCGTGCACAAGCGCGGTACTGGCTTGACATCACATGTGTGTCATTAGTACATGAGTGCGGTACTGACATGACGCCACATGAGCGTCACACACACGCAAGCGTAGTACTGACGTGACGCCACATGTGCGTCACTCGTGCACAAGCGCGGTACTGGCTTGACATCACATGTGTGTCATTAGTACATGAGTGCGGTACTGACATGACGCCACATGAGCGTCACACACACGCAAGCGTAGTACTGACGTGACGCCACATGTGCGTCACTCGTGCACAAGCGCGGTACTGGCTTGACATCACATGTGTGTCATTAGTACATGAGTGCGGTACTGACATGACGCCACATGAGCGTCACACACACGCAAGCGTAGTACTGACGTGACGCCACATGTGCGTCACTCGTGCACAAGCGCGGTACTGGCTTGACATCACATGTGCGTCAATCGTGCTCAATCGCGGTCCCGGCTTGACATCACATGTGTGTCATTAGTGCACAAGTGCGGTAATGACATGACGCCACGTGTGCGCCACGCACGCAAGCGTAGTACTGACGTGACACAACACGTGTGTCTCACTTCAGTCGCAGTACTGACTTGACGCTACTTGAACGTTTTTTTCTATACGCTATTATAACAAGGTTTTTTCGACATACCGTGCAGATCGGCAGCATCCGGCGCCCTGGCGAGCACGCGCACGCGCAAGTCCGGGAAGACGCGCAAGCCCGCGCGGAAGTGCGCGTAGTCGCGCGCCGCCTCCGCCGAGCCGTTGATGAGGATGGTCGGCGTCTGCGGCTGCAGCACCATGATGTACGACTCCGCCGGGCGAGCCTTGATTATGCGACCGTTGTCGCATCTGCAGAGCATGGATAGGCATTGTACACACACACTTATAATGGTTGCCAGACGTACCTTACGCTAATAATAAACCAGGGGTGCAATTCACTAAGTGCAAATGTCATAATCTCAACGCTGTGTCATCGGCGACAGTCGTAATTTACTTGTAACTTGACACTGTCAACGATTACACAGCCGTAAGATTATGACATTTGCGCTTAGTGAATCGCACCTCAGATGAACTCTGTAGGGTGTGGTACAAGCTCGCCAGAGGGGCCTGTTGGGATCTAAAGGGTAATAAAACATAACCATTCTGCGCCCCAAGGCAAGTTAAGCGTAAATGCATCTCTCAACGTTAAAAACAGGTTTGTCATTTCTGTAATGATTTACTAATCTGTTATTCTAATTAATCATTATTAAAATTATACTATCTTAAAGATACCTTAGTTAAGGAGCGTTCCCACATAAGCTGAGCTGCGCGGAGGTGAGCAGAGACGAGTAATAATTGACCAATCACATTGCTCAAAATACACATCTCATCTCTGCTCCGATTCTGATTTTTCAATTTTTACACGTCTGTGCTCAGGGGGCTTACACGTCAGTCTGTTCTGTATCGATTAACCTGACGATAAGTGCCTCTCTGAAGCTTCCAAACTATATAAATTTATTCATTTTGCATGAACTTTTTTGTATGGTGTGTGTGTACTCACGTGATGGTGGTGTCCAGATGCACGTTCCGGCGGCCGGGCGTGGGGAAGGGGCGCGCGTCCCCGTACGCCACGCGCCGCAGCAGCGTCTCCACGTCCGCCACGCCGTCGCCCTCCACAGACACCGAGCGGAGGTCTGCGGAGAAAGCATTCATCATTAAATAAGTAAATATTTCACAACATTACATACATTGATCTGCCTTCGTATTAAGTAGCTTAAGCACTTGTGTTACAGACATCAGAATCAACAGTGGTATTACAAATATACTTAAATAGATACAAATAACACCCAGACCTGGACAAACAGACAAGTTCATGCACACAAACGTTTGTCCTGTGCGGGAATCGAACCCACAACCTCTTGTATAATACGGGTCGTTAATCATTATAATTTTCCTGTGATGAACATCAATGTTGATGGAAGAAAGAGCAGATGAAGCCCAAGAAAAATATGGATCGATTGTGTGAAATATGATACGTCTTGATTTTCTATCTGGAGCTCAACCAGATCATTGCCACTTTGAATACGGCCGATCGCCGCCTTCCATTCGTCTGTCTCAAGTATTTCTCTTGTCCTTACTTCACTCAAAGCCCAAGGCAACGTAGCCAATATTTATAAAATAATGTAAGTTATTCCCACTGCTGGGCAAAAGCCTCCCCTTTTTCCCGCCAAGTCTCCCTGCACTGTGCAACCTGTTGCCAGTCCGGCAAATGCTTGCGGACGGTAAGTTGTCTTCATTTGGCTTGGCTAATCCTTTCATTTGTCAATTTATCTCGCCTACGTCAAATCTGTTATAGTAAATATAAGAAAGCTATACTCACATAGATCAGGCGCGAGGCTCAGTCCTTCACGGCACTTGGCGACGCAAGCGAGCGCCCGCGGCGGTTGCACGGCGCCGCGGAGGAGGCCCAGGCCCGCCAGCCCGCCGCTCAGCCCGTGACGCATCTCGCTCTCAGTGCCTGAACAGAATATGCTATTAATATATAGGCAAAATATTGGAATTGGAGTCACACAAAAGACATGAGGAGAAACATATTCAGCGATAAGGGTGCTTAACTTTTAAAAAATAATTGATCACCAATCGTCAAGATTTATGAATAGACAAAGGCATTAGATAATGTTTCATAATATGAAAAACAATCTTGTTAATTTACTTATTTTTCGATATTCATGTTTATCGAACATGTCCATAATTTAAATAAAGGGTGAAAATCAAATTTCTTCCAAAAAAATACTTAAATTACTCGACATCACTTTAAAATTGGGAGTACGACAAGGTAGCATTCTAAGCCCTATTTTATAAATTCTCACAAGACTCCACCCTCTTTGTTGTTTCATTAACCCACCTTGCCAGCAAGCTCCGACCACCAGGGTGGTGTTGACGCCATGGGCTGGGTGCAGAGGCCAGTCGTCGATCACCTCGGGCCCCTTGCCGTCCAGCGAGCGGTAGGGCTCGCCGTCTATGAACAGCTCCACGTTGGGGAAGCGAACGTTGACCGCGTAATGATGCCATTCGTTGTCGCACACCTGTGAGTAATGATACAATGGTCAGTCCAGATAATCTAGATGATTTCATAAACTAAAATGTATGATAATAGCGATTCTTTTGTGGTTTATACTTTCAGGAAATGCTTAGACACGTCGTCTAAAGTCAATTTTAATGATCAATAATTTTTTGAGCGATACTTTATATTCGTAACTCTGCTGTGATAAAATTATTCTTTATTCAGAAAATCTCACTGACACTTCTTTATTTTCAGCACAAACAAGCGTATCTATCTGGTCCGGGTCCGTACAGGGGTTTATTAAACAATCATAGCCCTGAGAATAAATTTTATCAGCTCAGTAGGAGTCTCAGATCTCCTGTCATAGGAGTACTATTAGCTCTGGAGATTATATCTCCTACCTATAAGAAATTGGTTGTAAGATAGTATAACAACTGTACTTATGGTCATCAATCCTACCTCAGGGATCTTCCAGCGCCACTCGGCCGGGCGGAAGATGTTCAGGTCGCCCTCGCCGAAGTCGCGGCGCAGCAGCAGGATCAGCCGGCAGTTGCGCACGAACAGAGCGTAGTGGTGGCGGTTCATCTCTGCAGAACAGAAATTATGTTTTTAATTTTGTTACAAAATGTCCTCCATGACCTTCTACCGCTGATTAAAATGATTCACTAGGGTATTAAATGAAAATCTGGCGAATATTTGAAATTTATCGATTCATTGCAATGGAATTATTGAGAACCACGTATCGGTTGCTATTTTGTAAATACATACAGCATATCAATAAACTACAGAAACCATATTTCACCTCTCTTACCGCATTATACAGCGAATCGCCAGGCGATCACATTATTGTTAACAAAAAAATACAGGGAAACTCTTCTGTCCCTCGCCTGGAATATCCCTCAGGAACTTCTTACAACAACATCAGGCAGAGATGGTGGAGTACTACTCAAGGCCAGTATTACACAGGAGAATAGTTCAAGTGTGAGAGAGGTAGAGATTTGTGGAACTTCCACTGGAATGAGCCGCTCGTCAGGAAGTACCTCCACCATTAAGAAGACCGCGTAACTGTTGTGCTATGTTTCTGCTGGGTGAGTTAGGTCGCCAGAGCTCAGTTGGGGAGTGCACGGGGTCTTAAAGGCAGGCAACGCATTTGCGACCATTGTGGGGTTGTTGATGTCCATGAACAGCGGTGATCACTTACCATCAGGTGACCCACTTGTTCGTTAGCATCCCTATCACATAAGTATCACTCACTGTGGTCGTCGGCGAGGCACAGCACGTGCTCCTTCCTGTGCTTGTCGTGGTCGGGGGCGGGCGCGTGCCGCAGCCAGGCGGACAGCGCGAACGTGCCCGGCAGAGCGTGCGGCGCCACGCTGTCTGGGACCGCGGCAGACGTCTCGCCGTCGAATGAGAACGTTGCGGAACCGTCGCGGTCTGTGGAGGGGCACACAAATTACAAGTTACAACCAAGGGGCCATCCATAAAGTACGTCCCACTAATTTCATGAGTTTTTGAGCCCTCCCCCGTCCTTGTCACAGGTGGTCACATTTCTGAGACCCCCCCCCCTCCCTAGTGTGACGTCACATGTTTTGCAATTTAACATCGAAAAATTATTAAATTAAAACAGCAGTTCCGAAATTAGTTTTATTACCATTTAAATTAAGTACTTTTTTATGAAATCAACATAGTATCAAATATTTGAAACAATAACAAAAAAATAAACTAATGAATATAAAGTTAAATTATTTATAACTGGCATGGCAGTCACTTCACAGTTCACTTCGTTTTTCACGTCAGGAACATTTGTGGTGTCAACATCTTTTTCATCCAACGCGATTAGTACCTCTAGATTTTGAAATGTGATGTCACGAAACTTAGGACCCCTCCCACCCCTTGTCACCCCATGTCACACTTTGTCGACCCCCTCCCCCCCCCCCCCCCCTTTACGTGTGACGTACTTTATGGATGGCCCCCAAGCGGCCGTTAAGTGTTCAATTTGAGTGCCGAGCGATGAGGCGCAGTAGCTTCATGTCGAATTGGGTGTTTGACTTATTCAAATCATTTATATAACTGTTACATTATAGAACAAATTAAAAAATAAGCATGTGTAATTATGCTATTGATAATGTTGCGCTTTTATCACTGTTCAAGTTGATCGAAAATTCGAAACTAAAAAAATATTGTTTTTTGTATGAAATCGCGTAAGCTTATAAAGGAACTGTATCAAATTCTAAGTTATGACGTCATATTTCATACAGTACTTTTACAAGCTTACGTTTTTGAAATTTCATAAAAGTGACTGATTTGAACTATTTATACTCAAATGGAGGATTCCTTTAACAGAAATTATGATACACAAAAGAAATCTAAATTGACTAATCTAAAAATCAATTACACTCACCAGAATCAGGCTTCAGAGACTTCACCCACTCGTTTCCAGCACCAGGGCTGGGCAGCAAATCGATCGTCTTCGGGTCCAAACCTGCAATATGACACCAATGGTCCATGAGTACTTGATTACGTTAGAAATTGACTAAAAAAACACTATATCCATCAGAATATACAGCAAGTGTCCCAAAAAGCGCAGTGTAGGACGCCTCAGGCCAGATGGAGTGTCGATATACGCAAGATGGCTGGCAGGAGCTGGATGCGCGTCACGCCGGGACAGCGCTCGTCCGACGAGCACGCCTCCAGCCGCGCCGCCGGGAACAGCGCCAGCGGATACATAGTACCCTGTACACCAGTGCACAGTAACAGCCGAGTACTGACCACAGATGGTCCTCTGCGAGTGCAGCGAGTAGGTGTCCCTGTCGCAGCCGCTGCCGGCGCGCGAGGCCCGCAGCGTGACGGCGGCCTGGATGCGCGTCACGCCGGGACAGCGCTCGTCCGACGAGCACGCCTCCAGCCGCGCCGCCGGGAACAGCGCCAGCGGACCGCTGCCGGGGGCGTAGTCGACGCGCTCCGCCACTCCTAGAGGGAAACAAACATTGAATTGAAGCTTTTGGAATGGACACAAACATTTAATAAGTGGTTTTGGGCTTTTGGAAGGAACACAAGCATTCAATTGGGGTTTTTTGAAAGTCAACTTCGATCCGATATTACATAGTAACGTCAGCTACGTAGCCCTAGAAGGCCGACACCACAATTGAGGTATTGCTACTACGCAAAGAGACGACAACTCGAGAAATATATTCTTATTCGCACTTTTTTCCATTGACAACAGTTACCGTCTTTTGAACTATTTTTATAATCGAAAAAAAGCCGTCTTGTCTTTTGAAAACATGTACAAATCATTACAAGACGGAAAATAAAGCTAGTGGCGTGTCAATTCAGAGATACAAAAACAAAAAAAACACAAAAATATCCGCCGCCTTCCCTCCAAGTTGACACATAGATTTTGTTCTCGATGACCCCTCTATACGCAATAGTAATACCTCAATAGACACTACACGGTCATTTAGTTACACAATGGTGGCAAACTTTAGACGCCAAATTGCAGGCCTCCTCTGCACATAACATTGATCTTGTATAGTCAGCTAAAGTGTGCCATCTCTTGTCAGTTTTAAATAGCACTACTTACTCCATTTTTTCCAGTGGTAAATTCTTAGGGGATACACAGATTCAATCCAAGGAGGCATTTATCACATCAACTCACAAACAACTGAAATACGGAAGAAAAGGCGATAGCGTTACCGACCAACAACAAAGGCTCACATGAGATAAGATAAGTTAATAAAATGCCAAATCAACCCTACTTTATATAACCATAATCATCTGCAACCCCTTTCAATTAAAAGTCACGATACGTATTATGGCATCATAATGACAATTTCGGTTTTATGGGAAGCTGCGCGAATGGCTCGTAAAACGAGGAAACGAAAATGATTACTTTGCCTTTTAAATTGAGGTACAAATTAAATTAAAGATATAAATCTCAATTTTATTCGACGTTGGCTGGAAATTGAATTTTAATGCCTAATTGCTTTTATTATTTTAAATTCTGAAAATAGATTTGCAAGAAAATATGTACTTGTCATAATAATAACGAAAATTAATGCGACCATATAAAAAAATAGAGCATATCACACTACCAAAATTATGATTATCATCTTTTTGAAAAACGACAATATATAATATTATTGTACATTACCTACGTAATACCCGTTTTTTGGTGGCAACATTTTTTGAGTAGTTTTACTCCAATGCGTATTTATACAGAAGGAAGAATACAAGATAGCAAGGCAGGCAACGCGTCTGCGACACTTGTACGGTTGTTGATGTCCATGGGCAGCGGTGAGTGATCACTTCCTACCAGATAAGCTAGCCAAGATGCTACTTTGACGTTAAGCGCGACTTATTTTGCCATCTCGCACATGAACTATCTGTGTGAGTGGGACGGAGATAGCGTTGGCGAATAATCGTCAAAATGGCATTTTGGCTAGCCTGCCAGGTGACCCTCTTGTTCTTTTGCCTCCCTATAACATTAAAAAAGAGAGCAGCTTCCAACGGCAGAAAAGTGAACTTTAAACAGATATTAATAAAGACCATCTTCTCTTACCCTTCCAGCCAGCACGGCAGGGCTTGTTGACCTTGATGGTGACCATGACGGGGGCGGACTGCAGCATGCCGCAGTCGTACGCCACCACGGACAGGATGTGGTTGTGCGACTTCTCGTAGTCCAGCGGTTCCGTGTTGCGGATGACGCCTGGAAACAATTACAGAGTATAAAGTCAGCCTTATATTATGGGAGGTAAGGTTTATTCTTGCATGTAACAAAAAGCCTTTGATCAAGTCGCACAAGTATGGAATAAGAATAGCAAAGGACACATTTTGCAGCCCTTAGAAACACCTCTACAAATCATATTTCGTTAAAGTTTTACAAAAGACCTTGATTTTTGGCTTGTCTCACAAAACCTCATTTTCAATGAAAACTTTCTCCTATATGGAAAATTAAAGGGAGCAATTGAAATCTTTTAAAAATTGGTTATTTATTAGGATCTCACAATCGCTTTTGATTTAGTTTTTACTATAGAACCTAAGATAAACCTACGACGTCTTCGTCTAAGTAATTATTTTTATCTTTCTATTGTCGGAGTATTGTTGTCTGTCTGCTCTCCTCATTGTTAAAGTGTTAATGTTGCTAAAGCTCAACTAAATCTTTGAAAATTGCTACTAGTTTGGTTACAATTTATTATCCCTTTTAGCAACAAGTTAATAAGCAAGAGTAATAAAATAATACGAGAACTATCATCTTCAACATCCTCACCTTCATTATCGATGGTAAACGGCTGACTGCGATCAGTGAGTATCTCGTACTTGCACACATCGCCGTAGTGCGGCGTGCAGTCCCGGTCGGTCGCCTCCACGCGGACGATCTCGTCGTACAGCCGGCCCTCGTCCACCGCCTTCACGTACGACGCCTGCCCGAACACGGGCTCGAACTCGTTCACGTCCGTCACCGTTATGTGGACTGGTACGCTGGGGATAGAATTTGAGAAGGGATATTGGTAAGACATCATCATCATCTTCAGCTTGGTTACGGTTCACTGCCAAACGTATATATGTGTGAAAGAATATTATCACATACAATCATTTGGTATCGTCATTAGTGGTTTAGGCACTCTTGTTGAGGATATCATTTGAATTATTACATATTTTCTAGGTATCTTGAAATCTTTAATGCTCTAGGTCAAACGCGTCTTCTTTATAATTTGTTGCGTTCCTATCCACTCTTTATATTTAACCCTTAATTTTAAATAAATCTAATAAAATGTGCGCAAGATCATACCAGCTGTACGGTGAAGGAAATCATCGTGAGGAAACCTGCACACTACGAGTGTATGTATGAAATAGAGGAGGCAATGGCGAACATCTCCATTAAAATGCCAAGAGAGTTGTTGTGTGTTCCATTTCATGCAATGATCGCGACCCTCAGTAATGAGGAATACGACTCAAGGAGGAGGAGATACTTGAAGTCGACCGAAATTTGCGTTGAGAAATGGAGCCCTCGGAGCGTAGCTGGTACGCGAGGCAACTGCAATATTTTCTTCTACCTCGCATTATATCCTATAGTCATCTTCTTGTAGACCAAATAAAATCGAATGTTTTATTGGGCAATAGCAGGCTTCTACTGGCTTCATGAATTCTCCCGATGCCATGTCTGTTCGTAACAAATCTAGTACACAACGCCTCGACTCACGTGTTGGAGTAGGAGCCGTCGCAGCGGACGGCGGCGATGTCGAACTTGTAGTTGCGGCGCTTCTCGCAGTTGAGCGGGTAGCGCACGCGGGCGCGCCTCGTCCTCGTCAGAGTAACTCATCTAGTACACAACGCCTCAACTCACGTGTTGGAGTAGGAGCCGTCGCAGCCGACGGCGGCGATGTCGAACTTGTAGTTGCGGCGCTTCTCGCAGTTGAGCGGGTAGCGCACGCGCAGGCGCGCCTCGTTCTCGTCGATCACCATGATCTGTGGGGAAACGGCAACGTCAATATCACAAAGATACAATGCGCTTAACTAACATCAACATCATCCTGGCGCTTCTCCCGGTTGCATCCTCGGCCATTGCCACGGAGACCAGGGTACGCTTTGAATATGATCCAGAATTGACTGGACTGGTTATTACAATGGGGCTACTGACGCCTATAACCCTTACAGGGGAAACTAGTCCATTTGGATCATAGTCGGGACCAACGGTTTAACGTGCTATCTGAAGCAAGGAAACATCAATCTTCTCGGACAATCAGGTGATACAAGCCTGCAATGTCTAACCAAAATGGGAAAACTAACACAAAGTGAGAGTGTTCCCCGCGGAGTTCGAACCCACGACCTCACTTCACTACGGATGCAGTTTTAGATTAATGATGATGAACATTCAAACACAAAGAATTAACAAATAAATGTTTATCATGGGTGGAGTTCAAAGCCACATTTTACATTCTCCCAATGGCGCACAAGGCACAATAAAGAGAAAAGACACATTTCAATGTTGGCTTAGTCGCGTCGAATTTTGGGCTCGGGATATCTGATCAATCAGCAAAACAAAATATGTACATATAATCTTGTATCAAAAGAAATTAATGAAACTAAACGGTCAGGATAAATAGAGATAGATGGTTCTTGTCTGTTCCCCCTACAGAACAAATACCTACACTAAAAGAAGTAAATTGATGAAAAAGGATAACAAAAATCATCAATACATAAAAGGAACTAGTAAGTATAGAACAAAATTAAAAAACTACTAAGCCTCTAAACCGCAGCTCGACAACAATACCAGACGCTACAAATCCTCTGAATTTACAAATAGAACTAAATCGGAATCTCCGTCTCGATCGATCTTCAACAATAGCTCAATAAGAAACCGAGAGATGTACGGCAGTGCAAGTTTGCAATACAAGGTGCACCGGGGCAGGGCGGATGCGGGAAATTGTCCCGGTAAAAATAAACCGGGAGCAATTTAGACAACAACGCTAGGGGTCCGCGAACTACAGGGCTGGTCGGTTTGTATCAAGAAAAAAAATACGGGTCGAATTGAAAACACTCCTTCTTTTGAAGTAGGTTAAAAATCTGAGACGGCGAGCAAGAATCTCGCGAGAGCCATTTTATGTTGGAATAGAAGAGGCCAAGGTTAATTGAAAATTTTGATGTCTGAAATTGAGGTTCTGGAACTTAGTGTGAAAGGGTCCGTATTCTTCACTAGTAGATGTGCTAGACTTATGTTTGTACTTGCGGCTTTAACAAGCGGATGTCTCTCATTTAATTGGATTGAACTCGATAAATTTATAAAATAAACTTTACTGAAAGCCTTACACAGAGAATCGCAGCACAAAAACACAATTTTATTTACGCCTGACATAGTGGACCAATATCCAATGTTAAACGAATTATCCAGCAGTGAACGATTTATAAAACTTCTTCCTCCTAGCGTTTATTCCGTACCTGTGCGGGGTCCGCTTTGACCATGATCCAGGTTTTGGCAAGTCTGGTTATTACAGTGAAGCAACTGAAATCAGACCTTCGTAACCCTTCGAGGGGGACCAGACACATTGGATCATGGTTACACATTCAGACCTAACTGAACTAAAATCAGAAACTATTTATAAAAAATTCAGCGAAACATACAGGCACTTGCACCTCTGTATCAATATTTCTTACAAGCAACAACAGTCGCAGCAGCCCTAACGGGGCGGTTATTCTTACAGGCGATCGATGTCATTCGCAGATGTGCACATTTGCACGCTTGCACCGTAGTGCACTGCTACGCCAGATGCAGGGGCGGCGGTGATTTATCGACGAGACAGCGTCTAGTAAAGATAGAAAGACACTAGGCCGAAAAAACGAAGTGTAAAGCGCGTGCCATGTTTAGTTGATATTGTTTACAAATTTTATTACTGTTGTTTCTGTTGGGAAAATACCTTACAACTGTATACTAAGTGTAAATGTAAAAGCAAAGTGTATGTATCTATCTTCATTGTTAAGCCAAAATAACCAATGCTGCACCAGCAAAATATTCTGTTCTTTTTATATTTTCTCATTTTAGTGAACTGTAAGTTCTTATGGGATATATTTATATCTTTACATCTAAAAACACGACCAAAGTTCGGCGGGACTACGCCTGCAATGTATTTTTCATGATGCATGACACACCATGCCGAAATTGCGACGCGTTTATTGCATAGAAGGTTTTGAGCCTGGTGTGTTTCTAGACTTAGGCTTTCACTATACGACGTTGTTACAATAGTCTCTAGACCGTAAAGGTAACTTTACTATTTCGAAGGTGCAATAAAAGGAAGACCGACCATGTTTCATATCTTGAAGGCAATTTACTGTCATAGTAGTATTAAATGTCAAAGTATGTTCAAAGTTTAGATATTTTAACTTTTTTTTAACAATTAAGTTCGTCCTTAATCATAATACATAGACGTAGCCAGGCAAAACGAAGTAAGAAAACAAACAAATTTAATCATAGTCGACATTTTGGTTTTAAAGGTTTTATGACTAAAGATATTTAATGACATGAAATTTCGATTGCTTCACATTAATTTGTTGACTTTATCGCCTGCTAAGTTTACTTAACAGTTTGACAGACGTTTACATTGTTTCGCAACTCATTGACGTGGGCTGACTGGTCCAGAGAAATGTCATGACCCCAGGAAACCAACGTTAAGTAATACTTTGATTGAAACTTTGTTTATACAAGAGGGAAGAGGGGTAGAGCTTAGTGAAATGAGTCTGGGTAATTACGTTTTAATGACGGAAGACCACAACTTCATTGTGGCACTTGATAAGTGTTGTGCTATGTTTCTGCTGAGGTCTTCAGAGCTTAGGAGGATATGGGTTTTAAAAGCAGGCAATGCATTTGCGACTCTTGTGGATTTGTTGATGTCCATGGTCCACGACCATGTCCATCAGATGCTTCTTGGCGTCTGTCTTACATACAAAGGCTTACAATAGGCTGCATTGTGCCTCATAAGTACTTTATCTACTTCAATAATGAATAATTTTATGCGAGTATATCGGTATAATTGCGTAAATAACACATGAGTTGACCATTTCATACAACTTTCATAGTTTACTAAATATCTTATCCCTCTCCATTGAACAAGCAATGATTCCGGATGAATGGTTCACTGGTGGAATATTAAAAAGATCTCGTAGGAACTAAGTTCTCGATAAACTAGCAACTTATAACTAGCTTCTTTACAGCGAATCTTCTGACAAAGTTGCGACTTTTGCTACAAACTCTTTTTAGGGCTGTCCAGTGTCCAATCTATACTTATTTCTTACACTAGAAAAATTTTTGATTTTATTACTTGCATCAGCAAGTATGTGAATGAAGTGATCAATCTTTTGGTCACCCATCCGATGTCTGGCCTCTGCGAAAGTTGCATTAATTTGCAATCGCAGGATCTCTTTTTGTGATCTACAGACGGTACTAAAGTTGTTAGTACTCGTATAAAACATAAACCACTTGTTTCATTCCCTCAAATCGCGTTACACCAACATAAACCTAACATCATATTCATAGTGACCTCCATCACAACACTTATGACGCATCTCCGCCCATGTCCGAACTAACCGGTTCCTTACTCGGCCGCAATCCCCGCACAATGGCCTCACCAACAAAGGAACCGTCAAAAACACAATACACCAACTAAAAACACAACAAGAGACATTCATCACAAAAACACAACAGTTTTGACGAGTGTAAATAAACGACCAACTTCACACACGAGATATATTAACCTTCATTTTCGCTTTAAACAGTTAAATGTCCGGACCGCGTGTTGAAAACTTATATCATCAAACAAATGTGGCTTTATGCTAGAGTTAGAGTTGATTCTCGAGTCGATTATAATCGACTAGTATCTGCCCGCGACTTCGTCCGTGTGGATTTCAGATCCCCTTTTCGCAATTAAAAGTGGCCTATGTTCTTTCTCAGGATTGTCTGTGCCAAATTTCATCAAAATCGGTTCAGAAGTTTAAGCAGGAAAGTGTGACAGACATACAGACAGACCGAGATACTTTCGCATCAATATTAATCAATAGTTGTCTACAAATAGATAGCACGTCTTTCCTCTCCTAAAAGATTTGATTTATACAACTCATATTCAGCCCCACAAATGCAGTGAAATTGCACAAGATTACTGATTAGCACAAACTAAAACTCAACATAGAAACAAATTGAAACACGACTTAGAGTTCGCGGAAATTAACTAATTAAGCTAATGAGATACGTGATTTTCGTTCAAACATGCTGCTTCAACTTTCAACATTGTAGGTGGATTTTCTAAAACACCAGTACAATTAGGATGTTAGAATAACGTTATATTAGTGCGCGTTCTATAAATCATATCATACTATCATACTTCATTCTAATATTATAAATGTGAAAGTTTCTTTGTTTGGATGTTTTACCGTCAATCACGCTGAAACTACAAAACGGATTTTGAAGAAATTTTATATATAGGCAGGATATGGGCTGACTTAGGTGGTAGGATACTTTAGGAGTTAAGGAACCGCGGTGAATGCTGAGGGCACTTAGCCTATAGCCCACCCGCCAGCGTCCTAAACTCTCAAGTGCCCCGGAGGAACACTGTCAGGTTTTTAGCAGGTAGTTGGGTCTCCTTCTGAGGCCTGGAGTCCTGCATAACATGCGTCAAGGCATTTTCCAGACAATAAAAAAAAAAAGGTGGTAGGATACTTTTTATCCCGATTAGATGCACCCATGGGGTAAAACAGGAATCTTGATAAGGCGGGCATAGCCGCGGATAAAAACTAATGCTACATAGTTATTCTTATGATTAAACAGTAACCCTAAACCTTGTGATTCCCTAAGATAGACAGTGAAAAATATGAGGTAGAGTAGCAGACGTCGCGTAATTATACTACGCTCTTTTATACTAATATTCTAAAGTCCAAACGTTTCCTCACAATTCTACCATATCCCATTATACAACACACTACGGCAACACATCCACTCAGATTCAAGGCTCACCCCATACTTCACCCCAGGACGTATCTCCTGTCCTTTATTTCAAACTGCCCACAGCCGCACATTCGGCCCCCTCATAAACCAGCCCAGCTATCACGCGGCAAGTGCAGTCGCAACACAGCTAATTCCTCGGGCGCAGTATATCAGAGTGCATGTGCAAGTGCATTCCCAAACGTCACGTAATACGAGCGCAGTAAATCCTGATGACCATCGCCGGTAATATCTGAGGTCGGGACGTGCCGGTAGGTGGCGGAATTGCGGCTATTTACATTTCTTTTTAGTATTATAGCAACTCTGTTTCAATATAAGCACAATATTCTAAGCGGAAAACAAAGAGAGGCTCTATAAAATGGCAGGATACTTAGCACCGCGCCGGCGCCGATGATATTAACTACGCAGAAAGTTTCTAAAGCAGTACAAAATGCAACAAGTATGCATTGTGATCCCATTTTGTTTTTATCAGGGAAATGCATTAACCCGCCATAACTGCAGGCTAGCTAGACCTACAGCCATGGGTTGGACTCAGGATTCGTCCAACTACACTACAGTGAAAAAGAAACAGTTCGGCTCTTTAGAGAAACTATTAACAAAGAGTCAGAAAACAAACTCATTAGTTCACCCTACAAAATACAAAATTCAACAACACTTGAAATAATAAGAAAGTGTAATTAACCGCAAACCACGCTGCCGCACCACCGCAGCTTTACACCAGCAACACGCCAATGCAACCTGTTACTTAACGCAATATCCGTAAAGTTTATTTTGCTATAACCCAGCCCGGCTGAAAATGACGGTACCAAACTAGCGTTGATTTATAGTTAGCCAAAGTGAACGTTTTCGAGGATAACTAGCACGTATACTCGTACTGGCAGAATTACATAACTTAGCGCTTGGTAAATTGCGTTCAACTGTATTAACATCGTTTCAACTTGTTTTTGGGGTTTTGCTTTCTCTAGAGAGAGAAACGCTACATTATTACTGGAAATTAGCTTCAGAAATCAGCAAAAGTAGATACTGCTGCGGGCATTTCATTAATGACTAAAGTTAAATAACTTTTTGGACGCTAACTCCCCAGACAGATGACTAATTATTACACCAATTTTTAACCTGGCTTTTGCAAAAGCGTAATAAGTAGTCGGTCTTGAGTCCTATCACCAAAGAAGTAAATTATTTGTCTTTTGCTATACGTGGACAACGTATCTTCTTTAAAAAACTTAAAGAAGGCACAGGTCGGCCATTTCGTTAACCTCATCGTTAATACAGCATCCCACATTTGGGCCTTAAAACGGGTGACCGTCAACGTTATATCTCGCTCTAAGAAGCGACTCTCGCTCTTATTTTAGTGCAAACTTAAAAGTATGCCGAGGTAAAAACCAACGATTTCAATCTATGCAGTCAGTTATATCAGAATATTTGGGCTTGCCAAACACACAGTTATTTACATTTCTAGCTGCAGTTTCGTCTGAAAATTATTTGTCATATCATGCACCCTCCTGGGGTATACTTGCACATATAAATCTAGCGTAGTTCATGTGCATCGATGCAAACCCTGTAGCTGATATTGATTCTGCCGGTCGCCGGGCGATTTTAGAAGCAATCCTGGGGAGGGAACGCCCCCATCAAATATGGATTCATATCATTCATGTATATTATATGGAACATACGCCGGACCAACGCTCGTCGAGTTCGGAATTTGTGTAAACTTTTCAGTCATTAGACATTCTTTGTGAATGTATACGGACGTGAAATAAAACTGAAAACGTGGATAAATTGATTAAATATTACGTAGGAACGGATATTGAAATCATGAATGGGTCTCAGACGAGCAAAAGATTTATAGTGCTTCCATCAGGCTATCGCGATCTAATGTTGGACAAAGGGCCTCTCCATACGCTTTCCAATTACACGGTCCTTGACCACTCGCATCTACGCCTACATTTTACAGAAAATGTATTGATTAATTGTTAAAAGAAGAATGGTATCGTGAAGACTAGCTAATTGGTCTAGTAAGCAAAAACTTCGTCTCTTGCAACCATATAATGAATGGTTTATCAATAATATGGACCATGCCACAAGTGTATTCTGTCTAGATCGGGACGTAGCACTAGGAGGAAGAAAAAGATCTGTATGAACCAATCACTAAACGGCTATTCAATTCACTAAGCGACACTCGTTCTATACGCTCACGGCTGAAATCATGGTGGTGTCACCCCTAGCATCGTTCAATGTTTTAGTACCGTGCATTGCAGCGTTGAATTTTTTCTTACAAAATACCAAAATTACTGTCACCGATAACACAGCCGCTGCAACCAAGGCTTTTATGACATTTGAGCTTAGTGAATCGCACCTCTGGACTAAATGCGACGCACCAACGAAACACGGACCATACCTGTACTGCTTAACAATAATGTAGTACCTACAGGTATGGTTCGTGCGAAAGTTTGACCTGATAACATTCTAATTCAAACCCACCTCGAACGGAGCCTCCCCATGGTGCTTGTTGTTGAGTATGAGGAAGGAGCAGAGCGGTCCCCGCGCGCGGATTGCCGGCGTCACCTCCACCAGAGTCTCGTTCTCGCGGATCAGCCCGTGGTAGCCCTCCTCCGGCTCCGCCAGCTCCAAGTACGGCACGTCTGTGGACAAGAATGAGCATCGTCAAGATTTGTTGGGAAATATGTTCCTGTTGTAGTTCATTGCTGGACGTAGGCCACCCACAGGCGAGGGGTTGTGCTCTTAGTCATTATTGTCAGCCTGTTGCATTCCACAACAGGATATAGGCCTCCACCAGATGAGGCCCATAGTCACCACTTACACTCATGGACAAAGGCTTCCTCGGGTGCGAAAGAAACCACAGGAGTTTAGTGGGATAGACATGGCAATACCCCTGGGCCCGTAGCCAAGATGCCACATTGTCGAATTCGCCATACGTTTTCGCCGCGACTTATATTGCCCTCCCGCACACGTACTATTGATATGAGCGGGATGAAGATATAAGTCGCTACGAAAGCGTCTGGCGAATTCGTTAAAGTGGCATCTCGGCTAGTCTACCTGGTATGCTTCTTAGTCCCTGAATACGACATGAGAAGACATTATTGTGTGCAATTATATAGATCGCCTTTACACACATTTCGGTAGACATTTGTGATTTTTACAGAAACTTCAACTTCATAAAACAAAAAATTAAACTGCGTTTTAACGGATAGCATCGCGGTATAATTAAAACGTCGGGTGTTCCTGCAAACATGTAGTTTCAAAATTTACACATTTCTATGCGTTTAAAAGAAGTTTTATTTCATGAGTAACAGTCGCGTAAACTTAAGAAAACATTTCATAAAACAATAAAATATTTCGATGACCAAGATTAAAAACTAACAACAGCATCCCACACGATTCTCTCACACTATAAACGAAATCCGTGCGGGTACCAAAACGCCGGGAGTCGTAAAAACGCCTCGGCCCTTTCATTTGTATTCAAAGTCGACGCGCAAAAACGCAAGATCATTCTCTATTCATTGTGAACTTTACTGCGGCAATAAACGTGCGAGTTGTTCCGCGGCGCGCATTAAACTGACCGCCAGCGACAGTGCTGCCAAATTCAGTGATGTAAAAACTTCGATAACTGAATTAGTTCAAGCTAATGCTTGTCTAATAAAATAATTAGAGAAACTATATGCATTAAGAATTGTAACGAAGCATACGGTTAGTTATGGTTATAAATTTTTGAGTAGGTTTTTTATTTTCTTTACCAAAAAAATATAGTTGAAATACGCTCAATCCTTGAGTTTTAAAGAAAACTTAAATCAGATGTATTAATATTTCAAAGAAACATTTGAACATATTTCACTAAAGTCATAAACTCAAGTGCATGGAAAGAAAAATCTGTGAAATATGACAAAATACTAGCGACACAGGCCCGAAGAAGACCTCAGCTTCACCGTAGAGAGAGCCGCTCCCGGCGAGATTTTACCCGGACGAGATCGGGATCCGGCTTTGCGCGAGCTTGTTGGGAACTACGTGTGCTGACGCTATTTGTTATATTATAACAGTCCAGGGGATGAAAGACACGGATAGTCAACGATTGAGTAAGCAGATGCAATCATGGACCCCCCTATATCATGCTTCTATGATATCTAGCTAATTCAAGACCCCGAAACTATTGATTGATAGTTGAGTCATTTTAGAAATATGTATGGTGTCGTGTACCTTTTTCCTGATTAGTTTTCTTATAATGCATTAAGAGAAAATGAGTGATTGCAACTCTTATAAGTTGCTAAGAAGCTTAGTATATTTAAGATCCTTGTTTTCGCAATAAAAGGTTTTGTTCTTTCACAGTTGAATCGGTTGAGAGGTATAAGCGGAAATTGCTACTAATTTCTCAAATATCTTGCCACCCAGTCCCCAGGCCTAGTAGAAGTCGGTTTCCGAACACCGAGGGTGTCGGTTCTCCGTTATTACGCGAGCCATTCCTAGAAACGTGTGTTCCACATAACGACCACAGGCATGGAAATACAATGAAAATTTATATTTTTATTATTTTCTGGAAAGACGTTTTTTTTACTAGCTTTCCGCCCGTGGCTTCGCCCGCGTGGAGTTGGGTTATATTACAAACAATATTTTTGTTTTACCGCGGGAAAATCATTTTTCCGAGATAAAAAGTACCCTATTATTTAATCCGGACCTCTAACTTGAATGCAGAAAAATTTCTAAGCAATCGGTTCAGTGAAAGCGGAACAAACAAACAAGTCACTTTCCAAATAATAATATTAGTAAGGATTCCATCCGGAGAGACGTTTTATTTTTTTTTGATTGTATCCTATTTGAATCGCAGTTTTATTAACTCTAGTCATTTCGCACTTCACTCGTCACTATACAGGTCACGCTAAAATGATTTCCAAATGAAAACGTTTAGCCCAATGAATTTATTTATTTCATGAAATTGTATTTGAGTTTGAATATAGTGAAAAATCTGTACAACTTTGATTTGTTATGATTAAATTACTGTAGATAACATAATTTGGTTGGGAATTTAAATGCTGAAAAAATGTGTACATACGAGGATACTGAAACACTGAACAGGCAGTGAAATGACATAGCTGTAGTGTGTGTCACTTCACCCGTACTATCTACATTAGTGTGAGTTAGTACTTAAGCCAAGTATGTAATCAATATTATATTAATTATTATCTATACTTCTTTGCACCCCATCCAAAGAAATAAATTAAAATGCCCTCTTATCTACGATAAGACCCAAATAAATAAAAAAAATGCCAAAGGCACAAACATTTTCACACATCTTTTTCACTTGCCACAAAACGCTTTCATTATTATAAAATTGCTTAAGTTCCTTCACGGCGGGATACCTAACCCTTCTCCTTGAATCTCGCGGAGGCTTCGCAGAACTCATTACAGCCTTAATGAGTCTCATGCAACTCGCTCTTTGAGATGCGAACACGGCAAGCGTGAGTCCTGCATGCGACGAACGGGTTCGCGCACTGAGGGTTCCGTACGCATTCGATTTATGATGTAAATAGACCCGACGAGTCTATAAGGATTCCGGTTTTTGCCATTTGGCTACAGAACTCTAAAAACGTAAACACATGAAGCTAAACACTGCCCACAAATTACGTACGAGGAGCTAATAAGGTCAGCTGTCAACCAGAGTGTTGCCACAGAGAAAAAAAAAACACAAATCATTATTCTTCATGGTACCAGGACCCAGTGAATTTTAAGTAAACCTGTAAATGTCAACACGTCAAATACGAGTATACTCAACTCATCTGGTTTCAAATTGGCAATCTTAGAAAAAGAAAACTTTTTACATGATGTAATTCCGTTAAGACAAATGTCACGTCCATTATTCCATAAGTTTCTATATCTTCATGAGGATTCCTAAAATACACTCAGAAATACTAATCACAGAGAAATATAACGGTATACCCATTTTAGTCTCCTGCCTAAACAACCTTTAGACCTTACTCTGGAAGGATTAAGGGCTATTTTTCAATGTTTTTTTTGACCGTCCTCGGAATCTGAGGATAGGCGAGCTATTTCATTAAAACCGCGGGTACGCCGGCTGTCCCACAGTTAGGGGTGACGAATTTTAATATTTATAAAATAACAAGATTTTTAATTATTTCTGAGATTTATCACAGGCTTCGTTGCTTTAGCAAAGCGTAAAAATAATATAAATGAAAATGAGCGTCTAAGCAACTATGTAACTAAAACTTAAGAACTGAAGGTCTTAATTGGAAAAGTTAGCGGGATCGGCTAACTTTTTTCCAATATTCGTCGAAGGCCAACAAAGGTTTTTGTGTGAGATGAGAAAAGAGAAAGTTTTAGGGACTAACAGAACCTTACTTTGCAAATCCGCAACAGACCCATCGCTGGCTATTACCGTCTATTACTTTATTTATTTTCAGGAGGACTAATGTGACGATGTTTCTTAACCAGAGTAATAAGCTAAATACACGAATACCGTTGGGGTATAGTATTTTCCCCGTGGAGGAAGCAGCCAGCAAGACTCAAAAAGCCAAAAAACTAATGTCTCGCCTAAAAGATTTTCATGCACGTGAGTTGTATTTTTGAACTGAGATTAACATTGACATCTATACTGCTACATATAATATATTAGGTGTAACAAAATATACTGCAAATATTTTAAGGGCGAATCGTTTAATGGAAATGTAATAAATTTGTCTAGTAAATTTTTTTGTTAATACGCTAGCTTCCGATAAAATCAACAAAAAAAATTGAGTGAATAATTGGGAAAAATACAAATTTTGTCATATGCAAGACAACTGGTCGTGTCTTATCAGTGTAATACAATTACTACACTTGTCCTGCCCCAAAAGCAAAGTGGTGGAGAGGGGGCGAAGCTTACAGGACGAAAAGAGCAAATTGGCAAATGCAAAATGCAAAATTTGGCAGGCATTAATTTTGAATTTATAATATCTGATACTGATTACATTGCCACTAAAGTATTCGCCTTTAAAATATTTGCAGTATATTTTGTTACACCCTATATAAAGCTCGTACTAATAAAATAAAGCTAAAGAGATTTTCTTTTACACGTATTCCTTCATGAGTAGTTGATAAATAAAACTAAAGTTCCGTCAACCCTACGGCGGAGCCGCGCTAATGTCCCATTTATACCAACGGCCTGTTCTGCAAATTATTAATTTCACCAGCGCGATTAGATCCCATAGGCCATTCGTTAGGCCTGCTTAATGGCCTACAGCCTATAACGCGCTTACGTGTGCACGCGGCCGATAATACGCGTTTAATATGCACACGATGTAGTTTTAGAACAACATGCATAATTAAGTGGTAATTATTTTCCTCCTTTGGGTACCTAATGGTAAATAAAAAATTGGCCAAGTGCGAGTCGGACTCCCGCACTGAGGGTTCCGTACAAATTCTATTTTTGACATATTAAAAAAACTACAGAATAGATTTCGTTCGAACCAATTTTCGTTGGTAGTTTTTATGGTAATGTACATTATATATTTATTTCAGATTTATCATCCTCTTACTTTAGAAGTTAGAGGGGGGGGGGACACACTTTTTTCCACTTTGGAAGAGTCTGTCACGCAAAGTATTCACTTAAGAAAAAATTGAGCTTAGAAACCTCAATATAATTTTTAAAGACCTATCCATAGATACCCCACACGTATATGTTCGATGAAAAAAATTATTTTCAGTTTCAGTTCTAACTATGGGGACCCCCCATTTTTTTATTTTTTTTCCATTTTTGTGTGAAAACCTTGTTGCGGTTCATAGAATACATCTACTCACCAAGTTTCAATAGTATAGTACTTATAGTTTCGGAAACAAGTGGCTGTGACAGACTGGCGGACAGACAGACAGACAGACAGACAGACATGACGAATCTATAAGGGTTCCGTTTTTTTGCCATTTTGGCTACGGAACCCTAAAAAGTAAGGTATCAGCCTATTATTGTCCCACTGCTGGGCAAAGGTCTCCATCTATTGGAATCATGTTTTCGTTACAAAGATGGTTTTTGGCTTAATCACCACGCTTGCCAAATGCGGGTTAGCGATCACAAACCCGGGCTGTGTTCAGAAAAATCAACACAAATTTTGCCCGACCATCACGGGAATCCAACCCAGGACCTCGAGATCACGGCCCGGTACTTAAACCACAAGACCATCGAGGCGTTGGGTAATGGTGTAAAATTAAAATAAAAAAATCATCGCTGGACACAAGTATCCATGTTTGAAAAAGTTTTTAGACAACTTTTTATTACTTACTGCTTGGCGTTTCAGTGCTCGGTGCGGTTTGACGTTTCGGTGCAAAGAGATGTTTGCTTGTGACCACGGTTGTTATGCTGCAGCCGTGATCATGCTCATCGCTTGTCGCTCCCGAACCGTCAACGTAAGGACGCAAGTACTCAACCATTAATATCGCGTTTAGTCTATACGTTGTCTAATTTTATTGCAACGCGAAAGATTGAATTTACATCATATAGGAATTTGTTTCTAAACATGTCAAGGAAAGACTCATTACAAGGCAATTAATATTTAAACACAGCAAATGAAATACCGCCTTGATAAGGAAAAACCTAGGAACACCAGGTTTAAAACATAAAATGAATCAACCACGATTCCCACTGAGGCGCTTTTAAAACTAGTTAGCAAACTATTATTTACCCACCTGCACCCAGAAGCTATAAATTGTTTGTATTTTGTTGTACTTTTCGGGAAGTTGCGTTAACTCCCGACTTCCGTCTCAAACGATAACTGCCAAAGTTCGACAGTTAACAAAGTAGCTTTAAAACTGCACGCGGGCGGAGCCGGGGTCGTGCGCTAGTTTAAAAAGTAGGACGATGGAAAGGTTTCCTTACTTTGTTGGTGTATTTTTGTGTTGTTGTTTTAAAGAATTTTATTTGACTGATACAACGATTTAATCAGGCCTAACTGAAAGCTGATGTTCTCTATAGTTTTAAAAGCCTTTCTTTTGTTTTACAATTTGTGTCCTGGACATAACTAGTTGTAAACCAATAATTGTGGTCTGCATATAGTTTCTTATTGCTCGTCCGCCCAAAAAGACGAAATTCAAGACTTATACAATTTCTGTAATATAAATAATTGCATGCATTATTTTCATAGTTTTAATAATCATACTAGCATCTCACACCCTTAACCGCATCTCCGCATTCGATCATATGAAATTCACAATATTTCAATTTTTAAATCCATACCAAGTGTCATCTTACTGCCAAGCATTTTGCCCTTAAAATACGACAGACAGACAGACGTGCCTTTCGGATACAACATGACGTATAATATTATACGGACGAACGTAAAATCTGACTGAACCCTTAATCCAACGCCATACGAGATGATTCGCAGTACGATGCCCGTATAATTGTTCATTTGTCAGAGACGCGGGCCAGACCGAATATATTAATCTGCGAATGCATTTAATTAAATTAGTTTTAGGACTTTAATAATTTTCACTAGACATACGTGCTAATTATTTCATTTATTATTAGAGAGATTTGCAGATAAATTAAATATATTTCCAAAAGCTCTCTGCTTTTGTAAATGAAATTGTACATTAAATTTAATTACTTCAAGCCTAATTAAGATTCAATAAATTAATTCGCATATGATTGCAATTTGAATTGAATGAAAATATTTATTATTACGACTCACAAATAAAATTACCAAACAGTAATTCAACAATAATATTATTTAACGGGACTAAACGCGATATCAATTAAATAATATTAATGTTATAAAATCTTATAGTAATACAAAAATCCAATAAAGATCTTTAATGCTTGAAATAAACCATTAAACAGTGTACCATACAAAACGTTTCTTCAAATCAAACATAATCTATCAAAGGCACCATACATTAAACATTACGTCGCTTCAAAAAGGTCAATTCAAAATCCCTAACCGATGTTCCCGTACCCCCGGGGGATCGTCTTCAGATGTAACTCTAGCCCCGGGGGATTGGCAATCAGTAGTTGAGGGGATCGCGGTTGCAGCGTTGACACGGAATACTAATGCTGCCACGTCGCAGTGGGGATCCCGGTACTAATGTCTCACGTGCATCCGTCTTAGATGTAATTAAGTTTAATGGCAAATGACATACCTAAACAATGTACATGTATAAGCATTTAATGGGAAATGGTCCAGTATGTATACTTCTACATTGTCTTTTTATACGGATAGACGCGCTTTCTATGCGAATCAAGAATCAAAAGTAACAATGTGATTAATCAAGGGCGTTTATAATAACACTCTTCAATTATGTTATTGTTCCTGACACAATATTCAAAATAATATAGACATCAAAGTACTGTTATGTAATAAAGTATTCTTAAATTATTGATTTGCGGAATCAATCATTGCTTTTCTTGCCCATACAAAGTTTTGTTCTGTTGGCAAAAATGTACGCCTACTTAGTTTTAAGATTACGAAAAATTTTGTTTTTCATTTATGGCAATAAAGATGCAATGAACGACGTCGACTTTTAAGTCAAAAGAGTTCTACAACGCTCAATAGAAGAAATCCGTCCTTTACAACCCGACTTCCAAACCGAACCGTATTCTATTCAACATCGAACATCAATCAATATCCCATCTCAAGAATACCTACTCATCCACGCCCGATCGCCTTCGCACCTACCAACAGGTGTCTCCGAGTAACGCTATTCTCGCGCGGCCATTGCCACGTGTAAACACTTCCTAGACAGCCGATCCCGATGGAAACCCCGATGGAAATCGACACGACTGATCGCATCTGAATAGAAGCGGACATCCACGGCATAGATCTAAATCGTTGGATATGTGGCATTTATTTTTTTACATGTCTAACTAACGTTTCAACAAGCTAAACACATATTTAAATAGCTGTGTATGCTGTCTCGCTTTTATTTTCAGAGAGATTGTGGAACTTCCACTCGAATTAGCCGCTCGTCTGGGAAAATATCTCCATCTAACAGAAGACCATAGTGAAGTAGCACTTCATTACTGTTGTGGTATGTTTCTGCTAGTGAGTAAGGTCACCAAGCTCAGTTGGTGAGGGTAAGGGGTTTTTACTCACTCCGACTCACGTAACTGTTTGTTTGTCACAATCTCACATTAAAAAATAAGAAGCGACTGTCGTTTCAAATTTGAGTGCCAATTTCGAAGCGGCTTGAAGTACGGCGAAAGCACATCTAACCATTTAAATCTATGATCCACGGCGCGTGACAACGGATCCATTTCTCGGGACGGTGTAGTTCACAATCTGTACTTAGATTGGCACAAAGCTTATGATGCGCGCTCGACCTCTACTCAATTCATTCAATGGAATGACCTTATTGACAGCTAAAGGGACTGAAGTCGGGGCAAAAAATATTAGATAAAGAAATTAATTAATGAATGGAAATCACTTCCAAATCTTGGAATAGAACGCTGTAATTACTCTCTTGCGCTTTCAACTGAGTCTGTTGGTACTATGCCTGATCACACATCAGTCGCGCCTGTACCACGTACCAATAACTTAGTGGCAAAATGAATGAAAGCGAGCACTAGTAATTACCTTGCACAATTAGGTTCTTTTTAGGGTTCCGTAGCCAAATGGCGAAAAACGGAACCCTTATAGTTTCGTCATGTCTGTCTGTCTGTCTGTCTGTCCTGGCTCGTTCTCCGCCGTTTCTGAACCGATTGCCATGAAAATTGGTGGAGAGATGTATAGTGATAATTCAAGAATTGGTTTTTAAAATTATCGAAAAATAATCATTTTTACCCCCCATCCCATACAGCGAAAAATTAATTCTAAAAAAAAAATAACCCATCGTGTAGGGTATCGTTAAACAGGTATTTTAAAATACAGTAAAACTCGCCTTTAAACCATGTGGATCAAACACCCCAGTCTCGAGATATATTGATACAAAGTTAAAATTAGAGCGTCCCCCCCCCCTTAACTTTTGAAATACTATTACAATAATTCTGAAAAAAATTTCCTGTATACCTCCAAGTAAGTACTTTCAACGAAAACTATAGCGAACTCTGTATCATACATAGTTATTTTTATACAACTCGACCAACTTATGACGTGCAGTTGCCCTTACTAAATGTTGTCTTATCGGTCGGGCCATCTTTTAGCTACGGAACCCCTTCATGGGCGTGTCCGACACGCTCTTGGCCGGTTTTTTAAGTAACTAATTACGAGTTTTTTCGTACAACGAATTTACCAGAAATTTCGGGTACCAGCTTTAAATAATGATGATATAACTAAAACTATATCTGTTTTTAGAGTCTTGAAATTCTCTAATCATTAACTGAATAAACATCCGAGTCTGATTCCCACTCAAACGCGTGACCTCCCGAAACTGTTTGTTGAAAGTACTAACTACCCTGTTATTTCTGGTCATTCATTAAATCAAAAAAGAATGTTAACAGCATTCCAGAAACGATAAGACTCGAACATGAAGTGGGTTATGATGGCCAAACTATTTCTGATATGTTCAATAAGTTTTTCCAATCGGTGTTTGAGAAAGATACGAATGTTCCTCTTATGTTGAATAGTGTCGAAGCGCATCATAATATGTTAATAAATAATGTTGTCATTACGCAAGATCTTACCGAGAAGTACTTATCTAGAACTAACACGTCAAAGGGCAGTGGACCTGATGGCCTACACCCCCTGTTTCTGAAGGAATGTAGCAGGCAGTTAGCACTTCCAGTTTCATTATTGTTTAAAATGTCATTATCATGTGGTATTATGCCTAGCACTTGGAAACGATCTTACATAGTTCCCATTTATAAAAATGGTGATAAACACGATATCCTAAATTATCGTGGCATCTCAAAATTATCTGTGCTGCCAAAAATATTTGAGAAAATCGTATACGATGTCCTTTATCCAGCAATAAGCCCAATACTGACCATACATCAGCACGGTTTCGTTGCTAGACATTCTACAGAAACGAATTTGGGTGAATTCTTGGACGAGGTTTTTGAGTCCATGGAGGCTGGGTTTCAGGTGGATGCCGTGTATACCGATTACTCCAAAGCCTTTGACAAAATATCTCATGCACTTCTAATAAACAAACTTGAAGCGGTCGGTATACATGGTGACCTCCTTCGCTGGCTCACCTCTTACCTTCGTAATAGAACACAAGCAGTTACAGTCAAGGGTTTCACCTCTAGCTATATCCCTATAACCTCTGGTGTGCCTCAGGGTTCCCACTTGGGTCCCTTACTTTTTAATATCTACATCAACGATGTCACTAAATGTTTTCAAAGTTCTAAAATATTACTTTATGCGGACGACACAAAAATATTTACAATAGTTAAGTCTTTAAATGATTGTGAAAAGCTACAGAGTGATCTAAATCGATTAACAGAATACTGTACAAAAAACCAATTATATTTAAATGTAAAAAAATGTTTGTCGATTACATTTTCTAGGAAAAAAAACCCATTAAGATTTAATTATAGCATTTCCGGTAATATATTGAATAAAGTTGATCAGGTTAGGGATTTGGGTGTCCAGCTTGACAGTGGTCTTTATTTTGAACAGCACATAAATAAGATTACAGCTAAGGCATATAAACTGCTTGGGTTTATCTTCAGACAGAGCACAGACTTTAAAAAAGCAAAGACAGTAATTTTGTTATATAATGCGTACGTTCGTTCTCAGTTAGAATATGCTTCAACTGTTTGGAATCCCAAGTATCTTAAATATGTCAACCAGTTGGAAAGTATTCAAAAAAAATTTTTGAAACTTCTGCAATTCAGGTTTAAGAGTTTTAGCGTCAATACAACAGAATCTCTAGCTACTCGGCGAGAGCATAGAGATCAAATTTTTCTATACAAAATTTTAAATAACCATGTCGAGTCATCTTATCTATTGAGCAAAATATCATTAAAATGTTCCAGACCTAGCGCACGTAATAAGAGTACTTTTGCAACACCTATTTGTAAATGTAACTATAGAATGAACAGTTTCATAATTAGAGCATGTAATACATTTAATGAAAAACTTAATGACATAGACATATTTCATGTAAACTTAAAACGCTTTCGTGCTCTCTTGAAGGGTACTTAGGTACAATTTAGTGATTTTGTTTGTATTCACATTTGGTTTTTCTTTAAGATATTTTTTTTTATTCCGCACTGTATGCCTCTGCAACTTGTGCTTTTACTTCTTTTGTATAATTTAGTAGTGGAAATTGAAATGGCTTTTGTAATGTTTAATTGTTATAAGCAGATGTATTATTTGTAAGCTGTATTTTTCCCTAATAAAGAAAAATAAAATACCCCCTCTTTCCACGGTAACGAAGCTGACCTCAAAACTCCACCGACGTAGTTTTAATTAGAGATGGCTGACACAAATGAAGTGTGTCGCCGTATAGGCTAGTTCTGCATGTCATTTGCTCAAATGAGTTATTGCAGGAACAAGCATGAAAGAAATTTTGTTATCATGAACAGAGTGAATAGTCATGAATAGCTCAAGCGCAGATATACTACATACACATTGGGGATTAATGCGATGTAAACCACACGTGAAATAATATTATTCAGCAAATTGATACTTTTTCCTTCTTCCTAGCGTTTATCCCGTTTCTATACGGGGTCCGCTTTGACCATGATCCAGGATTTGGCAAGTCTGGTTATTACAGTGAAGCGACTGCCATCAGACCTTCGTAACCCATAGAGGGGAACCAGACAGATTGGATCATGGTTACACATTCAGATCTAACTGAACTTAATTCAGAAATCACTGAATGTGCAGGTTTCTTCACGGTGTTTTCCCTCACCGCCGAGCTAATGGCACAAATCCACACATAGATTTCGAAAAATCCAGAGGTGTGGGCCCGGATTCGAACCGCGGACCTCACGTATGTGAGGCGCCGTCCGTACCACTAGGCCACCATCGCTCTTCAAATCATCATCATCTTCATCAAATTGATACTTTTTATGAAGTATAAATAAAGGCCGGCAACGCATTTGTGACTCCTCTGGTGTTGCGAATAACCATGGGCGGCGTTGATTGCTTACCATCAGGCAATACGTCTGCTCGTTTGCTGCCCTATAATATATATAAAAAACCGGCCAAGAGCGTGTCGGACACGCCCATGAAAGGGTTCCGTAGCTAAAAGATGGCCCGACCGCTTAAGACACCATTTAGTAAGGGCAACTGCACGTCATAAGTTGGTCGAGTTGTATAAAAATAACTATGTATGATACAGAGTTCGCTATAGTTTTCGTTGAAAGTACTTACTTGGAGGTATACATGACATTTTTTTCAGAATTATTTTAATAGTATTTCAAAAGTTAAGGGGGGGGGGACGCTTTTATTTTAACTTTGTATTAATATATCTCGAGACTGGGGTGTTTGATCCACATGGTTTCAAGGCAAGTTTTATTGTATTTAAAAATACCTTTTTAACGATACCCCACACGATGGGTTTAAGTCGAATTTTTTTTTCCAATTTACTTTTCGATGTATGGGAGGGGGGGGTAAAAAATAATTATTTTTCGATTATTTTAAAAACCAATTCTTGAATTATCACTATGCATCTCTCCACCAATTTTCGTGGCAATCGGTTCAGAAACGGCGGAGAACGAGCCAGGACAGACAGACAGACAGACAGACAGACAGACAGACAGACATGACGAAACTATAAGGGTTCCGTTTTTTGCCATTTGGCTACGGAACCCTAAAAAATAATAATAATAACATGTCAAAACTTTTTTCGTTGCTGTTTTAAATGCTAGCCTATTTCGATTTTTTTTTTTTCGTAATACCGGTTATTTCGATTTCCTTACGGGAAATATTGTCCTTATTCGTCATTGCCACGGACGGATACTGTCAATCTTATGCATGATGCGAGTCTCGTAGATACACTTTGAAAAATCCCCATTTTCGTTTTTTTCACGTGAAAAACCTTTCCTCGTAGATACACTTTCAAGTATAGTTTTGCAAATACATAAATTATATTATCTAACTATAACTGTCAAACTTACGCATAATGCGATCTTTAATGGAAAGTAAGTTACTGCAATTCTCTTGATTTACTCTCCGCCTCTTTAAATAATACTCTTCATTCCTACCATAGCCACTAACCGAAGCACGCGACCCCCATCATTTGAATGACAACAGGCGGCGTGGCAGCCATGAATGCAGATGGGCCTCCAAGGGCCGGGGAATCGGCTTAAATTATTTACGCGAGGCGAGCCTTCGAGCGGAAGAACAATGATTTCTTCCTGCTCTCCTAGTATCGAAGTGTATTAGGAAGTTATATTTGCGGTGGAACTAAGCCTCATTGACTTCCTCCTTGGCGCACAAGTTAGGGACGGGAACCAAGTAGCAGTATTTCTCTCAAACAGTGTTCTATGGTAGTAAAACTCTATTCTTAAAACTCTTTTCTAGTCAAGAATCGGCAGTTTTGTGGTTTCAACACATCCCCTTGAGAAGTCTTCTTCCTAGCGTTTATCCCGTTTCTATGCGGGGTCCGCTTTGACCATGACCCAGTATTGGCGAGTTAAGTTATTACAGAGAGAGAGAGAAGTATGTCATTACAATGTGACCAATGGCATTCTACAAGTTCCATATCTGACCTCTCATGTATCATCGATCGGTTCAAATATCCTACCGAGCCACGGCAGTGCTTTACCCGCCACAGCCGAAAGATAGACGCAGAAACAAAAGCCTCAAGATTTATTCAGATCCATATATTCAAACAATGCCCTCAACCCGCCGCGGTCCAGATAAATCAGTCCATCGGTTAATAAAATACGCAAACCAGTTGGAACATTAACCTCCATTACCGAGATAACTCGCGGCACGTACCGACCGTTCCGCAAATGGCTGGAACAAGTTTTCCCCGGAACGTTCCGCCGCGAGTTGTGATATATGTTCCTTATTATGCGACAACAACAACCAACAACTGGAGCTGGTGCGATAATGTTTAACTTACGACCGGCTAAGAAATTGCTCACAACTTTTTGACGGAACGCCGCGCCTTGTTGTGTCGCGCGTGACTGCTGATATATCCAAGTCTCAATATTTATTAGTTCAAAAACATTATTATGCTAGCCCGAGAGCTGGCAAGCATTTTTGGGTAGGTGCTTGAGGCAAGCTGAAAACTTGTCCTGTACCTCTCCTATTATATCTCAACACGAAACTGCAGACCTGGCTGGTGAGTAGCGGGGCTAAATCAACCCCCAAATTTTTAAAAGTATATTTTTTTTTAATCCAAAAATATACTTGAGGCAATTTGCAATTTTTATATGTTGTAGTTTAATATTTACAGAATATAAAAAAAAATAAGCCAGACGATTCAGCCGGGGCTTTAACATTGCCAGGCCCGTCCAAAAATATTTTGCAAATGAATATAAAAAATGTGTTTGAGGCAACTTGAAATTTTAATAGAGTATTATTTATAACTAAAAAATAAGACTCTCAAAAAGACAGATCATTTCGGTGGGACTTTCTACCTGCCAGGCGATCTAACAAAAGACAATGCCGATTTTGTTAGGGAAGGTGGCGTCTTTTTTTTCGAGCGTCCACCAACCAAACTTGGTAATTTATATTTTTGAGGGCATTACAAACGATTTTTGCTATGGCAGTATAGCTTTAAACTCAGTCCGAACTGAGTAAATCAGGTTTGAACTTTTTTTGGCTTCGTACATTTTTCTATGGGAAATTGAATTTTTTTGTTTCTTGCGTCCATCGACGAAACGTGAAAATATATATTCTTGAGGTCATCACAAACAATATTTGCTATGGCAGTAAAGCTGTAAATTCAGTCCGAACTGAGTGAGACAGCCTAGAACATTTTCACTCTAGGCGTTCGCTCCTGCTTTTTTGTATGGGAAATTGCAACTTTTTTTTCTCGCGTCCATCGACGAAACATGAAAATATATATTCTTGAGGTCATCACAAACGATATTTGCTATGGCAGTATAGCTGTAAACTCAGTCCGAACGGAGTGAGACAGCCTAGATCGTTTTCACTCTAGGCGTTCGCTCCTGCGTTTTTGTATGGGAAATTCCTACTTTTTATTCCAACAGTTGAAATTTATTGCGATTACGACTTGTAATGTACATTTAAATAGTTCTGGCCAGTCTCACTCAGTTCGGACTGAGTGTACAGCGTCACTGCCATAGCAAATATTGTTTGTGATGACCTCAAGAATATATATTTTCACGTTTCGTCGATGGACGCAAGAAACAAAAAAAACAATTTCCCATAGAAAAATGTATGAAGCCAAAAAAAGTTCAAACCTGATTTACTCAGTTCGGACTGAGTTTACAGCTTTACTGCCATAGCAAAAATCGTTTGTAATGCCCTCAAGAATATAGATTACCAAGTTAGGTTGGTGGACGCTCGAAAAAAAAAGACGCCACCTTCCCTAACAAAATCGGTATTGTCTTTTGTTAGATCGCCTGGCAGGTAGAAAGTCCCACCGAAATGATCTGTCTTTTTGAGAGTCTTATTTTTTAGTTATAAATAATACTCTATTAAAATTTCAAGTTGCCTCAAACACATTTTTTATATTCATTTGCAAAATATTTTTGGACGGGCCTGGCAATGTTAAAGCCCCGGCTGAATCGTCTGGCTTATTTTTTTTTATATTCTGTAAATATTAAACTACAACATATAAAAATTGCAAAATGCCTCAAGTATATTTTTGGATTAAAAAAAAATATACTTTTAAAAATTTGGGGGTTGATTTAGCCCCGCTACTCACCAGCCAGGTCTGCAGTTTCGTGTTGGGATATAAAAGGAGAGGTACAGGACAAGTTTTCAGCTTGCCTCAAGCACCTACCCAAAAATGCTTGCCAGCTCTCCAGCTATGCGTAATGGTGATGTTCACTAGTGGAAAGAAGGGGTAAGAAAAAGTTGTGCATATCTCTGACTCGTGACTATAACATTTTTATTAAAATGATGGAAAGAGACTGGAAACTAATATTCTCTTTTTCCTTTAGTAATTTAATTAAAAGTCATCCAGAATCCAAATAATTTCACCTGTCTCCATAATTCTCTTTGTCCCCTAACTACTTTTTCATAGGTGTCTCTTAAACAGCAATGAAATAAATCAAGATAAAACTTTCACGAAACACAGAGCAATTTCGGGGAGGTCCATTGTGCTCACGACTTCATAGGACATAAACGGGCTGTTAATTTTCTTTTTAGGGTTGAGAACCTCAATAAAACCCGAGCGCATCAGTTAGTTTATATCTTACTATACATCTTTCAGGGTAACTGTCCGCAGGGAAAGAGCAAAACGTTAAAAAATAAATTACTGTAAATGTTTCTCGTCGGAACAACAATCTCAGTCTTGCACAAATACCACTTTCCTATAGTGTGAAAAATATGTGTATTTATTTATTTTTAAACAACCAGTTGGATTTTTAATAACACTGTTTTATTTGCGTATATTAGTTAAGTAAGTACTGTGTCCAAGACATGTGTATAAAAAAAACCTTTTTTTTTTTTATTTAAGATAGGCTTGCATTTGACCTCGATCATACCTGATGGAAAGTGTAGATGAGGCCTAAGATGGAGCACGCTTGCCTAGTAGATACCTGTTCACTCTAGTCTTGAAGACATCCAAATTATAACGTTCGGGAAACACAGAACACGGCAGAGAGTTCAGCTCCTTAGCAGTTCGCATTATGAAAGATGAAGCAAAACGCTTCGTGCGAGAAGGAGGAATATTAACAATGTAAGGGTGAAAGCCCTCACCGCGTCTAGTTGTCCGAAGGCGGAAGGGAGCTGGAGGAATAAGGTCATGTAAGACCGACGCACACTCACCAAAATGCAGCCGATAAAACACTGACAAAGACGCCACACGTCTACGATGGACAAGGCTTTGCAAAGCAGTCTCGGTCTGTGAGTCATCACCAATGAGTCTCTTAGCACGGCGCTCCAACGAGTCAAGTGCATCTAACTGATAGCGGGCTGAGCCATCCCAGAGGTGACAACAATACTCCATACACGAGCGAATCTGGGCCCGATAGAGGCACAGAAGCTGCTCGGAAGTGAAGTATCGTCTCACCTTATTTAGGATACCCAGCTTTTTGGCAGTAGTCTTAGCAATCGACTCGATGTATTGGCCAAAATTTAATTTCGGTGAGATGCTCAAACCCAAGAGCTCAAGGCGGTTGGTTATCGGCACGGCTACATTCCGGAAAGTCGGAGTCAGATTTAAAACACTCCGTTTTGCCGAAAAGAGACACGCCTGTGTTTTGGAGGGATTAAATGCAACCAAGTTAGCAATGCCCCAGCGGGACACAGCCTCAAGGGTCCCATTCACTCTCTCAATCATCTCCTCTCTGAGAGATTGCACGAGAGATCCGGACCTTGCATCGGACAAGTACCTCTCCGTGACTGTGCTGTCATCAGCGTACCCAAAGATACCGGGCATATTTAATAAATCGTTGATGTGGAGCAGAAATAGAGTCGCGGAGAGAACGGAGCCCTGAGGGACACCGGCATTAACGCCCAGTAGATCAGATGAGGTGCCGTCAATGACAACTCGAATCGATCTACCCCTCAGGAAATCCGCAATCCAGTTGCAAAGAGTAGGTCCTATTCTGAACGATGGAAGCTTGCCTACCAGACAATCGTGCCAAACCCTATCGAAAGCCTTTGAAATATCTAAAGACACAGCAAGTGCTTCACCGTGTTTTTCAATAGCTTCGCTCCATAAGTGTGTGGCGTACACAAGGAGATCCCCAGCAGACCGACCGCGGCGAAAGCCAAATTGACGATCACTGAGGAGGTCATTGTCTTCAAGGTACGCCAGGAGACGATTGTTTAGTACACGCTCCATAATCTTACAGAGTATGGAGGTGATCGCAATTGGTCTGTAATTGGCGGGGTCAGCACGACTACCCTTTTTTGGTACAGGTTGCACATTGGCAATCTTCCAGCACCCCGGAACTTTACCGGTTCTCATCGATAATCGATACAGGCGCGTCAGTACGGGAGACAACTCAGGCGCACAGTTCCGCAAAACAATAGCTGGTATGCCATCAGGCCCACTCGCTTTATTTGTATTAAGATTGCTGAGCACTTTGAGTACCTCCTTTTGTCGAATGCGAATCTCAGACATTTTTGAAGAGCAAGGAGGTAGCTTTGGTGGAATGTTGCCTAAAAAATACACATACTAGATACATAGTATATTATTTCCCCTATTGGAGTCATAATCGACATTATGTCAGTTTTCAACCAATCCAAAATATCTATATGAGCACTCATGAATAAATTGAATTGTGATTTTAATTAACATAACACAGAACCCTCGCTTCGAGAACACTTCTCGTTCTTGTCCGGGTTTTATTAATAGAAAGTTCAGCAACTCATTTCAATCGTCAATGACCCGCCATTAACTCTGCCGGCATAAAAAGGAATCGTCCCTTTCACAGGGATTTAAATACCAGTGGGTTAAATGTGTTCTAAAATAAGATTTTAGTCGCGATGTCAGCGTATTGTTTCCGTTTTTCGGTATGCTGAAGTTTCGTCGACTTTTAATTAGAGACAATTAATCTTCAATATTTTGTTATACATACAAATAACTATGACATTGCCGTAGTAACCAGTCGACAATCGTAACCACTAATATCACAGTGCGTGCGATTACTTTATTACACGATTACCCTTTACCTCAGAACCTATCACTGTGTTCTTCAAATATACTGTGCGAATCGTATCGGCAGGTGAACTTTCCGCCCTTTGAAGAATACCTTTTCTTTATTTATTTGATCTCAAATACACCGACAAACGCTGCGAAATACTAATAAACTTTGTTTCGGTTGGTATTTTTCTTTTTCTAATAAGAACCCAGGAGGGGAGGATCTTATCGATGAATTTGATAAGCAGGGCGTCGGCAAAGGACTAGGAATTTCATAAATGAAAGTCATATTTTTGTCACGTTGATTGAACCCACTAGATTTTTTGTAGCGTCGGAATAAGCGAGTGTGTTTTTTTCCACGGCACGAGTAAATACGATTCTTGGAAATGATGGAGACATATTTGAAGAAAATCAATATGAAGACTTTTTCAAAGGCAGTCAACAAGAATTGGAAGTTTCAGAATGATCAATACTAGTATCGAAATACCTACATTTCCTATATCCTTTGCTAAGGAAAAAGCACCTCTAAGGTAGTCGAATTTCGTTATCAGTGTGTTTCGTCCATTTCGTCGGGCAAAGGATAAATGAATACGGAAACCACTGTTAGGTGTTCTCTATGCTATCTCTCAGACTCACAATAGAGGTACATATACTGATTGGAAACTATCCTTGGGACATGTTATGAAACAAAACATATTACACTTAAATATTAATTGGTATCTTCGTATAAAAAGACAACACATTTTAGATAAAATGAAATGATGGAAAGATACTAAATACGTATCCTTGGGTCCCATTTAAAAAGGCCATTGAAGTATTCATCGGATTCACTTTGAAACCTTAGCGAATGAAATTCATTCGAGTTTACACAGTATTACTTAGCTCTCAACTAAATCAGTTGAAGAAAACAGCTCACTCCTCAATTTCTATCATAACGATGTAGTTATTCAATAAAACTGCCAGGGTACATGGGAATAGCGTGCTGAAGCAGACAGAGCTTGGAGTCTACGCGCGTAAATCATACTCGTACGAAGACTCGGCAGCATGGCGGCCGGCGCCCGCAAGCTTCACAACACGATAGGGCTGTCTATTCTTCCCAGCGTTTATCCCGTTTCTAAGCGGGGTCCGCGTTGATCATGTTCCAGGATTTGGCAAGTCTGGTTATTACAGTGAAGCGACTGCCATCAGATCTTCGTAACCCATAGAGGGGAACCAGGCTTGGATCATGGTTACACATTCAGATCTAACTGAACTAAAGTCAGAAATCACTGAATGTGCAGGTTATTTCCCTCACCGTCGAGCAAATGGCACATAACCTTCATCTAGGGAGGCCTACGTCCAGCAGTGGATAGAAAAAGACTGGAGAAAAGGGCTACCGATGACAACTAGTCCAAAATTTGTGAATTAAATGTAAGGCAGCGGCAGATATGTATAATAGAAAAAACAATTCATGCCGCCGTGGGTTATAAATAACTGTTTAACGATTGCGCCAAAGCTTCTTTTACTTTAATGAATTAACATGAAATTGCTGCATACGGTAGCTTAGATTGGAAGAAATAAGGTCCAGTGAGTGGAAACATTTTCAAAAGGATGAAACACAACAATAACCTTCAATTAAGCAGCAAATAGAGCAACGAATAATTCCTTTATAGAAAGTTCAAAATGTATTCGAAGAAAACTAAGTGATAAATCATTCCTTCTACGCGGCAGCCCTGACTGTACACGTCGGGGTTACGGTGAAGCGAATTTATAGAGCTGCCAGGTTTGAAACTTATTTGTCTTCCGTTTTAAAGTGCACAGAACCCGATACGTTGCCGAAGTCTCAAGCGTAAGTCGGTGCACTCCGCAAACAGTATATTCACTTAGTTTATACGAACAAATTCTCGAAAATACGCTCAAAATTTTATCAAATACAAACAAGTTACACCTTCCTTTACGAAACCGAATATTTTTGGGAACTTTAATATATCTTTTCCAATACCACGTTGGGCGCCAAATTAGAGGTAAGAGATTAGAGACATGTGTTGTTGTTGTTGGGTGTAGCTTTGAACAAACATATGTACATATGTATTTGTAGATTTAAACGCATTGATGATTATTCGTTTTATTCAAACGAATAATCATCAATGAATTTACACGTATTTAAGTGGAAGTTATTTCGTTTGAGAAAGAAATAATGCGGAAAATTGTCTAAATTTATCGGTTGGTTCTGTTATTAATTCTCATTAATGCTTACATAGATGGGCGAGCATTGTTTCTACAGGACCAGAGCTTGCGGTTTCCAACCCCATGGGTCTTACGTCCTAACGATACCCTGCTCGGTCACCCACGCGGTTCCCGTCCTACACAGGGATGGGTTGTGCCGTATGTGATTTCTTTTTGAATCTCGTTCCAGTTGTCTGTCATGAATATCAAACATGTGCTATATGGGCACCAAAGGGATGTTATTTTTTATATACTTCTATCGTGTATCTTTTTGTTTTTTATCGTATAATTAAAATTAATGCGACAGTATTGAATTTCTATCTAAAACATTGAAGCTTGAAGATAGTATGCACGAATGGACGACAGTAGTCGAAAAGTAATTGCGTTACGAAACTTGTCATTAATTAAAAAGAAAAAATATATACGTATATATATGTGTGTAGTAGTACAATAGGAAGACACGTAACAGAATATTAAAGCTTCCCGTCAACTTTACAGCAGTAGATATGAACTTTATTCCCGTAAATCTCTTATTCCACCAAACGGACCGTCTTCCAACATCAATCTTCCCGTCGGACGCGAGAACGGAAACATTGTTAATCTAATCTAGATCTTTTGTCCGAACTCCTAAAACTAAATAAAGGCGTGGATCGTAAAACGGTTCCTCAGGCCCCGACCTATCAGTAACTGTCCCGCAGATTGCTCCTTTCAGTCCCACTTAAATCCCGGGGCTCTTTTATACGGACAAGTTATCGAAGGATTGGACGTTTAATTCAATACCCGGTTTTTATTTGAAGTCCGACTGCGAGATTAGTTCGGCTCAGTTGTGCTGAAAGATCGCTTGAATATTCTGGTCAATTTTATTATTGTACGTCTGAATAGAAACGTTTGTGATTTCAATGGCAGACATTCTGCCAAAGGTTAAGCTCGCGAAAGCGTTACCTGAAAGGAAACTTATTTTTGTCAAATTACACTAAAGACCTTTTGAGACCCCTTTCAGTAGGGATGGTGATACTTTGAAACTAGCTTTTGTTCGCAACTCCATTCCCGAGTAATTCCCGTTGGAAGGTGTTGAACACGGTATATTATTACGCGCGTATATCTTTCGTAACGAGAATTTAAGGTACACTTTTAATTGGAATTTTATTATGGTACTTATTTGTAACAAGGTTTAACACTACAACTGGAAAAATGGTTTAAATTATTTCACCCGCTTAACTAATACTAGTGTTGGTAAGTGTCAATCAATATTAAAAATATTGATACCAGAAACAAAAACCACAAAGCAAAATTTCTGACAACTTAATCATGACCAAAAGTCATTTTTAAATCCCCCTGCAACGTCTATTCTGGGATTTAAGATTTTCGCGTTGCATTAAAAACAGATATTAGTTAACGGGACCTAAACGCGATATTTAGTTGAGTCGTAGATATATACTACTTCACATCTACTCGTCTCCTCCAGCGCCCCAGCGAACACATTTCTGGAAACTAGAAATCCGCACAAACACTCCAGCTCAAACATCAGAAATTATTTACAGCACTATTACATGTGCCATTAGACCGCCATTACGCGCCCGCGCCGCCATTTTGATGCCAAATTACATTTTACCCGATTTAGTTTAATAGCACGGGAGGTTTACTTCGCCGCCTCCACTCACAATGGAGAAGTGAAATAATAAATTCCAGTGAAACGTTCATGCCCACAAAAAAAAACTGATCGATACATCTGATAACAATTTTAGGTTCCACTACTTCTAAATAATGGTGAAAAATATAGAGCAGGCAAATATAAAATGTATATTTCGACGTTAACGCTTTAAAGGCATTTGATGAAACATTCATGGATATTACAACATATTAATTTGGATTTTATTCAAAAAAAGCTAATAGAAAAGTTACAACACGCAAAACCTGTTCTCACTGGTGAGGATACTTTACTGTGCAGGATGCTTAAATTCAAATCTGAAATGGCCAAAATTTTAAGTGGCACTGTTTGGGTAACACCACGTTGGGCGCCATTTGGGATGACATCGTTTCAGCGAGTCTTATTACCTTCTTACAACATTTGCTAAAATACCTAAGTGGGTTGAACCTAAGAGACTTTTTAAGTGTTCAATTATTTTTAATGGTAAGAGAAAAAATAATCTCATTTTTTATTATTACGACCTTTTACAATTTGAATTCTAACTTAAATATTCGCAAAGACATGTCAATAACAGAATGTTTTAAATGTATTGGTTTCTGTTTTCATGGGTCTACGTTTTAGCGCCAGATTCCGGGCACCGCGCTTGAACATGTCGTTTGTCGACATTGGCGAGCGGGAAGCAAGCCTCAACGACAACTAATACAGATATTCCACTCCACTGAACTCAAGGAGAAAATTTCATGCCGACTATTCGCTGCTTAAGCAATATCATCGGTGTTTACAGAGATAAAGTGAGGTCTGTAGGAATTTAATGGAGAGTAAATTTTATTGTTACGTCGGGAGAGAAAGATAAACTTAATTCTGATGAAAATTAATGAATTGTAATGTAATATTGCTGGCAAACAACAACTTTCTCGTTGCTTTCTAGTTTAGTCGAGCTGTAATTTATTTTTTAAAATATATTTCTTATTATTTCTGCTCATTAGATATCATTTTCTATATTTTTAGTAAATAATTTTATATGTAGCCTTTAGTGGTAAACGTCTATCATATGTATACTTTATCGAAATGTATTTCTCAACGTTGATTTAAAACATACATTTCACATTCCAATAAAACCAAATTACATTGCTCTTTATTTGTTTAATGTCTATGAAGCTTTCATACTTAAATAATATGTTATTCGGGTATTGAATTTTTAATGTAACATACCCTTTTTCAATCAACATTCTTGCATTGCAAACAATTTTCCTTATTAATTTCATTTACACTCACACATTTTTTCAAAACAAAATCACACTTTTTCAGAAAAAATAAATAACGGCAATAATGCAACACGGTAATAATCGTAATAGGCATTTTTATTTACACGTAAAACAATAACAGGGCCATGCGAAACGTGTTAATCTAGGCCGAACGAGTGTGATTCACATGATAATGACACGCCCTCCGCCAAACGAGGTGTAGGGTTGCCGGGGAGAGAGACTTCGATAATGCTTGCGTGTGGAGAATAATGATTTTAAAAATTGACAAATAACGAATTATTATGGAACTCATATTTTTATGTTGTAAGGAGGCAAACGAACAATAGTGTCACCTGATGGTAAGTGATCGCCACTGCCCATACACATCAACAACCGCCCTGGGGGATCATATGAAAACCCTTCCCAACTTAGCTCTGACGACCTTAAAAGCAGAAACATAGCAAAACAGTTACGAAGTGTTTCTTCACTGTGGTTTTCTGTAAGGCTATTTCGAGTTCTATTTGAATGATATTATTGATATTTGGCTGATACCGCTATTAATGATATTTAGCTCTATTTGAATGATATTATTTTAATTCTCAATTTCAGAGTGCATGAGGTTTTAAAGACGGGTAACACATCACGAACATTGTGAAGACGCTCATGGGCGCCGGTAATCACTTAGCATTAGTTAATATGATATTCAATGTTGTCCTCAAACTTAAAAACTAAATGTATCAGTGTTCTTATACCGAATGAAAAGTAGAAACATTTAGTTATGTATTCTGGTAGAGTATTGTTGTCCTTCAGAAATGTTTCAGATAATTCAAAGTCCAACAACACTTAATATAATTTATAAGTCGCCGTCAACTTTTAAACAAACATTTATTATTAATGTTGACGAACAAATTAACAACATTTTAATTCAGATCAGAACTCGGGGTCGCAACAAGCCGCTTCTATTCCGCTCATTCCAGTTTAATGAATTAATTTTAGTCTCCTCGAGACAGATTGCAGAAAATACGTAAACAACAAACTAGAAGCGATCATAAAGCCAGCCCCACGTTGGGCGCCATTTGTAAAGTAATGAGAGTAGAACTAATATCTCGCGCTTAAAATTAAGATTGAGGTAGCGTTTGGGCGTGTGTTCAGTAGAGTAAACATACGCTCGTACATATTGCTACTGACGGATCTGATTTCGTGACAAATATGCAATATGAGTAATTCACTTTACTTCGCACCTGACAGCCCTCGGGTGAAGCGAAGCCCCGGCGTGGAGGAAATTAGGCAAAAACTCGGGAACAGGCGGACGTGCGAATTGATTCAGATTACAGAGGTGGCTCTGACATATCCAAGATGGATAGTCTTTTTACCATCATATTTGCCGCTACGCAATACATACGAATTATAACATATTTTGCTACGACAGATATCTCAACAAAACCGGAGATGAAAAAATACATACTTCCTACACAAGCATTTCAATTCCTACATAACAAGGGGATATTACTCCAGCTGAACAAAAATTAATTTTGAAAAGTGTAATGTTTTACAGCTCCCATAAAAGGCGGATACGCTCATAAACCATACATGAATAAAACGCAAAAAAATCTAATGTCGCCCAACGTGGTACTGACTCGCGAATTCTTTCGGCAGTAAAATTTATCGCATTTCATTAATGTTGAGTACTATTAAACGCAATTATTTCCCGACGGAGTTAATTTCAAGACTTCAAGCGCTTGAAATATATTACGAGGACGTTCTCGTAAGTTAACTAGACTCTAGGTTGTAATTTCTTACACTAGAGTACCTTCCACCACCGTATATTTCGTCCAAACTTCAATTAACCTAACTTTCTGCTATAGCCACCTCCCCCGAACCTTGTTGGAAACACCAATACAATTATAGCCGCAGAAAAGTCTTGTTATATCTTACAAGTTAAAGGAGTATAAGCCGTTAATTTCGTTCTTTACGCGGAAACTTTCGGTGCTTTACAATATGAAGGGCACTTTCAGAAATTAATTTCCTCTGGCCTATATACGGTAAGGTAAGTATTGGCTCGCGTTTCTATTCGGCTGTCGTTATTTTTGTAACCGAGGGACGGTTGTATATCATCCCAATGTCATATTTAATTAACCCATTTTGTTTTTCACGCAATATGGAAGATATAGCTCCTGGGATTGGAGTGCGTCCAGCAGTGAATGATACGCAATGGAAGCGGGTTTGATATCAGTCGAAAAAAAGCTTTTAAAATATTTTATTACGAAGTTTTCGTTCCATCGATTCACAAGAAGTACGCAATCAAGTTGCAAATAAAGGTCGATATAACACAGCAAGCAAGATCAAAGTTCCCGTTGTAATTACAGTTCACAACTTAAGTGTGAGGTGGGACGAACTCCTAAGTTACTGCGAACCTACTACTTGAGCAGGGTATTACACCTAGAGGAAAGACGTAAAGTTCCCCTATCAGGCTTTATGAAGAAAAACAGTTTATGAGTAAATCCGTGTCAAAAGAAGATTCACTATAAACTTTTAAACCGACTTTATGCAAAAACTAAATGTATTTTAATGTGTTTAAAATTGCTTTTGTGCATTTTGATGCTAAGTGGCAACTGTTATCATTACGGCTTAAGACTAAAACCGAAAGCATAGTTCTAATAATACAATGTACCTACAATCTACATGCATAAGCCCATGTACCTACATACATATGTATTAACAGTAGAGCTCTATCTATCAATATTTAATCTAGCAATGTACCAGCTAACTAATAATACCTCTAGCATATTTCATTTAAGTCTCATTACGTTCAAGTTGAAGTACGGCTCGAATAATAAATAATAAGCTAGACATCTTTATGAAGAATCGCCGTACTTGGTCTATAAATGATTGCGATCGATACTCAAGGTAACCTCGGCCACAGTTGAAAGAGGGAGCAGTGAAATTGAATTACATGATTCATTTCTTTGCCGAACTATTAAGCGATGGAATGCGTTGCCAGCATGCGTTTTTCCTCCTTCCTACAACATGGACTCCTTCAAGGGAAGCGTGAAGAAGTATCTTGCGGGCCGGTATGGCGATGCCAACTGATAGGATACCAGTTTGGTACCACATCGGTTGTCATGGCAATTAGGGCTCCTCTTTTGCTTACCATCAGGCAGGGAGGAGCCAATGTACCGCGCTACTATAAAAAAAAAAACATGACAAATATTATTTAACGGGACGTAACGCGATATTCATAATGTAGAGGAATATGCATACTACTCACTGCTTGCCGTTTCTGCTGTTTTACAACGGTGGTATAATAATATGTATGAGTGTTATAAAAAGTGATCGGATATTCGCCTAAAGTTGCATATTTACCTAAAGTTGAGGTGTGGGCTATTATGACCACTGGTTATAATGCAACGCGAAGGTCTAAAATCTGATACATCCTAACGGAAAGGTTAGTTAAAATCTTATCAAAAACCAAGTGTCGGATTAGAAAATATATGTCAAACCATGTCCCAGTGTTTGCACTGTGGTGTTAAAATATGTATGATAACCAGGCATGTCAATTCAAGATCATAGTCGTAGCGTACCCTGGGCTCCAAGGCAATGGCCGAGGATGCAACCGGGAGAGGCGCTAGGATGATGATGATGATGTTAAAATATGTATTTGCTTAAATTCGGTTACAATTTACTTAACTAAGGCGTTTATTACCTATAAAGTCTTTGAAGGCATTTTGTATCAATAAGAATGATAATCAACTATCAAAAATTTAATTATACTATAGCAGTGAATTTGGTGAAAATGTTTCATTTTAAATAACTTTTTTCGACATGACATTTTAACAAAACAATCTGAATGATTTTACTGCAAAAGCATAATTTAATAATATAAAAGAGAACATTGTTTCAAAATTAATATTAAAATATTACTCAATTAAATTTTCATAAGGAGAGAAAATTTTCATTAAGGTTCATAAAAGCGAAAAACCTTGTGAAGTTTTTATAAATGAAGTAATCAATTAACTGATTTTATTTGAACGACCATTATGTTTACGCAAGCCTCAGAAGATATCTTACGGATTAGCGAAATTTACTTTGTTAATTCATCTTTAATAATGAATACTTGAAGATTGCTTTTATTATTCTTCATTTCTGCTGGCTCTGAACAGGCTGTGAAGTTTACCTGAAACAAATAACAATATTAATTAGTTCAAGTTGAGAACAGTCTTGTGCATTCTTTCTTGGATATCTTATTAATGCACCTGAGTTTCATAACGTTGAAATGAATAAAGAACTTGAACTTAGAAGAAGATAAAAAGTGTAGAAGCTACTTCTCTTTGTGATTAAAAAAGTTCACATTTAGTAAAAGTGAATGGGTCCATTTAACTCTCAAAATAAAAATACATCAAATCTGCAGTTTGGAGTTTTGCGATTTCTCTATCGACGCCTATTCACATATGTAGCACAAACAAATCGAATCCATCGATGTCGCGTATTGTACACGAAATATGAAGTTTAGTAGCCACCACACAACTCAACATTACCTACTGCCCATCAACCCCTGTTAAAGACACGCAACACTTCGAAAACTAAGAGACCTCCACGCAAAAAAGCTAAAGTACTTCGCAGAAACATTGGCAAAGTTTGCCGTAATGGGGTACAGCGTCCCGGCTGGAACGGCCCCTGAAGAGCACCGCTGCCGAGGGCCACTCCGATCATAAACACCAATAAGCTGGAGCACCTTAAATAACACCCATGCATTAGGGTTGACCGTGGTTTAGTTTACGCTTTGACGCTCAACTTTTAGAGTTCGCGAACTTTCGTCTTCTTTGATCTGCTAATTTCTGGTTTGCGACCTCTATTTGATTCAAGAGATTAAAAGAAGCGGATTTTACAATTAAAATGTACAAAGTGTTATCGTAAAAGAATGTAAGTTCAATTTAATCCTTTTTCATTTAAGTTTGAATCATCCAAATTGCAAAGATTCTTTCGCTGCTTACGTACAAGTAAGAGACATGCTTATTTTTACCCAAATTAACATAAAAACCTGACACATTTTTATAAGGCCACCTAAATGAGCTCCGACGTAAAATAAAATTGCAGAACCCTTCGCCTTTAAAAAGAAAGAGGTTATGTCGAGCGGTGATGTCGGAGGTAACCCTATCAAGAGATAAGAAGTGCCCTTTTGTTAGTGTGAGTCCATAAAAAGCGTCGAGGGGCATGAAATATTAATGCCGAGTGGACTCGTCTGTCTGACTCGCGCATTATGCCGTGGCTTAAGCTCCATGAGCGGCACTTACCACACTCCACCGGCTGGAATCTCCGTTGAAACGTGGCTCTTATTTATTGCACTTTCGTTTCGAGTAGGTATGGTACGACTATGACTACGACATAGCCTAAATGTGTAGTGAAGGATATCAGGTAAATCGGTCCATGAAATCATGACCATGAATATAGGGCTTTTGTATTTATTTCTAGCTTTGTTTTTTGTTTGAATTCCACCCAGTTCGGATCATATGTCCTTTGGTGTATTACTAAACTTCTTAAGTATAAATTAGGAAAAAACATTCAAATCAAATCAAATCAAAAATATCTTTATTCAAATAGGCATACAAACAAGCACTTTTGAATCGTCAAAACTAATTAAAATAATAATATAATTTAATACATCTTAATACATATATATGTTGTATATACAATATACTGATATTATTGAGGAGCTCGATGGCGCAGTGGTTAGCGCACTCGGCCTGCGGTTGCTAAAGTTAAGCAACGTTCGCAGATGCCAGTCATCGGATGGGTGACCGAAAAATTTCATCTCGAGCTCCTCCGTGCTTCGGAAGGCACGTTAAGCCGTTGGTCCTGCGCCTGATCTCTCTACGGTCGTGTCAGATTGCTGTCCCACCGAATTATGAGAGTGAAGGAATAGGGAGTGCACCTGTGCTTGCGCACTCACTTGTGCACTATAATATATCCTGCGTACCTGGCTGATCGTAAGATCGGCCGCCATGGCCGAATACGGCCGGAGGGTATTATTATACTGATATACATATACATATTTAATGTGACTCAACCACTGGTTCGGAATGCTGTTTCTGCCAAACAAAACAAGAATTGTTTTAATTTAAAAAGATAGTATCGAGAACATCATCGAGAAAGAGGTCAATAAACACAGTTGCGCAATCGATCAGCGGACGGAACGATGGCCATTCGTCATTTTAATCACAACTTTTCCGCTACATTTTTTGCTCAAAAGAATTTTTAATTAATGTCACTGGTAATAAAATGATGGCTCAATATGTTGTTTTTTATAAACCTTTATCTCGACGACAAATTTAAATTTTAAGTAAACCATCCGCCTTATCGGATTTAATTCTTTGAAAACTTTACGAGCATAAAGGAGCATCGTGAAATCTACAAAAAAAGATGGCCGAATGCCATGAAATGAGTTTTCTTCGGTTTCCTCCTGCCAATGATGTAACCAAACCACGTTGACTACAATTTACTTACAAATAAAAATACTCCGAACAACTACTGAAGTCAACGAACACAAAACTCTAAACAATTAATAAAACCTGTTTTTTCCCATTTAAAAGTCCAAGGGAAGAGGTGGCAACTGTCGCGTGGATGTGCAAGATAAGCGTCCGAGGATAAATAAGGATTCTCCTGAATCACAGTGAAATATAGGCGGAGAGAACCAACTTCGTGGATTTATACGGGACCTCCGAGCTTAATACCTACGGTAAAAGGACACAAATACCTATGAATATTTGAATTTGGGAACAAATTACGAATTTAAATTATATCTTTACACAAAAAACCCTTTTGAATAATTTATTACCTATTAGTCTAATAACGAAAAAGGGTTTGAGACACATCGAGTCTATTTTTACAACCAGTTAGCTCAAATCAATACTGACTGAACTGAGTCATTATTTCGACTATCGCACTAAAATATTGTGTTTCAGTTAAACCCAAATGAATAATAAGGTATGATTTATCGAGAAACAATAGTTTTCCTACTGCACTACACAGCAACTGTGGTGATCTTTGACGGGATAATGAAAATGATGGAAATCTTTTACTTCCCTCTAATAAAAAGTTCATGAAAACTATACAAAAATCTATAAAGAAAATCATAGATTAAACAAAAGATATAAATAGAAATAGATTTAACAAAAGTATTATACTACCAAATAATATGTACGGTTTCGAGTACATATTTCAATTGAAAAAACCTAAAAGAACTACCTGTGTATGAGGCTACGTAATAGACTTAGGCCTAACCTCAAAATTCGTAATTGGGCTAGACAACACAGCCCCGTACCCTATATAACGAGATTAATTCCTGAGAACCTAGACTTTAATTACTTTACCGACTATCAACAACCTGTCTCCGGGATCGAACTTCTCACAAAGATTAAGTTAATCATAAATGTCCCAAGAAGGGATACATCGTCATAGTCCTAGCGCCTCTCCTGTTCACATCCTCGGTCATTGCCTCGGAACCCCATAAAGCGACTGGCATCAGACATTCATAACCTTTGCAAGGGAAACCAGACCATTTGGATCATAGTCGGGACCAATGTCTTAACGTACCTTCAGAAGCACAGAATCATCATTCTTATCGGACAATCAGGTGATTCAAGCCTGCAATGAATATTCTTACCAAACTGGGAAAACAAAAAAAAAAGAAAAAGCGGATCCCGTGGGATTTGAACCTACGACCTCCGAGGTTTTTTGAGAACAGCGCCATAACAACGGAGGCAGTATACTTGGCAATTCATCTCACATACCACCACGTTGGGCGCCAACGTTATGTCTATGGTAATGCGCCACCTGTTGTTGATATCACCGGAGTGTTTATATTGCTCATAATAACGACAGACTTCAGTGGGTTTAGTTTTCTCTAACATTGTGCTCTAATATGCATAGCGTTAAAAAGCGTGATGAATTGGATCAACCTTCTTCTATCGTCATAATATCCTCACCAACTAAAGTCACATATTATGAACAGTCACAACTCACAATTCAAGTGTCCGACTAATAACATTTTATTGTAATTAATATGCCAAAATAAGGAGCAGCGTTATCATTGCATACTATTCAGTAAGGATAACAAAATCTCAATTTGTATTAATATAGATACCATACAAAGTAAACCCAAACCAGTATCTGACCTATTTTACGACGTAATACACTATCAATGCCATCTATCCTTAGTCGAGAGAACCCGAGAGAGCTCTGCCCCGCGTTGGGCGCCAATATATGCTAATCCGTGCCACCTGTTGTCGATACGAGCAGAATGTTTATGCGGCCATTACCGCACGAATAATCCCGAACACAAGGCTACAATATTTGCAATGAAATTTACGGGGTGTTTTTGTTGACAATTCAAACTGTTCGTTACACGGTTCAATTGTTTTAACGGTTTTTTTTCGACGGCACGGACGGTACGTTAGCTGCTAACAGCTTTCGACAACAAAATGTGCAACATCCGTGTATCATATGGGGTTCAAATAAAATATCTAGAACAGTGTTGTTTGAAAGGCCAACTTACTCGTACATTCGAGTATGCTATTCCCAATAGAAGAAGTTGACGTTCCCAAAAGAAGTAGTTAACGGATTACATAAACAAAGAAAAACATATATAAATGATTGTCAATACAGGTTTCATAAGCGAGTAGCTCCTACAAAGGCCAATATTTATAGACATATTATGAAGTTGCTCAACCCAAAGTTTATAAGTTTTATGAGAGTGATATTTGGGACGATGGCAAGGATTTTTTCTACTTCATATAATATGTACCGAGGCCCACCCACGATATTTCGGTAACTTGTAAACTTGTATATGAAATAAAAAAACTATCTCTCAGTCACGCAATCTAGCATGAAAAAGCAATAAAGTGAATCTAAAAAATCTCTCTCTTGTGAATTTTCTGCTCGGTTGAACTTTAGATTTTAGTGGCATTTAAAAGTTTGAAATGAAATGAGAAATTCTATGAGACAAGCTCGCAGATAGTTGTTCAAGCTAAATTAATAGTAACAGACTTTATATGTATACCTAAATAAAAACGAATTTATTATTATTATGCTCATTTATAGTTATAGTTCAAAACCTAGGCAATTACTTCACTACTCCACAGTATCGTAGGCAGATAACATGCTGGCTTAGCTCAAGGGCAACGTACAAGACATTTGACATCCAATTAGTCGGTTGTTGAGTCGTAACGACTGTGTAATCACACGCAACGCGACCTTCAGGAGGATTTCATTTAAATTAACTGAAGGAGCGTATAGAAAGAGAATAGGAACGTGTAAGTAAATGTCTAACGCAGGTACGAGTATATTACCATTTAATTGTGTTTGTTTTTGTTTAATTTATAGTTTTAATTGTTTTAATTTTTAATGCTGAATAGCTTCATTTTCTTTTATATGATAGGGAGGCAAACGTATCAGCGGGTCACCTGATGATTAGTGACCTCTGCCCATGGACATCAACAAACCGCACAAGGGTAGCAGATACTCGTACATTGCCTGCATTTAAAATGATCACTGATCCTTTGCCATATTTAACATTTAGCAAACAAATAACTACATCAGACAGCCGGGAAGCGCCTTCGTTCACAACTTTGTTCATGATCAAAATTTAAATTAATCAAAGTGTCACGGAAACCTTTCAAAAATATCCCCGGTCGAACGGAACAAACACGCGAACCCAGAGCCCTTCACATCCAATTAGTTGCTAGTTGAATTGTTACGACTGAGTAACCAGATTCGCGGTCTTCAGGAGGATTTAATTTGGAATTAATTGAAACGCCTCGTGTGAGGGGGGCATCCGTCTTGCCGGGCTTAATCCGGCATCCGGGTACTCGGTCCGAGGTAGTCCACTTCGGGCACCCTATTGACTGGCCCTTTGGTCTGTGGTTAGAGACCATGACTGCGAAACCAAAAGCCGAGGGTTCGAATGCCGTTAAGAGCAAATGTTTGAGTGATGAAAATCGGCTTTTGCACTCGAGACAGGGAAGTTTATATAAGTATGGGTGCCTATTCTTTAGCTTCCTTAGAACCAGCTTCGAGATTAGTTTGGAGCTAGGCAAATGGTGTTTGAACACGACCCGCAACTTGAGCACTTAGCCTAGTCCACTGCACTAATTGATATTATTAGCAGGCGTGTTTGATATATTTTGCAAGAGCTCAGTTTGAGAGGGTATGGGGTTTTAAAGGCAGGCAACGCATCTGTGACCCTTGTATTGCCTCCCTTAATTATAAAACTGTACTAAACCTATAACTAGTGACAATAAATGATATTGATTGATTGATAAAAAAGACAATAATATAAATAGGTGCTAAAACTGGATAAGGCCAAGTGTTCAAACTGCTGGTGCTCAAATCTTGGGTGCTCAAAGTGGATTACCTCGGGCGTCCGGGTAATCCTGAATCCGGACGGGTAACAGAACAGTTCTCACGTCGCCCGGATCACAACTGTCAGACGCGACGTGCCGTAGTTTTTGCAACTTGCTTTGAAGAGATTAAAATAATTTTAATAAACAGCGAAACGACAGCTCGCGCGAGGAGCTTAGGATAATTCCCTTTGAAATATTATGAACGGGTTACGCAAATCGCTGTTGTTTGTGCGAATATTAAAAAAAAGGAACGCTATGTTTTGTTTACGTTGAACATGCTCCTTAAGTATTTAAGGGATAAGTTAATATTCTTCTACATTTAGAATTCCAACTAAGAGCTAAAATAGTGTACAAGTAACGACAGATAGACCAATAAGTCAATAAGTACGGGCGAAAACAACATGGAATCATTACTTGTTCCTTTGTCTACAGTACGCGCTTATAGAACGCCTTAGAACCCATTACTAGGAAATACCGTCAATGTTCCTTGATTTGTTGTTTATGAACTGCCATAGAAATATAGATTGACTTATAAATCTATAAGTTATCCTCCAAGAAAACCTGGAAAATCTATAAATCTTGCATCAAAATATAACGATCGACCACATCATCACTAATAACAATACCTAAAGATAAGTACTTAAGAAAGGACTGAATAAAACCGAACGACAATTTATATATCCTCGTAAGATACAAAATGTCTTCCGAGAACGACGATACGTTCGGGGGATTCACAATTTCAAGAAGATTAATAAAAGTTAGCCTATTCGGGTTGAGATTGCAAAATAACTTTCTATATACGGTTTCGATTCAATATCCAATAAACCGATATATTGCTAACATTGATTGGATTTGCGAGATATACCATTTGCGGAGGACGGACCACATATGTGAAACGGCGGTATTTGAGAAAGTAAAGTTTTTTCTTTTCACAACTTAGTCCATTTTTAGTCTGGAAGATGTGATCTACAACGAATCTTCGAAGCCCATTCTAGCCACCGGTAAAGACAGGCTCTTTGTCTATATCTATAAAAATCTATAAAGCTGAAGTGTTTGTTTGTTTGTTTGAACGCGCACATCTCAGGAATTACTGATCCGATTTGAAAAAATATTTTTGTGTTGGATAGTCCATTTGACGAGGAAGTTAAGGCTATTGGAAATTAAAATCCACGCGGACGGAATCGCGGACGGAATCGCGGGCGGCTGCTATGTATTATAGTGATCTAAGTTCGCCATTAGTAGGTCAAGGGAACCACCCTCCTCAAGCTTTAAGCGTTCGTAATAATCTACTCAAGGTTAGCACGCACGCCCAAAGATTTAGCAAGATCGATCACTTTGTTTAACAAAGACAATAAGATGAAGTTGCCACTATACAACATTTTCCGTCAAAGTAGGGGGCAATTATTAACCAGCCCTTTTTATGAGTTAATAGACACGAGCAGGCAGTTCATCTGATAAAATCAATCTAGAACCGCTACATGAAAACATAGAACAACAACGGATAACAAATACGATGCTGGCATTTTAGGTTTTGGGTTTCCGGTAACCACAAATACAATATGAAACCCAATACGGAGAACAACAACTTTAGTACGAGTCTGTTTCCAGTTAAGGCCCTCCAGTGGCTCCAGTTGGAATGACCCCAATTTAATATTCCTCGAAGTGTACATATTCATTCCTCTATTTTGTTTGTCAAACAGTGAGCTGAACTAATAAATCAAGGTAGCAATACTTCATAAACCTTTACAAACGACGTTGAACGGATGCTGACTCCAAATAATTGGCAGCGACAGGCGAATTTCTCAAAGTCTCAAATCCAATTCGACTAATGCACGGCAAACTTTAGTGTTCGCTGTTCGATTGATTTGCCGCTGCCAATCCCAGGATTCCAATCGTATATCATATTGCATATTGTTTACAAACAAATAATCAAACTGATGGTTTAAGCGCGTCCGTTTCAAACAACAGTTAACCAATTTTTGCGTGTTCAATATTTTCCTCAAAAGCACCAACAATACTATTTGGTCGACTGATTGGATGTTATTATTAACGAACATGCAAGTTTGTTTTTAAAATAAATTGTCTCTTTCTTTAGGAAAAACCGTACTCTTTGCTGTAATTAATTAATTTAATTACCACACCTTCAAGGACACCACTCTCATTTTTATAATATTCACGATGACTCATTTTAATAATTACGTTAATAAACACGAAACCCCCATGACTTGAAACTTAAAATTACTGGGAAGCAATGTTCGGATATAAATATAATGCAAGGGGGACACAAAGACATCAAATATTTTTATTCATCATCATTAGGGGAAATTCTGGTTAATATTCACGTCATTAGCGTGTGTGTTTTGTGTAGCTCTATGACAAATTCGAATGTCCCTAATTATACATCATAGAGATAGCATTTAAGCAATCAAATATCGTTTTAATAGAGTAATCGATAACAAACATTGAATAGTATAAAGACAAACAAAATTTTATTTACTTCCATTATATCTACTACCATGTCTTTAGTAGCAGTGACGTCAACAGACAAGACAATGAAACTTGCAATGCCAAAGAAACGAATGTATGTTTCCTTCATTAAAAATCGGCAAATGCCAATTCCTGTTTCAATTAAACTATATCCAACACAGGAAACCATATTGGGTAAACAAAACAATGTACAAATAATTGACCTATCAAAGCAGCATTTTATTAATTCGTAAACCCTTTAACCGATACCGGAAACTAGTTTCCCGACCTAATCTGTTTAATCATACCCACCCGGGGATCCGGCTGAATTATAAAACTGATTGTGATCTATTAGATTGCAATTAAGTTCGGCTAAGGCGCGGGATTACTGCGATGTAACAAATCGACAGACATTAATATCGAGGATTATAATGGAGCGGCCAATTTGGTTACGGAATTGAGAAGGCACACCGCATGGGCCATACAGACATACATACCTACGTGTATTGTATGTTTGTATGGCCGAGGATGCAACCAGAAGAGGTGCTAGGATGATAAAAATTACGAGTGATATGTTGATGTGTATTGGTTTCATATACGATTAGTTAATGGCTTACTAAGCCATCTAGTGTAAGAAGAAACTTATCTTACAAATATCATGGACGTATGAAGTGGGATATTTCCTACTTTTACTCGTCATTTTCGCAATATTACTCTAGGTATAGTAGACAATAATAATCTATCATTAATGTTTATGTTCATGCTGCACTAAATACACTTAGATTGAAAATAATAGATTTATCAATAACGGGCGAAATTACTGCGCATATCATAGAAATAGCCAGTGCAGTGTGTACTTTCAAATAACACAAATAGATTTTCTATACAAGGCAAAGCATAGTTTACAGTACTCATAATGTAAAATGGCAATTGTTTACATTTTGAACACGCACAAGAAAAATATTTAAACAAAAAAAAATAAACACGAAACAAAGTAAATCCATAAGAGAATTTCACCGCAACACAATTCGTCTGTAAATATGTTTTTATTGTTTCCCCGACATGCCCATAAAACAGTGAATTGTTTCGCCTATTTTGTGCGAGTTTACCTTATGAAGCAGAAATACGTTATTATTCAACTCTACTCCCGAATTTCGTGTGAAATTTTATAGCCGCCATTATTTTCTGAGTCTTCCCCTTAGTAAAACAACACGTGTTTCACAGATAACACACGAAAGGAAAAAAAGGGGAAATGTATAGTTGAAAAAAGGATTTCCAAACAAAACAATAAAAAAATAAACGTGTTTTAATTTATTTCCAACAGTATTTTGCTCACCTGTTCATAGTTTGATTTTGGAGGATGTTTGTTTCCTTCTGAGCAATTAGAATACTTACCGAGTTTAGTTTCAGCAAGCAAAGCAAATCTCGTAATGACATCCTAAGTAAACGATAAAGCAAAACATGAGTTTCATGAATTAAAAGTAACATTAATATTAAAATCATCCAATAACATATTAAGACCTTAAGCAAATAAAAATGTAAGAATAACTTCCGACATACATAGTCGTTTCCTCGGCATAAGTACGACTATCGCAGGGAAAAATCGTTACCGAAACGCAAAACGTCTGTGTTTGCCGCTGTCTTTTCCATGCGTAAGTATTTTTTTCCATCCCTGTATTTGTATTATGACAAACTTCACAAAGAAACGCCGCACCGGAATGTTATTTCACAGAAAGCCTATCGACATGTTTATCGTATCAAAATACACAATCGTCAAGGTAGATGAAAAAAATACTCGTTTCCGTTTTCGTCTGTATCGACCGATCGAATAGTAAACTTCTATCTGTGATTGTCTGACATTCCGTCGGGCAAGTTTCAATGGTTACTTTTATCACTATTTTTACACTCCGTCCGTACAATGTACGTACGTTTTCTGTTACACATTGGATTGGCAATATGCCGTTGTTACATCCAGGCCCGTTGAACTGGGTCAACTTTTATTTGTGTTAGTTCAACTCGACAACAGTGTGTTTTTCAGTCTGATATGGGGAAAGTTATTACTGCATGATATTGGAAATTTACTGTTGTTGTTGTCGGAGAATTGTGCAAGATACTCCTGTAGGACTAGGTCTTTAAAATAATTTATAGTAACATTTTCTTCAAAAGAGCTGATGTATATCTAACTCGTATAAAAATATTTAAAGAGGAATAAATTCAAGCAATTCTTTGTATTCTATCGCTCCGTAAACAAAAAAAAGCTATTTTGGATTTCCAATATATTAGTTATACAACCAATATCAACTTATGATTCGCAAGATGAAAACGTTCTCGAGCCTTCACGTGCAAACTCGTCATTATAATAACCTCCGTTATATTGTTTTCTTGTATCAATATTTTTTAGAAAAGGTTCAAAGAGATGGGGCAATGTTTCGTTATTGGGCGATTCGAACGTCAATATCTCGGTTTTCCAATCTATTCTGCGAGAAGTAGTATTGCCGTCTAACCTGCGCCTATCGAACGGGATCTTCTTTAATGGGCCATATACAGTTCGGAGCACGACCTCCGGTAATGCTAGTTATAAATATAACCTGTAAGGTCTGCAGGAAAATTTTCAAACCAAAACCCTTTTTGATCATACATATTATTCTTCGATTTTTAACTACTTTTTTATAAGTTTGAGTACCTGGTTAGATACCAAATCGGGCAATGTTGTGGATCATTCGAAATTAGCTCTGGTTTGTGAACACACGATCACGCGTATAGAAAGATGACAATAAAGCGTTAATTATGCAGTAGCATAATCAAATAAACGACAAAGAACAACAGTCATCAAAAAAACCAAAGCTCAAAACAAACATTCGGCAATTAAATGACAAAGAAAGGTTCTCTTGTAAAGAAGAAAATGTAGTAAATTCAAATTAATCATCCAAGCAAAAGTAGGACGGAGTTGCAAATGTCCTTAAAAAAAGGTATAACTTTGTTATCATGAAAGAAAACTATAATAAAGTTGTAACAGTGGGAGAAAAATAAAGTTTTGTTACATTTACTGTGATGTACTAAAGTTGCATCTTTTGAAACATTGTGCTTACGTCGAACTATTTTTATAATTAACCCAAGATTACGACTCGAACTATGGTTGAAATGTCTGCAATGTCCAAATATTTGTGTCGGTTTGTTCATCAGATTAAAATGTTTATTGTATGTACAGTGTCCTTGATTGATTTTAACAAACAAATTTTAATATGAGACCTTCCTTGCAAAACTTGATAGAATGTAGATTGTGTGTGAAAAATGACCAGAAAAAAAATATTTGTCAGGAAAAATATCAACAAAACTGAATAACAGACTAAAGCTTATTACATTTATTTGGCACTCAACACATAAGCTTTATGCCTCGAAGTTCACCTTTGATAAATAAATGGTGCGAAGCGAACCCAAAGAAGCCACTGAGTAACACTCAGTGGAAATGTAATATCGGAACATCTTAAAATTACTTAGGAAAAAACTACTACAGTCCCTTTTCTGTTAGAGCTAATGGAACGACTTATTAACGTCCCACTACAGAGCCAAAGTCATAGTCAGAAAATGGAGGCTACTCAAAAACCACAGATTCTAAATACATGTTGTATCACAAAGATGAGCATAAGAAAAAACATTTTTAGAGAGATTTGCGAAAAACCGAAAAACTATTTCGATTGGTTGTCACACAAATTAAATATTCAGGGTGATCAAATCGGAATGTCGTCGTAGCGAACCCTGGGGTCCACAATGGATGAACCGGTCGAAACACTAAAAATAAACTCTTCAATAGAATACAAGCCATTCAGGGTCTGTATCAATATCCAGAAAGATGAAAATAAGGGTGTTATCAGCCAATAGGGTTTTGGCTCAAACATCCTATTGGCTGCTTACGGCACATCTCCGCTCAGCTCGCATATCTTAGCTTTGGTAGAGTCTCACCCTAAGGCATACATGCCTGCGCCGCCATGGGGCACGTGACAGCTGGCATCGATCCGGCAGGGTCAAGGCTGCCACTGGGCCGAGGAACGACTGTCTTTCAGACTAACGACTGTGTAATGGATATGAACCAAAAATAAACTAATCATTCTTACTTAGTTCCATCACACAAAATATTACACTAATATTTTAATGTGAATATGTATTCGTTTCGATGTTTCCCGTCAATCACGCTGAAACTATTGAATGGATTTTGGTGTTATTTAGTATACAGGCAGGGTATGTGCTGATTTAGGTGATAGGTCTTTTTATCTCGGGCATTTGCTGCCCGATTAAATAATCCCATGGGATAAAACAGGCATCTTGATAATTTCACGCGGGCAAAGCCGGGTAAGAGCTAGTTAATAAATAAGTTCGATTGAAGCCATTTTGATGCAAACAAAATCTAGTTACCAGGATATCAGAATCTGATCTATGCATATCTTTATGTAATTGGTATATAAGATACAAAACCGCAAAAATAAGATAGCTGCAATTCCAAAAAGCTATCACTGTGTTTGCTTTCATTGTAGTGATTCTGCAAAGCCTTACATGTATGTACGTAGAAAACAATGCTTTCTCTTACGGGGAAACATCATCACATTCATGTGATACGTAAAGCTCATATACTGGTAGAGTTCATGCTTAATACTAGACGAGCGCCGTTCATTGTAGCATTAATAGGCATATTTTTTTCAGTAACGTTACCAATTCGTACCAAAACATTAGAAACCCTGTTGGAGATATAGCTGAAAGGGGTTGCCATGTTGACGTTAATAAATCAAATTGAATATGAATTAGTTGATCAAAGCGAAGTGAAGAGACAATTGGGTTTAGCAAAAGCTTTCAAGTTCAGAAACAGTTTTGCCCTTTATAGACAGTATTTAATTTTTAAATTTAATTCAAACAACGTCTCGTTGCTCTTTCGATTAACCTAAAAGAACTAAAACATGCGAAGAAGTAGTATTAGGTATCATCGGGTATTAAGAGCACAAACGTTCGTTCCGATTCGATCGTCAGGCGACTCTCGCCCCCTTAGGCCTATGGCTATGGCTCTCGTTCTGACAGCTCCAATGAATAGTTAATTGCCATTGGACATTAAGTGCACATGCGCAAACCACGTCACTTCATTTCCAATAAGTTTGCTGAGATCTTACTATTGAACTGCCCAAACAATTCTCAGTAAATCAAAGCCCACAAGTACACAGCTCTATTGCTCTATCCCTCACAATCGGCACATTTGAATGCGAACTGAATAAACTGAACCGTGGCACGCCTCATAAATAGTCATAACAGGCAATTCTGAATGGAATAACTAACAAATAATCTCTACTAATTGGGACCCTTTGAATTCGCAGTCAGGGTTGCCGCTGTGCATAAGGACATATTATTACAAGACGTTTCCTAGGATGAAGCTCCTTGCACAACGTAATATCACATTAATTTGCGAGAGAATATAAGCGGACTATATAAATGAGGTTTTCAGTATAAACTACATATCTCACGTGAGCTTCGTCTGGGTGATGGAATACCTCGATTCTACGAGTAAAACAATAACAATGATTTATTGGTACGTTTACCGTTAATTGTTCACCAAAGTGGAATAATTCATCGGTTTCACTACACCGATAGAACTGTATCGATGAATATTGATTGTTTTGTGTATTTGAGAACGACGATAAGTAACTGGTAGGTATCAGGTTAATGTGGTAAACGCTTTCGTAGAACACCCAATCACCGTCAAATTGGAGTATTTGGAGTAAATCCCAAATCCTCACATGCACCTGTCAATCCCTTACTAATCACATATTGACATCCTTGCCCCAAGACGCGGTTTAGGCTACATTCGGTCGGGTGCAGAGTCCAATTTGCATGGCAACAATGAACGCTGCGGCCTCCCGGCAAATAGGCCAGCGGAGCTCTGGGCCATTGTTCCCGACCCCCGGTCCATAAAGGATCCATTCGTTAACACCTGTATTGAGCACGCAATACGCATCAGTCGTAATTGTATCTGCTTTGATATTATCAGTCAGTTCAATGGGACTCTTCTCATTGTTCCCGGCGACTCGTGTATTCTCAATTGTGACGGAAATCATTGTCAAGATTTGGAATAAACCTGTCCAAAATATAATATAAAGGTGCTAAATAGAATTCATTTCCTTCCCGTTCGGATCACGAAGCAGTAATTATTTGTAGTACATAACAAACAAAGCATTCAGAGCCCGGTAATGAATTTAACGTTACCATGCTACACGAATCACTTACGGTTGTGTTTTCAGGCACCAAGTTTTTCTATTTGTTTCTGATGGTGCTTATACACCAATTATTCTGTGTCGGCTTTTCTTTTCCTTTGTAGTCGTTAGTATTACGTTTTTGATTCAAATATCATCATCATCATCATCAGCCTATCGCAGTCCACTGCTGGACATAGGCCTCTCCTAAGGCTCTCCAATTAGCCCGATCCTCGGCGACTAATATCAATAAAGACATTAAATGTCAGTGACAGATTGGTATTCTAATTATAGGAAAGCAAAAGCTGCAAATTAGTATTGATAATTGTTTTAAAATGCGTTATGTGACCGATCCTTCTACAGAGAAGGAGCGAGATTCGAATAAAATGATATAACTCACTTCTCACTTCCCACGTTCGTGTTGGCCCAAGTAAGTATAGTGGCCATCTGGTCTTTAGTCAGCACAAAGCCAACAGAGGCGTTATTGAAAATGTTCTCTGTGAATAATCAACCCGAGAGAATACTAGAGAGGCATCACGTACGTGTCGGGGCAGCTGACGCCGGACCATCGCCTTCTGCGCTTACATACAAATTAACAAACTGTGTCATAACAGATATTGAGGAACGATTCGTTTTCTACACAAGCACAACTTTTACACACGCGTTATAAACATGTAATCAAAGGTAGCTTAACAGAAATTCGTCATAACATCAACTTTTAGCTTTTCTACATTTCCTTCCACTTTTCTTTATTTTAATTCTTGTGTAATTCCCTACTAATATTATAAATGCGAAAGCACCTCTGTCTGCGTGTCTGTTACGCTTTCCCGCTTAACCCCCTCAACCGATTTCAGATCCCGTTTTTTCACAATAAAAGGTAGCCTATGTTCTTTCTCAGGGTCAAAAGATTGTCTGTGCCAAATTTCATCAAAATCGGTTGAGAAGTTAAAGCGTGAAAGCGTAACATACAGACAGACAGAGTTACTTTTGCAGTTCAAATATTGATAGAGATTCAATTGTGTTTCATATAGGCACTTACGAACTACCACCGATTCGAAAGGCAGTTTCTGCCGAGAATAATCGGAAAGAAACTCGACAGTTGCTCTTTGTCAGCACACATTCGTAGTTCTGCGGGATGCTACACCACCGACATATACGCATCACTATCCGATCGGATTCAAATTACGCAGGGATCCCGGCCGCGTGGCGGTGGCTCTGCGGCTAATATGACGGATCGCCGGCGATATTACTCGCATATTAAGCCGCGGCCGACGGTAGTGACGGCAACGGACTAATGATGTTACAATATGTTGGATGTTAACACGGCCAACATATCACGTTGTAATTACGGCGTGATATGTTGGATGTAACATACGCCAGCGTGGTATGTCAGCTCACCAGTGAAGGATAGATTTTAGGAAAGGTTCACAACTCCCAATATTATTTATCCAGATATCAAAAGACCAGCGACGTAACGTCACAAAAACGTTCGCCATTTTGCTGAGGAGAGCATTTTCCTGTTTTGTGTACCTTATGTAATTTGTGTCACGGAATATACTATTTTTCTCTCCTCCCTTCTTACTATATTACTATTAGCGTTGTAATGAAAGAACACTAAACGCGACGCGACATCATCTCCCGTCACCTGGCTGTCAGCTGCCAGTTGTCAGGCGACAGGGCGACAAGGCGACAAGCAATTTGCTCGGACGCTTCGCCTCTGCTGCGCGTCACCGGTGTTTATGAAGCGACACGGGACGCTGATGCCGCGTTTTTCCCTCTAATTTCACGAAACGTGGACTCTGAGATGTTATTAACTTGTCAAGAGGAGTTTAATATAGCCATAGTGCTGTTGCCATGGTGCTGTAGACATAAATAGACATCGTCTTTATTGGATGTTTCTAAAATAGATGCGCACCATGTAAGGGTTGGGTTGGAAATGATCGAATATCAAATACCAATCTTAAGGGACACATTATATCAGTTATGCTACTCGTATCAGCAAAGAGAATCAAAGTCTATAATTTAATTCACTCTAGCCTAATCGTCTAGGCGCTGAAACTATTTTCAAAACATCAATGCTCATGCTACGTAAGCCAATAGGTACCTATGAATTCTGGGAAATACCTTAGTAATTTAGAATCATCTTGAACACGAGAATCACGTACTTGTTTTCATAAGTACCCGCTAAGTCCCTAAGGAATAATATCGAATAGGGATGAGATTAGCTCCCATTATCACGAACATGATATGCTAGGTATGTTCAAGGGCTCGAGTGGGTATTATTTGCAAATGTATTCGCAGTAAATTGTACTTAGAACGAAATATACATGATATACGACATGAGGCCTAGATTAAACGTAGTCTTTTTAAATATGTAACTTCTTAATTAGCCTGCCCCTAACTCCTAAGATTTTTTTAAATCTGTTCGACAGGAGTCAGAAAGCATAACTTTAATAGCTTCAAAACACATTGCAGACAATTTAGGAAATCTGTAACAAAAGCCTGATAGAGGAACTTAGACGATGTACGTAAGTTTCCCTATTCATCCATATACGAGTATGTTACAAAAAAGTACAAGACAAGTAACAAGCTCAATTAACAACAAGCAAACTAAATCCTGCGCAAGAGAAAACCTTTATTCAATAGATAAATTCGTTGCAAAGTAAAGAAAATCCGGCCGATCCATTAGTACGCGGCCGGAAAGGGCCGGCGGCCATGGCGGTCCGCCATTAGTGCGGCTCGCGTCACATCCGCCCGCGAGGACTATGCGGTACAAACGCAATGATAGTGAGCTGCAGCAGGAGAAACATTTAATATTTAAAAGTAAATACGTAAGTGGATATACATTACATTACAGTAAAAGTAGCTGAAAGAAATGACCGAAGTTGCAACCGGGACTATAATGACCAATATTGCTTGATAGCCTCACGTGATTGTCGAGGTGCAGATGTCTTTTATTTCACAACACCAGCTTACAACGTTAACTTTTATTTATGCAAATATTTTGTTAAACCTATTTAAGCTATCCTAGATAAAATCACAAATACGTCATATCCGGAAAATACACAATATCTAACCGTAGAGGCCTGAGGTGCCGACCACCATCAACCTCGGAAGCGGCCGGCGGCCATGCTAGCCCGCCATTAACGCGGCGCCCGCGTCACTTCCGGCGAATATTCCGACGCCATATTGCGGGGAACTTTTTCGCCTGTGTCGTGTAATTCCGAAAGTTTGGATGTTAATTTTCGTCGTGTTCGACGAGTTTTTGGCGAGCGTCGTGAAAATTTTGTAACCGCGTCGCCCGTTGTTTTGTGATGACGCGGTGTTTTCTGGCCCTCATACATTGAAACAAGTGTATTTATTCTTAGATAGCAATAAAATAACACAAAACGTGTCATTTCTTAAGGGAATAAATACAAAAAAGCTTTTCATCTTTATTCGAAAAAACACCGAATAAAATCTTGTTTGTCCATTAATTTGTTCAGAATACACTCAGCCGTTATTTTGACCAGTTAACAAAGAGGGATGCCGGAATAAGGCCCAGAAGCGCACACGATGGTCCATTTTATAAAAATAGCTAAAATATTCGTTCTTAATTATTCGCGCTATTCGTATGTCGCTAAAAGTTGGGGTTAATATAACAAAAATTAAAAGAAATTCAACTATTTATTAACCCCACCGGAATTGCGTCCTTTTGACAGATATGTGTAAACAAATCTATCTACGCCCTATCAGCATTGAAGTAAAGCTCAAATTCGTGTGTATCGAGCCGACCCGCGGCGGGCTCGTATGTGTGACGAGTTGCCACTACAGAAATATAATTTCAGATAATCGATTATAAGAGAATATCGAATATTATTACGTTGGTGGATCTTAGCTAAAACAGAAATAAAAATACCACTTACAATTTATCTACAGAAATGAGGTGAATACTTGGTTGCAATTTTTAAGATACCCGTACGATCCCGTACGATCGTGACATGAGGGGTAGCATGCCTAAAATAAAAAAATAAATATATTTCAGTGTCATTATCCTATTTATCTTTAAATATTTTATAATCTTAGTAAAATATTTTCATGAATCAATCAAACGTATATTTAAGGCTGCATTATTTTATAAAACTATTTTAGAATCGAACAGATCTAAAATCGAATATCGATATTTTTTTATGCAATGGAAACACTAAATTAACTGCCAATTCAACTGTCAAAGTTCAAAATATCAAAAAGTAATTGTGTTTTTCTTGCATCAACAAAGTGATCGGTTTTATTTCGTGCGTTTAACTAAACAACTTCATCATGAATACTGACTCCGACGATCCGGGTTTAGCCGTAGCAGGTAAACAAATACTTTTTACAACCTTCAACAGCTAATATGGCGGAAATCGTAGATTGTATTACTGATGGAAAATAATGAATATGCATTTACCCAAAAACACTGACTTTTTTTAAACCCTTTCTTTCGCCAGTTAACTAATGACTATTTACTCTATATTTCCATAGTACTTTCATATGTGTGCACTGTGGGCCTAAACTTCTATGGCCAGCCGGCGTCCCCCTTTCTCATTTTTATTTTCCTTTACCAGTGTTTGCGATCTCCCAATATAATAAAAAAAATGTATAGGTTTGTGGATTTAGGATAAACGAATATAATTTCCCTTAGTTGATATAAATTAATTGACTCACGTAAAATTGCGTCAACAATTCTACGAGGAGATTTCGTTTCGAGATATCCGCATTGCGGAATTAAATTACACCCCTCAACATTAGGAATATCAAATTATATGTCATAAAATAGGATCAAAGCCTTGTTTCAGGCTCGTTATGTAGACAGGCAGAGAGAGGCTATATTTAGGCCTGGGTACAAAGCCGATTAGACTGCGCCTGTTCAAGAATATTTTATGGATGTGGGCTTAGGGGTACGAATGATAGCGGTAATCAGCACTTGTGTAAATCTTATTTAGTTACACAATTGTTTACAATGTTATCGTATTTTTAGTTGCGGTTTGATTGTGCTTTTTCATACGTCCTTTCACTCGTACCTTTTCTTATTTAATGACTAGTGCAGTTGAATACTGAGAACGCAGTTTGATGAATGTTTGAGTAAAGGGAGCGATTGGGTGCGTGGAAAATATGAGGCATGGCTGCGGCCGACAAAGTCAGACGACGAATCGTCATCGTTCTGGCGTTTGCCCGGCCTTGTGCAGGGGTCCGCTTGAAACGGATGACAAATTCGTATTAAAAAAAATATCTGTAATAAAAATGCTGTATTTTTTATTTTGACACCTCGATCCCACATTTTTGAGTGAGGGTATTGTCTATAGGAGGAGATACTGGAGCGTACAGAACTTCCCAATAACTAACACATTACAAATAAACCAGCTAATGAATCTTGGGCTCATATTCATTACGCCACGTATATCTTTCCAGCGTCAACTCGGAAAAGCAGCGAAGCAAAACACATGGGACATTGTGTTCAATATCAAAACTAACGTAACGGAAAAATATGTGTCAACATTTTATCTAGGGATATTTCTTCTTGGACAAAGAATCTCGATTTGAGTACTAACAAATTACAGAACAATAAAAATAAATTCTTAATCTGAAGGTATGTGATACTTAATCATTATCACCAATAACGGTCACCTGTTACCATGTATCTTAAATATCATACCTAACAAACGAATGGCATCTTAGTCAACACTTATCATAAGAACACATATCCTAACTGAATCCATTTTTAAAAGTGACAGTTTTAAGTACCTGGATTAATACATACATCATCAATGCAAAATTGTGACAAAATTTTCAATTTAATTGTTTATCAACTGCAGTAAAAACATTAATTGGATCATAAATTTTAAAGCAACAATTCAACAATTTAATCAACTATAAACTTGTCCAACTTTCGAATAACTGACACAACTTAATGGGCGCACTATAGTTGCAATCAACGAATTAATTAAATACTGTAGGTGATCACAAATTACCAACTAAACTGAATCAATTCACCAATACGGCCCCAAAATTGCATTTCAGAAACGTTGTTTGATAACTCGACATGTTTGGAAGGTATGACGGCACGTAAACAGTGATTGGCAGGGGTTATTACGAAAGTGTGACTAAGGGGCAAAGGCTGATGATCGATACTAATATAATTAAGCTGAAGAGTTTGTTTGTTCACGCGCTTATCTCGGAAAGTAATCGTTCAAATTGATAAAATGATTTTGTTTTAGATATTGACAGTCCATTTATCGAGGAAGGCTTTAAGCTATAATATAACAAAACCGAAATCAACGCGGACGGAGTCTTCTTAATATCGTAGTACAAAAGTTATAATTTCTAATTAATTTAACACAATTTACATTATACAATTTACAATATATGTATACAAAATTGAATTTGCAAAATGTATGGTCACTTTTATTATAATTTTTAACCAGCCCTCTCAATATTAAAAGTTAGTAGAAAAAAAATAACCTCTTTGAAAGTAAAATTGGCAAAAGAAGTAATAATTATTTTATTACAGTTCATCAACTTAAATGGCTACTTATCCCTTGTCTTCAATTTCTTAACACCCCATATTTAATCCAACAATAACAATAATCTTCATACAAACACAAACACCCAGCATCAAAAGTTTCTAACCTGTAATACGCCGCATTATATTAATTAAGGTACTAATTATCCCCCCTAGTAGGGCGATGTGGGGGGTCAATGATTGATCACTACACTGGGACACTTTTTGCGAGCTATCCCGGGAAATATTATCCCGTATGATAAGTTTGAAGGCTCCACGGCTTTTTATTCGCAAACTTTTCCTTACTTTATCCGGGGGTGACATTTTTAGTAATTATTCCGCGGTAAGACATTATTTAAGAGGTAATTTGAAAGACCGCGAGTTATGAGCTATCATTTAGCCGAAAACATTATTTTCTTAGGAGACGCCTATGTCCAGCAGTGGACTGCGATAGGGAAAGGATGATGCTGATGATGATTATTATTATTTTATTCTGCCATAAGGTATGCTAAATTAGTAAATCGGGTCAAATTCTGAAATTGTATTATGTTTTCCAAAAAATGCACCAATTTACCAGTGATCTGTTTGCAGCTGCTATGATATGTTTTTTGAGGCTTACCTGAAATGAAAGACAAAAATTAATTAGGAACGATTACTAAATAAAAGTGGGCTCAAGAAACTCTTATGTAATTAAGAAGTACTCTTATGTAAAGAAGAATTAAAACTTTTAACGTACAACTATTCATTCTCTATATAACTAAATAACTTTTTACCATCAGATATTTCCACTTAATCGAACTTAAAAACTTGCACAAAGCCTAACAAATTCATCGCTCAAACTTAACACCAAGCTCGAATGACGAACAAATTCGTCTGGTCCGCTCTGCTGACTGAAATACGAGTAAATAAAACTTTTTCGCCATTATTTCACTTAAAACTGCTCACGCAACTTCGTAAAGAGAATGTATAACTAAGTTCTGTTGAGAGGCACCCTTGGAGTACCATAAAGCATCGTTCACTATGACGTTAGTTGACTGAATTCACAATTACTACCTCACTACTGAGGCCATAAGAACGGCGATTGTTTGATGTTCGTCGTTTACCACTTTTATTTAATAAGAAGTTGTTTAAACCTTTATCATTTATAACATGGTAATTTTTTTATTGATTATCGACTTTAAGTCAAGGTCATGAGGTTCGATTTAAGGTGGGAGATATTTTCCCTTTGTCTGAATTAAGGTTAAGTTATGACTTCGGAAAGTTGTGTCCCGAAAAGGACGGCGACACATGGAACTTTATGACACCCTTGGTACATATGCTAATAAATCATAATGGACATCAACAACAACCGTACAAGGGTCGCAAATGCGTTTCCGGCCGCCAATCAAACAAAACTACGGAAAACGGACTCTCCGTTTTATTCATTACACAAAAATCTGGCGTTTGTATTATTTTAAAACTATCTATCAATATAATCTCTCTCACTTCATAGCCGCACCTCCTCGAGTCTCGACGAAGCAGGCTCTAATTAGAGCTCCCGACGCGCCACTAATCAGGACGCGTCCCACGGGACCCTCACGGGAACTCTACCTGCTCATACCTGCTAGTTTTACTGAGACAATGGCGGATGCAAATTAATATCGTGCAGATTAGAAGCGAAGGCAATGCGAACGCAGTTGGGCAGGGGAATTTAACTGAACATGCACTTTGTTGTAAGAAGCACTTCATTAAACTAATGGGGAAGGAAGCATGATCCTTAACTTCATAACAATATCACCGCCATAAAGGACATGTCCATAAATGTATGGACAAAAAACCCAGAATCGACAGGAATGAAATGTATACCAGTGAATTGGCATTGAAATGTTATGTAATGTTACCAAGGGGGCAACCCTGAAATCGTTATAGTATAGGAGCTAGAAGCAAAATAAAATAAGGAAAAAATTCGTTCTAAACAATAATAAAATAAGTTTACGTCATATTGTGACTTAATATGACGTTGTTTTAATGTTGTTTCACTTGTGATAATTATCAACATCAACTTTCACAAGCAACAGCAACCTAATATCAACATCATATTAAATCACATCATAACAAACACTCTGTTTTTTTATTATTTTTTTTCTTCTGGCCCATAGATATTTCAATCGTTACAGTACTGTGTGTATTATTGTTAATTATGTGGCTAAAGATTGCAAATATAAAAATAGTTGATATAGTATAGGAGCAAAGAGCCATGTTGTGGGTGAGAATATCGTTGTAATTATGTTGCTGTTGCTTGTGAAATGTGTTGCTAATAATCATCACAAGTAAAACATCATAAAAACAACGTCATATTAAGCCACAACATGACGTAAACTTTGTTTAGAACGATTTTTTCCTTATTTTATTTTGCTCCTAGCTCCTATACTATAACGATTTCAGGGTTGCCCTCTTGGTAACATTATATTATATTCCAATGTCAATCCACTGGTATACATTTCATTCCTGTCGAATCTGGGTCATTTTTTGGACATCACCTTTCAATTTGATGTGAAATAGAGATTTCATATCAAATAGAACTGTCTCGTAAAGGAAAAGTCAACCAATATTGGAAGATTTCATCGTGGCAGGACTTTGCTGAACAGGCTGACTCAATAGCGTATTGAGTAACCATCAGCCGAACAGAAGGTACCAACACCAAAGAAAAAACTGTCGAGATTGTCGTACACAAACATTAAAACATTTCTCCACGCAGGATCACGAAAATAAACATAAATCAGCAAAAAAACTAAATCAGTTCTCATTCTATGAGCCACAAACGGCTATAAAGAGATTTGATTTAGCATTCCCACTTCATAAAGGTGTATCGTGAATCGTAATGTTAACACTAACAAGGTAACGACGTCGGCGCGTTGCCCTCGGGATCAGGCTGACGGAATAAAGAGCGCCTCTAAGCCTAATGACGTCACAAGGCAAGTTTTCAGCCAGCTCCGTAGGGAATCTGACAAATTCGAAATGAAAAATAGCCAAGTGTTTTCCCCACGTTCCAAGGTAGATATAACTTTTATTGCATATAGCGAAATAAATATTTAAGACGACTGTAGTCATGATAAAGTGTGGGATATTTCGGATCGCATCTACCGACTTAATCCTTCTTTATTCGTCAACGAACAAGACTATGAGCCCCTTCAGCCGCTGATTGTGCCCAAAAGTACAAGTCTTTTTGGAGGTCTCTCTCTTCTTGTAATGTTCAGATCTAGAACTCTTCTGACAGTTTCCCTCTTAGCTATAAGGCATTGAACTCGCTCCACGACGATCGTCTTTTGTTTCTCCTCGCCTGACGTCGCTCTTTCCTCCGCCGTACCTCTACGGTGCCGCGGCAAGGCGGCGGAGAGGATCCGTCATTTGCATACATATCGCGGCACGCGGTCCTGGCGCGGCGGTAGATTGGCCCCGCGCGTGATCCACTTACGAGCGACGTGTGTGACGCGAGAGACCGCGGCTTCTTAGCGCACGAAACACAGAGAGGTCGATTTTCTTTTATCAACGTATGCTTTAATCCGTGGAGGATAGATCAAGTAGACACGCTGCCGACTTATTTTTTGGATCAATCAGACGTTGGCATTTTTTTGTGAACCGAAGTTTTATTCATTTTTCGCAGATTGGAACGGATCAGGTGGGGTTTTCATCTGATCTGTAAGATAACCGCATTAGATAGCCAATAATTTGTGTGCAATCAACAATGTATGATTCGTTATAGCCTTGTTCAGTACACATGAGAGTGTCTCCCGAGAGAGCGCGAACCGCTTTGAAAGAAGGGATGGCAAATCAATGTTCCATCTTTACTCGAGTTGCTAGTCCAGCAACCAGGATCATCAGCTGTATTACCAGAAGACCACTTTTTTGTTCAACATAGAAACAACTTTTAAACTTGGCTTGAGGCTAGGCAATTGATGTGTTAGTCCAAGGCATTATTCATTTATCAACATGTCCTAAAAGTATACTTCCAGATTTAACCAATTTGACCAGCAAAATCAGATTTACAAAAACACACAATATAATCTTCCATTTCTCTTTCATCTGTCCACGCAATCCCTAATGTATCTTTGTCGGAACGTGTCCTTTTGTTCAGTTAGTGATACATTCTGGACTCGGACGGTAACCTCATTACCGCAGCGCCACTCTGCTCATTAATGCGTCTATGGCTCTCCAAATCTTACCTCGTGCAGCTTTGGATAACTGTGAAGTGAATTTGGAATTGCGTTTCGCTTTGAAATCTTGTGCAGTGTTATTACACTAATAACATAGGTAAGGTGGCATATGGTAGAATTTTCAAATTATGTTTTTTCAGAATGTTCACGAGGGGAGAAAATAATAGCAAAAACAAAACGCACTAATGTTAGCGTTGTAATATTGAGCGATATTTCATTAAAATCTGCTGAAAATTACATCTCAAGAATAATGAGATAAGTCAAGATTCTAATTAACTACTACCGACAGTGTCACTCGCCCTGACATCTCTTTTTAGGGTTCCGTAGCCAAATGGCAAAAAACGGAACCCTTATAGTTTCGTCATGTCTGTCTGTCTGTCTGTCTGTCTGTCTGTCTGTCTGTCTGTCCTGGCCCGTTCTCCGCCGTTTCTGAACCGATTGCCACGAAAATTGGAGGAGAGATGTATAGTGATAATTCAAGAATTGGTTTTTAAAATAATCGAAAAATAATTATTTTTACCCCCCCTCCCATACAACGAAAAGTTAATTCGAAAAAAAAATATTCGACTTACCCCATCGTGTGGGGTATCGTTAAAAAGGTATTTTTAAATACAATTAAAATTGCCTTGAAACCATGTGGATCAAACACCCCAGTCTCGAGATATATTAATACAAAGTTAAAATTAGAGCGTCCCCCCCCCCCTTAACTTTTGAAATACTATCACAATAATTCTGAAAAAAATGTCCTGTATACCTCCAAGTAAGTACTTTCTACGAAAACTATAGCGAACTCTGTATCATACATAGTTATTTTTATACAACTCGACCAACTTATGACGTGCAGTTGCCCTTACTAAATGGTGTCTTCAGCGGTCGGGCCATCTTTTATTTATGAGAAAAGGTGAACCATCTTTTTACGGTCGTATAAAGCTATTTAATAGCGATGTTATTGGTCTTCCTTGTATGACCTTACATAATTATTTTATTTGATTGTTTAATCAAATTTGAATTTTTAGACATTTAACTTGGGAAAATATAGGTTTGTCAATATCTTATTCAAACAGAAACTATAATATTACCATTTTATGGTATGATGGTCTGCATTTTGAATCTGCACTATTTAGCTGAATAATTTGATTCTATCAATTTTTTTAAATATGCTGCGTAGTCTCACGAATACATCAAACAGAAATATTATACTGTTTTGTCTGTTATAACCAAATAAAAGTTGTTTTAAAAGAAAAACTTGAGAAAGTTTCGCTATAAAAGAAAAACATAAGTTCAGTTAAAATTCCCATCTTTTTTAAGGAGCACAAAAGTTTACCGGGTCGGCATTATTGAGTAATTTCTAAACAAACAAAATACTGAAATTCGACTTAATTTCAACGGGAGCCTGATACCCTTCCATTATACTTTCGAGGACGGCATGTCCTAACAAACTTCTTACACTCATAACCTCTCCCTCCTAATTCCCACGTTTAAGGGAAAATACGAACTGTTTTGGAGGAAATGCCAAAATGTAAATGGCGATACAAAATGGCTACGGGCTTCAATTAAAATTAATACTGCGATATTAACGTTTTCAGTCGAATGTGGGTGAAACTTCGTGCCACAGGCACTAGAGGAAGTTGTCGTGTTTATGAAATGTCTTGCAATGGAGAAAAGACATTCTTTACGTTGATGATTGAATTAAAAAATGTTTTTGTATCGGTAATTGCAAAATAATAGTACATACAAAAAAGAAACCGTATTGCCAATCAATCAGATACCTTCACCCAACATGCAAAATCCACTGCAACGTTTGCGCTACCTATTTGCACCTCAAAAAACTCCAGGATCAGGATTAACTATACCTAAACCCTGTTAAAAATGTAATTTCCTGGCCAACCTTATTCATTTATAATAGGGGTTAAATTACCACGACGGGCGTGTGGGGTCTTAAGATGAATAATGAATTAGAAATACCCAGAGGGGTCAATTAGATGACCCAAGGGCTGAGAAAGACCCTTGACTTAGGGGTGTCGGAGGGTAGCTCAAGGACCTGGCTTTCTGCTGGGTTGTCAAAAGTGTCAATGAAAAGTCAATGAGTTCCTCTACTTCCTGTGCACTTAATCATGCTCACTTCACGTTCGACCTAAAAATTAATAATCTTTCGAACAAAAGCTGTAGTAGTTTTGCTTTTTAATATTATAAAATGTTTATCACCTGCAATGAGTAGGTAACATCTCATATCCATAACCTTATTGAATCAGTTCCCTGCAATATATTTTTTATAAGTGTTTAAAACAAAACTTTCGAAGCGAACTTGGCGTTATTAAAGATAAAAAGTCCAAGCCTAAAAAAATAACAAACAATTATTTAATGTCTCTCAAACAAAACCGATTAAAACGCCAACAGTCAACCCTAAAACAAGTCGTTAAGAAGTAAGACCGTTGCTTATCTTAATATTAGCGGCCATTACGCGGATATTAGCCGCGGGCGACTGTCACACCCCGACGCGACCGCTCAACCCTTCCACTTTTAGGGGAAGAGAGAAATGTAGTGAGAACAAGACCAACCTTCAAAACAGGCAGAACACGTAGAGATATCAAAAGGATTTCAATGCATCTACTTATTCTGCGAAAAATACTAATGAAAAATACCTTTCATGTCGATGGGCTGCCGAGAAAAAAGAGAGCGAAAACTAAAATGTCTAAATAGGAAAAGATGCCAAAGGGCATATAACAAAAAATACAAAGCATAGCATTCACTTAATTTCAATAGAATATCTTCAATTAACTTTAAAAGATAGCTAAAAATGAACTGCATTAGCAAATATTTTATATTCTTCTTCAAGATAAATACAGCAAAAGGCGCATAACGAACACTTATTAAATTCTTTCCGAGCCAGGCGTTTCTCATAAAGACCTACTGCGGAGTTCGCTCGCAACACGCGCCGGGAAATCCATCCGTTGGAAAACCTTGTTATAATTTATTAAAATGTATAAGTATAAAAAGTGCCAGTGAAATGAAGAGGTATTTTACGTATGGACCCAATTTTACATGATATCTGGGATTGGAATAATTAAATACATTTTATTTATCATTTCGTTGGATATTTCGGAGCTGTTTCAAAATAAAGAGAATGCTTATTGCATGAAGTATCATTTCAATTGGGCGTTGCAAAGGAAACACGATCCACACTCACTCATTTTACAAAAAATATTTTTTCATTTCAAGATAATATTGTTATAGCCTCATAGCGTTTTGCATTTTAAATAAAATTGCTCGACTATCCGAAGAGTAACAGATCAATAAGCAAAATATTTTGAACTTTAATCTTGCCTAGTATAAACAAAGTATCTTTGCAATAAAGCAACTACAGAAATTATTCTAATTAAAAAAGTGGAACATTTAATAAAATTACACATATTCCGCACAACTTGGTCCTTCGAGCCGGATACAAATAAATTAACAACAAACGCGGTTTTATCAGTTGCTTTAATTAACCGCAGCAGCGCCCCGGTCGTAAATGCACTAACGCAGCTAACTGCACCACTTGAATTCACTCTAGTGCTCTCAATTTAATTAACCTGACACGCCATCTGTCGGCCGATTGAAATAAACGACGGTGAAATTACTCTTAAATGCTTTTGTTTCATTGCGTTGCACATTTCATTGTTTGCAAATGCACCTAGATACTTTATATTCACATTTAAGTAGAATAATGGCCGTTATTCGTGCCCTATTATGGTACGAGGTTGTGACTACAGTAATATGGTGTTACTCCAACGTATTGCACACTTTTTAGTGGCAAAAATAGCAATGGTCAATCCATGTTTATTAACATCCCAAAAAATATAATTGTGTTTTGATTTCATTGAGATGAAATTGAAATCATTGAGATGAAATTGAAATGTTTTTTAACAGACCAGAATACAACCCCGGGTATATCTACATGTACTAATATAATAAGCCTAAAGAGTTTGTTTGTTTGAACGCGATAATCCTAGGAACTACAGGTCCGATTGAAAAATATACATACGTATAGTCCATTTGCCGAGGAAAACTTTAGGCTATAGTATATACCTATGTGTGCAGAAACCGAAAACCACGCAGACGGAGTCGCAGGCAACCGCTAGTTGGTTAATTAAAGTGATATCCAATACCTTCTATTCTAAAAGGTACACAAATAAATCACCATTCGCACTATTCCACCCGGCAGGCGTGTTTAATTGAGCGTGCAATCGCCGCAACACAGTACGCGCTCAGGCGTTAAACGTACAATTTTTATTAACTTTACTGGCTCAAACAAAACGTTTTATTTTCCCTTTGCCAGCCTATCCTGTGAATTATTGATGTCACTAACTTACTCTTAAACGCCTCAGTCTAGGGGTTTAAGTACCGGGCCGTGGTCACAAGATCTTGGGTTCGAGTGTCGGTTTTTTCGAACACGGCCCGGAATAATCGCCATTCCGCATTTGGCAAGCGTGGTGATCAAGCCAAAACCGATATTTGTAACGAAAATCTGATTTTGACTGATGGCCTTTGCCCTGCAATGAGACATTAAAAGCCTGAAAATTTAGGGGTTGAAATATAAAAACGCTGTATTTTCTCTTTGCAAGGCAACGTATTGACGGGCTCGTTGATTTAGTGGTCAGAGACCCTGACTACAAAACCAAGGGTCTCGGGTTCGAATACCGCAAGGGGCAAATGTTTGTGTGATGAAAATCTTCATTTATTCTCGAGTATGTAATGGATTTTAATAACAGTATTTAAGTATTTCAATCCTTTCCCTAGCTTCCATAGTACAAGCTTCGAGCTTAGTTTGGGGCGAGGCAATTGGTGTGTTAGTTCAAGGAATAAATTGATTTATTTGTTATTAGTTGTTATTTCATAAATTATTGAAGTCACTTACTCACGACCTAGTTTGCGCACGTATCTTCACGGGTATTAATAACATTGTATTGTGCATTTCATTGTGCTCCGCGATGTGAAGTCGTGTTTCACTCACGGTATGATGTAGCATTTTAATCAAAGTAAGTAAAATAGAGTACGCTTATATCGCGCGTTAACAGAGGGTATACATCAAAAACTAAAATACAATAAGATGTAAAATCTAAATCAATATTATGTACTTCCAAGCAAAAGTTAGATAAAAATATATACGTCCTTAAATAAATGTAATTGTTGTAAATGTAAATATACAGACATCTACCGGCCCGGGACGTGCTTCGCTACGTGTGGTAAATGAAGATCCACTCGACTGATTTTGTGTCTTCACATAAACCATTTACTAAATAGTAAGAACAAACCCCGAAAAAGAGATGTCCCAGAAATGTATGAAGCCTCGGCCTGGTCCATGTACGCTATACCTAAATATAGGCCAATAAGTGTACTACAGTTTTAATGACTCCAATTCTTAATGGAAAACCTTAGTTTTTTGGCTGAATCAATAAATTAAACCACAATATCGCAACTCAGTACAATATGGCAGAGGACGCATCCATAGAGTAAAGTAAATATACCAAGACGCATCTTTGAAACTTGAATGACGTTTATGTCGTTTAGTCGTCAGTTTATTTTTGTTTTGACAGTATGCAGTTTATTTCACAAAGTATTTATATTTTTAGGTTACAAACGACCTAAAAAGGCTGGGGCCAAAGCTGCAAATCCCAGTAAAGAAAAAAAATACAGTTGCCATCTTTACGAAGTAAAGTGAACAATTATGAATTTGATTTTATTTTTAAGCCACTAAACTACGGACCAAAAATGTTTTATTGTATTTTTAATGGAAATAGCAATATTTTACCGACTTTTTGGTACCACGTACATGGTGCGGGCCCGGGATGGGACATCTCTTTTGGTTTGGATAGGGGACCCCGTTCTTGAGTTATAAAGTGACTATGAAAAATGCCACTTATTTTTGTATTTTAAGAAAAAGATGTCATAGTTTCCATCTGAAATATTGTCACATACAATTCTACAACATCACCTCATCTCATTTTTAATTACACAACTTTCCTTTACTCTCCTTACCTGCTTTTCTTTTCACAGACACCGCTAGACTTTCCTCGGAACGCTATAAAGATTAACAGCGCAGGTATAATAATCATTCCAGTGTTTATCTTTACGCTGCACTCGTAACGTTTCACTGAAATGACTCGTCGTAAAAACAGTTTCTAGAAAATCAATTCTCGGCCGTTTGCATTTAACTTTCGGACGTCTAAAGGGCGACCTGACTCCTGACGACGGCCATAAAGCCACGTCGACGTCCATAATCGCTTGACGACTATTATAATCGCCACTGTCAGAGAAATTGCTGACGTGGACAATCAACTAATACGACCAGGGAGGGCTGGCACTGTCATGTACCTTCATATTTTGAATTAACAAATGCCTTTAAAAATATTGACAATCCCACTTTGACCCTGGATGACACTGCACTGTTAATATTTTGTTAGCCTACTTCGCGAACCGAAACCAATGCGAAATATGTCCGATATTATTTGTTAAACATAACGAAAAATAACCGATCCAACAACCTCATACGTGTAACGTAGCAAAAGAACATTGATAAAAGAGGCTATAACGGCAAGATTGATTAGCAGGAGCACCAACCCTATTACACGAAGGAAAGCGATGAATCGCCGTCTGAGCGATACGAGCTATCTGAGCGATCGGAGCGATCTGAGCGAGCGAAAGAGCGCTCCAGCTGATTGCGATGTTTCAGTCTAACTTCGACCGCCTCCAGGGACGCGCAGTCGATCAGCGTCCACTCAACGGAATTTCAGTAATCACGTTTAAAGGTAACGTTTACTGCCGGCAGTTTATTATGACGGTAAAGTAACAATCATGAAATGGATTAAAGAGCCGAACGTTACATTTAAAAATGGGAGAGGTGAAATGCGAAAAGTAATTGAAGGCTAAGAACTAGCGTCAAGTCAGATTGGTAAAACGATAATAAAAACGTTATCTATCAAACTGCTGTTATAAAAGATCTTTGTAATCGATCTACACACATCAAATTAATTACAAAGTCCATTACAACATAAAAGATACACATCAAAATACATGATTTCTACATGCACAGTATTGATGGTCACTTAAAACTAAAAGCAAAATTATTAACTGCTTTTAGAAACTAGAACACAGCAACTCGATCGCCATATTTTGAAAAACGTTACGTGGACTCATAAAATTTACCATCATATAGGCACTTTCGCCAACTTTACTAAAACAACACGTGCAGCCTACTCGGGCCCCAGAGACGATGTGCCACAGCCCTGAACCGATCGCAATGGACAAATAATGCGAATACTCCTAATAGCCGGCGCGTTCGCTGCTCGGTTTATGAGCTCCGTGCGACCGCATTTTACTCGCCAGACTCGCCACCCACTCGTATGAGTTTAGAGGCACAATCCATTAGGATGCCTACTGAACTATAGATTTTTACACTTCATATTAGTTTAGACATAGAAACAGTTAATATATTTATGATATTTTAAGGCTAGGTTTATTGATAGCAATGGACAAACGATGCAAACACTCGTAAAATGAGCTCTCCGCGACCACATTTCACTCGCCACCCACTCGTGTGAGTTTAGAGGCACAATCCATTGGGATACCTAGTTCACTATCGATTGTTACACTTCATTTTCGTTTTGTCATTGGAACAACAGTAAGTATTCTTAATGTTTAGGGCTAGATTTTTTGACGACATTGGACAAATAATGCGAATACCTACTCGTAATAGCCGGCGCGCTCGCTTTATGAGCTCCGTGCGACCGCATTTCACTCGCCACCCACTCGTGTGGGTTTAGAGGCACAATCCATTGGGATACCTAGTTCACTATCGATTGTTACACTTCATTCTAGTTTTGTTAAACCCCATTTAATGTTTAATGGTAAGGTTGATTCCTGTTATTTGTACATGTTTTTGTTTCCCACTACCTATCATTTTAAACGAATCCTAAAGATATAAATTGGCATCAATTCACTCGAAATTCAGTCACATTAATCGAACCGACCAGCAATCCATCTTTGAATATTTCTTACTAGCGGCCGCCCGCGACTCCGTCCGCGTGGATTTCTTTTTTTCGAAATAAAAAGTAGCCTATGTTCTGTCTCAGGGTCTAAAGATTGTCTGTACCAAATTTCATCAAAATCGGTTGCGAGGTTTAAGCGGGAAAGCGTAACAGACAGACAGACAGAAAGAGTTACTTTCGCATTTATAATATTAATATATATATATATATATATATATATATATATATATATTATATATATTATAGTTGGGATTGATTAATTAACAAATAATACCGTTTCAACATATCCAGAAACAGCTTCATACTTATACGAGGTTAAATTGAACCGTTTCAACCGAAAACATAAGCCCTAATTGCACTAATGGTGCGATTTGCTCCAAATGTAATCTAATTTGTTGCCATGCTCGCGGTGAAGCGGATTTTAAGAACTAAATTACTATACTATTACTGGCAATATTTACCAAAATTTAGTTATTGTTCAATAGAAACAGGTGAATAAAAGAAGGTGATTTGGCGATCAAATACCATATACTTTACAAATAAAATCAAAAAAGTTTTATAGGGTCCTTGATACTTGTATTACCGAAGGTCTTCATAATTATTAGATAGATTGAGTTTCAGCCGACCAAACCCCAAAGGTGGCACCCGATCACAAATTTGACAAATGTGTCAGCCATCTTCCCACAGGAACATTTCAGAGGGAATAATATGACCTGCCTCATAGCGCCATTCAGTCTCTGTTAATGGTTTGTTATGGTATCCAATTTACGGTATCCAACAAATCCGAACTACGAACTCCGAAGAGTTAAACTTTTAACCCTCCTCAATTCGCGATTCGTTTAAAAATAAATACATTAGGGGCCATTTGACACTGGGTTGACGTCGAATTAAGACCCATACCTACCCTTTCACGGATTGCTCTGTGAATGTTTCATTGAATTTTTAAGAGTTGCCTGCCTCTCCATTACAGGCTACGTCACGCTGTGACGTACAGACATCCAACCGATCGTCAATAATTAAACAAACAGACCTCCCCTGTATTTTATTATCGTATGAGAATTTAAAAATGTGTCATGCTTCGATTACTTTCGGTACACACGAGACTTTGACACATTGCGAATCGCTGATATAGATTTAATTCAGTGTCATCCAGAGATTCAATCACCGGACGGGAAAAATATATTTCGGGTTTTTAAATTTATGATTATTGTATTTGGCAGGCGAAAATGGGTCATTTGATAGGGAACACCGGCGACCATGGCATTACGGGTCGCAGATGTGTTGCATTACTTTAATGACTTAGAACATTAGTGAGCAAACACTAAACAGGTTGCAAATGTCACTAATACCTATCATAAATAATGATGTAACCATACCTAGAATACTTATATTTTAATAGAGTGATTACCTGCAACAAAGACACTTCCCATGGCCCGTGTATATATGTACATGTTTGCTTATACATACATATCTCCAAAATTAACAACAGATTTTAATGCGGTGTTGTAAAAGATAAACTGAATCCACAAATACTGATCAATTCCATTTGCACAGTAACAACCATAATCTCTACAATCCATAATGAACTCAATCACGTAATCGGAACCTAACAATATTAAATATTCTCCGTCATTCGGCAAACCGGTGATCAATTAATAAAGCCATTATTATAATGGGTCGATCGTTGCGTAATGGCGGGCGTCCGTAACACAGGACTGACAAATGGACGGATGAGCTATCCGTATACAGAAGCTGCGTTATTGGTAACATACAGGTGTAATCAATGTTATTTTCTAACATTATTTATGGGGTTTAATTCTAAATTGCTCTTACACACATGTGATTGCCTTACGATACAAATAAAAATAAATCACTGGCTATACATTACAGGGATCTTGAGCATCTTAAATAAAAAATCGATTAATTCCTTGAACTAAAACACCAAATAGCCTATCCCCAAACTAAGCACGAAGCTTTCACTATTTACGCTAGGGAACGGATAAACATGCTTAAATATTGTTAACCATCCATTACTCGAGTACAAGTGTCGATGTTCATCACACAAACATTTTCCCCTAACGGGTACGTAGTTTTCGAACCCGCAACCCTTAGTTTTTAGCCAGGGTCTCTGACCACCAAGGGGCCGTCAAATTTTGTACTAGTTATGTGTCAAAATTTTGTCAAATAACACGCACACTTTCGTATTCAAACTCCGGACATAATGGGACCGATATCCGCGGACACTAGTGCGGTATCCGCTCGATTGATTCGTCCCGGGACCCGACGCCGCAGGTACACTCGTGCGATGTCCTTGCGTCTGTCACAATTACAGTCACCCGTCCTTCCCTCCTGTAGAGTAATTACCGGATTTCAACCGACAAGGGACAGGTTTCCTGAACTGTGATTGTACATTGTTTTACACTCTCGGCGTTGCAGTGTGCTTTAACCCATGGGTTTCAAATAGTTTCTTCAATCCTGATGGTCTGTTGGTTGAAAATAAGGATACGTGTTTGGGTGATTTTTACGCCTATGTGCTGCTGCAATGTAGGCTCCTTTTGTTGAACTTTGTTAAAATATACTCAATTTCTTAAAATATTGCTGGGATTTAGCCATTATTGCATTTGATTTCACTAGTGGGGATGAAAGCTATACAGCCAGATATTCAAACTCATCTGTAGAACTTTAGACTAATTTATTATCTCAGGTTGTTTAACAACCGAATCAGCAGTTTCAGTAAGCACCGAACCTTGACATTGCATGGCAGTCGTTGCAAAAAAGCAGAGATTTTGCTTTTTTGCACTACCTCAATTACCCGTTTGTACTCCAAATAATAAAATGCCCGCTCAAAAGACCAATAGGAAATCAACAGACTCTTCCCACTCTCCTCACAATAGCGCAACGTCAATCCCGCGTAAGCCCCGCGGCCTCATCGGTCTCAAAACTCAATAACAAGGCATTATTCCCGCGTTGTTTCCGCGGCCATTCTTCCCATTGTTGACAACAATGCCCATTGTAGGTCAGGACCTCTGTTATTGGCGCGCGTTCGTTGTATCTCGTCCACCCTGGACCATCACGATGCGTGTGACTGCCTTAATTTGGTTTGGATGGAATTGCGTGTACTAGCCAAAGGACAATGGCCAACGTATACTATACATAGTTAATCCAGGTGAATTTCTAGACAATAACTTTTAGGGAATGCTTTTCATGCATGCCCTGCTCACTTAATCGTAGTTACCACAAATACCGTTCGGGAAAATCAGACCTTAGCAGCAATCTGACACGACTATAGACAGAGCAGGCGCAGGACCAACGGCTTGACGTGCCTTCCGAAGCACAGGGGAGTACAAGATAGAATTTTCGGTCACCCATCCATTGACCGACCTCTGCAAAAGTTGCTTAACTTAAGCAATTACAGACCGTAGCGCTAACAACTGCGCCATCGAGCTCCTCACATTTCATATGAAATAAAACTCCATCTTTAAATCCAGAACCACAAGATTTAAACCGAACAAGGCAGCTTCAAGAGTACTTCGAAAAAGAATCGATACCACTATCCCTGCATTCATTTTGTATCCACTCTGAAGTAGGAATACGCGGTAAAACCCGAGGTTTGAGTTGCGGGCGGCGAGCGCGGGATTTTCAGTCCCGGAAAAATCCCGCCGCATCTCGGGAAATTAAGAGATTAGTGCTGTACGGCTCAGCATACATTGGGCAGGGTAACGGATCAGTCGGTAATGGGAACTTAATATGGCATGTGTAGTGGTTAAGACCTACTTAGGCATGACCAGAAGGTTATTTATAAGTATTAAGAGAATTTATGTAACTGGAAGCTCTGGGGAGAGCTAAAGGAAAAAAATCATCGGAAAAGAAAATATTCGTATCGCAAACTCAAAAGTAATATACAGATTTTCAACTCTAATGTTAAAATGCTTTCAACTCTATTTTCTTTACTCGAGCATCTCTCCTCCTTAAGTCATATTATTCATTACTGATCGTGACCATTGAAGGAAATGAAAGGAAACACACAACTGACAATTTTAAAGGAGTGGTTTGCTATTGCCTTCTCCATTTCACTCACTTACTCTTAGTGTGTAGGTTTCCTCACGATGTTTCCCTTCACCGTACCTACAGCTGTGCATAGATTTTTTGATAACCCAGATGTGCGTGCTTGACCGGACTTGAACATTCGACCTCATGCATGTGAAGTCATTTAGACAGACCAAGCTCTTACACTAATCAACTAAAGTCTTAACACACGTAATTCTATCCACAAAGCGAAATGAGTAACAGAATGTCTTCATCAGGCTTGCCGTACCTACCCACTCGCATGTGTCGAGTCGTCCTCAAGCAAATAGAGGTATGATGTAAACGCATATTAAAGTGCGACGTACAGAGACCGAGTACAATTACTCAGTACGGGTGCCCGGCTACGGGTCACAGTACACTCACTTGCGGTGCCGGGTAGACGAGTTGTACATGTACTAGACTTGCGGCTATTACGCGAGAGAATGCGATGTGCAACTGCTTCGTGTGCAAATAGAGGTGTAAGGTTTATTGCAACAGAAATTTAATTGCATTTATTTTAATGAAGAATATATTCGAAAAAAATAAATAAAAACATTCGACTTGAGAAGTTCTAGCACACTCAGATGCATTTCTGATGGGCTTGCTAACAATTATTCCACTCAAATTTGACAGTTAGTTCATACTTGATAGTACGAATCAGTCTATCGGAATCTGAAAAGTCTAGTGTTAACACGACGCATACCTATCAGCCGGACATTGATTTACTTACAATGAAATTGTCGTTATTATGCAGACTTGGCATTCGCCATTAGATTACTAACTGCTGTTTCGTTTTAATAAGGGCATACAAAAAAAGGTTTACTACTAGGGTCAGGCAGCCGTCCTTCATGGTAAATTTATTCTGTTCTTATCCCAACTAATCCCAACTAATATTATAAATGCGAAAGTAACTCTGTCTGTCTGTCTGTCTGTCTGTCTGTCTGTCTGTCTGTCTGTCTGTTACGCTTTCCCGCTTAAACCTCGCAACCGATTTTGATGAAATTTGGTACAGACAATCTTTAGACCCTGAGACAGAACATAGGCTACTTTTTGACCCATTCCAACCCCCCACTTCCCCGAAATGAGGGGGTGGAAGTTTGTATGGAAAATCTAAACTACTTGAGTTAGACGCTTGAAATTTGGCATGCAGGTCCCTTAGTAAACTTGATGCTTAGTTGCAAAAGGATATTGCAAAATTCCCACGGGAACGGGAGTTAGCGGGAAAAAACATTCGTATAATGAAAACCGACATCCACGCGGACGAAGTCGCGGGCGGCCGCTAGTTCAAAATAAATACTGTCGTAGTACCATCGTTTTTCCGTGTCGAATTCGGTTCGTCACGGAGAGTTGCCCGCGTCCCAGGGGACCTCGGGATTTTTCCCGTTTCGCCGCCCACACTAGCCTAATTTGTTTGGTAATGCTAGAGTAATTTAGACATTAAAATATATAAATATGAAATTAGGTTAATTATTACATGTGTACAACTTGTCCGATCCTAAAATAGCTTAAAACTTTTATATTACGTATGGAATATTTTTAGTTATACTTATTCCAAGATCATTAGACATTCCCTTGGTACTCTTTCGGTAAATTAATGAAGACGCTTGTGCAAATCTAAGGCTCCAAAGGTCAGAGAAAGGTTTCTCTTTTAAAGCATAGTTCAACTAAACTTTAAAAGAGAAACGTTTTAGTAAGCTATTAGAAAAATTAAATTTTCAATGATAGACTACTAAATATTAAAACAGCTTTAAACGACCATAATCACGTAATTAAATACTTATTATCCAGCACATTAAAGTACAGGCATCGTATTATGTTAATCTCAGTATATGAACAGGCAGACATAATCCTGAGGCCGTAAACCCGCGCATAAAACTAGGCCGGATGACACCTGCCGAATGAACCGGTTATTATGCCCGGACCGCCCGGTTCATTAGGGTTGGTACTACCGGATGTTTGGACCCTTTGTTTGGACCTTGGAATACTTCCTCTATAGACGCCAGAGTTGTGTAAAGATAGAGACGATAGGAATTGGCTGAAATAATAATACAGGTCATACTATTCTTTATGGCAAATATCCTTACCAACATTTTAAACCGGAAAGTGAGTTTGTTTGTTTGTAGCGCTTTCACACCGTTACTACTGAACCGATTGCTTAAAAAATTTGCAGACGTAAAGTTACAAGTCTGGATTAAATAATAGGGTTTTTATCTCGGAAAAAAATGTATATTCCCGAGGGAAAACAAAAATATTGTTTGCTTGATGGCCGAATTCCACGCGAGCGAAGCCGCGGGCGGAAACCTAGTAACAATTATAATAAAGCGGAATAAAATGGACAGTGGAATTCTGGCCGTACCGAATAAGGAAAGACAGGGAGTGAGAGTCAATGGCCGGAACATATTATGTACGTCATATGTACTTTATACTATCTTTAGGTAGGTATAGGACACACAAACAAACCCTTCTTAGGCTGTGGTACTAATCTTACTGCAAACTGTGTCTTTGTAATGAGGTCATTGAAAGGAGCTATCTTGTATCGTACTAGATACATTCCAAGGACCTACATACATTCCGAGGATATACAAAACTTATATTTGGAAATGTACTGAAGCACATCGGGTGAACTATTTCAATCAAATATTGTCTCATACCCATAGCTAGCATAGCTATGGTTAGGGTTAGATAAAACTTAACAAGGTCATATGATCTGGCAGCCCTATGACGTCGCTAGCAGGTCGTAAACATAACGAAGGCAGATCATAGCATCGTACGTCACATATTACTCGTCACATAGTAACAACTTTCATAGATTATCCCAGAGGATCTTGCGAAATGAGAATCCAAAATCCCGAAATTTAATAACCAGCCTTTACAAGCTTGACCTTCAGTTTTCAGTGGTAATAATCCATTATCTTAATTTAGTGGAAGGTCGCTTTTTAATAACCACATACAAAAAATACTGAAGTAGTTGAAGTTTTTAATCATCTCTGTATGAAAGTCAGAACTAAATGTCCACCAAATCAATAGAAATCTTTAAATAATTTACCAGAAACCCATTCGACATCGGACATATAACATATTAGCTGCCATCTTAAGATTTTCTGCAGCTCTTACCTGAAAAGACAGAAAAATGCAAATTAGTATTTTGCTTGATTAAGTACAATTCAAATGTTAATATACATTATTTACGATTTAAACTGAAACTGAGACTGCATTACTTAGTGTAAGTTTCAGTTATATTGTTTCCTTTATTACTGATCGACTTGTAAAGTATACCTATTCCATAATATACACATTCGATACATACAAAAGTACCTATCACGTCCCAATAAAGACAGATCACATTTAAAAACCAGTAATGGAAAACATGTATCAACCCCTTATCGTGCGTACAACGGTTTATTTCCACGGACAATAAATAAACCCAAAAGTGTCAGACAGAGTAAACTCTATCCGTGATTCTGACATGATTTGTCGGTGATGGATCACAATACCGCCGGATTTGGAGGACGAAATAAAATATACATACGGCCGCAGTGTTTGTCTATTCACATTGAAAAATGTGGACTGGAGCTTTTTAACAGATGAAGCTTTCTGGAAAAGATATGCTTGTTTCATAAAAAAAAAAACAATTATCGATTTACAAAATCATGTAACATCGACATGATTTTGTAAATCAACACTATATCATTTATGAAACTTTACAATTAACATAAAGCAACATTTACTGACGGACTATGGTTCGTATGGTATAGTATGGTAAAGAAAAAAGATTTAAAAAACATTCACTGCTAAAAAGGGGTACAGTTTAGTCAAAAGCTATGTATGTAGCAGAATATACACAATCCTTGCTTCGCTATCTTGTACATAACGGAGCAGACATTAACGACCACTCTTATTAGCTAACACGAGATTGGATATGTATAACCTTTACATAATACGTGTAATGAAATAAAGATTTATCACAATTAACTATAATGAAATACGACAGATTTCCTTCAACCGTATGAGTATATCGGACTCGTATCATGTGTATGTACAGCAGTTTATTTCCACTGACAATAAACAACCCAGAACTATCACAGCGAGTGAGGTCTATGATTCCGACGCGACTGTCGGCGATGGATCACAACCACAATAGCACTGGATTTATAGGTCTAGGGAAATATTGCCTTTATTGCAATTCCTTAAATACTATATTTACTATAATGAACTGTTCAAGCGTATGAGTATATCGTCTAGGGAAATATCGGCTTTATAAATTTCATTTCTTACTCGTAAATTTAAACTGTGCGACTGATTTTCTACGCCGGCTCCGATACACCGGTCAGCTTAGGAATATGTTAAATAATTCTATTAGAACGATGTAAGTTTAATGTGATAAGTCGAAATGTAACAAGTTGTAATTTTAATAACATTCAACCTAGCACATAAAAGTTTTACGTCAGTATCATAACTATGAAAGAACATTCACGTAACATAAATTATAAAAATGTCATCTAATGAAATTGTAAAACTAAATATTTCAAACATAAAAACAAACATGTTTTTTTAAGACCTTTGACTTATTCAAGCAACGGAGCTTATTAAATTAACCGTTCCCTTTCTTCAAACATAATGCCAAGTCAAACAATTTAATGTCTTAATAACCTTGTTTTGTTTTGTTTGAGCTGCTTGTACAACCACAGATTGTACAAGAGCTTCCTTTGACGTATTATTAATATAAAGGGTGCCGGTAATCTAATTAAAGATATCCTGTGATCCTTAAGTTTACTCCGAATTACGAGTCACTCTTTACCCATATTAAATATTAATGCCATACAGAGAAATCAATAAGTCCTCTCTCTAAGTTATAGTAAATGCCAACGCTCTCATAATTTGAAATATTATCGTTGCTTAGATGGGCTTTGGCGTTATCACCACAAATACCAAATGGAGATAGGTAACCACAAACCCGACTTCTAAACTATAGGTATTATCATAATTTTGAGTTTTCTCCTTTTACTTGTATTCAGATATTATCCTAGCCTCAGCTACCGATTTAATCACTAACCTTTAGCCAATTGAGTATTTGTAATAGGAATACTTAGTTTCCCTGTCAAACTGTCAGCTTAGCAGATACATTTGTTACTTAACTCCGCTCCCAAATCCAGAACACGAAAGTTTCAATCTCTATATTAAGCTAAGATAAATGCCTCAAATAAATCAATCATTTAATCTTCAGTTAGTTCAAAAGTACAGTCAGTTCAGATATTATATAATTTAATTTATTTAAATGGAAACTTTGTACCGACTTTTTGGTTGAGTATATTTATTTGAGCAACCTGAATGTTGCTATCTATCAGACGCTGAATGTACTAAAGGAAAACAAATTAATACACCCACCAGTGCAAACAAGTCATTCAGTCCCGAACAATGAACAAACTCCTACAAATTACTGCCCTTCACTAAAATTTACAATCTCGAACTAACCTAAAGGTGATCAAGATATTAAATTCGGGATTGCCGCAGTGTAATCTATATAATCGATCCTCAAATTGAAGCTAAAGCCCCCTAGGGGGCGTTGAAAACTACCTTAAATCCCTACTAATTATTATAAATGCGAAAGTAGCTCTGTCTGTATGTCTGTCTCCCGCGCAAAAAAAAGTGATCTGAAATCCACGCGGACGAAATCGCAGGCGGCCGCTAGTTAATACATTATGGAGATATTATTTTACATAGAACTGTAACAGGAAACAAATATTCGAACAAAAGCCCATTAAAATACTCGACATAAGCAAACAGAAAAAATTGTGTTGCGATCTCGATTTTATTTATTTCACCAGCGAACATTATACCCAAACTTCAAAAACTTTTCCTCTTGTTAAGTAGTCCCGTATTTAAGTGCTTAGTTAGCACTTAAGAGAGCTAAGTTTACTTCAGCATTTCCTCAACAACTTTTAATACAATAGGGGCTTTATTCATGTTTGTGTTTACATAGTGGGGACATGTAAAACGGAACATAATCTGAGCACACGGATTATAATTTAACACGATAGGAAAGTCAATTGTATGAATACAACGTCATAGATACGAGTATACGATGCGACATAAGTAAACGTTACAATTAAGATCTATTATTTTAAATTCTAGCACACATTCACCCAAAATGCACAACATTTGCTCATAGTCCAGGAATTTTAGATTTTATCTGCGGAATAATTACTAGTGAGCTGAATTTTTGTATACACCTTTATTAGGATATTGTAATGATGATGTGAAAAATCGACATTGATATCGTGCCGGCTAAAAAAGTTATAGGGGTCCAAACGTCACGAAAATCAGTTTTTCGCAAATATCTCGCGATCTATTGCTCGAAGGTCAATAATGGTGTCGTAAAAGTTGTTCGTCGTAAAATTGTCTACAAAAAAGGTCTTGCGCATTTTTCTGTAGAATTAACCGTTTTTGAAATAGAGACTAGAACGCACTCACATATGGTATTGTATACCGTACGCCGCATACCAAGGCATAAACCCTATTGTTTGTTTTTTTTCCTTTTTTGTTTGTGTGTTTTTTGTTAGTATAATGTTCTACATATAGAAATATAAAGAACTTGTAATACTAGTACAGTCAGGAAAACAGGAATATCAACTATAAAAAACTAAGTGGCAATTTTTTTTGTCACTTTATAACTCAAGAACGGGCTCACTGATCCAAACCAAATTTTCAGGGTTTGTACAGACTATTAAGTATATGTTTTATGTGAAGTTTGAACAAAATCGGTCGCTTCACTTTATACGTAGCGAAGCACGTACCGGGCCGCTAGTAATGATATAGATATGCAATGTGAATTTTAGCAATTTTGATCCACGATCTGCGAAAAAAATCCTATACTCTGTCCACTTTATGAAGCGTCTTTTGACAGGTCGCCGATTGACAACATTGGTGATGTCCTAAAGTATCTCAAATGTGTCAACAATCCGATTGTACTATTATCATTATTCGACTTAGGTACGTAAAAAATAACCGATTTCGATAAACATGCGTTTTGATTTTGTTAGAATAAATTGTTACTAGATAACAAAATATCATACGACTAGCGCCATCTATTGGCATGTCACTGTAAACATATTATAATACTGTCAATGGTGTCATATGAATAAAGTCCAGTCTGTTGCCAACCACCACGCGTTTTCTTTGTTTCAATAGGTTATGGGCCCAGACCCATTTGAAAAGTAAAAAGTGATTAGTGGTTATTGACTTTCGTTCGGTGATATAAACAGTTTTAAAGACAAAGTTCAAAAATGTCGGGTAATTACTCCGTGAACGTCCCTAAATTAAAAGGACGAGAAAATTACGACGACTGGGCGTTTGCCGCCGAAAACTACATGATCCTGGAAGGCGTAGATGTGACCTGCACCAAAGAGCTAACGGAGGCTGAAAATAGGAAGGCGAGGGCAAAACTAATAATGACGATTGATCCGTCATTGTTCGTCCACATTAAAGCCGAAGTCACGGTGCAGGCTTTGTGGGCCAAATTAAAATCATTGTTCGACGACTCTGGCTTTACGCGCAAGATTACTCTCTTTAGAACTTTAATATCAATACGCTTAGAGAGTTGTGATAGTATGACCAGCTACGTTAATCAAATGGTGGAAACGGCTCAACGTTTAAAGGGCACCGGTTTTGAAATAAACGACGAATGGATCGGCTCTCTGTTGCTAGCGGGATTGCCAGAAAGATTTAGCCCAATGATCATGGCAATTGAGCACTCAGGATTGAAGATAAGCGCTGATGCTATAAAAACAAAATTATTAGACATGAGTTCGGAATTTGAGGTTAAGTCAGAAGGTGCGCTAATTGCACGCGGACAGCAGAAACGCCACCTACAGGCGCAAAGTGGCAGTAGCAAAAATGAATTATTACCTGTCAGCGAAAATTCCAATACAACGCAGAAAAAACAAATTCGTTGTTACCATTGCAAAAGGATTGGAAATTTCAAGAGCCAGTGCCGCCTAATAAATAAGGACAGACAGAAACCAACTTCGAACGTGTTAAGCGCAGTTTTTCTAACGCGAGAGTTCAATCAAGACGACTGGTACGTCGACTCCGGCGCGAGTGCGCACATGGTGTCTAATAAGAACATGTTGACAAATATATCTTACGAACCGAAAGTCAAAGAAATAGTTGTTGCTGATCGCACGAAAGTCCCAGTGTTGTGCTCTGGAGATCTAAGATTTACTACTAGAGTGAAGAGAATCACACATGAAGTAGAATTGAAGAATGTTTTGTGCATACCAACACTCACCACGAATTTGCTCTCAGTCAGCAGAATGATTGCAAATTCGTGGTGAGTGTTGGTATGCACAAAACATTCTTCAATTCTACTTCATGTGTGATTCTCTTCACTCTATAAATCTGATTTAATAAATCTGAGTATGAACCCTGCCTGTTCATCAAATGTCAAAATAATGTTAAAGTTTATGTGGCTATTTTTGTTGATGATTTTTTTGTTTTCTATAATTGTGATAATACTTACAAAGAATTGAGAAGTGTATTAGAGTCAGATTTCAAAATAAAAGACTTAGGTCAAATTAAAGATTGCCTTGGTATGAATGTAAATGTTAAAAATAATTGTGTAACTTTGAACCAAGAGAAGTATATTAATAATATTTTAAAAAGATTCAATATGATTGATTGCAAAACTTCAGATACTCCAATGGAAGTAAACTTAAAATTGGAAAAGGTTGTTAATGATAATTGTAGTAAGACTTATCCTTATCAACAATTAGTTGGATCACTTATGTATCTTTCAGTTCTCACACGGCCAGATATTTCTTATAGTGTTAGCTTCCTAAGCCAATATAATACATGTTTTAATGAGACACATTGGAAACATTTGAAAAGATTGTTAAGATACTTGCAAAAAACTAAACATTTTGGCTTAATTTTTAAGAAAAATTGTACTGATTTACATGGCTTTGTTGATGCTGACTGGGCATCTTGTAACATTGACAGAAGGTCTTATACCGGATATTGCTTTATATTGTCAGGTTGTGTAATAAGTTATGAGTCTCGAAAGCAAAGGACAGTCGCCCTGTCCAGTACCGAAGCAGAGTATATGGCACTTGCTGAGGCATGCAAAGAAGCAATATATTTGAAAAATGTAATGTCAGAACTCTGTATGTTTAATAAAAATAAACCTTTAAGTTTGTATAGTGATAATCAAAGTTCATTAAAATTGGCTTCTAATCCTGTGCACCACAAGCGTACTAAGCATATTGATGTACGCCATCATTTTGCTAGGGAGTGTGTCGTTAATAATAAAATAAAAGTTAGTTATGTGCCAACCTCTTCTATGCCAGCTGATATATTCACTAAAGCACTTTGTGCTAATAAACATTATAAATTCCTTGATCTCATGGGCATAGGGGAAGTAAATTAAAATAAATAATGTAGTTTGCAAAATTGTTTTTATTGTTGAAATACCTGTAAAATAGATATTAATATGAAACTGTAATTTGAGACTTTTGAATTTATTGAGATATTTTGTTAAGAGAGGATGTTAGAATAAATTGTTACTAGATAACAAAATATCATACGACTAGCGCCATCTATTGGCATGTAACTGTAAACATATTATAATACTGTCAATGGTGTCATATGAATAAAGTCCAGTCTGTTGCCAACCACCACGCGTTTTCTTTATTTCAATAGATTTAACATTCTCTTAGATTTATTGTAAACAAATTTAAAACCATATATTTGAGTTTATAAATTAAATATAAAACAAGTAAGTCATATTAGTAAAAGAAATTTAAATCCAAATGCTATGTAAAATATACATTATACCTTATGAACGTGTTATGAAGAAGTTTAGATTTATTCATAGCATTTATTTCTATCGATTATTTGTAATCGGGGGCACAATCGTTCTAATCGTTTATCGTAGCACATCACTGAGTTGGCAGTAACCGTCCATGAAGAACAATATTCTTTTTTCGAAAATTAAACGAAAACAATTCGAACTTTCATGGGCGTGAGCTGTCAAAAGACGCTTCATAAAGTGGACAGAGTATAGTGGGCTGAATTTTTGTATACGCCTTTATTATGATATTGTGATGAAGATGTGCAAAATCGACATTGATATCGTGTCGGCTTAAAAAGTTACAGGGGTCCAAACGTCACTGGACATAGCATATCTATATCATTACTAGTGGCCCGGAACGTGTTTCGCTACGTATAAAGTGAACGACCGATTTTGTTCAAACTTCACATAAAACATCTACTAAATAGTTTGTACAAACCCTGAAAATTTGGTTTGGATCAGTGAGCCCGTTCTTGAGTTATAAAGTGACAAAAAAAATTGCCATTTAGTTTTTTATAGTTGATATTCCTATTTTCCTGACTGTACTAGTATTACAAGTTCTTTATATTTCTATATGTAGAACATTATACTAACAAAAAACACACAAACAAAAAAGGAAAAAAAACAAACAATAGGGTTTATGCCTTGGTATGCGGCGTACGGTATACAATACCATATGTGAGTGCGTTCTAGTCTCTATTTCAAAAACGGTTAATTCTACAGAAAAATGGGCAAGACCTTTTTTGTAGACAATTTTACGACAAACAACTTTTACGAAAGCATTATTGACCTCTGAGCAATAGATCGCGAGATATTTGCGAAAAACTGATTTTCGTGACGTTTGGACCCCTATAACTTTTTTAGCCGGCACGATATCAATGTCGATTTTTCACATCATCTTTACAATATCATAATAAAGGTGTATACAAAAATTCAGCTCACTAGGAATTATTCCGCAGATCGTGGATCAAAATTGCTAAAATTACTGGACTATCATGCAAACATCAAATAAAAATGGATAACACGAATTGTATTGTACCCGAATATGAACGCATTCTTCGTCAGCGAGTATATAGGATTCCGGTCCCTTTTGTTTATACTACTTTTGCAAAAAGACAAGCTTTCCCACTCCATCCTCGTACGTATAATACCATCAGCCGAAAAGTAGATTTGAAAAACGTATGTTCTCGCAAAGCCAAACACAATACGCAATCCTTCCTTTTGAAACTCGACTATGATGAAACCGAAGATTTATTACTATAACACACCAACACAACCCCACACACACACACACACACACACACACACACACACACACACACACACACACACACACACACACACACACACACACACACACACACACACAGAACTTTTTGCATTTACTTTTAATTATTTTTATTTTCAACTTTGTTACCTCAACAACATTTTAGTTAATCTTATTTAATACCTACGTCATGTATGCTCATCTCAATACTACAAAATGTTTTAACTTGGTAAGGTACCGTGCGTCCGTCCATTTAATGTTCTGAATAATTCTCATTGGCCGCTGCGAGACAAACCAGTGCTTAGTGCAGCGACCGTATGATAACATGTTGTACCATTTAATGTGTATTTGGTTAATAAAGTTTATTATTTATTATTATTATTTATTATTTATTGTAAAATAACTTCCTATACTCACGCAAGAATAAAATTAAAAGCAAATCGTACCTAGTCTTACAAAATCTCAGAGTCTTTTAAAACTAAAAGCCTTTTTGCCTTGCAACTCGGCCTGAATACCTAGCCTTATTATCTTTGATCAAAGGGGTTAATCACTAGTTTGTAAAGTGAGCTATGCCCGTAGTTCGAGTGAACTAAAAAGTTGAAAACCGTCGTAAAGTTCGCTATCGGAACTAATCGAGCCTGGTTGTGGGCGGTCAACTCAAGCCAAGCCTTATTGAGGTTAGGCTTATTGGCGCTGACTGCTGAGGCATGCTTGCAAGGGGTTCTTACTCTTTGTTTATTTGAATGGGTTTGTTTTTGACGTTAGAATTCAGTGGATAACTTTTATGTTATGCTTTAATTAGAGAAATTTGAATGAAGAGACCTTTGCAACATTTTACAAAAAGATATCCTTGTCATTTCGGACTACAAAATATGGGTTAGGGGCCATCCATAAAGTACGTCACACTAATTTCATGAGTTTTTGAGCCCCCCCCCCGTCCTTGTCACAGGTGGTCACATTTCTGAGACCCCCCCCTCCCTAGTGTGACGTCACATGTTTTGCAATTTAACATCGAAAAATTATTAAATTAAAACAGCAGTTCCGAAATTGGTTTTATTACCATTTAAATTAAGTACTTTTTAGGGTTCCGTAGGCAAATGGCAAAAAAACGGAACCCTTACAGATTCGTCATGTCTGTCTGTCTGTCTGTCTGTCTATCCGCCAGTCTGTCACAGCCACTTTTCTCCGAAACTATAAGTACTATACTGTTGAAACTTTGTGAGGAGATGTATTTTGTGAACCGCAACAAGGTTTTTTTTTCTTTTACACTAAAATATAAAAAAAAATTAAAAAAGTGAGGGGTCCCCATAGTCAGAACTGAAACCTGAAATATTTTTTTTCATTGAACATATACGTGTGGGGTATCTATGGATAGGTCTTTAAAAGTTAAATTAAGGTTTCTTATATCATTTTTTTCTAAAGTGAATACTTTGCGTGACAGACCCTTCCAAAGTGGAAAAATGTGTGTCCCCCCCCCCCTCTAACTTCTAAAATAAAAGGATGACAAAACTGAAATAATTATATAATGTACATTACCATAAAAAACTACCATCGAAAATTGGTTTGAACGAAATCTATTCAGTAGTTTTTTTAAAACGTCAAAAATAGAATTTACGGAACCCTCAGTGCGCGAGTCCAACTCGCACTTGGCTAATTTTTTATGAAATCAACATAGTATCAAATATTTGAAACAATAACAAAAAAATAAACTAATGAATATAAAGAAAAAGAAACTCAATCATCTTCAGTCCATGGACTTTGAACCCAGTCCTTTAAATTATTTATAACTGGCATGGCAATCACTTCACAGTTCACTTCGTTTTTCACGTCAGGAACATTTGTGGTGTCAACATCTTTTTCATCAAACGCGATTAGTACCTCTAGATTTTGAAATGTGATGTCACGAAACTTAGGACCCCTCCCACCCCTTGTCACACCATGTCACACTTTGTCGACCCCCTCCCCCCCCTTTACGTGTGACGTACTTTATGGATGGCCCCTTACAACTGTTTGTAGTTCGGCTTAAATCCTATAAACTTAACACGTTATACTGGTAAAATTCAGACGATTTTCAGACCAGATATCCTTTACCCTCTAATGGTGGCTCCAGTATACAATCAGAGCTATATTACAAAAACGGAAACAAAACCCCAAAACACCCTACCAACGTGACCGCGCAAAAGTTTGAGAATCCTCGTCCGGATCTGTGATTGGACATAATCGGCGGAACGGAGTTAGGTCGGGTTGCGCGCGGCCAATCACGCGTCTACGAGTTGCAACTTTGACTTATTGCCGTTTGGATGTAATTGCTTTTAGATACTCATGATCTTTTGTGTGCGTTTGTGTTTTGCTTTGTTAACGTTGCGTGCGTTGGTCCTATGCCAGGTCTTTCTTCTTGGCTTGCGGTACAATGCTTTGCTGATGAACGTCGCTATGACCCAAAGCAATGAGGAGGTAACTATTGACGTTTGGATGGAATTGCTTTCCGATTCTAATGATATTGTGTGTAAGTTAACTTTTTACCATGTTTACGTTCCAAGCGTTCGTCTTTTGCCTGGTCTTCCTATAGTAGGCTTTTCTGGGTAAACCCTTAGGACATATTCCCGGGAGAAGTGCTAAAAAAACAACGGGAATACGGCTCCCCGCGTGTTAAATCTCCCAGAACAATGTCAATGATGCATTCGCCAATTAAAATAAAACATGGGAGCCTTATCAGACCAGTGTATCATCGAGCTATGGGAGTCCGCCAATTAGAGCACTGTGTTTCAGGATTCCTAGAATATACACATCCACACATATAAATGTTACCTACTGCCTCAATATATCATTGAAATCCTGCTCGCCCGGTTGGACTGAATTCCGAATGTAATTCCTGGCTTTGGCAATATTTTATGATTGTCAACCTCGATTCAACAAGCGTTACGAATGATCAAACCAGTATATACCATTGCAAACATGATTTGCTTTCAATGATAGACGCGCATTATCTGGCGCATACATTAATAATGTTAATACATTTACATTTTCGTCCATATCAATTTACTAGCGACTCTCCCGGCTTCGAAAGGGTGCTATTACAATCAGTATTTCACGATTACTATATAATGCATATATATATGCAGCCGCTCGCGACTCCGTCCGCATGGTTTCCAGTTTTCGCACAAATAGGTATAAACTATAGCCTAAATCCTTCCTCGACAAATGGGCTATCCAACACAAAAATATTTTTTCAAGTCGGTCTACTCGTTCAAACAAACAAACTCTTCAGATTTATTATTTTAGTGTTGATATAACAATCCTCTTGAATCACTCTACCTGATGAAAAATCCGCATCAAAATATACATAGTGACAGTCATAAGAAATCTACTTTGTTTTATTCTCTGTAGTAATAACCAAAACTCATCTGAAGGTATAACAAACTGACCGCGTATATGAATACGCTCCAACAAATTATATCACGTTTGGGAATCGTTTAATACAAAATGGCGGGTCATTGTTAATTGTGTTTTATTATCTTTAAAGTTCCGCTGTGATTTATAGTCGATGGGTCGAGTCGCGGGGGATTACCTTTCTTCTATTAGACTTCGACGAGAAGGGGTTATGATGTTCATTTTATATTTTATAAAGAGATATTTTTTACTTATTAAGTTTTTACTTAGGTACTAATCCGGCGTACTACCCCGCTATTTCTCTGATACTAATAATGCGAAGCATTATGCCGTATTTATTATACACTTACGGCCAATGTAAAGTTTAAAACAAAAGTAACATTCACAACTATAGGTTGTCAACCGTTTGAGCCTTTTTCAGAAGAGCCAAATGATTTGAATAGTTTAAGACCTTGCCAATTTTTTTCTTGAGCTTACAATGAAGAAACAAACCAATTAATGTTTTGCAAAAACGATAGTACTCATTTTATTAAACGTAACAACAACATTTTCCTTCCATCTCATTTTCACCACTTTCAGTAGCACAGTTGCTACACAATAGATCAATAAGTGTTGCCTGATCACGGAAGTGGAAACGCAACGGATAAACAGCCCGTACCATAACAACTGTTCCCGTGAAACTGCCATTGGGTTGAGGGTTGCCACTTACATGTTTACTCATTATTTCTATGTTTACTTATTATTATATCTATTATGTACCCTAGTTCTAAACTAATAAGATTGATATTAAATATTAGAGTAGGTAATCCATTTGCATATTTAATGTCTCAAACGGACTAACTTCTTAGGACACTAATATATATATGAAATTAAGCAGCTACATTCCCCCACTTTGAAACGCAAAAATGATTTCAAATGATGGAGACCTTTTCCCTACAGTGTAAATTAATAGGCTTATACTTTACTTTTATGGGTTAACGATCAACTAATCAAAGAGTCTCCATTTCACTCACTCAATTTTACTCATAAAATTGATAACAATCGTCGTCGACGTTTCAATTATCACTTAGCAGAATCCAAACATAATATTAACAAGGAAATCATAGAAACAACGCGAAGTAGCCCTAAGGGAAACCTTGTAAACAGACTAGAGCGATCTATCGCCGCCAGGGCGCTTTGTACGACTGCCTCATTCGGAGCCGCCTTTGAAGTCCGCCATTTTGAAATAAAGGTATCTGTTTTCACTTATTGATATCGAAACCAATTTGTTCTTTGCCATCTTTTGCCTTATTGATATACTTACTAAATGTCGTCGTGTGGACATGGTTACTTATTAAATATTGGCACTATAGCTTCTAAACGAATGTTGTAACTTATTGGATGTTCGAATCAACTAAAATATCAGCCTATTTATGTCACACTCCAGGGCGAAGGCCTCCATCATTTGAAACCATGTAATCGTTATAGATATTCCATTTAATCACCTCGGTGACCACAATCCCGGGCTATTTTAGAAAATACTGACACTTTTTCCCGACACGGGAATCGAACCCAGCACCCCGAGATCACTAAACCAAAAACGCATTATTTTTTCTAATTTACTCAGCCCTTATTAATGCGCGTCTAAAAGTAACCATCGCAGGCAATCCATCCACGACCAATTCATAATATCGTTTCCCTAGATTCCGGACTTATCCCGATCGCTCCCAAGACACGGCGAAGGTCGCATTCCCCTTGTTCTTTGATTACTTAATTAAACAGCAGAGGAAGCCAAGCCTTTGTTTTAACTAAACAATGTTCTGGACCGCCCGCAATGTTCCGGATACGCAGTTTTCCAGGATAAAGAGTACATTGTAATCAACGAAGCTAGATTTATTTAAATTCTGATTTAAGAGCATTTAAAAGGAAGTTCTAGTTAAATACAGCCCTGACCTGTACATAAGGCGCTTGTAGTAGGTACTTGAGTACTAAAGTGTTCTTAATACAGAATTGCAGAAAATTAATAACAACACAAGAATAATTAAATATGCCTTGTTAATTAAAGCGCGAAAGAGCTGCGTGAAGAATTAAATGTAAGATACTACTCCCTCGACGTGGGTAGAAAACTAAGTAGTGTGTTCCTACACTAAGCTGAGTTTTCAGTTATTGCACTTCTTACCTGAGGATGTCTTTATTGCCAAAGGATAATATAAACATGATTTGATGCCGACTCTAACACGGAATAACCCAGCACAAAAGTCTACTTCATACCGGTATCCCATGATCAATCGAGCCTACCAATTCCAATTGAAGAAGCAATATGGCTGCCCGCGAAATTTAAAAGACATCCACAACGTTACTCTGGCATACGTTTCATCTTCAATCTTCGTAAATACGATCACGTCTCCTCCTTCCGCACTCAACTTAAGTGGTTGCCTGTCCCACTTCGCCGCAATGCCAGAATCCTTTCCACACTTTATTCTCTCCTCAATGATCCAAACGCCCCTGCTTATCTTAAAGCTAACTTCCAACTTCTGAGTTCGACTCATGACCATCAGTTGCGATCTTCCAATAAGTTAACGCTTGCCACTCCCTCCCACCGATCCGGTTTTGTAGCGAAGTCCTTCACTGTAAAGGCTGTTACACTATGGAACACTCTTCCTGATAATATTAGGCAGGCTCCGAGTAGAAGAGCTTTTAAGTTTTTAGTTCATAAGTTTCTCACTAATTCTTGCGCATCATCGTCCACTAGTTACAGTACTTAAACTAGCAAATCTAGCATCATTTATCATTTATATTTTATATCTTTGTTATTTGGTTTATATATATTGTTGATTTTTTATTGTATATTATATGTATATATATGTATATAGTTATATGTATATAGGTATTTGTTTAGTTTATGTAGTATATTATGTGTTAGGTATAAGTAATAAACGTATATTTACTTGTACTGTTTTTATAGCACTACCTACCTACTAGTCACTTTCTGTTTGACCCTAAGGTTGACTGGTAGAGAATGCCATGAGGCATTAAGTCCGCCTTTTGTACAATTTTTATATCGTGCAATAAAGTTTAAATAAATAAATAAATAAATAAACATTATTTACCAAAATCAAAAGAAAACAGTCTCAATTGAACTCTTTGCAATGTTCTTCTGTACCTACTGCAACATTATGTCGGAGTGCCTCTGAGGAAATTAAACACAGATTGGCACGCTAATGTCCCTAGCATAGGAATAACTTCAAAATAAAATACCTAATAAATAATAGCTCTCCGATAAAGCTGGCCTGATTTCCCGCGGACTCATTTATTTCTTATTTCGACTCCATCACTAATGCATTTTTCGCTTTTAAGAAAATGGAACGGCGAAGTGAAACCTGACAGGGATGGTTTATTTCAGTTTGTTTGCGCGACGTTTATTTGAACGGATTCTATGTGAAATCAGTAATGCTTCGAAAAACTTCAGCTTTTTACGATATTCTGCAGCTGAAATGTTTGGTGATAAAGGTTCACCGAATTGGTTGATACCGTGTAGAGTATTGTGTAAATAATCAAGAAAAAACAAAGCCAAAGGATTGTTTAAATGTTGAAATTGATAAATATAAGAAATGCCTTTATTTCTTTAGCAAGTGAAGGAGCCGCGTAACATGTCATTTTATAGACAAACAAGAAGACAACAAAACACAAACTAAAAGTGTCTTCATTTAAGTCACACAACATATTATATTTGTTGGCCGAACATATCATACTTCAATTATCCAAGGGTAACGTACATGCATTTCAGGCCCTGATGTCATTTCCTGCCGCCATTGCATTGCCCCCATCAACAGAGCATACATGGTGTTTAAGTAACGTGAAGAAGAATAGGTACATGAATAAATCAAAGTACCTAGAGGTATAAATATAAAAGTAAATCAAGACGTGGGTCATTGTCTGTGGATTCAAAATGTATCCAGCATTTCGCACGTTTTCATCGAGTTTATGTACCTACAGTAAAAATATGTTTTTATTGGTATACTACAATATTGAACCTACTTTTGTTCACTCACACATCCAAAGAGGATAATATAAATTTGCCACAAATGAAATAAATACTGTTTTCGTAAAATGATTTCCTGTATCACAAGTGTGCTAAAACTCCTCATATGGACCGTACTTTATATCAGATATTTCTTCAGTACATTTCACAGTCAACACAACTCTTAACATCCTATAATAACCATGTAACTAGACTTGTATTCAACCGGACAGCTTTTCGATTTCGCTCCCGTACCGGAAATAGGGTAGATGCGCAACTCGGGCTATGCTAACACGCTTCAGAGCAATTTTAAACTGTAGTACATCGCCTTAACGTCCTTTTATAGATTTGCCAGCGTCCCCGTCAAAGCAAATAGCCGTAGACTTTGTAAAGCTCTCCTATGATATTTCGAACATTAATTGGTTGCATTTCTGTCTACTTCAAATTGTAATGTTGCAAAAAATGGCAGACTATAGTTTAAATAGCAGCCGCCCGCGACTCTGGCCGCCTGGTTTTCGGTTTCAGCACACATAGGCATATACTAAAGCCTTAACTTAAGCCTTCCTCGTCAAACGGAATATCCAACACAAAAAGATTATTTCAAATAGGACCTGTAGTTCCTGATATTAGCGCGTTCAAACAAACTCTTCAGTTTTATTATATTAGTATAGATTTTGTCTAACCAACACCTAAAGACAACTACAAAGGTAGAATGGTATAAGTGCTGACCTCATTTTCTGAACTTTATGCCTTGATGTCTAGAATCTCCAATTTCCAATTGTAATAGCACCGCCAGGAATCAGGTGATTTCAATATTGAGTACGAGTCATTATGTTCATAGAAAAGCGGGTCTTATAGTAGGGACCCACAAAGTACTTTCTTACTAAGGAAGTCATAAACAGAAATACTAGTCCTAGTCGATACCCAAAAATCTTTAACACATTTCCCATATCTCTGACGAACATATTCAGAGCCACCTGTAACTGTCTAATCTTTATCTTTACCCTCTCATTTCCGTCCTCACACCATTCACCAGAATCCCATATAAAAAGACGCGAAGATATTTACGTGAAACACCCTGAGGCCATGGGAATCGAACGGTATCTATTAGGAGATAAGACCACCCCCGCGGTTACACCATCCCCTTTATGCGGGGTTTAGTCGCACAATGGAGATGCGAATATGCCTGGGAGGAATGGGAGTTTTGCCTTTGTAAAGGAGAAAGATTTCGAATGATTACCAAAGGTGATTGGAATGTGTGTTTTGGGTTATGGAGTCGTGATCGTTGATCTGATTTTATAATCTGCATTGATCCGAAATGAAGGCTATGATGAAGTTCATATTTTCGTGCTAAAATCTTAAATGTCCAATATGACCAGGCACAAAAATTCAATCGTATTTAATAAGTTCTTAGTGTTTAGAAGCGTGTTTGTAATAGCTCGTTGATTCTTTCCCGGTACACGCGTCCATAGAATTTGGTTCTACGATCAGATATGAGTGTGTTGATAGCACAAAAAAAGATTATTATTCTTCAAACATTATTTCTGACTAAATATCATACATACGATCGATATACCAAAGATCCATGTAAAGCCATCTAAATCGCCTTATAACACCTAAATCTCCAGAAAAAGACACTTCTAAACCCCACTCAACCCCTTCTCAGACAATCGCTCGACCACGCCCCATCATAATGCCGCATAAAACAATAAAAGCAAATGATGATACTCTCATACATTCACGGGAGGTATCCGTCCCAAACGTCTGTATTATAGAAGCGAGGGTCCGTCCCGCGGCTAAGCAGATACGGAATCAATTTGCTGGATGGACGACGGCCGGTCAACGTGTAGGGTTGACGATATCAGTTGGCAAGGACTTTTATTAATAGGTAGGTATGTCAGATAGTGAAAATAAAGGTAATTGTGTGCATAACAAGCATTGAAAAAAAATAATGTGATATGATCTGGTTAGTGATAAGCTCAATCAGGAGTAGAAATTGGGAATGCTTTAATGATTAAGTGATATTAGCACGCTCCAAGAATTGACAGCATGAGGACTAACGACCAAAGACGACAGTAGGAGTTCCACTATGATCTACCCTCTTGAATGTGTACGAAACTAAATAACGTAAGCACTAGTGTTGCAGATAGCAGAATTAACAGTGGTATTACAGATATCCTTGAATAGATAGATACATAATATAACACTCACACCAGGACAAATAGACATGTTAAATGTTCATGAACAAAAATGATTGTCCATTGTCAACTTAAAATAGTCTACTTCTTGACCATAACACCAAGCGGGTCGGTCGTCAAATTAATACATACATACATACAAACCTACAAAATTTCTTAATTCAACAATTTATTTTAGGTACGTAGATACAGACATATTCTGACCTTAAAAACCCAACCGTACCCCTGTCAAAGGACTAAACCGCACCGGCCACCCCACACAATGTCATACTCGCAGTATTTTACTGCTATATCTAGATTTCAGCTCCATTGTAATTGGATCCTTACCTGACTGAGCTGCGGCCGTCTTTACAACCGCTGTACCACTGTCAGCGATCCTCAGAGAGGCGGGCGTTTGACGACCAATAAAATAAAGGTCAACTATTGAGTTTCCCCGGTGATTTCGGCGAAGGTATAAAAATAGACGTAAAAATTCATTTTATCAGCACTGGGTTATATACTGAGTACGCACCGTAATAATAACGCATACATGATTTTATTGGTGCCCTAAAGTGGGCCATCGTTACTAAAAGTTTTTAACCCTACTTTTCCAACTACGGATAACACCATTTTATATAACTGCCGTGGCCCCATTATAGTTCAAATTGATGTGTTGTAGCAAACTGTCCGAACGATACAATTTCTTTGTTAGGAAAATAATACACGAAAATATTTATTTATATATCAAATAGATACTTGTTCAATAATATCATACAAAAGGTATATTGTGTACCAATAACTTTTGATTACGGCCCGCAGAGAATAACAAAAGAAAACGTCTGTAGGCAAACGGAAATTGTCAAATTTAACCCTTATCACGCCGCTCGTATTTCGTATTCGGCCCTGGGACAATATTTTATACTTATTTAAACTATAAAATAACACAATCGACGTGTACTCTCACAAAGTTTGTGGTCGAATGGTCATAACAAGCTGCCCTTACTCCTAAAAACAAGAACGGCGATAGGCACAAAAAATAAGCGTGAAACGTTACGTAAAATTGGTAGGGTTGTGTGTATTACAAGGACAAAGACAAAACCATATTACATAGACGCTTATCAGTTAAAAAATGTATTTGTTAAGTTTCTATTGTTGTGTTTTATCAAGTGGTTTTAAAAGCACTTTGCTAGCAAACCAGCATCAGGTTCACCAAAACTAAATTGTGCACTTTATGTAAATGACTACCAGCGCACTACAAAACAATGGAATAATGTACTGTTCAATTAACATAACTAGACGAAAAAAGTTTTTGCTTACTGATCATTACTGAAGTAAAATAAATGTCAGTTATTTTTTTGTTAAACAACTATTTAAAAAAAGATAATATTTATCCAATTCGCTTTTCAATCATCTGATTTGTATGTGAAACTAGCTTTATATTCATAAGAGCTAACCCTAAAATAAAGTCTCCTAAAATACGCCGGAGCCGGAACCTTTCACTTGTTGATTTTATTGGCGGCCATTTGCAATATTTCCACTTTTGTCTATGTGTTTGCATGCCGTTGTTTATGCATGCCGTACGTAAAGGCAATGTATTGCATCGGCTTGGGGTGAAAAACGTTTATGTGCCGGGATATCGGAACGGATATCTTAACCCCTTAACCTAACTTAACCAGTATAGTACAAGTAAAAAATGTGTAATTGTATTCCAACTGTATTAGAAAGGAATAAGGTTCATTTCAAAGAAGGCTCTTTTCGGTGTATGTAGCTTAAAGCTTTAATGGGCGTTTGAAGGTTAAATCAGAAATGGGTTTAGGTTAGGTATACGGCGGCCGGAACTTTTTACGAGGCGGAAATTTCGTGAGTAGTAAAAAATTGTGTCATACATTTCAAATATTGCGTATATTTAACGCAACTACCATTTGAATCGAACCTTTTGAAATATACACAAAACAATTTGAACCTATTTAAAAAAATCACAGCAATTCTGAATACACTCACGTCACTCTGTGACGCATCGGGTATCCGAAACAATTTACTGCATACAAATACTAATTCAAATACAATTTTTACTTCGAAAACTATTTAAAATACAAACAATAAACACCGTCGAATGGCCAACGATCCAACCGGGAGAGGCGCTAGGAAGACGATGAATAAATAGCTCCAAACAATAATGAGGAGTATAAAAGTTCACACCTCGTTATAAAACAAAACACAACACCATCCCGTATGAAATAACAACAAGAACAAGCTGAACAAGTCTTCGTCTCCCTCAGTCAAAAAGGCGGTTGTGGGTACATATCGTGACGAAACAAAACTCTTTGTTTAGGGAAAAGTTAATTTGTGTTGCGCGTCAGTCGTGTCGGGTTAAGGAAACTTTGCGAATTTTATGAATTGTTTATGGGACGTTGAAAAGATAAATATTTTTGGAAGTTGGTGTAAAAATTATCAAGCATGGGATATTTTAGTATCACGATATCAAGTTGGCTTCGTAAGCGAAAAGGAAGATTTTTTATCTATATTCTTAAAAAATATGGTGTACTCCGCCACTAAATTTTAAGCACCAGATCAATAAGACACGAGCCACAAAGCAAACCCCTTTACTCTGAGTGAAATCTGATCCTAACTCCTAGGCCAGACCAGCTTAACTCCAAAATCATAAAGACATTAAAATATGTACATAAAGAAGTATATAAAACGCTTGGAATATAAACCGACTTCAAAAAAGCGTGAACACAAAAATAAACTAAAAATTAAAAAATAATTTCTAATATCTATTACCTAATACTATAATTTTCCTAAACTATGTCAAAGTAATCTTAAACAAACTAACTGAAGTCGGTGCTTTTTAGGGTTCCGTAGCCAAAATGGCAAAAAAACGGAACCCTTATAGATTCGTCATGTCTGTCTGTCTGTCTGTCTGTCTGTCTGTCCGCCAGTCTGTCACAGCCTCTTTTTTCCGAAACTATAAGTACTATACTTATGAAACTTAGTGAGTGGATGTATTCTGTGAACCGCAACAAGGTTTTTACACGAAAATATAAAAAAAATAAAAATAGTGGGGGTTCCCCATAGTCAGAACTGAAACTGAAAATATTTTTTTTCATTGAACATATACGTGTGGGGTATCTATAGATAGGTCTTTAAAAATTATATTAAGGTTTCTAATATCACTTTTTTCTAAAGTGAGTACTTTGCGTGACAGACCCTCCCAAAGTGGAAAAAAGTGTGTCCCCCCCCCTCTAACTTCTAAAATAAGAGGATGATAAATCTGAAATAATTATATAATGTACATTACCATAAAAACTACCAACGAAAATTAGTTCGAACGAACAGATTTATTCTGTTCCTCACTACAGTCTTACAAAAAAGATATTGGCAACATACTTCAAAGTAAACCAAGTTAACTTTAATCTTCTTTTTATTTATTTAAGTATATTTTAAACAATTACGCATCTATCTATCTGTCTATCTATCTATTTATTATTAGTTTATCTATTGTTTTTTGCTTATTTATTTTATTCATATATTATACTATTAATATATAGTAAATATTTATCTTTATAATATCCTATCGCAATACATGTGTTGTTGACTATTACCTGTGTTCGAACGTTGTCTCTCTTATTTTTATGTCATACAAATATATTTAAAATCCGTCATTAGCTGTAAGTTTCGAATAAAAATTTTTTGTATTAATTTTTAAGAGCTGTGGATTTTGTGCAAATAAAAATAAAAAAAATAAAATAAAATGAAATCTATTCAGTAGTTTTTTTAATACGTCAAAAATAGAATTTGTACGGAACCCTCAGTGCGGGAGTCCGACTCGCACTTGGCCAATTTTTCTCTTCTGTTTTTTTGGGCAGGCACCGACTTCAGTTAGTTTGTTTAAGATTACTTTGACATAGTTTAGGAAAATTATAGTATTAGGTAATAGATATTAGGAATTATTTTTTAATTTTTAGTTTATTTTTGTGTTCACGCTTTTTTGAAGTCGGTTTAATTTTTTTTAAAAAGTCAGTTTATTTCATGCTTTTTAGTTGTGTTAAAGCATTGTGAACTTAATTATTAACAGGAACTTAGTTGTTGTTAAAAGTAAATGAGAGTGTGGATAAATTACTTGTTCTCGCGAGAAGGCCTAGCGAGACTTCTCGGCGAGATTTCTCGCCGTGGGTCTGGATGTAATATGCACAAGTATCACGTTAGCCCTACATACATTCGATCGACCAATTGCAGTTCTGCCTTCCAACTCCTAACCGTTAAGGAGTACTGTAGCTTCATCATCAGCACAGTAGCATCAGATGTTGATTCAAGCATACCTCACAAGCAACATTTAAGCCCTACATACTACTAAATAGTTTCCATCGATCAATTGCAGTTCTGCCTTCCAACTCCTAACCGTTAAGGAGTACTGTAGCATCATCATCAGGACAGCAGCATCAAATGTTGACACCCTGAAGCATATACCTGAGTAAGACATGATTACGTAACGAAATCACCATACGAGCATACAATTTTCGGTGGTTGCCCTCGATTTCTCCTGGATTCCATCATCAGATCCTGGACTGGTGGAAATGGGACCACCTCAGAACTGAACTCTATCCAACAAAAAAAAAATTTTTGAATTCCGTCTATAATTGACGAAATTATCGGTGAACATACATAAAAAAAAAAAAAAAAATATTATACATACAGACGAATTGAGAACCTCCTCCTTTTTTTGAAGTCGGTTAAAAAGGAAATTAAACACAAGAGACAACAATAGAGCCAGCCTTGATTGAAATTGAGTTATTGTTACCGCCCTAATATCCTTACAACCAAACGCACACGTCAATATTAATATCCAATCATTTGGTCATACATAACCGATTCGTACTAATTACAGCACCGATCCCATCTATATAACACTCACGGAAGCGGAATGACTAATGCGCCATTAATATTTTGTCAACCCGCACCATAGCCTCCCCTGAAGGGGGAAGGATAAGGGTTGCCATAGGTAGAACAAGCGAGAATAATATTGGATAGATTAGAGGTTATACATAGACACTTTTCGTGGAATCATCACAATATGTTTGTCGTAATCCACTGTTGAACGCCTTCAGGACAAGGGGAGTGACAATTTGCAGGAGTTGGAAAAGGGAGGGCCCTAATAAAGGCCTATGTCTAGCAGTAGACTGCGCGGCAGGCTGATATTGAATGATGATGATAATCGACTGACTGCTGAACATAGCAGATTGGAACCAGAATCAAAATCATAGAGGTTACATTTTTTGAAAGCCATGAGCATTTAGCAAGCTCAACTTTTTTGTGCTTTAGAACAAATCCACATTTAATTTCTCATTAAAAAATAGTTCCAGACTTGTAGACGTGAGACAGAAAGTAAGGAATACGCTCATTAAAGGTCGTTAGGTAGGACGTATCTTATCTAGTGCTTGTAATTTGAGAAAATCGTGTAGCTGTAGACAACAAAGGTCTCAACCGATAAGGCTTCTATTTTTGTCTGCTTTAAAAAGAGTTTCAAATTACATGAATTTAGGAGAAAAGCATTAAATAAAACTAAAATCAAATATCTCTAAAGTCATTTCGTAATCACTGGTGTAAAGTTATCAAAACTTCGAAAAGTACAACATCCTCGTGTTCACCTTGGTTACATTTTATCATGTAACAAATTTTGGAAAGTACGCAAATGGTGATTATGCATCACGAAAACCCATTCAAGCTCTGAAACAACCACCCAGAAAAAAGAAGTAGAAGGTTAGTATAAAATATTCCCAGCTGACTGCTGAACCCAGTTTGACAATGGTTTGATAGGAATGAAATTCCTAACGAACACCTAGGTGAAAGGCTTAGGTTGGACTTCGAAAACAAACAATAATAAACTAATACCATATCAATCGAATGCCAGCCCTATGCGAAAAGATGGAGGCCGGGCGGCAAAAAAAAATGGTGGAGGGAGCAGGGTACAGGAGTTCGGTCGACAAGATTACTTTTTTTTTATATTGGCACCATATATTGGCTCCTTGAGCAAAAGAGAAAAGCAAAAGAGGTGCCAGAAAATGCATTCACGCCCAATTTCAGTCGCGTTTTTTTCTGCTAAATTTGTTTCTACACTTAAGCACCATGACTGGCCAAAGATTTTTGGTTCTACTTATATTTCTGATGAATATGGGTTTGTGATTAAATAACTTAGTTAGAAATTATCAAATACATTTAACTAAGAAGGACAACCCTACGTGAAAGGACGAAGGCTGGGCATGGTGGAGGGAGACGGTAGGGGGGGGGGTCGACAAGTGTTAATATAGTAACAAAAACTATTGCATTTTATGTACCACTAGCGCCATCTGTTATGTCTATGTGTGTAACCTTTTGTCAAATAAATGTCAGTCTATTACGAGAATCTGCTGTGTATTATTAGGTTATGGGCCCAGCCATAAAAATATTGTAATTAAATAGACTAAAGTGAAGTACTGTGCGGTTTAACAATAAAATAATGACGTCGAACTATATTGCTAACGTTCCAAAGTTGCGCGGTCGCGAGAATTATGATGATTGGAGTTTTGCGGCGCAAAATGTTCTGGTGTTGGAGGGAATGGCGGCGGCAATAGAAAAACCGTTACCAACCGAGGCAACTGAAGCGCAGAGGACAGAAGATGCGAAAGCGAAGGCTAAGCTCGTCCTAACCATTGATCCATCATTATACGCTCACATCAGACAAGCAGCGACAACGTATGACTTATGGAAGAAACTTAAAACCATGTTTGATGATTCCGGCTACACTAGGAAGATAAGTTTGCTGAGAAGTCTCATCAATATTCGTCTCGAAAACTGTGAAAATATGACGCAGTATGTGACCCAGATCATTGAAACGGGCCAGCGACTACAGGGAACAGGTTTCGAATTAACGGACGAATGGATTGGTGCACTAATGTTAGCGGGATTGCCTGAAATGTATGCGCCTATGATTATGGCAATTGAACATTCGGGCATAGAAATAAGTGCTGATGTCATAAAAACCAAGTTGATGGACATGTGTGCGGAAGTTGGTTCCAGTTCCGGTATGGAAAGTGCATTTGTGGCGAAAGGAACGCAGCGTTTTAAAAATAGTAACCCCAAAAGCTGTCAAAGTCATAGACAACACCTAGAAAATAAAACGTCAACGTCAAAGCCGGCTAAGGTTATCAAGTGCTACCGATGTAAACAAACCGGCCATTTTAAGAATCAGTGTCCTAATGCCGAATATAACAAGAATAAACAGACAAATGCATTCAGTGCTATTTTTCTAAGTGGTAAATTCAATCAAGACAGCTGGTATATCGACAGTGGGGCCAGTAAACACATGACGGCGAGACAAGAAAACATTGTCAATCCATCCCATCAGCACGACGTCAAAGAAATTATTATCGCGAACCAGATGAGTGTTCCAGTTGCGTGTTCTGGTGATGTCAACATCGTTACGGTCGTGAACGGTGTGGAGTACGATGTCACAGTTTCGGACGTATTATGCATACCGAATTTGACTACTAATCTGCTGTCCGTAAGTCAGTTGATCAAGAATGGCAACAGTGTGATTTTCAAAGAAAATGTTTGCTTTATCTACAATCAACAGAAAGAACTTGTTGGAAAGGCAGAGTTAGTTGAAGGTGTGTATAGATTATGCACAAAAACAGAACTAGTATTGGCAGCAACAGCAATAGCATCGAGTGAAGTTTGGCACCGACGCTTGGGGCACATCAACAGTACTTCCCTAACAAAAATGAAGAATGGTGCTGTAGAGGGAATTTCATACCCAGATAAAGCAAACATAGATAAATCTTCATGTACCACGTGCTGCGAGGGCAAACAAGCAAGACTGCCATTTCAGCCAAGTTTGTCTAAAACAGAAGAGGTTCTTCAAGTTATTCATGCAGACGTGGGGGGTCCAATGGAGACTCAGTCAATCGGAGGGTCCAGGACTTCAAGTCGATGGTGGAAAAACAGAAGGACAGAAAGCTAAAAATACTTAGAACAGACCGTGGGGGAGAGTTCTGCAGTACTGAATTCAACAGGTATCTGAAGGGGGAAGGAATTATACACCAGACAACAAATGCTTACACGCCCGAGCAGAATGGATTCTGTGAACGCCTGAATAGATCCATTGTTGAAAAGGCTAGATGCTTAATATTCGATGCCAGGCTCGACAAGAAGTTTTGGGCAGAGGCAGTTCACACTTCAGTTTACCTGAGAAACAGATCTGTTGTTGCAGGACTAAATAACAAAACTCCATATGAGGTCTGGACTGGCATGAAGCCGAATCTAAGTCATTTGCGCATTTTTGGAAGTCCTGTCATGGTGCATGTGCCCAAGGAGAGACGTCTGAAATGGGACAGGAAGGCTAAGAAGCGTATTTTCGTTGGCTATCCTGATGGTGTAAAGGGCTATAGGGTTTATGACCCAGAAAAGAACTCAGTGACCACCAGCCGAGACATAATCGTTATGGAAAATACAGCCCAGAATACAGTTACTATACCTGTGGAATGTAAGCCTTCAGCGGAGGAGATCAAGGGTTCAGAGAGTTCAGAGAGTACAGACAAGGAAAGCTCAGATACAGACAGTGTTAGCTCAGAATATAAGGATACTACTTATGTGGTTGGCACAGATATTCCTTCAGAAAGTACCACAGATGACAGTTTCTCTGATACTAATGATACTCCAGACCCAGATGTCACCCTAACAGAGCGAGACATACCTGAGACGCTACCAAAACGAGAAAGGAAGAAGCCAGATCGCTATGGTTGGAGCAATCTTTGTATCACAGAATGTGAAGATAGCCACCAGGAGATCACTCTCGAGGAAGCTTTGAACGGACCAGAGAGCCAGTTTTGGAGAGCGAGTATGAAGGAGGAGTTGGACTCATTCAAGGAAAATGACGCTTGGGAACTTGTAGATCATCCTCAAGACGGTACGGTTGTGCAGTGCAAGTGGGTTTTTAAGAAAAAGTTTGACAGTGCTAATAATGTACGTTATAGATCAAGATTAGTGACAAAAGATTAGTGGCAAAAGGTTTTAGTCAAAAAGCAGGTGTAGACTATCATGATACCTTCTCACCAGTTCTTAGGTACTCCACGCTCAGATTGTTATTTGCACTAGCTGCCAAACTTAATTTGAATATAAGGCACCTTGATGTCACTACTGCATTTTTAAATGGTTTTTTGAATGAAACTGTTTACATGAAAAAACCTGTTACTTTTGAGTCTGGATTTGATGATGATAATAAAGTCCTAAAGTTAAAGAGGGCTATATATGGCCTCAAACAGTCCTCCAGGGCATGGTATCAGAGAATAAATGATTACTTGTTAGGCTTGGGTTATCAGAAATCAAAGTATGAGCCATGTCTATTTACAAAAACTGAGGGGAATGTTAAGGTCATTATAGCACTTTTTGTAGATGATTTTTTTGTATTTTCTAATTGTATTACATCTACAGATAAGTTAACTAAAGAATTGAGTTGTAAATTTAAGATAAAAAACTTAGGTCAGTTAAAACAATGTTTAGGCTTAAGAGTAGATATAAAAGAAAATGTTATAACTGTTGATCAATCACAATATGTTGATTATTTATTGAAAAAGTTTAAAATGTCAGATTGTAAAACTGCAGACACTCCCATGGAGATGAATTTGAAGTTAGAAAGGTCTCAAAGTGTATGTAATGAGTACCCATTTAGACAACTAATAGGAAGTTTAATGTATTTAGCAGTTTTGACCAGACCTGACATAGCATATAGTGTAACATTTCTTAGCCAATTCAATAATTCTTATGATGAAACACACTGGTCTCATGCTAAAAGGGTTTTAAGATATTTGAAGAAAACCAAAAATTATGGTCTTGTATTTTGTAAAGATAATTCAAATCTTGAAGGTTTTGTTGATGCCGATTGGGGATCTGATATAAATGATAGGAAATCTTTTTCAGGGTTTTGTTTTAAATTGTCTAGTTCGGTAGTTGCTTTTGAATGTAGAAAACAAAAACATGTAGCTTTGTCCTCAACTGAGGCTGAATATATTTCCTTGTCAGAAGCAAGTAAAGAGGCAATTTATCTTAAGAATTTAATGTTTGAGATTATAGGAACCTCAAAGCCTATTGTGCTTTTTAATGACAGCCAAAGCGCTCAGAAATTAGTTTTGAATCCTATGTTTCACCGTAGATCTAAGCACATAGATATAAGATATCATTTTATCAGAGAGGCAGTATCTTCTAATCACATTAAAGTTGCTTATTTGGAAACAGCTGAAATGCCAGCAGATTGTTTGACCAAGAGTTTGAGTTCCATGAAACATTATTACTTTATGAAAAAGCTTGGTGTTTTACCTGTTTCATGATTATTCTTTTATTTTTTGTTTTTGTTAAGCGGAGGTGTTAATATAGTAACAAAAACTATTGCATTTTATGTACCACTAGCGCCATCTGTTATGTCTATGTGTGTAACCTTTTGTCAAATAAATGTCAGTCTATTACGAGAATCTGCTGTGTATTATTAACAAGACTACTGCTTTAGCCGGATAAATAATTCAAACGGACGCACTGCCCGACCTATGCAGCTCCAAACCGAACGTCTAGTGCTCTGACGTATTAGTACTAGCTAGTACCTACTCTACCGTAATACTCTTAAGCACCATGACTGGGTAAGAGGGCTGTATATGAACTATTTTACATATTACATATGTATATCATTTTTATTTCTATCTATTGATTAGCTCCCATACAAGCTATCTGCTTGGATTGGAAAGTTATACTTACCTACATATATGAATACCTACTTCATGTAGCACATCCCCAGACCTACATGGGAATAGTATATAGCCCGTCTTACTAGTACTAATTTATTTATGTGTAATCGTTAGTGGTAACAACATGGCAGCTCCAAAATAATGGTGGTCCATGCCACGTCTAGTAATTACCATGCTTGTACTCTGTTATAATCGATCTGGGATCTTCCCGTTTAATTATTATCCAAATAAATAAATAAAAATAAATAAATAAATAATACATTCAAGCATTATGAATGACTATTTGTAGGTACACCTATATATCTTTCGTATGATGATATGTGTTTTATGGAGTGGTTAAAAATTGTAATGTAAGGAAATCATGATTTTTATCCAAACAACCGTGCGTATGTGCATTGCTTAATTATTTTAAGTTTATCATCGTTATTCACACAAAATGAACAAAAAAACTTACAACTAAAGGAATTTAACTTAGTACAATGGAATTTTTTAGGGTAAACACCACACTAAACATCATTTAGTTTTTCGTGTGTTTGTATGTTTGTATGTTTAGTATGTTTGTTTTCTATTTTACGGCTGTTTATTTACAAAGAACTATTTGACTATGATCGTACGTTGCCTGGTACCCATAGTACAAACTTTGCTAACTTTAGAGCTAAGTAAACATTTTTATAAATCACTAAATAAACTAACCCGGCCTGACGTTGTCTAGTCTACACTTTGAATATTGAATTAGATGCTAAGTTTCCAGTTGAAAAAGTAGGTAATTTGTTTATCTAGTTGTTTCTCAAATGACACTGCGCTACTTTATTCATTATTCTTTTTATCAAAATACCCACTGTAAATAAAGAATAAAAACTATAAATTATGTATAAGCATAATCGTTATAGTCTTTATTGAGTTACGCGATTTACTAAAGAAAAAAAAAATTTTTTTATTAAACACTTCATAGTGTTAGATTAGGTTATTTTAGATTTAAGTGATGCTTTTTACATGAAACTACAAAACACTTCATATCCCTTTTTTAGTTGTTCCATTTAAACATACTTTTTGTTAATATCTCTTTCATTTTATACTGCCATCAACAACATACAAAATGTCGGGAGTGTACACAACCCAAACACCACAACGGAACTTGAGTAAATTGTCTCCCTTAACAATATTGCATGTTGTTGCAGATTGTCTGGCCAGAGCGGCCAGGCCTCTGTGCGTCATGCGGAATCGAACCCACGACCGTCGAGCGTCGGGGCGAGATCGCCCGGTAGCCTCCGAGCCATCGGGCGAACGGGCGAATGGGCGAAATAAGTAGACGCAATCGTAAGCGTGACGTCACGCGAGCGACTGACCTTAAGCGTGTGTTAAGTTAATACAACTTAGCAACTATGGAACTTGATAACCTATTTGATATGGTTGTGTGGTCATTTCTTAGAAAGAATGACTTCTTATTGTTTAACTGAAATGGTTCTTCATTTACATAAAATTGATGACGATTCATGCCTCTTTAAAGCAAAGAGCCATGAATCGTCAGGTATCTATTTTACAAGATGGATCTAATCTACCATATTTAAATGGTGCAAATAACGGGTAACATGATTTTAAGACATTCGTCGATGATTAGATATATAACTAATTTAATGAGCTAAATATATACGAAAGCAGGTCGGTTATCAACAAATACACAGCTTATCTAATATTGAAGATAAAATCGATAATTAAATAGTCGTTACGAGTACTGAGTATCCATCAAAGCTATTTTATAAAAGGCGGTTCAAAGTTATTTTTTTATAACTCAAAACTACCTGGGTCTTTTTCAATTGAGTTAGTGAATGGTCGACTTTTATATTTACACAGATAATTTACAACAAAAGGTAGCAACTTACATAAAAACACTTTACTCAATAATAACGTTTTCAAATCTGTTCTAAAATCGCCAAGTCAATTGTTTCAATGTCCAGGATTTTCCAGTATTCGGTAACAAATGTAACAATGAATACATTCCCCATATTTCCAATGGGATGAATCGATACTACTATGATTTTGACGAAGGCCCCCGCACAATACGCTATGGGTTAGTACATCATTAATTATTAACTGAAATATAACTCAAAACCTTCAGCAGACGTTTCGATCCATTATTCAAGACGATTGTACAACTCATATCGATTGGTAGTTAGGGGCTCTACACACGATCTCTTTTTCGACATGACAAACGTGCGTTTTTTTAATCGGTTATTTTTACACACACAGGTCCATAAACTTGTGTTTTGCTTACAGCTAACACTTCAAGCTCAAACTTGTCAAACAAAACATATCTGCTCATTATTATAGCTTATTTGCATCATACTCGTAATTTGCAAAGTGCAGCTCTTTACTCTATCAGGAAACAAATTTGCGCGCGCGCTTAACGCTTAACGCATCCCATCTATACTAATATATAAAGTGGAAGAGTTTGTTTGTATGTTTGTTTGTTTGTTTGTATGTTTGTTTGTTTGAACGCGCTAAACTCGGGAACTACTGGTCCGATTTGAAAAATTATTTTTGTGTTGGATAGTCCATTTGACGAGGAAGGCTTTAGGCTATTGGAAATCGATTTCCACGCGGACGGAGTCGCGGGCGGCCGCTAGTGTTTGATAAAAAAAAAGAAATTTAGGCATGGTGTGTCATCCTCAATTTAAAATACGTTACAGACTTAGTCAAGCCAAACTTTGTTCACGTAATTTCGGCCTAGTGCGTTCCTACACAAGCGTTTCAACGTGAAAAAAACCGCGGCGTGTGCCTCCACCCCGCAAGTAAACATGGCGATGTAGGTCACCCGTCACGCGACCGTGTTCCATTTTCATTTGCCGATGCTCCTTTCAATTTTTAAAACCATAACAGTCGACGTATTACACGTCCGTCCGTCGGCTCAATCGATTGCCATTTTACTTTGTAAAGATTCCATTTTTAGCACATTTCAAAAATGAAATCAATCGTGAATTTATGATGCGGGTTCATTGCGAATGTTTTGTTTGAAAGGCTTTTGTTTTGAGTCACTTCGTTGTAACTCATTCACTTATTTTCGTTGAATTGTTAATTTGTGGAATCATTCATTCCGTTTTTCTATTTATGGCTGAAGATGCCATTGGGTTCGAGGGTGATTTTTTTGTGACTTTTTCTCTTTCTCAATAATTATCGGATAAGAGACAATTAAAGAAGCTTAATTCCAAACTCATATTCTAAATCGACTGAGCCATCCAAAACGTAAAATCGTTAAACCGTAAACTTTAAAACTTGTCTCTGGCAAATTCCCCTCCCCCGCCTCTCCTAGAGGAGACCGGGGGAACTTGGCCAAGTCGCAAGCGGCATTTTTCCCCTTTTTCCCGCAACTTTACCGGGATGCGATTGAGAACTGTTTTAAAGTTACTCGTCAGGGTGTGCATTACTTTGGACAGGATCTGGATAAAAGAAGACGTAGTACAAATAGAAGGATCATTAAATACTGTTAGCATCAACTAAGTACCGACGCACTTTAAAGTATTTTAAGGTCCTATATGATGAAGGAAATATTTATCTCTAGAATCAATTTGCTTTTTTCCTGCATTTGTCAATTATAGTTTAACAAAGCGGGATTGTTAAATAAATGTGTGCGTGTTTGTTTATGAAAACATTCCAAAATTTGGCCTTGCCCCATTCGAACACCACCAATATATAGTTTTGTCTGATTGTTTGAACGTGCTTGTCTCAGTGACTAATGGTTCGAATTGAAAACATATTTTTTGTGTTGGATATTCCATGTGAGCCTTTAAGCTACAGTACCTTTTAACACCATGTGTGCGAAATCCTCGAGAAAAGAGTCGCGGGCGGCCGCTAGTTAAAAAATAAACTACATAGTATATGTATTGCTTTTGACTAGTACTCTCAAAGTACCCGCACATAAAACTTCTTAGGTAGGCATCGCAACAAAGAAAAGTATTCACCAATATTATCTCATCTCATCCCAGGACTTAAGGAAACGTTGGTCGTCCATCGGAGGTAATTATTTCTCGGAAGCCGATGAATCGGTTAATTAGTTAACTTTCTGCCGATAATCACTCTGTTAATTAAAGGGTTTGGTTGAGCGTGAACTTGACGTCTTTGGAATATTAGCAAGTTGTCAATATCTTAGAGAGATCGATGGGCGGATGGTAATAAGGTTTAATATTACGTGTTACTATTCCCTAACAATTTGACGTGAAGGTAAAGTGCCTAGCAACAGTTATAAGATGGAACACTTGTACTTAATGATGTTTTAAATCTTCAGGACAGTTAAAAACTAATTCTGTAGGAAGGTGTCCCGATGAGGTAGGGCCCGGGTGTCCAGGTGACGCAGAGAGGAGTGATACACGGAGACGCGTAGGGAGAACACGTGTATTTATGACGTGCGTACAATATTGCAAGGGTGGACCCGGCAAAGTGTTCCAACTATTGTTAGAAGCGCTAGGCCGTGTGCCAACAATATTTGGGATCACTGTACGTGTACAATCTTTAATTAATTAGTTCGCGGAAGTTCCAATGGTTTGGAAGCAACCACAAAGCTAATTAGTAAGCTGCGTAGTACATAAAATACAAAATGTATGGAGAGACCTTATATAATCGGAAAATCGAAACGATACCGTTATATAGAGGACTGGGGCTGCCATCTATTGACAAGCGGCGGAACTGCGTAGGCGCGTGCTAGTCCAATGGCGGCGGTCGTGCTAGCTGTCATTATATTGTTGTTGTGTTACAATTCTTATTTCTTTCCATATCTGAAAGACTGCAGGCAAATATCTTATTTATTTGCGATCATTGATTCAAACAAATAGTGCAAGTTCGACTAAATATACGAATTGGAGCCAGTTTAAATGTCAAAACGGGCAAATTTACAAATGTGTCTACTCAACGTATTTATTTGCGATAATATCGATATTCGTTTCGAAATATAATCGAAACAAAACGCGTCTTAAGTGGAATTCCATTTCGAAATCCCAATACCTTCAATACAGGCGTCTTCAGTCGTAAATTGACCCGCGGCTATGGCCGGAGCATAATACTGATATTCCCGTACAAATCACGGTCAAAGAGACCCCTTACGACAGAGATTAAAACCATAATCCCCCTTTTAACCCTCCAGCGGTGCATTAACAACACAATAGGGCAGAAGGCGTAAGGTCATCGGGGATCTTTTTACCCCCGATAATAAGAGCGATAGAGGGTTGACTTGTTCTCATAAGACGTTCTTGTAAGCGACCCCGTTTTATAATAATACTTTCAATAGATTGAAATACACTACCGGTACAATGGTGCCTCTGTGTGTTAATATACAGCACTTACTGTGCCCTCGCTACCCCCGCGTATAATACAGTGTGACGTCAGTTTGGACTTGAATATGAAGTACACACGCACACAGACTAAATCTTTTCTAGCTGACACAATCTTAATCTTCATCTTCTTCATCTATCTAATATCTAATTTTATCTTCTAATAAATAAAACTAAGTGGCATTTTTCGTTGTCATTTTATAACTCAAGAACGGACTCACATCCAAACCAAATTTTCAGGGTTTGTTAGGACTCTTTAGTAGACGCTTACGTATAATTTACATCAAATTTGTTTTTCATTTACCACACGTAGCGATACACATACCGGGCCGCTAGTTGCGTATAATAATTTTGTATGTACAATTTGCAAATATGTAAATCATCCATTGAACACAACATACCGTTACTCTTGCTACTGACCATACTCATCATTACTGACCAAGCTATAGCTTGCTCTGCCCGACGAGATCCGAACAAAGGCTGGTAAATTATTTCGCAAAATGGAGTTAAACAGGTAACGGTTCCAAGTATCATCATCATCTTATCTTTAATTAAACTTTATGAAGATGGTATACATCTATCGCTGTAATATCTCCGGATGTACAGTCATGAGCACCTACATGTACACAAACACATTCAAATATGAACTTTACTGCTTTGACATAAGAGTCGATGTGTTACATGTTGGTGCTCAGACTGTATACCGGCACTATTAATATCAGAGTAGGTATACTTAATGATGACGAAGTATTCCTTAATGGAAACAAGCCACAGAGTAGCTGCCCTATGTGTATCAAATAGGGCATCGTTGTGACAAATTATATTATTGAACTACAAGTTTTATACCCGCGTCTTTGCCCGCGTTTTCAAAGTTTTCTGTTTATCCGGAACATTTCACCGGGATAAAATCCTATCACCTAAGTCAGACCATACCCTGTCTGTTTCGAAATCCATTCATTAGTTTCAACGTGATTGCCGGACAAACATCCAAACAAGCAAACTTTCACATTTCTAAGAGTAATTATTTTTATAATATTAATTACTATGATTGGATTTCTACGTTTTCCCTCGACGAGCCATTACATAACTTTGAATGTTTAATGATTTATTGTTTTTAAAGGCAACCATGCAATTTAATCCTGAAGTTATTTTACGCCCGTTTGTTTCACCTTTATTTTTCTAAAACCCATTTCACTAATAAGTATAGAAAACTAGACCGTAAAACGTTGCTAAAAAATGGCATTAAAAATTAAATGTCTTGGTAGTACTTTTAATGGATTAAGAACCCTATTCAAGGCATCTTCTTAAAAAGCTCTTGTTTGCGTTATATAACTAATAGCCCACGTCTTATTAACGTAACGAGAATTTATCAAAGCGATTATATTATGAACATTTTTCAGACATAACATCTCGTCTGAAGTCTGGGCAAAATTCTCATTTTACATTATTTCTCAGTAAATAAATATTCGCATCTTGCCTTTGACATTATATTGCCTCAGAAATCGGATCTCATTATGGAAGAAAACAGGTGAACCCACTTTACTCGCTTAGCTCTAACGAGCTTTGGAAAAATACGGCCAAGTGCGGGGAGAACTGACGGATGGAGGGTTCGCAGGTATGAAGAATCCCTACTAATATTATAAACGCGAAAGAAACTCTGTCTGTCTGTCTGTAACGCTTTCTCGCTTATACCTTTGCGACCAACCGACTTTGAAAATATTTGAGAAAGAACATAGGGTACCTTTTAATGCGAAAAAAGAGATCTGAAATCCACGCGGACGAAGTCGCGGGCGGCCGCTAGTTTAGAAATACTCCTTAACATTCATTGTGATTTCTATATTTCCTTCAAATTAGGTCTTATGTTTATCTGGAAGACATGACATTAGACGGATAATGTTTGCACATTCTCGTACTAATCATGTTTACAGATTTATCAAGAGTTGGAGGAAAGTTTATTATGAGAGACATTTATTAGTTTTATTGAGTTGTTGAGACAGAAAAGTTTTGAAGTGGATACCGCGTAGCAACAGCCGTAATAATACTTCCATAAGCAATTTAGTTATATATCGGAATTATGGGGAAGATTTACTCAATGGCAACACTAAGTGCGACGGCTGGGGTTAGGAAGCATCGATTTCAACCAAGACGAATCCAAAATTTTTTGTATTAAAGCTATTCTATTCAGAATTTCGTTGGTATAATCGACATAGAGCCATCAGTTTGAACTCTCAACGGTAGTTTCATATTACTGCCCCATCGAGCTATGACAGGGATATCACATGCTTGCTCAAACATACGGAGAATTTGATTGAACCAGCTTTGAAAAGGTCAAAGGTCCTCAAGTTCCTGCGTCGCGAACACAGAACCCTGCAAAATTACCTCATTTTGTCGGCAAAGAAATAATGAAGACGATATCGAATTACGTCGCTATAGAATTAGCGCTAAAGGCGATGATGTAATCGATTTTGATGCAAGCGCGTCGAGTTACATTGCTTAATAGATTCAATTATAATGGCCTTACGATATTAACTTGTTTTTATCACTAAGTTTTTATTAATAAGGCATGCAACGCATGCAGATCTGCCTCCTTAGTGTAGTGGTTAGAGCGCTGTGCTCAAAAGCCTCAAAGGTCGTGGGTTCGGATCCCGCGGGTAATACTTTCACTTTGTGTTGGTTTTCCCAGTTTGTTCAGGACATTGCAGGCTTAAACCACAGTTCGATACAAGTGATTATTCCTTGCTTCTTGCTTCGGTTGGCACGTTAAGCCGTTGGTCCCGACCATGATCCAAATGGCCTGCTCACACAAAACTGACACTAACTAAAGGGACTAAACGCTATATCAGTGTTAATTCATAAAACATGATAGTAAAAAAAAACCTATTAGGTTTTATCTAATTTAAAGCTATAACTGACTCAAGAAAAACCCTTAAAGGCTTCTTGTTCTTTAAAGTAATAGGATAACCTTCAGCCTTTTTAAGCATCAACTTATTAACGTCCTACTGTAGGTAGAGAAAACGCCTCCATCATCATAATTTTACGTACTTCTTGTTTTAATAATGAGTTTAGGTACCTACGTTATGTTGAGATCAGGACTTCAACATCTATTGAAGTTCCTAGCTATTTATAAAATAAGACTTCGTTTGTGTGGGATGAGTATACAGAAAGCTAAATAACACAATACTCAAACTATTCTTCGTAATTCGACGAACGAACGCTAATGCCATTTTATCAAGCGATAGTTAAGAAAACTTATTTTGAAATCTAGAATCAAGACACTGAGGCTTTAATGAAAATGGCTTAACCTGGAATCGAACTGTGTGCTAAGCGGGAGGGAGGACAAATAAACAAGCGGGTCACCTGATGGTCAGTGATAACCACTGCCCATGGACATCAACAACCGTACGCAGATGCGTTGCCTGCCTTTAAAAAGCCATACTCTCCCCAAGTGAGCTCTGGCGACCTTACTGAATTAATTTCAAGGCAATAGTACCACTAGGTCTTTGAACTTCACTTTATTCCCATTTTCTTTATTACTATAAAATTCTTTACTTTAGCGCAAACGCTGTAAATATTTCTATACGGGTCGAGTCACGCGATTCTATCGTTACGAGTATACTAAACGTTACTAATGTAGTGTGCTTATTCAGTCAAAATAACAAACTACTGCTTGAGAATTCATCATGAAATACAGACTAAAAATAACATAAACTTTTTATGATACAGAGATTTTAATCTTTTATATTTTCCTTTCGTGTACATATTCTATCATTATATTGTATAAGTAATATTAGTTATAATGACCTACATAAGGCTGTCATCATTTCTATGACATAATACTCACTGAGATCAAAAATCTTTTAGTTTATCAGAAATTCACTCACGTATTCTGTCGCAACGTCGATTAAGAGATTCTGAAGTTCCAAACATACCTGTGAACAAAAAGAAAACTTAATTAAACATCATTTTTATAAGTAAAACCAATTTCAAAGTAACTGCTAACTGCCTGTCTTACTTAAAACTGCACCTTTATTCCCCATGCCAAAGTTCTTACGGGCCCTTTGGTCTGATAGTCAGAGATCCTGGTCACAAAACCAGGGGTAGCGTGTTCGAATCTCGTTATGGGCATATATTTGTGTGATGACTATTGGTTTCACATCTTTTCATGTGCCCTCTTGTACAAGGTTAATTTGGATCTAGGCAAATGGTGTGCTTTTCCAAGAAATTTAATTTATTATCATTTAAATGACTTACGCGATCGCAAAATTCTTAGAACGAGTCCTAATTTCATTGTGCAAAGGAGATCAATTAGCAAAAGTTTCTCAACGTTGGATACATTCGGGTCGAACGTCAAAGTTGACGTGCTCGGATACCGTTTGTTTGAAGACTTTTAATGACACCAGGGCGGTGACGTTGAAATATTCAATTTACTTTGCGTGGTTGTTACACAGGCACAACATAATTATCTTTACATATACATATACAGACTAAGTACATACAAGACATGGTAAGCGCAAAACTCGAGACGCGTAGCTATATTTATAACAAAAGGAGGTTGACAAACATGGTGTTTACTTTTATGGTAAGTGACAACCGCCGTAGAGGTCTGTTACGCCAGGGGAGTAGCGATGTCAGCTTTTAAGGATTAGTGGGCCTGGTTGCTTCATTTACAAGGTAAAACATATACATATCAAAGTTTAATTTACGCCATTCACCTGTTAGGTAAAGGCAGGTAAAGTGACATCTGTCCTACCCTTTCGTAGCAGTTGCTGTTTTTTTTTTGTGATAAGTGGATCAGCTAATGGTTATGGATCACCACTGCCCATAGACATCATCAAACGTACAAGGGTCGCAGATGCGTTGCCTGCCTTTATCTACTTCTTTTAAAGCCGTTATCAAGCTACAGCTAAAACAACTTAGCTGTAACTTGCTATATAATTTCAGGTAGGCTAAGTACAACTCAAACCAAGCTTGAAACCATTTCAAAGCTGCCTGAAGATCAGGATCTTTTCCGCAAAACCGAAAAAACGTTCATTCTAGTAAAATAAAATTGAATTGTTATTGATATTACTGTACTAGATACTCTCTAAGCGATTAGCGATCTGAACAGTCAGAAGTTTTTAAATTCGACTTTTGCTTACCACAATTCGAAAACGTTTTTAACTTAACAAGCAGTATGTGGAAAAGTCCGAATTTTGAACGCCTTACAACTTTTAAATAACTTCACACGCTTTAAAACGAGATTCTTTTGTGTATGTATGTCTGTCTGTTTGCGGTAAATTGGGGAACAATTTGAAACTTTTTAACATCATTTACTTTAATAGGATTTAATTTTATATTATACCGGATGATATTTAAAACATAAATTAACTAAATAATCATCGTAACTTATAAGGAGAGGGATACAAGAAAAATTGGCTCTTATAAGCGATTGAGCAAAAGGGGTTTTGAGCAAATCACCTTATAAATTATAACGATACGCTTACGACGAACGCCTCCCGGAAATGGCCACAAAAGTAGCGATTTTGCTAATACTAATAAATTATATAATACAAAGTTTTCAATAAGACAATGGAATCGTTGAAATTAAGTTTTTTTTTCAACTGGCAGTAGCTACCTAAAACCATTAGATTTCGTCGGAGTTGTATGCTAAAGTTGCGTAAAAAACCTTATTTTAGTCCCCAGCCTTTATTTATTTCTAGTTTTTATCCGCGGCTTTGCCCGCTACACCAAGATTCGTGTGGGAGCAATGAATCGGGATAAAAAGTATCCTATCACCTCAGTCTGCCCATACCCTGCACGTTCACCAAATTTCATCAAAATCCGATCAGAAGTTTCAGTGTGATTAATGGACAAACATCTAAACAAACTTTCAAATCCATACTAATATTATAAATGGGAAAGTGTGTCTGTCTGTATGTTTGTCTTTCTTTCACGGCAAAACGGAGCGATGAATTGCCGTGATTTTTTATGTGGAGATATTTGAAGGGATGGAGAGTAACATAGGCTACTTTTTGACTCATTCCAAAAAATCGATATCCACGCGGACGAAGTCGCGGGCGACCGCTAGTTTATAATATTTGTACGAAGTATGATTTTTATTGGTATAAACAACTACCATATTTCTGTAACAAGCCCGCCACTCCAGTGGCCTCACAAAAGCAAATAGTGGGCAGTATATTCCGCGGCATCTAAATGCTGTCCGAGATTGCGGCTATCAGCGACCGCTCGTAATTGCTTCAGACTGCTTCGCGTTTGTCAAACATTATCAGCCCGTCTATTGTAAGAAAGATACCGTCCATTCATTGTTTTTTTGCTTAAACAAGCCCTACAAGTAAAGCAGAAAAATATGTATTTATCCGGTTTGGTTACTGACGATCAACGCTCAAACTCTACTTATACAATCTCAAAACGTTATAATATTCAGAATTTTATTTCAAGTTTCATCGAAATTTGTAGAAGTCCTTAACGCAAATTTAAAAATTTCGGTTGGAATCTTTTAAGCAATTGCCGCATGTTGGATTTTACATCAAGCTAAGAAGGTATTACATCGAATCAATAAAATTTAAATGAAAGCAATTGAGCCAGCTTGTGAAACAAAAATATGTATGAGACTTTGTATGTTATTTTTACAGACACATAATAAAGTTTGGTCAGTTTGACTTTTTTTGATAGCATCGCCAAAAATTAATATTTGAGGTTATATTTTTTATCTCAATATCATAAATTTACCCTACACAATTATAGTCCAGGAATTTTAGGTTTTATCTGCGGAAAAATTCCTAGTGGGCTGAATTTTTGTATACACCTTAATTATGATATTGTAATGAAGATGTGAAAAATCGACATTGATATCGTGCCGGCTAAAAAAGTTATAGGGGTCCAAATGTCACGAAAATCAGTTTTTCGCAAATATTATTAATAATTTATTTATTTATTCAGTCAACTACAGGACCACTTATAGGCTATAACATAAATATTTAGATCACCATTCAATAAGACACAACAATATCTCGCGATCTATTGCTCAGAGGTCAATAATGGTTTCTTAAACATTGTTCGTCGTAAAATTGTCTACAAAAAAGGTTTCTTGCATTTTTCTGTAGAATTAACCGTTTTTGAAATAGAGACTAGAATGCACTCACATATTGGTATTTTATACCGTAAAGCGCATACCAAGGCATAAACCCTATTGTTTTTTTCCCCCATTTTTGTTTGTATGTTTTTTGTTACTATGATGTTCTACGTATAGAAATATAAAGCACTTGAATTACTAGTACAGTCAGGATAATAGGAATATCAACTATAAAAAAACTAAGTGGCAATTTTTTTTGTCACTTTATAACTCAAGAACGTGCTCACCGATCCAAACCAAACTTTCAGGGTTTGTTCAGATTATTTAGTAGATGGTTTATGTGAAGTTTGAACTAAATCGGTCGCTTCACTTTATACGTAGCGAAGCACGTACCGGGCCGCTGGTAATGATATAGATATGCTATGTCCGTGACGTTTGGACCCCTATAACTTTTTTAGCCGGCACGATATCAATGTCGATTTTTCACATCTTCATTGAAATATCCATAACAAAGGTGTATACAAAAATTCAGCCCACTAGGATTGCGTCTGTGGATCAAAATTGCTAAAACTACTGGACATAGCATATCTACATATATCATTACTAGCGGCGCGGTACGTGCTTCGCTACGTATAAAGTGAAGCAACCGATTTTGTTCAAACTTCACATAAACCATCTACTAAATAATCTGAACAAACCCTGAAAGTTTGGTTTGGATCGGTGAGCCCGTTCTTGAGTTATAAAGTGACAAAAAAAATTGCCACTTAGTTTTTTATAGTTGATATTCCTATTTTCCTGACTGTACTAGTAATTCAAGTACTTTATATTTCTATACGTAGAACATCATACTAACAAAAAACACACAAACAAAAAAGGGGAAAAAAAACAATAGGGTTTATGCCTTAGTATGCGCCGTACGGTATACAATACCGTATATGAGTGCATTCTAGTCTCTATTTCAAAAACGGTTAATTCTACAGAAAAATGCAAGAAACCTTTTTTGTAGACAATTTTACGACGAACAATGTTTATGAAACCATTATTGACCTCTGAGCAATAGATCGCGAGATATTTGCGAAAAACTGATTTTCGTGACGTTTGGACCCCTATAATTTTTTTTGCCGGCACGATATCAATGTCGATTTTTCACATCTTCATTACAATACCATAATAAAGGTGTATACAAAAATTCAGCTCCCTAGGAATTTTTCCGCAGATCGTGGATAAAAATTGCTAAAATTACTGGACTATTAAGCAAATCTTGCTGTTTAAAAGGCTTTAAGTTGATTAATCTGTGCACACACACCACAGCTGTGGTCTTACATCAGGAACCGTTATACAGCTAAATCGTTTCTTTAACATAATACATAGAACATAAACATACTTGAAAAAAAAAAAGGATTTTTGGCGTGACTATAAGGATGTTCTTTAAATTCTTCTACTTCACAAAATCCAAAACCAAATTAGACCTTTGTTGCCAACCTTAATTTAACAGTCTTAAACTTGTGATATATGTAGAAACCTTGCAAAATTCCACCACCTAGCTAATTCAAAATTAAGTAAACTTGTGTGAAAACCTATTCAAAAACTATGACCAAAACAACATTTCTATGCCAAACGAACATTTTGAATGCACAAAAAAGAATAGCCCTCGTATAAGCTTTAGACATCCAATTTGCCTTTCAGCTTTGCAGTTTGACCGAATCGTTCGAATATCTTTTTCAGTGAAATGAAACACGAACCATCCTAACGTGAACCGCAAACATCCAATTTGCAAGAACTAAACCAACAGAAACAAACGCCTGGCGGGAAAACATCGGCAAACAGTGTCGCCGACAGAACCGTCGATGTGATATGACGTAGGCGCTGGTCTGTTCTATAATAAAATATGAATCTTATCGAGTTATTTTCGTGTTATTGATCTTCACTTCAAGACAAACAAGAAAGCGCCGTTATAACATTTGTTTATAAAGAAATATTAGCTACACCTACCCGGCTACCCACACGACTCCCTATAAGATATTTAAGTCATTTAATATTAGTAGCTATATTTAAACTCGGATATTAATAACTTTAAATTAATAAAATTATTAATGAGATGTTTATTTGTAAATTATTATAAAGAGGAAAACTTTGTTTGTTTGTTATGTTGTAAGGAATAGGCTCAAAAACTACTGGACCAATTTTAATAATTCTTTCACCATTAGCCCCGAGTAACATAGGCTATATTAAGTTTGATAAAAAAAATGTGTATGTAATTGTCAAATCAAACGTTTTTACCCTCTTCTCTACTCTAGTAATAACTTGCTAAAGCTTGGAGAAGCTCGCGATGTGTTATCAACCAAACTGTCTCTGCATGAGAACAAAACTATAGAATTAGACCTTAGACCGCTTCGAGCTAAAACCAAGAGCATTTGCTGCTGTTTAATTATTGCACCGGTGCAATGCAGCGGTACTATGACTCGCTCAAATGCAGACTCTTCAGACGAAATTGACTAAGATTGCGTGGATATACGAGTAAGGCGAAACGGCTTAGTACGTTTATGAATAGTGGTGAAATGTGAAGACGTGAAATAGCAGATTAACCTGAATTCCGTTAAATTTAATCAAGTTTAGAATTCGCAACAATGAAAGATTAAAGGCCGTAAAGAGAGCGTATATGGGAAGGCCAAATTAACGTAGCCCAGTAGGTCGTCCAAAATACCGCTGGACGGATTCGGTGGAGGCGGTTCAACAGAGCCTCTTGACAGACGACTGGCAGGTGGTAGCGCAGGAACGATCAAGATGGCTACTCTTACTATCGGAAGCCAAGACATAGGGTCGCTGCGGCAATCTTGTAAGTAAGTAGAAAAATAAGTAGAATTACGATACAGATAAGTCTTCATCATCATTCGCCTATCCTTTTTCCAGTTTTTCTAGGGTCGACGCAATACGTAAACTTCTTCCATACAGGCCTTTGTCTTCGAGTTATCCACACTTTTTTCACAATTAATTGATAATTATTTCTTTTTTGTTGATCGAACACGGTTATGAAACCCATCGAAATGCCTAAGGAATACTAATGCGAGCAATAAGGTATTATACCGATTACCGATACCGATACTGACCTCGAAAGACTACCGCCAAGGCGGCAAATATAAAATGGTGTAACAAACAAATAATTTTAAAAATGTAAGTCACGCGCCCCGCGATACAACCTGTCAAGGGCGCGGGCGAATTAATCCGACACAATTAAATGGAAGTAGGAGGAAGGGGGGATGACGAATAGTCTTGATCGTGAGTGTTCAGTTTGATTTGCAATGCTCTTCCTAGAAACAACAAAGGGAATTGGTCTTAAATAAAGAAAGTTAACACATTACGGAGCAGATAATAGTGTATCTCAGTCAATCCAGTGGCAAGTATGATTAAAAAATCGTCTCACTGAAACTGGCGCCCAACGGGGCATCGGATAATAACACCTTTTGTCTGTTTTCCACTCGCCAGTTTGTTTGTTATTTAGTTTAGTTTTAAGACGCCTCCTTTGTACTGGCAATAGGGTGGGGTGATTTAAGCGAGTTTTGGGACTAGCCTCATAGAGAATATACTGTTATCTTTACCGATATCTTGGGACAAAGCGGGTATTGGACCGAGCCATCTGGATATATATAAGGGACGAACGAGTATAAGGCATTAGCCTGGAGGTAAGTTGTACAGTTTTATTACGAAAAACTGTCAATAAACATACCGTACTATCAAGAATAAGTAGGAGAAGTTTGCTAAAAACGCCCTTAATAGACTAGCCCGCTGCTGTGGCGTAACATCCGGAACTGGCGTGCCAAAATATCAGAAAAAAGCTTTCCCACGACTTTACAAAGTCTCTAACTACTTTTTCTCCATAAACATGTCACGCTAACGATATTATGCAAATTGAGCAGAGTAGAGTGTTTTAGGCACCGCAGTCTCGTGACATTCCGACATTACAGGCTATGTTTAAATACGCTGTGTCGTAAAAACACTTGCCTTCAAGCCGGGTCACGGAATTGTTTTAATTCCCATTTATATTTAGGTTACCTGCAATCTAACTTTCAGAGTCGCTTTTACAACCTGTCAGTTTGTTTCTACGAAACGTTAGCCTGTTACCGGTAAAAGCGTATCTGTGCTTCGTTGACGTATAACAGAGAAACCTAAAAGGGTTGCTTGTTGACTTATTAAGGTTCTTGGTCGTTATGTCGGCATATTCCCACTGCTGAGCAAAAACTCCATCATGGAACTAATATTATCGTTCGATTCATAAATTATATGGTATGGTAAAAACGTGGCTTTTCAGGAAAATTCTTAAATGAGTCAAGTTTATCAGCACGTAAAATGAATGTAATCATAATTGTTCTTATTTACATCCGCTCTTTTCTGATATCGTTTTAAAACCTCTTAATAATTCTCTATATTTTCATTTATGCTGAGGGAGAAAATATAGATTTTAATAATTTCTCAGTAATGAGGTTATTAAAAAGAAAGCGGGAACATTTATGTACGAAAGATAATTATTTACTTGTTTAAAGCGATCAAAGTGTAACGTGAAACTTAGTAAAGTGCGGGATATTGATGAGCGCAGCAGTAATGGCGTCTAACGAGCGGCAGCCATCTTGTTTTGCGGAGAATCTCTTAATGGCGGCAAGAAGTCTTAGAACAGCAGACATTTGAGGTTAGTCTAGTCTTAAACTTTTAACAGGCGATATATTACCAATTTCTTCTGTAACAAAGATTTTTTCTTTATCCCTGATAACTTTATTTGTTTGATTGTTTTCAAATAACAAAATTAGTCCCAATTTTTTTCTTACTTATTATTGAAATAATTTCTCAATTTGCGCCTTAAGCAAGCTATTTCCTACATTTCCTACATGAGCGTGAGTGAGCGTTTCAAAATCAAAATTCTAGTGCCTTCTTGTCAATTGTTTAAGCTGGTACATATACTCGTATGTAGGGCCTTCTTAACATTGACAGCTACGTCTCAACCCAACGGATAAACCTGAAATGTTTTAATAAGCTTATCAAAATGTCAATGACAATGACCCAGTGACTAAACAAAAGTGTTAAGCAGAACCATTCAACGCCACGGTGAGCACTAGACCAATACAATTTTTTATCAGTCTGCCGATATCCGGTATCAATGACCCGTCTCACGGTCTATCACCTGAATTCCTATTTTAGCATCTCGTTGACGAGTTGCGATAACACTCTCTGCTACTATGAGAAAAAAAATTGCAGATTTTAAAGGTTTTACGCCTACAAAGCTGACCTAAAACTTGACCACTAATTCAGAAAGTTGATATTTAACGTTAATTTGTCTAAAATACAATTGCTAAAACCCACAAACCTACACATTGCAAGTACAGCTTTAAGAACTCTTATTACGTACCTGTAAACAAAGAAATAATGAATAAGTTTATTGGCTCATTTTACAAATTAACCATAAGATATTATCTATCTTTACTAAACAAAACATAGTGTTTTGTAAAGAGAAATTGGAATGTGCACTTCTAAAATGTGTACGTAGTTTTCCTCTACTTCTCTAGGTAGAGGTAAAAAGCCCGAATCTTCGGTGACGTTGTAACACCATTTTTTCAGTTTTACTGTTTTATCACTTGGTGCAGTATAGGACCGGCTGTGATCTTAGGTCGAGAGGGATAGTCATGAATGGAGGGGTCGTTATAGTATTGTTTGTCTCTAATTTTATGCTATGTTTGTTTTCCTGGATTGAGAGGTCGTCACTTGAATGAAGTAATATTCTAATTTTTACCTGATTTGTTGGCGAGAGGGTTAACAATTTATCATTCCACAACCATTGGTTCATTCCTTTGACGCTGTTAAAACTATTTTAGCGGTTTATAGTAGTAAATTTATGAATTTTATAACACTTTTCTGTTGTCGAAATAAACAAAACCTTGTCAAATAAGAACGGTGTCAGTTTGACAGCGACACCTGACATTTGACGTTTGCGTGCGCTGCGTTTTATTTTTACAGGTGTAGGCGCTAATTGTTTTTAGTCTGTTAAAATGTATAATGTTTAATATCTAATTTTGCTAAGCTAGGGTTTTTCGGAATGAATTGATTTTCCGAAGTCTTCCAAATTAATTATTCTAAAGTATTTTTAGTAGATTGTGTCTATGGTTGAGCGTTTGGCATTTTTTTTTTCTCGTTTGTCTATGGGTGGGTGAGCGATGACAAGTCTTTTTGATGGAGATCGCCATCCCTCGAGTGAAGTGGACGAGTAATCCTGGGCTGTCTCCCTGAGGAGCCTTTTTATATCCACCAAATGCGGTGAAGTTTCGTCCCGCGTCTTCCGAGATGCATTGTGCACCGTACGCCCAATAAAATGGTGAGTATTTCAAGCCGTTGATGTGTAAATGTTCCTCGCGGATGTATCAGCCATAGTCACGTGCTTGTAATTTTTGTCTTATTGTTTTAGATCATTTGATTTACCTGTGCTCCGGCCAAAGAGTCTCTTTGTGAGCTGCAAATCCCAGTGTTCTGGTAAGAATATTAATGAAAATTTTATTGTTCGGCATAGCCAAATATGTCACGTTGTGAAGTGCTTAATGTCGACTTAATTTGATCATTGTGGTGATTGCAGGGCTCCATAGACCGGCTAAAAAGCCTTTTGGGTGTGAATGTCGGCAGCTCGGTGTGCCGTAGACGTGGCGTGGACACGTGGTACCTCCCGCCTGTCAAAATGTCGACGGTGAGCTGATCCCAGAACCGATTTTGCATTGGCTCGGAGTCAAGGTACTGATGGCAATGGATTTAATCATTTAGGGCCGTATTTATTTCAATTTAACAAGTGTTCAACTTCCCCGTGTTGACTTCTCGGTCGAGGCCGATGGAGGAAGCGCAGTGACTTTATCTCAACTTAACTTTGATAACTGAACAAAAATTTCAAATAGTGTTTGTTATTAGTGAATAGTTAGTAGTGAATTTCAAATAGTTTTTATTAGACATGATTTGTGGGGTGTGCATGCGTACTGACTTGGCTGACTCTCTATGTTGAGCGGTGGGCTGACCTTCAGGGCTGGTGGTTTGAGTAGGTGGTATCAGACTTTCCCAACACGGTCCTCCCATCGGTACTGAATGTACAGCTGACCGCCCAATATAGTTGGTCAGATGCCACCCCACCATAACGGGCATGCTTAAGCTAATCCCGATTTACTGATAAGGTGTAGTACCATGTGTGATAAGGTGTAGTTCGCCGGACGAATGTTAATTACTGTCTCGGTATCATGTAATTTTTTTTTACTGTATGTAACTGCTCCTGTTTTTCAACTGAATCTAATGTGTATCGAAATACTTAGTATTAAACCAGTCTACTTTTAAATGTAATTTTGTTTGATTTACTATTCTCCACTTGCTACGTTTCATGGATCATTCATTTATTTTTGCTTCGTATTTAACTTTTTTCCTCTAGCAGGATTTAATATATTTTTTTTATTTTGGTGCGGAGTCACCTATTGTTACTCCGTCCCCTTTCAAGGCGCCCAACATTTTATTAAATTGGATTGATCCAGGAACGACTAGGCCACCGAACCCGAGACCCTCTCATGCTCTGCCGCCGGATTTTTCCCTGTGGGACGAAGTGATTCTTATTCGAATCGTTGCGCACCCCCACGGGAAAAATTGATATTACAGTGGCGTACCCAACGTGTGGCCTAGAAAGTGAGTTTAGTACTTCAACATAGTGTATTAAATGTGATATTATGATAATATAATATAATTTTTATGTTTTTAGAATTGTGAAATTTTTATATAGTACGATTCTTTTCATATTTTATTCGTCATGTCGGAACTTAATTATAACATTAAATACTTGCTTAAGGACGAACTTGAACACGAGTTAGCTAACCGTAAAGTACCTTTTGATAAAAATAACACCGTGGAACAGTTGCGGAAACTTTTACGAAGTACCTTGAAACTAGCCCGTAGGGGTAGCTTGAAAGTTCCTTCTGCGGTTTTAACTGCCGACAGTCTTAGGGCGGAAGTTTCGGTGATTCAGCTGAAAGCCGAGGCTTTGGTTAAGTCATTTGGAGAGGAGAATGTTGCCGAATCTACTCGCATGCGTCTGGTTAGCCGTGCTAACTATGTTCTCTCCAGGATTTCCAGGATTGCTGACCCACCTGAAGCATTGCTGGTAGCGCAGGGGAATTTAGTGAGCTGTCTCTCGGCTACTGATAGTTCTTCGGAGTCCGAGGCTTCGGAAGTGGAAGATAGTTCTCCGCGATGTGTCAGTCAGACAGTCGTGTACAAGCCGGAGAAATCATATAATCTAGGTTCTTTAAATTTAAGATTTAGCGGTGATACTTGTGTTCGGGCGTTTATATCGAGGTTGGAGGAGTTGTGTGCCGCCAGGAAGATACCGAAGCACTACGTTTTCACTGGGTTTCCTGATTTGGTGGATGGGCCCGCTCTTTATTGGTACCGAGCGAGCAAGAATAAGTTCCATGATTATGACGAATTGGTTTCTGCGTTGAAGTCGGACTTTGATCTTCCGGATTTTGACGATCGGCTGCTTGATGAGATACGGTCTCGTACTCAGGCCAAGCACGAGTCTTTGGTAGTTTTTCTTTCGGTTGTACTGGGAATGATGTCTCGGTTGAGTTTCGAGCTTCCGGAGGGGGAAAAACTAAGGATCGTGTTGAAGAACATACGCCCGGAGTACAACCGCGAGTTGATGTTGGTCGACGTCAGGTCGATAGATCACTTGCGGGAGTTGGGTAAACGTATCGAGGCATGTAAGCTCCGTATGGACGGTTTCTCTGAACCCTCGCTGTCTAAATCGAGTGTGGCTCCCTACTTTCATTATAAGCCGAAAAGCAGGTCCGAAAGTGTTCCGATCAAAAACGTCAATTCTGTTGATAAAAAGCAGTCAGTTGCTTCCGTTCAGGGTAACCCCAATAAGGGCGCGGGTTATTGTTTTGTATGTCGGTCTAACGAGCATCATACGTCTCGTTGCAGTGCATCTCGTCCCGTGCTTTGTTATAAGTGTGGCAAGCCTGACGTGAAGTCCCCTGATTGTCCCGATTGTAATCGGGCAAAAAACTGAATAAGTCCGTCTCTCTGAGAAATGTTAATTCTTACAGAGAGACGTATTTCAAACCGGATGTGAGTGATAATAGGCCCTTCTTAACCGTCAAAGTGTATGGTGTTAATGTTAGCGGTTTACTTGATTGTGGTGCTAGCTGTTCTTTACTTGGAAACAATGCCCACAAATTTTTTTTGAAACTCGGTATACCGGTGCGCTCTCTTAGCAAACCTTGTTACATTAGAGTCGCCAATGGTTCCGAATATTTTTGTCAATATTTTATGGATGTTCCTGTTGAGTATAAGAGTATGGTTAAAATGATAAAGTTTTACATTCAGCCTAAGATAGCTCTTCCAGTCCATTTTGGTATTAACTTTTGGAAGTCGTTTGATCTTGCACCTGACGTGTTAGCTTGTATTCCGTCTATCCTTTCTGATAAAGTCTGTGATGTGGATAGTATTTCTGAAAATGGTTTGAAGCCTTATGATGCTTTGTCTCGTGAGCAGATGTCCGAATTGGAACGCATTAAGTCCCTGTTTGCTAATATCGATTCTGAAAAGGTTGGTTTGGGTCGTACCCATCTTGCTGAACATCATATAGATACCGGGGATGCTAAACCCGTGAAACAAAGGTACTACCGTATGAGCCCAGAGAAACTTAAACTTTTGGAACAAGAACTGGATCATATGTTAGAACTTGGTATTGTTGAACCGTCTAGCTCTCCTTGGAATTCTCCTACTACTCAGGTTCCTAAATCCAATGGTAAAGTTCGCGTTTGCTTGGATAGCAGGATGATCAATGCAGTTTCCAAAACGGATGCCTATCCTCTTCCTTATATAAACTATATATTGGATAACCTTCGGGATGCTAAGTTTTTGACCTCTCTGGATTTAAGTGCTGCATACCACCAGATTCCTTTGGCGAAGAGCTCCCGAGAGAAGACCGCATTCACTGTTCCAGGTCGAGGCTTGTTCCAATACAAAGTCATGTGCTTTGGACTCGTCGGAGCTTCAGCTACGATGCAAAGACTGATGGATAGTTTGTTTTCTGCGCAGTTTGACAATAAGGTATTCTGTTATATCGATGATATTATTGTGTGTACTGATTCATTTGAAGAGCATATAACCATTTTGGAGGCAGTTTATGAAAAACTCAAAATTGCCAATCTTACCATCAACATGGAAAAGTCCCTATTTTGTCGGTCGGAGTTGAAGTACCTGGGGTACGTGGTGGATCGCTATGGTTTGAGGACAGACCCGTCGAAAGTGGACGTCATCGCCAACTTTCCCGTCCCCACTGATGCCAAACAGGTCAAGCGTTTCCTTGGTATGGCCGGATGGTACCGCCGTTTTATAAAGGATTTTTCCAAAATAGCGAGGCCTTTGTCGCGTTTAACTAGTAAGAAGGTTCCTTTCGTATGGACTCCTGAAGTGGAGGAATCTTTCTCCACCCTTAAAACCGCGTTAATTTCGGCTCCAATTCTGAAGTGTCCGGATTTTAGCTTGCCTTTCTATATACATACTGACGCTTCGTCATACGCTGTTGGAGGTGTGTTGACCCAACGGCATGCTGGCATAGATCATCCGATAGCGTATTGTAGTAGGACTCTTAATGCCCAGGAGGTCAACTACACCGCGACGGAAAGAGAATTGCTTGCTGTCATCTATGCTTTGGAGCAGTATAGGTCGTACGTGGAAGGAAAAAAGTGTTTTATCGTGACTGACCATTCCTCTTTATTGTGGTTTTATAAGCTCAAGAATCCTACCGGTCGTCTTAGTAGATGGGCTTGTCGTCTGAGTCAATTCGTCTTTGAGATTATTCATCGAAAGGGGAAGGAGCATGTTTTGCCAGATACTTTATCCCGCATCAAGATTGATTCGATCGAAATTGACCCGCATGAGATAACTGATCCTTGGTACGTCAAGCTCTTTGAGGGATGCTCTAGGAACCCTAAACTTTATCCCAATTTCTCTGTTTCAGAGGGTAAACTATATCGTTTGACAAAGAATAAGTACAATCTTACATCTCAACATGAGTGGAAAATTGTGGTTCCAGGTGAAAAGAGGTTGGAAGTTATTCGGAAGTATCACGACGAGCCGGCCTCTGGTCACTTTGGGGTTGCCAAGACTCACAGGAAGATCTCGACTATGTATTATTGGCCTTCGTTGTTTAATGACGTGAAAACATATGTCCGAAGTTGTGAAATCTGCAACACCTATAAACCCGTCAACACTGCTCGTCCTGGTTTAATGGGTAATCCTCGTCAAGTTACTAAACCTTGGGAAGCTATTTCCTGCGATATTGTTGGACCGCTGCCTCCGTCTTATGCGCGGAATCAGTATTTATTCGTTGTCTCTGATTACTTCAGTAAATATGTTCTTCTTTTCCCTTTACGAAATGCCACTGCGAAAGCGGTGTGTAAGTGTCTTGAAAAGGGTGTATTTCTGGTACATGGGGTGTGCCGTATCCTATATACGGATAATGGTCCACAATTCACTTCTAAGGAATTTAGAGATTTATTGAAGGGAGCCGGTGTTCCTCATATCTTTTACAACCCTCGTTACCATCCTCAATGTAACCAAACCGAACGTGTTAATCGGGATATTGTTCGAGCCATTGCTTCTTATGTGCGTTCTGATCATCGAAAATGGGATCAGAATATTCAAGAACTCCAATGTGCTCTCAATTCGTCTGTTCACGACGGGACTAAGTTCACTCCATATTTCTTGAATCATGGTAGGGAGATGGTAATCGATGGAGCTATCTTTAATTCTGATCAGCCTTTCGATGGTCAGGACGTCACTGTCCAGCCGGACCAGTTTATTTCTGGGTTGCCTAAGTTGCGGAAGGTATTTGAAGACGTTGCGGGTCATTTGAAAAAAGCATATCAACATAATGCCAAGTATTACAACTTGAGAAAGCGCCCTCTAGAGCTTAAGGAAGGGCAAATAATCTACAAAAGGTGTTTTCCTTTATCCAACGCCTCCAAATACTTTTCTGCCAAATTGTCTCCCAAATTTGAAAAGTGTGTGGTAGATAAAAAACTGGGTAACGTGGTCTATTCTTTGAAAAATATGGATGGAAAGCCATTAGGGTCTTTTCATATAAAGGATATAGTCGTACGTGGTCCTAATGAGGGTGTATGAGTTTTGTTTGTTTCCAGTTAGTTTGCTGTCGCTTTACCATTATGGTCGAGGATCGACGGTATTTTTAGTAATTAAGGTTTCTGTTGTGTGTCCAATCCGTAGGCCTTGTAGCATTCGCATATTTCGCGATTGATGCCAAGGATCTGGACATAATTTTAGTAATGTTGTTAGTGTTTAATCTGGGTTTGTGTGAACCACAACTAAATTAAGGATTTAAACATTTAGTTTTTTTTTGTATCAGGTAAGTCCGTTGTGTATCTTACCTTGTACTCCTTATAGTGTCTGAGGTATGTTGGATTTTCTAATCCATACACTGTGTTTTTGTGAAGTCCCTGTTGTCATACTTCATTTTTGCGTGTAATTTACCCCGATTCGTGGTGTGGTAAATTACACTATGGTCTTGGTTTATCCAGCCATTGGCCTGAGATAAGTTGGATGTTCCACTTCTCACTTTGTGTAACCGATAGTGTTTGTCACTGGTTACGGGTTTGAACCTGGTGTAGTTCTGTCTGTATCAGCGAGCTCTCCGAATGGTTCTACCTGACTTTCTAATAACTTTTAAGTTATTAGGTTTCCCTTCTATGATTCAAACTCTTATTGAATGAGTTTGGTGTCTGGAGGTGTTGTTTTTGTATTGTTCAAATGTTTGTATTGTTGTTAAGATGTGGTAGTGTTACCTTTTGTCGTTTCACTCGACGAAAAATTTTATTCAAAATTTCAATAAAATTTTCATTTTGAATAAAATTTTTCTTTCCCAACTAAGGCGGTACTGTAACACCATTTTTTCAGTTTTACTGTTTTATCACTTGGTGCAGTATAGGACCGGCTGTGATCTTAGGTCGAGAGGGATAGTCATGAATGGAGGGGTCGTTATAGTATTGTTTGTCTCTAATTTTATGCTATGTTTGTTTTCCTGGATTGAGAGGTCGTCACTTGAATGAAGTAATATTCTAATTTTTACCTGATTTGTTGGCGAGAGGGTTAACAATTTATCATTCCACAACCATTGGTTCATTCCTTTGACGCTGTTAAAACTATTTTAGCGGTTTATAGTAGTAAATTTATGAATTTTATAACACTTTTCTGTTGTCGAAATAAACAAAACCTTGTCAAATAAGAACGGTGTCAGTTTGACAGCGACACCTGACATTTGACGTTTGCGTGCGCTGCGTTTTATTTTTACAGGTGTAGGCGCTAATTGTTTTTAGTCTGTTAAAATGTATAATGTTTAATATCTAATTTTGCTAAGCTAGGGTTTTTCGGAATGAATTGATTTTCCGAAGTCTTCCAAATTAATTATTCTAAAGTATTTTTAGTAGATTGTGTCTATGGTTGAGCGTTTGGCATTTTTTTTTTCTCGTTTGTCTATGGGTGGGTGAGCGATGACAAGTCTTTTTGATGGAGATCGCCATCCCTCGAGTGAAGTGGACGAGTAATCCTGGGCTGTCTCCCTGAGGAGCCTTTTTATATCCACCAAATGCGGTGAAGTTTCGTCCCGCGTCTTCCGAGATGCATTGTGCACCGTACGCCCAATAAAATGGTGAGTATTTCAAGCCGTTGATGTGTAAATGTTCCTCGCGGATGTATCAGCCATAGTCACGTGCTTGTAATTTTTGTCTTATTGTTTTAGATCATTTGATTTACCTGTGCTCCGGCCAAAGAGTCTCTTTGTGAGCTGCAAATCCCAGTGTTCTGGTAAGAATATTAATGAAAATTTTATTGTTCGGCATAGCCAAATATGTCACGTTGTGAAGTGCTTAATGTCGACTTAATTTGATCATTGTGGTGATTGCAGGGCTCCATAGACCGGCTAAAAAGCCTTTTGGGTGTGAATGTCGGCAGCTCGGTGTGCCGTAGACGTGGCGTGGACACGTGGTACCTCCCGCCTGTCAAAATGTCGACGGTGAGCTGATCCCAGAACCGATTTTGCATTGGCTCGGAGTCAAGGTACTGATGGCAATGGATTTAATCATTTAGGGCCGTATTTATTTCAATTTAACAAGTGTTCAACTTCCCCGTGTTGACTTCTCGGTCGAGGCCGATGGAGGAAGCGCAGTGACTTTATCTCAACTTAACTTTGATAACTGAACAAAAATTTCAAATAGTGTTTGTTATTAGTGAATAGTTAGTAGTGAATTTCAAATAGTTTTTATTAGACATGATTTGTGGGGTGTGCATGCGTACTGACTTGGCTGACTCTCTATGTTGAGCGGTGGGCTGACCTTCAGGGCTGGTGGTTTGAGTAGGTGGTATCAGACTTTCCCAACACGGTCCTCCCATCGGTACTGAATGTACAGCTGACCGCCCAATATAGTTGGTCAGATGCCACCCCACCATAACGGGCATGCTTAAGCTAATCCCGATTTACTGATAAGGTGTAGTACCATGTGTGATAAGGTGTAGTTCGCCGGACGAATGTTAATTACTGTCTCGGTATCATGTAATTTTTTTTTACTGTATGTAACTGCTCCTGTTTTTCAACTGAATCTAATGTGTATCGAAATACTTAGTATTAAACCAGTCTACTTTTAAATGTAATTTTGTTTGATTTACTATTCTCCACTTGCTACGTTTCATGGATCATTCATTTATTTTTGCTTCGTATTTAACTTTTTTCCTCTAGCAGGATTTAATATATTTTTTTTATTTTGGTGCGGAGTCACCTATTGTTACTCCGTCCCCTTTCAAGGCGCCCAACATTTTATTAAATTGGATTGATCCAGGAACGACTAGGCCACCGAACCCGAGACCCTCTCATGCTCTGCCGCCGGATTTTTCCCTGTGGGACGAAGTGATTCTTATTCGAATCGTTGCGCACCCCCACGGGAAAAATTGATATTACAACGTGTTAATTATTACCTGCTATTGCTGCACAAAGGGCCCTTAAATGAACACTGCCCTCAAAAAGGCATAATGAGAATTTTCTAGAATATTTTTCGCTAAATTTTCTTCACATATTTTAATAATATTTTTGTACGTACCTACTTCTAACAATTTAATTTACATGATTGAAATAAGTATTTTTCAGGGTTTCGCGCTAGAAATTAGAAACTTAGAAAAAATAGGTTTTTTAAATAATCCAATTAAAGTCATCAAATCGTATTTATGCCCCAACCCACTCCACCATTTGAGGAATTACACAAAATAGGAAACGTTAGTAAAAATATTTTTCCCGGGCTGGTACTTTTAATCCCGTCAAAAGAGGAGTGTTAATTATGGCAAGATGTACTCTGCATAAAGACCCCTAAATGAACTGGACCCTTATTACGATGTAACGAGAATGTTCAGTGGAATATTCTTTGCCTTAATTTTTTTCCCGGACTCCAGAGGCGGGTGCAAAGAGAATTTTTAAAATATTCGTTCAGGTTTTACTTTCGTCTATTAGCCGGCGTCGACTAGGCGACTAGCCGTGAGCTGTCTTTTCTGCTCGATTTGTAGTTTTCGTATTAACTTATTCCTAGCAGAAATCTACCTGCCGACTTTACATATGTATTTTAGAGTAAGAGGGACGCAAACGAGCAATAAGATCACCTGTTACATGATTACTACTGCCCATGGAGTTGATAAGACTCCGTTACGATATCATGACGCTAAATCTAGTATTATTGTTTATTTTAAAATCCTAAAATTACCCAACTTTTCGCCGACATAACCCCTCTCAAGTACAAACTCTCTATCCAGCCCGAAAATCTAAGGATCAACTTTTGCACTATTTATATATATATTTTGGGGTTCTGTCAAATTAAGAAGCCAAGCACCTGGCCTAGCTGGCTGGCTGAAGGCAGCGATACAAATAACAACGGAGTTTAGGAAGATCGATGAAGATCGCTCCCTTAGAAACAATTCTTCATCGGCATCAGCTGTTCTCATGTTCTGGCGCGCGAACAGTCCATGCATCCAACGCCCCCACCAGCAGAGCCCTGACACTTCTGAATCGGTTTACACACGAGGTTCAGCATGTCGACATTTTTAACGACAGTATGTGTTGTATTGTGTTATATTTAAGAGTATTTTTGTCAAATTATTTAAGATAGTTAGCGTTTTGGTGTCATACTGTAAGCCAACTATTTGTTGTAAATAAATAAATAAAAATAAATAAATAAATAAATTCTTGATAGTTGCAACACAATCTAACAAACGGGCTATAAAAGGACTTTTTACTCGTACAGACCTGACATGCTCTGGCTAAGGGCGAGTACAATCAGCGCGTTTATCAAATTATCCTTGCGCAAAACTTGCGCGAACTCTTCCAAAGTCAACGCTAAGCCTATCAATTCATACTGAAACATTCCATTGGAATTACAATATCTCTATCCGGCTGACAACTCGAAGGTTCAACTTTGTCACTTCTTCGGCTGGAGTTTTCTTTATGAGCCAATTCAGCTGAGGGGATGGGTTTAGTGAAGAATTTTATAGATATTTATGTCCGATGATTGAGATTTTACAACTTTGTAACAAAAGGGTATCATCATTTCACTGATGTAACAAAATCAGCGAACAAGACAAAATTTGATGAATGGACTCGGATTTTTGATAAATTATATAGTTGTGAATGTGAGAAAGTTTTAGCTATTGTCGTCACGACGAATATGTGCTGAACTACAGTCAAATCAAGAATTACTTCAGCATCAAAGCTGAAAGTCATTAAAAATCTCAAATTAAAACAAACCTTCAATCAAAAATAACAATAACAACGGCTGTAAAAAAATTGCTTTCGTACAAATTAATAAAATACGCAATATAAGTACCAGTAATGAGCTCATAATTTTATACAGGCCTACTCGACGAGTCCTTCGAATATACTCGAGATTTGAGATAAAACCCGAGTTGAAAGGAGAACCGAAGGAAAAGACCTTTGATGTTGACTCCAATTAGATTTGTTTCACTAAGAACGTTAAGGTTCGAACCGCTTTTGTCAGCCTAAGGGAAATGGGAACATGATTATTTCTTTACGATAATTTCACATCAAGTTGATTTAATGACGTTCGCGTTCGAGCAGCCATTGTCTTATAACTCGTAGAAGGAAGCAAAATTATAATGTGTCAGGCAGAAATATTAGAACACTAGCGGCCGCCCGCGACTCCGTCAGCGTGGATTTTGATTTCAAATTACTTATGTGTTATTCTGATGTATTAGCTATATTGTGGTAAAGTTTCATTCAAATCAATTCAGTACTTTTTACGTGAAAGAGTAACAAACATCCTTTCATCCATACATACAAACTTTCGCCTTTATAATAGTAGTAGGATTGATGAGATAACCCAGCATTTAGCGTTAAGTAAATAACAAGGAGAAAATTCGTCAGGTCCACTAACGGTTTCGGTAGCTGCATAGGTTAGGAGCGCATAACCGGATTGCTGAGAGGTGCTGTGTTCAATCCCCGCCAGAGATCAGATGATTTTTTTTGCGTTTTAATTTAAAAAAAATGTATATATAGGTAAAATCATACTTAGCGTGATAAGTGTTAAAACTAACTATGCAAATATTTATTTTTAGTCAACAATTACAGCAAGGAATTTTATCTTATCTTCAACAACAAACGTGTTAGTGGTAAAAAGGTTCTCTTTAGACGTGAATTCCAATATACAGCTACAACAGCGAATAGACCAGCAAAGTAAACGGAAACGGATCATTTTGACACAGGTATCATATTGAAAATTGCTAAGAATGCAATTCAAGTACCTAATCTTTCTATGACTTAAAAAAATATTGAACACGCTATTTTAAATCTATGTTTTAGGTATTCGCAAGTCATATTGTGTCAACAATGGTCAACACATTGCGACCTCATGTTACAATGACGTCACATAAGGTAAACTACGGTGGATGAGAACCAAATATTTCCTTAACAAACAATCCACAGGCTTTATTTAAAATTCATCGTTTACTTCCTCTGTTAATCAGACCGTTCCTTGAAGTCAATATAAGAAAAACAAACAGATACCATAATCTTATAGAATAATTCATTACAAGCCGTTAATGGATATCTCGCTTTATTTATTTATCGGAAGGGAAAACGAACCATCGCAAACGATGATCTTATTTGGTAAAATGAATTTAATTGTGAATACTTAATTATCGTATTTACGTGTAGTGTATTTTACCCAACAATACATACTTCACTACAAAGTACATATAAAACCAAGTCGCTTCCTTCTGTCTGTCCCAATGTATGCTTAAATATTTAAAACTAAGCAACCCATTTTCATGCGGTTATAGAGCGATTCAAGTTGAAGTTTAGCAAGTAAGTAGTTGGGAAGTGTAGTTGTTAGTTTAGTTACACCCCTGCGAAGCCAGGGCGGGTCGTGGGTTTGAAAATAAAATTGCAATCACGGCTATTAAAGTGTTAGAGGGATACTGATCCCACAGTATACTCACTAATTATTTTTATTACCTAGGTATAATTTACTAAGCCTGCCACCACATACCACTTAATAGCCCGTTCAAAAAAACAAAACTGACAAGAAAACCTTATCTTTTGAAATCTTTTAAGAATGTTTACTTTCCATTTACAACTGGAACGGTGGCTGGATAAGATGCTGTCATTTCGGAATTAGGCTACAAAAATATTCTTAGGCCTTAAATATACTGAAGTAAAAACAATATTAAATGTTTTCTTCCACTGTCTAGATGTAACAGGGATGAACGAACTAAGCGCCAGGGATTGTGGGTGTCACAATTAAAACATGTGTGCAGGATAATTCTATACTGTTAAATATATTGTAACAAAATAATTATTTAACAATATGTGGCGCCATCTATGGCAGCAATATTAAACTGTGTTCTTTGTATTGTCTGTGACAATTAAAAATAAAGTCAGTTCGTTTCCGTCAATGGTGTTTTACTGTAATAGGTTATGGGCTACATGACTTCTAAATAATTAAAATCGTGATTATCAGTATTCAACATGGCTAGCAGTGTTATAACAAGTATATCCAAATTAAGAGGAAGAGAAAACTATGAAGAGTGGGCGTTTGCGGTCGAAAATTACCTGATTCTCGAGGGCATGGACGAGTGCATTAAACAAGAAGGTGGCGCGAACGACGCTAAAGCGCGGGCTAAAATAATTCTTACGATAGAACCAGCATTATTTGTGCATATAAAAACAGAAACCACCGCCGTGGGTCTGTGGACGAAGCTTCGAAAGATGTTCGACGATACCGGTTTTACGAGAAGAATAGGATTATTGCGAACGCTGATTTCGATTCGTCGTGAAAATTGCGAGTCTATGGCGCATTATGTGACTTCAATAGTGGAAACAAGCCAGCGGTTAAATAATACCGGTTTTAAGATTGACGAAGAATGGGTTGGATCATTGCTTTTAGCTGGTTTACCGGAAAAGTTTTCGCCAATGATCATGGCCATCGAACATTCCGGCATGGACATAACGGCTGATGCAATCAAATCGAAGCTCATAGATATTGATGACTCGAGTGAAGTTGGCAGCGGAAATAGCCAGCAGAGTGCATTTGTTTCTAAAAAGTCGCTAACTCATACTCATAAGCATGATCGAAACGCAGCTAACTTCAGATCGGCTGAAACGTCAAAGTCAAATGTTATTTGTTATAAATGCAAGAAGCCGGGTCATTACAAAAATCAGTGCAAATTTGCAGATAAGAAAAACACTTCTAATGCTTTTAGTGCTATTTTTTTAACCGGAAGATTTAATACTACGGACTGGTACATTGATTCAGGGGCCAGTATGCATATGACAACTAAAAAACAATGGTTGAAGAATGTGTCAAGTCAGCCATTTGTTGATGAAATTGTTATTGCGGACAAGTCGGTGATATCTGTGGATTGTTGTGGCGAAGCCCAGATAACAACAATAGTTAACAATACAGAATACGACATACCTGTATCAGACGTGTTGTACGTGCCTAGTTTAGCTACAAATTTACTGTCAGTGAGCCAGTTGATTAAAAAGGGAAATAAAGTGAACTTTACTGATAACCACTGTATGATTTATAACCAAGGAAACGAACTCATAGCGACAGCAAACTTGGAAGATGGTGTTTACAAGTTAAATGTGAAACAACTAGATTGTTTGTTTACACCAGTATCAGGTCGTGTGTGGCATCGAAGATTTGCTCACTTGAACAGTACTGACCTTGATAAAATGCGAGATGGTGCAGTTGTTGGCATGACATACTCAGACAAGCCTCAAGTGAACAAAACAAACTGTGTCGTGTGTTGTGAAGGAAAACAAACACGGTTACCTCTCTCCAACATTGGTAACAGAAGTGATGAGTTATTGTCTATTGTACATGCAGATTTATGTGGACCTATGGAAACCAATTCCATTGGAGGATCCAAATATTTTTTGCTGTTCGTCGATGACAAGAGCAAAATGGCCTTTGTCTATTTTTTGAAGAGTAAGGATCAAGCTCTAGATAGATTTAAAACCTTTAAGAATATGGTAGAAAACCAGACAGGTAAAAAAATAAAGGTTTTTAGGACGGACAACGGTTTGGAGTTCTGTAATAAGCAGTTTGATAAATATCTAGAAGAAGCAGGAATATTACACCAGAAAACCAATCCCTACACACCACAGCAAAATGGATGTTGTGAGCGAATGAATCGCACAGTGGTAGAAAAAGCTAAATGTTTATTGTTTGATGCAGGACTATCCAAGAGATATTGGGCAGAAGCAGTGCATACTGCAGTTTATCTGAGAAACCGGTCAATAGCATCAGGATTAAACAATCAAACACCATTTGAAGTATGGACAGGAGAGAAACCAGATGTCAGCCACTTACGCATATTTGGCAGCAAAGTAATGGTACATATACCAAAAGAGAAGCGACATAAATGGGACAAGAAGGCGATACAGTGTATTATGGTTGGTTACCCAGACTGTGTAAAAGGGTATAGGGTATTCAATCCCAACAATAATTCAATAATCACCAGTCGAGATATTGTCGTGATTGAGGAGGGGAATTGTGCTACTGAGGTTCCACTCACCATAGAAGAATCGACATCTGATTTTGAGGTGAAGTCTGAGTTACCAGAAGTTTCACAGAAGGAAGTGGGAGAAAACCGTAGCGTTCCTGACATCAAATCAGAATCCAGTTCCGGGGCAGTTGAGGAAGCAGTTAGCCAGGATCCAGGCAGCTCCAGCTCTGAGGAGGATGAGTTTCTTGACGTTCAGGAAAGTCAAGTCCCTACTTCATTTCCAGAGCAACAGATCGAGACTCCAGTATCACCAGCCACAGTGAATGTGCCAAAGCAGTGTCGTATTCGTAAAAAGCCTGAGCGGTATGGCTTTGCTAGTATCAGTGCAGGTAGTGAAGTGTTTGACAGTAGTGAAATATCACTTGAAGAAGCTATAAGTGGGACTGAACGTGTTCAGTGGGCGCAAGCCATGGACGATGAACTAAAATCGTTTGATGAGAACGATGCTTGGGAAATTGTGGATTTGCCAGTGACCAATACTGTTGTGCCTTGTAAATGGGTGTTTAAAAAAAAAATAGACAGTGACAATAGTATTAGATATCGTGCCCGTCTTGTTGCAAAAGGTTTTGTCCAGAAACCTGGTATAGATTTTGATCAAACATTCTCACCTGTTTTGAGACATTCATCTCTGAGATTGCTTTTTGCCTTAGCAGCACAGATGAAGCTTGATGTAACTCACCTGGATGTGAAAACTGCTTTCCTAAATGGCTTACTGAAAGAAACTGTTTATATGAAAATGCCAGAAGGTTTTAAATGTAATGGTACTAATAAAGTGTTGAAATTAAAGAAAGCCATTTATGGATTAAAGCAGTCTTCAAGAGCCTGGTACCAAAGGGTTGATACTTTTTTGGAGAGCATCTGTTTTAAAAGATCACAACTAGAACCTTGTTTGTATACTAAAATTAATGGGTCTGATAGAGTATTTATTGCATTATATGTTGATGATTTTTTCCTGTTCTCAAACAATGCATTAGAAACTGAAAATGTAATAAAAAGTTTGTCATCTATTTTTAAAATTAAAGATTTAGGCAGTGTTAAGCAATGCCTTGGTATGAGGGTTCATATTGATAAAGAAAATGGTTGTATAACTTTAGATCAACAACAATATATTGAAAAGTTGTCACAAAAATTTAATATCAATGATTGTAAACCAGTTTATACACCAATTGAGGCTAAATTAAATTTAAGTAAAGGTGACCAGTGTAATAGCCAATTACCCTACCAACAGCTGATTGGTAGTATGATGTATTTAGCAGTACTCACTAGACCGGACATTATTTTGCAGTGAATTACTTAAGTCAATTTAATAATTGCTATAGCGACATACACTGGGCTTATGCCAAAAGGGTCTTAAAATATTTAAAAACAACAAAATCTTTTTGTCTGAAATATGTTGTAAATGGAAATTCTCAATTGCAAGCTTATGTCGATGCTGACTGGGCTAGTAATGCTTTAGATAGGCGTTCATATACAGGTTATTTCTTTACTCTTTCCGGTGGTGCTGTATCCTGGGAAACTAGGAAACAAGTCTCTGTTGCCTTATCCAGTACTGAGGCAGAGTACATGGGTATATCTGAATGTTGTAAAGAGGTTATATATCTAAGGAATTTACAATATGAATTAACTAATAAGCTGTATGTAATAACTGTGTTCAATGATAATCAGTCTGCACAGAAGTTGGCAAGTAATAATTGTTTACATAAGCGATCAAAGCATATAGATATTCGTTACCATTTTTTCAGAGAGCATGTGAATAATAATGTTATGCAATTAAAATATTTGCCAACTTCAGACATGCCTGCTGACTTATTTACCAAAGGTTTAAATGCAGTCAAGCATTATAAATTTCTAGAAATGTTAGGATTAAACAAGTAACTTAAGTATTATTTTGTTAAGTGGGCGTGTTAAATATATTGTAACAAAATAATTATTTAACAATATGTGGCGCCATCTATGGCAGCAATATTAAACTGTGTTCTTTGTATTGTCTGTGACAATTAAAAATAAAGTCAGTTCGTTTCCGTCAATGGTGTTTTACTGTAATATATACATACATACATAAGTCTTTATATTTTATAGTGTTATGTGATGTGTGGCCTTTGGAGGCGGAACCATACGTCCCCATTAACCCGGCCTCAGGGGGTACAGGGCCATATTCCTTGTACTCCACTGAGGTAATTCCTGTTCGGCGCGTCCACGTCGCGGGGGTGGGCTTCCCTCACTTCAGTAGGCCGGAGTGAGTGGGTGGCTGAGTTCGGATAGGGACCCAGTGCCGCGGGGTATAACGCGGTCCCGTGCCCAGGGTTACGGGTGAAGCCCTCAACGGCTGCGATGGCGGAAGTGGAGACCACTAGTACGGCGGAGCAGGCGGAAGAGGCAAAACCCCCAATGGAAGCTGACCTTACATACCGAGGACGAAGGTTCCTTTGGGTTTACGTTATCGGGCAGGATAGCGTAAAAGGGTTGGCGGCGGAAGAGACTGGTCCAACGGCGGCACCCAAGCTCTTCAGAAGAGTTACTGCCTTGGCGTCAGGCGGCAGCCGGCCGTAAAACTTATAGCCAAAATCAATACTCCTCACTATGATGCACAACATAAAAAGACAGGGCAATACTACTAGGGCGTACCCCTCAAGCGACGCAAATGCGACATGCGATAAACATAATGCTAGGGCGTCCCCCCCAAGCGACGATTCTGACAAGAAAAGTCATTCGCATTTGAAGATTGAGAAGATAAGATTAGCGACTTGGAACTTGGGGTCTCTCACAGGAAGAAGTCAGGAACTAAGCAAAACTCTTCAAAAGAGAAACATACATATTTGCTGCCTACAAGAAACTAAGTGGAAAGGATCAAAGTCTAGAGATATAGGTAATGACTACCAGGTCATCTTTCATGGCACTGATAATAAAAGAAATGGTGTGGCAATAGTGCTGGATAGAAACTTCAAGAGTCGCGTAATAAACATAACGAGGAAAAGTGATCGTCTTCTTTCGGTTAAGCTGGCCTTGGAAGATCAACAAATAATCAACATCATATCCGCATACGCACCACAGGTAGGCTGCACTGATGTAGAAAAGGCTGATTTTTGGGAGGATATCGATGAAGTCCTGCTTAGTATACCATCAAACGAGTATAAAATTATTGGAGGGGATCTGAATGGCCACGTAGGAAGTAAAAACCATACCTATGGGCTCGCACATGGTGGTTTTGGGTGGGGCGAAGGTAATAAACAAGGCGAGGATATTCTGGAATTTGCGACAAGACATTCGCTGACCTTAATAAACACCAACGTCCAGAAGAAACCTGAACACTTAATAACATACAAATGTGCAGGCAGAGTCTCACAAATAGACTACATACTGGCAGACGTCGCTGAGAAACGAAAGTTCAAAGACTGCAAAGTTATACCCGGCGAGCCTCTAACGACACAGCACCGGATCCTAGTTGCCGTTTACGTATTACCCAAACCCTTTAAAAACACAATAGACCGAACACCTAAAACAAAGTGGAAAGAGCTGGATGGTCCAAAGGGTGAGCTCCTACTCAGACAAATAAAAGAATACCTTGATGGAGACCTTGATGTGGAATATTTTTGCACTGAGCACATGTGGTCCAAGTTCGAAGCAGTGTGTAGAGGAGAAGCAGCTAACATCCTGGGTGTTTCCAAGGGTCCCCTAAGAACAGGAATGGATCCCAATTGGTGGAACGAAAAAGTCAAAGGGGCTCTGGCACGCAAGAAAAACTCCTTTCATAAATGGCAAGCCTCGCAACATGAAGAAGACAAAGCCGCTTACAAAGAAGCAAACAGGCAGGCAAAAATGTGTGTAGCGCAGGAGCGTGCCAATTCGAATCAAAAGCTCTACGACAATTTGGAAAACTCAAAATCGGAGAATGAAGTCCTTAAAATTGCCAAGTCTAGGCACAGATCCACTATTGATATAAAAGTTAATAAGTACATAAAGAGTAAGGACAACATACTACTGACAGAAAATGAACAAATTAAAGAGAGATGGTTTGAATATTACGAAGAACTACTGAACGAAGAGTTCCCGAATGAGGATCCGACGCCTATGCCTCCCGTGCATGGACCAATTCCCGAAGTAGCAAGAGGCGAAGTCAAGGAAGCTATAGACAAAATGAAAAATCGGAAAGCTTCTGGGCCAGACGAAATACCAGCAGATCTGTGGAAACGTCTTGGTTCGGTTGCAGTGGCCTGGCTGACTAAATTATTTAATATTATCCTGATCACCAAACGCATCCCAGAGTCTTGGCGACAAAGTTATTTGCTGCCATTTTATAAAAATAAGGGAGACGTATCAGAGTGCGGAAACTACAGGGGTATTAAATTGATAGCCCACACACTTAAAATCTGGGAGCGAATTATAAACAAACGCATTTTGGCCCTTTCCGAAATTTCCCAAAATCAGTTTGGATTTGTTGCATCGCGGTCGACCATGGACGCTATACAAGCGATCAGAATTCTGATGGAAAAGTACAGAATCAACAAAAAGGACCTTCATCTAGCATTCATAGACCTTGAAAAAGCTTTTGACAGGGTACCCCGCAAGCTGGTTTGGGAGTCACTCAGAGCCCAGAATGTGCCAGAATTGTACATCGAGCTTATACAAGACATGTACAGCAAAGCCACTACAAGGGTTCGAAGCCTGGCTGGGCTAAGCAAGGCATTTGAGGTTCGGGTGGGTGTCCATCAGGGTTCTGCTTTAAGCCCTCTTTTATTTAACCTGGTCGTAGACCATCTCACAAAAGCGATCCCAGCCCCTCTGCCATGGACCCTTCTGTATGCTGACGATATTGTCCTTGTCGCCGATACAGCGCAACAACTGCAAGACCGTCTAAATACCTGGACACACGCATTGGATAAATACGGTCTTCGTGTTAGCAGGAACAAAACAGAGTATCTGAAATGTCCCTTTAGCGGTAACATGCAATCTGAACACATATGCATTGGAAGCACACCCATTCCCACAGTTGACAGATTTAAATATCTTGGCTCTATACTGACGCAAGACGCCAACGTTGATGCCGATGTAGCGCATAGAGTTAATGTCGCTTGGCTCAAATGGCGCACACTTACGGGAGTGATGTGTGACCCGCGCATGCCCATAAAAACAAAAGGGAAAGTGTATAAGACGGCAATTCGCCCTGCGATGCTCTACGGTTCCGAATGCTGGACGACCAAAAAGACCCATGAACAGAAACTTCACGTCAATGAAATGAAGATGCTGAGATGGTCCGGAGGTGTGACACGACTAGATAAGATTCGCAATAATTACATCCGTGGAAGCTTTAAAGTCGCACCTATTGCAGAAAAGGCCAGAGAGGGAAGACTCAGATGGTACGGCCATATAATGAGGCGTAGCGAGGACCATGTGGTGCAAGTCGCCTTGAACCTACCGGAGGCTAAGAGAGGACGAGGCCGCCCGCCATTGACCTGGTGGTCAAGCATCGAGAGAGATCTCAAGAAAGCCCAACTTCCCAATGTGACAACCCAGGACAGATTAACCTGGCGCAAATTAGTGAGGAGACCCGACCCCAAATAATGGGAAAAGGGTTGGACAAAGAAGAAGAAGTGTTATGTGATGTGTGGCATCAACGTTGATACTTATATCCGTAACACAAATACTTAGGCAACTTATTTAAAAATGCCTCGATGGCCTAGTCGTTTAAGTACCGGGTCGTGGTCTCGAGTTCCTGGGTTTTATTCCCAGGTCAAGCAAATCTGTGTCAGTTTTACCGAAGCTCGGGTTTGGGATCAACAATCCGCATGTGTCAAGCGTGGTAATTTAGCCAGAACATAATATGTATATTTGCAACGAAAACATGATTTCTAATGATGCAAGCCGTTGTCCTGCAGTGGGCCTGATGCTTTACTTATTTCAAAGCAAGAACAATGAATGTAATAGGATATTGTCAGTTATTTCTTATTTCAACAATGTGTACTATCTATCATTCCAATTCAAAAATATAATATTTGTAGTATTTTGTTTGTAAGTATCTTGAATATTGTAGTATATATAGTTCATCGTTCCTATAAAACGAGGGGGCTTTCCTATTCACCCCAAGCGTCGGGCGTGACAAATGTCGCCGTAACGATATTATCGCGTAATTCAATATCAAATGTACATAATACATGAATTTTCCAGGTTCCGCGTATATTTGCATTTATTTAAATACGGAGTCCCGTTGATTACGTATGGAAAACGGCGTGACGCGTCTGCGTAGAGCGATCATCTTTGATGGCATCTTTTATGGTAATTATTCTTTCAAAAGATTACTGAATGTTGTCGAATGAACGCGAAATATGATTGATTGATATATTTTCTATAGAGGGAATAAAAATAAATGGATCCGTATGCAAACAAAATCGAAATGAATCCAATAAAATAAAAACATTTTGGTAACGTTTTCAAATAGCGGTTTATTATTTCTGCTTGTAAAATATTTGTACATATTTTTTAATTATTATCAATACAAATAGTATTTCACATACCTGTGGCTACCGCAATAGTCCATAGTTGTACAATATTAAATATAATCTGGGACACGTGTTTCTGAATGAACGCTAGGAGTGTTAGTTGGACGAGTTCCCGCGTCTTATGAGTGAAAACAAACTTAATTAAAATATGAATGCTTACTCAAGGGACTGACGAAATGACGCTCTTTTTAAATGAAGGCAAAAAAACTTAATATTGTCAAGAAAAACTTCCCGCTCAGGTGAGCACATACAATCCACAATATGCAAAATATACACCCCGTGCAAAGTTATTGCGTCGCCAAACGATGACGTATGGATATTAACACGGGGGGACGGCGAGACGTCGGGGGGACAGGGGGGGGACAGAGGGGGGGATGTCCCAACAATATTGGGGACCTGCTATCTATATTACTCATTCCGCCGGTATCTCACGCGTAGAGACGGGACGTCGGCGTCGATAACTGGTAATTGAGTAACGAACAACGGCTGTGCAATGTGACAGACATTTGCCGTTCCAGAGGCGGTAATAACACAATTTTCTTATTTTTATTTGGAGACGGTGCCTAAGTGCTTTATATTTGGAGATGTAATTAAAATATCGTAAAGCCATTTTGAACTGTTAAACTTAACGGCAATTCTACCTACGAATATAACATTCACAACCAATCTACTACTGTAGATCCTACTGGATTACACATCTTTTAATGGTCATGGAAAAAACATTCGGGAAAGATGATTTGCGATTACGAGTTGATATCACAATAAAACTAAACAAGTACTAAATACGAGTACGTAGCATTTCAACAGACATTTGACTTTACTCTAATATCAATACGAATATGTTTCAATAGAATAGGGTTAACTGTCGCTTTATCGATACCAATACGGAACCATAAACCCTGGAGACAAATTGAGACATATTTTACAGCAACTTTGTTATTATTATTTATATACCTACAACTCAAGCAGGGTTACCTAAATTAAGCACGCATACGATTCCCCATACGCCTATCGATACCTCCCGTAAAATATTTCACCATCCCTGCACCCTGGAAACACTCCTTAATTGCGCCGGCCATAAAGAAAGCTGCAGAGAAAGCCCGAAGAAAAATGACTCTTTATAAATAAATAGTAATGTCCCTATTTATCATTCGGGAAAAATTCAAAAAGGCACTTTAAACGTTTATTTACGGAGCCTTATCATTTAAGTTGAGGGCAAAACATTACCCCGCCTCCTTTGAGTTTCCTCCTCTTTTGTAAATTACAATGAGCACAAAGCTAATTTGGCATAATTGGAATTAAAATTAATTAGCAAGTCACAACTCATTACTCCCTTCAAACGAAGCGTGAAGAATCCTTCGGGATCATAAAGAAAATTCAGGGAAGAGTTTATTTATTTATTTATTTTATTTATTTATTTATTTATTAGGTTTATCAACAGCTATTACAATATTTAACTTAATTTATATACATATCTAGATTGGCTTATGCTATTGTATAACTAATTACAGATAAACACCACATGCTTAATAAAGTGTGCAATTAGGTAATCGAAACAATGTTGTGCAATCGAAAGTTCATGTTTTGAGAAAAGTGAAATATTAAAGCTAGATGCCACAAAAACCGTTTTTGCACCCTCTCAATTCGAAGCATATGGTTTGCATAGTGTGGACGCCAGACCACAGAACCGTACTCGAGAACACTTCGAGAGTTGGTCTACGCAATGCAGTCTTATCTTCGTTCAGAAGGCTCCAATGTTGTTTCCGAGTATTTTTATTGAATGTCACAGGTATCGCTGAGATGATTAGTTGAGAAGGGTCTCTCTTTCTCTCTACAGGACACCATAGACTTAAGGTATAGAAACACACTAGACTGAATAACGCGATATTTGCGTATTTTAAATGGAGGATGACACACTGGCGAAATTACGTCGCGTGATATCACTACATAGTATAAAACAAAGTCGCTTTTTCTGTCCCTATGTGTGTTGTATGTCCCTATGAACGCTTAAATCTTTAAAACTTCGCAACGGATTTTGATGCGGTTTTTTTTAATAGATAGAGTAACTCATGAGGAAGGTTTTTATGTATAATATCATCCATTAAATAGTGGACAAGTACCGCGGGCGAAGCCGGGGCGGGCCGCTAGTTGTATATAAAATGAACTTCGGTGGCATTTTTACAGCTTAGTGTTTCTACACAAACAATTAGTTAAGCCTCTTCGCCATACTTCGACTTGTTCTGAAATTGTCACTTAAATTAGAAGCGACTGTCGCTCCTTAACACAATAATGTACGTCATGTCAAATGAAATAATGCCACAGTTTCTTGATGTCGGGGCATATCTAATGATTTAAATCTATGCAGAAAGCTTACTAAGAGCGAGGTCATGTTTTTTATTAGTGAAAAAATTGTGCTCTATTCCAAAAAATGTTGTTCTTCTTTCTTTGCGCATGAAAATTCCTCGAAGCTTACCCGTTGACCGTGGACGACGGGTTTCGTTGGTCCTCCTACATTAACCTTTCCCCAACAAGGAGGAAGCAAAAGATGTTATCGTTGTCCCTCATGGACGTTTGCAACACCAGTTTCAGACATACGAGAATATTGTCTCCAACCTTGACGAAGGAAATATGCTATTTCCTTGAAAATCGCAAGGTCATATCTGATCGGAGACACAACTGGTGATAATGCAAAACATTTACAGATGTAACGCCTAAGTATCAAAAAAATGACACCCATAATTGAAAAAAAAACAAGATTTCAATGATGGAGGTCTTTACTCTATGGGTCTTAGTATCCCAATTATTATACTCACCATTAAACAATAACACACCAACCACAACATCTTCAGAGTAAAGACTGATAGTAACTAATCACCAGAACTAGAAAAATTCACCTACAACAGCAATCCAATAGCCAACCATAACTTTCCAAATAGGAACAATCAGCCTTCATCATCTTAGTAAAATATCACTGGTATTACACCACCAAAAAACATTTATTTTGTTCAAGGAATAAAACACTAAAATTCATTTGGGATTTTTCGCTCATTATTGGGCTATCGACGAAATGAACTAATTGTATTCGGCGTGTAAGAATCAAAACATACAACTAAATTCGAATAACTCATTAAATGCCAATTCAGTCATTTTCCTATTAAAAAACCCTGTGCCACAGTATGTGACAACTCAGTAAGACAATTGACCACGTGCCTGTTTATAATAACCTTTTTATGCACAGGCTTTAATGAATGATTTCACGACCGACAAGATATACTACTTGGAGGAATACATTTTGTTTCGATTTATAGGATTTCTCATTTGATCTAGTACTTCAATCATCTGGCCATGAACTAGCTTAGTTTTAATTTAAGGTTTAAGCAAAATTTCTTTCCCAACACAACATGAGATAGTGTTAAAAACAATCTTGATTCATAATGACTGTATTGAAAAACAAGAAAACACTCGCCTTCAGTAGAACATGAAAAGACTGACACTTATTTTTTCCAACATGTTATACTGTTAGACAAAGAAATACGTCCCCATAATAATTAACTTTCCTGCTAATACATTACTTCGGCAATTAGTAAAATGGACAGTTCATAGATTTGTCCAAAGAAAACGGCCCCCAAAACCCCAGACGTCGTTAACTGATCGTTTAATACTAGAATCAATTAATGTTTGATAACTGTCCCGCGGTTTAATAATTAGGCAACTATATAAGATTTTGATGTCTACAAATCGAAACATTACAACTTCGTTTTCGAGTGACAGAAGATAAAAATGAAGTGCCTGGTGAGTGATTTAAAATTTCATTCAGTGTCTGCAATTAACAAGTTAAATTGGCAATAGAAAACCAATTTTCGTGCCTAAGCCTCTTTTATAACAGTAAAAATTAATTAAAATTATAATTGGATTATTACTAAGTTAATCAAGTGACATTCTTTTCAACGTTCAATCTGGTGTAATTCGACATCTCTAGTGAACTTTTGTCTTCATACCTACTATACCACATCAACTTTTAACAAACTTTTAACAAATCAACTTTTAACACTATTTTTTGATAAAGAGCAAACAATACATTAAATTGTTTGCGAAATCCCGCGTCCGTCTCTGTATCTCTACATTCGCATATAAATTGATACACGATAACTACATCGTTCCTGCATTCCCACATTCATTATATTAAACTGAACTGCAAAACTTCTCGCATTACTGCAGAATAACAATATGTTAACTTCAGTTAGGGTTGCCATCTCAAAAATTTGGAAAACGGGACAAGAGGCGAGATAACCCCGGATTTTAGAGTCCGAAAGCCGGACATTAATAGCGTCACCTTCATGAAATCGAAGTTCTTTTTTTTTTTGGTCGGTCTTGTTATGGAACCTTTCCCGGACTTCTGTATCTTCCCCGGACTTCTGTATCTTCCCCGGACTTCTGTATTTACTGTGCCCGGACGCACCCCGGACGCCCTCTAAACTAGGACAAATCCGGGGAAACCCGGACGGATGGCAGCCCTAACTTCAGTGCATATTTGGCTTAACAATATACACATGCCACCTGCACAACTAAGTACGTAAAATACTTTCCAGTTTCAAAATTTGTTTAAACAACGCGCCGCCGTCGAATGAAATTTAAATTTTAATTCCTGCGAATTGTTCATAGAATACTTTACAGGGTCGTAAATGTTAGTACATAGAGTGCTCATACGATATCAATTTCGATGAGAGCCGATGTAACATCAGATATTATGCTCGTAGTAGAGTGAAAAGTGGAATACCTACATACTAGAGCTCTTTACAAAAGTTTTTAGAGTGATAAAAGAGTAAGTTTTTTCACACTTGCATAATATTCACAGGTACCATAAATTATTATGCTGTAAAAAAAATTCGTCTTATTTCAAAATGCACTTCAAAGTTTATCATATCAAGGGATAAGATCCACATTAATGAGATATCAGAAACACCACATGTACATATACTACAATAACTTTTGAAACAATATTGATGTTATCATTAAAGTTACCATTCACATAACGAAACTATTAACAAAATCATATAATTTTTGACCACAATATCGGTATTTCCACGCAAACTTCGGTCGGGTAATGGCAATGTATGTAATTAATTAAACAGTTTTAATTGAACATAAAATGTTATACAGAGCGAACGGGTGCCGACGACAAGTTAAACAGATTCCGTGTAAATGTTGGAGTTAGGAAACTAACTTCGGTTTATAGGCCTATTGAGGTGGAATCGCGTATTAATAAATTCACTTGTAGTTGTGTACACAATATTAACCCTTCCGACGGGTAGGAAGTGAACTCGCTAACATATTTCATGCTACATTTGTGATTGTTTAGGCAAAGCCTGATTGTAGAGAGATTAGGCCTGACTCCCGTAAAATAACTAAATGTAGCTAGTTTTTATTTTATTTGAGGGCCGTAAACAATCATGTCGGTCGCCGCCCATGGGTATTCAATTCCACCAAGTTGTCACGTTTTCCAATGATATAGTTTTAACTGAATTAACCCCTCACTTTCAGGTGATCGTAGCCGTCAGTTGCGTCTTAGCCGTTCAAGGCAAGCCGTTCCTCCCGATCCCTGGCCTCATCGGCTTAGGGGGCGGCGGCAGAGGCGTTGGCGGCATCGGAGGTGGAATCGGCGGGGGTGTCGGTGTCGGCGGTGTCGGCGGTGTCGGTGGCGTCGGCGGTGTCGGCGGTGTCGGCGGTGTCGGCGGTGTCGGCGGTGTCGGCGGTGTCGGCGGTGTCGGTGGTGTCCGCGGTGTCGGTGGCGTGGGCGCGGCGGGCTACGGCCAGGGCAGCCAGTACGGCGCCGGGCAATACGGCTCCGGCAGCCAGGGCTACGGCCAGCAGGGCTACCAGGAAGGAGGCAGCCAGGGCGGATACGACCGCGGCCACGAGGAGAGCAGTTACAGTAATGTGAGTCTTTGCTTCAGTTGTACAAAATTTACACAATACCACAATGTTCACCGTCACCCATGGAAATCAAAAACATACAAGGGTTGCACATGCGTTGCCTGCCTTAAAACAAACACCCCATACCTTTTAGTAACTTCCCCAAACGAGCGGCTCATACGAGTAGAAGTTCCACACAAAGCGGTACATGTCTTCAAATGCCTACATCTGGCCTAGCTAACTACAATACATAATTAACTCAGTCACTATATAGTTGAGCATAATATTGGCTCTTCCCGTCTTATATTTGTTAAACAAATAAATTAATAAATAATCTCTCCAGATCTCGCAAGGCCACCACTCGTCGAGCCACGACATCGGCGGCGGGTCGTCGTACGGCGGCAGCGGCGGCGCTGGCGGCGGCTACGACAACTACCAGGGCGGCGGCGGCAACTACGGCAGCCAGTACGGCAACGGATACGTCGTGTGATCACTGGTGTAGCTAATAGCTGCGGATGTAACTATAGCTACAGCCTGCTGGCAACTGTATGAATAATAAATTATGAAATTTTACCTTTGATTCGTTTATTTGTCTGACCTGGACCCATATACTCGGTCTTATCTATTTATACCCGACTGTCAAAACAGCAGGGTAATGTTTTTAATATCGAATGGGTTTGCCCAGTAGGCATTTACATCGACTTGATTAACCTGAGTCAAAATAATTGGTTTTTAATATAACCAGGCAGTACTCTAATAAGATCAATACACCCACAATATTATACATGGGAGTCCAATGACTTTTATTTATTTGAAACCATTCTGTATTTAATATTAAAGGTACACATTTTTTTCGACAGCCTGAATAAAACTGTCAAATATCAAAGATACAGACTGTACGTAGGCAGAAAGAAGCCTTTTTATGCTAGCATTGAACTTCAAATATTTTTATTCCACAGACCTTTGACACAAGTTGAAATAAAAACCACATTTCACAAAGGAATAAATCAATGTAAAATACATAAAGGTCACCTGATGGGAATATTCGTGAATAATTCGACATAATGAAAACTTTCTTTTGCGTTGTTGACCCCTATTTTTAAATACTGTTGAGACAAGGACTTTCATAATTAACTGAATTTGAACAACTCTACAGCTCGCTGGTTAAAATTCAAAAATACAAAACTATTTAAAAAAAAATCACAAGACAGTAAAGTTATTTTGTTGATCGTCAATAAACAATAGACAACCTGTAAATAAGTTAACAAATAACTTAAATGACAATTACACTCATTCACGATCTTAATTTAATTCGACTTACTTTAACATATAATGCCTTAAAAACCTGTAATAGTCCCAGTAAAGTTGCTTCCCCTAATTCTATCGGATTAATTATGCCGTTTTATTAGGGATGTAACGGAGGTGTCATATCGGAATCGGAGTCGGAGTCGGAGTTTTTTGATTTTATTTTTCGGAGTCGGAGTCGGAGTCGGAGTCGGAACCGGAGTCGGAGTCGGAACCGGAGTCGGAGGCAGGGTCAGAAGTAGTGGCAGGAGAGAGATATTTTATTTAAGGACAAAATAATTAATAAATTTTATCGACTCCAAAAGAAGTGTATTATACTTCACGAACAAAAGTTTTGAAGTTTTGTCTTCGTCCAATCTATTTCTTAACGAGTTGTAGATAAGACCAGCTCCACTAAAAAGTTGTTCACTAGCCACGGAGCTCAGTGGACACGATAAATAACCTTGAGAACGTGTCGCGTGAGTAACCAACTCATCGTCATCATCCTAGCGCCTCTCCCGGTTGCAGCCTCGGCCATTGCCTTAGAGTCCAGGGTACGCTGCGACTTTGAACCTGAATTGACAAGCCTGGTTATTACAATGGAGCGACTGTCGTCTGACCTTCGTAACCACAAGACAAACCAGACCAGTTGGATCATAATCGGGACCAACGGCTTAACGAGGCTTCCGAAGCACGGAATAACATTCTTATCGGACAATCAGGTGATTCTAGCCTTAATGTCCTAACCAAACTAGGAAAACCAACAGAAAGTGAAAGTGTTCTCTGCGGGATTCGAACCCACGACCTTCGTGTTTGTAGTTTTTGAGCACAGCGCTCTAACCACTACACCACGGAGGTAGTTAACAAACTAATAAGTGAAAAAATAATAGATAGAGGAGGCGCTGGAGGTATGTGAGTATGCAAAAACCGAGTGACGGCAACTATGACCGGATTCTTATTGCTGAGACCCTCAATAATGAGAAATCCAATCTTGCCGCCAGGTCTGATGGTCCATTTTCCCTCCATTCACATCCCCACCTCGCCCATACAAAAACATATGGCGCGTACGCGTTTGGTGTGTTTCTGCGTCCATTCCGTCGCTTTGTTAGTCGTATTTTCGTATTTACATCACCGATTTCGATGCGGTTTTTTTTAATAGATAGAGTAATTCATAACGAAGGTTTACATGTATAATACTTGCATACTATAGTAGAGAAACACTGATAATTTTAGGGGTTTCTAATGTGATGTCGTGAAAAAGCACGTTTTTTGAGCTTATATTGTAATAACGCTGGCTAAACCCTACTAGATAGACCAAAATAATGTACTACAGTATTGTCCACCTTGAAATGTTCCACAAAAAGTCCGGCATGGTATATGTCTATCTCTTAGGGATAACCCACCATAAGCATTTTTACTCCAGCGCCTGCACTAAGACGAAAGAACGCACGAGCAGGAGTCGGGGGAGGTCCGCGCGACATGTATAAATAAATAAATAAATAAATAAATATTTCACAACATCACATACATTGATCTAACCCTGTGATAAGTAGCTTAAGCACTTGTGTTACAGACGTCAGAATCAACAGTGGTATTACAAATATACTTAAATATGTAGATACCTATAACACCCAGACCAAGACAAACAGACATGTTCATGCACACAAATGTTTGTCCTGTGCGGGGATTGAACCCGCGGCCTCTTGCGTAATAGGCAACATCTTGACCATTACACCAAACAGGTCGTCAAATGTATAAACCTGTTCAGAACGGTCGATCCAGGCCGCGTCGCCGATATTTACTATGCTTCGACCTCCGATTCAACCTCCGACTCAAAAGTATCGGAACCGAAGTCGGAACCGAAGGTGTAATATTAATCGGAAGTTCCGACTTAACGGAGTCGGAGTCGAAGCTCCGTAACATCCCTGCGTTTTATGCCGTAATTACGTATACGAGCATGGTGCCTGTCACACGAGTACCGAGTTCAAGTTTAGTTACATGGGAGGGGTGTATGGTTTGCTTAATTACGAACACCATATAATTACTCGTACATTTTTGGTAAAGTTTACAGAGGGAATAATGAAACTGTCACGAAGTTAGAAATTACTAAGTTTATTAAAATGTTTATGTTTACTTATGACTATAGAAATATATAAAAATTGGCCAAGTGCGAGTCGGACTCCCGCACTGAGGGTTCCGTACAAATTCTATTTTTGACGTATTAAAAAAACTACTGAATAGATTTCGTTCGAACCAATTTTCGTTGGTAGTTTTTATGGTAATGTACATTATATAATTATTTCAGTTTTATCATCCTCTTATTTTAGAAGTTAGAGGGGGGGGGACACTCTTTTTTCCACTTTGGAAGGGTCTGTCACGCAAAGTATTCACTTTAGAAAAAAGTGATATTAGAAACCTTAATATAAATTTTAAAGACCTATCCATAGATACCCCACACGTATATGTTCAACGAAAAAAAATATTTCGAGTTTCAGTTCTCACTATGGGGACCCCCCACTTTTGATATTTTTTTTCTATTTTCGTGTGAAAACCTTGTTGCGGTTCACGGAATACATCTACTTACCAAGTTTCAACGGTATAGTACTTATAGTTTCGGAAAAAAGTGGCTGTGACAGACTGGCGGACAGACAGACAGACAGACAGACAGACAGACATGACGAATCTATAAGGGTTCCGTTTTTTTGCCATTTTGGCTACGGAACCCTAAAAATCATATAGAATTATATTATGTTTCAAAATTAATTAAATACAAACCTTACCAGTAGTAGTAGTTAGTCTACCATAAAATTTAAAATTCATTGTGAGAAAAAGTGTTCACAACTTTAATAGAACAACTAATAACTACCTTAGTGACTTTCAGTTAGTACGCGAACCTACCTACGTCATAATAATTGAACAGTGAAAAAATTCAAGTACATTTATTTTAATAAAGGCTTGCAAAACATGGTCAACATAAAAAAAATCTCTGCCACGTTTTTTTTAATCAAGCCCACTCTTTCTCGAGATTGGTTTTCAATCTCAATCACATCTCAATGGTCTTTACAAATCAAATTTATAGTGCTTCACTGTAATTCGAAATGAAACACCATAAGCTCAGATCATGCCCCCACCGTGTAATGAAGTCGCCAATATAAATTTAAATTGAATGTCACAGTGCGAGTGAGTAGGTAGCAATTTAATTACTTATACCGTTAATTACGTTCCGATTAATTGAACTATAACATTTTCAACTGATATTTAGCTAAGTATTTACGGTTTTCACGTGGCATGTTGTTTTTGTATAGATTTGAATCGTTATATTTGAACGCGCCATACTTCGAAATTGGCACTAACATAGGAGCAAAGTCGCTACTTAGAGCGAGACAGCATGTTGACAGACCCGTTTAAATCTATGGTCAACGCTGTCTTGATAAAAAAGGAGAATCTCAGTTCGATTGTTTGTATATTTGTAGAGGTATGTTTGTCCACGATTATCTCAGGTTTGGCTGAAGCAATTTGGATGGGGTTTTTAGAAAAGTACCTACTTGTTACTTTCAGGAGAAGGTTTTAATGCTTTAACAGACTCAAAAAGGGAGGTTCTGAGTTTGACCCAAGTATGTATGTAGGTATGAAGGTTTTTAGTTATTATTAGACAAAGAGTTATTTTAGTGCCAGTTTCGAAGTAGGCGAGGGCAAATCTTACGATTTAACTATATGTGTTTTCGCACACGGATCGAAACAAGCCGGTGAAAAAGATCAATCAATATTTGCATTTCGATACCATTGCAATATAACTTGATTAATTAAACCAAAACAGATATAGCTGTGGAAGTTGAGTGGCTTCATCAAACGTAGAGGTGGGTGGCGCGTATTAGCTGTTGATTGCAAACATGCTGAGAAATCCTACATATTCAGATTTATATTGGCTGTGAAATTCAACCACCCCACTTATGCAACGCAAATGCTTTACCTTATACGAATTCTCCCGGTATGCGTATGGTGTTATTTTACTAATATTCTGTTAACATGTTTTTAAGCCATGGATTGGTATTTCCGGAGGGATGTGCATGTGCAGTCCCCTGTGCAATGCCGTATTTTACCTATAGGGGGCCTTGGGCACACGGGGCTTTAAATATCTGGTTAGATAAGAGCGATATGTATCATGATACATGTCGCTCGGAGGATGCTGGGGGCCCAATCTGACGCAGGGCCCTGGGCACGCGCCCTATGTGCCCAGTGGAAAAAAGGGGTCTGCCCCTGAGTTTAAATTCACCTTTCTACACTCACCAACACGGATTCCTAGTGTGGTGACAATTTCTCTGCCTGACCTTGGGCAAAACTCTTCATATGGGAAAGCCTTCGGCCAGCAATGTACCGAGAACAGTTTGATAATGAAGACTACTCTTCAAAGCTGACTTTTTATTGAATAACTAACTAAAGTGTTATTACCATTCACGACGTATCATTAACACTACACTGTTACGCTGCCGTCATTGTTACAAAACGGGCAAAGGTCCATAGAACAAAGAGCATGCCTGTGTAAATATTGTTACGTTTAAATTCTAATCACGTCTCGTTATAGCGGGTCTAGACAATGCGCTCTCGAATGTCGCACTTGACATTTTATAATGAGATGCAGAAATAAATCGTAAAAGGAGAAACAATTTAAAGGGTAGGAATAAATAGTCTCTTTCGCTGTTGCTTCTAGTTATTTATATTTTTAAATTCAAATAAGTAAGAACAGGCAAACTGATAAACGTAGCAGGGTTTCGTACAAAGATTCTTTTAAATATTTGCTTAGTAAATAAATTAATAAGAGATTGTATTCCTTTAATTAAAACAAAACCATGCATTCAATAGTTTGTAAATCATGGTTGCAAAGACTCTAGTTCCTACCTGTAACTGGTATTTAAATGCTTAAACCTTACCACGTAGTCGAATCAACATAGGCTGAGGGAGATCTTTACTTATTTATTCATACGATATGTTGAAAGTGTGATCAATTGATCATCGAACTGATACGCAGAGTAAAGAAGTTTTGACACAAACTCTTTAAGACGTTATAACATCCCACAGTCTACTCGAATTACCATAATCTTAAACCCACCGACGTCATGTGCCGGTACTTAAATCAGACCAATATCAATAAATTTTACCCGTCTCAACTTTATCTTCTGCACCATTTGGGGGATCAATCAAAACTGAGATAGTACCTGAAACAATCAAAACAACAGCATAAGTATGACATCAAAAGAACTGACATAACTATTATTCGTAAGCATTGCAAACAATTATGTAAGACGCTAAAAATTAACTCCTAAGAACAATACAATAAGATAACAAAACATTTACCACTACACGATGGTGTAAAGTTTTTTTTAAATGTTATAGTGAGTAATAGGGAGGCGAGGGCAGGAAACTAACGAGAGGGTCATCTGATAGTTGGTTAACATCAATAAGCGTACAAGGGTTGCAATTGCCTCCTTTCAAAAATACCCTTCATATCAAAGCTCTGGCGACCTTACTCATCAGCAGAAACATAGCACAAAAGTTTCGAAGTGATACTCTCCCAGACGAGCGGCTCATTTGAATGGAAGATCCACTAAGCTGTACCTCTCTTAAAAGTTCGGGACAGAAATTGAAATTTAATACAAAAAAAGATATATTTATACGCCTTTTGACCCGGTTAAATACACTTAATTTCAAAGTATAAATGCTCAGTGGAAATTGCTTCACCTAAAAGAGCAACGCTCTAAAATTTTTATTACGATGAAGTATAAATACATGTTGCGTGCAATTAATAATTATATTGGTATAAATAATTGAATAAATGCGTTTAACCACAACACTCAATTAGCGAGCTTAATTCGACGCGGAATGTGTCCACTCACCGAACTGATAACAATAGCACGCAGCTAAGTATTCACTGATACCGTAAATGTATTTCTGATGTTAATTTTAATTAGTGGCCGGCTGAATGAACTTTCCGCGCCTGTTCACAATGACCCAGGGCTGCGCTGCGATCAGGTTCTTTGAGCACTCAAACATTAATAAAGATAAATAATGACTAAAGTGGAGAGCCCTATGTCCAACAGTGAACTGCGATAGGCGAATAATGATGATGATGATGAATGACTAAATAAGGAATAAACGCGATATCAATAAGGTAGTACCTACATACATAGTAGTAGTCAACCTATTAATGTCCCACTGCAGGGCAAGCGCCTCCATCATTTGAATCATATGACAAAATCTGTTTTGGCTTAATCATCACGCTTGCCAAATGCGGAATGGTGATCGCAAACCTGGGCTGTGTTCGGAAAAACGGTCACAAATTTTGCCCTACCTGGGAATCGAACCCAGCACCTCGAGACCACGGCCCGGTACTTTTACCACTACACACATATGTTTGTTAATCATAGATCGAATATCAGCGCTTCATTCAAAATCAAAAATAAAGTATTTATTGAGCAATTCGATTTAAAACTAAACTTTATTGCACAAATTGTCTCTTCTAAGTGGTCTTCTCCATACGATTGTAACAAGCAAAGATGATAGTTTTTCTCTCAACTCAAGACTCAAGAGGGATTTTTCTGGTCCAAACAGTGCACTTTACACACAAACAAGACGGTAGCAACATATCGAGAGAGCCATAATCTATGATGAGAGCACACAGATAAAACGCAATGTCCAATGAAGTGCAGAAGACTTTCTACACCATAATCAATAATACAAACTACAACTACATTCTTGACTGGCAAGTTGCATTTGGCAGTAAGCCATGAACCGTGGGTTCGATTCCTATTCAACACAAATAACAACATGCGTGGTAAACAGTTAGGTTCTTAGTCGTTGCTTACATACAAACTTTGCGTTCAAAATGTCAAGCTAATACTTTGATAACTTAGCCAAGTAATGTTTACAATAACATCACATTTTATTGTAAACCATACCTACTAATATTATGACTGCGAAAGTAAATCTGTCCGTCCGTGTGGCTGTTACGCTTTCTTAAGACACAATAGGCAGGGTTGTTGTTCATTCGTCACAAAGTAAATTCGTCCCGTTTTTGAAATAGGCGGGTAGGCACATGAGTGCAATAAATAAATAAATAAATTAATTAATTAATCTTAAGACCCTTAGATAGGACCAAGGCTACATTTTATTGCAAAAAAAGAGTCTAAGATCCACTCGGACGAAGTCGCAAGCGGCCGCTAGTTTTATTTATAAGAAGTACAGGTATTCGCTTAAAGGTTTCAAAATCATTTATGATTAACGAACGAATGACACATCCACCGTATTTTAAAATTCCAATTCAGACACGACAGCCGTTGAAAGGCTGTGCTGTTATCAAAATGCCATTATGTCAGTAATATTCAACTACCAGATTGATTTGACACTCGGAATTACTTATACATGGTAATCGTTTAAAACTTAAACCTTGACCGGTGTGACTAATACATAAGACATTACAGAATATATTATACCTAGTTATATAGTTCTACATAGTATCAGACTTTAGCATTCATCGGCCACTAGCTAATAAATATGCACATTATAATCGTGCCTTAGAACCTAGGCTAGAATTACTTAGACCGAGATTGCATTCCAATAACACCAAATCAAGACAAAAAATTGGCCAAGTGCGAGTCGGACTCCCGCACTGAGGGTTCCGTACAAATTCTATTTTTGACGTATTAAAAAACTACTGACTCGATTTCGTTCAAACCAATTTTCGTTGGTAGTTTTTATGGTAATGTACATTATATATTTATTTCAGATTTATCATCCTCTTACTTTAGAATTTAGAGGGGGGGGACACACTTTTTTCCACTTTGGAAGAGTCTGTCACGCAAAGTATTCACTTTAGAAAAAAATGATCTTAGAAACCTCAATATAATTTTTAAAGACCTATCCATAGATACCCCACACGTATATGTTCAATGAAAAAAAAAATTTCAGTTTCAGTTCTAACTATGGGGACCCCCCATTTTTTTATTTTTTTTCTATTTTCGTGTGAAAACCTTGTTGCGGTTCACAGAATACATCTACTCACCAAGTTTCCATAGTATAGTACTTATAGTTTCGGAAAAAAGTGTCTGTGACAGACTGGCGGACAGACAGACAGACAGACAGACAGACAGACAGACAGACAGACATGACGAATCTATAAGGGTTCCGTTTTTTTGCCATTTTGGCTACGGAACCCTAAAAAGGCTAAATTTATCCACTTTGTGGAAAGCAATAAATACTAGGTATATGATTTGCCGTCTTAAAATACATGTACTAAGTATCGTCAGTGGCAAAGATCTTCTTCCTAGCGTTTATCCCGTTTCTATGAGGGGGCCGCTTTGTCCATGATCCAGGATTTGGCGAGTCTGGTACATTGGTTACATTAAAGCGACTGCCATCAGCAACCAATAGAGGGGAAACAGACAGATTGGATCATGGATAGACATTCAAAGATCAATTACAAAATTACCCATCATCATCATTCATCATCATTCTACTGCAACCAATTCCTAGCCGTAAGACGTAGCATATAAGCTCATAGTCACCTCACCACTGTAGGCCGCAACTTACTTTTTAACACAGTTTATCAATCGATTAATCGGACGGGTTAATCGGCCGAATTAATCGTTCAATAATATCGATTAAAAATCCAATCTCGCGCATTCCCGGCCGGCGCCGGCGCCGGCGAAGGCTGTTCGTCATGCAGCATGATGTCATCGCGGCGAGCATGCGGCGGCCATCTTGCAAGGCTCGCGTCGCTTTTGGAGGTTGGAAACGACCTATTGTCGCCAACTGGCTCTTTTTGGGTCAACATTTTGGAGTTCCGCTGGGTGAAGGCGTGGATTTATGGAAGTAACTAGATTGGTACAAACTGATAACGTAATTTTGGGTTTAATTGTGGTTATAACTGTTTACACACTAATACATACTTAAAACAGTGTACTTCGATGCATCCTAACGAATTTAGAATGGATTCAAAGCTCAATCGACTCCGAATATTACACTAATAAAGCAATAGTAGAATTACATAGTACCCTAACGCCTGGGGGCATTCTGCTTTCTTCCCTTGCCCAGCCACACCCTAAGTTAAAGCTCCATAGCCAATATGAAAACGTTTTAAACATCCAAAACTACCTTAACCTCTTGCATTCCAAATTACAGGAACCGCAATATCTCTCATTTCAAACGTATCTCAGTTCACATAAGATACGGAACCAATGCCTCCAACCTGGCAATATATATTTTTTGGCAATGGTCTCAATGCGAAACTTTAGGTATTGCGAGCTGAGTCAGGTCAGTGGCGGCAGAGGCAAAAATAAACTGAAACCCGTTAAAAAACTTAGGGTGTTCTTGTTTATGGCTAGCGCTAAATTTAAAAGGGTTCCAGGTTTTATTCAAGCTTTGACCGTTCGGCCACGTGAATGGAAATCATTCGAAGGCTGTGAAAGTCACTCAAAGGGCAATAAAGTTATTTCTGTTTGAAACTTTCTGTTTTTTGATGATACAGCTTTGACTTAGGGACCTTTAAGAGACGAGCAAATATTCATTTAAAAGGCTGGTAACGTATGAGCGTTCCGCCTGGAGTCACAGGTGTCTATGGGTGGTGATGGCACTTACCATCAGGTGAATCGCTTGCTAGTTTGTCGCCCCTAGCATTAAAAAATCTACGAAAGGAAAATCATCCAATTAGTGTAGGGACTTTAACTTCCTAATTGAATTTAAGCATGCTTTCACTGAGCGTTGCTTTATGTGGTCATATTCTTTAGGTTTCCATGGTCTTAAGAGCCTTATAAGTAATCCTAACAATACACATCTTATTTGCCATGGTGGCCATCTATTAAAGTGACTAATATGGACGATGTGTGGGCAGCTTATCTTCGAAACGAATAAATAATTTGTCAATGATGTAGGCCAATTCCATCTCAATAGTCATCAATCTTACTAGCCTCTGATCCGACTATCTGCTGGCTAGATTTAGGTTAGACAAATAGAAATACCGCTGATTCTTTTAAGATTACAATTTTGAAACAAAATTATGTGGTATTTTCGCAGAATCCTGTCTGCGCCACAAAACTGTTTTAGTGTTTTAGGCTCGTATTAATAAATCGCACTCAACTCTGAGCGCGAACTTGAAGTGCTGTTTTATATGAGCATGGCATATCAAGTTCGAACACAAGATCGATCTCAGAGATGAGTGCGATTTATTAATACGAGCCCTATTAATAGTTTATTTCATAAGTTGCAGTCGCGAAAATTTTATAAAACGTTTTACAATATAATCTTAGTCACTTCAACAAGTCGACCAACATCAAGTTTATTCATGAAACTCTTAAGTGCCTACTACACTCTCACTCAGCCCTCCCTCACGCGTGTAATACCCGGCGTCGTAAGCGCGAGATGCGCCAACATCCCTCATCACCGACACGCACTTCAAACCGTAAACAACTTCCTATAAACTAGTGAAGTGCCGGACCTTTTAAAAAATATAAATAAATAAATAAATAAATAATATTAAATAAATAAATATTTCACAACATCACATACATTGATCTGACCCCGTGATAAATAGCTTAAGCACTTGTGTTACAGAAATCAGAATCAACAGTGGTATTACAAATATACTTAAATATATACATATAACATCCAGACCAGGACAAACAGACATGTTCATGCACACAAATGTTTGTCCTGTGCGGGGATCGAACCCGCGACCTCTTGCGTAATAGGCAACATCTTGACCATTACACCAAGCGGGTCGTTAAAAAATATATCCGCTGATAAGGCTATTTTTTATAGCAAGACCCGCGTATAACGATTTTAATATTTAAACAAGACATTTCAACCCTCGGCCCTTTGAATGCAGGAATGGCTTTATCTTCGTTAAAATTATTAAGGAATTGTTCCAATAGAGTTACCAACTCTTTACTCACTCCTACTATGTTGTGAGAAAAAAATCGGCAGAAAAGTCTTATGATGTGTGAATACCAGATCATTATCTGGTGTTGCAGATGTTCATGGACGGCGTTAATTCGTTTTCTTCAGGTGTTCGTCTGCCCGGACTCCTATTCCTAATTCTCTACATATCCGCGGATACAGCAGGACATATCAGTACCATCACTACTACAAACACGACGGTCCCGTAAAACTGACGGGCAATAAACTCGACCGGTCACCCTCGCAGGATCGCACCATACGCCACCCATCCCCCCCCCCCCATCGAACCCCCCCCAGGTTCGGTTCCCCGCATCCATCAATCACCGGTCGCCGGCGTCCATTAATATCTATCTGTTATTTTCCCGTGTTCGTATGAGTTACATTTTTCCGCGGCAGAGTGATGTATCAACTATAGGCTGTCGGGAGGGAATGTTTTTAAATACTCCCGAATACTCCCGATATTGTCGTGTTTGGACTTCGGCTGTTGATATTGCGTTCCCGATCCCAGCAATTTGTAACTTCGTAACTTTGTTCCTATTTCGATAGCCGCCTGTTCCAACGACCGAACTCGACACAAATAAATGACGGATGGCTGATCGATGGCTCTATATTGCACTAAAATATTGTTTTAATTTCAAGAAGCATAGAAGAATGCTATCACACAGACATAGTAACTTAAGTAGGCAGGCTTAACGTCCATGGGCTGTATAAAATTTTTCTTAAGAACCGTTTTGTGTTAACATGACATTAAAATTCCGATGAAAATCATAACATCTTCAATGTACCAGCTTGATCAAATAGACGGTTTTCCATCAAATACAAAATATTTAACATATCATACTCAAATGTTGAGCTCGGTAGCCTAGTTGTAATAGCACCGCTTCACATGCAAAAGATCGGCAGTTCAAACCCGATCCAACCTCAGACTACCACACCCACCACCACACCAAAATTATCAATGTTCAACCACTCCATTACAGTTTGTAAAAAAGTTCATTTCATAAAATGATCACGATCCTCAGTAATGAAAAATACGACTCACGGAGGGGGAGACAGGACTCAAATTTAAGAATATATCGTAAATCTATAATATATAAAGCTCGATTATCTATATCTATAAAACTCAAAGGTGACTGACTGACTGACATAGTGATCTATCAACGCACAGCCCATACCACTGGACGGATTGGGCTGAAATTTGGCATGCAGGTAGATGTTATGACGTAGGCATCCGCTAAGAAAGGATTTTGAATAATTCAACCCCTAAGGGGGTAAAATAGGGGATAAACGTTAGTATGAAACTTTGTCAATTTTAAACCGATCGGGCTGAGGCTTTGTATGCATAAAGCTTCTATTACGTTAGCATCGCCAAAGCAATAATGTTGATAAATTACAACCCCCAAGGGGGTAAAATAGGGGATGAACGTTAGTATGAAACTTTGTCATTTTTAAACCGATCGGGTTGAGACTTTCCATGCATAAAGCTATTATAACGTAGGCATCGCCTAAGAAATGATATTTATAAATTCCAACCCCCAACGGTTTAAAATAGGGGATGAACGTTAGTATGAAACTTTGTCATTTTTTAACCGATCAGGTTGAGACTTTGCACATAAAGCTACTATGACGTAGGCATCGCCTAAGAAATGATATTGATAAATTTCAACCCTCAAGGGGGTCAAACAGGGGAGGAACGTAAGTATGCAACTTTGTCATTTTTAAACCAATCGGGCTGAGACTTTGCATTCATAAAGATAATATGACGTATCCCCTTTAAAGAAAATTCGAAGATTCCACTTCTAAGGAGATAAAATAGATGAAGAAACTGAAATTCACGCGGACGAAGTCGCGGGCGCCCGCTAGTGAAGACATAAACCCCCTCAGTGTAGTTATTGGCATATTTCCACAAGGCGGGGACGGTGACGTCAGCAGATACCTGCCCAGCCTAGGTCGGCAATGCGGTATCGCGGTTAGGCCCAGCGCATACACGCATTAGGATTAGGATTTAGGAGTTAGAGACAAAAGGTTTAGCATTGATTAAGGGTATCAAGATAAGCTCGTTGGCAGAAATGAAAGAGTAACGAGTTAATGACGATCCGCTTGATGTAAGTGTCAAGAAGTTGACCATTAGACCAAGAACAAGAACTCGCGGGTTCGATCCCCGCATAGGACAAACATTGGTGTTATATGTATCTATTTAATATATAAAGTATATAAACAGCTCGCGGAGCTCATTGAATTGAAATAAAGTATAATTTCGTGTAAGAAGTAGGTTTACCTGTCACAAAGATTATTTAGCCGAAGTGGACTATAACTGAGTACCTACAGCGCGCATTGTCACCGCTTTAAAATCACAAAAGTACCTCAGCTACTTCAGTGAGATATATGTATACCATGTTTGGTCTGCTCATTTAACTTATTAGGTTAACAAAACAGTGTTCGTCGAGCCTTATTCCCGTCGCCGCTTGCGTAACCACCGCGGTGCAAATAACTTGGACCGAGACGCCGAGTCGCGACTTACAACTCATTATGCTGTTTGCAACTTCGGATCACTGCGGGTGACAAATATGTAGATAGTAAGATCTTGTATAAAGTGTTTCAACTACATATAATAATAATACCCTTCTTGCCGTTTTACCTTTTACGACCATGGCGACCGAACTTACGATCAGCCATGCACGCAGGATATATTACAGTGCAGAAGTGAGTACGCAAGCACAGGTGCACTCCCTATTCCCTAGCTCTCATAGTTCGGTAGGACAGCAATCCGACACGACCGTAAGAGATCAGGCACGGCTTTACGTGCTTTCCGAAGCACGGAGGAGCTCGACGTGAAATTTTTCGGTCACCCATCCGATGACTGGCCTCTGCGAACGTTGCTTAACTTTAGCAACTGCAGGTCAAGCACGCTAATCACCGCGCCAAGTTACAATATTGTGACTCCGAAATAACAATGTCTAAGCATTCCATCGAACGTAATCCTTCGAAAAATACTTAGATACTATCCGAAGCCTGGATTGTGGCGGTGTAATTTAACGGATTACTTGAAGCTTTCAATCGTCGTTCACTAATACCTAAAAATACCCAATTGTTTGGTATAAACCACAAAATCCGAATGTCTCCACTTCAAAATGCATAAGCTTAGATTCTTCGAGGGGATTTGCTTAGTCTCGAATTCAATGTGCATTCAAATGTGGTGAGTGCATACCCACGTACACCTCGCTTATGCACACAACCCAATGCACGCCGCCTTATAGAAGGACCAAGTATAGAATAGAATTTACTGAAATTATGTACAGTCACGTGCACGATGTATACGATATCATTAAATTAATCCTCAAAGTTAAGAGACGTAGAGCTTAGTGGTCATGCTAGGCAGACGGGTTGGTGACCGCAGCTTATGAAGTGTCGACTACAGGCTGGCTAGGAAGCCATTAAAGAAGTTAACACATTATGTCACCTTCTGGCATCTGGTTCTTCTTCTCTCGCCTTCCTAGCTGGAAGTACGTTCTGGTTTGGTTGTATTATTGATAATTATTATTTCATACTATTTCTTTTATTCATACAGCCCACTCTCTCCCTATTGTCGACATGAAGATTGATAAAACACGGGGATTCTTCATTTGCTTGTTGAGATCATAATCAGACTGTGTTGAAACTTCAAAATCTTAATATTAAAGCGATGTAGAGCTTATTGGAACTTCCACTCGAATGCGCCCATCGTGGGGGGAAGTAACTCCACCTTACAGAAGGCCACAGTTAAGTAGCACTTCATAAATGTTGTGCTATGTTTCTGCTGATGAGTAAGGTTGCCAGAGCTCAGATGTGGAGGGTATGGGGTCTTAAGGACAGGCAACGCATCTGCGATCCTTGTGCGATTGTTGATGACCATTGGCAGCGGCGATCACTTACCATCAGGTGACCCTCTTGTTCGTGTGCCTCCCTACACAATTAAATATACTTTGACAAAACGTGGTGACGTGTATGTACATGTTAATGTTCGTGACTGTACACACTAAAGTACATACATTAGCTACCTACGCCGAGTTGATAAACTTTAATATCTCAACGTAGTATAATAGGCTTCTTGAATAAATCTAGCTAATATAATAAAGGCAAAAGCTTTTAAGGGTACACGACTGTGTTTGTTGTGCGTCACGCCAACATTAGGTACTTCATGAATTTTGATGACATGCAGATTATAAACTCTTTACGTTAAAACAAAATAACGCTTATCCGCTTGGTATTTTAATCAAATTTCAGCAGTCAAAAAGCACTTCGTAACTGTTGTGCTGTTTCTGCTGGTGAGTAAGGTCGCCAGAGCTCATTTGGGGAGGGTATGGGGTCTTAAAGGCAGGCAATGTATCGGCGATACCACTGGTGTCGTGGATGTCCATGGGTATTCGCTTATCATCAGGCAACTCGCTAGCCTGTTTGTACCCTAATCCATACAAAAATACACAAGAAAACTATTGATACATCTTTAGTTATAATGTCTACTTAGTCTAACAAACATATAGGTGCTGAAAATGGACTACCCCACTGAAAACAATAAAGCATTCACGAAACAAAAAACAAAACACAGCACACTCGCAACTTCCCAACCACTTCTAGTAAAACAAAGTATTCTTGAAAACTTGCCGCATAATCACAACGCTAGTATTCCGCTCGTAGTCCGGGTTTCAGCCGTAGAATTGTATAATTCTTCCGGGAACGCGGCCCGGGGGCGCGCGAGGTGCAACCAATTTTACCCTTTTAACGTATTCATGACGCGAGTGCATTCGCGGCCGACTTTCACGAGACATGAGCGGTTTGGTCAGGGTTGCCGATACGATAAGGTACAAACAGAGAAATCTATAGAGTTTGTTTGTTAATTTGTTTGTTTGAACGCGCTAATATCACGAACTACAGGTCCTATTTGAAAAAAAAATTGTGTTGGATAGTCCGTTTGACGAGGAAAGGCTTTAGGTTAGGCTATCGTTTATACCTGTGTGTGCGGAAACCGGAAACCACGCGGACTGATTCGCAGGCGGCTGCTAGTATCTGACTGAATGCAGGTATTATTGGATTCAGTACTTCGAGTACCTAAATAAGATCGTATCGAACAACTGGGCTTGGAGCTTTAATATCAATGGTATTCCTGTACCATGTTATTATTTCAATGGCGCTTGAACAAAGTGACACACATTTATCGGATTCCATATGTAATTACTGTGTAGGCGACAATATGGGTAGTGGCATTAAATATTCTCCAAATGAAATAAATAATTAATTTATCTTACAATTAAGACTCAGCTTCAGGTGTGATCCAAATTTTAAAATGTTTACCTGTGAACAAAGAAATAAAATATTAGACTGATGCAAGAACGAAAATTACCATAAATGAGTATTACAGGGTCTTGATTCATTTCATTTATTTTTTGATATTTTTTAAGGCAATGTGCGAATCGCAGCCCTGTTACCAAGCAATCTGTGGATTATGACGCGAAACGTTCGGAATATGCGAAGAAAATAACTTAAAAAGTTATTTAGTTATTCGGGTCCCAACGGAGTTTTATACTCCACTCCCGGACTATACATTTGTAATGGGAAGTTTCCTTGTGTGGTTTACGTGTTGTATTTATAAGAAAAGTAGTTTAGTAGGCAAAGTTTTTCCTTACAATTATAATAGTCCAGTAATTTTAGCAATTTTGATCCACGATCTGCGGAATAATTCCTAGTGAGCTGAATTTTTGTATACACCTTTATTATGATATTGTAATGATGATGTGAAAAATCGACATTGATATCGTGCCGGCTAAAAAAGTTATAGGGGTCCAAACGTCAAGAAAATCAGTTTTTCGCAAATATCTCGCGATCTATTGCTCGGAGGTCAATAATGGTTTCATAAAAGTTGTTCGTCGTAAAATTGTCTACAAAAAAGGTCTCTTGCATTTTTCTGTAGAATTAACCGTTTTTGAAATAGAGACTAGAATGCACTCACATATGGTTTTGTATACCGTACGCCGCATACCAAGGCATAATTCCTATTGTTTGTTATTTCCCATTTTTGTTTGTGTGTTTTTTGTTAGTATGATGTTCTACATATAGAAATATAAAGGACTTGTAATACTAGTACAGTCAGGAAAATAGGAATATCAACTATAAAAAACTAAGTGGCAATTTTTTTTGTCACTTTATAACTCAAGAACGGGCTCACCGATCCGAACCAAATTTTCAGGGTTTGTACAGACTATTTAGTATATGTTTTATGTGAAGTTTGAACAAAATCGGTCGCATCACTTTATACGTAGCGAAGCACGTACCGGGCCGCTAGTAATGATATAGATATGCTATGTCCGGTGACGTTTGGACCCCTATAACTTTTTTAGCCGGTACGATATCAATGTCGATTTTTCACATCTTCATCACAATATCATTGTAAAGGCGTATACAAAAATTCAGCCCACTAGGATTTTTTTCGCAGATCGTGGACCAAAATTACTAAAATTCACATTGCATATCTATTTCATTACTAGCGGCCCGGTACTGGCTTCGCTACGTATAAAGAAGCGACCGATTTTGTTCAAACTTCACATAAAATATATACTAAATAGTCTGTACAAACCCTGAAAATTTGGTTTGGATCGGTGAGCCAGTTCTTGAGTTATAAAGTGACAAAAAAAATTGCCACTTAGTTTTTTATAGTTGATATTCCTATATTTCTGACTGTACTAGTATTACAAGTCCTTTATATTTCTATATGTAGAACATCATACTAACAAAAAACACACAAATAAAAATGGGAAAAAACAAACAATAGGAATTATGCCTTGGTATGCGGCGTACGGTGTATACAATACCATATGTGAGTGCATTCTAGTCTCTATTTCAAAAACGGTTTATTCTACAGAAAAATGCAAGAGACCTTTTTTGTAGACAATTTTACGACGAACAACTTTTATGAAACCATTATTGACCTCCGAGCAATAGATCGCGAGATATTTGCGAAAAACTGATTTTCTTGACGTTTGGACCCCTATAACTTTTTTAGCCGGCACGATATCAATGTCGATTTTTGACATCATCATTACAATATCATAATAAAGGTGTATACAAAAATTCAGCTCACTAGGAAATATTCCGCAGATAAAATCTAAAATTCCTGGACTATAAGTTCATAAAAACAAAGTAGTATTACTTAAATAGGTAGTACTTTTTGTTTGTATAAAAGTGAAGTTTTATTAAATAAATATGCGAGTTTTTCAGTAGATCAAAACTGGTTTATTTTTACGAAACTGTTTCCTTACAAGTATGAATATCAAGTAGCCATTACACATACACTTGTACCAACTTACAGAAATAATATCAGTGTTGCCAACTTAAAATTCGAAACCTACTAAATGTATTGACATTGTTAAAATATTTCAACACCCCACCTCAATGTCATACATCCAGCAAACACAAAAATGTACATTCATTAAACATATCAAAATAGAACTAACTTATCAACAACTTACAAATACATCTTTAGTTTTAATATAAATAGTTTAAATTTCCTACACCACATTCCTTTAGAAACCTAACAATTAATTCTTTGCTTAGAGATTTAGTTAACATATCAGCTGGTTGCTGTGAGGTACATATGTACTTAACATGTATAGTATTATTTTTAATTAAGTCTTTCACAAAATGATATCTGATATCTACATGTTTCAATCGTTTCACTGACTCTGTACTTGCACTTAATATAGCAGAATTATTATCACAATATAAATTCACTGGACAAATATTATGAAAATCAAAATCTTGTAACAAATTTACTAACCAGCATGCTTCGCTTGCAGCCATGCTCATAGAGATGTACTCAGATTCTGTGGAAGACAGACTGACAGATGTTTGCTTTTTAGAACACCATACTATTAAACAATTTGCAAAAGTAAATAAATATCCAGAAGTAGATTTTCTGTCTCTTAGGTCACCTGCCCAATCAGCATCACAGAATCCTTGTAACATTGTATCATTACATTTATAAGTTAAATTATATTCAATGGTATGCTTCACATAGCGCAATACCCTCTTTAGTGCAATCAATAATGCACTGTTAGCAGATGACTGAAACCTGCTCAACATAGAAATGGCAAAACAAAGATCAGGCCTGGTGCCAGAAACGGCATACATAAGACACCCTATTATTTGTCTACAAGTTTGCTCTAAGTTCTTATCACATATTACATCAGTATCAAGAATCTTACTATTAAAATTTGGATCCATAGGGGTCATCATAGGCTTACAATTTTCCATCTTAAATCTCTTAATTACATTTTCAAGGTAGTTTTTCTGTGACAATATAGTTGTACCATTTTGCAAATTTTGTTTAACATTTATTCCCAAGAAATCAGATATAAACCCTAGATCCTTCATCTTAAATTCACCACTTAATACATCCTTTAATTTACAAATATCATGTTCATTTGAACCAAAAATTAACAGATCGTCCACATAAATCAAAACATACATTTTATCTACACCATTAAGTTTTGTATACAAGCATGAGTCACATTTTGATCTTATAAATCCTTCCCTAGTTATAACTACATTAAATTTTTCATTCCAGCACTTAGGAGAGCGTTTCAAACCATACAATGACTTCTTTAATTTTACAATATTATTATTATTAGCATAGGCCCCTTTAGGTAAACGAAGATACACATTTTCTTTGATGTCCCCATAAAGGAACGCCCCTGTCACATCCATCTGATAGATTGGAACATTTAATTTAGTAGCAACAGCAACAAACACCCTAAAAGTGGACAACTTGGCAACAGGAGCATAAATATCAAACAATTCAAATGACTCCTGTTGTTCAAAACCTCGGGCAACAAGTCGGGCTTTATACTTAACTTCATTATAAGCATTTTTAAATTTAAAGATCCACTTACTACTTACTAATAGCTTTTACATTTTGAGGTGCATCACACACGTCCCAAGTGTCATTGTCCTTCAGTGTCTGTAGTTCCTTTCAATTGCTTCACTCCACTTAGACGCATCACATCTGTTCATTGCCTCTGTGTATGTACGGGGTTCACACTGACTTTCATCTAGTTTTACAATATTACATTTATAGAAAGATGTTTGCTTCCTGACCCGCTTGCTTCTTTCCTGTATAGGCGATGTACTTTCTTCCATGAAATGCTCCTCATCACTGCATGGTAGGTTCTTACTGTCACACTCATTTTCAGACTCATTTTCAATGCTAGTCGTGTGAGTTGTTTCTAATGATTCTTCAGAGGTAGGTACTTCATTTACAGAGTTAGACTCAGTCTCAAGGTTGTTCTCTTCTTCGAGGGTTACTGCCACTGTAGACTCCTCTTCTATGCCTTCCTTTAGTTTAAGTTCCTCCTCTTTGCCTTTTTCATTCATGAAAACAACATCTCTCTTTGTCTCCACCGTGTTTGTATTCGGAAAATAAATTCGATATCCCTTAACATTATCATCATACCCCACCATTAATCCTTTGTTACCTTTCTTATCCCATTTTCTTCTTTGTTCCTTTGGGATGTGAACATAAACCTCGGAGCCGAAGACCTTTAACTGGTGAATGTCATACTTCTTATTTGTCCACACTTCAAATGGAGATCTTCCTTTTTCATGGCTTTTCCCTGTTCTGTTTAATACAAATACGGCTGTATTAATTGCTTCCGCCCACAATTTCTTTGGAAAGTTTTGTTCATGTAACATTGTCCGTGCTGCTTCGACCAATGTTCTCAAATCTCTTTCTGCCTTTCCGTTTTGTTCGGGCGTGTATGGTACTGATGTTTGGTGTGTTATCCCGTGTTTCGAAAACAAACTTTTCACTTCCTTGTTCACAAACTCAGTACCATTGTCAGATCGCAATACCTTAACTTTATTACCTGTCAGGTTCTCCGCTTTGTTGATAAAGTCCTCAATACACTGTTTAATCTGATCTTTAGTCTTGACAAAGTACACGCTTCTAAAGTTGGAATAGTCGTCCTTCAATAAGACAAAATATCTTGAACCGCCAATGGACGCTTCCTCCATCGGACCGCATGTATCAGCGTGGATCAGATCGCATGTCCTTGTAGAAACATTTTCACTTTTTCCGAATGGCAAACGATGAATCTTCCCGATTAAACAACTTTCACACTCAGGTTTAGTGGTTTGTTTGACATCAACATTGTACTTCTGTAGAATATCCTTCACGTACGCAAAGTTTTGGTGTACGAGTTTCCTGTGCCAGTCATTAAGATCGTTTTGTACTACTGTTGCCGTGCTAGCAGTCTCGTATTTACTGTATTTATACCGCATTTTCAAGTAATATGACTCATTTATTCTCTCCGCCACGGCACAAATGTTATTGTTTTTATAAAATTTGCATAACCTGTCATCTGTCACAACAGTGTAATCTTTGTCTGTGGCGCGAATGACAGAAAACAAGTTTACATTCAATTCAGGGACATAGAGAACGTTGTCTATGATTGTATCTATCCATTCGGTCCCGTTCGAGACCTGTACCGCCACCTGTCCGTAGCCGAGAACACTAATTGTCGCTCCATTACCGACAATCACTGATTGTTCTGTTGCACTAGTAAATGATGTAAACAATGCGCGGTTTCTGCACATGTGTTCACTGGCGCCAGAGTCCACTAGCCATTTTGATGTATGCAGTTCATGAACCGAATTAGACACTATGAATGCATTGCTCTTCGTTTTATTTTCAGATTTATTCACTTTTTGTTTACGAAACCGACACTGCGCTTTGAAATGCCCGAACTTTCCACAGTAAAAACAGTTATTATTTACGTTATCATCACTGCCAGTTTTATAGTTTCTACAGTCACTTTGAAAATGTCCTGTCTTCCCACACTTAAAGCACTTTATTTGTCTTCTATTTTTCACAACGAATGCAGATGACGAAGTTTGCTGAGACTCTTCTAACTTGCCTTTCACTCTTTCTTCTTCAATCAACAGACGAGCCACCAAATTATCCATAGTTTGCTTATCTTCAGGCGCCGACTCCCATGCTGACACAAAATGTTTATATTCGTCGGGTAACGACATCAACACCTTAGTGATGACGAACTTATCGGAGATATCTTCGCCCATTTGTTTTAACTGATTACGCATCTCTTGAATCTTGGATAAGAAAACTGACATATCACTTCCCTTTTCGTATTTGTACTGGAAAAATCTTTGCTGTACCATGTGTATGCTAGTTTCTGTTTTCTGTTCGTATACACTCTGAAGCTTTCTCCACATTTCAGCAGAACTCGTGCATGTGATGATGTGTAGCATGGCTTCTTCAGCCATCCGTGTGACCAGCAACGACTGCGCCCTTGCATCTTTTCCTTCCCATTTGGTTATTTCAGCAACTGCTTCAGGTTTCACACATTTTCCTTCCACAACATCCAACAATCCTTGTCCTCTCAAAATCACCGTAGTTTGGAATTTCCAAACATTCCAGTTTCTTGAACCTTCCAGCTTGATCACGTTCACATTGTTACTCTCCATATTCCTGCCTTGTCCAAAATACAAGTCTCCTTCCAAGTTTTCTTTTCGATGGCGCGTGGAGTATAGCGTCGCTTTTTGCCGCCAATTAGTATTTGACACCGTCGATCTTTTTCTTGAAAATAACTAACTCGCAATACAGAATTATGTGCCTGGGCCCATAACCTGAAGTTTTATTAAATAAATATGCGAGTTTTTCAGTAGATCAAAACTGGTTTATTTTTACGAAACTGTTTCCTTACAAGTATGAATATCAAGTAGCCATTACACATACACTTGTACCAACTTACAGAAATAATATCAGTGTTGCCAACTTAAAATTCGAAACCTACTAAATGTATTGACATTGTTAAAATATTTCAACAAAAAGCCTATTCTGTTACAAGCGCTGGTGGGGAAAAAGAGCAAATATATTAATTTTCTGAATAAAGTATTTCAGTTTATCTCACGCAAATATTCCACTTGTACCATAGATACAAGCAGAGTTGTGTTGAAAAATGCCCACACAAGGTTCGACTTACCCTGGGCACGCCCAGATTCTCACGTTACAATTTAATATAACTAGGCAAAAGGTGGAAAAAGTATCATTATTGAGAATCATATTAACGTAACAAATATTAATTTAATTTGATTAATAGTACAATGATGTTCCAAAAAGCGTTACTACCAAACAACTTTACAACTTCTTTTGATACAACAAACGCGCTAAACCACAACATAACCAAAAACCAGTAAAGTCATTCCAAAACTACACCAACATTAAACTGTTTCAATTTTCACCAAGCAAACTCTCACATCCCCACGACACCATTCCATTATCCGAACCGTGTAAGTAATCTGAAACGTATATAATTCCAAGTTCCCCGTTTTCATAACCAACATGGAAGACCGCCAGAGCCTCGAGTCAACTTGGGCAATATGTCACGGGGCGCGACGTGCGGCCTCTGTCGCGGCGGAGTTGGCAATTTTAAACTTACATTCCCGTATTTATGGAGCGGTAACGTTCAACGTACGGTTCTGGGACGTATATTGTAACATCGAGATCATATTATGAAATTCTTCTATAGTACGAGTATAGTTAGTTGGGGTGTAGGAAACTTTATACAGTACTAGCAACGGGCAGTATATTTGGAAAGACTTTCCACTGTTTGTATTTGAGTTGTAAACATAAATTATTGAATACCAATCTATTCGGGGTAGTGTGTGTGAGTTTGTATTTTCATCATCATCATCATCAGCTTATAGCAGTCCACTGCCTAGGCCTATGTCCAGCAGTTTGTATTTTAATTAAATAAAATTGCCATAGCCTTAATACGGTATTCCGATGATGAAGTGTCGGAATGTTGCTGAATGCAAATGTAGTGTGTATTACAGCGATACAATTAATCCATGGAATGTGGATATGGTCGTTAGCTGGATTAATAGGACTTAAAACCTATTAGTAATCAATAACAAGGCGGAAACAATCAACTCCGGAAATTATGATAGGGATTAAATCCGGCCCCGGAACTTTTTACCGACAAATTACTTCAGATTACTTTTAAGCCCATTAAATTCTGTAATTTCCAATCTCCTCTCATTATCTTGCCCCAGTCGAGAAATATATTGGTGAAATTGAAAATTTCGCTCCGAGACCAAGCTTGTTTGTAAATTAAAACTAGAGCAAACAAGAAGCGTTATAAATCAGATCACAAACAAAGCCAGGTGTGTCTTGGACACAGTATAGATCATCCAGTAAGCTACAAATGTGTAAAGCAATTTAAAAACGATGCAGTACCAGTAACGCAAAACAAACGCATTTCAAAAGACAAAAGTATTCTCACTTAAACCATAGCGCAAAAGATATAAAAATAAAATACTAAAGTGATTTTAAAACTACATGTATTACGAGTACTACATGTTGTTTAAAAACCATCTTCTACTTTTAGTATGTAGTTTTATGTCTTGAACGGATTTTAAAATAGAAAAGGTAACATAAAGAAAACTTAAATTATAAGTCCAAAATGTTCGTACGCAAAATTAATTCATCACTTGCCTCACTGTAATTTTTCAGACTGTGGCCTATAATGCGATTAGCGTTCGCAATAAATTGACTCCTTAGCGACGCGTCGCTAATAGGCACGGACAACACGACAAACTGAAAACCTTACACATTGCAAATTTAGTATTTGAAAATCACGAGATTAGAGGAACAATTATAGTTATTTGCTATCAATAATAACACTAGTATGTCTAAGTATTTTGTGAATAGACGTTATTATTATTTACAAAAGTACTTCGTTTTAGGCGAACTAGTTAAATGATTTTATTATATCCGACTCGTTACCAGTATTGTTTCCTAAAACGTTTAAATCGAATAAAAATTGTGTGAGATCTAAAAGAGACGCTAATTTTCATCAAAATATTTGCTCATTTCAACTATTCCATTAACTCGTCATGGAATATTTTTTTAACAATAAGAAACTCAGAAAACCATTTAATCCGAGATTCATACAAAACTATTGTCGATTCTAGCCACTCACTACTTCATGGATTTTAATGGAATTCAATTTATTATACAATAGAAAAATCATTACAGGGAACACTGAACGAGTCCTTTCTAAGCCATATAATATCTTCACAAACATTAAAAATAATGAATATCAAACAAATTACATTAACTGATCCAATTTCAAAGTAAATAGCTTCAACATTCTTATTATAGTAAGATTTAGTTAGGCTATAAATACAAAAATATAATCTTAATTGTTATACCAGCTGTTATTTGTCTAGCTGGAAATTCTAGTTCATAAACTGAGACCTGTTTACAAATTATTTGTGTCGCTTACCGATTTCAACATCGACATACAAACACGTCGATGACCGCCGTATTTTAAGAATTTAGAGGCACGCCTGATTGTCGATAAGTCAGTGTATCGATTGAACTTATGTAAATAGGACACAAATGGAATAATGAGAGACAGTTCAACATACAATTTTGGTAGAATATGAAAAACTTCAGTAAACTTTAACACCTTTTCCTAATTCTTGAATACTACTGGATGGTACTGACAACAGACATGCGGACAATTGAGTTGACATAGTCATGGGTATTTGGAGGACCTAGCAATATGCACGATAAAGAATTGTTCACATCAAATTAAAAGGTTCCTTTTGGTAAGAACTGGTTATATAGCATGCCCACGGATAAAGAAGAAAGAAAATGATCAAAATAACATCCTCAAATAAAAATCTGTTTTAACAAAAACGTAATGATGACCCAAAAAACACTATCGATGCTATCAACCTTTTCGCATCACTACCGACTCTAGTGGAATATTAAGACGTCGGGATATAGGTGAAGGTGTCTGGAGCGATAGTTAAAGTTTAACGATCGAATTAACGGTTCAAGGCGAAACCGACATAGACTACGTCAATCAGTGTTGACAGACATTGCAGGTGGCAACACGCATGTTGGACATTGGTTTACGGAAGGAAGACCATCCCTTGAGGACCGGGTGACCGAGAACGTGTTAAGGAAATAATTTTTCATTCGTTTGCAGCAGACGTGTAAACATGTTACAGAAAAGAAAAGCATATTTTCGTGTGTATGTACGAAGAGAAACCATAAACTTTGGATAACTGTGGAATCAACTGTCGCCTGAGGTATTTCCGGACCGATACGACCTCCTCACCTTCAAGAAAAGAGCGTACTCCCTTCTAAAAGGCAGGCAACGCATTTGTGACTCCTCTGGTGTTTCGAGTGTCTATGGGCGGCGTTGATTGCTTACTATCAGGCAATACGTCTGCTCGTTTGCTGTCCTATGATATGAAAAAAAAACTACTACTGCAAAACATATACTGCGTTTATCAAATGTGTTGATAGACATTTCAGGTGGCAATACGTATTTAATACATTGGTAAAGGATTAGGGGAGCGCACTCCACAAGGGAACCATCCGCCAACGGATTAAGGAAATAATTTGGTATTATTAGTGACTAACAAGTTAACATCCCACAATTATGAGAAATGCTCTTCAGAAGTTGACTTAGGTAAAAGGTATAAATGTAGAACGCGCGAAACCTGGCGCTAATTAAGCTTCTTATCGAACCAACTTATACATAAGTTTTAAACAGTGTTAGCGAACTTAATTATTGACGCTAAAAACTCGTGTAAAGGCCGAGACAAGATACTGATGCATTACAATAACTATACTCAGAACTTGTTAAACTATTCTTATTCACTTAGTATCTTTATATAGATAACACTTTACTAGTAGGTACTAATTAGACAGTGGTATGGTATTACTAACTCAAAAATGAAAAAAATAATAAAACCATAATACCCCAATGCACACACAATCCATCTAAATTGATATCAAATATTAACGATACATTTGCAAAACTGCTATTTGTGGATATCGAAATTCCATTCCGCGGCAATCCTGTTTACTTCCGAATGAAATTCCCGTATGCTATCAATTATAAATCAGCGATTACAGAGTGTAGTAAACATACATTCCGTTCCGAAACTAATTCCAGGCCGAAACTTTACCTTTGATCTTTCTTGTACGGTATCATTAACTGTTTCGCAAACTAATGGCAAAGTTCACGACACGCAAGGAAAAGGTCACTTGGTGACAGAGTTGAACTACAAAGATTTTCACTTCCGAGTAAGGAATTTACTTTTCAGTCACTCATAAGAGTGTCGACCTCGGAATGTCACTTGACTCGAGAATCCTTCGTGATGAGCTCTAATAATGGAACTAGGAAATCGTAGTAGCGACAAATACAATATTGTCAGGAAAATATTAACATTCTGAATAATACATTTGACTCCGAAAGTAAGCAGATAATGCAAATTGAATGCACAATGTGTAGTAGATGGTAAGAATATCTATCTAATTCATAAAAAGTCTCTATTTTTTTTCGATAATTTGAATACTCGACAAACATTAGTGCCGACACCGTACAGGGCTACAGGGTTGTTGTCAATATACGAATTAAACAACACATTCCCTGTTGAGTTAAAATGAGGAAATAAAAATAGATCTCTAAAAATAACTAAATGTGTCAGCGAGCTGCTTCAAGCAACTTGCATCGAGCTCAATGCCGTGTTCTGGCGCAATGCGAGTGTTTCGTTTCCATAAAACAACGAAACGTCTCAACCACGATGTTATAAAATTCTAATATACATTGCTATGTATGTTTCAACTATAAAGTGGTAAGGAATCCTGAGCTGGGAAATACGAGAGTTGGATGGCAGGCAACGCATCTGCGACCCTGTGTTGTTGATGTCCATGGGCAGCGTTGATAACTTACTATCTTGAGACGGCATAAGAGCAAATGCTGGTAACCAGCATGGTCGCCACAAACGAATACAGCTAGGAGTACTATATATATACATATATTAAAATCATCGTGACATGGTTGCGTTTGCCACACTCTTAAATAAAATAAAAAATCTGTCATATAAGAACCGATATCGCTTCCGTGAGTACGACAGAAGAGAACACTTCCTTAGTGAGCACTTAGCTCTCTTACTCGACAGTTCTACTATGTATTTAATGATAGCTTCCGTTGCGGAGTGGCTAGAAGGTCAAAGAGTAAATGCGACAAAACTGCGCCAAAGATCTCGGGTGAAATACGCTGCTAGTCTCGAAAGTTTAAGGCCACCAGTAAACACTTATACGACAAAACCAAGCACAATATGCTGGGACGGAGCACGCTGGTTTAAGAGGATCTCGTCGTGGCTTTATCAGCGCTCCGTAGCCGTATAGGAATTGGATAGAAAGTAAAAGCAGCAGATCACCCAACTATAGACTTTCTGGTAAGGTCATGGCTTGGGCTCAGGTTAAGTCCAAGAACCGATTAAACATCCATCCATACATGCTTACTAGGTAGTTCTCCCACGATAAACGCAATCTCACTTTTATCAGACACCAAAATATTTATTTATACACTTGCGTCATGGGCATCAAAATAAACAAACTTACCAGATGAATCACAAATGTGTGGTTCCGAAATAGATCGTTACTTCCAGATACGGAAATAAAATTATTATTTACAAACAAAAACCTCCTAGCGTTTATCCCGTTTCTGTGCGGTGTTCGCTTTGACTATGATCCAGGATTTGGCGAGTCTGGTTATTACAGTATAGCGACTGCCATCGGACCTTCGAACCCTTAAGGGGAACCAGCCAGATTGGACCATGGTTAAACATTCAGATTAACTTAACTTAAGTCAGAAACTATCTGAATGTGCAGGTTTACTCACGGTGTTTTCCCCCACCGCCGAGGTATATGACACAAAACCACACATAGATTTTCGAAAAATCCAGAGATGTTGGCCTGGATTCGAACCACGGAACTCTCACCTATGTGAGGCACGGTTCTTTCCACTAGGCCAACATCGCTTGCTATTATTATTTACAAACAAATACATACATATAAATGACTCTACTTAGCATAAAAGATCACCATAGCAGCGTTTTATTAAAACCTCATCGAATTTTAAAAAGTTCTATCAGTGACCCCGCTTGCTGACTAAGCCGGCTACGTTAAAGCGATCATAACAACCGCTGAGTAATCTACTAATCGCCATTATGAATATCGCAAGAAGGCGGGAAGACGACGTTTCTTTATCGAACCACCGGCTGAAATAAGCTGTTGAAATATAATTTCCTCGGTAACGATATTTGACTTGACAATTATGGAATTAGGAGATTTCTAGTGATATATTTTTAACGGATTTCCAGATTTCAATAATATAACCATCAACTTTTTATCATATTCAAGAAACAAAATATAAGTAAACTTTCAGGATATTTGCTTCAATATAATCGGTCATTGAAGTCGAGTCTTAGTACACCAAATGGGTTCAGATATTGAAATTCTTATTAGGCAGCTAGTTTTGTATATTAACCTGCAACTACTCAGTATCTTGACGGCAATAAACATACATCTTATCATCATCATCAGCCTGCCGCAGTTCACTATGAACGAACGTACATAGAGCACGCAAAGATTGGCGGTTATGCCTCAAACGGAAGCAACAAACAATTAAGTTTAAATCGCAGCGAAATTCTAGATGAGTGCGTTAGTGTTTCCGAACGTCCTACAATATAACCAATACCCAGAGATCAAACGCTTAACCCACTGTGATAAACAAGAAAACTACAATGCGATTCTGTACAAAGCTGAATACACCCACTAGCGCGCAAACCGATAGATTCTCCGCACAGACAATAGCGACTCAGCGTATGTACCGACTCCAATGGTCCTTCGCGCCGGATACGACTTGACATTCAATTAAACAACCCACATTTAAGACAAACAGTCAGAGCCACAAGTTAGAAGTGGATCTCATCTATCTGAGTGCTTCAGATTTACAATGCCTTCGCCTTGCGTTGCCTCAGACAAAGTGGGGGGGAGACTAAGCTGGAACCAGTGGGGGGGAATCACAGTGAGTGGGGCCGCGGGGAAGAGAGTGTTTTCACGACACTTTCTTTTATACAGTCTTAAAAGACGCTATAAATAACTTGGAGTCTTAGGAACTGTCAACAAGCTGGAAGATGATATAAATTGTTTTATTTAACTGTAGCTTCAAAGCTACTGTTCGGAGAGTATTGTATGAAAGCCACTTAATTAAAAATTTGGCCAGGAAGTATGTAAAGGACGTGGGCAAATCTAAATTAACCTTTAGTAGCCATTTACATTATATAATATGGTCAAGAATTGCAAAACGCATACCCAGGTTTAAAGTAACGTAGCACTAGATAAATCACCTACTTGTGAAGTCGTGACGATAACATAAAAGTACCTTAATATACACACATCAACAAAATCTAGGGATATCTTAATTGTATATTTTAAACTACGTTATATTGTTAATTCTTTATTATATTTATATGAAGTTTATATATCGATTGAAAGGTATTTTATTCTACTTTTATAAAAAATACATTTTTCATAGAAAAACAAAAGAATGGCAAAAAAATATTGGTAATTCTTTCCGCACAGGAAAAATTTATGAAAATTTAAATTGTTTTTTTGATATTTTACTAAAGAAAAGTGATGTTTTTTTAAATTATTTTTTATGAAACTTGTTGAGTGTTCTTTCAAGAGTAATGTTACGGTATCATTTGAGTTGAGATGAAATGTTCCAATCCGTGGACTTGTAAGAACGTGTTGCCTTCAAACACGTCGTTGCCGAGGCCCTAATCACCAACCAAAACATTTTACCAAGGTTTTGGAGCAATTATCGCAGTCTGGGGAACGTGGTTGAACGGCACTAAAACAGAAATCGCATTACTACCCAGAGACAGGATCAATTTGTCCAAAAGACTGCTAGATGACGACCAAATATCACAGCGATGCGACTAGTAAAAAGGCTCCAAACCGTGCAAAGGAGTTTGCATGAAGTGGGTCTTCATGTTGGACAACCGCTAGGTGTACCAACATCGTGATGGGGCAATCGCGGAGGCGTCTTTCTTGGGCTTAGGAAAATATTCCATAGAGTGACGACCCATGGTCTGTGATGCTGTAAACCGATGACTCCCGCTACAGATTTTATCCAGATTCAAGAAGAACACGCGTTTTGAGAACTCCTGACAGTATTAGCCGTCTGTGGCACTCTAAGGAGGTCCACTTTTACCAAGGCGGGACAGTCATGGTTTCAGGAGGATTTCTTCTGGGTGAACGAACCCAGCCCGTTTGTATTCAAAGCATCATGACTAATGAAAAACATCTCAAAAAGGTAGTAAAATCTGTCATTGCTCTAAGCCAAGTCCAAATCATCCAGGAATTTATAACCATAAACGACAGTGCCAATTCCCATGTGGCGCGGTAGGTGCCGGCCGCTCTACGAGACTACGATATCCATGCTGATATTTGGAACGGAACATAAAACGTAATCCAGTAATACGACCGTTATGACCAAAAATGCTTTATTCCTCCACAAAAACAACTTTGGAAGCAACTTTTATGTTTATAAGAAACAAACAATTTTTATTGTACGGTCAGGAAGAACCATTCATATTTTTATAGGCGACTATAAATCATTACAAATTAGACTTTATCCCGCTGTGATAACGCTTAAATTGACTTGACGTTTATGGGCTTATCTCGGTACCTTAGGGTATTTTTGCGTAAGCCATTTGGAGAATCTATCAATTATGATGTCACGGCATTGCGGCAAATATGTTTATGATACCAGTTCTTTTCATTTGCGACTTTTGCTGTAAACATTTTAATTCTTAAATAAGTTTAAAAATATATTTTCACACTGGAATTCTTATTGGCATGGGATATCATTTAATTAATTTGACCAAGCGTTGTAGTTATTTATACTACATTTTGACTGTAAACAGATTGTACTTACGTAAAGGTTTTTGACCAGGTACACAGAATATACGAATCCAGTTCAACAAAACAAAAATAAATTTCAAAGAATTCCAGAAAAAGAAATGTCCAAAGCCCAGCATTTTAATTCGGAAGTCCGCAATTCTACAAAACAAATAGTCCGCTTTTATTGCCAGGTAAAAAAAATAATCAAATACCTGGCGGTTTTACGTTAGGGCTCTGGATTCAATCCCAAGGCTCGGATCCGCAATTATTTAACATACTTTTGTTTCACTGACCTACATTCAACATATAGATCGAGTTAGACAATGTATATAAGAAAAGGACAAAATGTACGCCATCTTGCGGGTTCTACGACTATGAAAAATAGTGAAGATGACGAAGCATGCCACAATAATAAAGGTAGTTGTAACAATATTTATATCTACTCGTAAAATATCTCTACATACAAGTGCAATTGGTACCGAATGAAACAAGTGTACGAGGAGATATGAACTAGATTTTGTTTGACACTTATTGGATATCTTTCGTCAAGTCTCCCAATAGTTTAAAACAGTCCCTTGAAAGAAAGATTGGTCTCTCCATTACACCCCAAAATTCAATCTGTAAAATTGGCCAAGTGCGAGTCGGACTCCCGCACTGAGGGCTCCGTACAAATTCTATTTTTGACGTATTAAAAAAAACCTGCAAGGTTTACAAAGTTCATTCATTACGACAATCGAGTCATAACGATGGTATTTTTATTGCAAAATGAAATTCATAACATTACAATGGGGAAAGATGGAGGAGCATACATTTAAGACAAAGATCTCTTTAAAGTTTTGCGATTTTGCGTTGACTTAGATTTTTTTTTTCACGGGTTAAAGGCAATCAGATCTAAGTATTTGATATGAATTTCAACTTGATAGCTCTACGCGTTCATGAGGAAAAAATTAATAAGTTTACATTTAAAAAAAAAAAAATATATGTATATTTTGTAATGTAACTAAAAATTTAAGGTTTTCGGAATTTTTCCTTTATGTGTGCTATAAAACCTTGCTTCATGCCAAATTTCAAGATTCTAGGTCGATTGGAAGTACCCTTTAGGTTTTGATTCCCTTGCGAGTACTTGCGAGTTTCAAAATATGCAGCTTAAATTGCTGTTTCTTTTGATTGCGTTGACATAGAAGTTTGATTTTGTTACAGCTTAAAGGTATTATAGACCTGAGTATTTGGTATGAATTTCAATTTAATACCTCTACGCGTTTATGAGGAAATGGGTAGTTTAAAATTATTTTAAAAAAATATATTATGTGAAGTAACTAAAAATTTATGGTTTTCGTAATTTTTACTTTATCTATGCTATAAGACGTTGCTTCGTACAAAATTTCAAGATTCTGAGTTCACGGGAAGCACCCTGTAGGTTTTGATTCCCTTGCAAGTGTCGAAAATTTGCGGCATAAACGGCTGTATCTTTTGATTGCGTTGGCTTAGAAGTTTGATTTTTTCACAGCTTCAAGGGACAGTAGACCTGAGTAATTGATATAAATTTCACGCGTCCCTGAGAAAAAGGGTCTTGACAGACGGACGGACGGACGGACGGACGGACAGACGGACAACAAAGTGATCCTATAAGGGTTCCGTTTTTTCCTTTTGAGGTACGGAACCCTAAAAACTACTAAATAGATTCCGTTCGAACCAATTTTCGTTGGTAGTTTTTATGATAATGTACATTATATATTTATTTCAGCTTTATCATCCTCTTATTTTAGAAGTTAGAGGGGGGGGACACACTTTTTTCCACTTTGGAAGGGTCTGTCACGCAAAGTATTCACTTTAGAAAAGAGTGATATTAGAAACCTTAACATAATTTTTAAAGACCTATCCATAGATACCACACACGTATAAGAGACGAACTTCTTAGCTATCCATGGATTCTCCGTGCGGGTGCCGGGTCCATCGCGTGGAACAGAGAGGAATGTCAGTCGGCGCCTGGGACTTGCGACCCAGCGTGTAGGTTTAAGGGGCCCCTTTATAGTATACTAACGATCACCTCCACCGATGACATTCCTCTCCCTTCCCAACCATATTTGGTATGAGCCGAGTAAAGCAGCTTTAGTTGCTCTTTCCAGTAACGAGCTAATATTAGATCTTGGTAATCCTAAGTCCTTCAGTAGGTTGTAGAGAGATTTCGCTGGTATACCTCTCGCACCCACTTCCACAGCATACAACCGTGCTATATAACCATTTTTAGTCATTTCGTTGGTTAGGTCATAATACTTATTTGTTTTAAACGCGTGATCTTTGGGAATGTTTGTCTCCCATGGAACAGTAAGTTCTACCAACAGTACGCGCTTAAGTTTTCTAGAATAAATGAAAAGGTCTGGTCTAGACGACGATAACGCAATGTCCTCTGGAATACTGTAGTGCTTTTCATACGTGTCCATCATGATCTTCCAATCTGGAGCTACACTAACGATGGAGTAAGGTTTGACTTTGGACTTCTTGATAGATCCTTCCTTGACGAAGTTGATGTTCCTTGTATTCGTCGTCAAACCTTTTGCTGCTCTTGCTATTGAAAGGCTCACCGCTTCACGTATGATCTGCAACACTCCGTCATGGCGGCGAGAGTAGTGACCTCTGTCTAGGAGTACTCTGCATCCCACCAACAAATGCCTTGCGGTACCCACGGCCTCACCACAGAGCAAACAGGTTTTGTCCACCGCCATTCCCCACCTTACAAGGTTGCTCTGATCGGGTAGGGTCAACTGAAAGGCATTCAGATAGAATTTAAGCAGCGCTGGAGACCAATCGTACAGTATCGACCGCCACTTCAATGCTAAAGGGATACAAAACTCACCAAGGGACACCCACTCGTTTTGCATTTCGAGATTAAGCGCATGTACTCTATACTCGTTATCTTCATCCATTCGCAGAAAAGACTTAATGATGTTCCGGTCATCCTCTCTTCCTCGACATCCCAATCCTACCCTGTTTGTTTGCGCTCCCACCATAAACTGCTTATGGAACCGTAGCCTAGACTCTAACTCACTCATATTCTTATCTTTTGGGAGTGTTGCCACTGCGTTGTCTTTCGATTTACCCAGAATGTGCATCTTGGTGACTCTAAGATGTTTGTATAGCTCCGATGGCTTGTTTAGGTTCATCCCAAAACTATTTTTGCCCCTAAATAGTGTAGAGGGGTCTGCCGAGTGAGCTAATCCAGTCCAAGACTTCAACGATTTCACAACAACGGCATCTAGTCGCGACAAAAGGGTTTTTCCGAAGTCGTACACGAGGAAAGGCCAAGACAAGCGCGATGACAGGTAGTTGTTGTAGATCCATAGCTTCTTAATGTTCCCTATGGGTTGGTTCTCAACCCTACTAATGGAATCAATGAAATCCTCAACAATACCCTCCAAAGATGGTGTGCGGCCTCTATAGTCTATCTTTCTGCCTAGAAATTTGAACGGGAGCGCTTCAGAAATTGTGGCAACATTCTGACCGCCAATCGTGAGTCCAGGGTCATAAGATGTAAATTTCGTATCTCGTCTACCCAGACATAAGCAATAGCATTTACTTGGTTTCACCTTCATGCCGTCAGTCCAAGCACAGAACTCATCCACCTTTTTCAATAACACTTGACACTGCTTCGGGTTTCGTGTCAAGATTGCGAGATCGTCAGCAAAGGCTAGGATTGATTCTGTGTACTGATTATTGATTTTAAACCGATAACCCCATTTCTTCTCCTGTAAAATCAAATTCAATGAAAAAAAATATTTCGAGTTTCAGTTCTGACTATAGGGACCCCCCACTTTTTTATTTTTTTTTCTATTTTCGTGTGAAAACCTTGTTGCGGTTTACAGAATACGTCCACTCACTAATTTTCAACAGTATAGTACTTATAGTTTCGGAAAAAAGTGGCTGTGACAGACTGGCGGACAGACAGACAGACAGACAGACAGACAGACAGACAGACAGACAGACAGACATGACGAATCTATAAGGGTTCCGTTTTTTTGCCATTTTGGCTACGGAACCCTAAAAATGCAATATTACACAACACCAAACGCAAGAAAGAGTCTTAAATTTTTTTATTGAAAACTTAAAAAGCTAGATTAAATCTAGGCTGGATGTAATATCGGCGCAGCTGGCGGCTTTATGCGCAATAAAAAGACATCGTTTAGGGGCATTAAATACTTTCCCCTGAATCAGATATTCTCAACATTTTTTACATGAAACCGCAATGCTATTTAGATGGCGATCTTTATAAATTGTGGTAAATTTCATAAAAGGTACAAGTATACTCTTTATGATTAATGTGATAACATATTTATCTAGGTTGTCTAAAATGTTTGGGATAACTTGAGCTCAATTTGGGACTAGATAAATATTACCCCAGAGTTAATAATGTACCCAGCTTATGTTTTTATAAACCTTTCGGCCTATTACTTACAGTCGTACTAAAACCAAGTGATAGAAAGAGGCGCCGTTTGAAAACGTGAATAAAAACATGAATTTCTCAAATAATTTTGTGCCATGATAAAGCATCGAATCGTTTACTCAGTAAATTGTATCCAAGGCCAAATCGTTAATGTCATTAACACTATAGTGTTTGTATACAAAGATGACATCATATTTATATGGCTATGTGATACCAGTAGCAATTTTTCAATAAAGCTTGTTTGCTGCTAAATTAAGAATCTGATGTACATGATTTGTATATTCTTGCCACGAAATAGCTTTGTATATTCATGTCACAAAATCGTCGGAATGTTGGCTATAGATGTGCATGATAGTAAATTTGGAAGAGGCCTTAAGGATGAGACTCCACCAAAGAGTAGATGTGCGAGCGGAGAAGAGATGTGCCGTAAGTAGCCAATAGTAGCTAATATCTCACCCTAATTCAGCGGAAGACTCTAATAAGCTAACGATGATGTTGGAACAGCAGAATCTACCCTCTGCTACCACAACATCACCTGAACATTCCTAACTCGATACATATCGGATAAGCTCACTTTAAACGCAATACGAAAACCTATTCCATCAATTTATTAACCCCACCATGGTTTTCCGGCGTCCCTTCGAAACGCACGTCGAGTAAAATATGTTACCCGTCAATAAGGTGAAAAACGCCGTTGACGGGAACAGATGAAGTCGTTCCCGTATTTATGGGACCCTCCGGCCCCCGGGGACCCTTCTCAACGAATCGAACCTATGCGAGTTACTGTAGCTGCGACGGGCGGGTTCATTCCGGGAAATGCCGGTGTGACGTTGTTCTCAAACTTTTTATCAAGAAATATAGTTACGGTGAACACAAGTATATGATGGTTCATATCTTGTACAACCTACATACATATATACATTCATCACACTCCGTGATGATCAGAATCGACTATATATAATTAAGCAATTATGGAAGTATAGATACCCCACGTACTTTAAGTCTTAAGCTTTTAAGAGCTTGTTTTTGTGTGTTTGTCTGTTTGAACGTACTAATCTCAAGAACTACTGGTTCATATTGAAAAAAATCTTTTCATGTTGGATAGTCCATTTATCGAGAAAGGCTTTAAGCCTTGCACTATGTATGCGTTAACCCATACCCATTTAGACGAAGTGGCGTGCGGTCGCTAGTTACAAATAAATTTAAAGTGATACCCACAAAATCAGACATGTTTATTCATGCGCGCAAGTGTTTTTACAGAGCGGGAATAGCACTCGCGATCTCTCGGTCTCAATAGCATTCTTATCCACTACACAAAATTCGTCGCCAAACCTATGTTGTGTATTTTTATGTTCCGCTCGAAATGAGAAACAGAACAATAACGATAGTTCGCTGTTGGAACGTAAAAAGTGTAAGGAAAAGTTTCAACGTTGTATCCACAGTGGTTTCATTGTTGCTCGACAAATAGTAAATACACAGTCCACTAACTCGAAACACTTGAATGAAACAATTACCTATTGAAAACTGGAACTTGGAAGTTCAGCTCTACAAAATCTAATTTACTTGCAACTTTTTACCGGAGTTTGTATTCACCAATACAGTTTCCACAGAACAGGTGACTTAGCCACAATCCATCTGGCATCTTTATATTGTTATCAATATGCGTTTGGTAGCAATATAAAGATAGTTTAGACACAATTTTACTAGATTTTTGTAACTTTTGAATTTGGTATTTGAAGACTGAACGAACATTCTATCTTAATTAGGAATTTGGTAAAATTAGTAGTAGGTAATGTATTTGATATTCTAATAAAATGACAAAAGAGAGGCAGATGCGAACTCCGTGTAAGGTTGAGAGTTGAGAGCCTCCCCCTGTCGGGGCATGCTGGCGCGTTTTAGCCTTTGCAAGTACGTCGCCATTTCTCAAGCTTATACCGACTAATGGAATAAAGTACAGTATAGTGACATCATTTCAGTTGATTTCAGATATAGTAACGATTCATTTGAATTGATGGCATTGGATATCTTGGCGAATTGAATATGGGGCCATAAATTTGACTTCCACAGCACCCCCGAAAGCATTCCTTCAATAACAAATGTTACCCTAATTACATCACGTTCTATGACAATCACTATTCAATTGCGAGCATAACATAAAAAAACAAACCTCTTCTATGTAGTTACTTTCTTTATCTCAATTTTACTTGACGGTAAGTGATCACCGCTGCCCATGGACATCAACAAACGTACAAGGGTAACCCCATACCCTCCCCAACTGAGCTCTGGCGCCCTCACTCACCAGCAGAAACATAGCACTTATAAAGCAAGATTCACGAAACCAGCATCGTTCATCTCCGCGGATCACGTGACTAACGCTACTTCACTGTTAATTCCCTCCACTGTGTCAGACACCGGCTCGTGTGTGGAGCTCGTCTGGACAAGCCGGGCTTACGGCTAATCTCCACGTCACGGGATAACAGTTTGAAAATGCCAACCGAAACAATATTTGTGCTAAGAACAGCGGGGATTCCGAGAGAGTGGAAAATAAAAAATATGCTTTTTGACAATGAAATTCGTTTCTGTTTATACTCATACTATACAACAGCAAGATATATTGATTCTTCGAGGAGTTAAAGAGTCTAGAATATTACTATTATCAGCAGTAGAGCAACTACCGATACTATTCATGAAAAGAGCAACTATCGAGTTTCTTGCCACTCTGCATTACGAAGTCGGTGGTCGAGTCATTCTATTGTAATATTATTTTATTGATGATTTATAAGCGCCTTGCATAGGCCTACATAAATAAATTATTCTCATTTTTTTAATTCAAAGTCTATGTAATAGTATTGTAAGGGTCTTTAGAGGTGCGATCTACTGTTACAAAGTTTTAGACATCTGCATACACACTAAGCGTAAAAGTGACAAATGCGCTGTCAACTTCTAAGGTTTAGCTCCTCCGGTAATCTCACTTGAATGACATAAAGTAGTACGTTGCATTGCGACAGCAACATTTGAAAAGCCAAGCGTAAAAGCATTTGTTGTCAAGGAGATCCCAAATAGGTCCTATGGGATAGACACAGTATCGGCCTATTAATGTCCTACTGCAGGGAAAAGACCTCGAGCATTTCAAATCACGTGTTCGTTGCAAAGATGGGTTTTGACCTAATGACCACGTTCACCAAATGCAAGTCGGTGATCACAAACCCGGGCTGTGTTCGGAAAAACCCAGAACCTCAATACGACCCGGTACTTAAAACACTAGACCATGGAGGCGCGGGATAATCATCGGCTAGTCAAAAGGCTTGGAAAGTTTAGGCATTCAACTGCTTCCCGCTATCTTAGGGTCTTACCACACGATCGATCGATCGTCGATCGACGCCATCGATCGACATCGGTCGATGTTGATCGAATAGTGTGGTAGCTTTAAATGATCTACGCCATCGTCTTCTTTTTACAATTTGGTTCGTTACGTGGTTTCACCCGCGTCCCGAGGGAACTACTTCCCGTACCGGGATAAAATATAGCCTACGTGGATGCTATGACCACCCTCACTACGAGTATCGAGCGCGAGGCTCAAGGCCGAAGCGTCAGTGTGTCGAGTGAGTGCCACTTCACGTCGCCCAGTCGATGACAATGCCTCCCGATGCTCCCGGATCGGGTCGCGTCAAGCGGGAGTTGGGGTGAGTTGGACATAGTCCTATATAAAATAACATTGTCAAGATAGTGTTGATTAGTTTTTAGTGAGCAGTCTACACACTACATATTATAAAGAGAAAAAAGAATAAACTCAAAAACTGCTAGACCGATTTGAATAATTCTTTCACTGTTGGCTAGCTACACTATCCCCGGTGAACATAGGGTACTTTTGATCCCGGTAATGTGGGGGGAAAGGGGTGGATATTTGAAAAAAATAAATTACGCCCCGGTGAAATCGCAGACGGAAGGCTAGTCCATAATAACTTAAGAAACGGCTCTACCCTTTATATCACCCTTTAAGTACTTTTAAAGATAGGTCATCTTATCTCATACTCATACTTCAATCCATAAGTATATTCAATATTCTTATAATGAAGAGCAGTATGTTTTATGGAAACTAGTTTTATAATCCCATTGTTAATTGTTCTACTACACAACATCCTTATGAAGTGCTCAAACTTAGCCATCAATGAAACAGTATCGACGAGCTCACAAGCTAGTCCCGCGGTGCCTCCAGCTCTGATCAATCACTATTAGCGAGGTAATTGATGAGACGCCTCATTAGCATGTACTATTAACATGTACAGACCCGAAACGTTCTGTGTGCGAACTATTCCGCGAACTAAACACTCGTAGAACTAAATCATTAATGGCGCGATCGTTAATAGTGTCGGCGAACTACTGTTAAGCGTTTAAGCGCAGTATTTGAACTTCTCAAAATGCGTGAATTTTATAAGCGTTATAAAAAATATAACCCTATTCTATATCAATCTTGGGACTGTGACAAAATCAAGAACTCAAGTCAACGGCCCGGTAGTTAAACCACTGAACCCTCGAGGCTATATTAACATAGAGTCAATTCTTCTACGGCACAATCTAAACGTTCCACAGTATAGACGAAATTCTCAAACTTAGCCATCAGTGAAACAGTATCGACATGCGAATACGCTAGTCCCGCGGTGCCTCCAGCTCTGATCAATCACTATTAGCGAGGTAATTGATGAGACGCCTCATTTGCATGTACAATTAACATGTACACGCCCATTTCCGCGAACGTTCTGTGTGCGAACTATTCGCGAAACTAAGCGACGCTAACATTAATAACATCGGTGAACTACTGTAAAGAATTTCAAGTCCTTAAAATGTCACCAAGGGATAAGGGTTATTGAAAAAACAACTACATATAACCTACAGTCAACCTTCGAAACGGAAAACTTAATTTGATTTATATAGGGTATTTTTTGTCGATACATATCCGCAGCTGACATTCTGAGTCTTTACCCTATTATGTACTTAGTTTTATTGATTTTCACAAAATTACTAATTAAGAAAATGTTTTAGTTTAAAATAGGGTTTAATTTATCAGAAGATCTTGACAGACAATTAATGGTGTAATTAATTAAACACCTCTCTAGGATCACCGAATTTAAACTCGAAAGGAGAGGCTTTTATGAAATTAAAGACACTATTCAATTTTATCCAAACAGTAACCATAATGGGCACAATTTGGAATCTGATAGACTACGTGTTTGCCTGGCTTCTGAGACTAAACGAAATGTTGGATGATAATTATTTTATTAAATTTTATTGAAATACAGCCCCGTATCACTCCTGAATAATTTTGCATTCTGTGGTTGACATAATTTTATGATCGGATCAGTACTTCCAAAAATTAGGTACCCTTTATATTTAGCCATTCTTCTTGGAAAACCAATGTAAAATATAAAATAAAAAATCACATTTTGAAACCGACACAGAACCATTACATAACTAATCAAAAAACTCGACTAACCTACAAATGACAGGCCCATTGGTCTAGTGGCTAGAGACCCTGGCTACAAAACCAAGGGTCGCGGGTTCGAATCCCGCTAGGGGCAAATGTTTGTGTGATGAACATCGGCATTTGTACTCGAGTCATGGATGTTTATAAAAAGTATTTAAGTATGTCTATCCGTTCCTTAGCTTCCATAGTACAAGCTTCGAGCTTAGTTTGGCGCTAAGTAATTGGTGTGTTAGTCCAAGACATTTATTAAAAATTAATAACCTGTAAACCCACACGGTCCAATTGTGTTTCTTTGATTTCATTCCTTCTTTCATACTCCAAGAGCACTCGAGGTATACGGCACGTGTAGCGCAAATCTTCAGACCCCTTAGTACCTCGTGTAGTGTTTATTCACGATTCCCACTAATCAGATTTGAGTAAGAGCTGTTTACGGTTTGCACCGGTGGACCCTTAATACACAGCAAAATGGGAAGCAGTGAAGTTATATAAAATTTTCAAGTTGCATTGGAAAACTATAATTATAACCGGGATAATAAGCGAAAACAATTTGCCTAAAACATTATGATTATTTTAATGAGAGAAGGCTAACTAGTAAGTCGGTCATCTGATGGTAAGTGATCATCCATGGGCATTGACAACTGCACAACTCGCAGACGTAAATAAATGGGTTATCTATTAAACGTCCATTATAGAATTAACTATCAGACTAGCAATAATTGATCTCAAGACCGCAGCGTTTGTGATCAATAAATTGGAAACAATTACAAACTATTCCACAGTTTCTAATTTAAGCGTCTTACAAAGCGAAGATATTGATGGAGTTAGTCGAAAAGTTGTGGAGTCTAGGTCGAAATTAATTGACACTTTGTTCCAAATGTCATTTAACACAGACAGGTTATTCTCGCAATTTTAATAGACTTATTTTATCGATCGCTAGATTAAAAGCTGTATAAGTACTTTTTGAATAACAGCGATTTCCACCGATTTATTTTGCATGTACCACACTATGAACAACCTAATTTTCATTATACATACCATGAAACTATTTTACCCCGTTTTGCTCAAATTACAACTCGCGAAAATGACATCGTCGTCCGCGAATAATGACAAAAGAACAGTTGAGTTTCAGCAGTTTTATAGTTACTGAAAATCATCATCATCATCATCATTGTTAGCCTTACTCAGGTCACTGCTGGCGGACAAAGGCCTCTCCAACCCGACTCTTCATCCATCATCGGCAACTCGCAACCGCTTTGTGACGGCTTTCACTCATGCTCTACTCCAGGCGGTCTCTTGGACATTATTTGGAACTTCACCAGCTCAATCAATCGAAACGGACAGTACTCGCTGTGTCCCTCTCGACTGTACTCCCCCTCGACTGCCACACACGTGGGAAATCAAGCTATCATCGATGCGAGATCAACAGTATCGCGATAATTGTAGTCAACGTCCACTTCAACAGCCTCTTCTACACTCGGTGAACGGTCTTACTCATGCCCTGCTTTAGGCGGTCAAACAAAGGTGCTAACATAAAGTGAAACGTTAAACTTCGGCGACTCAATCAATCGTAACGGACACTACTCTCTGCCTTCCCTCGACTGTACATCCACACTCGTGGGAAATCAAGCCAGTATCGGTGCGACATCGACAGTATCGCGATATTTGCGGCGCCGACGCCGCGCCAAATTGCGGTCAGCTGGGACCGCCGATACCCACGCTGTATCGGCTCTTTACTTATTTACCTGCTTTTATTTTTAGGTTCCGTGGAGGAAAATATAAGTGAACCTATTTGTGCAATATCCTCGAGATTGAAGACAAGAAGCGACTCGTTATGAACGAATTTACAAATAAATCGATATCAGCCTATATCATACGTCTGGATCGTATTATACAGAAGTACTCAAAAGCCGATAAAGGATATCAGTAATGGCTACCAGAATGACCAACAGTACTTTAAAAAACTTACGTAAAATAAACTATCTTTCAAACAACATAATGTAAAGAAACACCACCGATTCTAGAAGCCAAAGTCTTCCGTACAAATATTTCGTACCTTTTATAAATTTTTTGTTCAAAAAACCACAAACAATTTTTTCCCGTCTGGCAAATTACAATTTGAAAGTGCTCTTTACGGCGTAAGGGAGACTGGCGATAAATTATCCTAAATCACAAGTCCAACGGGGCGTTTTACTGCTCATAAAAATTCCTAACCTTAAATGAATGAGCTCAATGTTTATTAATAACTGACGGTGTGGGCGGGACCGTCTATTTTTCCTTAGTTCGATGTTAATTTAATTATAAATTTCACTTTCCTGTTTTCAGGTGGGATTTTCGTAGGAGATCTTAAAATGTTGATGGTTTTGATGTAGGATAAATAAGTTAGTCGAATGAAAAAATTCCATGATTTTACAGACAATCGCCGTTAAGTTTTCGGTAGCACCATAAATGCGCCACGCCACGAGGCGTAAATATGTCCATTTATTACAAAAAAAGCAATTCTGATTATTTCCCTTTCTAAAGCAATAGTCAATACTTAACCATTATTAAACAACACGACATGAATTAAGAATGACGACATGAAAAAAAAATCTGCTACTCGCATTGACCACACGTACTTTTAGTACGTATCGATTCAAAATCTGCATGTCAATATGTAATGATAACGTTTGCGATTATGTTAGATGGACTTGTTATCTCTCATTCGAGACTACATAGATAGGGATGAAAACAGGCATCGATTTTATGACCAGGAGCGATAAGACTTATCAACAGATTTGCATTAAAACACATCAAACTCATCTAATGCATTAGTAGTTGCACAGTCACATGTTAATGAGCTAACAACTCAATACGCTGAGATCATAAACACGTCAGATTAGTATGGATTTAGGTGCGGAGTACGACGACACATTACTAGTAGTGGCTCAATGTGAGTGGAATTATGCGAAGCGTGGCTCCGCATAACTTAGATCCAGGTTGAGAACGAGATAATTCATGACAATTGTGCTGATTCAATCATAGACTGCGAAGACTAAGAGGTGCATTAAATATTTACATAAATGTATGTATGCGTTTATTGATTTAAGATCAAAGTAAAGGCGAAAGTGGATTTTAAGTTCATTTGTGTCGATTGCATATGAATACTAGTACTATAATCCTGGAAAAGGTAGAAAACACAAATATGATGACACAAGATGAAGAAGATATGAAGACCCGAGAGTTGGGAGTCGCCACAAGCAAAGAAAGTTTTAACAATCTAAAGAAATGCATTAATATTTTTAATGAGAAAACTAAATCAGTTTATATCATGTGTCTTCTACACATTCATCTACCATTGAGGAAGTTCTAATCACTTTGATGCAACTTGTCCATCTATCAACACCCTACGAGTCAGCAAATTACACGATGTACGATTAACAGCAACATAACAATGGAAGAAGACAAAACACGAATATTAAAAGGGCCGAACGCACATAAACTACGTGTACATTGTCTCATTGTCTGCAGCCGAAATGTTCCATCATAAAGAACGCAGGTAAAAACGCAATAAAAGTAGACGAGGTATGATCATTGGGTAATAAACAACCGACTGCGAATATTAAGCTCTCATTGTTGCGTTTAACGAACTGCACTCGATTGCAATCGGCGCGGACGCAATACGGACTCCTCGTATATCGCTGCACTTGCAATAAAGTACTAGTGATGGGCGTACGTGCAATGTATCGATAATATGATGCAATACTACAGAGGCTCAGGCTGGAGTGGTGGAGATAAGTGGAAAGTGGTTTTGATCCGATTCATCGATTGGAAATGATAGTGAAGCAGTGTCATCTATATGATTTATCTACATTTACACTAATTCATATTATCTACTACACTATTATATAATTATTAAGAGGAAGGACTTGTATTTTTGTATGTAACGAATAAACTCGAAAACTACTGGAATGATTTCAAAAATTCTTTCACCATTGGAAAGCTACATTCACCTTGAGTAACAGGCTATATTTTATCCCGGTACGGGAGGTAGTTCCAACTGGACGCGGGACAAAACCGCGTGACGGGCCGCTAGTTAATATTATAAAGTAATTTCTCATAGTGTAAAAATTCTGTAAACACGATAAGACTTTAATAACCGACGATATTCTGATACTTTACAGTATGTAGTGTTATACGATATGATTATTTTTCCTAATGTTTATCTACACAAAAGAAATTGCGTACAGAAGACCCCGATTGTAAATAAACCTCTTCGAATCCAAGCCTCCTCCATTAGACCGTAAGTGGCGATGTAAAATTCATTTCACATACGATTACGACTGTACCTACCTGAATAAAAGCGAGAAGAACACGGGTAATACATTGCAAACAAAACATCGATAACGCGTGTACGTTTGTACGCCACCCTCGCTATATGCGCACGCTTTAAGCCCGCCAGTTTGGAAGCAATAACACGGCGAGTACTTTTCCACCTATTTGTACCGCGACGCCATGCTCAAATAATGGACTACATTGTAAGCGAACGCTAACAAACAATGCGGAATACTAACTTTTCATGAGCCTTTAATTGTACACTATAAATTACATTACATTTTTTGCGGTAAAAATTACTTTAATTTTCCGCTCGTCCGGGAGATGTAACACCACCTTACAAAAGACCCCAATGTGGTAGAACTTCTTAACTGGTGTGCTATGCTTCTGCTCTTGGTTGGAGCTTAATTTAATTTTTTGCTTGTGATATAAATAGAGATTTGACTTCCAATGTTCAAGTTGTTGCCAGTTGTCACGCGCCGTGGAGTCAAAAAAAAACCTTAGAAGCAAAACTGCTCCACGAAGATAATTTCACAAGCAAACGGTCTTTATATTACACAAACTTTATTATTCCTAAATATTATCTAGATAAGTATTAAACTTTCGCCAGAACCAAGACCGCTAGACTTCATCATACTGCGTCAATATGTCAAAAAGGTTAGCCACAAAACTTGTTTTAAATCTCTTGGAGGCGATATCTCAACAAAATTCACCTGAACTTTGGCAAAATTGCTCTTCTTATTGCGAAACACGCCTTCAATTATCTCAGAGTATTAATTCAGCACTTACACAACTTAATTAACGGTGGTATTATAATTTGTCGAAACGTTTTCACGCTTACGTAGAGACGTACCTGAAAATAAAGAAAAACATTATTAGTTCTGTTTGTTTTTTGTCTTATTAAGTGTTTTTCGACGTTAAATGTAGTTTTACCATCTAAAGTAGGGGGTATTCGTTAGCCTACCCCGCAAGGCACTGGACCCGCGGGGTCAGTCGCACACGGCGTTTTTTGAATTGGCCGACTGACCCCGTTACTCGTACCACGGGGTCAGTTGGGGTATAACTATTTTCGACTACGTCGACTGACCCCGGACAATAAATAAATTTCCAAAGAACCAATTATTTTTATTTTTGTTTACAGTTCCGAACTAAAGTGCTTCGAAAAGGTATTTAACATATTTTTATTTAAACAAGAGCTATGGTTTTATAATACGGGAATCATTTGATTTGATATATTTACGCGTATGTTTGACTAATTTATAGAACACTGTGATTTAAAATACATTATCGTAATGTCTTAGTGTTTGCAAAATGCGCACACAAATTATACTATTATACAGGGTGATAGGGAATGCGATATATTCCTTGAAAGTAGAGCTTATTTGCAATCTTTTATTGATATCCAAACTATATTCGTCTTACAGAAACGAGCGATTAGATATATTTATGAACTCAGTGCTAGAACATCGTTAAGGGAAAAATTCAAAGAAATAAACATTCTCACGGTAGCTTCGCAGTATATTTATAATTGTATAATTTATGTGCATCAAAATATACATCTTTTTTCAAAAAAATCTGACATGCACAGCAGGAACACTAGGAATAAACATAAAATTTCATTTCCACGTTTTAGGCTACAGAAAGTGTCTCGTTCGTTCGTGGGGCAAAGTATTCACTATTATAACAAGATTCCTAATGAACTTTTAAATTTACCTTATATTAAATTTAAGAATCACATTAAAAAGGTATTAATGGAAAAAGGATATTATTCTACTGCTGATTATGTGAACGATAAGTTAATATGGAAGTGTTAATTTCTATTTCAATTATGTTATGTGAATTGTATGATTTTATCATTGTAACAATCCATTTTTATTTTTGTGCACTTTGTCCTACAGTTCAGTTACATTTTCTATTTGGTTTTATTTTTTAAAATGACAATTTGATGGACTGTGTCTTAGTAGTCATGCTCTCTAAAATGTTGCTGTGGTGGTGGCGCTATGTGGCAGGAGTGTTCTCTCTGAATTGGTTGAGTGAGTTGATGGCTGACACATACGTCATACATTACCATACGTGACTGATCAGGTGTCATTAGTAGCGACTGGTCAGCTGGGACTCAGTCTATCTATACATTTTTTTTTTATTTTTTTTTAATATTGAATGTGAGGAACTGTATGGCTTAGTTAGAGAACGTTATGAAATCAATGTATTTAAAAAAGATTGTAATTATTGGCGATTTAAAAGAGCAACTGTCGAGTTTCTTGCCGCTTCTTCTCGGCAGATGACTGCGTTTCGAAGTCGGTGGTAGATTCATTATATTGTACATGTATCTTTGACGATTTATAAGTGCCTCACTGAGGCCTACATAAATAAAGTATATTTGAATTTTGAATTTTGAATTTTGAATTTTGAATTTTAAGACTTAAAAGTCATAAAACACTGTGTCCGAATTTGGCTCCTTACTGAGTAATGCAAGATATAAGTGTGTCTTGACAATAATTCTCCAGTTTTTGATTTACAATGTTATCTAGTGATAATAGTAGTATCTAGAATACACCATGTTAGTTTTTGTCTTGTATTCGTGTAGCTAAATAATAATTTTGATATATTAAATTAAAATGTGCAAGAAAGAATCGTCATTTATTAAGTAAAAGCTAAAAATACTATGAATTTATTATACACAAATCACTCTGCGAACATGGGGAACATATCAATCTGATATAGGAACTGTTTTCTTAGGTTTACTAAAAATTAATTTTGTTGCACTGATAAGCTTAGTTATGATTATCTGCAAATTATTCTAAATCTGTTTAAATTATTTCACTCGCAACGTGATTTTATTTAATTGTTTAGTTATTTACTCTTATTACATGTATGTATATATGATTTGAGCATAAGAGCTCTTAGAATTATAGTTGTGTTCAATAAACCTCTAACAGTTTTCTACTGACTTGTACGTTTCATTTTGTTCCTATCAGTAGATGAAGTCATAAAAAATATTTTGCGGGGTCAGTCGACGTAGTCGAAAATAGTTATACCCCAACTGACCCCGTGGTACGAGTAACGGGGTCAGTCGGCCAATTCAAAAAACGCCGTGCGCGGCTGACCCCGCGGGTCCAGTGCCTTGCGGGGTAGGCTAACGAATACCCCTAAAGTAGGTACTTATCTCCAAAAAGTAACAATTTACTTAATAAATAAATTCGATAGTTCTTGACCAAACTGTGGTAAAAGAATTACTTAATAACATAATATTCAAACAATGTTCAGGTCCCAAAATAAAGTCCCCATTATCCTCAAAACAAATACTCCTAGCAAAGTGGAGAAGGGAATATTGTCAAAACAAAACTAAAAAAATTAGAATAAAAACAAGAGAATGAACAGCAAAAACCGTTTTCCATTAAAACGTACATTCCGAACGTTGTCGGTTAATAACGTATAATCCGGGCAGCAGCTCTTCCAGCCGCCGCCAACCGGTACGTAATCCGGAAAATTCCGGTTTACGAACCGGTTCGCTCCGGAATCAAGTCGCAGTGCAGATAATACCAGTGGAATTGGTCAGTGCTTAGCGTTGAACGCCTACATAGTGTGTGGATACACTCTGCGCTTTATTCCCGGCGAATTTTTGTAAAAGAATTTTTCAATAGTAAATCCGTGGTTTCGACCTTTATCTGCTACTGAAATATTTTACCTTTTAAAGTGTTTCCACAAGACGTTATCCTAAATATGTATCCGATATTCGACTCTACATTTACCCTTTTTTACGCAGGGGAACTCTCTTAAGCGCCAAAGGGTGCAGTCTAAGCTAGGCTCGTCCCACTACCCACTATACTCCTGCGGTTTCCTTTGCACCCTGGCAGGGATGAACCGGTACCCTTGTTTATCGCTATACCGATTACCATACCGATTACCATACCGATTACTATACCGATTACCATACCGATTACTATACCGATTACTGCCTGGCCTAATTAAATCAGGCCAGGAGGACGCCTAAGGGGGATCCACAGCCATGGCTCGGGCAGCCCATGTAGCCTATGTAGCGGGAGCTACTCCGCACGAAGGCATGTCCACTATCGGGGCAAAGAAGGCGTAAATGTGCACGCCATCTTCGGCTCGGCCGTATAAATTCTACATTAAACTTGATGGGAAAAACAGTTCATAGCTGCAAGAGAAAAAAAAACTTTGACAAAGCAAAGAATTATGGTTTGATTTAAAATTAATATGATCACAAGCACATGGGCATTGTCTCACTCTCGACTCATTTCATCATATCAAACTAACACAAACAATTTATTCATGAAACAGTTTAAAGTTGACTCACTGTAGACTGCGGGTCACTACGGATGCAGGCTCGGGTGCAGCCTGCAGTGGGCTCGTATTATCGAGCTATGAATATGCATGCCGCGTGATTTGATGCATTTCACCCGGCTCAGTTAGGACCTGGCCCCGATCAAATGTTTGAGTTTCAATCTAGATTATAGAGACGACTGATACGGCTTCTTCTTCCTAGCGTTTATCCCGTATCTATGCGGGGTCCGCTTTGACCATGATCCAGGATTTGGCGAATCTGGTTATTACAGTGAAGCGACTGCCATCAGACCTTCGTAACCCATAGAGGGGAACCAGACAGATTGGATCATCAACGACTGATCCGACTAATCGATGTAATGGCTGTCGGACTGGGAGACTTTGATGAAGTAAATTTAATACCTTAAAGATTAAACTGTGGCGTAAAATTAAACTGGGGTTCACCCGCAACTTCGCCCGCGTGGATTGCAGATCCCTTATTTTTGCAATAAAAGGTAGCCTATGTTCTTTTCTTAGGTCTGAAGATTGTCTGTTCCAATTTAAATCATTCCCACACACATTCTCAAAAACTAATTTCATCATATCAAACTACTACAAGCAATTTATTCATGAAACAGTTTAAAGTTGACTCACTGTAGACTATGGGTCACTCACTACGGATGCAGGCTCGGATGCAGCCTGCAGTGGGCTCGAGTATTATCGAGCTATGAATATGCATGCCGCGTGATTTGATGCATTTCACCCGGCTCAGTTAGGACCTGGCCCCGGTCAAATGTTTGAGATTCAATCTAGATTATAGCGACTGATCCGGCTAATCGATGTAATGGCTGTTGGACTGGGAGACTTTGATGAAGTTATTAAATGAAAGTCAAAGATAAAAGTGGCAAAAATAATTTAATTTTTATGAATAAAAATTAATTGTTGTTCCTTAGTTTGCTTAAAACTAGACAGCGGCTGAAACGACTTGGCTCATCTTTGTGTTAGTCCAGGAAAGGATCAAACAGTAATGATATTTGAAAAAAAGCTTCAAGGAAATAACTAAAACGATATCAATGCCCCACAAAATAATAGAAATGTGTTTCGTGACAACATTTTTGGAGGCTATTGTTACCTTTCCTTAGAAACTACATTTATCAAACACCAACGTTCCTCTTCAATCATTATTTATGTATGATTCTATACCACACCGAACACTATATTAAAAATTCAATCCATTTCCATCGGCTTTCCTAATGGTTTTTCCATGAAAACCACAGTCAACGTGAAAAAAATCCAACGTACACAAATCACGTAATACTAACAGCACTTTCATTAAAACAAAGAATGTCGCCTAAACAAAAATGGCCGAATCACGTCGTCGCCGAAAAAAGGGTGGACATATCCTCTTTCAGGGGACCTAGACAAAGGCTGACGTATGGGCGAAAAAGCAAATTAAAAACCTTCCAGCCTTTCAGTCCACCCCTAGATGGGGAGGTATCTGTAATTAATTCGTCTTGAAAGGCTTATTTTTACCTTTTTTTGTACTCGGAAAGCCTCGCTAGCACGAAGGTAATTAAACAGTTTGATGCCTGCAAGGCAGAGATAATAAGGTACAGTGAACAACGCACGAGACAGAACCAAAATCGTTTTTTTTATTTTTTTATGTCAGAGGCGGCAAACGAGCTAGCGGGTCGCCTGATGGTAAGCAATCACCGCCGCCCATGGAGATCCGCGACACCAGAGGTATCAAAATAATATTAGTGATATAATGCAACGCGAAAGTCTAAAATCTTATATGATGCATGTAACCTACATGTCCCACCGAACTACAAGAGTGAGGGAATAGGGATGTGCAACTGTGCTTGCGCACTCACTTAGCATTATTATAATTCGTAAGATCAGCCGCCATGGTCGAGAATCGTTTCATTTCATTGCTACTTGCAAAATGCAAGCAATCTTTTTGCAATCGTCAAAAGTCGAAAGCGTGCGTATAACGTGTCTCTTCTCACTCTTTATGGGGCGTCAAGTATTACGTAACGTAATTTGGAGGGAATGGGGTTTCGCAAAACGTTACGATTGATCAAAGGGGCGCGAGATTACGGAAAATGCGTAACCGAAACACTGTTATTTGTTTTAGCAAAATGAGATGGATATATTTTCCTTTTATCTTTATTAACAAAAAATTGTTTTAAATCAGTGATTGTGATTTCGTTTGATTTCATTTCTAAGAGTATATATGTATATAATAAATAATAATAGATTAAAACCTAGTTACAAATCCCTTCAAAAATACATGTGAATTGTGATGCTTAATAATAATATTTTTACTACGCAGTAACAAATTAAATTTTCATTATACGAGTACTGCGACATTAACACAAGCATTAGAAGATTAAATTTTGGTAGCAATAATTACATTGTAATTAAATGATCGTCAAAATTAATCTGGAGGCACATTGTATTTTATCACCGCGCTTGTCGAAAGCAGCTTAATAATGCCCGACCTATATTCTGAAAATATGAATACGTTTTTAAAGAATCAGGAATAAGGATTCTTTTTTCTTATCATAACAAGAATCGAAAAGTAGATCGTTTTTAATGTTATAGGGAGGCAAATGAACAAGGCGTCACCTGATGGAAAGTAATCACCGTTGCTTATTGACATCAACAACCGCACAAAGGTAGCGTACTTTAAGACCACATAACCTCCCAATAGAGCTCTGGCGACCTTACTAACCAGCAAAAACATCAGTGTGCATGGTGAGCGCAACTTTTGCCCAAAACAGTTTCAGTTGCCAAGAAAACAGTATTTAACACTGCCACTAGCCATTTACCCGACAGGCAGCTGTCAGAAATAAACACAACTTAGTTATCAGGGCCTCAAGATCACCAAATATTAACACTAGTCAGATCAATAAGGCAATCACATCCTAATTAGCATAGAAACCAATTGAGCTAATTGGTCATGCGAATAGTTGACATCCTGTAGACTTAGCCACCAGACGTGATCCGAGTGTTAATTAAGTCTAGATACAGAATCCAGAAGGAAACATTGTAAATACAAGACTTAGCCTAGGCTCTTATTATTTCAAAACCTTCAATGGAAAAAAACACCGTTAATGTTTGTTATTATTTATTCTATATAAGAGTTTTTGTTAATAGTGCTCATCACGGTAAAAATCACATGGGTGCTGAAAGCAAGTCAAAATAACTCTATTATCTTAAACAAGCTGCGCCCACGACTTCGCCCCCGTGGATTTCGGTTTCCGCGCACATCACTACATAGTATAAAACAAAGTCGCTTTTTCGGTCATGTTGTATGTTGTATGTCCCTATGAACGCTTAAATTTTAAAACTACGCAACGGATTTTGATGCGGTTTTTTTTAATAGATAGAGTAACTCATGAGGAAGGTTTTTATGTATAATATCATCCATTAAATAGCGGACAAGTACCACGGGCGGGCCGCTAGCAGTGTTATAAAGCCTTCCTCCAAAAATATTTTTCAATTCGAACCAGTATTACCTGAGATAGGCGCGTGCAAACAAAAAACAAACTATGCAGCTTTTTCATATTCATATAAGTATAAAGATAAACTTTGCAGTTACTTAGTACTGTGACAATCAGTCCACACACTTTACTCTAGCTAGATTCTATATCAATAACGTTAAAACTTAATCAGAAATCTATATTAAGATATAACTCCAGGCTCAAATCATCCGGGCCTAGAGTGATTGACAATTAAGATGAAACAGAAGGGTTGTTCCTGTATAAATGGAAGACATCCATCCTCCTCGAGGACCATGCCCATAAAGAAGGGGGTTTTAATTATGTCTGTGGGGATACAGGAACTTTTAGGAGATTTTTCGCATTAGAAGAGTTTAAGAGTAAAACAACGCAAAAGAGCACCTTGCAAATGTTATGTTTCTTCGTTCATCTTTGGTAGCGTTAAATCAACAGATACTACATAATATTCAACGTCAGAAAAACCCAAATATAGGAGCACTAGACAGACAGACAAGAGTTACTTTCACATTTAAAATATAAATATAAACAAAGTAGCAGATAGAGAGAGAGAGACGAACTTCTTAGCTATCCATGGATTCTCCGTGCGGGTGCCGGGTCGCGTGTAACAGAGAGGAATGCCAGTCGGCGCCTGGGACTTTCGACCCAGCGTGTAGGTTTAAGGGGCCCCTTTATAGTATACTAACGATACAAGGGCGAATAATAATTGAAAATAAAATACATATTTGTGACTTCACGCTGGCAAAAGAAAGCGACCTTCAGATCTATCTTTGAAATACCCATATCCCCAGACTATGCATAAATCATAATAATAAATACTTTTAAACTAATTACGCAAATATTCGGTACAATACATATTAATAAATTCACTACAAAACGCCCCGGTTCATCTATTGACAATACACCTATACAAACATGTACCAGATTCTGCTAAATTAGGGTTTGTAATCACAAACCCAACCTTTGATCAGCAAAGCGGGGATAAACTACAAAATCACGGCTAGATACTAGGACATAAATAACGGGACCAATAAAGCGCTGCAAATTATATACATACACCTAAAAATTTGATTACTGTCGCGACATGAATTATTCCTGTTTCATCATTATTAAATTACCGCTCTCCCAAAATTACGGTTAAATCGGACATACATACTGATATACGTAAGCCACAATACTTGGAAATTATTAAATTAATTGCAAATAGTTAATAATATTTGTGGTAGAAAATGATAACAGATTTTAACTAGTATTTAAACAAATAGTTATAAATAAAGAATTACTTTCATTCAACCAACTGTCGAATGCTTGCGTTCACCCCTCGTACAGTCAGCGTCAGATAAATAATGACACTCAAATAAATAGACACAATTCAATAGTCAATAATATCGGTACAAACAAGATATTGTTGACAACATGGTTACAGACATATCGCCAATCACATTATTGAATAGAGAACTTCGAATTAGTTCGAATGATTCCAATACCATTTTGGCGTGATAACGAATCGCTTACCCAGTGGAAAGCTCCACAAGATTTTGTATGTTCTGTGAAGCATGCTCAACCACTTTAATAACTCGTAACAAAATTCTAATGACGACTGTCCACCATCATCAGCTCCAGTAAAATTATTGTATCAAAAGTGTGTACTTAAATAAAATCCAACAGCGTTGAATAATCCCAATGGAAACTGAAATGCCCGCAGTGTAAATATGATAATGAAAATGAAAACAGTAGCAATATTGTTCGAGATACAACTAGACCTCGAGTTTTCCTAGTAAGTAGGCGAAGTAATGGCTAATTAAATTACAACTAGTAATTGAGTTGGACTTCCCAGGAGAACACAACTGAACGGGTACAATGTAGGAGGGAACAGCGGAGAAAGTTCATCCTAAGGTATTTGTCATGTAAAAGAGTAAAAACGTATAGTTCAAATTGGTTACATGTCGACTTTCCGACTGAATGACAATTTAGTAATACTTTTCTTTATGTACCTATATTTTATATTAAAAAATATATATATAAATAAAATCCCCATATAGCAACTAGCGCTGGATTCTTTTCCCGCCTGAGCCACCTAAGATCAGATGAATTTTGATTAATTTTTACTTTAAAAAAAACCGTCTAATACGCCGCTGATGCCTAACTTCGAAACTTTCAAAATCCCTCGATGATTTACATACAACATCAGCCCATTAAAAACTTAAGATCAGCTAGGGATGACCTACATGGTCCTATCCACATTGTCATGCTAATAATGAAATTTTTAGTTTTAACATCCCTTAACACTCTTACATCAGTTTAGGTACACCATATTTTTTGAGAACTGGCGAGCACCTGAAGTTATTTGTCTGTCGTAAAGGGTGGATCACCAAACAGCATTTTACTGTGAAACACAGCTCAAGACGAACTGAATAACATTTCAGGCGCTCTTAACATTGTCGGTAATTAAATGAAGTATTTTAGTTAAGTTTCTGTAATACATAGTTACGTTGCTTTGCAAACTATGTCTTTAACAGGTTAATAAGATGACTGCGCAACAAAATTGGACATTAAAATGTCATGTAGGAACAAATTACTATTAGAAATTGGTTAAGTATCACTATGGCCAATGCCAACAAGGGATGGAAAAACAAGCAAACAAAACATTTTAAAATATATAATCAGCGTAGGTTGTATTCGTTAAGACCATATCAAAGACTTAATCATATCATCAAACTGCAATACATTTAAGTAATCGATATTACTCTCATAGCGTAAGCCTGTAAGCATTTGTGGTTAGCAAAGGCCGTGTTTGGCCTATGCGGGCAAAACAACTTTGGCATGCCGCCAGCTGATTTAAACTTTCCATGTAAGGGAGACTTTTCTAAACATAATTCCTCAAAGGCATATTTTCAGTTAGAATTTATTTCAAAACCCTTTTGAGTAGAGAATAGGGGTTGAAACTGAGCTTTCACATTGTTCTGCATTTCAATGCACCGGATGTCATTTATCTGTTTTTTTTTTTCATGTCAGTCAGGTAAACTAGCAAGAGGGTCACCTGATGGTAAGTGATCACCGCTGCCCATGGACATCAACAACACCACAAGGGTCGCTAATGCGTTGCCTGCCACTAAAACTGCACTGAGAAACTAAGCTGATCTATGTGAAAACCATTTCTCATTCATGGATGGATTTCTGTTTAAGTTGGAATGATGATGATACATTATATTAGTGTTAATTGGTACTTTTGTTAATTTTTACAAACTTAACAACCTAAGTGAGGATAGGGTCATTGTACGTGATGTCTCTTATATACGAGTGCTATCTATCTTCAGTATAAGAGGTGGTGTCGAGAGGGACACTGCCTATTTATAGGCATACTCCAGACTTAGCTGTGAGTCAGACACTGAAGGTTACTTTGAAATCTGCACAGCATAAACGCTGCTTGGTCAAAATTTGATTGACTGCTTTCTTTCGGAAACAATCGTGCCAATAATAAAAACTATGGTCATTTAAAGATTAATCAAATAATGATAAAATGATCATGCAGCTCAATTTCTATTATTTAAACATCCCAATTGTCATCGATGACTTTTTGTTTGTTTTCATGTTAAAATGAAGCTTTGAGATTGAATCAACACCTCCGCCAATGGGCTTTCATAAGAGCCGTACATGCCTTCCTTTCAAATCTCATATCGTATTAATTCAACGCTTTGAAGATCTTACTTGCTCAGGAACGGGAACCACACAAGAGCTATGAATTGCTATTTCACTGAGATCTTCTGCAAGGTGTAAATGTGGTTTAGCAGTAGTAAACGCGATTCACGAAATATTCGGCCGCTTGTATAGGCAGTTGCGGCTTTGCGCAAGCCAGCATTGGCCTATGCCGTTAAAACAACTTTGGCAGACCGCCAAGTCATTTGAATTTTCCACTTACGGAACTAGGGGCTCCTTCAATTTGCGAAAATACGCGAATGCATTTTAATATTGCACTGCTCAGTGTGGACGCGGTATGTGACATGCATAATGTATATTAAGTAATGATATGGTAGTACGAAATCTAGTTTTATCCAAGAACATTTCATAAATAGTTTAAAGAGTAATAATGCACCCTGCAATTATTTAAATGATATTATTAATTCAACTTTAAAAAATGCAGCAATCATTGTAAACATTCAATCTGAATATTGCGACTTTTGATGAAAAATTAAAATTTCAATGAATGAAATTCGCAATGTTCATAATATTAATCCTGACAAAATTAAAAAAAAACCGGCCAAGAGCGTATCGGACACGCCCATGAAAGGGTTCCGTAGCTAAAAGATGGCCCGACCGCTTAAGACACCATTTAGTAAGGGCAACTGCACGTCATAAGTTGGTCGAGTTGTATAAAAATAACTATGTATGATACAGAGTTCGCTATAGTTTTCGTTGAAAGTACTTACTTGGAGGTATACAGGACATTTTTTTCAGAATTATTGTAATAGTATTTCAAAAGTTAAGGGGTGGGGGGGACGCTCTAATTTTAACTTTGTATTAATATATCTCGAGACTGGGGTGTTTGATCCACATGGTTTCAAGGCAAGTTTTATTGTATTTAAAAATACCTTTTTAACGATACCCCACACGATGGGGTTAGTCGATTTTTTTTTTCGAATTTACTTTTCGCTGTATGGGAGGGGGGGTAAAAATAATTATTTTTCGATTATTTTAAAAACCAATTCTTGAATTATCACTATACATCTCTCCACCAATTTTCGTGGCAATCGGTTCATAAACGGCGGAGAACGAGCCAGGACAGACAGACAGACAGACAGACATGACGAAACTATAAGGGTTCCGTTTTTTGCCATTTGGCTACGGAACCCTAACAAACAACTTATAAAACGTTGATGTATCGTTGAGTAAATTTTTCGTTAGAACGTATCCAAAGATCATTACAGAAACTAGTTACTTTAGTCTGCTGCTGATGTACCTACTTTCTTCATTCGATAATATAGGATCAATATCGCCCTATGCCATACCCAAAACTTCAGCGTCATAGTGACAATTCCTATTCATCACAAAAGTCACATTGGAACTTGAAGCATGCCCTTCCACACCAAAAGACGCGAAGTGAACAAATAAAAAAGCCAACGACAAACCACAAACTTTGGAAAAACGTCGGCAGTGAAGCGCTCGACTTTACCGCAAACATCTCAGTATTTATTTTACGGACGCAATATTTCAACAGACATTTTTAGGAACCATTCTCTTGACACTCAAACCCGAGGGGACTTTGGACAAACGCTCCCAGTTTTTAATTTTCATTATTCATTCTTTATTTGACTTTTAACTGATTTAACAGACAAAAAGGTCTAGTTTGTTTCATACGAAGTTTTTCAAGATTCTCTTGCTGCGATGCTGTAAATACAGTTATTTCTTCACGTTGTTAAATCTTTGAAAGTATAATATGCTGAGCTGCGGCTGTTTTATTGCGCAGTTTAACATTTTCTTTAAAGGATATTTCCTTATTGTAGAGTGTTTCTTTCAATTTTCTTGCTAGGTTTGCTTTGAATTATTTTCTCCAGAACACTGCAGCGGTAGCATTAGCTTTTGCATGTTAACTACGTTGAGTCTCACTTTGATAAGAACCGTTTCCTACAAAACGCGGCTTTTCTCTGTCTTCCGCCGTTTTCTCGCTCAGAGACTCTGTGATGTGAAACGAAACATTATTATTACACTACATTTCGGTTGTATTTTATTAAGAAAATTTTACTGCATAAATGCGTCGACGTTGTTCCTGCAGCTTTACTTTTGATATCGTTATTTTAAAACAGTCCTTAACTTGAGAATAATTTTTTAGTAGATATAATAAGATAGCCTAATAAATAAATGTTACCTAACTTGAAGGTTGTAAAAATGACAATAAATAAATGGTATTTAACTTGCGTACTGTCAAATTTTCACATTTTTTTACTCTCATACAAGTCAGAAAACAACATTAAACTAAAACCATACGACAATGTTTAATATTCAAGTCATAGGTACCAGAAACATAACGCATTGAAAAATGAGCATTAACAAACAATGGAAATGTAGAATGCAAATATTCCGCGAATTGAAATAGCATGGCAATAATTTCAACAACGCCCAAAGTGGCCCCGTCACTTCGCCGGATATGGCACATAACATAAAAACTCTTTGGTGCAGAAGTGCCATAAATCTGGAAAGTTCCCTCATCCCCAAGAGGCCCGAGACAATTTTCGCAACCAACTGACTGGATAATTGTTTAAATCACACGCTCTCTCAATTTGATGGCTCTGCCTAGCAGTGTTGTTCGGAGATCCACTTAGGAGGAATATTTTTCCCTTTAACAAATATATAAAAAATCTAGAAAATGTAGATGTTTCCCACTGTCACCATTGAGTTTCATATTTTGCCGTTATCACTTGCGACTTTATAGTTTTTCCAGAAATATAAGGACCCAAATATGTATTTGTGACTCATCAAACGCATACCATTCAAGACAACATTTAAAACGAAACGCATAACACCAACACATCGAAACCCTAAATGATGACAAGGTAGTAAATTGTACCATATCTAGTCGTGGCCGCAGAGATAAAAAGAAAATGAAGAAATTCGTTTCCGTAAAAGTAACCCAGCTTTTGCCAATCTCCGAATAAGTGCCCGGCCCCCGCGCCCCGGCCGCCAAGGCGACTAGTAACATTATAAAGTAAGCACTTTGTAACGTTTCATTTATTATTGCGAAGCCCATTTTACGACCCATTTGCTTAACAATCTCTAGAAAGTAAACGAAAATCGCTCCACCGAAGCAACAAGTAAAGCGGATTTTCTGTCGACGCTAAGAAATTTTAACAATCCGAATACGCAAAAAAAGTGACTCCATTGTAATCGTTAAATCTTGATTAACTTCGTCTTTGATATACAAATCATTTGAAAAATGTCCATCAGCATTGTAACAATAAGATTTCCTTATGGATCACGATTATTGGAACTGACAGGTTACGTAATGGACTTACTTTGATTACATTCCTTGTTAAAATTAAACAAAGAATATTTATAAGCTTTCCCATATCAGGAATAAGAAATCAGGGAGCGGCAAAGCCAATAAACCCGGAACACTGTCACCCAAATCAACGGTATTATCCGAGACCATCTTAAAGCATATACTCTCCTAACCCGAGTTTATGCTAAATTCCCCATTTTATCCCTATTTCATTCCCGTAGAACGCAGTTCCAACGGCATTATGTTAATCCTGTCCCGTTTTCGGAACTACTTCTATGTTGTTTTAACAAGTCCCAGTTGTTGTTCGAGTTAAACAACACTTAACAAGATGTCATCTACATAGATAATGGGGAACTTTGCATCAACATTTTGAAGAGTGCGGTTTATGAGGGTAACGAAGTGATGGGACTGCTATAACGACGGCGTAAAATAGTAATACAATAATATTAGGAGGAATAGTATTTTATGTAAAACGTAATACTATAACCACATGACTGTCTATGCACGGTTCCCTGCTGCAGCTCGTATGTTAATGCATTACCTGAAACAAGACAAATATATAGTTAGTATGTTATCCCAATTTTGTAATTATAAGCGAATATTGAGAAACTCACTAGTAAGTAGTTGGCACGTTAGAAGATATTGTAGGGACATAAACTTAAACCATTATGTTTTTCTATACCTATTAAAAATAGTTAGTGTAACCGAATTTTAACGTGCTTCATTTCATTTTTGCGTATCGGACTCGCGGATCGAAGGTTCCGTAATATCACTTAAAGTAATAGGAATAAGTTATGCCGTCCCACAACTCCCATACCATGGCAGATTATCAAGTCGACAACTATACCTCATCTCATTTAACCATTGACTTCATTATGCACCACTACTTGTATTTTCCTCCAGAGATTTAAGAAAATCACCATGTTAACAGACACAAATTACATTTTGCAGGCATGTACCAATAAATGCATACATTTAAATCCTCTACATATTCATGAACGGAATGTGGTTAGATGGCGCCACTGCGCTCGTGAAACTCAATTTTTCCGTGCAAATTCGGCTAGTTGTCACGTCGGTAGCACTTCCTAATTTCGTGTTGGGGCAAAGCTAATAGTTGAGCTACGAAGTTGAAATTAAAACAAACGAAATTAGTAGTTTCAGTCTCCCGAATCGAAAATTATATGTATTATATGCCTTATCGTTGCGTTAACGAAACAGTTGGCTATGTGTTTTTGTTAGGATTACAATCATTCTTTTCGAGGGTCAAGTAAAAAAAAAGGTTCCCAACGCTGTACACTCGCCGCGCGACATGCTATGAGAAATCTGGCAACACCACCGTGTTCCTTGGTTCCTGCGCTTTATTCTCCCACCCGGACGAAGTCAGTACGACGCTCAGTGCCGGCCTGACAGCCATCGAAGATAGAGCCCCCAATCGCTGTCACCGCCAGGTGTGAGATTCGATCAGTTATCCGTTTTTTACACGCAAAAAAAGTAAAACCTTTTGAAATTCACAGGCAGTTGCAAGAAGTGTATGGCAAAGCTTGCATCAGCGTCCAACACGTTGAAAAAACTCAAAAGGGCCATTCAAAATCGTCGGTGAGGAAGATTGACCAAAGGCGTTAGGCTGCACCACGATAACGCGCGCCCGCATGTTTCCCGGAAGACTCTTGCCTTAATCGAGAAATTCGGCTGGGACGTGGTTGAACAAGCCCCCTACAGCCCTGATCTTGCTCCCAGCGCTCACTTGTTTCCAAAATTGAAACAACACTTGGGTGGACAATGCTTCAGATCGGACGAAGAGGTACAGGAAGCGGTCACAAACTTCCTCAACGGCCTGGCGGTGGAGTTCTTCGAAGAGGGTTTTCAAAAGTGGATAACTCGTCAGCAAAATTTTTTACAAAAAACCGGCGACTATGTAGAAAAATAGTTTAAAGTACAAGCTTTCAGATGGTGTACTCCTTGATTAAAATAAAAAAATGCGTTACACCAGAAAAAATGTGGGAACCTTATTTTTTACTTGACCCTCGTAGTATGCAGTGACAATTTTGAAAACTTTTTTTTTAAAGTTACAATGCATTTACGTTTATTTTTGAACTAGCTAGAGCTAGTTTTTGAATAACCATTAATGGAATTGAAATTCGTAATATACTGTATGCGTAACTACTAGCTGAATAAGTTTAAAAACTAAAAAAAACTCAATATTGTAGCATTCTTGCGACGATCCTACGATCAATATCCCAATCAATTAGTTATAGCAGGAGATTTGACTTTTACTGTCCCACTTTAAAAAAACGGAAACAAATGCTTGTGTAATAATATTTAATGAGTAGATCAAATAGTTCAAGTTTTAACAAGGAAATAAAAAGTAAATACTGTAAACCAGTTAAATCTGCACTTAATATGTAAATAGGATCACGTAAAGAGAACTATTCTAAAACAACACAGACTGGGAGATTAAAAGTGCAACCGAGTGGGGGAGAACAGGAGGAGGAAGGAGGGTGTTGTCGCGGCCATTTTCTTTTCTATCCTTTTTTGGTATAAAACAATTAGAAGATTTTCGCTTTTACCTAAATGCTGAAATAAACGAACAATAGGTATACACTTTTATTTTGAGTCTAATTGTATACATGAGCAGGCGAATAGTAGCATATTTAAAAATTGAACAAGTGCGAGTCGGACTCCCGCACTGAGGGTTCCGTACAAATTCTATTTTTGACGTATTAAAAAAACTACTGAATAGGTTTCGTTCGAAACAATTTTCGTTGGTAGTTTTTATGGTAATGTATATTATATAATTATTTCAGCTTTATCATCCTCTTATTTTAGAAGTTAGAGGGGGGGGGACACACTTTTTTCCACTTTGGAAGGGTCTGTCACGCAAAGTATTCATTTTAGAAAAAAGTGATAGTAGAAACCTTAATATAATTTTTAAAGACCTATCCATAGATACCCCACACGTATATGTTCAATGAAAAAAAATATTTCGAGTTTCAGTTCTGACTATGGGGACCCCCCACTTTTTTATTTTTTTTCTATTTTCGTGTGAAAACCTTGTTGCGGTTCACAGAATACATCCACTCACTAAGTTTCAACAGTATAGTACTTATAGTTTCGGAATAAAGTGGCTGTGACAGACTGGCGGACAGACAGACAGACAGACAGACAGACAGACAGACATGACGAATCTATAAGGGTTCCGTTTTTTTGCCATTTTGGCTACGGAACCCTAACAAAGTAGCGAGATGAATCGCCGAGTAGCTCAAACGGATTGCGGCAAAGCGCATATGTTTTAGAAGCATGTTTAAACTTTTAAATTATGTTGATTAGTTTTAAATGTTACTTAATTCTCCAAGAAAATTAAGTAACCAGAAAACAAAAAAAAAATACTTGAAATCTTTAGCATCTTTCGTTGAGGCTTGAGGTACATGAGGTATACTATATGTTGTTTATTGAACCCAAAAACCCAAAATTCTGTGGCAGCAGACAAAACGCATAAGCGCATATTAAGGACCAACACAGGTGTAAACACCACCTGAACTAATCAGCAGAGGGCGTTAACCTCTTACGCAGACAACAAGCAATTCTGGATTTAATTACAAGGGACATAGAACATAAACTTGAGAATCAGAATTGGTGTCGCTTCCTCATAATCTCTTACACGCCACTATGACCTTTAATCCAAGCTCTTTAAAGCACAAAGCTAGATAATGAGTCCGTGTTACAATCGTTGTATTCCGTTGCATTACACACCTTATCTGAAGGGGTTAAGGTGTGGTTTATCTTGCAAGGTGCATCGGGAGGTATTCGAGATGGCGCCAGTGGAAGTGGGGCGCTCGATCTAGGCTATCTGGTGACAGGAATGCCGTTGCAACTTATACTTGTGCGCGATATAAGTGCAGGATGAATATAATCTTTGCCTTTGCTTAGAATAAAGTTGTGCATTTGAGACAATGGCCAGTTCTTAAGACAATAATTTCGTTTATCTGTTTCTTGCATTCGACAATAACCAAGTACGGAATATTCTCCTTTGGATTAGCTAAGTGTTTTAAGTTTTAATGATTATACACACTAAGAGCTTATCATATGGGGCATTTACTGTTTACAGAAAAGAATGGGAAAGTCAGCTGAGGTTGTCAGTTTGCAATACAACTTTAAGTACTAACTATGATATGAATATTACAATCCAGGTCAGTTTTTGCGCTACGACTACATATAAGACGTAGGCATAATAATAAAAAAAAAAACAATTTAATTACCTCGCGCGAGCGAAACACGACGCCTAATCCCGTTCCGCTTTGTTACAATTTAATGAACTCGGCCGCCCCGCGCCCCGGCCCTTAATCCGCGAATTTCAGCCGCAAATTATGGCGGGCATTCATCACGATTTATGTCGCGGTGTTAGATTGTAATTAGCAACGGCGTTACTCAATTTTTAAATCCCCCCTAAGGCGGATGAAATTAAAACGTCGTCCAGATAAACAAAATTGTTTTGGAACGGCGCGGGGGATTAATTCATCACGGTTTAAGGTTCGGTAGTCTATTAAAAACTAGATGTCCCGAAAACTTAAAACCTGGGTTTAATACCTCCAATCACTTTTGCGATACTCAACACATTACCAATGCACAACTCTTTTCACACTATAAATAATACAAAATGCTTTCATATCAGACCAATATTACACACTTAAAAGCAAAAAATACTTTACGGATTTAATAAAAATTTTAAAACATATTCAGCAACCCAGCTCACGAGAAAGCCAAAGCCCAAAATTACGCTAACCAAAGCTTTTAGCGGCTTTCAGCGTAAAAAGCATCGCCGTATCGGTAATAATTAATCCATCGCAAACATCATTAGTATGGGAAACCGCGCTCATTATTGAAACAAACGCTGATGATTTAGTTCTGAAAGCGACCACAGTGGAACGAACTCACGACCAGTAAGCAGAGTTTGATCTAGAACAATTCTACCTACTGGATTTTTTATGCCACTGAAATACTATAAATACCTATTATTAGAATCTCTGTCTGATATAAGCTCGTTCAAACGGAGTAAAACGGGTTTAAATATGTAATTCGCTTTAAAGAGCACTTTATTTTCGATTACTGTTTACATGTTTAACTTTCAATCGTCAAATCAGAAGCCCCTGTCAAAGTGAATTTAAAACGTGATTCGCAACCATGACTGTAAAATAAATTGGAGAACGGGTTCACCAACCTTTTTATAACAATTGAATATTTGACTTTGCCTCTTCGACTTACCGAATTTCAAAATATACACACATAACGCAAACGCATCTTTCTAGTAACATGTAAAATATCGATTGAAGCACAATTTACAATGGTTAGTTTTGAATTGATTCAAATAAACCATGAATATGCTGTTATTCCCTACACTGTAGCGATGATTTACCCGCGGCATCGCAAACACATTACGTGCATCGTTCGCAATCGGATCGCAAATAACCGTCGAACACTGATATTAGTTGCCGAACTAGACGTCTAATTTATTTATCTATTTCGGAAAGCGATTACGCAAATGAAATTCGTCTGTGTGTTTACCATGATAGCGCAGACGACAAAACCTTTGAGTCAGTAATTTTACCAATGTTAGTGTTTGAATTTGTGTGGTTAGTCTATTTAGGAAGGTACCTCATTTAGGTTTGATGATAGCATTTTAGGCAGAGAAGAGTGACTTTCTTCCAACAAAACACAAAGAATCGCTTCGCATAAACGATGGTGTGGATTTACATTCATTACTATGTAACAAAGAAGACAAAAGACTAGAGCTATGTTCAAAGTAAGGGTCAGCAATTCGACTGCTACAAAACAAGTACACAAAATTTGGATATAGTCAAGCAGCACAATAAAACAAAACGAAAGAAGACAGAAATGCTACATTGAAGCTTGCTTGGAACGTACAGACAGAATGTTATCTCCAAATCAAGGGATCATCAATTTTCGAGGGTCGTAAAGAATATTTTGTGTCACACGTACAAAAAGTTGTCTTTATGAATATTCAAATGAATTCATTTTAGAAATAATAATTACAGAGTTTTTCGGCAGACATTATGTATGACTTAGATAAATTAAGTTTTAAAAAGAAGGGACACATTGTATCACACCATATCTTAAACTCAACAGCGTCAATCATTCAACCACATCAATAGACATGCCCCTTTCAAATTTCTTAACATTTGATTTTGAGTTTGCAGAATCTCACGACTAACTTTCATTAGGTTTAAAGGAATATTTCTTTGGATCTTTCAACCTTTGACGAAAGTGCTTATCCTTTAATCATCCCACATTCTGGGATGTTATCATTTCACGAATCAAAATCAGTATTTGGTTGGGTGTAATAAGATTCACTGTGATAATTGAAAAAGAAATACAATAAGTCTTGGTCCACAACTAATCTAACAAACAATGGACTTGAAAGGTCTTTTGCACAAAGCCGCGGCTCCAACTTCTGCACATAGGCCGTCCCAAAGCCCAAATAGAATGATGTAATTATATTTGTGGACGTCTATCGCGCCATTACATTAGGAATAATGGGAGAAATCGTCTGTGGAAGAAGCAATGTAACTGAATAAATACAAGGCGTTGAAGTGAAAAGTACGGATTGAATCTTAGATCTCCGACAAGGACAGACTCCATTTACTAATGGCCTGGTGTTAATCTCTTTAGTTAATACTGATATTCTATTTGTAATCTACATCTTACATACCTACATAAGTTTTTTTTTCGCAAAAGGGTAGGTACTTGATAAATATGAGATTGTTCGAAGTTTTATAAAATGTATACCCAAAACCATCACACTACGCCAAGTAAATATAAGGACGATATGCGAACGACTCGACCTAGATTTTAAAAGACGAGTAGTACTTATCGTATCATAACGAAAGAGTTATGAATTACGTATCTTCTGAAGAAAATAACGAAGGCAAATATTCCACTTCCATAAATTTTTATTTTAACGATCCAGATATCCCATTTATCTACGTAAAGTTTTTTGGGTGTAATGTTTTAATAGCCCAGCTGAGGAGAACCGTTTAACAGCCGAAGTTTCTCCTGAAATAGTTGTTAAATCTTCGAGACTAGAATTAAATTGTTGCAACAGCGCAGGTGTACACAATCGAGCATCAACTTTCCAAATACTAACTAACATCTCTCAGATAGCAGAGGCGTATTCAAAAACACAAAAGCAATGCAAAATTGCTATAAAGTGATAAAACGTCGATGATAGACTTAATGTAAACAGTTTTACAAATACACCGACTAATGGCCGACTCGTGATATAAACCGGGGCTCCAAAGAGTGAACCGACAACTAAAACAAACAACCGCACCGTGATACTTGGAACAGTGTACTAACAACCACTCGGAATGCCATTAAACTTAATTACATGGTAATGAGGAAGGTCACAGTTAATGCCAACGCGTGTGTAGGAAAAGAAGGAATTCACTTTTTCTATTATCTTGTTCCTCTTGTACTAAAGCTTTCATCTGATGATTGTAAGTAAATAAAAGAAAAATTACAAGAGATTGTTCAATTCTGTACTTTACTGAAGTTGCAGAGTCAAACACTCAAGATTTTTATTAAAGTTTGCAGCCGTGCACCACGACGTCAGCAATATTTTAAAAAGTAGTTCAGGTAGAAAACCCATTCTGCATTATTTTATCATAGTCTAAATATAGAATAATTAAACTGACATCGCCATATACATGAAAATAAATTTCAATCGTAATTTTTCAGGAATTTCCGTTGGGAAAATTGCTTTATCAAAAAGGCCATTACAAATAATTTGTTCGAAAACAAAGGGGCCTGCGCGGGGTCCGGATTGTTTTTGACACTTGGCTGGAAATCAAATCAGTTTTTCGCCCTGGACGGCACAATAAAAGACTCTTCAAAATTTCCACCTTTGTCCAAAATCACGAGTGCGATTGGCCCCGTGTTTTCGTGTGTAATGAAAGCGAAAGTTTTGTTTGGAAACCGTAAATCATGCGGATCGATGTTGGGTTTAATTCAATGGGCGATGTTAGCTTCGAGTTTAACTTCGGCGGGGACGCAACGCAATTTGCGTATTAAAAAGTCGTTAGGGATTCCGTCTTGACGTAATGAATAAAATTGAGTTTGGAAGGAAAAAGGAAATGTCGTGTCGTACAAGAAAACTAACATTTGTTCGCCGAAAAAACCCTATTTTAACCATTTATATTCAAAGTTTAGATGAAAAATAGGTATTACAAATTGATATAAGTACGTACCTACATAAAACAATTCGCCACAGTTACCAAGCAGGATAAAGTAGGTCATCATCTATTTTATCTACGTGGCACAAATAAAAAAGACAATTTTGAATTCACAAATTACTTGTTTTCCTCTTTGACTAAATATTTAAAAAGAAATTGGCGTTATATAATGTCTTACAAAGGGACAAAAATTTTTAATATCTTCATGGTATTCTCTTCAAATTGTTTTATAATAAACATTTGATATTTATAAGTTTACACTGCTAATAATAAATATTTTACGCAACCAACATTTATTTTTCTGTTGAAAACCAATTATGGATATGGATAAAAAATAATAAACATTTCCAAGTAACAACACGTTCTATTAATTTAAATAGACAATAAATACATAGCAATTCAAGGAAGAATTAATCTCAACGAGAATACAGGTGTACAGAAAAAACAAGAAATGTTTGATATCTGAATTAGCTGGAGAATCATCACAACATCTTATTATTATCTTAAGCCTGCTATTTCTCCCGAGGTGAATGATTTAATTTAGAGCATGTAATAAGACTATGAAGACTCAGCTGCGATGGCAGCTGAACCTTGCAATGTAACACAAAACTTTATTATCAAAGCAATAAGGCACTATGACCATTTCAAATAATCGAATATCTTTGCTCGACGCGACATTTCAGAAGCAAGGGACTTGATCAGTATTCCTAAAACGATTTTTTTTTCAACAAATTCCTTCTACAGAATTAAGGTTTCACGATCCCAACCATTTAGAACAGATGTTCCTTAAACAAGAATTTGCAAAATGGCAGCTGATTTTACCTTTGTTATGTACGAAAATTAACGATGCTCCTGATAAATTATGTACCTAATCGTGAAGATTTAATCAAAATCAAATGTAGGTACTACAACCAAATTAATACTTTACTTTATAATAAAGTACGAATTTCTGAGAAATTATATTACTCATTCATTTAAATGAGACACTACATGCGCATGATGCAGTTACCAGGAGCTTTTATTAAACTGAAAATCTATGCTTTTGTATATAAACGACTTAATCCCACCCCCACTTTTATTTGAATAATAGTTTGAGCTTCACAAGTTAAGTTCAAAACATTATTCGATGTGTCTCTCAAATTAACGCGAACATGATATAAGAAACCAGACTACCGTCAACTTACACATACACCTTTTAGAGGTAGAGAAAATTTTCTAAAACCTCGTCGCTATCTAATAAATACTCCAACCACTCAAGGAGCGTCTTCAAGTCCGCAGTTTCCCGGTTCCCGAGTAATGGTCTCTACATTATAATGAAAGGGGCAAGAGCAATTTATTTTGAACACTAATGAGAACGAGGAGAAACTCTGAGATAACATTATCTCAGCTAAAAAAGGCAGTTTAGAACAAACAAACGGGTTGCTGCAGTACGTATTACACGCTTAGCGTCCTTAAGGGTGTAAAGTAAATATTCCCACTTCCTTAATTTTTGCGTAGGGCCCTGTTTTATACAGACACGTCGTAATTTTTTTATTCTTCTTTTATACCAAATCCTCTTATTATTGGGACGATGATGATAGCACTTTCTTCACACTTATTGTCATTGAGATAATTATACGTCCAGAGCCTTAAATAGCTGTCCGATACAGCAGTCGTCGTAAAAATATAGACTTTAAATTCACTAAGATTCTTAAATATTTAAGAGTCCCAGTGTAACCTATCCCTTGGAGTTGAAATTTCCATTTGCTAGATGCCTTCGCTAACGAGTTGTCTGCAATTTTGTGCGCTCAGGTAAAGGGCAAAGGTCACGCTGAAAGGTCTGAGGGCCCGGACCACTGATATTACCCCCAGGGTCTCTAATCTACGCATAGCTTTTAATTTAGATTTAAGCCGAGTTAATTGTATGACTATTGTCTGTGAGAAGTACGGGTGCATATCAGGACGGCTTAATATTTCTTCAAGATTTCAATTGATTTAATTCAAGTTTGAATATTGAATTGCAGCATCAATTGAGGCTTTTGTACAGGAGAGAAATTAGTATTTCAAATTTACTGCACATTAATGGCACAATTTAAAAAAACACGTTTAAGAGAAATATTTTTAATATCATTCAGAAGTTGGCGCAGTGCTGGAGTTATGGCACTCGCGGGGAAAGCCTTGGCAAATAGTAAGTACGACTATTAAATAAGAGAAATAAGACGAGAAGGAGAAGATGATTAAACTATTTTACTTTAGTGAACCATGTTCCTTTAACACGCAATTCAATTAACTTGAGTATTTTCGTCCAGTCTTCTAATGATTTAATCTATTGCACCTGATTAAATTGCCGAAATGAGCTTACAATGTTAAACCTGTCAATGATCTCTACACCACGAAAACAAAGCCAATTTATACATCGACCTTTACAATAACAAACCCAAAGCATTTGTAAAACTGGTTTTACCAAACACATTTCTCGCCTCCATCCCTTCCCTGCCATTTGGGCTAATAAACCCACCCTGGCATCCAACCAGTCCCGTCAGTTATTACTTGTTACGTACTTGCGGTGGGAGTAACGAATGGATTGGGTTAGTTCGCCAGTTCGCCACTTGGTACTGCCGGTCGAGTGTTGGACTTGTGCCAACAGCATAGTATATGAGCGAGTTTACTAATAATGCATTATGATGACGTATCACGTACGCTGCCACGTTAGGCTTAAGCTATGTTAGTGAATTATAATGTGTTGTATGTTAATAGTCAAATCGCAACTGATGGGCCACATTATCTCTTACAATCAGACAGACGAGGAAATGGTTTATGTGTGTGTATCTGAAATTGAAAAAATATATCTAATCTACATACATATTTATGGATTTTCATATATCCTAACCTTAGAGCTGATTTACTTGACATACATCGACAAAGCATGATACAAACTGCATCTATCATTTCGAGGTTCAGTGATCAGCCACCGTAAAATAATTTCCCGCCAAATATGACTGCACACTGCGCATTGTAATTGTAATTATAATTATGCAATCTTTACGAGGAAACTTTGTAATGGTCGAGGAAGTAAAGGTTTTGAAGAGTATATTTGCTTCGAAATGTTCGATTTATTTTATCAAAAGGAAAGTTTGAATTTCCTACCAAATATGTTTTTTTTTAAATATACGAAATAAGACTTATGACCAAACAGTATTTCATAAACGAAAATAATCATTCTAAAACCTACCAATTCGCATAATCATACCCAAGTCACAAGTCATTAAAGAATCTAAACGAAGCTTTAAGACAGCTTCACTACTAAATCAGTCGATGTCATAATAATCCTCTGTCTCCTCCCATTTCCTTTTGATATTAAAAATGTTAATAACTTGACACAATTTTCACTCTTCCCGGACTGCATAAAATCTTCAAAGGTCGGTCAACTACTGATATTGTCGCTATAATTTATCATCAGACCAATTCCGATTGAGGAACCAGAGGGGAATCGTCTTGGTGCTAATTAATTGTGAGAGCTTGTTGGAAGCACCGATGCCGTTTAAATCGTGGGTCTTAGTAGGGCTGCCTGTTTAAACAAAATTTAAATACGACACTACTCGTTATCTATTCATGAATTAATTGCAGAGCTCACGTTAATGATAAGTTTATGAATAAAGAAAGGCTTTATACTCTGCATATTATAAAGGTTCCTCTGAATTTTGCAGTGTTTTATATAAACACATGATAAAACAAAGATACGTTTGACACGTCAAAAGCATAAGTAATACACGATTTATAAGCTTTAATTTCAAAGAGATTTAAACAAGAATAAAACTTCATAAAAAAAATCGCAATAAAAGAGTGTCTCTCTAAAAAATTATAAAGCCACAAACAAACAATTTAAAAGTTTAGAAATCTATTCAAACTTAAACTAAAACTTCGGGAACTGCCAACCTTAACAGCTTCCAGTGAAGAGAAAAAGTCCAAAACAACATGGTGTAAGATGAAATTGTTCAAAGTTAATGAATCGGAAACCCCTTTGATCGGCAGATAACGCGATTACCCAACTTGAGATATTAACTTGCAAGGAAAATTCCTGTCCTTTTCGGGCCTACTCGGCTTTTGTGTCAATCGATGATCCTTATTATGGGACAGAATTTTAAATAAATTGAACGATTTTAAAATACTTCGTAACAGTGGAAACGCTGACCCTATATTCCGAGGCAATGACCGAGGAAATAAACTAACTTTTACAATACTTCACAGAGGAAATGACCTTTCAAAATTAAGACAGATAGTCCTAGAAACTTTTGATGGAGGAAAGACGGCTAAGAGGAAATTAAAGCCTCGCCCCGCATATGAAGACAGTGGTATGAAAATCTGCACGGTCCTTCAGGTGAACATAAACTGAATTGTAATATTTTAGCCGACTACGCTGTAGTGTGCCGATGATACATACGAAATAATGCATCTAGATGACACTGACTTAAAGACCCTAACAAGTTCTTAACAGACTTGACAGGTCGTGATTAGGCGGGCTCAAAAATTCTTGTAATTAAACCGACAGTTTATATCAGAATATCCTTACGTACAATATAAAGAGACTGCTATCATAACAGTCGGAGGATCTGTTATAGCCAGATATGACAATCAGGAGTCAGTTCGAGCACAAACTAATCCTGTTGTCAGGAGAGGATCAATCCTGCGGCGTGGATTAGACCTCCATCATGGCAGACTTTCAAGATTAACCGTATTTCTGACAATCCAGGCTGTAATAAATAAAATTACCTATATAACAATGATCGATGTTGGATAACCTCGCGATCTAACCAGACTAGCGAAGTGCATTACAGAAACCTTTGAGATAAGCTTTGAAGTTTTGACAGGCCCGTTGGTCTAGTGGTCAAAGACCTTGGCTACAAAACCGATTGTAGTGGGTTCGAATCCCGCTAGGTGCAAATGTTTGTGTGATGAACATCGGCGTTTGTCCTCGAGTCATTGACGTTTATTAAAGTATTTAAGTATGTATCGGTTCCCTGGCATCCATAGTACTAGCTTCGAGCTTAGTTTGGGGCTAGGCAATGGGTTTGTTAAATATACATATGTATTAATTTTTAATTAAAGTACAATCACGTTAAATACGAAAAAGCTCATGAAAGTCTACACGTATCAATACCAATGTGGCTCTTAAAGATAACTTCCTATCCACATATGGATATAGCGAAATATTAGGCATGACAAGACTTATGTTTACATCTACTCTTGAAAAAGACTTTCCAAGGCTAAGTCTTATCTCATAGAAAAAACTGCTGAAGGTAATTCAGAACTAAGCCTGACATTTTATGGCGAAAAAATACTGTTCCGTTTATACAACCAACTCCAAGATAAAACGATACATAGCTACATACGTGTTTATAATTTAACATGAAGATTCCTTGAAATCAAAATCATGACTTAGGACAAAAGTTTGAAACGTTAATTCCATTTCTTTGTTTAAAGGACGATTTCTTTGTGAAATGTTTGTAACATTCGAAAAACTCTAAAAGGATTCCAATCAAGAGCCCTTAAGTTTCCCATAAATTGATCCTTGGAAGGGACGAAGCTTGAGTCAATAAGGGCCGTCCCAAACAGTTAAGTATCCGCCAAGTATTTGAAGGAATAAATTCAGAAACAAGTCCCGAGTTTGTTTCTCGGCAATTGTGGAAAAAAACTTCCCTTTTTTGCCGCTTTCATTAGACTCCATTTACCTGGAGTTTTTCTTAAATTAAATTCAGGATTCTTATTTATTCACCGGCACAGCACTTGCGTGAGATTTTATGATAGATGTACACTGAATAAAAAGAGAAACAAAACGACGTAAACTCAATATATTTCACTTTTTTTTCATAAGTTGCCCAATATTGACAGGCCTGTGGCGACACCTATCTACATCGCCACAAAGGAGTAGTTCCAATATATCTCAACAGATGACGCTGACACGGCAAAGCGATATTTCCATACAAACCTACATCGCGCTAGCAGAGTTTCCGCCGCAACTTAGCATATATACGACTGCACCAACACAGTGTAGTAAGGACCTCGGTCCCCGAGCTAGATCACCCGCTCGGCAGAAGTACTTCTATCTTTTAGGGAATGGGTGATTTCCCTATACTGGTGACCCCGACGTGATCGGTCCCTATATTGGTGACCCCGCACATGGACATCAGCGCAGCCTTCGCTCCGGAACACCATTACTCCACCATCAGCTCATCAGCATTCCAGTGATCCACGCAGCACACGCCAGCCGCAGCCAGTGGCTAGAGACCCTGGCTACAAAACCAAAGGTCGTAGGTTCGAATCCCGCTAGGGGCAAATGTTTGTGTGATGAACATCGACATTTGTACTCTGTAAAGCTGTGGTCGTAACGAAAGCGCGATGTTTAATTAGTCCTTTCATATTTGGTTTACAAAGTTAAATGAATTCAAAATATGTTTCGAAAAATACGTAAGGTAGACTCGCAGCTCACCTATGGACTCTTCTGATCATTTCGAGACCTTACTTGGGCGAATGAACGATAAACGTATTTTAAATATGCTGGTCCGATCATATGGAACTCTCAAATATCACAAAGAGACGCAAGCGGATAAACGATCTAGAAGCTTCTCCAGTATAAACCTCTTCAGCAGAAATACTGCAATATGACAAATCACTACATAGTATAAAACAAAGTCGCTGTTTCTGTCCCTATGTGTGTTGTATGTCCCTATGAACGCTTAAATCTTTAAAACTACGCAACGGATTTTGATGCGGTTTTTTTAATAGATAGAGTAACTCATGAGGAAGGTTTTTTATGTATAATATCATCCATTAAATAGTGGACAAGTACCACGGGCGAAGCCGGGGCGGGCCGCTAGTCAAATAATAAAAGCGACACAATTAACATGGGCTCGCTTCGCGCAACACGTTCGCTTCGCTCGTTTCGCTACCAGAGCTTCAACGAGGCACAATTCAAAGTGAATTCCCTAAAATATGATTCTATTCATTCTCTGAATTGAAAATAACTATGTAATTCCACCGACGCTTCAAAGGGTTTTTTTTTGGAGCGGTCGTTTTGTTTGATCATAATAAACATTTTTTACTATAGCACATCTTGACAAACGGGCTTGTGATATTAAATAAATTCGTGAAAATGCTACATTAAACGCTTTTTTACGCAATTTCCAAAATTTGGCAATATGTTTCTAACTTACATTTCAAACGATATATAATGTTTTACAGTAACTGTTAGTTTCAGAAATAAAAATTATAAGGGTAACTTTCTGTGAACTACCTATTATCGCCTCTAATCGTCGGTAAAACTACTCAAAGCATTTTGATGCGGTTTATTTAATATATAATACCCTCCAGCCGTATTCGGCCATGGCGGCCGATCTTATGATCAGCCAGGTACGCAGGATATATTATAGTGCACAAGTGAGTGCGCAAGCACAGGTGCACTCCCTAGTCCTTCACTCTCATAATTCGGTGGGACAGCAATCTGACACGACCGTAGAGAGATCAGGCGCAGGACCAACGGCTTAACGTGCCTTCCGAAGCACGGAGGAGCTCGAGATGAAATTTTTTGGTCAATCATCCGATGATGGCATCTGCGAACGTTGCTTAACTTTAGCAACCGCAGGCCGAGTGCGCTAACCACTGCGCCATCGAGCTCCTCAATATTAATATATATAGAATGATTAAAAAGAATAAAACAAGAACACCAGAATAACGCCCGACAGCGTTACAGCCAAGTTGCAAGACAAAAACACCCCCGCGTTACCAATCTACCGGTCCTACTCAAATCCGATTTGTTAGAAAGTGTTTATAAATTCAAGAGTTTGATTTCCCAATTCAACTGTTGCTAATTTCATTAACGATCGGAGGAAATAAGTCCACGTCCACTCAGGGTTATTCTGGGAACAATCATGAATGACTAAGAACCTGTTGTCTATTTGAGTGTCCTCAATGAGTGTGCTCTTGCGTTTATCTCTGGCACATATCCCAAACAATACCTGATAAATAGGCCTGAGTAAATCTCATAACCTCCTTTTAGTATTAAAGTCGGTCGAAACAGTTTAATTACCTGCCAGATGTTTTAAATAAACTTCATTCGGTCGCTCAACTTAATAATAATATACATATGTATATGAATCGTCACATATCGTCTAAAATGTCCAACTGTGTAGAATCATAGATTGGGCAACGCATCCTTAAAATTGTTGTCCTTCTATCCAATGTAATGTGGGAATGTGTGTTTTTCCTTTTATTTATATAGCTGTAATAAAATCAGATATCTTGCCATCGACTATACTTACGAACAGCAGCTTATCATACCTGAAAAAAGAAGAAAAACACGATTTAGTACAAAAACTGGATCTGTTAATCATAGGCATAGTAAGTCCGATAACAAGTTAAAGCATTGGGTGAGTGAGAGGCGGTGGTATACATTTAAAAAAGTTCTTCCAATAATTATTAAATATTAAATGTTTGTCATTTATTTTTTCATAATTCTTCAAAGAACTGCTTCTGGCAGGCAGTAAACTTCACTTCTAAATAAATAATCAACTCATAACCCTTCAATGCCTTCGAGATCCAAAGTCGTGTCCTTCTCGTTTGGAACTGATAATGTATTCGCGACTCGAACACTCGAGACCCCCTTTTCCCCGAACTAAAACGGTCGAAACTTCTCAAAGTGCCAGCGTCGTCTCGGCAATCCATTTTGCGTCCTATTTCAAAGTGGTTAAGTCTAGAAATTCATCTTGAAAAGTCACGCGTCCTAACTTTTTTTGATCTTTTTACTGAACTTTAACAGCTCGAAACTAAAAAGAAAGATACGGTTTTAGTTCACTGTAGTAAGATATACCCATATACGTTGCTTAGCTCAGTATAACTGATAGACTGAATGCTATATAGGCAAGATATCCAAATTCAATAAAGAATATTCCAAAATGTCGTGGACACCTGACTTAAGAAAGATAAGCTATGTACATAACGACACACCTCTGCTTAGTATTTGCTCTATTATAAAGAGCCGAACCGTCTGGCCCGAACGCAGTATCTCAGCTTAGCGAGATATGAGGTATATATCATAAGGACAAGAAAGATACTTACGAATTAATATGTGTCATTAAACTCAATTAGGTCAAAATGATAAAAGAAAATATTTTTTTAATTTATAATGCTCCATAAAGCAATTTTAGTTATTAATAATAGCATAACTGCATTATTTACGGTTATTTTCTTGAAGACTGACGACAAAAAAAAATATCGACGACATTTTTCCCTAGAGCGTTTTAGATGGACCAAGAAATTCCACGGGGTCAAATCCACGTCCAGACTGCGATATAAAAAGGGGTTTGGTTCTATAAAAAGCGGATTTATCTCCTGCATAATAATGAAAAAATACCAAGTGTGAGAGAATCGTGGTGCGATGTGTGTTTGGCCGGAATTAGACAAACAGGCAGAGCAAATAAAGCCTCTACCTGCATAGTTCCGAGAATTTTATTAGCATCTGCGGCGGTACTATTGTACTTTCTTCCGATTGCAAAACGTGATGAGGGAGAGAGTTTGATTCGAGAAACATATACGATTACTTATTTGCTTGTAGACATAGCTGTGCAGACAAATGTGCTGGAACTGAAATGATTCTTCAATAATAAATATGTACGTACTTATAAGTACTTAGGCAAAATGGCAAATTATACTTTTAACAATATCCACTCTTGAAGCATTCACAAAGTTATGAAAGTATTCACATATATGTACATCTGTATGATAAATAACACTTTTCCTGCAAATATGTAGCTATCAATACCAATACACTACATAGTGGCCAAAAGCCATTGCATCCCTAGAAGGTAACCATTCTGTTAAAGGTACGATAATATATAATTTATTTTTTACATCTTTACGTTCTTGGCACCAAAGCCGTAAATATTAACGTTTCACTTCAGAAAATAAAATGCCTGATACACCGACACTTCTCAACCAACTAAATCTTGACGCAGATAAAACATACAATACAGAGTTTGAAGAGAATAATTCCGCTATCTAAAATTCAGGTCCATCAAGATGTCAAAACATTGGGCCGTGTATCACGGTCGACTTAAACGCGAGTTCCCCAAGTAGCCCATCCTTTATTCAAAAGAACTGAGCTCCGGGAACGTGAATTGTTCTTTTAACCTCACTCGCGGCGGTTTGATAAATAATTTCCTACTAAACCGGGATCGGGTATTCAATAGAGGGCGGACTTATTGGAGGCTCTATTTAGTGAGGGATGACGGGTAGGGTGGCCACTGGCGACGCGACGTTTAAGCCGGATTAATAAAACACATTCTCAGAGGAAATATGCAGACGATTTTTACTTTTTTCTTAGCAACCGCTTCATTGATCGGGTTAAGAATTGTGGGATTAAAACGCCTTTTCTTATTTCTTATATACTTTTGGACATTGTTTCACATACAGCTATGTACCTTTTATCTCACAAATAGGAGCCAGCCTTTAAGGAATCTGTAAACTCTTTTTGGCTTAATGAGATTGCTGCCAGTGAGGGGACCGCCTGTATTGTAGGTACTACTTTCTTATCGTCCATCATCATATTCTCATAGACATCTATTTCTGAATTTAGAATTGATCACATTTATAAATCTTGCGTGCCTTCATTCGCAATGGCATTTTGACGTATTGGCAATTGATTCCGAACGTCTACCTACACGCCCTACTCAAATCCTAACGGTTGAAAAATTTAATTTCATATTTGGTCCCGGACCGGTACCGCGTTTTAATATAAAATATGTATCAGAACCCACGCGTGTTATGATTTGCGATTTCGTCGCAAAATTGAGTTGAGATTAATTTTTGAATCTTCCCGTGATGTTGCGGCAGTTTTTTACGCTAACCTAATAAGTTATTTTTGGAAAATAATTGCTTTTTCACATGTTCACGTGTATTACAATGTCAGTGACTTTGTGATGGGCCTTCCACTTTGTAGTAATTAATTGAATTAAAATGCAATGTTAGATCATGATAAAAGCGAACTCAAAGATTAAGAAAAAGAATAAAGGTGATTAATAGGTAAAAGACAGAGTAACTAGGTACAACATATATCTGCAGGATATTGGCCTAATACTTGACAGTTTTGCGATACAGTTTGAAACGGACACCGACATGAGAAAAGATAATTTCAACCACGTACGTAGACATCGAAAATACTTTCAAAGACAGCCTTATTAAAACGAGACACAAAAAAAGGATCTCTGTCGTCATAACCGACTGCTACATCATATTTCTGCCTTATCCTCTCCTAACCGGGGATGCTAAAAAAGAAAGAAAGCGCTTCCCATTAGCATCGAAAACACAATGGTCGCCAGGCTCGGAATCTAATTACATTCCGACATTTGTCACTGGTCAGCTTATTTCGCGACGGGCGGTACAATTTGTAAGAAAAACAGTAGTAGCAACTCAAATTGAGAAGCGAAATAATGAGATGTCTCAAATTGAGTGATGAGAGGATTTAATTAACGAGGTAGGAGCGCAGCCGGCCGCACTGGTGATTGAGCAACCGAGGCTGCGGGAACTTGGCGGAAGCTTTCAGCTAGACGGCGACTGTTTGAAAGGAATCCTTTTGATAATGTTTGCGCGAGGCAACAGCTACTGCAATGCCTGTTTTTTATTTATTTAGAAAAAGCGTCAAGTGAAAATTATTTGGCAGAGAACAATCTGCAACCTTAGCAGTGTCACTAAATACACTGACGGTCTCGTTAAGAGCGGGACATCCAGTAGCCTCAGTAATACAGTTAAATCTTTAAAAATGTGGGCTTCTTTATAGAAGCAATCATCTGCAATTACATCTGCAATGATGCAGACCTGTTAAAATTAATGAAATAATAAATTATTTTGTGCATTAGACTGACATTTAAGGAAGGTGATGTAGGCGTAACTTAATTGGACACAGCCAAAGGCTAAATCCACATCAGGTTCACAATTCGCACATTAGCACGCGACACACTATTCGCAATGGGAATGGCACTTCATAATTCATCCGCACGTCGTGCCCTTATAAGGCCCGGATTTCTATTAACCTAACGATAAAGCGTGGAGACGAGGAGTTGTCTTGTCTGTGCCTGTCTGACAAATGTCTACGAATCAAACTCGGCGTACAGAGGGCGCCACCTATAAATCTTTTTAACTAAATTCTACAGTACTCCGAAAAGTCTACGAAGATAAATACGCCGTTCCGGACGCTGAACTGAAGAAACAGCCGTAAAAAATAATATAGAACACAAACGAAGAAAATAAGCGAGCTCGGAAAAGATCGGTCGAGCACAACTTTTTCATTTGCCAACTTTGATTGCCTTGCCTTGCTTTGCCCCTCGCGCGTCCCTCTGAATCTAAATTATCTTATCACGACCTGCATGAGTGTTTGCCTTAGTTTAAAATGCATTAGCGTTGATGTAATTACGTTTTGCATTTTATAATTAACTCGTCGCGTTTATCTCGGACTTCCCGTTGAAGGAAACACGTCTGAATTTTAAACTTCTACGAGTATATCGGTGAGAGCTAGTTCTATAAATCTTAATTAACTTATCTGAAACTACTACAATCACGAGAAACATTCGTTGCCTGCCAAGGAAAGGTATTTTATGACTATTATTATAACACATTAGTATTATACTGTAAGTTCGCTGCTGATATAAAATATTCAAGGCAGAAGTTCTTCTGTTCATGTCCGTACTTGGCTTAATGGCATAGAAGTCACTGAACAGTAAGGAGGGTCTTAACGTGGTTAAATGGATGATATAATAATTATATAATAATTAAACCTTACTCTGTGACTTCCTTGTTTGCAAACTGGCAGCATAGATATCACATCAGGAACTCTGTTCGAGGGAAGTTTCGGGCGTTACCGTTCTATTAAAAACTTTAGGCCATTTGAAAGCACACTCTGATGGTGTCACAATGGGGCCTAATTTGGAAGTTCCTCTTTTGTTTATTTTCTTTTCGGAATTCCGCCTAAATTATGTAGATTTGACAATAACGTTTTGTCGAATGCAGGGGGAGGGACTAATTTCATTCTTGGAATTTGAGGATGCCGCAAATTTTGTTTTAATGGGAATATTAATTTTATGGAACTTCGAAATTTTACTTTCTTTAATATGAAAGATATTGCAGCCGTTCGCACTGCCTCTGAGAATTGGATGCTTAATTTAGGCAAATCAAATTAAAAAGTTTTAAATTTCAGTAACTACAGCTTGCATCAAATTTTCAACTGCGGCGTCAGATCAAAATAGACCTTCGCGTCTTCGCATTTCAATATAGCTATCACCAATTTATTAAAAGCGCAAATCTTACCAACTTCGTTTCATTATTTATCTTGAAATCTGAGTTCACTTTTAAATTAAAATTCCTATCCTCCTTTGACCTGCATGGTACACGAACTGTGCCACCGAAGTCATCTTCAACCGTGCATCATAACTCACTACACAAATTCAGCACCAAAGATTTATAGCCTTCTCCTACTGCATACGGACGTGGTTTTGCAAACATTTGTCAAGCAATCATTACTCTGCGCTCGGTCGAGAGCGATTTATCAAGATTCAGGTAACTGTGAAAGGAGATTTATTGAAAAAGGTGGAACGTTTTTAAAACCTGCAAAGGCACTTAATGGCATCAATAAGTTAGAGGAGGGCTTTTCGGGACAGCGGTGAACAAGCGTTTCTGGAGCTAGTACAGTACATTATAGCCACAGGTTACACAGGTTGGAAAGAGAAAAATTCCACCTTGCTCTATGTTTTCATGACAAAATTAAAAGCAATATTTTTAGCAGATTTTCTTTTTCAATCTTGGTCTTGCGTGCCTTATACTACATAAACACTACAGTAAATATTGCAATAAAAAACAATATTTTAATTTAAGTTGTTAATGTTAAGATACACCTTTATATCCCGCCAATGTTTTTAAGTGTTGTCCTTAATGTAATGTTAATCTTTTGTTTAAGATTTATCTTGCTATTACTGCAAGAAAAAAAGTACGTCTTTACATATCTTTCTCTCCGACATTAATGAGGTCACCCGACAAATTCAGTACTGGCGAACTTTTGATAGCATTTCCTTAATTCCCTTAGGAGGGACAATTGTTTCTGGAGACCAGTTCAGGTAACGCAATAATTTGAGAGTTAATGTTTTATTGGTGATGGCCGGCGATGCGAAACTCCAACGGTAATCTAATAAACAATTCGCTAATGGATATTGAGTTGTTGAAGGTTTCAATTTACGAGGGAACGCTCGTAATAGTATTTATTAACTAAGTACTTGGTTCAGTAATCGCGGACGGAGGTATTTTCTCTAATGATAATGCGCCCTTATTATTCTTCAAAGAGATTTCGAAATAAATACATAATACCATAGCGCGATAAGAAAGCTTTATAATAAGCCGAATCCAAAATACTTGCGATTCTATTTTCATTTAGTTTCTTTTACTTTTATCCTTTACTATCGGAGAACCTCCTTCTTATGTCATTGCAGTTAAGTACTTGTAGTAAGCTGTCTTAAACATAAGACTCGTAACAAGTTTCCGCTTGGAATTATAGACAAGGGATCGTCTATAATTCCAAGCGGAAACTTGTTACCTTTGAATTCATTCACCGTTAATTAATTTACTTAACCAACCATTTTTGTTGGAGCGGCGTAATTCCTCTTAAGTCAAAGTCTTCAGTCTGTAATAAGTCCACATTAACACTCCTCAATTCCTAATTACAGACACGACAGGGGCAAAGACGTACTTTTGACGAAATTAACACGTGGCAATGGGGACCGGAGGAATTCCAGCGTGTGTGAGTGAATTCGGAGTCGTAGTATGTTCTGTCGAGTCTCTTGGCGCTGGCTAGGGATGTCAACATTCGAAAGCTATTTTTGGGGAAAAAAGGGAAATATATTTTTTTGTAAAAACATCAGTACTATTCCTATTCCTATAATACCTCTGGGACAATATATTTAGCAGGTCTCATTACTTCATATTGTAAGAATCGATAATAACTTTTAAATTAAGTAGTAGCGACAAAATATAGATATTGTTTTGTCAAACTTGACTTTGAATTGGTTATAATGAAGGGATATCAGATGAACCATAAAGACTATTATTGTAAGCAACCAAACAAGAGTAGGTACAAATCTCATAATTACATTTCAAGTCTATTGATTCTGTCCAAATTATAACATTGTTTGGCCTTGATTGTAACTTCAAAAACAATCAATCCCGTTTCCTGGCGACCCTATTGTGCCCTGCGTGCGGGGAAAGCGAACAATACGACCAAATCACCGGTAAGCTGCTAACACAGTCTATTAACCAATACAGTGAAGTATGATGCTTAGTTCGGACCACCCACCAACTCCGTCCACCTTTTAATATCATCCAAAGTCAACTGCGGGACGTAGGGCTTGCCAAGATGAGAGTTAGTATAGAAACAAACTAGGCGAAAACCGACTTCAAAAAAACCCTAAAACACAAAAAATAAACTAAAAATTAAAAAATAATTCCTAATATCTATTACCTCATACTGTAATTTTCCTAAACTATGTTAAAGTAATCTTAAACATACTAACTGAAGTCGGTGCTTCTTCTCTTCTGTTTTTGGGCAGGCACCGACTTCAGTTAGTATGTTTAAGATTACTTTAACATAGTTTAGGAAAATTACAGTATGAGGTAGTGTCCGACCGAAGCTTCGGCTTCGGCTTCGGCTTCGGCCACCTTCGGCCAAAAAATCCACCTTCGGCGAAACATTCGGCTTCGGCCCAAAACCCGGCCGAAGCCGAAGGTTTCGCCGAAGGTCCGAGCGACCGACGAGATTGAACAAACTGTTACGAAAGTCATGAGGCGGCGGGTAGTCACTGTCAAAATATCACATTGCATGCATCAAAACAAGTTCGTACGTGTATTTAAACGAGAGTTTTGGTTTGAATTTATGCTAATCAATTTAATGTTGATACATCATACATTATAGTCTAAAATCCCACTATACAAGGACCTTCATCGAAATGCTTAATGGATGAACATATTTTATACATAATTTGACATGTCAATAATTATATTGCATAATGCATATTCTAATAGTTTCTAAACTGTGCATTTAATTGACCAACCTTTAATTATTTACTGAGAAGTGTTTGTTTTTTTTATTTATTAGTCTAGTTTTGGCCCAGTCGAGTAAAACAAAGACAGAAATATAATTTTTTTTTAACAGTAGATGAATCACAAAATATTTATTATCAACTTCTATATGAGACAGTCCATTTAAACCTTCAATATTGATATTTTGAAATCATTTTTGATATTAAATGTAGGTTGTAGACCATATTCTCTCATCTCATCTACTATAGGTATATATTTTATTATAAGTTCAAAATGTTGTTATTATCCTTAAGCATTACCTATCATAAAGTATTATTAATAAGTATTGAAGTTCTTATAAATATTCGGGTAACTCATGTGCAATTAACATTTTATTAGTTTATTTTAGAGCAGTTCCATAGTTAAGTAAATGCCTCATAACATGTATTTTATTGTAAATTGCTATTACAATACTATAGTATCTATAATATGTAATATTTAAGTATCCTATTGTAAATGTTTCGTTCAGCATGACAGGACTTTAATTTATGTCTGCACACTGTTTCGCCTCTTCCCACCAGGCCTGTGCAGAATACCAGCGCCATGGGACGTGCAACGTCTCGTGGCATATGCTGAGCACTGGCTTTTTGAGTGTATAATTTATTCTGATTTTGTTTGTTGTTTTATTTTTTAAGTTTGAGTTTATATATTTTGTGTTGAATTGATGTACATGTTTACACTCAATAAACCATTTCTTTCTTTCTTTCTTTCTATTGAACAAAATTAATTACGGTTTGCTGAGAAAATATAAACCTTCGGCTTCGGCTTCGGCCGAAGGTCGTGGCAATAGCCGATTATTCGGCTTCGGCTTCGGCTTCGGCCAAAATTAGACCTTCGGTCGGACACTAGTATGAGGTAATAGATATTAGGAATTATTTTTTAATTTTTAGTTTATTTTTTGTGTTTTAGGGTTTTTTTGAAGTCGGTTTAATTTTTTTTTTAAAAAGTCAGTTTATTTCATGATTTTTAGTTGTGTAAAAGCGTTGTGAACTTAATTTATTAATAGGAACTTAGTTGTTGTTAAGAGTGAATGAGAGTGTGGAAAAATTTTTTTTGTTCTCGCGTGAAGGCCCAGCGAGATTTTTCGGCGAGATTTCTCGCCGTGGGTCTGGATGTAATATACACAAGTATCACGTTAGCCCTACATACATTCGATCGACCAATTGCAGTTCTGCCTTCCAACTCCTAACCGTTAAGGAGTACTGTAGCTTCATCATCAGCACAGTAGCATCAGATGTTGATTCAAGCATACCTCACAAGCAACATGTAAGCCCTACATACTACTAAATAGTTTCCATCGACCAAATTGCAGTTCTGCCTTCTAACTCCTAACCGTTAAGGAGTACTGTAGCATCATCATCAGGACAGCAGCATCAAATGTTGACAACCTGAAGCATATACCTGAGTAAGACATGATTACGGAACAAAAACACCATACGAGCATACAATTTTCGGTGAATGCCCTCGATTTCTCCTGGATTCCATCATCAGATCCTGGTCTGGTGAAAATGGGACCACCTCAGAACTGAACACAACACAACAAAAAAAAATTTTTGAAATCCGTCCATAATTGACGAAAATAACGATGAACATACATAAAAAAAAAAAAAAAAAAAAATATTATACATACAGACGAATTGAGAACCTCCTCCTTTTTTGAAGTCGGTTAAAAAACGAGACCGAAGTTCGGCGTGACTACGCCTGTGGAAGATGACACACTGCCGAAATTACGTCGCGTAACTTGGCATAGAAAATGTATTCCTGCTGAACTTCGGTCGCCAAATTTCAGCCTAGTGTATTCCTACACTTACGCCTATAGTCACCATACGGAGCAGACGGGTGAAAACTAGTCTGATAAACGTTTAAATGAAGGTAAACGCTGTTCGTAATTCCGCCCAGAATGACCTTTAGTCGCTTCTTACGACATGACACCCATGGGAAGAAATGGCTTAGTACTATTCTAGACCGACACTACACGCACTTCATCTCTTAACAAGACAGCATAAAAATATTGTGCCTGTATTTTAAAAGTATGATTGAAAATATTAATTTTTAAATGTTATATGGTGGCAAACGAACAAGTGTGTCACCTGACGGGAAGTGATCATCGCTGCCCATGGACACCAACAACCGCTCAAGAGTCGCAGGTGCTTTGCCTGCCTTTAAAACCCCATACCCTCCCTAACTGAGCTCTGGAAACCTTACTTTTACTAACACAACAGTTACGAAGTGCTATTTCACTTTGATATTCTGTTAGGTGGAGGTACTTTCCCAGACGAGCGGTTCATTCGAGTGGAAGTTACACTAAGCTCTACCTCTCTTTATTTTCGTCCCGCCTCTCACAGATTAAATTCACTAAAAATCCCATCTTAACCCGCCACACTGCAGTCGACTACATTATATAAGCCATCGTAAGTAGGTCGCGTCCCACGTTTCAATCTTTTCAACTAATCAATAGACGAATAGTCGGATGACCGGAGATCGGTCGCTTTCAACTTTAAACTGTTATGACTGCAGGTCACCTGTGTGGGTGAATAAAGAGTATTACTTTGTAAGAAACTGTACGATACATTTTTGAAGTAAAGGTAAATGTAGGGATTTATGAAAAGCAGTAATTCGGGCTGAATTTATCAAACCTAAATCATTTTATTGTCGGTTAACTATTCTCAGTACTACTATAGGAGACCGACAATAATTATGTATTTATTAAGGTGGCTTGCTAGCACTAGTTCTAAATGAAATAAAAAAAGACAATAAAACATATCCATATAGGAATGTAAAAGGTAATTTTAGATGTCAAAAGAACAAAAATATGTACTTAAATTTAATAAAAAGGAGGAGGATAAATATGTACATCCAATCTAGCCTACACAAACTTAGAGACCCACTAGAGAGTGGGTGGTGATTTCGAACCATTCTCAATATCGGTTGTTTAATATTAACTGTTCTAAGACACCTACGCTTTACAATATCTTATGTATGATTCTACTATTTTTAGATAATACCGTTTCCACGAAACAACTTATTATTCGGCATTTAAGTCGAGGATACCAAAAAGCCTAATGTAAAGATAAATAAATATAGTATTTCAAATATGTATTTGTAAAGCTGCTCAAACTAAATTTATGACCCATACCGACATTGAACATTATCTACGTCTCAGTTGTAATAGTTCTAAAAGCACAATATATCTTTTAAGATACAATATTTTCCAATGAAAGCCTCAAAAGAGTCCCAATTTAAAATACAAATAGCAATGAAAAAACGCTATTACATAAACCAATCGCCAGAGGCTTTATGTCTACGATATTACTTATTCTGGGTTGTTGTTCATTCGTCACAAAGTAAATTCGTCACGAAAAAAAGTATGTGTAAATTCGTCACAGTTGCACATTTTCTTGATTTAATAATTTTGGTTGTTGTAAGTTCGTCACAATCATATATTCAGTACAGACAGCAGAAAAATCAAACAAGAAGTAGAATAAAAACATTATTTATTTTTCATCATTATAGCTCTTTCTCTCAATTTAACCTTACATCTACTTAAAAAATACAGTTTAAATTGGCTGATTTGCCAAGTTATATAAATAATTAAATCACAGTAATCATTACCTACATGACTTCAAATTCAAACTTAAATCTACATAAAAATCACAGTTTTCAAGTGGCTGATTTGCCAAGTTATATGAATGTAGGCTTTCTGTTAGTTCCTTTCCTATAATTTAATTTAATAATATATAATATTAAATGCAACCTGTATTCAAAAACAAAGGCGCTCAAAACCGAAAACTTTGCTTGCTATCGCTACTTTATGCAAAAAGTAATAAAAATGTAAAATTGTGACGAATTTACAACACCCCTTACCTACTTTAGGCAAATTTTTAATGCATGTGACGAATTAACTTTGAATGTATGGAGTTTTCAAAAACGGGACGAATTTACTTTGTGACGAATGAACAACAACCCCTTATTCTTTGTATCGCTAAACGAAATACGAATAAAAATATGAAACCTGGCTTACAATGTTTAAATCATGGTGTCACATGCATGAGGTCGATGATCAGAAACCTACTTAGCAACAATCTGTGGATTATTCTAGAAATTATCTATGGGGGTACCTCAGAAAAAAATGTTGCACAAATTAAAACATGTTAAGATATCTCGTAGAATAGATCGATCAGTCTTGATCTTAAAGGACTAGTGACTGGATTGTCTTTTCTTAGAACACTTATAACATGTTATAGATAAAGGGACTAAGTACACTTATCAACCGATCATTTACTTATACCCGTACAATAAAAATTCAATCAATTTTGTAATATCTCTCTATTAGCTAGCATAGCCATATCGAATGCCAAACAACTATGGTGTTCACGGACGTTACTTGGAGAATTTCATGGAAATCAGATGCAGTCAATCATTGCTGTTCTAATTATCAAACCGTAATCAAATGGTACTATAAAGAGATCGTTAAAATGTTATGGCTACATTCCGTATGCAGTTGCTATTAAGTATTATATTTAAACATTTTCTTTGGACTTATTTCTATAGGGACAATCCGATAACTCACGAATCCATTCGAAATAAAAAAGTAAAAATATTTGAGCTTTTATACATTTACCTATATCTTGTCTCACGAATCAGCCGGCATTCGAACCCACGCCTCTCGTTACCTGGGCGCGCTCACTAACATTAATGCCACCTAGTCTTAACTAAAACTGTCTATTATTTCCTGTTATTCATTAGAAAATTATTTCAGTACATGTACCTACCTAAATCAACACAAAACAGTTTCCAATTGGAAAATATTCCAATTTTAATTAATATCACTTTCGGATGCTATCTCATACATTCCAACGATTTCGAATTTAAAACCTGACAAACACAAACTTCTAGTGTTCAAAAGTTGACTACTTTTTATGACAGTCACAAATGCAATCAGGCGGACTGAGCACTCCGAATACTGTGATACACAAACAATATTCTATTTAATTGGAAACCCGACACGGTTGCGACTCGATAGCTGGTTTCGTTGCCCTTTGTTATTGGTATTGTGCAAAGTTGCATCCCGACGTGTTTGTTTTTAATCCACTCGTCAAACTTACTTTTTCATAGGAACAATAGTCGTAACTTGGGTTGTGTTCAATTAGTTAATTAAGAAAGGTTTTCTCTTACAGCACACTTTGTCTGCTAAAGTTGTTTCAAATCGGTATTTGATATGCTTTTGTCGACTAGTACATCTTTCTTTGGTGCCTCTTTTAAAAGCTATAAAGGACACTTTGTCGTATATTGACATTTATTGTACCAACTCTATAGTCTCATATAATACCTACTCTGCTAGTTTTCGATGGTAAACGTTACGCCCAATCAATTAAGATAAACCTAGCAATGAAAAAACAAAAAAAAAACTTAAAAGGCATCAGGACAATTGTTCCACTAAGATTTTGGGAGATGACTCTTTACATCAAATGAACCACAACGCCTTCAAAAACCAGCCTATATTACCGAAAATAACCATAACAGAATTCAGCTGGGTCATTGATGAAATAATCCATAACAAGCCCAACTTACGTAAGAATTACGTAATAAAAATGAACAAGAAGGTTAACTTGAAGCCACAAAGGCAATATACGTCATGACTAACAGAACTTAGGCACAATTCGGTAGAATGGAACAATAGAGACTCGCGGCTAGTTCACTAATAGTTCTAACAATGGTTTAGGCTAAGCAAAAGCTGATGGTAAGCAAGCGGCTTCCTGTAACCAAAAACCGGACGTCTGGGATACACGGCAAAGGTGCACCTGGTTATACGAAACCTTTCAAGCATGACACATCTGTCCGCATTTATGGGAGTAGATAAATGAACCAAGTTGTGTTTTTACTTCATTCACGGCTTAGCGATATACCGCGCTAATAATCGTACCAGCTTTGCGGATATGCTCAACATTATGGCTGTGCAGACAGATTTGTTTTCGAGTTCACCGAGTCAGCTCATAGAATATGCTTTTAACATTGTGTCTACAACAGCACCATCTCATTAAGTTTTTTCCTGTAATGGTTGTTGACGGATATTTTTGATAAATAAATAAAAAAAATAAGAAAAGGAATGAAACGGTTTTACTTATAACCTAAATACCTTAGTAGGTATTTATTTAATCAATACAATTTTGTTTTTGCTGAAGGTTATTTTATGCTAATATAAGATAAACGAGCTTTATATATTAAGAAACGAGCTTTATATATTAAGATATTCATCGTAGGAAGAAACTAAGCTGGGATTTCAATATGATAATACTATAAGTGTTATTTAGATATTGGTAACAAAAAAATAAAGTTCCCACGACGCAAGCAAATTATTAATTTAATGTGGCTGTAAGTTGTCTGCAACTTATCTAATGTTGATCCCTCAACACGAGGCGTCTGTAACATTATTAATTACGAAGTGTTATCTTTTAGCCCTATCCAAACAAAAAACATTGATAACCAAAAAACTAGTCAATTTGTCTGTCACTATAATATGTAGTTATCTGACCAACAATACAGCAACACCGTCAAAAAAAAGGACAAAACAAACATCACCATTATAAGTACATAGCAAAAAAACGGGCCACCTTACCCGTTGTAATGAATGGAGAAATACTATTTAATACCGAAGATAAGTACCTGCTCAACAAAACAAGCTTCTTTTGCTTGCCATCAGGCAGAGAGGATCCAATATACCGTCCAATATACTGTTGAAAAAAAATACAAGCGTGCCATCACAAAAAAAAGGGGCAACAAAACCGCAAATTGAAAAAGTATGGTTATTGCCGTCAACGCGCACTGGCAGATGTTTGGGGTAAAGATGTCGACCTGTTAGGAGACAGGTTGAAAAAAAATGAAGGGAAAGGCGGATCGGCACAGATCGAGCTTGGAATATAAAGATCTGGCATCTGCGAGGAATGCGCACGGGGAACATTAAACATTTACGCAAAAATATCAATAATTCAGCGTACGCCGCGGAATGGTATAGTGAGAATTTGTTCGCTTTCGATAGAAAAGTGCTCGGCCTATTTCTGCAGGGACATTATATCTTCAGTCTCTATTCAGACCAGATCAATACACTGCAATTGATATTTTATTAAACCAGTTCAGTTTACAGGGAAAATAGCAGACTATCCGATATTCATCGGTAAAAGCGGCATCGCATTTATGCTATTCAGAGACACCATCGTTGACAATTTGCCCAACTTCACTAACAAAGGTGAACAAGATAACATGTCATATCTGTAACACTACTAAAGCTATTATGGTGGGAGACTGTATGTTGAGGATAGTTGCTAACCAGATGAAATCTTAATGATTCGTCGATGGTCAACTCAGCAGAAACCTTCTCTTGTTGCCAAGCTGTCATATGCAATTCCTTCAAGTGGTCGCCGTGTTCAAAGACGCATCGTCTGAATAAGTTACACCTCACTTAGAATGCCCGCTGCGTCGCATCGTAACAGGACGTGTAGGCGATGTTGTCATAACCTCAATCTTAGTTCTGGTTAAATTGTTGTCGACTACAATTAAATTAATGGAATGTAGCCTTAATTTATATAAAGGACCTCGCAAAAAACTTACTTGGTGACTACCAAATGCAATCAGGCGGACACGGCACGGCACTCCGAATATACAAGCACTACACAAACATGCATAAGGGACTCCTTATGCACTCTCTGTGTAGCAACTATTATTTTTCTAACGCAGGCAGCACATTTGATGTTTACCAGCAATCTAAGACATTTGAGACATAGGTAACCAAGAATCACCACTCTGTAAAAATTGGAACCACTAATCATGGAACGCCTAATTTTAAGCAAGACATAAGTTTGAACCAATTATTTTTTCAGAAACCGGCTGAAATATTGTGGCAAATAACTACTCAAAAAGTCATACCACAGACGTAAGGCTCGAAATGCCTTAAGCGATGTTCAACAGACACGATGAAAATGGTAAGGCGAATCATCTTTAGTAAACATAGTCCTTGTTGCCAACAAAATTAGAGTCAAAGTCATTTGCCATCCATTAAAAAGCCATTTAGGTCGAAATGTCAGAAACTTTATAATTAATAGCTGTGCACCTCGTAACTAGAGCTAAGATGAAGCACTTGGAAATAGTTGCATGTAGTAACTATATGAATATCAGATGGTGACCAGACCTATCACTTACAAAATTTTAAGATTGCATGTCAGGTGAAGTAACCACATAAAAATAACAAGTGCATCTTAAAAGCCTGTAGGCTTCTGGGGTGCACTTACAAATCGTCAATAATTTCATCTACACACAGAGTTCTTCTACCACCAGTTCCGGATAGCAGTTATATATATACCGAAAAGAAAAGAAATTGTACAAGCAATTTAGCAAGTATTTAATGTTCCCCACAAGGGTGTTTACGAAAAAACTAAATAAGGCGACATGTGGTCTGATTTAGCTAACAGATACATATGTAGGTACTATATGAAGAACAATATTGTCCGATAAACCACGTTTTCTTTTGAATCAAAAACAAATAAGAAAGCAGTATATCGTATTTCGACTGTGACAAGGCGAGACAAAGCGATCATAGCGTAAGACGATGTATTGTATTACAATTATATCAGATCATAGAGTGTTACCACCACAAATACATTTGGCAACTCGTTTGAGTAATAGATACAATTCAATACGTGATTATTACATAAACGTTTGTCCTAAAGTGGGATTCGATCGCACGAATATGTGCGCAAAGGATAGGGTTGCTACCAAATAGCTACTCTTGTATTTTATTGGTTTGTCACCTGAATTTAAGCAATCACCGCTGCCCATGGACATCCACAACAGAGGTATCGCCGATGCGTTGCCGGCCTTTAAGACCCCATACACTCCCCAATTAAGCTCTGGCGACCTTACTCACCAGCAGAAACATAGCACAACAGTCACGAACTGCTACTTCAATGTGGTCTTCAGTAATGTGGAGGTACTTCCCCAGACGAACGGCTCATTCGCGTAGAAGTTTCACTAAACTCTACCTCCATCTCACTAGTTGTGCCAGACATTGCCTTTACAAGGGAATCTACTATTGCTCACCTAACTATTTATTAATACATGCAAATGTAATGAGCATTATGATAACAATGCATGAATGAATGATAGGAATACAATGACATCCTCATTCTCGTATTTGACCACCCTCTTAGGCGTAACTCATTATAATATTGAACACAGCAGTCATCCCAAATAGAACCTAGGCATCAATTTGTACACTGATTAAGGCCAGTTGATATTCTAGATTGCATCTTCCTAGCACCTTAAGCCTGTCCAAAAATCAACACACGCGCAACGCTTGCCAAACCGAATGGCAATGCATTTCGGGTTGCGGTTTTGAATAATACGAATGAGTCATGTTTGTGCCTTGTGGTTACATCGGACGTGGTCTGAGAGCGAATGGCATTTGCATTTATAATTAACAGCAATGCTTCCGTCAAATAATAGTATTAGAACCTCCGGGATGCAGTGGGAATCACGACTTGTTGGAAAATATTAAGAAACGTTTGGACTTCGTAAGTTTAGAATACGGAGTCGGAAAGGTAATGTCTAAAAGTTATCGGCATTAGCACCTCCACTCGAAAAGCAAGTCGAAAACAAACCAAGACGTTCAGGTTTCCATTCAAAGTAATGATTCGTCAGCGAGCCATCAGTTATAAGTGTGTGTAGGCAAGTCTAAGAACACACCAGGCTGAAAATACGCTACCAAAGTTCGGCGGCAATGCATTTTCTATCAAAATTACGCTACACGATTTCAATAAAAACTAAAGCTCCACCGATTGCAATGGAGACCCAACCGTACTAAAATACCTATGTTACAAGTATACTTTTTGCTCGAAACAATCTTTAAACAGTTTATTATACAATCTGTGTGGGCATAAGAGTATTGTTTGAGCTCACCGTCTAGACCAAACGTGTACACAGCCGGTACGGCAGGCAGAAACAAAATCAAATTAGTGTCTAACTGATACTAAACTAACAAGAACTTAATACATCCCCTACAAACAAATAAAACAAACAGAAAACCGTGCATTAACCTGGCTAACAAAAGGCTTAAAAATAGCATGCAAAAACAAAAGATCATTAAAAATCCTAGTTAATCATACAAATAACGCCTATTTAAAAGAATATTATAATTCATACACAAAAATCCTTAAAAAATGTATCAAAAATTCGAAACGAAATAAATATTTACAATATATGAGAAAATCTAAAAACAAAACTAGAAGCACGTGGAACATTATAAATAAAGCCAATAAAAATAAACACAATAAAACAACTACAAATATAACATTAAAATCATCAAAAACAACTTTAAAATGCCCAGACTTAGTGGCGGCGGAATTCAACAAGTATTTTATTTCTGTCGGTCAGCGGTATAGTTGTAAAAAACCCGTTAGCTACCGTTAAATAACCAAATTTTTGGTTAGCTACCGATAAAATGCAGTTGTTAACGGTTAGTTATCTGACAGTGACAGCTAAAAAGGGTATAGTTTTTTTCCTTTGTAAAGAGAAAATCGATATTCAAAAGATAAATAAAATTCATTTTAGATGTTATCCTACTACCTAATCCTACTAAGATTATAAATGCGAAAGTTTGTAAGAATAGATGGATGGATAGATGTCTGTTACTCTTTCACGCAAATACGACGAAACGTGAATGTTAAATTATATGTCGCTTTAATTTATAATTGCGTCTAATATACAATCTATTACTATTATTATTATACAAACACTTATTTACATCTAGCGGAATCTAGTGGAATTTAACCGTAAAATGCATAAAATGCGGGTTATTAACCGTTTCTAACGAAAAATGCATATTTACCCGCACGGTTAAAATCGTTAATAACCGGCATCGCATCTATAGTCAGCGGTCTATTACAAGTTATCCCCCCCGCGGTCGGCCTACTGTACAACCATCACTCAATTCGATATTCCTACAACCAGTCACTGAACGGGAAATTAGTACAATTATAAACCAGTTGCCAAATAAAAATAGCGCCGGCTATGACGAAATACCCCCGATACTGCTCAAAGCCTGCAACAATGAACTGACGCCTATATCGACACAATTAGTGCAGCAATCTTTTGATGAATGTACTTTTCCTAACCAACTTAAAACCGCAAAAATTAAACCGATTCTGAAAAAAGGCGGCGATGCAAGTGACGCTAGTCAATATAGACCGATTGCCGTACTGTCTTCAACATCAAAAATATTTGAAAAGCCAATGCGGAATCGCATATATAACTTCCTTGAAAAATATGAGTTAATAGATAAAAACCAGTTTGGATTTCGTGAAAAGCATTCAACAACCCTCGCCGTATATCATTACATACAAAAAATACTGCAATATATACGTAACAAGAATTATGTAGCCGGACTCATGTTAGATATGTCTAAAGCCTATGACATGGTACAACATGGTATTCTACTTCACAAACTTAATGGCATGGGTATCAGGGGACCTACTCTTCGCTGGTTAAAGTCATATCTTTCCAACAGAAACCAATATGTACAAATTGACTACCATGACGAATCTACAGGAAAAGTCCGCTCAGTTAAATCCGATATGCTATCTTCCAACTGTTCCATCCCACAGGGCAGTGTTCTGGGTTGCGTGCTTTTTCTCGCTTACATTAACGATCTCCCCAAAATAACCAATTCAGATTGTGTCCTCTTCGCGGACGACATATCACTTCTGTTCGAATGCTCAAAAAACCCAAATAATAACCCCCACATAGAAGACACTTTTGACACAGTAAAACAATGGCTAGGTGACCACAACTTAGAAATTAACACTAAAAAGTCAAAACTCATCCAATTTAGACCCCACCAAAAACAACCTTTAGATTTAAATCTCATAAAAAGTAGGAAAAACATCTCAGAAGTAACGGAATTTAATTTGTTAGGCCTAACTATAGACACTCATATTAATTGGAAGGCACATATATCAAAAATTAAATTAAAATTATCACGTTTCGCTTATGCCCTAAGCGTATTAAAACGTAACTCATACACAGAATGTGCGGTGACAGCATATTACGCGTACGCTTACTCTTGGCTCAGGTACGGCATCATCCTGTGGGGCGAGAGTACAGACTCCCACGACTTGTTCGTAGCCCAGAAAAAGTGCCTACGCGTAATAGCAAATATCAAACAAACAGATAGCTGCAAACCAATATTTAAAAAAGAAAAATTCCTCACACTGCCTTGCATCTACATTCTAGAAATAGCAACATTTGTTCAGGAACACATATCCTATTTTGAATTTAATAAAAGCATCCGCCGAAAACATAAATTAGCTCTCCCAGAACCAAAACTCGAAATATACAAACAAAGCCCATATTACAGAGCAATAATTATTTACAATAAAATTCCCACCACTCTGAAGTCAATACCTAAAATACATTTATTTAAAAAACAATTAAAAACATTATTGTTAGATAAATGTTATTATTCTGTAAGAGATTTTATTTTAGACAAAGATGTTTAATTTAAGCAAAGTGTGAATAGTGTGATATATTTATGTAGTTTTAAGTAAAATAGTTTAAAGTTAAATTTTCTGTTCTGTTTTATTTTTATTTTTTGATATTGTTTAATGTAGAATTATAGTGTGAATTAACTATTAGTATGTATGATTGTTTAAACTAAATGTTGTAATTTACTGTAAGAAAGTACGCCATGTTCCTCATCATTTGCGATACCCTAGCAGGGTCCATGTCATCATTAGGTTAAGGCCATTTTTGTGATTACATGTGCAAATAAATAAATAAATAAATAAATAAATAAATAATATATGACTTAGATAAGTAATTCATTGAATTTTCAGCTCTCTAGACAGAGTTGTGAAGATGTCTTCAGGCGTCTGGATTTTTGCTTAGATTTTCAGTACCTAAAAGGTAAATAAAAATACAGCCAAATCACTATTTCTTGAGCGGAGGATGGTGAACAACCGAACCCTGAAAAGTCCTAGTATATCTTTAAACTACATTATCCATAAATCCTGTGTGATTGGTCTTAAGGCTGAATGATAGAAAAATGCCTTGAGGCATTAAAAGTCTGCGGTATAGCTAATGTGTTGTGCAATAAAAATCGATTAAAAAAGCTCAATGCGGGAATCGATCCCACGACAAAGACATAACAGACAGGTGAGGTATAATTCCATAAAGACGATCGGATTTCATATCTTATACGCAAATAATCAGTTTTTATTTCTCAGAAACATGAGTTTAATTTTCTGATACTGCGCACTCTCAGGCATATGCAAAATTAAACATGATTCCAAAGTGTATGTGATGAGTAAACACACGTGGGTGTTTCAATCAGTTTAGATTGGGTTGAAGAAACTCTTCTTCGTTTTTTCATATTCATATGAAATAAGGAAGGGACACCCGTGTAATGTGTTCATCTGATGGAAATTAATTAAACAAAATTATAAATGTAAATTTATTTTAGATAGGTATATTTTAATTATTAACCCAGTACGTTACGAACATAAGGTATGTTACGTCTTGCCGATTGTAACATATGTACGTACTTATTTTAAGGTAGTATGTGATACAATTATAGCCGCCTAACTATTTTACCACACCCACACAATACAGTTTTTGAGCACAGCAACTAACCACTCCACAGGCAGTTAAAGAAGAAAATTGAAACATAAATACAAGATACTAAATGCAAGATGCAAAAAAAGTGTAGCCATATCAATTTCACACACAACAACAGTTCACCTTAGAACAGGTTCCCGGTAGCTGCGCCGGCGCACACCGCCGCTAACGGACTCAATTTACACGTGCATACCTAACTTCACCAATGACTGTTGCGCTCATCCCCTCTGCGAAAATTATCATCATCATCATCATCATTCTAGCGCCTCTCCCAGTTGCAACCTCGGCCACTGCCTCGGAGCCCAGGGTACACTACGCTACTATCATCCGGAGCGTCTGTCGTCTGAACTCTGTATCCCTCACGAGCCACCAGCTCATTTCGATCATATTCGGGACCAACGGCTTAGCGTGCACGGAATCATCATTCTTATAGCACAATCAAGTGATTCAAGCCTTCTATGTCCTAAACAAACTGGGAAAACCAACACATAGTGGGATCCTCGTGGGATTTGAATACACCAACTGCGAATTTTGAGCACAGCACACTAACCAATATACCACGCAGGCAGTTAAAGAAGAAAATTGAAACATAAATACAAGATACTAAATACAAGCTGCAAAAAAAGTGTAGCCATATCAATTTCACACACTCAACAGTTCACCTTAGAACAGGTTCCCGGTAGCTGCGCCGGCGCACACCGCCGCTAACGGAGTCAATTCACACGTGCATACCTAACTACACTAATGACTATTGCGCTCATCCTGTCTACACGAATTCTCCGTGGAAATTTTGGAGGTCCATCACTTTACTCGGTTCATTGAGACTAATATTTTCTCAGGTTGGAAGGAAACTTCGATGTTGTCACAAATTTGGGTTGTTTACAATCCCATATGTATTGTGAGTAGGCATAGTTGTTTTGTGTTATTATAATGGAAATGGGTGCTATGGACACCTAAAAACTCAAGATCCAACAAAGTACTTAGTATTTTACGATCCCTTCAAGTGAGGTCAGTTAAGGCAACCAGTAGCATATTGTTATTACTTTTGTCTAATATGTCTCTATTAATATATATACATTAACAGAGACATAATAGATTTGTTTCCTAATGCTTAAACCAATGCTACAGCAGCAGTATGGATATCCAATGACAAAGCTAGGATATCCTATACTTCGTAATGCAAAGGTTTCTTAGCTGAACATGTTTTATACTTATTTGCAATGCATGATTTGATAAGATTAGATTAATGATTTCTTGCCTGTCACAGCGAGCACTAGTGAATAGAATATGATCTAAGCATAGAATTTTTAGTTACCAATATTGTAGTTTAAGCAGTAATGGATAGATATCCTGCTTCATAATTACAGAAGCATTGAGAGTAATCCAGATCATTGGTGCCGCAAACAACAAACATCAAATAAGAAGTCATAATATTTCCATGATAGGTAGGTGCATCTTTTAGTAAGTTTGAAATGATAATAATGAGTTTTCTTAAGCCTAAAAAGCTGAAATTCAGAACCCATATTTAAGTCGCATGGGTAGCGACCAAAGATTATCAGATATTGCTAATGTAATTTATTACATTATCTTTACCTATCCAAATAAATTAATTATGCAAGGAGTAATGAATATTTATGGTGGATGTAAAAGAAGAAATACACCTAAAATAGAGAGGTCAATTACCTTTTACAATGTTATACTAGTGTGACATCAGGTTTTTAGATATGATAACACCTCGGAAAACATCTATAATGAAAACTATGGGATTTTGTTTAAAAAAGGTAGGATTGATAAAGCATGTTGTAAATTCTAGATTTGTTTTTCATAATTCTATGACAGACAAGCAAGAGTATCAAGAATAGAATTTCTGGGTACATTATAGTATATTTGATTTAACAGCAATTATATATTAAAAGCAAATTAATTAATTAACAAATTGTGTGTCACCTATTTCAAAAATAGTACCTATGTAATATACAAAATATGTAATACATTAGGAATAACAATGGAAGTGAGGTATGAAAGATATTTGATTTGACAATATTAATAGCATTATAGAGAATGCAAATATTTCTATTGGTTGTAGTAGTTCTACTATATTATTATTGCCTCTAGCTAGGTGTTCATTGTACCTAATAGTTAAAGCTCCATAATATACCTAGTAGAAGGCAAACCAGTCTCAAGTTAAACACTGTATAATTCTCAGTCATGAAGTCATAATGAACAATTCATTATTAAGACAAATGCGAATCGCTGGCTGAGGCAATGTAAAAACTGAATCCAGATCAATTGACGACCTGAACAATGTGTCGAGATTAAATGAATCGACTGCAAAAAGCAGCGCAACCACTCTGTCGCGACGATGCGTGTGTGCATTGCAGGGCAAAGCAGTCGAGCCGGTTCCTAACACCCACACGACATGTGCCGTAGCCTACGCATAATAAAACCTGGCCCAGGAAAATTTCGAAAGTGACACTGGGAAATATTCAGGTTTCAATAACTTTTTTCACATAAAACTCATTTATAACTCATTCTCACACTCTCAGAAAGCTTCAACACAAAATAAACTTTAATTTTACTCAATATTCATGACAAAAAACAGCGGAAATACGAGGAAATGTAAGGTGTAAAAAATAAATACTAAAGACAAAATCACGTACCTTCATTGTCGTTGTTTCCTTCGACGTTGTGCACCGAAGTCACCAGAACTCCGACGCACAAAACGCTCAAAAATCTCACAATCATTTTAACTGGTCGTCTACCGGCACTGAGTTCACAGTTTAATCGCAAAATAACAATATTATACACTCGACATAATCAAAACGGTGTCACTCGCGCTGCGGAGCACCTATCGGCCTTTCGCATAGAAATAATATGGCGGCGAACGGATGACAAGGGTTCATCGATTGCGTTTTGTTTTTTTAATTTTGTTGTGAAGTGTTTACGAAGACTGTTGAAAAGCTGTCAAATTAAAAAAATACTTGTCTGTTTTATCAGCTTAGTATACATGTCGTTATCACAACAAATGCACAAAGGTACAACAAATTAAATAAACAAAAAGCTTTTCATTGAAATCATTTTATCTTTACTTAATATCAAAAGCTGAAGAGTTTGTGTAACGTTTGAAAGTACTAATTCGAGAGAGATGTGGGTCAAATAAAAAAAAATTGTGTTGCATAGTCCATTTATTCAGGAAGGCTCTAAGTTATAATGTAACGCGGACGGAGCCGCGGGCGGCCCCTACTAATTGATAAAAAACAAATTCGAGATTTGGGGTAATCTATTACAGAGGATTTTTTTTAATCAGGCTAAATTATATTGACGGGCCCGTTGGTCTGGTGGTCAGAGACACTGGCTACAAAACCAAGGGTCGCGGGTTTGAATCCCGCTGGGGGCAAATGTTGGTGTGATGAACATCGGCATTTGGTAAATATTTAAGTACTAGCGGCCGCCCGCGACTCCGTCCGCGTGGATTTCTTTTTTTCGAAATAAAAAGTAGCCTATGTTCAGGCTACTTTTTATTTCGAAAAAAAGAGACCTCAGGGTCTAAAGATTGTCTGTACCAAATTTCATCAAAATCGGTTGCGAGGTTTAAGCGGGAAAGCGTAACGGACAGACAGACAGACAGACAGAGTTACTTTCGCATTTATAATATTAGTTGGGATGTCTATCCGTTCACTAGCTTCCATAGTACAAGCTTCGAGCTTAGTTTGGGGATAGACCACGGGCGTAGCCAGGTTTTAGAATCGGGGGGGGTTCAAGAAAATAAAACGAATAAAAATACATAAAATTGCCGTTTCTTCATAAGAACAATATTTAATATGTAATAAACAGATTCAGAGAAAACTTCTGGAATGGAAGGAATCGTCGAAGACCTTTTTCAAGCAGGGGGACAATATAGGCTAAATAAAAAAATTACGTTCAGTTATACCTAAGTACACGTTATAGAATTAATCTTCTGTTCTTCTTTTTAAATATATCCACTACTTCATTTGCATCAATTTCTATCCCATAGTGAATGTTCATGAGAGCCAAGCCATTCAGTCTGTTTTCACCCGTTGTGATCCGCAAGTAGTTTTTAAGCCTTCTTAGACTTGAAAAAGACCTTTCTGGGGTAGCAGTGGAAACAGGTAAGTAAGGCTCGGCGCGGTGCGCCCGTAGAGAATCCAATCCAAACCACATACTTTTGAGTGTAATTAATTAATATACTAGGGGGGATCCAAAAGTTTGTGGCCTAACATAAAAAGAGCAATGCTATCATTTTAAATCTTTTCTCTATCTTTAATATGCTTATTTAGCAGCAAATGAGCAAAGTTTGGTTTAGTTAACACAAGCAAAAATTTTTTTGTGGTTATTTGTTTGAGAGTTTCTGAACAGATTTTCAAGAATGGACAAAATCGAACACCGTGCAGTGATCAAGTACATGCATTAAAAAGGTCTCAAACCAATATATTTACGTGAAAATATGGTTAACACATTAGGAGAATCTGCTCTACCTTATTCCGGAGTAAAAATATGGATAGCTAAGTTTTAGCGAGGTCAGTAGAGCGTTGAAGACGGTCCTATGCGTGGAAGGCCTTCAACGTCTACTACCAAGGACAACATCGACAAAATATGTGATCTTATTCTTAATCACCATAAATTGACCATGCATAAGATAGCTGAGATCACAAGCATTGGTTATAGTCGGATTCAAATCATTGTAACTCAAAAACTGGGATTCCATCGGGTTTCTGCTAGCTATGTGCCCAGTTTGATTTGAGTCAAACAAAAACGCGTTCGATTCAAAATTTCGCGTGGCTGTTGGAGCTTTTTGAGCTAGATCCCGATTATTCTTATCCCGGCTTGTTACCATGAATGAAAGCTAGGTTCACAAGCATTTTCCAGAATCCAAGCAACAATCGAAAAAATTGAAAAAATCTGGTTTACCCACTCTGAACAAAACTAAGGTCTTTTTTCAGCTTACAAAGTCATGGCTTCGATATTTTGGGATAGGAACGAAATTCTTTTTGTAGATTATTTATTAAAACGTGATTCGATAAATTTTATTAATTTATCTTTCATTTAAAGGCAGATTCGAGAGGATATCAATTAAAAACGGCCGGGTATGCTGCGCAAGAAAGTTTTATTCAATCAAGTTAATGTGCGGGTTCACACTTGTGCTGAAACAATGGCAGAGATACACAAATTGTGGCTTCGAATTATAGCACCAGCTACATTATTTGGCTGATTAAGCTCTTTCGAATAAATATTCACCACAAATTTGAAAAAAAAAAACGGAAAGTTCGTAATTTTTGACCATAGAAGTCGTGATAGACGCTGAAAATTGACATTTTTAAGGACCTTTCGGAATCGATTTTTTTTCGATAGATAAATAAGTTGTAGTTCAGTTAGAATATGTGCGTTGAACTAGATAGGGACTACGTTAAACAATAAAAAATAATTTATACCCACCTTTCTTTGACATTCATGGTCAGGCCACGAACTTTTGGATTTACCCACGTAGTTAAATTTTATCTTAACTTTTCGGGGGGGGTTTGAACCCCCAAAACCCTCCCCCTGGCTACGCCCGTGGGATAGACAATTGGTGTGTTAGTCTAAAGAATTTATTATTTATTATTATATTATTATATTCTGGAAAAAAACGTCCAAATTCAGTGGTCTTTGGCACTAAACACAATGAGTCTCAGTTTCGTCATATTAAGTAATTTTGGCCAAGACTAAATCTTTTGTCCTTTGGAATGGATTTCACTCTTCTTGAAAAAACAGATTTTATTTTTTGATTTCACAGTAAGGAAAAAGAAAACAATTATAATAAAAAACTTTATTGGTCTGATTTTTTGATAAACTTTTAAAACAGTAAAAACAATATCAGCACATGAAAAGAACGAAGTGTTGTCAATCACAAATGTCTTTTGTGCATTGAATTTTTTTATGAATGGTGATTGAATATAATCTGCAATATTGAGTATTAATTAAATCCTAAAACCATTTTTTCTTTCTGTTTACATTCAATTTAAACCATGTCTACCTTGCCTCGATGATCTAGTGGTTTAAGTACCGGGCCATGGTCTCGAGATCCTGGGTTCGATTCCTGGGTCGGGCAAAAGTTGTGTTGATTTTTCTGAACACAGCCCAGGTTTGTGATTACCAACCCGCATTTGGAAAGCGTAGTGATTAAGCCAAAACCCATCTTTGCCTATGCCTTTGCCCTGCAGTGGGACATTAATAGAGTGATACTTTACTACCTTGCCTGCTAGGTGGTAAGCATCTGCAGTCGCTTTTTTATTTTTTAAAACGATATGGACACTTATTTGTTCATTATGATACATGGATTTATAACAAGTGAATTGCAACAACATGCTCTCTTTTAGATTCAAAAGATTTTTAGGTGTCATTTTATTGTTCTGATAAATCTCGACACTCACACGTATATTAAAGCCACTACTATGGTTCCTCACTGTCATTCAAGTTTACTTGGTGTAAAGTCTCTCGAACTATTGTGTTTTTAATTTAAAACTCACGCCAAGTTCTTATTTAAACTTGACTGTAGGTAATGAAAATTTAAACATTAAATGATTTGGTGTAATTTCATTATTTCTTCTAGTTTTAATTAACAATCGTGTATTTAAACCTTAATATTAAAACATGTTACAAAAGCAACCTTCGTAAACAACTCACATTCATCTAAAATGATATTTTTTCTGGCAACACCCGTTTCGAAAGTTCAATTTCGCATGGCGGACGTGCAAGTGGGTTCTGTTATTTGTTGGTGATAATTTTCAATAATTAACTCATTGTGGTTCCTTATGGAAAGAGTAATTCTGATGCTTGTATTCCTTTGTGGTCGTGCATTATTTATTCCTTAACGGTTGATGATGTTATATAGTTGTTTATAGTTGCATTGTGTGAACTGCATATTTTTCATAAAAATGGGAAAATGTGACGAAGCTAATGTCGAAGTTAGTATGGGGGACTCGGCGTCCCCCATGAAACCTGATAATTTTACCTTCACTGTGCCTCCTGAGGCTCCTGTCTTCGAGCCAACGCCAGAAGAGTTCCTGGACCCTCTTGCGTACATCAGTAAAATAAGACCAATCGCGGAGAAGTCGGGGATATGCAAGATAAAACCTCCTGCGGTGAGTTACTTTCTTTGTCTGTAAAGTGTGCATTTTACCGTTTTAGTTGGAAATACTGTATTTAAAGCTGAATTTTGATGTTGCACCGTAATTCTCTAACCCTAAAACGGTACGCGGATTTACGTGTGATGCAACCATATTACCCACTGTTAACCACTTGCGTGTTATCTAAATTTCTTTTTTATGATTTAATCTTGAATAATACGTGTCAAAGTACCCTTTCAAGTAAATAGTGTACTGCAGCTGCAGTGTAATTATGTTGTATGAGGATGCAATATTGTATTTGAGATTCTGGTTGCCATTTTGTGTCGTGCCCTGCTGCCTACGATGGTTTAGATAAAAAAAGAATATTGACAGTTTTTTTTCGTGACTAACTGTTATGCCCCCAGTTGCAGTGATTTTAGAAAGATTTTTGCTCAAATTTTGATATTTGGTACATGGAAATATGTTTGTGACATTCACTTAGCTAACATTGCATGCATTTGCTATGTTTAACTCTTGTGTTATATTAGTATGCAAGGCCTACATAAGTTTTGTTCTCAGAAATGTCTGCCCATTCATACAACTCAGCCAATATTGCATCTATTCTGTACCACAATCATGTGAAATGTTTTGTAATAAAATTTAAACACATTTGTGCCATTTTGAAATTCTTAATTGTCTAGTTGTCTATTAAGGTAGGACAATAAATTTATGCTATTCACATTAAATAAGTAGGTTAATTTAATAATAATCATTTAAAATTCACTTACAGAAAACATTAAGTAAAATACGCATTTAAATAGTGTTTGAGCATAAAGTTATTGTCAAATAAAATCAGAAATATTATTTATATTGTGTTGTAATAAGTGTTTTTACATTACAAGTTATTATTATTATCATGAAAATATCTTAGTGATGGCCCAATACCTATTTCTAATAATATTAAATTTGATACCTTTGTTTCATTTGCAATCAAAAATTATATGTTATTATTGTTTATTTTAATTATAAAAATTAATGTGCTATACCTAAGAATCTGACCTTTCAATTTATCCTTGCCAAGATTTAATATCATTATGATCAATTGGCAGTGTAAAACTATTTATGCTCTGCTAGGGACATGATTCTCATAACAAAAGAATGTAAGTAGGTAGATAATTTTTATTTTTATTGTGAATATTTCTAATAACCAATATACCTATATATTTTTGATAATTGAGTTTAGCTTTAAGTGCATCAGAATTGAAATATTTAATAAATGTAGATACTTGATTTACTGATTAAAGAGTATGCAAATGGAATCACTGAATATTAAAAGAAGTGGACTAAAAAGACATAGGTTCCGCACCTAGAATGCGAATCAGAATATTATATAAAACTGTGTCATTACTACTAACCTTTATATTGTTATCCTCAAACAAAATGGTTACTTATGTGTTAGTTAATAAAGTTGAATCAAGTACCTAATGGATGTTTTGGCAAATCATATTTGTAAATGTGTTATTTTTTTCATCACAAATATAACAGAAAAGGTGTAAAGTTTGGTATAAATTGGCATTATAAAGTAACTTTGTATCTTAAAAAAAGCAAAATGAGTCACAGGAACACCTCACCGCACCACTACAACAAATGCAAGTATGATATAAATAGATTTTGTAAACATAACATGTAAGTGTTTACCTAAATGCCTAAAATCAATAATATAATCTGAAAGTTTTGATGTTATATCCTGTGTTCCTAAATTATTGTTAAAATACCTTCAACAAGTTGGTACAATATTATAATTTGAAAGTTATAGATTTAAATTATAAAAAACAATTAAATTCTCAAATGAAATCACCTCAGCATTTTCAATAGATAGAGGAAGCTTTATTTCAATATTTAATATTGACAAACATTCTACAAAATCCATAGTTACAATGTCGTCTATGGTGAAAATAATTTGTGTTGTATTTGTGGCTATTACCTACTGAACAAGCTAACTATTTTATAGACAAAGTAACTTTGCTTATCACATTCAGTCAGAATTCACAAACATGCAAATTTTCATGTAAATTGACTCTAATCATGATTATACTTAATGGCTTGGTGCAAAATTATCTGATGATTATTTTTTTAGCATTTAGTACTTTGTTAGGTACCGATTTGGCACTAAATGTTTGATTCAATAACATTGAAAAGTGTAAATGAAATTTAATTAAGAACATAAATAAATCCTAATTTGTGATAGGTAGGTATCTGGATGGATAAACAGTGACATTGGTGTTTTTGATACAATATTCTAAAATGTACATGTAATAAAATAAAAAATGTTTTTTTGTTTACATGTACGAAAAACAGTTTGATGTTTTATCTATTGAGAACTTGAGAGTAGGAATGACATGCTTTTGTTGAGTATGTACCTATATAATAACAAAAGCTTTTAATTTAAGCATCGGAACTCTTAGCTTTACTATTTCCCTATATATTATAACTAACTAAGTATCATGTTATATTCCAGTGTAACTCGACCCTTCTTCCATTAATCCGTCATGGTGGGCTGCTATTTTCTACCATAAATATTACAAATAAATTACTGATTGGTTACCATTCCACAGGTGAATTATACATATTGATTAAATTACATGTGATTATTTAAAGTGGATAATTTGTACGTAGACTCCAGCTATAGATGACCTTTATAACATACCTATTTCTTAATAGTAGGCTTTTGATATTGATAAAATTGTTTTGTTTATGTCTATAGTCAAAGATTTAACTATGTTGTCATCTTTATAAGGAGTTTCGTTCTATGTAAACACTGTTTACTTGTATGTAATGTAACTTATAATTAAATGTCAATTTATTGATGTGCACAACTAGATTTAAATGCATCAAAACCAATGTTTTTTATACAAATATTTTTATGTAACTGGTATGAGATTAGTGAATTTTGACTTGACATTAACAGATATGTCAAAATTCACCAATGACATAGCAGCTAGACCTCATGCCTGTGATTGCCATCTAGCGGGTTTTTCAATCGCAGACATCCTCATTGTGTATTTCTTTGTGCAGCATTGGCAGCCTCCGTTTGCCGTGGACGTGGACAGACTGAGGTTCACGCCTCGCATCCAACGCTTGAATGAACTTGAGGTGAGTGTGTTATATTGAATCAATTATTGTATTCATTTACTAATAACTATCTTGTGTGTGATTCAGAATCAGGGAGTATGCTTTTAGAAGATGTTTGAGTTACTTTTTAAGAGAAATATACCTACATTGTGCGACATACTTGGCTAGACCATCAATGGAATTTGTTCTAATGCCTCTTGGTTGATGAAAAGAGTTTAATAAAAAGTATTATGATCCCAAATTCCCAACGTAAATAAATAGGCAATAAATAACATGATTATTATTTAAGGGAAAGATAATATTATATTTTGCAATATGATGCCATGTAATTTGTTACAAAGTAGGTGGTCACTAAATTGTTACATAATATCAGGGTAAGGAAGATCAATATCACGTTAATATGAATGAATTCCGAGTAGATTCGATTGCATATTGTAGGAGTTAAAGGCAGGTGATATCGCAGTGTTTTAAATAATTTTAGACACAAACAGGTACTGAATAAGGTATAAAGTCGAAATGGCAATGTTTGACCAAAAGACTTGATTTATTTTGTAGTGTCAGGTGTCCGATTATTATAATAACAAGGATCTTTAGTCAGTACAATGGCAAACATAGTGGGACTGAAGTCCTAAATTGTATAAAGTATTGTATATTATTTACGTTGTATAAGTTCTCAATGAAAAAAAATCTATGGTTTTAGATGATTTCAAGCATTTTTCATTCACATTTCTTGCCATATATCTACATAATAATATATCAGTACATAGCTTATTTACTAGAGGTGAGGTATTTAATGAATGCTAAATCGCTAGTTTCCTTTTAAGTATGAACAAATGTATCCTTATAGGCAACTTATGAATACTAAGGTTGGTAAATTTAAATTAGGTCGTTTCGTTTTAGAGGTTTTGTTGTACAGGACAAACAATGTTTGTAATTCAGAAAAGGTTATAATATTTAATGTAGCATTAAATAAGGAACGTTTTTGGTCCTTCACACTCTAGACTAAAAATTAAACATAAATATTACTATGTCTAAAAATACATTTTCCCTAGTATAGTATTATGGCATATTATGCAATACTTTCTAAGTAGTGAATGCAGGATGCATCAATATTGTAAGTGAATGAGAATGGTTGAATAGAGAGCATTTACCATTTCTTCTGTTGAATGGTCACGTGGGGAGTCCAATCAGGACGCTATACGAACTCTAGCGGGTAATCCAGTTTATGCTAACCTTTATAACTTTCAGCTTAATTTTCCGCATAAGAAAATGTTTTAAATAAGCAAATACGGGCTTTTAAATATCGTATGTATAAATCACAATACTGACTCGCAAATAAATCCTGGCTCCAGCAAGAAAAAAGGCACGCCATCATGACTTTTAAACCTGTCAAAAAAAGTTAACCCTTTCAACGCCAAGGTCTGATATATCAGATAAACTGTTTCCGTGCCTTATACGCCAACGACTTATATATCAATAACGAAAAAATAGTCGAAATAATAATTATTTTTTACTTGCCTGAACGAAATTAACAAGATTTGTGCGTTTTGTTTAAACTTTTAAATTCATAGCCGTGGCGTCCACAGGACGACTTTCGAAAAAAAGTGGAAATGGTTAAAGATGCCTATTATTACCAACATGAATTTTGTCCTAAGTTTGCTTACACATGATTTGTCCTACAGGCAATAACCCGGGTGAAGTTAAACTTCCTCGATCAGATCATCAAGTTCTGGGAGCTGCAGGGCTCCGTGCTGAAGATCCCCACGGTGGAACGGAAGCCGTTGGACCTGTATGCATTGCACAAGATCGTTAAAGAAGCTGGTGAGTTGCACTTTTTGATCATTACTGCCTGTGTGACATGGGTGCTGTTTAGATAATAGTATCTTTTAATACCGGTCAAAAATCTATGTGCGTTATTTCATACCAGCTGTACGGTGAAGGAAAACATCGTGAGGGAACCTACACAATAATGGCAAGTGTGTCAAAAGAAAAAGGCAATGGCAAACCACTCCATATAAACAATTGCCAAAATAGTTGTTATGTGTTTCATTTCATACAATGGTCACGACCCTCAGTCATCAGGAATACGAATCAAGGAAGGAATACCGGTCTAGAATAGTACTACCTCATGTTTTCCCGTGGGTGGCGTATGAAGCGACTAGGGAATGTCCGCTGTCTTCTGTCGTTTATGATAACGAACACCTACGATAAGACTAGCTTAACTAAATAAACGCTTTTTTCAGTGTGTCATTGGAGATTGTTGTTTTAAATACAGAATCTGGCCATTACAAGTCAAGTTTTCAATAATTTTTAGTTTCACTAGTCTTACTCTAAGTGTTTAATTACATTATGTAGACACTTACCCGCCTGCACCATAAAACAACCTATGAGGGAAGCCTACGACATTCAAAGGACGTATTTCGGTTTGTAAAATCATGAAGATTTACTTCAGAATAAAATATACGATAGCAAACCCGGCATAGCAGAGTTGTTTTTCTTTTTCCATTACCATCTGCTATCTATAGAGACTTTTCACTAACAATAAAACTTCTAAACACAGGTGGCTTCGAAGTATGTTCGGCGGAGCGCAAATGGTCGAAGATCGCGCGGCGCATGTGTTTCCCCCAAGGGAAGGGCATCGGATCCATCCTGAAGAGCCACTACGAGCGTATCCTGTACCCCTACGACGTGTTCAAGAACAACGGAGTGGTTGGGGATAACAAGGAAACTGTGAGTTAGATCGGTTCACTTTGGTTAAGTTGTAGCTGTTTGGTCCCATTGAAATTTAGACTTGTTGAAGGACTATTTTTGAGGAAACAAAACCACTCAAAACAGTCTACTGTAGTACACATGGGTAAGATTGGTCCCATTTAATCACTGTGGTTCACTTGCAGCTGTTTAGTCCAATAGAAATTTAAACCTCTAAGAACAAATAATTTTGAAGTAAAAACACCTCACAAAACAGTTTACTGTAGTACAAACACATGGATGAGTTAGGACCCATTTAAATTTTTAACTATACAAACAACTATTTTAAAAGTAAACTACAAAAAAAAATTAAGATCCATAAGAGATGTCAATGAGGGTTTTCGCAAATGAAAACTTCACTAGATTGCAGTTGGTAGGCGTTGGGTCTAACTTGTATGTGATTGGTGAATTTTCACATGACATTGACAGATATGTCAAAATTAACCAGTTAGACCTCACGCCTACGTATTGCCATCTAATAGATTTTCAATCGAAAACACCGTCATTAAATAAAATCGTGTGCCACCTTTTCTCACTTATTTTATAGCTTCAAAGTCCTTTTTGAAAGTATAAATTTTGAAATAAATCTGTTATACACCAACAGAAAATCGAAGTGAAACAAGAACAGACTCCAGAAAAGGCCAACACTACTGGTCGGAGTAGGTCGACGAGCAAGTGCCCGCCAGGCGCGGCGGCGACTCCGCCCCCCGCGCGCCGGTACAAGCCGGCCGAGCCCGAGCCGGCGTCCGAACCCGCTACCCCTGACCGTGTCCGCCCCCACGCGCCGGCCACGCCTACTACTCCTACGGCGCCCATCACGCCCGAGAGCCCGGAGACTAGGCGCAGTGAGTATACTACAATTTATTTATTTATTTAATTGTTGGAAGATTAACAGTTTCAACAACCACAATTTGTATCAACAATAGTCTTTAAAACAATACTTGTTACAAATCTCCACATATAAATGAACAAGTAATTAAGGTCTCATCAGGACAACCACACAAACATCAAATTAGAAAGGTTGTCAATCACCATGAATAATCAAGGATTGAGAATCTCAAAATATGATTTAGTCATTAACCGCTTTATAGAAGCTGTTCTGGTAAAGAACAGATCAATATCGATAGACAGTTTACAAAAACTATTACAACTTCGGATCATAAAAGCATTCTGTCTATAGTTGGTATTGGCGGAGGGCACATGAAGTATCGGGCGCGATCGATACCTTAGCAGACAAACCTAGTGGTACTTAGTTATTGCTTAGCTACTTGGAGTGTTCGTTCTTATGGCATGTCGCTTTGGCATCGAGAGGCTAGCTGTCACAAATCTATTGAAAACTTGCAGAGGGGCAAGAAATCAGTCCCAAACATTCGCTTCGCAAGGCGTTCGTAGGCGTGAGGTTTAACTGCTATGTCATTGGTGAATTTTGACATATCTGTCAATGTCATGTCAAAATTCACCAATCACATTCCAGTTAGACCATACGCCTACCTACTGTAGGACGCCATCAGGCCAGGTGGGGCGACGACTTGCGCAAGATGGTTGGCTGGGGCTGGATGCGAGTCGCCGACGATCGGGTTAAATGGGGAGCCCCTAGGAGAGGCCTAAGTGGACTGCGATAGGCTGATGATTTGACGACCTGTTTGGTGTGATGGTCAAGATGTTGCCTATTACGCAAGAGGTCGCGGGTTCGATCCCCGCACAGGGCAAACATTTGTGTGCATGAACATGTCTGTTTGTCCTGGTCTGGGTGTTATATGTATCTATTAAAGTATATTTGTAATACCACTGTTGATTCTGATGTCTGTAACACAAGTGCTCAAGCTACTTAACACGGGGTCAGATCAATGTATGTGATGTTGTGAAATATTTATTTATTATTTATTTATTTATGATGATGATGATGATGATGATGATGATGATGATGATGATGATGATGATGATGATGATGATGATGATGATGATGATGATGATGATGATGATGATGATGATGATGATGTTGATGATGATGATTATTATTTCCCAGGTCCCCGCGAGAACAAGTGGATGTCAGCCGGCGGCAGCTGCGGCGGGCGCGCGCGCGTGACGCGGTCGGCGCGCCTGCGCGAGCACCGCATGTCCAACATGACCGTGTCCGTCACGCCCGCGCCGCCCGGCCCGCACCTGCCGCACCCCATAGACCCGGTGAGTCCACACGACCACAAGTGGATGTCAGCCGGCGGCAGCTGCGGCGGGCGCGCGCGCGTGACGCGGTCGGCGCGCCTGCGCGAGCACCGCATGTCCAACATGACCGTGTCCGTCACGCCCGCGCCGCCCGGCCCGCACCTGCCGCACCCCATAGACCCGGTGAGTCCACACGACCACAAGTGGATGTCAGCCGGCGGCAGCTGCGGCGGGCGCGCGCGCGTGACGCGGTCGGCGCGCCTGCGCGAGCACCGCATGTCCAACATGACCGTGTCCGTCACGCCCGCGCCGCCCGGCCCGCACCTGCCGCACCCCATAGACCCGGTGAGTCCACACGACCACAAGTGGATGTCAGCCGGCGGCAGCTGCGGCGGGCGCGCGCGCGTGACGCGGTCGGCGCGCCTGCGCGAGCACCGCATGTCCAACATGACCGTGTCCGTCACGCCCGCGCCGCCCGGCCCGCACCTGCCGCACCCCATAGACCCGGTGAGTCCACACGACCACAAGTGGATGTCAGCCGGCGGCAGCTGCGGCGGGCGCGCGCGCGTGACGCGGTCGGCGCGCCTGCGCGAGCACCGCATGTCCAACATGACCGTGTCCGTCACGCCCGCGCCGCCCGGCCCGCACCTGCCGCACCCCATAGACCCGGTGAGTCCACACGACCACAAGTGGATGTCAGCCGGCGGCAGCTGCGGCGGGCGCGCGCGCGTGACGCGGTCGGCGCGCCTGCGCGAGCACCGCATGTCCAACATGACCGTGTCCGTCACGCCCGCGCCGCCCGGCCCGCACCTGCCGCACCCCATAGACCCGGTGAGTCCACACGACCACAAGTGGATGTCAGCCGGCGGCAGCTGCGGCGGGCGCGCGCGCGTGACGCGGTCGGCGCGCCTGCGCGAGCACCGCATGTCCAACATGACCGTGTCCGTCACGCCCGCGCCGCCCGGCCCGCACCTGCCGCACCCCATAGACCCGGTGAGTCCACACGACCACAAGTGGATGTCAGCCGGCGGCAGCTGCGGCGGGCGCGCGCGCGTGACGCGGTCGGCGCGCCTGCGCGAGCACCGCATGTCCAACATGACCGTGTCCGTCACGCCCGCGCCGCCCGGCCCGCACCTGCCGCACCCCATAGACCCGGTGAGTCCACACGACCACAAGTGGATGTCAGCCGGCGGCAGCTGCGGCGGGCGCGCGCGCGTGACGCGGTCGGCGCGCCTGCGCGAGCACCGCATGTCCAACATGACCGTGTCCGTCACGCCCGCGCCGCCCGGCCCGCACCTGCCGCACCCCATAGACCCGGTGAGTCCACACGACCACAAGTGGATGTCAGCCGGCGGCAGCTGCGGCGGGCGCGCGCGCGTGACGCGGTCGGCGCGCCTGCGCGAGCACCGCATGTCCAACATGACCGTGTCCGTCACGCCCGCGCCGCCCGGCCCGCACCTGCCGCACCCCATAGACCCGGTGAGTCCACACGACCACAAGTGGATGTCAGCCGGCGGCAGCTGCGGCGGGCGCGCGCGCGTGACGCGGTCGGCGCGCCTGCGCGAGCACCGCATGTCCAACATGACCGTGTCCGTCACGCCCGCGCCGCCCGGCCCGCACCTGCCGCACCCCATAGACCCGGTGAGTCCACACGACCACAAGTGGATGTCAGCCGGCGGCAGCTGCGGCGGGCGCGCGCGCGTGACGCGGTCGGCGCGCCTGCGCGAGCACCGCATGTCCAACATGACCGTGTCCGTCACGCCCGCGCCGCCCGGCCCGCACCTGCCGCACCCCATAGACCCGGTGAGTCCACACGACCACAAGTGGATGTCAGCCGGCGGCAGCTGCGGCGGGCGCGCGCGCGTGACGCGGTCGGCGCGCCTGCGCGAGCACCGCATGTCCAACATGACCGTGTCCGTCACGCCCGCGCCGCCCGGCCCGCACCTGCCGCACCCCATAGACCCGGTGAGTCCACACGACCACAAGTGGATGTCAGCCGGCGGCAGCTGCGGCGGGCGCGCGCGCGTGACGCGGTCGGCGCGCCTGCGCGAGCACCGCATGTCCAACATGACCGTGTCCGTCACGCCCGCGCCGCCCGGCCCGCACCTGCCGCACCCCATAGACCCGGTGAGTCCACACGACCACAAGTGGATGTCAGCCGGCGGCAGCTGCGGCGGGCGCGCGCGCGTGACGCGGTCGGCGCGCCTGCGCGAGCACCGCATGTCCAACATGACCGTGTCCGTCACGCCCGCGCCGCCCGGCCCGCACCTGCCGCACCCCATAGACCCGGTGAGTCCACACGACCACAAGTGGATGTCAGCCGGCGGCAGCTGCGGCGGGCGCGCGCGCGTGACGCGGTCGGCGCGCCTGCGCGAGCACCGCATGTCCAACATGACCGTGTCCGTCACGCCCGCGCCGCCCGGCCCGCACCTGCCGCACCCCATAGACCCGGTGAGTCCACACGACCACAAGTGGATGTCAGCCGGGGCAGCTGCGGCGGGCGCGCGCGCGTGACGCGGTCGGCGCGCCTGCGCGAGCACCGCATGTCCAACATGACCGTGTCCGTCACGCCCGCGCCGCCCGGCCCGCACCTGCCGCACCCCATAGACCCGGTGCGTCCACACGACCACAAGTGGATGTCAGCCGGCGGCAGCTGCGGCGGGCGCGCGCGCGTGACGCGGTCGGCGCGCCTGCGCGAGCACCGCATGTCCAACATGACCGTGTCCGTCACGCCCGCGCCGCCCGGCCCGCACCTGCCGCACCCCATAGACCCGGTGAGTCCACACGACCACAAGTGGATGTCAGCCGGCGGCAGCTGCGGCGGGCGCGCGCGCGTGACGCGGTCGGCGCGCCTGCGCGAGCACCGCATGTCCAACATGACCGTGTCCGTCACGCCCGCGCCGCCCGGCCCGCACCTGCCGCACCCCATAGACCCGGTGCGTCCACACGACCACAAGTGGATGTCAGCCGGCGGCAGCTGCGGCGGGCGCGCGCGCGTGACGCGGTCGGCGCGCCTGCGCGAGCACCGCATGTCCAACATGACCGTGTCCGTCACGCCCGCGCCGCCCGGCCCGCACCTGCCGCACCCCATAGACCCGGTGAGTCCACACGACCACAAGTGGATGTCAGCCGGCGGCAGCTGCGGCGGGCGCGCGCGCGTGACGCGGTCGGCGCGCCTGCGCGAGCACCGCATGTCCAACATGACCGTGTCCGTCACGCCCGCGCCGCCCGGCCCGCACCTGCCGCACCCCATAGACCCGGTGAGTCCACACGACCACAAGTGGATGTCAGCCGGCGGCAGCTGCGGCGGGCGCGCGCGCGTGACGCGGTCGGCGCGCCTGCGCGAGCACCGCATGTCCAACATGACCGTGTCCGTCACGCCCGCGCCGCCCGGCCCGCACCTGCCGCACCCCATAGACCCGGTGAGTCCACACGACCACAAGTGGATGTCAGCCGGCGGCAGCTGCGGCGGGCGCGCGCGCGTGACGCGGTCGGCGCGCCTGCGCGAGCACCGCATGTCCAACATGACCGTGTCCGTCACGCCCGCGCCGCCCGGCCCGCACCTGCCGCACCCCATAGACCCGGTGAGTCCACACGACCACAAGTGGATGTCAGCCGGCGGCAGCTGCGGCGGGCGCGCGCGCGTGACGCGGTCGGCGCGCCTGCGCGAGCACCGCATGTCCAACATGACCGTGTCCGTCACGCCCGCGCCGCCCGGCCCGCACCTGCCGCACCCCATAGACCCGGTGAGTCCACACGACCACAAGTGGATGTCAGCCGGCGGCAGCTGCGGCGGGCGCGCGCGCGTGACGCGGTCGGCGCGCCTGCGCGAGCACCGCATGTCCAACATGACCGTGTCCGTCACGCCCGCGCCGCCCGGCCCGCACCTGCCGCACCCCATAGACCCGGTGAGTCCACACGACCACAAGTGGATGTCAGCCGGCGGCAGCTGCGGCGGGCGCGCGCGCGTGACGCGGTCGGCGCGCCTGCGCGAGCACCGCATGTCCAACATGACCGTGTCCGTCACGCCCGCGCCGCCCGGCCCGCACCTGCCGCACCCCATAGACCCGGTGAGTCCACACGACCACAAGTGGATGTCAGCCGGCGGCAGCTGCGGCGGGCGCGCGCGCGTGACGCGGTCGGCGCGCCTGCGCGAGCACCGCATGTCCAACATGACCGTGTCCGTCACGCCCGCGCCGCCCGGCCCGCACCTGCCGCACCCCATAGACCCGGTGAGTCCACACGACCACAAGTGGATGTCAGCCGGCGGCAGCTGCGGCGGGCGCGCGCGCGTGACGCGGTCGGCGCGCCTGCGCGAGCACCGCATGTCCAACATGACCGTGTCCGTCACGCCCGCGCCGCCCGGCCCGCACCTGCCGCATCCCATAGACCCGGTGAGTCCACACGAGCACTGGATGTCAGCCGGGGCAGCTGCGGCGGCGAGTAGTTCCGATACTCAACAAACTCAACAGATGGCGCCGAAACGGACTGCGATATTTCCATACAAACCTACATTGCGCCAGCAGAGTTTCCGCCGCGACTTGGCATATATACGACTGCACCAACACAGTGTAGTAAGGACCTCGGTCCCCGTTCACCCGCTCGGCAGAAGAACTTCTAACTTTTAGGGAAGGGAATTTGTTTGGGGATTGATTTTCCTATACTACTGATGTCAAATTTCTGCTACCTCTTATCACTCTACTGTCCATAAAATATGACATATATTATTGTATGCTGATTCATTTATTTTATCTTCAAAATCCCTTCTGAGAGCTCTTTGGGGCCCCTGTTGGACCATCAAACATTAACTTATCATTTGTTGTTTCCCTTAGTTGGCGAAGTACATGTGCCACGTGTGCGGGCGCGGCGACATCGAGGAGCAGATGCTGCTGTGCGACGGCTGCGACGACTCGTACCACACGTTCTGCCTCGTGCCGCCGCTGGCCGACGTGCCCAAGGGCGACTGGCGGTGCCCCGTCTGCCTGGCCGAGGAGGTACTGCCTTACTCATTTAGTGTCACTTGATGTTTTCGTAGAATAGCAATAGCTGCAGCCGTGTGCGAGGCTCTGGACATCACCACAACACACTTAGCCATTGCGTATCCGGCGCAGGAAGGACCAGAAGCTTGTAAAGCCAACCTTGTATAGGTAGAGATCAAGAAAGTCCAACTCCTCCAGTTTATTGCATACTTAATTAAAGACTATGAGGCCCGTGGCATCTGTAACACCTTGCCATTCATAACTAAGCCCTAGAGACCTTATTCTCCGTCTAAAAAATATACAATGAATAAATAAATATATTCTTTGGACTAGCACGCCAATGGCCTAGCCCCGAACTAAGATGTTCATCACATATACATTTGCTCCTAGCGGTATTCGAACCCGCGACCCTTGGTGTTATAGTCAGGCTCTTGGACCACTAAACCAACAAGCCCGTCAAAACATTGTCGTTATGATGTGATTCTTTGCTGTGATTTTATACTCGTAAGGTGAAAATCCACCCCTATACTAGGTTCCACAATGCTCTACCATTCTTTAATCTAATATTACCTGTATGTTTTATTTAGGTGTCTAAACCCGCGGAGGCGTTCGGCTTCGAGCAAGCGTCTCGAGAGTACACGCTACAACAATTCGGCGAGATGGCCGACCAGTTCAAATCTGACTATTTCAACATGCCAGTACATGTAAGTACCAACTCCATAATTGTTATAAATCTATTAATTACAATGGTATGAAAAATTAAAATGTTGCTTTTTTCATATGCTCAATATATTTAACATTTGTCGACAAAGAAAAAAAAATATAACACAATAATTCACCGCTCACAATGTCATTGGTGAAGGTGATCGTTAGTATACTATAAAGGGGCCTCATAAACCTACACGCTGGGTCGCAAGTCCCAGGCGCCGAATGACATTCCTCTCTGTTCCACGCGAGAATCCATGGATAGCTAAGAAGTTCGTCACTCTTTTCAAACCGCATAAGTTACATATTTCTGTTTTCCCGTTCAGATGGTGCCAACTTCTACGGTGGAAAAAGAGTTCTGGCGAGTGGTGTCATCTATAGATGAAGACGTGACTGTTGAATACGGAGCAGACCTGCACTCGATGGATCATGGATCAGGTGCGTAGATACTGCGAACTAGTGTTCTAGTAGCCGAACACTACATAATATTATAAGGTTGACATGAATTCTATGATGGAGGATTTCGCTCTGCATGTACTTAGAGTTTTAGAAAATATGCTGCTAATAAATTATACAAGTACATACAGAGTTTTTTGGGTAAACAAGTGAGTGCAGAAAACTTCACTAAAATACTTATGAAAAAAAAGTTTAACCCTTAATTAAACAGTAAACTAAAAAAAAGATGTGTGATCAAATGACTAACAGTGCGAAAAATTATTGAAACAAATTCGGTTGTTTTTGACCTATTAGTGATCATTTATTTATTTATTTAGTGACAGGCGGGCATTGACAACAGTGATGATAGCCTGTATCTTACTATTTCCACCTCATGGGTTAACTTCTTCCAGTAAAATATTTGTCTTATCTGTTTTTAAAAATATTTGTGTTCTGTGCGGAAACCACCTCTAAGTATCATCGAGTGATATTCTAAAATGTGCATTCATCTGGTGTAGGATTCCCGACGAAGTCGAGCGCTCACTTATACCCCGGCGAGCAGCAGTACGCCGAGTCCAGCTGGAACCTCAACAACCTGCCCGTTCTGGAAGGTTCCGTGCTGGGGCATATCAACGCTGACATATCTGGGATGAAGGTGAGTGTCGTAACTCCTGTTTAAATGTTTTGTTGGAAATTGGTTTCCGCATAGTGTTGTTCTATAGCTTAAAACCTAACTACTAATGGACTATCCAACGCAAAAATAATTTTACAATTCGAACCAATAGTTCCTGAGAGCGCGCATTCAAACAAACTTGCAAACATACCAAAATACCAACAAACTCTTCAGCTCTTTAGTACAGATTTTTCGATAACTTTGAATGTCAACATGCTGTCGGTAACATGCTAGTAAAAAACACGCACAACACTAGTATAAGATTCCTTGGCAAAAAACCGAAGGAGTACTTGTTTCATTTGGAAAGTGACTGAATATTCGTTAGATGACGTTTTTTTTGTTAAACTAGAATTTTAAAAAAACCCGGTCGTCACATACCATCACGTGACCCTATTTTTTGTTTGCCTCCCTTTGACATAAAGTAAAAAAACATTTCATGTGAGTTATCATGCACATGTATTTGTGTTTGTATTCACATTGGTCTCCGTCCACAGGTCCCATGGCTGTACGTGGGCATGTGTTTCGCGACATTCTGCTGGCACAATGAGGATCATTGGAGTTACTCCATCAACTACCTCCATTGGGGGGAGCCTAAAACTTGGTAAGTCACAATAGTACAAGATATTTCAAAACTTGAATTTTTTTATCGTTCTATTTAACGCACAGTACCTCGCGAAAACTAATTTTGGAACTGCTGTTTTAATTTAATAATTTTCCACATGAAATTGCAAAACACTTGACGTCACACTAGAGATGGGGGGGGGGGGGGGGTGACTATGTGACCTGATCAGACGGGGCGTGTCTAAAATATCTTGGAATTCGTGTGACGTTTCTTTATGCATCTTATCTATTTATGTATAAGGCCTTGTACGATACTCACATGTGTGCAAATAAATGATTTGATTTGATTTACGCCCGATCCACCAATCAGCCTACTACGGGCCTTTATGAGCCCTTGATTGGTTCATTCATAAATTTACTTGCCCTTGGGTCATCTTGATAAATACTCAAAAACTTGATTAACATATTATTTAGAAAATAATATGTTACTCTTCGTTGCTCGGTGTATAACCCCCCAACTAGGAAACTGCTTACGCCAAGCGGCGGATTAAGACAGGCTGATGATATCATGTTGTTCCAGGTACGGCGTGCCGAGCTCGAAGGCGGAGCAGTTCGAGGCGGCGATGAAGGCGGAGGCGCCGGAGCTGTTCCAGCTTCAGCCCGACCTGCTGCACCAGCTCGTCACCATCATGAACCCCAACATCCTCATGAAGGCCGGAGTGCCAGTGTACAGGTATGGAGATGGTTGGGAAGTCGAGTCTGCTACTTTGCAGGAGACATTGTTGTTTCGAGGCGGCGATGAAGGCGGAGGCGCCGGAGCTGTTCCAGCTTCAGCCCGACCTGCTGCACCAGCTCGTCACCATCATGAACCCCAACATCCTCATGAAGGCCGGAGTGCCGGTGTACAGGTATGGAGATGGCTGCGGAGTCAGATCTGCTACTTTGCAGGAGACATTGTTGTTTCGAGGCGGCGATGAAGGCGGAGGCGCCGGAGCTGTTCCAGCTTCAGCCCGACCTGCTGCACCAGCTCGTCACCATCATGAACCCCAACATCCTCATGAAGGCCGGAGTGCCGGTGTACAGGTATGGAGATGGCTGCGGAGTCAGATCTGCTACTTTGCAGGAGACATTGTTGTTTCGAGGCGGCGATGAAGGCGGAGGCGCCGGAGCTGTTCCAGCTTCAGCCCGACCTGCTGCACCAGCTCGTCACCATCATGAACCCCAACATCCTCATGAAGGCCGGAGTGCCGGTGTACAGGTATGGAGATGGCTGCGGAGTCAGATCTGCTACTTTGCAGGAGACATTGTTGTTTCGAGGCGGCGATGAAGGCGGAGGCGCCGGAGCTGTTCCAGCTTCAGCCCGACCTGCTGCACCAGCTCGTCACCATCATGAACCCCAACATCCTCATGAAGGCCGGAGTGCCGGTGTACAGGTATGGAGATGGCTGCGGAGTCAGATCTGCTACTTTGCAGGAGACATTGTTGTTTCGAGGCGGCGATGAAGGCGGAGGCGCCGGAGCTGTTCCAGCTTCAGCCCGACCTGCTGCACCAGCTCGTCACCATCATGAACCCCAACATCCTCATGAAGGCTGGAGTGCCAGTGTACAGGTATGGAGGTGACGAAGTCGAGTCTGCTACTTTGCAGGAGACATTGTTGTTCAGTAAAGAAATATCCTGGATTCATGTTCTCTTTTTTTGATAACTTATGAAAACTTTTGAAAACTCACTGACGGAGTCCAGGGAAAAGTGGAAGGTGCTTCACCGACAAGAGCGGGGCTCTTAAATTGCAGAAGAAGAATAATTATCATTGTACGGGCAAGCGCGTACACATTGTCGCGTCAGCATTTTACTTCATACTGCGCTAATTAGCCAGTATGTGTTCGGCAATCAATCGCATCGTTCGCGTACTCATTATCATAGTATCATTTAGTCGTAAGACTCGTATCAATATACTTCTCAATACTATCAGAGACTTTTCTTCTATCATCTATCAACTATCATAAAAAGGTGTGCAAACCGTACATCCTTTTTTGGTCCTTCGAGGAAACGATCTCGCGAGTGATTTGGGAATACGTGGACTTAACAAAAACGTGACCCTGTTTTACAAGTGAGATAAACTACCATTGAACTATCAAGGATTTTAATCAAGTGCTACACACTGCAGAAGGATTTTCAAGGACACCGTAAGCAGATATAGCGGTACCAAGCCGTAATACCAGAACCAACGATTCAAGTAAGATCTTTCTAATTTACTTCATCTTGTGTTCTACTGCTTTCATTTTACGATGACATCCTTTGCGGATTTATTGTCAAACCAAGAGCAAACTGCATCGGCTATTGAGCAACTATATAGCAATTTTAAGAAGGATAGTGCGGAGAGGAAAAATGCTGATTATATAAAACGTCGATTACATACCCTTGACGCTTATTGGCAGGAGTATCAATCAAATCATATTGCACTTTGTGGATTCGGTGATAAATCGCATGTATATTTTACGTCCAACCAGTTTGAAACTACTAAGGAGAGGTTTTCTAATATCAGAGCTGCTATCCAAAATTATGACGTTCCGAAGGAGGGCTTTCTTAGACCAGCCACCCCTTTAGGGACAGGACAAAGTCAGCTATATCAAAATACGCCCCCGCATCCGCTAGGACAGCAGGTTGAATATCAAGCTTCAAATCTTTCTCACCAAGGCTCATCGAGCAGAACCGATGAGTTGCTTAGAAAGCAAGGGAGTAACTTTAAAGCGTTCGAACATACTATCAAGAATATCAATTTAGATTCAGTATCAGAAAAATGGGAGTTCGATCATCTTTTACGTGCGATAAATACTCGTTGGTCAGCTATCGATTCTCTGCACTGGGAGCTAGACAGCGAACTCGCAGGCAGAGACCAAGGTTACGAGACAGCTTTTTATAAATATGAGCGAACTTATAATAACGCTATCAAATCTATCAATCAAAAGATGTGGTCATTGTCGCATCGAGATCATTCAACGCCGAAAATTGAAATACCTACCTTTCACGGCAGCTATCATCAGTGGACTTCCTTCAAGGATTTGTTCACTGAAACCATTCATAACAATCCATCACTCTCTGGCGCTCAAAAGATGCAATTTCTTAAGTCTAAAGTCAAGGGCGAAGCAGAAAAACTGATACAGCATTTATCAATATCATCAGATAATTACTCTGTTTGTTGGGAAATTTTAACTCATAGATTTGACAACAAAAAGTTAATATTGAATTCTCTTCTTGATATCATGCTCAGCATCCCGGCGGCTCAGCAGTCATCATTTAATCATATCAAGAGACTGCACGACGCCATATCAGAAAGCTTGAATGCTATCAGGAACCTAGGCATAAATGTTGATTCCTGGGATCCGCTTCTTATCTATCTTATGTGTCAGAAATTAGACTCTGATACTCATAAAGAATACGTAACATCTCTTAAGAACCCACGAGATGTACCCATTTTAAATGATTTCTTATCATTTTTGGAGAACAAGTTTACGACGATTGAATCATCACGTCGCAAACAAGAACCGCAATCAGACCGAACAATTACTCGTAATAGTAGCCAAAATTACCAATCATTCACTGGATACAATAAATATTATAAATCAAACAAATATATCACGAAGCAACCATTTCCGTCAAGCGGAAGGCCAATTTCGCAACCAATGCCGAGTAGAAACGTTTACGCCGCAAAATTTTGTAAGTGCCCTATTTGCCAAACTGACGATCACGGAGTTTTTCATTGTCAACAATTTATTGATATGTCGCCATCGTTAAAACGTACCACTGTTACAAAATATAAGTTATGCCAAAACTGCCTTTATTGCCATAACGGAAAGCCATGTATTTCAAACAAAAGATGTCGTGAATGCAATCAAGCACATAACACCTTATTACATTTAACGTTTGAAAAACCTGATGATTTCGCCGCTACGTCGAATGCACACAGCGGTCGCGGTGTTGCGAAACCTGAGCCTCAGTCAGCAACGCGAAGTAACTCGCACGTGTCATTGCAAGGCGATTTACCCGAAATTCTTTTGGCAACCGCACTGGTAAAGGTCCAAAAATCTGATGGGACTTATATCACAATAAGAGCATTACTGGATCAGGGCTCTCAAACATCACTTATCACGGAAAACGCAGCCCAGCTGCTAGGGTTGCCCCGACAGAAATGTCACGGTATAATATCAGGCGTAGGCATTAAGGAGAGTAACTGTAAAGGCACTATCAGTCTAAAATGTTCAGCAGTAAATGGTGATTTTAATTTCGTAACAAATGCACTTATCATGAAAAACCTTATTAAGAATTTACCTAGCTTTTCTTTTATCAAGCCGTCGTGGTCGTATTTGGACAACATAACACTGGCAGATCCCGAGTTCAATCTTAGCCGCCCCGTGGACTTGCTCCTCGGTGCCGATGTTTATGCTATGATTTTACTAGAGGGAATTTGTAAATCCGACTATAAAAATTCACCTATCGCCCAAAATACGCGGCTAGGATGGATTTTAAGTGGTAACGTTAAAACACTACATTGTAACGTCGTACTTACCAACTTAGATGAAATTCATAAGTTTTGGGAAATCGAGGATATTACGCAGGAGTCAACCCTATCAGCGGAAGATCAGCATTGTATTCAATATTACAAGGATACCACCACGCGTCGGGAAGACGGTCGGTACGAGGTTCGACTGCCTTTTAAGCCGAATTTCGAGGAAAAATTGGGCAATTCTAAGAATCGGGCCTTAGCTCAGTTTCGATCCTTAGAACGAAAGTTTAGCAAAGATAAACGAATGGGAAAAGAGTATAAAACCTTTATGAGCGAATATCAATCACTAGGTCACATGACACTTGCCTCAATTAATTCTAATCCCGATTGCTATCTCACCCATCATGCAGTGGAGCGCGCAGAATCATCTAGCACCAAGTTTAGAGTAGTGTTTAATGCTTCTTTAAAAACGTCAACCGGTAGTAGCCTTAATGACGTCATGATGAGTGGGCCCAATCTACAGCAAGACTTGCAGTCGTTAATATTAAAGTGGAGACAGTACCAGTACGCGTTTACAGCTGACCTGGAAAAAATGTTCCGTAACATCTGGATGAATATTGAAGATCAAAAGTACCAAAAAATCATATGGCGTGACTCTATCAATGAACCTATCAAAGAATATCAGCTTTCGACGGTATCCTACGGAACCCGAGCTGCACCCTTCATTGCAATGATGACTTTGAAACAATTGGCATCAGATGAAAGGTCAAACTTCAGCAGCAGCCCAGCCGCAGACGTACTTGAACAGTCATTCTACATGGATGACCTGGTCCATGGAGAACACGACATCCAGTCAGCAATACGGCTGTGCAAAGATCTAATCGAGCTGTTAAAAGCCGGAGGCTTTAATCTTCGCAAGTGGAGATCAAACATCCCACAGCTGAATGATATTAATTCTAATTCAAGCCATCAAGAAAACTTTAATTTTAAGGGATCAGACCAGGCCAAAACGCTCGGACTCAGCTGGAACCCGCAACAAGACACACTATCATTCGTTAACAAAATCAATCTATCAAAAACGCAAGACACAAAGAGATCATTACTATCAGACATATCAAAGCTGTTTGACCCGCTGGGTCTGCTAGCGCCATTATCAACCAAGCTTAAGATCATTTTCCAAAATGTGTGGACATCAAATATCAATTGGGATGATCAACTACCGGATGAAATTCAAACAGAATGGATAAAAATTAAAAACGATTTGGAAAACATTAATAAAATAACTATTAACAGATGGCTTAGAACAATGGAAAACGACACCGTAGAATTACACGGCTTTTGTGACGCGTCATCAAAAGCGTACGCTGCCGTCATATACTGTAAAGTAAACAGACACGATAAATCACATGTTACATTATTTGTTGCCAAAACAAGATTGGTACCATGTAACTCTTCTGTTTCACTTCCAAGACTCGAATTGTGTGGGGCCGTTCTACTATCAAACTTAATGTCAAAGGTCAAGCAATGCCTGAGCGGTTATAATATTAAAGTATACGGTTGGTGTGATTCCATGGTTTGTCTTGCATGGATAAAAGGAGACCCGGCTAGATGGAAGACCTTCGTAAGCTCCAGGGTGGCGAAAATTATCAACGTCATGCCTCCAGACTGTTGGCGGTATGTCAAATCAGAACAGAACCCTGCTGACTGCGCAAGCCGTGGTTTATCCCCTACTCAATTGCTAGATCATTCTACTTGGTGGTCAGGACCATCATGGCTTCTAACTTACAGCAATGATGACATTCAACCCGATTATTCGACCGACTTGGAACTGAAACGCACAAAACAAGTGAACGTTGTTACAAATCAAAATACAGAGAACGATATCATTAACCAGTTACTATCAAGACACAGTTCCTTTACTAAAATCGTAAGAATATTAGCATGGATGCTGCGATTTATTACAAAGAAAACAAACAAACAAAATTACTTATCACTATCAGAAATAAACAAAAGTAAGCAAATAATTATCAAATATGTACAAAGTCAAGAATTCTATCAAGAAATTAATCAAATAAAAGACAATAAAATATCATCCAAGAGCAAGTTATGCGAACTGAAGCCGTTTTTAGATAAAGATGGTATTCTTAGAGTCGGGGGCAGACTCAGGAATGCTCAAATAGATCCTGAGAGGAAGCACCCTGTAATCATCCCTAACAAATGCCGTCTGGCGGATCTTATCATCGATCAAACTCATGAAATTACGTTTCATGGTGGAGCCCGCTTGACATCAGCATTCATACGTCAAAAGTATTGGATCATAGGTGGCAACAGAGCAATTAAAAGTCGGCTACGTAAATGCGTCAAGTGCAGACGTCATGATCCAACAAAACACGATCAAATTATGGGGGACTTACCGGTCGCTCGAGTGACACCTTCTCGTCCGTTCTACCACTGTGGTGTGGATCTGACGGGGTATGTGGATGTAAAGTCAAGTAAGGGGCGAGGAATTAAAACAACCAAGGGCTACATAGTGGTATTTGTGTGCATGGTGACTAAAGCCGTCCACCTAGAATTAGTATCAGATTTGACATCGTCAGCGTTCTTGGCAGCCCTCCGCAGAATGGCGGCAAGACGAGGAACTCCGGGTCACATCTATAGTGACAACGGGACGAACTTCGTCCGCTCCAGTCGAGTTCTCCATGAAGAATTTGTCGATTTGAAAGCGACACTGGACGAAAATTTCTACTCAGCTATCACAGATATGGAGATTAAATGGCATTATAACGCTCCGTCATGGCCAAGTGCTGGTGGTCTGTGGGAGAGAGCAGTCAGAAGTCTCAAATACCACCTAAAGAGAGTAGTCGGAGAGCAAAAGTTAACTTTTGAAGAGTACACCACGCTCTTAGCCCAGATAGAGGCTTGTCTTAATGCTAGACCGCTATGCGCTTTAACGGAAGATGTTGAGGACTTAGATTACCTGACGCCATCACATTTTCTGGCTAGCGGACCTACCTTGACAGTTATAGAAACTGAAAGAGATCAGAGAACAAGGTGGCAGTTAACTCAAAAAATATTCGAAGACGTTTGGCAAAGGTGGAGAAACGAATATTTAAGCCAACTGTCCACCAGATGCAAGTGGCGCCAACCGAAAGATAACCTGAAGGTCAATGATGTGGTAATCATTCATGACGCGAATTTACCTTCAGGAAAGTGGGCATTAGGACGAATAGTGACTTTGCACCCCGGCAAAGACGGGTATGTGCGAGTGGTTACTTTAAAAACCAAAAACGGCCTAATGAAAAGACCAGTAACAAAAGTGTCATTATTGCCAGTGCACCAGGAAGAAACGAAAAACACACAAGGACATAAAACTAATGCCGCAGCAATCCTATCAGACTCCAAACCATCAATATCACCTATCAAATCTAAAGGTTTTCTTTATTTAATGTTTTTGTGGTTGTGCATGATAATCACCCCTGCACACGGTGCATATCAAGTATCAAGTTTAAATAGCAGCAATGGCATCTATTTTGACAAAATTGCTAACATGCGTTTGGAACGAGATCAGTGGAAATTAGTCATTTACTATGACATGTCTCCGTATTGGCAAGGCACGGAATTACTCGGTAAATATATCAATCACCTGGATAGCTCATGTTCAACAGCTGATAAGAGAACGATACCACAATGCGACGTCATACTGCTCCAATTACATCACGGGTTCACTGAGCTCGAGCATTACAATGGCATTCTGCTCGGTCAGCAGTTCACACGCAGCGGCTCGCGTGTCCGGCGCGGCTACATAGACGGTATCGGATCCATAGCAAATCAACTCTTTGGCCTCCTCGATTCAAATTTCGCTGAAAAATATGAAAGAGATATAGAAACTTTAAGAGAAAATGAAAAACATTTGGCATTACTGTGGAAAAATCAAACATCAGTCGTCGAAGCAGAATTTAACTTGATCAAAAGAATAGAGAATTCAATCAACAAACAGCATAAAAGTTTCAATCAGCATCTAAATTACATTGAAAAAGAAATTAACACCCAGAGAAGTGAAATTTTAAGCGCCGTTAAATCAAATGATTTTACTCTATCATCAGTCATAGCCAACAGTGTATTGGTAAACCTGAAAAATATTCAAGCGACCCTAGTCGACGCCATAACGAATGTCTATCAAGGAAGGTTCAACTTCCATCTTCTCACTCCAGATCAGCTAAGAAACGAGTTGAATCTTATCACTGGATTGTTATCAAAGGACTTGACTCTCCCATTAAATAATATTCAGTCTGAACTATCTCGTATTTATCGCTTACTCATCGTAAAAGCAAGAGCATTAACAAACTACATTATTTTCGAAGTGAATATCCCATTGGTGAGCCGAGACAACTTTGAGATATACAAACTATTACCAATACCACAGAAAGTAAATAACAACGCAATAAGCATCATTCCTGTCTCAGACTATGTCGCTGTCAATATACAGAAAGATTCGTATATACCTATGTCCGATGTGACTATACAAAGTTGCATTGATTACGACATTGACACATTCATGTGCCCATTAAACCAACCCGTATATCACATGGGGCCCGACGATGAGAACCTCTGCCTTAGAAATTCTATATCAAATGAGTGTGAAACAATAACAACAGTTTGTAAACACACCTGGGCCGAATTACGTAACAAGAATACATACCTATTTTTCTGTTGCGGGCAATGCACCGTACGAGTCATATGTGAAGATCATGTTACAGCAAAGCAATTAAGTTCGAATGGAATCATAACAATAAGCGGAGATTGCATTATCAAAGATACGACATTGAAGATTTATCCACATAAGCAGCGATCAAACAATTTGAATAAGACAGATGATATTATTAAAATCAGCATTCCTCCGATAAATGACATAATTAACTTGACTATTCCTTCATCCGCTATCGCAACTCAAATGCTATCTGAGAATGAAAGTATGGATCATCAAAGTGAACTTAAGGCGATCAATAAGCAGATACAGGAAATGAAAGCTAGCGCTTCAGATGGAGTCCTGACAGATCGAATCTCCTATCATGACGTCCACCACTACGTCGCCATCTATCTAGTGCTGGTCGGCGGCGGCATCGCGCTCGTCGTCGTCGTCGCGCGGCGCCTGCGGGAGCGAGCGGGGCGTGCGCTGCCTTCGCCTGCACCTCGGGCAGGCGGCCGCGCTCCCCCCACTTCAGTTCAGTGTTTCAGTGATAGTGCAGTGAATCAGTGTAGTGCGATAAGTGCCAACCATCTCGAGCTAAATGACATTAGTTGTTTAAACTTATCAAGTGCGCGAGTCCGCGATAGGGCAACGTCGCCCATTCGTCAATCAGAGTTTAGCTCGTTGTAGTATCAATCACCTATTATTAACTAATTTAAGTGAAATTGTTTTCACCCTTGTCTCATGTCATCTCTCGTCTAGCACTTCATCCCCCATCCTGCACCTTTGTGGCCCGGGAGCATGTACGGGCAAGCGCGTACACATTGTCGCGTCAGCATTTTACTTCATACTGCGCTAATTAGCCAGTATGTGTTCGGCAATCAATCGCATCGTTCGCGTACTCATTATCATAGTATCATTTAGTCATGTATTGTTATAAATATGGTGTGACTTATAGATGTCATAAAAATTTCAAATAAAAATATACTTAGCCGTTTCTAGTGCACAATTCACATAACGCATCAAATATTTTTACTTTGCAATATACAAAGTTTTTTTATGATTTTTGAGTCCACTAGTAATAGTTTTTCGCCACGCTTAGCGAGCGCTGGCGATCAAGACTAAGCTATCCATAGGTGTGCTCGTCGTGAAAACTCGATCTTTATTTGCTGCTCGTCGTGAAAACACTTTTCCAGCGCTCATTTTACGTGTCTCGAACCAGAGCCCTCGCTGCCATATTTTCAATGTATGCAATGCACCTTGTCACCAGCATTGAAGGGCGCCAAAACCAAGGGGAAAAAAAATATTATGTAAAATGAAATATCATTCAAAATGCCTTAAAAAGGGCGGCATACCCTTACGGAAAGCCTGACGCGAACTATATAGAATACTATTGTGCATAACATTTATTCTAATTATATTTTTTTATTCCCAGGACTGACCAGCACGCTGGGGAGTTCGTCATAACGTTCCCCCGCGCGTACCACGCTGGTTTCAACCAGGGATACAACTTTGCTGAAGCGGTCAACTTCACGCCTGCGGATTGGGTAAGTTTGGAAATATTTTTGAAACGGTGAAGTGATCCCTTAAGTTAGCTTGGGCATTGGATGGAATTTTTTCATTGGATATGTTTAAAGATATATTTATTTTAGGACTTGTGCAAATCACAGCCTCCAGAGTGGAAAAATACAATGCTAACATAAAACTTCTTCATATATCGAAAGGAACACCTCTCAACTTAACTCCACTGAAAATAAAGTTTTACCTTCTTTTTACGTCTTGACTGTATGAATAGTCAAACGTTCGCAATGTATGCATGCACTGACATGCGTAGTTGGAGCAGCGCCCGCGCTGACTCAGTAATAAATGGACGATGAAAGCACAGCCCTCGTTTAGACAGCTGGCCGCATTTGGGCTCACCGCATAGTGCGTACCCTAAACGAGGGCGGTGCGGTGGCTACTCGTCTAAACAGGGTAGAAAGTTGCGTTGCGTTGAGTTGTTTTACTGATCTGTATTCAGTGCTCCAATACATTATTGATGTTGATGTACTCCCTCGCAGCTGAAGATGGGCCGCGAGTGCATCCTGCACTACTCGACGCTTCGTCGCTACTGCGTGTTCTCGCACGACGAGCTGGTGTGCAAGATGGCGCTGCAGGCGGACGCGCTCAGCGTGACGGTCGCGCTGGCCGCCTACCGCGACATGCGAGCCATGCTGCACGACGAGCGGAAGCTGCGCAAGGGGCTGCTCGACTGGGTGAGTGGGATCAGAGTGTTCACATGATGCAGGGTACTCACCTGCCATGTAGCACGTGACGTATCCAACCTCTCGCACGACGAGCTGGTGTGCAAGATGGCGCTGCAGGCGGACGCGCTCAGCGTGACGGTCGCGCTGGCCGCCTACCGCGACATGCGAGCCATGCTGCACGACGAGCGGAAGCTGCGCAAGGGGCTGCTCGACTGGGTGAGTGGGATCAGAGTGTTCACATGATGCAGGGTACTCACCTGCCATGTAGCACGTGACGTATCCAACCTCTCGCACGACGAGCTGGTGTGCAAGATGGCGCTGCAGGCGGACGCGCTCAGCGTGACGGTCGCGCTGGCCGCCTACCGCGACATGCGAGCCATGCTGCACGACGAGCGGAAGCTGCGCAAGGGGCTGCTCGACTGGGTGAGTGGGATCAGAGTGTTCACATGATGCAGGGTACTCACCTGCCATGTAGCACGTGACGTATCCAACCTCTCGCACGACGAGCTGGTGTGCAAGATGGCGCTGCAGGCGGACGCGCTCAGCGTGACGGTCGCGCTGGCCGCCTACCGCGACATGCGAGCCATGCTGCACGACGAGCGGAAGCTGCGCAAGGGGCTGCTCGACTGGGTGAGTGGGATCAGAGTGTTCACATGATGCAGGGTACTCACCTGCCATGTAGCACGTGACGTATCCAACCTCTCGCACGACGAGCTGGTGTGCAAGATGGCGCTGCAGGCGGACGCGCTCAGCGTGACGGTCGCGCTGGCCGCCTACCGCGACATGCGAGCCATGCTGCACGACGAGCGGAAGCTGCGCAAGGGGCTGCTCGACTGGGTGAGTGGGATCAGAGTGTTCACATGATGCAGGGTACTCACCTGCCATGTAGCACGTGACGTATCCAACCTCTCGCACGACGAGCTGGTGTGCAAGATGGCGCTGCAGGCGGACGCGCTCAGCGTGACGGTCGCGCTGGCCGCCTACCGCGACATGCGAGCCATGCTGCACGACGAGCGGAAGCTGCGCAAGGGGCTGCTCGACTGGGTGAGTGGGATCAGAGTGTTCACATGATGCAGGGTACTCACCTGCCATGTAGCACGTGACGTATCCAACCTCTCGCACGACGAGCTGGTGTGCAAGATGGCGCTGCAGGCGGACGCGCTCAGCGTGACGGTCGCGCTGGCCGCCTACCGCGACATGCGAGCCATGCTGCACGACGAGCGGAAGCTGCGCAAGGGGCTGCTCGACTGGGTGAGTGGGATCAGAGTGTTCACATGATGCAGGGTACTCACCTGCCATGTAGCACGTGACGTATCCAACCTCTCGCACGACGAGCTGGTGTGCAAGATGGCGCTGCAGGCGGACGCGCTCAGCGTGACGGTCGCGCTGGCCGCCTACCGCGACATGCGAGCCATGCTGCACGACGAGCGGAAGCTGCGCAAGGGGCTGCTCGACTGGGTGAGTGGGATCAGAGTGTTCACATGATGCAGGGTACTCACCTGCCATGTAGCACGTGACGTATCCAACCTTCAAGTGAGCACGGCTTGTCCACGGTCTGATGCTAAGCTCGATGGCGCAGTGATTAGCGCACTTGGACTGCGGTTGCCAAAGTTAAGCAATGTTCGTAGATGCCAGTCATCGGATGGCTGACCAAAAATTTTTCATCTCGAGTCCGTCCGGGCTTCAGAAGGCACGTTAAGCCGTTGGTCCTGCGCCTGATCTCTTTACGGCATTGTTAGATTGCTGTCCCACCGAATTATGAGAGTGAGGGAATAGGGAATGCACCTGTGCTTGCGCACTCACTTGTGCACTATAATATATCCAGCGTACCTAGCTGGCCGGTCGGCCGCCATGGCCGAATACGGCCGGAGGGGTATTATTATAACTTGAACTGATACTTTACATGTTACATGGCTTAATGTCACTGTCCTCGCTTCGTGTCTCACCCGCGGCTCCACGCTACGTGTTTCTTTTGAATCAACAAACGCGGCACACACTAAACGCGCTTAGCTACGTCTATTTGAAGGTGCGGAGGCGGGGAAGGCGGTTCATCAGTCTTGCTGCACATAAACACGTTTATCTTTAGGGCATTTAAATTATTTATTAAATAAATCTTTGTCTCTCCAGGGTGTGACGGAAGCGGAGCGCGAGGCGTTCGAGCTGCTGCCGGACGACGAGCGGCAGTGCCAGCTGTGCAAGACGACGTGCTTCCTGTCGTGCGTGACGTGCGCGTGCACGCCGCACGTGGCCTGCCTGCGGCACTACGTCGACCTCTGCGCCTGCCCGCCCGCCAGCCACAAGCTGAGGTCAGTGTGATGCACTTGCTGGCATACAGAGGTCGAGCTGCTGCCGGACGACGAGCGGCAGTGCCAGCTGTGCAAGACGACGTGCTTCCTGTCGTGCGTGACGTGCGCGTGCACGCCGCACGTGGCCTGCCTGCGGCACTACGTCGACCTCTGCGCCTGCCCGCCCGCCAGCCACAAGCTGAGGTCAGTGTGATGCACTTGCTGGCATACAGAGGTCGAGCTGCTGCCGGACGACGAGCGGCAGTGCCAGCTGTGCAAGACGACGTGCTTCCTGTCGTGCGTGACGTGCGCGTGCACGCCGCACGTGGCCTGCCTGCGGCACTACGTCGACCTCTGCGCCTGCCCGCCCGCCAGCCACAAGCTGAGGTCAGTAGTGTGCACTTGCTGGCATACAGAGGTCGAGCTGCTGCCGGACGACGAGCGGCAGTGCCAGCTGTGCAAGACGACGTGCTTCCTGTCGTGCGTGACGTGCGCGTGCACGCCGCACGTGGCCTGCCTGCGGCACTACGTCGACCTCTGCGCCTGCCCGCCCGCCAGCCACAAGCTGAGGTCAGTGTGATGCACTTGCTGGCATACAGAGGTCGAGCTGCTGCCGGACGACGAGCGGCAGTGCCAGCTGTGCAAGACGACGTGCTTCCTGTCGTGCGTGACGTGCGCGTGCACGCCGCACGTGGCCTGCCTGCGGCACTACGTCGACCTCTGCGCCTGCCCGCCCGCCAGCCACAAGCTGAGGTCAGTAGTGTGCACTTGCTGGCATACAGAGGTCGAGCTGCTGCCGGACGACGAGCGGCAGTGCCAGCTGTGCAAGACGACGTGCTTCCTGTCGTGCGTGACGTGCGCGTGCACGCCGCACGTGGCCTGCCTGCGGCACTACGTCGACCTCTGCGCCTGCCCGCCCGCCAGCCACAAGCTGAGGTCAGTGTGATGCACTTGCTGGCATACAGAGGTCGAGCTGCTGCCGGACGACGAGCGGCAGTGCCAGCTGTGCAAGACGACGTGCTTCCTGTCGTGCGTGACGTGCGCGTGCACGCCGCACGTGGCCTGCCTGCGGCACTACGTCGACCTCTGCGCCTGCCCGCCCGCCAGCCACAAGCTGAGGTCAGTGTGATGCACTTGCTGGCATACAGAGGTCGAGCTGCTGCCGGACGACGAGCGGCAGTGCCAGCTGTGCAAGACGACGTGCTTCCTGTCGTGCGTGACGTGCGCGTGCACGCCGCACGTGGCCTGCCTGCGGCACTACGTCGACCTCTGCGCCTGCCCGCCCGCCAGCCACAAGCTGAGGTCAGTGTGATGCACTTGCTGGCATACAGAGGTCGAGCTGCTGCCGGACGACGAGCGGCAGTGCCAGCTGTGCAAGACGACGTGCTTCCTGTCGTGCGTGACGTGCGCGTGCACGCCGCACGTGGCCTGCCTGCGGCACTACGTCGACCTCTGCGCCTGCCCGCCCGCCAGCCACAAGCTGAGGTCAGTAGTGTGCACTTGCTGGCATACAGAGGTCGAGCTGCTGCCGGACGACGAGCGGCAGTGCCAGCTGTGCAAGACGACGTGCTTCCTGTCGTGCGTGACGTGCGCGTGCACGCCGCACGTGGCCTGCCTGCGGCACTACGTCGACCTCTGCGCCTGCCCGCCCGCCAGCCACAAGCTGAGGTCAGTAGTGTGCACTTGCTGGCATACAGAGGTCGAGCTGCTGCCGGACGACGAGCGGCAGTGCCAGCTGTGCAAGACGACGTGCTTCCTGTCGTGCGTGACGTGCGCGTGCACGCCGCACGTGGCCTGCCTGCGGCACTACGTCGACCTCTGCGCCTGCCCGCCCGCCAGCCACAAGCTGAGGTCAGTGTGATGCACTTGCTGGCATACAGAGGTCGAGCTGCTGCCGGACGACGAGCGGCAGTGCCAGCTGTGCAAGACGACGTGCTTCCTGTCGTGCGTGACGTGCGCGTGCACGCCGCACGTGGCCTGCCTGCGGCACTACGTCGACCTCTGCGCCTGCCCGCCCGCCAGCCACAAGCTGAGGTCAGTAGTGTGCACTTGCTGGCATACAGAGGTCGAGCTGCTGCCGGACGACGAGCGGCAGTGCCAGCTGTGCAAGACGACGTGCTTCCTGTCGTGCGTGACGTGCGCGTGCACGCCGCACGTGGCCTGCCTGCGGCACTACGTCGACCTCTGCGCCTGCCCGCCCGCCAGCCACAAGCTGAGGTCAGTATTATGCACATCCTGACAGCAAGAAGTTGATAAATTTTAGTGTTGCGCCAATGGTACACGGGCAACATGTGACACGAGGCCGTCCTCCCCGTCCCCGCACCTCGTTTAGTGCTGAGGCTGCAGGTCTAGCAAACTTAAAGGTATGATCCATTTCGTTTATCTGCTGAAGAGTAAAATCTTTAGAGCCAGCTAGGGGAGGTTATGGGGTTTCAAAGGCAGGTAACGCGACTGCGTTCCGTGTTAGTAAGTGTTGTAAAAGTCAATGGACAGTTCATTTAGCATCAGAAGATCCTGTTGCTTCTGTATTTTTCTCGGGAAAATAATAGGTTATTGTGGTCGTAATAAGCATCTGCTTCCTAGCGTTTATCTCGTTTCTGTGCGGGGTCCGCTTCGACCATGATTCAGGATTTGGCGAGTCTGTTTATTACACTTAAGCGATTGCCATCAGACCTTCTTAACTCTTAGAGGGGAACCAGACAGATTGAATCATGGTTACATATTCAGATCTAACTGAACTTAAGTCAGAAACTATTTGATTGTGCAAATATCCTCACAGTCCTCTAGGAATTTTAGGTAACACAGAAATAAATAAAAAAACGGTTATATATTGTACAATCTACTTAAAAACACATCTTTTTCCCCAGATACCGCTACACGCTAGACGAGCTACCAGCCATGCTGGAGAAGCTGAAGAAGAAGTCGGAGCTGTTCCGCGAGTGGGCGGAGGCCGTGCAGAACGCTCTGGACCCGGACACGCCCAAGACCTGCGATCTGGACGGGCTGCGCGCGCATCTGAAGAGGGCGCATGATCTCAAGGTACGTACCAAGGAATGACACTTCTGTCGATTGACTCTTCATTATTAACAGGCGCGGTGGTGTAGTGGTGTAAGACATTGTTGTGTTAGTCCAAGAAATTCATTTTTATTTATATGTTACTCTAAGGAAAGGAAGCCTCCGTTTAACGGGTTTATTTTCCAAACCTCATATTTGCTTGGCCACAAGCCCGCAAATAAGAGGTTTGTAGTTTTGGTTCTTTAAAATGTTATCCGCATCGGCATCTATGTAGTTATAAAAATTTGCGAAATTTGCGGCATGTGTTAAGAAGAGTAATGTATGTGTATTTTGGTAAATCTAGTAATTGAAGGCCCTTTAATAACTGAGTGGGAATTACCCTAGTGCTGGAAATTACTATTATTATTATTATGTAGGTACTCTTTCGAGATCACGGGTCCACAGGGACCCGGTCCTTTGAAGCATGCGTGAAGCTTAAGCCAACAGCGCCGATGGGTTTTCGTCCCATTTTATCTAATGATATTTATTATTATAAATTGCTTGACACGCGTAGTTCACTGCTGGACATAGGCCACTCGAATTTTTCTAGTTTAGCGAAGTAGAGAGCAATACTTTATTATGTTTTGTTTGTGGTTTAATTCATTTTTGAATTCAGTTGCTGCGTGTAATAATTTATTCTTCACAAAATTCCTTTGAATAGATACATACTTTCATAATGTGAAATAACACTGTTTTGTCAAAATATCTAGATTTTAACGACTTCCAAAATCCTGCTGTAATAAGCTAGCATTTTAAGCCAGTTTCAGTTTGACTTATTGGATCGGCTAACAGGTACTAATATTCCTTATCACCTCCACCAGATGCACAAGACAGAACTAGTCCGCGCACTAGAAACGGCCATCGAGGACGCGGAGAAGTGCGCGAGCGTGATCCAGCAGCTCGACCTGAACAAGATGCGAACCCGCACTCGCCATCACGACCCCAAGTACAGGCTCACCATACACGAGCTGACGCTATTCGCGGCCGAGATCGACGGGCTGGCCTGCGTGCTGCCCGAGGGTGGGTCACCGTTTTCATTATCATCATCATCATCTTCTTTATCATCATTATCATCATCTTCTTTACCGTCATCACCTTCATTATCATCATCATCATCATCATTATAATCATCATCATCATCATGATTAATAGCAACTTCATCATCTTCGTCATCATCATCATCATCATCATTTTCATCATTATCATCACCTTCATCATCATCATCACCTTAATCATCATCATCACCTTCATCATCGTCATCATCATCATCATCACCTTCATCATCACGTTCATCATCATCAACATCATCATCATCATCATCATCATAATCTTCACCAACACCATTATCATCATCATCCTCATTATCATCATCATCATCATCATCATAGTCTTTTTCATCATCTTTATCATTATCATCATTATCATTATCATCGACTTCTTCATCATCATCACCATTATCGTCATCATCATTATCATCATAGTCTTCATCATCATCATCATCAAAGCCGTCATCATCATCATTGTTGTTGACATCTTCATCATCATTATCATCATCATCGCCGTCATCATCATCATTATCATCATAATCATCATCTCCATGGTCTCGTCCATTCGTATGGAAAAAACGACAACCAAAATAAAAAAAAATCAAAATCTATTTATTTCCAAAAACATATCAGGTTAACAATTTTTGCAGGTCCCCACACGAGTCAAAGCCAGTCCTGTTACAACATTGGTTTTATATTGAGTGTCTATTTTAATTCATACAGGATCGGCAGTCAAGGAAGTGTTACGACAGACGGCGGAGTTTGAAACCCGTGCTACAGAGCTTTTGAACCAAGATTTAGACAAGGTTGACGCCGCCAGCGTGAAGGATCTCGATGAGGTCAGTACTAGCTTTCTTATTCATGTTTTTATTCACTTTTAATCTTAAATGACCAGTGACAAATTATAGTAACGGAATAACTTGCATGTATGCGATTAATAAAACGAATTTTTCGGTATTTTATTGGTTTGAAGGATCGATTGATGTTATGTAACATTTTAGCGCAAAATGTTTTTTACCGAACCGTGACTTATCACTTACTTGCTTTCTTAAAATCCTATGTCCCCTAGCTGGGGCAGAGGGCGTCTACAGAGGTCTTCCATCGCGATCGATCTTGAGCTTCACGCTTTAATCTCGCTCCAAGTCAAACCGATACTTGGCGCCTCTGCCATACGCCAAGATTAACGTGGATGGCTGCGATTTCGTTTTCCCTAGGGATTCCAGTCCAGGGCTTGCTTGGGGTTATGATTGGTATCTCTTCGGAGCGTGTGGCCAATTTATCCCCATTTGCAGCGTTTGATCTGACGGTCGATTGGACTTTCGCGGCATTTCTCCAGCAGGTCTACGTTAGAGATGGTCGCGGGCGAGTAAATACCAAGAATGCGACGCACGCAGACATCGGTTCACGAAGTGTTAGATTTGGCGTCAGATGTATTTAGTAACCTTCCACGTCTCGCACACGACTTATCACTTCATTGAAATTATAATCATAGTTCAGAAGCTATGATTCACATAAAAGTAAAGCTAATCTAAGAGCCCGTGCTCGAGTATCTTTATCCAGTTAATCTCAAGGATTGTTTTCCCTTGTAGGTGGTGGAGCTGGGGTCGCAGCTGTGCATAGTGCTGCCCCAACTAGCGCCCCTGGTGGCGCGGCAGGCGCAGGCGCGCTTCCTGGCGGCGGCGGCGGCGCACCGCGAGGACTGCAGCACGCTGTCGCCCGACGCCATCGACGCGCTGCTGGAGCAGGCCGCCGCCGTGCTGCCGCACCAGCGCGTCGAGCAGGAGCGCGCGCAGCTGTGCAAGCTCAAGGGTAGGTCGCAGCTGTGCATAGTGCTGTCTGACTGGCAGCGAGGACTGCAGCACGCTGTCGCCCGACGCCATCGACGCGCTGCTGGAGCAGGCCGCCGCCGTGCTGCCGCACCAGCGCGTCGAGCAGGAGCGCGCGCAGCTGTGCAAGCTCAAGGGTAGGTCGCAGCTGTGCATAGTGCTGTCTGACTGGCAGCGAGGACTGCAGCACGCTGTCGCCCGACGCCATCGACGCGCTGCTGGAGCAGGCCGCCGCCGTGCTGCCGCACCAGCGCGTCGAGCAGGAGCGCGCGCAGCTGTGCAAGCTCAAGGGTAGGTCGCAGCTGTGCATAGTGCTGTCTGACTGGCAGCGAGGACTGCAGCACGCTGTCGCCCGACGCCATCGACGCGCTGCTGGAGCAGGCCGCCGCCGTGCTGCCGCACCAGCGCGTCGAGCAGGAGCGCGCGCAGCTGTGCAAGCTCAAGGGTAGGTCGCAGCTGTGCATAGTGCTGTCTGACTGGCAGCGAGGACTGCAGCACGCTGTCGCCCGACGCCATCGACGCGCTGCTGGAGCAGGCCGCCGCCGTGCTGCCGCACCAGCGCGTCGAGCAGGAGCGCGCGCAGCTGTGCAAGCTCAAGGGTAGGTCGCAGCTGTGCATAGTGCTGTCTGACTGGCAGCGAGGACTGCAGCACGCTGTCGCCCGACGCCATCGACGCGCTGCTGGAGCAGGCCGCCGCCGTGCTGCCGCACCAGCGCGTCGAGCAGGAGCGCGCGCAGCTGTGCAAGCTCAAGGGTAGGTCGCAGCTGTGCATAGTGCTGTCTGACTGGCAGCGAGGACTGCAGCACGCTGTCGCCCGACGCCATCGACGCGCTGCTGGAGCAGGCCGCCGCCGTGCTGCCGCACCAGCGCGTCGAGCAGGAGCGCGCGCAGCTGTGCAAGCTCAAGGGTAGGTCGCAGCTGTGCATAGTGCTGTCTGACTGGCAGCGAGGACTGCAGCACGCTGTCGCCCGACGCCATCGACGCGCTGCTGGAGCAGGCCGCCGCCGTGCTGCCGCACCAGCGCGTCGAGCAGGAGCGCGCGCAGCTGTGCAAGCTCAAGGGTAGGTCGCAGCTGTGCATAGTGCTGTCTGACTGGCAGCGAGGACTGCAGCACGCTGTCGCCCGACGCCATCGACGCGCTGCTGGAGCAGGCCGCCGCCGTGCTGCCGCACCAGCGCGTCGAGCAGGAGCGCGCGCAGCTGTGCAAGCTCAAGGGTAGGTCGCAGCTGTGCATAGTGCTGTCTGACTGGCAGCGAGGACTGCAGCACGCTGTCGCCCGACGCCATCGACGCGCTGCTGGAGCAGGCCGCCGCCGTGCTGCCGCACCAGCGCGTCGAGCAGGAGCGCGCGCAGCTGTGCAAGCTCAAGGGTAGGTCGCAGCTGTGCATAGTGCTGTCTGACTGGCAGCGAGGACTGCAGCACGCTGTCGCCCGACGCCATCGACGCGCTGCTGGAGCAGGCCGCCGCCGTGCTGCCGCACCAGCGCGTCGAGCAGGAGCGCGCGCAGCTGTGCAAGCTCAAGGGTAGGTCGCAGCTGTGCATAGTGCTGTCTGACTGGCAGCGAGGACTGCAGCACGCTGTCGCCCGACGCCATCGACGCGCTGCTGGAGCAGGCCGCCGCCGTGCTGCCGCACCAGCGCGTCGAGCAGGAGCGCGCGCAGCTGTGCAAGCTCAAGGGTAGGTCGCAGCTGTGCATAGTGCTGTCTGACTGGCAGCGAGGACTGCAGCACGCTGTCGCCCGACGCCATCGACGCGCTGCTGGAGCAGGCCGCCGCCGTGCTGCCGCACCAGCGCGTCGAGCAGGAGCGCGCGCAGCTGTGCAAGCTCAAGGGTAGGTCGCAGCTGTGCATAGTGCTGTCTGACTGGCAGCGAGGACTGCAGCACGCTGTCGCCCGACGCCATCGACGCGCTGCTGGAGCAGGCCGCCGCCGTGCTGCCGCACCAGCGCGTCGAGCAGGAGCGCGCGCAGCTGTGCAAGCTCAAGGGTAGGTCGCAGCTGTGCATAGTGCTGTCTGACTGGCAGCGAGGACTGCAGCACGCTGTCGCCCGACGCCATCGACGCGCTGCTGGAGCAGGCCGCCGCCGTGCTGCCGCACCAGCGCGTCGAGCAGGAGCGCGCGCAGCTGTGCAAGCTCAAGGGTAGGTCGCAGCTGTGCATAGTGCTGTCTGACTGGCAGCGAGGACTGCAGCACGCTGTCGCCCGACGCCATCGACGCGCTGCTGGAGCAGGCCGCCGCCGTGCTGCCGCACCAGCGCGTCGAGCAGGAGCGCGCGCAGCTGTGCAAGCTCAAGGGTAGGTCGCAGCTGTGCATAGTGCTGTCTGACTGGCAGCGAGGACTGCAGCACGCTGTCGCCCGACGCCATCGACGCGCTGCTGGAGCAGGCCGCCGCCGTGCTGCCGCACCAGCGCGTCGAGCAGGAGCGCGCGCAGCTGTGCAAGCTCAAGGGTAGGTCGCAGCTGTGCATAGTGCTGTCTGACTGGCAGCGAGGACTGCAGCACGCTGTCGCCCGACGCCATCGACGCGCTGCTGGAGCAGGCCGCCGCCGTGCTGCCGCACCAGCGCGTCGAGCAGGAGCGCGCGCAGCTGTGCAAGCTCAAGGGTAGGTCGCAGCTGTGCATAGTGCTGTCTGACTGGCAGCGAGGACTGCAGCACGCTGTCGCCCGACGCCATCGACGCGCTGCTGGAGCAGGCCGCCGCCGTGCTGCCGCACCAGCGCGTCGAGCAGGAGCGCGCGCAGCTGTGCAAGCTCAAGGGTAGGTCGCAGCTGTGCATAGTGCTGTCTGACTGGCAGCGAGGACTGCAGCACGCTGTCGCCCGACGCCATCGACGCGCTGCTGGAGCAGGCCGCCGCCGTGCTGCCGCACCAGCGCGTCGAGCAGGAGCGCGCGCAGCTGTGCAAGCTCAAGGGTAGGTCGCAGCTGTGCATAGTGCTGTCTGACTGGCAGCGAGGACTGCAGCACGCTGTCGCCCGACGCCATCGACGCGCTGCTGGAGCAGGCCGCCGCCGTGCTGCCGCACCAGCGCGTCGAGCAGGAGCGCGCGCAGCTGTGCAAGCTCAAGGGTAGGTCGCAGCTGTGCATAGTGCTGTCTGACTGGCAGCGAGGACTGCAGCACGCTGTCGCCCGACGCCATCGACGCGCTGCTGGAGCAGGCCGCCGCCGTGCTGCCGCACCAGCGCGTCGAGCAGGAGCGCGCGCAGCTGTGCAAGCTCAAGGGTAGGTCGCAGCTGTGCATAGTGCTGTCTGACTGGCAGCGAGGACTGCAGCACGCTGTCGCCCGACGCCATCGACGCGCTGCTGGAGCAGGCCGCCGCCGTGCTGCCGCACCAGCGCGTCGAGCAGGAGCGCGCGCAGCTGTGCAAGCTCAAGGGTAGGTCGCAGCTGTGCATAGTGCTGTCTGACTGGCAGCGAGGACTGCAGCACGCTGTCGCCCGACGCCATCGACGCGCTGCTGGAGCAGGCCGCCGCCGTGCTGCCGCACCAGCGCGTCGAGCAGGAGCGCGCGCAGCTGTGCAAGCTCAAGGGTAGGTCGCAGCTGTGCATAGTGCTGTCTGACTGGCAGCGAGGACTGCAGCACGCTGTCGCCCGACGCCATCGACGCGCTGCTGGAGCAGGCCGCCGCCGTGCTGCCGCACCAGCGCGTCGAGCAGGAGCGCGCGCAGCTGTGCAAGCTCAAGGGTAGGTCGCAGCTGTGCATAGTGCTGTCTGACTGGCAGCGAGGACTGCAGCACGCTGTCGCCCGACGCCATCGACGCGCTGCTGGAGCAGGCCGCCGCCGTGCTGCCGCACCAGCGCGTCGAGCAGGAGCGCGCGCAGCTGTGCAAGCTCAAGGGTAGGTCGCAGCTGTGCATAGTGCTGTCTGACTGGCAGCGAGGACTGCAGCACGCTGTCGCCCGACGCCATCGACGCGCTGCTGGAGCAGGCCGCCGCCGTGCTGCCGCACCAGCGCGTCGAGCAGGAGCGCGCGCAGCTGTGCAAGCTCAAGGGTAGGTCGCAGCTGTGCATAGTGCTGTCTGACTGGCAGCGAGGACTGCAGCACGCTGTCGCCCGACGCCATCGACGCGCTGCTGGAGCAGGCCGCCGCCGTGCTGCCGCACCAGCGCGTCGAGCAGGAGCGCGCGCAGCTGTGCAAGCTCAAGGGTAGGTCGCAGCTGTGCATAGTGCTGTCTGACTGGCAGCGAGGACTGCAGCACGCTGTCGCCCGACGCCATCGACGCGCTGCTGGAGCAGGCCGCCGCCGTGCTGCCGCACCAGCGCGTCGAGCAGGAGCGCGCGCAGCTGTGCAAGCTCAAGGGTAGGTCGCAGCTGTGCATAGTGCTGTCTGACTGGCAGCGAGGACTGCAGCACGCTGTCGCCCGACGCCATCGACGCGCTGCTGGAGCAGGCCGCCGCCGTGCTGCCGCACCAGCGCGTCGAGCAGGAGCGCGCGCAGCTGTGCAAGCTCAAGGGTAGGTCGCAGCTGTGCATAGTGCTGTCTGACTGGCAGCGAGGACTGCAGCACGCTGTCGCCCGACGCCATCGACGCGCTGCTGGAGCAGGCCGCCGCCGTGCTGCCGCACCAGCGCGTCGAGCAGGAGCGCGCGCAGCTGTGCAAGCTCAAGGGTAGGTCGCAGCTGTGCATAGTGCTGTCTGACTGGCAGCGAGGACTGCAGCACGCTGTCGCCCGACGCCATCGACGCGCTGCTGGAGCAGGCCGCCGCCGTGCTGCCGCACCAGCGCGTCGAGCAGGAGCGCGCGCAGCTGTGCAAGCTCAAGGGTAGGTCGCAGCTGTGCATAGTGCTGTCTGACTGGCAGCGAGGACTGCAGCACGCTGTCGCCCGACGCCATCGACGCGCTGCTGGAGCAGGCCGCCGCCGTGCTGCCGCACCAGCGCGTCGAGCAGGAGCGCGCGCAGCTGTGCAAGCTCAAGGGTAGGTCGCAGCTGTGCATAGTGCTGTCTGACTGGCAGCGAGGACTGCAGCACGCTGTCGCCCGACGCCATCGACGCGCTGCTGGAGCAGGCCGCCGCCGTGCTGCCGCACCAGCGCGTCGAGCAGGAGCGCGCGCAGCTGTGCAAGCTCAAGGGTAGGTCGCAGCTGTGCATAGTGCTGTCTGACTGGCAGCGAGGACTGCAGCACGCTGTCGCCCGACGCCATCGACGCGCTGCTGGAGCAGGCCGCCGCCGTGCTGCCGCACCAGCGCGTCGAGCAGGAGCGCGCGCAGCTGTGCAAGCTCAAGGGTAGGTCGCAGCTGTGCATAGTGCTGTCTGACTGGCAGCGAGGACTGCAGCACGCTGTCGCCCGACGCCATCGACGCGCTGCTGGAGCAGGCCGCCGCCGTGCTGCCGCACCAGCGCGTCGAGCAGGAGCGCGCGCAGCTGTGCAAGCTCAAGGGTAGGTCGCAGCTGTGCATAGTGCTGTCTGACTGGCAGCGAGGACTGCAGCACGCTGTCGCCCGACGCCATCGACGCGCTGCTGGAGCAGGCCGCCGCCGTGCTGCCGCACCAGCGCGTCGAGCAGGAGCGCGCGCAGCTGTGCAAGCTCAAGGGTAGGTCGCAGCTGTGCATAGTGCTGTCTGACTGGCAGCGAGGACTGCAGCACGCTGTCGCCCGACGCCATCGACGCGCTGCTGGAGCAGGCCGCCGCCGTGCTGCCGCACCAGCGCGTCGAGCAGGAGCGCGCGCAGCTGTGCAAGCTCAAGGGTAGGTCGCAGCTGTGCATAGTGCTGTCTGACTGGCAGCGAGGACTGCAGCACGCTGTCGCCCGACGCCATCGACGCGCTGCTGGAGCAGGCCGCCGCCGTGCTGCCGCACCAGCGCGTCGAGCAGGAGCGCGCGCAGCTGTGCAAGCTCAAGGGTAGGTCGCAGCTGTGCATAGTGCTGTCTGACTGGCAGCGAGGACTGCAGCACGCTGTCGCCCGACGCCATCGACGCGCTGCTGGAGCAGGCCGCCGCCGTGCTGCCGCACCAGCGCGTCGAGCAGGAGCGCGCGCAGCTGTGCAAGCTCAAGGGTAGGTCGCAGCTGTGCATAGTGCTGTCTGACTGGCAGCGAGGACTGCAGCACGCTGTCGCCCGACGCCATCGACGCGCTGCTGGAGCAGGCCGCCGCCGTGCTGCCGCACCAGCGCGTCGAGCAGGAGCGCGCGCAGCTGTGCAAGCTCAAGGGTAGGTCGCAGCTGTGCATAGTGCTGTCTGACTGGCAGCGAGGACTGCAGCACGCTGTCGCCCGACGCCATCGACGCGCTGCTGGAGCAGGCCGCCGCCGTGCTGCCGCACCAGCGCGTCGAGCAGGAGCGCGCGCAGCTGTGCAAGCTCAAGGGTAGGTCGCAGCTGTGCATAGTGCTGTCTGACTGGCAGCGAGGACTGCAGCACGCTGTCGCCCGACGCCATCGACGCGCTGCTGGAGCAGGCCGCCGCCGTGCTGCCGCACCAGCGCGTCGAGCAGGAGCGCGCGCAGCTGTGCAAGCTCAAGGGTAGGTCGCAGCTGTGCATAGTGCTGTCTGACTGGCAGCGAGGACTGCAGCACGCTGTCGCCCGACGCCATCGACGCGCTGCTGGAGCAGGCCGCCGCCGTGCTGCCGCACCAGCGCGTCGAGCAGGAGCGCGCGCAGCTGTGCAAGCTCAAGGGTAGGTCGCAGCTGTGCATAGTGCTGTCTGACTGGCAGCGAGGACTGCAGCACGCTGTCGCCCGACGCCATCGACGCGCTGCTGGAGCAGGCCGCCGCCGTGCTGCCGCACCAGCGCGTCGAGCAGGAGCGCGCGCAGCTGTGCAAGCTCAAGGGTAGGTCGCAGCTGTGCATAGTGCTGTCTGACTGGCAGCGAGGACTGCAGCACGCTGTCGCCCGACGTCGGCGCGCTTCCTGGCGGCGAAGCGCACTCGCTTAGTAAACGTGGGGCCCCTTAAACCTGGTCTGGGGGCCCTAATCGATCGCGGGACCCCCTGGGCGCGCGCCCATTGTGATAACGACGGGTCTCGGCTGTGCTCATAGTCAGTGTCGGACATGCTGACATGCTAGACAGCCAGGTCTGTGGCAGCCGTATGTTGAACGATAAAAAACAGGGGAATGCTGCTGCCCACCTTTCGTAATGTCCCTTGGTTGCTACACACCCAAAATATACGATACTAATCTGCCCTCCATCTTCACAGCTCAAGTGGAGGAGTGGGAGAAGCGCGCGCGCGCCGTCCTCGTGGACACGCGCACGCAGCCGCGCGACACCCGCGACCCGCGCGACGAGGCCGCGCAGTACACCACGCTGGGCGAGCTCGACCAGCTGCTGGCGGACGCGGACGACATCGACGCCGCGCTGCCGTCGCACCACGCGCTGCAGACCGCCGTGCAGCATGCGAGGGACTGGCTTGCCAAGGTAACTTAGCAGACAATTTTCAACGTAGGAGGGGCTATAGATGATGATCAGCTTGTCTGTGGAATAACGTGAAAGATAGAAGGGGATATAGCCGATATAGGCAATGACCCATTGGTCTGGGGAAATATCTGAGACGTACTGATATCTGAATCTGACACGACCGTAGAGAGATCAGGCGCAGGACCAACGGCTTAACGTGCCTTCCGAAGCACGGAGGAGCTCGAGATGAAATTTTTCGGTCACCCATCCGATGACTGGCATCTGCGAACGTTGCTTAACTTTAGCAACCGCAGGCCGAGTGCGCCAGCCACTGCGCCATCGAGCTCCTCAAACTGACGAAGTAGGAAGAGGATAAAGAGAATGACCCGTTCGTATGGCGAAATATAAGAGATGTAGGGTTCATATTGCCCCGTAGGAGAGGGTTATAGAGGATGACTAGCTTGTCTGTGGGAATATCTCAGAGGTAGGGTTGATTCACGACTCTGGGCGAGCTCGACCAGCTGCTGGCGGACGCGGACGACATCGACGCCGCCCTGCCGTCGCACCACGCGCTGCAGACCGCCGTGCAGCATGCGAGGGACTGGCTGGCTAAGGTAACTTAGCAGACAATTTTCAACGTAGGAAGAGGATAAAGAGAATGACCCGTTAGTCTGGGGAAATATCAGAGACGTAGGGTTCATACTGCCCCGTAGGAGGGGTTATAGAGAATGACTAACTTGTCTGGGGAAATATCTGAGAGGTTTGAGAGGTAGGGTTGATACACGACGCTGGGCGAGCTGGACCAGCTGCTGGCGGACGCGGACGACATCGACGCCGCCCTGCCGTCGCACCACGCGCTGCAGACTGCTGTACAGCATGCGAGGGACTGGCTTGCCAAGGTAACATAGAAGACAATTATCAACGTAGGTGGGGCTATAGATGATGATCAGCTTGTCTGTGGAATAACGTGAAAGATAGAAGGGGATATAGCCGATATAGGCAATGACCTAATGGTCTGGGGAAATATCGGAGACGTAGGGTTCATAATGCTCCGTAGGAGAGGGTTATAGAGGATGACTAGCTTGTCTGAGGAAGTATCTCAGAGGTAGGGTTGATTCACGACGCTGGGCGAGCTGGACCAGCTGCTGGCGGACGCGGACGACATCGACGCCGCGCTGCCGTCGCACCATGCGCTGCAGACTGCTGTGCAGCATGCGAGGGACTGGCTTGCCAAGGTAACAGCGGACAACTGTCGATGTAGGAGGGGCTATAGATAATGATCAGCTTGTCTGTGGAATAACGTGAAGGATAGAAGGGGATATAGCCGATATACGCAATGACTCATTGGTTTGGGTAAATATCAGAGACGTAGGGTTCATACTGCCCCGTAGGAGAAGGTTATAGAGAATGACTAGCTAGTCTGGGGAAGTATCTCAGAGGTAGGGTTGATACATGACGCTGGGCGAGCTCGACCAGCTGCTGGCGGACGCGGACGACATCGACGCCGCCCTGCCGTCGCACCATGCGCTGCAGACCGCCGTGCAGCATGCGAGAGACTGGCTGGCTAAGGTAACATAGAAGACAATTATCAACGTAGGAGGGGCTATAGATGATGATCAGGTTGTCTGTGGAATAACGTGAAAGATAGAAGGGGATATAGCCGATATAGGCAATGACCCATTGGTCTGGGGAAATATCTGAGACGTAGGGTTCATACTGCCCCGTAGTAGGGGGTTGTAGAGAATGACTAGTTTGACTGGGGAAGTATCTCAGAGGTAGGGTTGATTCACGACGCTGGGCGAGCTCGACCAGCTGCTGGCGGACGCGGACGACATCGACGCCGCCCTGCCGTCGCACCACGCGCTGCAGACCGCCGTGCAGCATGCGAGGGACTGGCTTGCCAAGGTAACGGCGGATAACTGTCGAATTAAATAATAATACCCTCCGGCCGTATTCGGCCATGGCGGCCGATCTTACGATAAGCCAGGTACGCAGGATAATATTTTAGTGCACAAGTGAGTGCGCAAGCACACAGGTGCACTCTCTATTCCTTCACTCTCATAATTCGGTGGGACAGCAATCTAACACGACCGTAGAGAGATCAGGCGCAGGACCAACGGCTGAACGTGCCTTCCGAAGCACGGAGGAGCTCGAGATGATATTTTTCGGTCACCCATCCGATGACTGGCATCTGCGAACGTTGCTTAACTTTAGCAACCGCAGGCCGAGTGCGCCAACCACTGTGCCATCGAGCTCCTCAAACTGACGAAGTAGGAAGAGGATACAGAGAATGACCCGTTCGTCTGTGGAAATATCAGAGACGTAGGGTTCATACTGCCCCGTAGGAGAGGGTTATAGAGGATGACTAGCTTGTCTGGGGAAGTATCTCAGAGGTAGGGTTGATTCACGACGCTGGGCGAGCTCGACCAGCTGCTGGCGGACGCGGACGACATCGACGCCGCGCTGCCGTCGCACCACGCGCTGCAGACTGCTGTACAGCATGCGAGGGACTGGCTTGCGAAGGTAATATAGCAGACAATTTTCAACGTAGGACAAAATATCGGAGACGTAGGGTTCATACTGCCCCGTAGGAGGGCGTTATAGAGAATGACTAGTTTTTCTGGAGAAACACCTGAGGTAACGGCGGATAACTGTACCGTAGGAAGGGGATGTAAAGAATGATCAGCTTGTCTGTACGGTTGATTCTTTCAATATTCGTAGCCATCTGGAATATGCTTCGCAAATCTGGAATCCTAGGTACCAGACATACGTATCTCGTCTAGAGAATATCCAAAGGAAGTTTGTGAAATTTCTATGTTTTCGCTTGAAAGACAGGTACAGATCCACTGAATACCTACAATTGTGTAAAAAGCATCACTTACTCCCCCTGGAGCTGAGGCGTGATATAGCTGATATAACATATCTGTTCGGATTAGTGTCCCATAAATCAGACTCCTCATTACTCCTGAGCAAACTATGTTTTAGAACCCCGACCAAACCCATGCGATATAACCCATTGTTCTCCCTTCAGAAGGCGACAACAAATTATAGGCAGAATAGTTATCTCTGGCGTGTATGCGATAGGTATAACAAGCTCACCAAAGAACTCGATCTAGATCTTTTCTATACGAGCATACCGACCGTGAGACGGCTACTAGGTAGGCGCTTCTTTGATTCAACCAAGTAACTAATTCCTAGGTAGGCAGGATATGCAAGCAGATGTACCATTGATAACTGTGGTGTTTTAATTAGTAAGTAAGTAGTTTGAGTGTAATTGTCGCATTGTTATTCACCTATTCTATTTATATTTTACGGACAATGTTTTTAATATTTATTCTATTTCTATTTGTGAGGACCTATTAGTGATTTGTACAATTATCATTTTGTTATCATAGATAAGTTTGGGTAAATCTTGGTCTTCCTTAAATAAATAAATAAATAAATAAATAAATAAATATCACAAAATGTGCTAAAGAACAACGACGACAAGCTTAGTCACCATTTATATTGATAAACGGGACTTATCGCGATGAATAATGAGGGTATTTGCGATTGAAAAATCCGATAGATGGCAATACGTAGACGTGATTGAGGTCTAACTACTCAGTCCTGCTTGAATGAGGGTGTTTGATCAATTGCTAACACCCGAGTAAAGTTTTACTGCTATGTTCTCGGTTCTCGTGTCGTTCTCGAGTTTTAGCGAGACTAACGAACAGCAATTGATTTTTATATTTATGAAATATTAACCATTTGCAACGTATCTTGTACCGTTTACGCCTAACTATTTCCGTGCTTAATCCTATACATATTTTTTATGCCTAGGTGGAGGAGATGCAGTCAAAGGACCTGTACCCGTACATGCACAGCGTGGAGGCGCTGGTGCGGCGCGGGCAGCAGATCCCGCTGGCGCTGTTCGAGAAGGACCAGCTGGCCGCCGCGCTGCTCTCCGCCCACGAGTGGAAGAAGGGCGCCGTCGATATGTTCCTTAAGAAGGTGAGCTAGCTGTTTTGTAATCTTTACTGGAGTGTACATATTCGTTAAAAGAAATACTTTTTTTAAGGAGTGATTCTTGATATTATAGAATAAGAAAGTAATTACATATTAGTAAAAAGAAATAATTAGTACCAGACAAATACTATGGAAATACAGTCCAGTTCCCGCGACTCCGTCCGCGTAGATTTCGGTTTCCACACACATAGTGTTACACTAAAACTTAAAGCCTTCCTCGACAAATGAACTATCCAAAACAAATATTTTTTTCAATTGGGACCTGTACTTCCTGAGATTATCGCGTTCAAACAAACATACAAACTCATTAGATTTATCATATTAGTATAGTAAAGAAAGTATTGGAGCAGAATACATTTTCAAATTGACATAGTTTTGTGCTGGTTTTGGCAAAGGTATACAGATACATCAATAGTTAGTGTGCTGTAAAGACAGTCAACGTGACCGCTAGTATACTTGCTTATGTTTCTTTGTTAAATAACTATAATTAACCGACGTTTCTACCATAAACTTTAAGTTCAAGTACCTTAACCGCTATTACTATTCCAGAACTGGCCGTACTCCCTCCTCGAAGCGCTATCCCCTCGCACAGAAACCCTCTCGTCCCCTCGCCGCCGCGCGCGCGCCGCCGCGTCCGCCGACCCGCCGCCATCTTCCCTGGAGGCGGGGCTGTTCCTGCGCAACTTCAGTGAGGACTCCACGCCCACGGAGATTGTCGCCGCCTTCAAGCAGGCTGAGCATCGGGAGCTTGCTGCTATTAAGGAGCTCAGGTACAGACAGATTTAATCAACCCGCAGATAAATAAATAAATATTTCACAACACCACATACTTGATCTGACTCTGTTTTAAGTAGCCTATGCACTTCAAAATAAATAGTGGTATTACAAATATACTTAAAAATATACGTATTACACCCAGACCAGGACAACAGACATGTTCATGCACACAAATGTTTGTCATGTGCGGGAATCGAACCCGCGACCTCTTGTATAATAGGCTACATCTTGACCATTCACCACGCGGGTCGTAAATCTCTATCAACCACATTATTTTGAGGAGGATTCCTGATGAAAGACCTAATGGGACCCTACACTTTTTGTTATTATTATGCTCACAATATCGAATACATCGAGTTTCTCCGTGATACGCATTTTAAACACTTGTACTGCAGATATTTCAGCATCAATAGTTTTACTATCATACACATTTTAGCGAATGAGCGAGATATTGAGAAATTACACGCCGAATGAGATTACAGAAGAAAAGAATAATAGATGCTACAAAAGTATAGTAGTTTGCACGAGAGTATTTAAATAATGGTATTTTCTGCAGGGCCCGAAATATGCGCAAGGAAGTGCGAGCCCCTCCCTCGGCAAACGTGACGTTCTGTATCTGTCAGAAGCGGCAGTACGGCGTCATGTCGCAGTGCGAGCTCTGCAAAGACTGGTTCCATGGTAAGTACTGGAAAAATCACAAAAATAATAATATTTTGCGTTATCATTGTTGATTGGAAAGTACAGGTAGGCTAGCCAAGATGCCACTTTAACGAATTCGCTATACGCTTTCGTAGCGACTCAATCTCCATCCCGCTCACATAAATAGTTCGTGTGCGGGAGGGCAATATAAGTCGCGACGAAAGCGTATGGCGAATTCGTCAAAGTGGCATCTTGGCTACGGGCCCAGGTCTTCTACCGTCCAAAAGCACTTGGAAGCTATAAGAAATGATATGAAAATTATACTATTATGTGAAAAGTTTGACCATAGGAGGACAAAACTACATAATTAAAACACGTTTACATTCGAAAGCAATAAAAAGGGTTTGTGAATTTAAACTTTAGTTAATATTTTTGGTTGACAAAAGCCGCCATGATTTATATCATGTTATTATTACAAAAAATAGTTTGGCTTAGTTAGGTACCATGCAAGCCAAATGTAATACTGTAAGAGATCTAAGTCAAAGTCAAAGCGTTTATTACTTGATTTACACTGAAAATCTTTTGCACGTTAAATAATATTTTACCCTACTAGCATTTCGCAGGCATTGCCTGCTAAGAAGAAGTGCTGGAAGATTAAACAATCTTTTAATAAATTACCTTCATGTCATAGCTTCCTGCATAGCGGCCAGCAAGGAAGAGCGCGCAGAGTCACCAGAACGGGTGGACTTACCTTTCCCTACTACGGAACAGAAATTCCTCTGCCCAGATTGCACGCGGACGAAACGGCCGAGGTTGGACCGCATTCTTGCGTTACTGGTAAGTTTTCTGCAATTTTCTTTCAAATTATATCTTTTTGTTTTGTTAATAATACTAGTGTAATAAAGCTGAAGAGTTTGATTGTTCTAACTATGTATTTAGATAATTTCAGGATAGTTCCTGCAAATATATTCCTTGTTCCTTTATATTATTATTGTGTTGGATAGTCCAATACTTTATTAGTTTCGATAAGGCCGTAATAGGTCAATGACAAGCTGGGTTTTAACCCCACTTTCTCATGCTCCGCACAAATCTAAAAAATTAATAGACCGATTTCAAAAATTGTTTTTCCATTACAAAGCTTTATTTTTCCTTTCTCAGTGATAGGATTACATAGGCAATAATTAGTTCATTTAAGTACACTTTTGTCTACCCGTGCGAAACCGGGACGTGCCGCTAGTCCACACCAATAGTATAAAGAGGAAAGATTTGTATTATTGTATGTAACAAATAAACTTAAACTACTGGATTGATTTGAATAATTCTTTCACTGTTGGCTAACTACACTATCCCCGGTGAACATAGGGTTAGATGTTATAAGATTTTAGACTTTCGCGTTGCATTATGACACTAGTATTATTCAACGGGACTTAACGCTATATTAATTATGTAGTATATGTATACTACAGTCCGCTTGCGACCACGGTTGTTGTAACGCAGCCGAAACGTCAAGCAGGAAGTTGTATACATACATATAGTACATAATTAATATCGCATTAAGTCCCGTTAAATAATACTAGTGTCATTATAGATGTCGTTAATATTGACGTGTTCGCTTGTCTTTAGGTGTGGCTGCAGCGTCTGCCGGTGCGTCTGGCGGAGGGCGAGGCGCTGCAGTGCGTGACGGAGCGCGCCATGGCGTGGCAGGACGCCGCGCGGGCGCTGCTGGCTGCCCCCGCGCTCGCCTCGCTGCCCGCGCCGCCCGACCGCAGCGAGCGCGAGCGGGGCGACAGGAGCGAGCGCAGCGACCGAGCACAGGTACACCACACTGTTCACTCAATATACGTAGTATAAGATTTTAGACTTTCGCGTTGCATTATGACACTAGTATTATTTAACGGGACTTAACGCGATATTAATTATGTAGTCCGCTTGCGACCACGGCTGTTGTAACGCAGCCGAAACGTCAAGCAGTAAGTAGTATACATATACTACATAATTAATATCGCGTTAAGTCCCGTTAAATAATACTAGTGTCAATATACGTAGTATTGACATTGCAGGGACACCGTCAGTAAATAAATAAATATCTCTGGACATTATTCACACAGCGCCATCTAGCCTCAAACTAAGCAGAAGCTTGTGCTATGGATACCAGACAACGATAAACATTACTTAAATATACTTTTTTATTTTATTTGTAAATACATACATATTATACATAGAAACACCCAGACCGATACAAACAGACATGTTCATGCAAATGTTTGTACCGTGCGGGGATCGAACCCGCGACCTTTGGTGTAGTAGCCGACTTCTTAACCATTACACCAAACGGCTCGTCAACGTTGATGTCTATCAAACGTCAAGTTGATGTCTGGTTAAGAGGAATCGTACCAAACTTTCAAATTAACCCAATGACCGCCTGCCGTCATATTAAGGCTCGTATTAATAAATCGCACTCAACTCTGAGATCGAACTTAAGCGCGAACTTGAGCTGCTGTTTTATATGGGAATAACATTTCAAGTTCGAAGATCGATCTCAGACTTGAATGCGATTTATTAATACGAGCCTTAAACTCAAACTCCAAACTAACTAACTAACTATTATGGCTCAACGACCCAAAGTGTGTCTTGGCCTCCGAAACGAGAGACTTCCACCGGTCTCTCTCTTGCGCCATCTCCAACCAGTCCTCAACCCCGAGCTCACGCAAGTCAGCCTCCGCCATGTCCTTCCAGCAATATCTGGGGCGACCGACTGGACGTTTTCCACTCTGTCGCCCAAGATATGCCTTCAAAACTCCCCGATCCTCACCCATTCTGACCAAGTGACCGAGCCATCGGAGCCGGTGGGCTTTGGTCTCTCCGAGGATGTTAGGTTCGGCCACTAGTTCTTCTATCTCCGCGTTCTTGCGGACTCTCCAGCTTCCATCCTCCCTTTGCATTGGGCCCAGGATCTTACGGAGGATTTTTCTTTCCGCCACCAAAAGTTTCTCCTCCTCTTTGAGTGTTAGTGTCCAAGCCTCACAGCCGTACATGAGAATAGGCCTGATGACGGTCTTATAAATGCAGACTTTGTCTGCCTGCTCAGAAGCTTGGACACCAAAACCTTATGTAAGGCTGCACTAAAACGCAGAGCGTTTTGAATTCGGACGTCGATGTCCTCTGCTCTTGTGTTCGTGTCCGTAATAACAGCCCAGATATTTGAACTTTGCCACTCCAGTATACTTAGTATCTCCAACATGCAGGTCTTCTCTTTTAGCGCGGGTATTTTTGCGGCGGTTCATGTGGAGATACTCTGTTTTTTCGTGGCTGATCAAACTCAAACTCCAAATAGCCTTTATTAAAATAGGCTTCATCAAAGCGCTTATGAATCGTCAAAAACTGCAGAATAATAACTCGACCACCGATTCGGAAGACTGTTACTGGCGAGAAGAATCAGCAAGAAACTAGACAACTGAAATGATTACCAACGACGCCGCGCGTATTTTAACTAAAATTTTGCGTAAATAATGACGCTTCCAAGCGTCAAAGGTGGTTTATGGGTTAATAGGGATATTAATACATTTCACTTTTGATTTTTACAACTCAAATCAGAGGTGAATCTACTTTAACTCAAGAACGATGATTTGATCTACGAAATATTCCCTTTTGTCGACAAGAAATTTTACAAATAAAGAATATGGAAGCGTGTCAAAAAAGCCTTACCATTAACGTTTTCCTTTCTTGTTTTAGGCGAATAGAGAAAAATCAGACAAACTCAACGCAGAACTAAAGAAAGCGACCGGCAGAGCGCACGACGTTTCACAAAATTCCAGGTATGTCTATCTTATATTATAAGGAGGAAATTTTTGTTCATTTCATCAATCATCATCAACAGCCTATCGCAGTCCACTGCTGGACATAGGCCTCTCCTAGGGCTCTCCACTCAGCCCGATCCTCAGCGACTCGCATCCAGCTCCTGCCAGCCATCTTGCGCAGATCGTCACTCCACCTGGCCTGAGGGCGTCCTACACTGCGCATTTGGTTGTAATAAATAGGCTCAAAATCTAATGGACGGTTTTTCAAAATTCTTGCACGTTTTGAAAGCTACATTAGCCCCGAGTCACATAGGCTGTATGTAGTTTTCAAAAAAATATGTGTTTAAGGCTCGTATTAATAAATCGTACTCAACTCTGAGTTCGACCTTGAGTGCGAACTAGATAAAACAGCACCTCAAGTCCGCGCTCAAGATCGAGCTCAGAGTTGAGTGCGATTTATTAATACGAGCCTGAATGTCATGGGTGCAAAAGCCGCTAGTAAAATATTTGAACATTGAATAAAACTTCATAAAGACTTCAAAGTTTGTATAACAACTAAAATATTGTGATCGGTATTCAAATTATCAATTAGAAGTTTTTATTCTTACACTTTTATCTATACTTTTGTTACAACTAACATATTGTGATCGGTGCACAGATCATCAGCGTCGGTGGAGCACGCGTACAGCGCGACGCCGCGGTCGCCGAACGCGCGGGTCCCGCCCGGCCTGCTACAGAAACTGGAGGATCTCATGTTGGAAGGCGATTTGCTAGAGGTAAGTTTGTAATATGTCATGTTTGTGTATGTAGGTGTTGTCCTTTTGTAGTACAGATGTCAGAAAGGTAAAACGTGCTGTTTATGAAATCTTCCTCACCAAACACGATAGGCGTATTCAGTTCAAGCACCGTTCCTGCAAAACTTGTCAGCTAATTGCATAGACTGAAGCCGTTTCCCCTAAAAAGAGATTAGTTTAATTAATAATTTAAAAGATTCAAAATGGATGTTGGCACAGATTGCTTTTAATGTTACAATATTTTTCTTATTGTTATATATTTTATTGATTTGTTTTCGTTTACTTGTAAAACTAGGATTTCATATAAATTTAAATAACATGGTTAATCACTCAGTCGACTTCAAACATGATACCGTACATACAATACAATACAGTAATACCCCGACTTACGCTACCCCGACTTACGCGAATTCGGAGTTACGCGGTTTTCGATTTCCATTGCCGCGCACATCGGCTGCCGCGCTCTGCCCTCTCGAGTGGAAGTATTCTAGTGTGCGCAGTGCGTTTTTCAATTTTTTTTTTTATTATTTCATCTAAAAGGTTAATTTGAGCCTAAACAGAAAAGAAAAACGAGAGCTAACAATTGACGACGTTAAATGGGTAAAATTAAAGTAATGCGCGTATGAGCATGATACTGAACAAAATGTTTCACTAGACCCAGTTGAAACATTGAATCAAATGACAATTGCAAACTTAACAGAAGAACTCATTGAAGAGGGAATACTTATTTAAGGAGAAATAACGATTGCCTTGAAGAACGCGTTTCTTCTACAAAAAAGAGATTAAAAAACTACTGGTATGCTACGAGGAAATTTTGCGTGAGAAAAAGAAAATCTTCACTCGTCAGGCAACATTGTCGGAATACCTATGGACATTAAAATTAATTCGGTTTAGGGTACTTTATTCATTACAAATATGACAATATAAATTGTTTTATTTTCATACAGTTTTTTTATAGTTTTTCTTCAAAATTATTGTTTTCTCTAAACTCTGGTCCCGACTAAACCAACTTTATATGTATTTGTATGAAAAGTTGAACCCCGACTTACGCGAATTCGACTTACGCGGTAATCGCTCGGTCCCACCTATCGCGTAAGTCCGGGGTATTACTGTACATGGATCGTTTTAATTAAAGTAAATAAATAAATAATGACGTCATAGCGAGCTATTTTCATACTAACTTCATTGTTCCGAATCGTTTTGGCTATTAATAAAAGAAACCAAATCGGTGAAACATATTGAGCCTTATTGTCATAACACCATGTCTGTATTTTTTACCTCTCTTTACGAAATAAATGATTTGATTTGATAGTTAAACGACTGGTGGTGTCAGTCAACGTCTCCATTGTTCCGTGATCGTAGGTCACACTCATATATTCGTCGTATAAACAGGCCAGGTATTGACAGGCCCGTTGGTCGAGTGGCTAGAGACCCTGGCTACAAAACCAAGGGTCGCGGGTTCGAATCCCGCTAGGGGCAAATGTTTGTGTGATGACATTTGTATTCGAGTCATGGATGTTTATAAAAGTATTTAAGTATGTCTATATGTTCCCTAGCTTCCATAGTACAAGCTTCGAGCTTAGTTTGGGGCTAGGCAATTGGTGTGTTAGTCCAAGGCATTTATTTATTTTATTTATTTATTATACCAGGTGCGTCTGGAGGAGCAGGCGCAAGTGTGGGCGTGCGTGTGCTGCGCGCGCGCCGCTGAAGGCAGGCGGGCGGCGCGAGTGTTGGACGCCGGCCGCCGCAAGCGCGCGCAACGACCGCCCAGGCATCACCATCAGCTCAAGCGGAAGAGGCATCACCACCATCTGGGTATGTACCCCCCACGCAACTCATCATCTGTCATGAGTCGAGTGACCCGCGACACGTGACTGAACGCATATTGCAAACGGCATTTTCGAACACAACCGCAAATAAAGTTTGAATCGATTTCGTGCCTAACATATATCGTTGGAATATTCGATCGAAACTTAAACAGTCGATATGTTATTTACGTGCGTGCGAACTACGATATACTTTAAACTACACGAGACACAAGTAGAATGTACAACGAGCGATACACAACATGACGAAAGAAGTATAAATAAATAAATAAATAAATAAATAAATATTTCACAACATCACATACATTGATCTGACCCTGTGATAAGTAGCTTAAGCACTTGTGTTACAGACGTCAGAATCAACAGTGGTATTACAAATATACTTAAATAGATACATATAACACCCAGACCAGGACAAACAGACATGTTCATGCACACAAATGTTTGTCCTGTGCGGGGATCGAACCCGCGACCTCTTGCGTAATAGGCAACATCTTGACCATTACACCAAACAGGTCGTCAAACATATTACAGTATAATAATTTGAATATTTGTATTACAGCTCCAGCGGCACCAAAAACGACAATAAAACGAGGTTCGGCGACGACGACAAATTATCTCAACAGGAAACAAGTGAGTTCTTATTGATACTACAACAATTTTTTTTTCAAAATGGCTTAAGACCTGCTTGGCCCTTTGCTCCCCGGCGTCGACATTTATGTGTTTTTAGAATTATTTTCCAAAGAACAAAAATCAAGCGGTAATATTGTAATGGCCAAGATAATGATAATGGACGTAAAAGTACTTTTTTCTGTCATTTTCGTTTTTTACTGTAGTTTAAAGATCAATGTAATCATTTGATCTTCGCACAAATGAGTTTCTTTACCAAGAAAAAGTAGAATTGCATAGAAAATACTTTTTTAAATGTGTTGTTGTTACATGATGTGTGTGTGTCTTAGGGCGTGTCGTCGGGCTCGGGGCTGATGATGCGCAAGCACTACATGGCGCGGCAGGAGCGCCGCAAGCGCCCGGTGGCCGCCAACACGCGCGGCAAGCACCCCAGGCAGGCTAGATTAGGTGAGTGAAGACATACATACATGCGAATAGTACAATTATATGCCTGTGTTGGTCTAATGGTCATAGCTAAAAAATCAAACGAGTGTTGTAGTAGCTACTACAACATTGAAAGAGACATCGCTGCTTTAGGCGTTAAGCAAATAACAAGGAGAAATTCAACAGATCGACTAAGTGTCTCGGTAGCTTAGTGGTCAGAGCGCATGCCCGGATTGCAAGAGGCGCTGGGTTCGAATCCCGCCTGAGCCAACTGAGATCGGATGAATTTTTCTTTGTTTATAATTTTTAAAAATCAAAGTTGGCAATATTCCACGAACAGGTATGTGACTGGGAGACGTTAAAGCGTCGCCGTCGCGTAATACCTAATGACAACACAAAATATTACGATTTATAGCGGAAATACCATTTAGAAAAACTCAAGGAACCTGGAGGATTTGATAATTTTCCTGCGAAAATTATCAATAGGAGTAGTGACGTCATAATTGAGTATTGCCTTACAAGCTTCACAGACAGAAATCGCTTAGAGAGTTAATAAAAGAAAGTCACATGACTGGTGGTGTCATCATCCCTATTGTTATGCCATGTTTAGTGAGTTAAAAAAACCGTTATAAAGTAAGATGCACTTCTTCTCAGCAGGCCATTCACGTCGAAGTGCTGGTAGGTAAAAAAAAGATATGACGTGCAAAAGAATTTCTATGTAAATCAAATTGCAGAATAAACTACTTTGACTTTGATGTGTAACTCCACGTGTCTCGGCAGGTCAATCCCGCGCCGCGAGTGCGAGTGCGAGCGCTAGCGCGGGCGCGGGCAGCGGTACTCGGCCCAGCCGCAGCAGCAGCTCGTCCGCGTCCTCCGCCGACGACGACGAGGACTGCGCCGCCGCCAACTGCCTCCGCCCCACCGGTGAGTCACTACGCACGTACATCTTCTTCCTAGCGTTTATACCGTTCCTATGCGGGGTCCGCTTTGACCGTGATCCAGGATTTGGCGAGTCTGGTTGTTACAGTGAAGCGACTGCCATCTGACCTTTGTAACCCATAGAGGGGAACCGGACAGATTGGATCATGGTAACACGTTCAAATCTGACGGAACTAAAGTCAGAAATGACTGAAAGTGCAGGTTTCCTCCCGGTGTTTTCCCTCCCCGCCGAGCTAATGGTACAAATCCACACATAGATTTGAAAAAATCCAGAGGTGTGGGCCCGGATTCGAACTGCGGACCTCACGTATGTGAGGCGCCGTCCGTACCACTAGGCCACCATCGCTCACCGCTACATACTACGCACATACATAATAATAATACCCGTGCATTACCAGAACACCAGTACTTCACCGTAGTACTGAACAGAGGAATACCATCATATAAAAAAAAAAATACCCTCCTAGCCGAATTCGGCCACGGCGGCCAATCTTACGATTAGCCAAGTACGCAGAATATATCATAGTGCACAAGCGCGTTCGCGAGCACAGAGGCACTCCCTATTCCCTCACTCTCACAATTCGGTAGAACAGCAGTCTGACACGACCGTAGAGAGATCAGGCGCAGGACCAACGGCTTCACATGCCTTCCGAAGCATCCGTGCTTCGGATGGAGCGCAAGATGTTATTTTTCGGTCACCCAGCCGATGACTATTTGAATTGAAGTGTTGTTTGAATTACAGGCTTATTAATATGCCATCTTAGTGCCACCTAAATAACTTAAAACAATAGTGTGCTTATTCTAAGCTCAACTTGTAATTTATCGCCATTGTCTCGCAGGCAAGGAGGTGGACTGGGTGCAATGCGACGGCGGCTGCGACCAGTGGTTCCACATGCACTGCGTGGGGCTCAGCCGGGGCGCCCTGCGCGAGGACGACGACTACGTGTGCGGCAGCTGCGCCGGCGCGCGCCCCGCCCGCGGCAAGCCCGCGTGAGCCCGCCCCGCCCACTCCCACGCCCAAGCACGCCACGCCCACGGATAAGCCCCGCCCATACACGGACACTGCGGCGGACGGAGTGAGTGTAGTGTTTGATTATGAGCCCAGCCCCGCCCATTTAAGCCACTCCCACTCACCCAACGCCCACGGATAACTGCGGCGGTCGGACGTGAGTGTAGTGTTTGATTATGAGCGCAGCCCGCCCACTTAAGTCACGCCCGCTTAAACTACTCTCGATCGCGTTGCGCCCACGGATAAGCCCCGCCCATGCGATACACGGACTCTGAGGCGGTTGAACGCGAGTGTAGTGCTTGATGAAGTTGTCGACTGCTATTCATTGATAGATTTAAATGGGATTTGCGGTTTGTTAGCCTTGTCGGTGAAGCGGTTGAAATGATCTCGAAGTCAGGGATATTGATTTTTAAACTTTAATAAATTTAATAAAACAAACTAAACTGTCAAAACGTGATCTATTAACGCCCATGTATTTAGACCTTGAGTTTAATTTCGGATTCGGGCGAAATTGTATTCTTGCCGACCATTTAAATCGAATTTTGACAATGATGGCGTTTCATCAAAATCATATAGCGTAGTATGAAGTTGTTAACAAATCGCGATTTTATAAGTTTTAGATTGTTGTGATTGGATAATGTAATTGCTACGCGTGCCGCCTTTCAAACTGCGTTATCGCTTCCGGGTGTGATCGAGCCCTGAACTTTTGATTGTATTGTAAAACGTGTAACTGAATCGATGTACTTGCAATTTATTTAAATATACATACGTTTAACTACTTAGGCTAAATTTTTTTTATTTAAGACACTATGATATACCGTCAGGTTTTCCTGTGTAGGTATTATTGCGTTTATTACCATTAATTATTATTAATATTGACACTCAAGGTATGTTTCAATAGTTTGCAATGTCCCCGGTAGGCTATCTTGGCATCTGCCAGATACAAATTAGAATGAACTAGGTGGCTCATATGAGTGTCTATTTGTCAATATAATATCAGGGTCTTATGTGAGATTGGTAAAATGTCGGACCTTAGTATAAAAATACACTAAACGGAAAAACGCGACTGAATTTCGGCGTGACTACGCCTGATTTTAAATGGAAGATGACACTATGCCGAAATTACGCCGCGTATTTTTGCATAGAAAATGCATTGTCGCCGAACTTCGGTTGCGTAATTTCAGCCTAGTCTTTTCCTACACGACACGTTAATTTTTAATCAATGACTCGACAGCTTTTACATAAACTGTACATTTGAATAAAGAACTGGTACGTCGGTTTGAATTTGTAAATGTAATGTTTCGACGGACGATTGATGATGTTCTCTCTCTTTCATTTATTTGTCATCCTGCTTTGTTCGCTAGGTAGCGGGACAAACAAGTTTGTTCTGTATATGTGTATTTCTAGTACCTTCAGTGACTCTGATAATAGAATTAGGAGATTTTTTTATTAACTGCTCCTTTAACCGATCTATTTAAATAAGATAATTTTGTTCTAATGTAATTATAGTTTTTATGGAAATGGAATAAAATCTTCAAATTATAATTATATTGTTTATTTATTTATCTTTGTTGTCCTGATCGGATGAAATAATATCCTTCCTTTTCAATTCATTATGATTTTTCAGTTTAGTATAATATTTGGAATGTTCGCACTTTTATTTTTTTATATTGGTATTTAATAATTTTATTATGTTTTTTATTTACTTGTGAAGAATTGTAAATAGGAAAGTAGTAACTTTTTTATATTAGTCAATTTACTGATTTCAAATAATCGTCTTCAATCGTCAGTGAAACATGTTTGTCATTTTTGATGGTTAATTTAATGAATATGTAAACCTCCACCACATGATCAAATTAATGTAAATGAAATTCGCTAATTGTGACTTTTAAAGTGTGAACTTATGTCAAACAACTATTTATATTGATAAAAAGGTGGTAATACGAATGCTCTCGACACGTTTATGTTCATATTTATTTTGCTGACATTATAGTTTGTGTGGTTTTTTCTCAACCTACAAATCCTACAATGTTACTTTAGGATAACATTTAGGTATGCATTTTATCAAGTCAACCTATCGTGTCATCAAATAAAAGACAAAGTTAGAATTAATGGAAACATAAAAATTGATCTTTCACTTGTTTCAATTTACAAAACTTGTCATTACATGATAATGATGTTTGATACACTACAATGTAATACATCGTAATAGTTTAAATGACAAGTGACGCATAACATCTGAGTCATTCCATGACCACGGCTGCTGAAAAGTAGCCGAAACGTCGGTTTTTCCTATAAACATGTGGTTTCAAATTGTACCGCTGTTCTATCATTTTAAAAGTAGTTTTGTTTCATGAGTTTTGTAACAGTCGCGTAATCCAAAGAAAATACTATGTAGCTTTGATCAACAAACCACTAACAATGAGTTTGACGTTCCGCTGTATGTAATGTCCTAGTAAATATGAATGTAAACAAGTAAAGAGAGCGTTATCTTACGTCATATAATGTAAGCGAACGCAAATATCGGACAGACGGAGCCGCCGGCTCGCACTAGTTAGGCTACGCCGAGTGATACCGTCGTATTTTATACGTATCGACACTTTCATGCTTGGGAGAAATGCTTCTTGCGAAAAGTAGACAACCTATTCCTATTTTGTCGAATTTGTAACTAAATTACATGATATTTTGATGATAACATTGTTATTTATTAGTACGGCACATATGCTTTACGATCGTCGAGATAAAGTAGTCTTGAAAGAACAAAGAATTTAGCCACATAAACAAGTGATGTTTGCTTCGTTGAATGACCTAAGTCGAAAGTTGGATATGATAAAAACTTATTTTTCAGCATTAAATCGTTGCGAAATCTCGTTATATTATGCAAAACTGTTATTTTTATTTCGTGCTTGATTAAAGAGATAATGTGAAGGCTATAAATAAATTATTATGAGACAAAGTAATTGGCAATGTTTTTAAATGTGCAATGTAGTGAAATGAACAATTAAACAATTGATAGAATCCTCGAATACTTCCTTACTACAAGCCGCCTTTTGGTCGCACAGGACCATTAGAAAACATTATGTGTGTTCTAACATAGACGCGTAAAGAAAGTATTCTTTGCCTCTTGGGTAAAGTGAGATCTTTCGTCTCCTATAATGAAGGTTACATAATTTAATTGTATAGTTTGATATTTGTGCTTCATCAAAATGTTCTTAATTTAGTGACAAAGATGCGACCTCGAGCCTCCGTCTTCTCGCAAGAAACACTACGATGAGTTAGTAAGCATGAACTGACAGTCGACTGGACATAACAATATTATATACTTTAGATAAATATTTTGTATTGAACAGCATCTATTGTAAATGTGAAGAGTATCGAATGTTTTGTACTGTACATGTTTGTAGTGGAAAGGAGTTTTTGAAATAGTGAGAATGTTTTTAAAATCTAGTTATAAATTAAGATATTTCGAAGTAAATTTCACACTAACGATTGTATTGTTTGGTCGGTCACAAAAGAGTATGTTATTAATTTTAATTTTTTTCCTAAATAAATTACATTGTAGACGAAATTTTGTCTTTTTGACACCTGATGATGTTTGTTGGTGAAAATGTACGATCCCTTTTCAATCATTGGTTATGTCACGTCATTTTGAATATGCAGTTTCGCCAAAATGGGATATTTGACCATGATTTCGTTTAAAGAATTGATTGAATTTCTATTTGCCTGCTGCTGTGGTGTGACGCAACCTCTGGTTGTATAGTTAATGAATTATTCAAAAAGTCAGTTCTGCTATTTACGAGTCAAAATATTTAATATTTATGAGAATAGAACTGAGATCTTGAATGTAAAAGATGTTAAATGGCTTACATTGATACGAACTCGTTAAAACTACATAAATGATCGGAGTTGCTGATAAGAGTAATTTTCTTAATGCAGTAGACATGCCGATTGATTAATTATAGGTTTGAAACATCAACTGATTAATATTGTTGCATCGTGTTTACATTAGGGAAATATTACAAAACTTCTGTGTATTTTTCACACACATACAGTCCGTTAATGGAGAACTATCTGAAGTTAAATTAAATATTATTATGCAAATTGCCATTCCCTGGAAGTTAAATGTTATATCGATGTCGTAGGACCCATCCATATTCGATGCATGTCTGTTGGAAAGCATAGTCAGCAAATATATGAATGGATAAAATAATTATCTGGATATTATAGCAAATATGTTCCAAAAAAAGGCTTTTATTGCTTACAACATTATATTCAATACCATAGCCAAAAACTATTTTTTAAGAACACGAGTAAGGAATTATAAATGGAAGTAGAATTTTAAATGAAAAATATTTAGATACAAACAGGTCTTTGGGTAAAAACTTCATGAAAACTCTGCTTTCAATAAGATTTCATGGAGGTAAGAAAGTTGTTTTAACGTGTGGTTTACACAAAGGATAGTCAAATATGCTTTCCGGCAGACATAGTCGATGCTTATAGCACTTTGATGTTATTGAATGTTGTTACAAATTTTGACTAATATTTGATAGAAAGGTGCAAAAGGTTTGTAGCTGGAGCTTTTGATTACATCCTAATTTAATTTTAATATTCAAAGAGTAGCTTTGTCTCCTGAATCCTTTATATTTACTTTTTCTTGCATACACTACATGCGATTCTCATCCCACTTTTAACGACATACCTACAGCTTTATTTGGCATCCACGAACTTAGCAATTATAATTTTTTGCTGTATCTTAGATTAGTTTCCGCATAATGGAGTGACGTGTACGATAATGGAGAAATAAAATTTTTGTAAATATTTTTTTAAATTGTAACAAAATAAAAAATGTATCGTGTAAGATTTTCAGTAAGTTAGAGGATTTTTTTAAAGAATGTAATACTGGAGTTTTTTGCGGACAAGTAATAGTTTAAGGAGTGCTTGCAGCGTTTAATTTGCTTGTTGAAATGGGCATGACGTAGGATAGACTGAAAAGTTTTCTAATGTTACGAAACAAGGAGCAACTGGATTATTAATCTGGTAAGAGCAATCATTAGGGATTTTCCCCTAACAAACTAGCATCGTTAGCTTAATCTTATCTTGAACAAATGAATGAATGAGTAATAAATTGCCATTTAAACCTGATACTCGTAGTATCAAATTGGGTTTTAGATAACAGGTTTATAATCGTTTTCAGGCGGAATCAAACAAGATATTATATTTTTTTTCTCGAAAACATTACATCCATCGTTCACAAAGCTACAAGACAACAGGTCACAACTGCAGACATTATTTGCTTTCTTAAATTGCAGCCGGGACCAAATGGTTAATGTGCCTTCCGAAGAACGGTTTTAACGACCTAACCTATCACCTCTGGGTTGCCATTATACTCTTCTAAATGCTCCTGAATCGTCAAACGTGGCTCGTCTCAAAAATGGCTCGATGGAGACACTCAAGTACCGTTTTAGGATAATTTGACTGTTCCACTTAGGTCGTTAGTTCGATTCCGGCTGGGGTATTACCTGATGTGAGGGTGATGTAATAATTCTGATTATTTGAATTATATCCTGCGTCATGTCCGAAAGCTTCTAAGGCTTAATGAATTTTTAATAAATCGCACTCATCTCTGAGCTCGATCTTGAGTGCGAACTTGATATGTCATTCTCATATAAAACAGCACCTCAAGTTCGGTCTCAGAGTTAAGTGAGATTTATTAATACGAGCCTATGACTCATTGTTTATAAAGTTGCGGTTATCGCGTGAAATAGATTTAGTTGTATTTTGAATTCGAGTTGTGCTTGTTAATTGGCGGATGATTTCTTAAAAGTTATTTGACTAGTGGCTGCGATAGTTTTAATTGTTTTAATTATTGCTGGTTTAGTATGAAGTGGAATATTTTGGCCTGTCGCAGCTGCGTTAATGTTTATATTAGAATGTATAAAGGCGGTTTCCCACTCACCAGCACGATTCGTTCAACATAAAATAAGCTGTTTGTGTATGTTGGTGCACGGGAGTCTCATTCTAAAGTTTTTAAGGACGGATGATATTTTGTATTTGAATTTGAACCTTGTAAATATTGTAGCTGTGTTGTAAATTGGCGCGTCCAGCGTTATAATGTTTGTTAGTGTAATAAATTAAGAGCTTTGACGCGCAAGCGTTTCCTTATCGGTAAGGTTACACAGGGCTAACATAAGTCTGGGTGTATTTTATTCTAGTCCATTTCAGCTAAGAAAATTCCGGTGACAGTTTGCAGTCAAAGGAAAATCGACACTATTCTAAAGTTATAAGATCTTACGGAAAATCATAAAAACTCCTCGTGGGACTTATTGCCCTGAAATAGAGTTTAATTTTGTATAAGAAGTACACCTGTTATAGGGATCATTTTAGCTGGAATGGACTATATAACATCATGAACAAATATGATCATTGCATAAATTAAAATCGAAATAGGTACGATTTGTCTGAAATTTTGTGAGGACATGTGATTTGAAAATTTACTTGTTATGAAATTGTATGTGATGTTCAATGAATTATATTTACCTACTGTGACAAAATTGTATGCAGATATCATTCACACTGCTAGTGGAAATTGATGTAATGTCTTCATTATCACGAATTGGGGATCGAGACGTTTATATTTTGGCGAAATCGATAGTGAAAGCCGAATGTTGTGTCAGTAAGGTGTAAGCTTGTGATTATTTTTTTATAGTTATTTTGGCAATATATTTAAGATATTTTATTCATATGATTAATAAGACTTAATAACCATGTTTTCAATTAATTTTGTTACGTGAAATGATACGAAATTACGGACACTGCGCTTCCTTCTTAACCCAAAAGGAACAATTTCATGTTGATTCGTCATCAGAAGGCTTTATGGATATTTCCACTAATTTATATACTGTTTTAACTCACAAACCATTCACTATTCTTTTTCTACAATAACCTATCACGCTTTGATAAGATAGCTTTTTTATTTATAAAAGTAAATACAATTAATAATTTCTTAATTAAGGCTATTTTTTATAATTAAATTAACTGTAATGTTTTGGATTGTTAATAGACTTTAGGTTCAATAACGTGGTTTCTCAGTATCAATTGAAATAAGAATGTCCTGATTATAGTATGTTTCACCTAAAATGATCCCTCTGACAGGTTAACTTCTGAAACGAGATTAAACTTTTTTCAAGGCACTAAGATCCACGATCTGTTTTTAATATGTTCCGTAGGGTTTTTATTGCTTTATCATAGTGTCGATTTTCCTTTGAACCGTTTATTGTCACCGGAATCATCTTATGTGAAATATACTATAACTTAATACAATCAAAAGCTTGTGAAGCCGCGTTATAATTGTCAAAATGGCTGTTTTGCGAGTAGTCATCTGCGTTTGTTATCTGCTGTTCATTTGATCTCTGTCCCGGTGCGCTCCGATCAAGCTTCTTCGGGCGCGGTCAACTTCGATTCCCGGTCGAGTCTCCTGTGTCCTTTTACTTATTGTTTTTTGTAAGGAATAACATTTTTATAAATGTTTACAATTTTTTATCAGGAAATCAAGAACACATCTTTATGTTTGTTTGTTTATATAGCTGAATGTACAACATACATACATATGTAGGTAAGATATTGTACCTACCTACAGATTAAAGAGTTGTAAGTTATCTTAGCTCCGTAAAAGTTTAAAAGGTTGTAAGTTTAACTACTTGCAAGTCATTTACAAAAAATATCTTAATAGAGCTTTTATAGTTATTTATACAAATGTTTTTACATAATTTGACACAGGACACATTATAAATTAATTAGTTGGCTCCCCGCACAAAATAAACATTTGTGTGTATATCTGTTTGTCCAGGGTGTCATATTATAATTTTATAATAATTGGTCCCTTAACTTATGGGTTGGTCATATTCTTTGGATTTGAACTTAATTAGCTATAATATAGTATGATTAGTTATTTTACATACTAGGTTTGAGGTTGGCTCTTAATTCTAATAATACCCTCCTGTCGTATTCGGCCATGGCGGCCGATCTTAACTTTAGCAACCGCAGGCCGAGTGCGCTAACCACTGCGCCATCGAGCTCCTCACGTGTTCTCTCTCTTAATTCCAATAATGCATGATCGGTTTACTATCTAACTTCTAAGAGGGGTCCTGGTTGGATGAACTAGGCTTTGCCCTGTCCTCTCCCATTGATTTCTATTTTTCGGGATCTCAGAGAATGTGCGTTTTAGTAATTTGATCTTCTCTTCTTTAGTGCCAAGTTGTCTAAACGTGACAGCAAAATTGGGGGTTGTAGTTAACTTACCAATCACCTGATTAAGATCCTGGTTTAAGGCCTTAATATTCACCAGGGCCTTAATCTGCATTCACTTGTGGTGACTAATTCTATTAGCACCTCTGCTCTAGCTAATATGGGACTGATAGTAATGTTGGAGTCTCCATCAAAAGCCACAGTTGCTAAAGAGGATCTAAAGATAGTACGTGGCATGGGTTCAAGAACACCAGGTAGGCTAGCCAAGATGCCACTTTGACGAATTCGCCAGACGCTTTCGTAGCGACTTATATCTCCATCCCGCTCACATAAATAGTACGTGTGCGGGAGGGCAATATAAGTCGCGACGAAAGCGTGTGGCGAATTCGTCAAAGTGGCATCTTGGCTACGGGCCCAGGTATATCTTCCTGATGTGAGCTAACTGAGTCGGTTGTAGGGAAGGGTTTCGGTGTGACTTGCCTAGACGGGACGGGTCTAGCAAGTGATAGAGTGATGGACTCCAATTTTTCTGTTATCTCTGCGACGCTACGGGAGAAAGTATTATATTGCTGTTTTTTAGGGTTCCGTAGCCAAATGGCAAAAAACGGAACCCTTATAGTTTCGTCATGTCTGTCTGTCTGTCTGTCTGTCCTGGCTCGTTCTCCGCCGTTTCTGAACCGATTGCCACGAAAATTGGTGGAGAGATGTATAGTGATAATTCAAGAATTGGTTTTTAAAATAATCGAAAAATAATTATTTTTACCCCCCCTCCCATACATCGAAAAGTTAATTCGAAAAAAAAATCGACTTACCCCATCGTGTGGGGTATCGTTAAAAAGGTATTTTAAATACAATAAAACTTGCCTTGAAACCATGTGGATCAAACACCCCAGTCTCGAGATATATTAATACAAAGTTAAAATTAGAGCGTCCCCCCCCCCCTTAACTTTTGAAATACTATTACAATAATTCTGAAAAAAATGTCTTGTATACCTCCAAGTAAATACTTTCAACGAAAACTATAGCGAACTCTGTATCATACATAGTTATTTTTATACAACTCGACCAACTTATGACGTGCAGTTGCCCTTTCCAAATGGTGTCTTAAGCGGTCGGGCCATCTTTTAGCTACGGAACCCTTTCATGGGCGTGTCCGACACGCTCTTGGCCGATTTTTTATTATATGACCATAAGCATATTTGTAACACCACTGTTGATTCTGATTACTATAACAAAAGTGCTTAAGCTACTTAACACAGTGTGATCAATGTATAATTATGATGTTGTGAGATATTTACAATTGGTTTTTATCAGTCTACAAGAAGTTGACCGCGCCCCTTATCCTGGTCCGAAGCATCCAATTCGTGTATGAAACCTTGTACAGTGTAGTTAAGAGTCGCCTGTGCAACTATACGGGAGAGCCCGCCATTGTTATGTATAGACAGTTTTGTATTTACTATTGTATAATGTACATTCATCAAAAATATTATCGCCAAAATGTAAGCCGGTAAGCGACTTCACCGCGTATGGTTGGACAGGGCGAGTGTAATGTACCAAATAATATAGAGTATTATAGAAAAATGTATGTTGGTCGTCGTTTCATTTTGCTGCGTATCCTCTACTTATACCTATAAATCCTATTGGACCCCAGTGTCAAATAGTACATCTACACTAATATTATAATGAGGAAATATTTGTATTTTTGTATATGACGAATAAACTCAAAAACTACTGGACCTATTTCAAAAAATCTTTCATCCATTTTTTCATTCCTTTGGAAAGCTACATTCACACTGAGTAAAATAAGCTCTATTTTATCCGAAGGGAAGTAGTTTCTTCGGGACGTGGGTGAAACGGCAATAATATAGGAACAAAAAAAGTTGAAACACTTTTCGCTTTTCATAATATTTCATCACGAAATTGTAATTCAGATATCAGTCGCATATGTCGCATATGTTGAACCCAAACATTGTATGACGTATGCTTCTGCAAATATCAGAGACAATATTTATTCGTGATATAGCCCAGACGAAGCGTGAAAGTGTGTGTAGCTGTGATGTTTTGTATTGTTCCAGGTTTCAGTAATGCAATGATAGGATTTAAAGGCTCAGTTGTTTGTCATGTTACCCTCGTGATCAGAGGCGGCGTGTTATGATGGTTTGTGATTTCCCTGCGTCAAGTGGATGATCCAATCTGTCTGGTTCCCCTCTATGGGATACGAAGGTCTGATGGCAGTCGCTTTACTTAAATAACCAGACTCGCCAAATCCTGAATCATGGCCAAAGCGTACCCCGCATAGAAACGGGATAAACGCTAAGAAGAAGAAGAAGAAAGAAAGTTCATTAATTATTTAAAAAGAAAACTATAAAAATGCGGGTTTTTAGTGGTTTTACCTGCTTAAACTTTTTAGGCAAAATGTTTTATTTAACTAGTTACAAATTATGCTACGTTTACAATAAACACGTTGTTTTACTTGCTTTATAATTTAATAAATAACTTTAGTTTCTGAACCCAACGTCCTTTGATATTGGCTAGCTTAAAAATTGTGAGCTTCCTAAATCACTATAATTAGATTTACGCCTTTTTTGTTCTTGCAGTTCTAATGACGTCCCTCCTTCCAGTGATTTCCTTGCTTCCAGCTCTTCAGGAGCCAGTGGTTTCCCTCTGAATTCCTCTTCGATCTCCTGCAATGTCTTCCCCATTGTTTCTGGCAGCCACAGCCATATTATCACTAAGTTATAAGCCAACACGCCAGCGTACACTACGTATGTCCAATCTATGCCTATAGTATCTACGAGAGCAGGGAAAGTCTTTAAGACTCCAAAAAAGAAGCCAGATAGAGAGATCATGCTGATCAATCCTCCGATACCTTTGTACTGGAGAGGAAACACCTCTCCGGCGATTACGTTTGGAAGAGGTAGCATGCCCACTGCTACGGTGAAAAACTGGATATTAATAAGGATTGCTGGAAGCCATATACTCCTGGAGTCATCACCTCGTGTGGCCATCACGTAGGCTGCTATCCCCAAATGGCTTAAAACGCTTACAGCTCCTATTGAGAAGAACATAGTCCTCCTCTTCGTCCTATTGATGACGTACACAGCTCCAGCATTAAATACGATTCTCAGTGAGTCCAGAAAGATCATCCAAAAGTGTACATTTGCTCCGGGACCCATGATCAGTCCTAATATCATAGTTGAATATGAAGCCATTGTGGTGCCTCCTGCGAACTGCTGCAGACAATTCGCGTGGCACATTATAGTGATCGGTTTGTAAAACTCTCTCTTCCTAATAGTATCTCTGATTGTTTGGAGTCGATTGTTGTTTTTGGTTTGAGCTACTTCTACGGTATTCAGAATCTTCTGTGCTTGAATCATGGCTTCTAACTCATCGTCTTCGTCGTTTCCTCTGAGCCAACGAAAGACATTTCTGCACTCATCAAATCTCCCTTTGGATGATAACCAAGCTGGAGATTCTGGGGAGAAGAATGTTAAGATGAGACTTGCTATGGAGAAGAGCATGCTTATGATGGCTGTGGTCTTCCAGGTTAAGAACGATCCGAGGAGGTGGACGAAGAAGATGCCGAAAGCCTGGGAGAGAGCAACTACAGAAAGAAAGGCGCCGCGATTCTTCGGGCTGGTGTATTCTCCAATCAGCACAGAGCGGAGAGGCGTCAGCATGCCGAAAGAGAGACCGGCTAGAATTCTGCCAATGAAGAGACCCTGAAAGGAAGAATAGTTGTTGTATCAGTGTCGCTTGTTGGAACATAAAAAAAAATAAGAATTTTGTGTAGTCACAGAAGTTGAAAGGTGTGGTCGGTCGTTGCAGTCGATTCAATTTAATGATAGTGTTTTTTTTTGGCTATTATTTTGCAAGACGGTGGTACTGAAAGGATGTTCATATCCTAGTTCTTGGTCATAAAAAATCTGATAGACATGTTCGGTACAACCTGGGGATTCCAAACGAATGTGCGACGGAGGCACAGACAAAAAAAAATCTTGTAAATCTAATTGATGTACCTACTTAATAGTTAGCCGGAATAGTAACGAACCAGAAAGTCAGTGGCAAAGATGGTGATGGCCCAGCCGGCGAGCACGGGCGCGATGACGGCGTAGTGCGCGGTCTTGCGGCTGCACTGCATCAGCGGCAGCATGATGACGGCTCCCACCAGCATCACTATGCCGATTATGGAGGCTGGAATAGAAGAAAGAAGAAAATAATGAAGAATAGAAGACGCTTGGATTAATGGTCAAAAAGTTGCCTATTAGACCAATTATAGGTCGCGGATTCGGTCCTCCACAGGACAAATATTTTTTGTGCAGGAACATGTCTGTTTGTCCTGGTCTGGGTTATATAATTTGTAATACCATTGTTGATTCTGATGACTTTAACCAGTGTTGGATTAACCCTTAATCAAATTAAGCAATTTCCTAGTGCATCACGTCGGGGGGGCACCAGGTGAAGCACAAAACTATAGTTGACATACGGATAAAGGGGCCCACAGGCGTGGATTGCTTAGGGCATCAAGTAGCCTTAATCGGTCACTGACTGTAACACTATTGCTTAAGCTACTTAACACGGAGTCAGATCAATGTATGTGATGTTGTAAAATATTTTTAAAATACCTTAAAACGTTAAAAACAATGGCTGCTTTTGTGGATGGGAGTGACCGTTGTGTTATAACTTATAATACAGATTGGTTTTGAGCTCTCCTCACGTAAGAACGGTGTCAAAACAAAGGTCGATAAGTGATATTTTTAAGCAGGCAGTTGCGAAATCGGTTCCTTACTTCATCTTTTAATGGTAATGGTCATCGGTGGCTTCTGTTTCCTTCGAGGTATTAGTCGCAAATAACTCACTCGTGCTGTAGCCACAGCTGAGGCAGAAACAGTTGCGTATTCATTAACAATAATAATACCATCCTTGTCGTGTTTTCTTCTATGGCGCCCAATCTTCACAAGCAGTATTATGGCGCTTTTTGTGCTCATCATCAACATTATATTCGTAGTAGATCCACTGCTGAATGTGGCTGCCCAAGACTTCCACAACTTCAAAACAATGCGAACGGTTATGACTGCACGTGATAGCGCTTACCGATCCATGACTCCTGGTCGGGCGTGAGGGTGACCTTGGACTGTGGGAGGCGGGTCTGCGGCAGCAGCACGGCGGGGAAGCCCAGCACGCAGCCGTGACCCACGATGCTGGTGCAGACGGCTCCCGTCACGAAGCACTGCAGGTAGGTATGTAAGTATGTAAATAAATGTAATTTGACGGGCCCGTTGGTCTAGTGGTCAGAGACCCTGGCTACAAAACCAAAGGTCGCGGGTTCGAATCCCCCTAGGGGCAAATGTTTGTGTGATGAACATCGGCATTTGTACTCGAGTCATGGATTTTTATAAAAGTATGTATGTCTGTCTATCCGTTCTCTAGCTTCCAGAGTACAAGCTTCGAGCTTAGTTTGGGGCTAGGTAATTGGTGTTTTAGTCCAAAGAATTATTTATTAAAATATCGTACAACAACACAAGTACATGCCCAAAAATAACTACACTAATATATTCCAATGTAATTAAGTGGAAGAATTTGTTTGTTTGTTTGATCGTGCTCATCTCAGGTAGGTACTACTGGTTCGAATTGAACAAAGCTTTTTGTTTTGGATTGTCCATCTGTAGAGGAAAGCTTTAAGTTAAAATATAACACTGTGTGTGCGGAAACCGAAATCCATGCGGCCGGAGTCGCGGGCGGCCGCTCGTGTTTGCACTATGAGGGGATCGTCCGCGCCCTCTTGATGTTACAGTCAACTTCTTAAACATTAAAATCTTTAAGGAGTTTATTTTTTCTCAATTTGCTGCAGTATAAACAAATGTTGCCGCTATTTGTTTTTCTCATGAAAATTATCAGTATTACTCTATTTATTTGCGGTGCGTAGCGGTAAACAGCCCATTCTAAAACTAACTACTATGTCGATATATTGAGTTGTTGGCGTCATTTCCAGCAAGTCTTTCACGTTGAATGCTAGTTGGTTAAATAAATGAAGTTGCAAAACATTCTTCAACCACAACCAAAATGATGCGTTTGTTTACTTACAACATATAAGCTACAAATAAGAACAAACCAAACTTAAATTAAAGATAGGTACTCACTTGCTTCACAAACGGTGAAAACCTGCTGTTCTTATTGGACATAATTTTATTTTAAAACCTCCCGAATTCGGGCTTCGGAAATATTTTCACGTATTCTCGAAGATAACAAGAAAAACGCACTGTTGTTATATTTTGAGTGGAATTATCTTAGATACAATATTCCATATCTTCACTGACGATAGTGGATCTCATGGCCACGTGAATTGACATCAACATTTCTTAGATCTCGAAGTCCTGCTTTATATTTATATTGGAAAATAATTACAACAAATAAGTTTTGGCATTATAAAAAAGTGAGGACTACATCTCATAGGTAAAGAATACAGAAAAGTATTTCACGATACTCAAAATGTAACTTTTTTCCACTTAAAATATCAGCTGGTTTGTAGCAGAATCTGCCAAGGCAATATTTATTTCAGTCCGTACCTATTTCCTTTCTGTCTCTCCAGAACTTTGATTTCCTCTTTCACAAAAACCTATACACAATTATTCATTCGATAATTTTTGTATTATTTTTAAAATCCACATATGTTTAGAAAAAAAAACTTTTACCCGAAATTAAAACATTAATTTAAAAACTATTTTAACATCTATTTTATAAATATATAGGTAATGTAGTATAGTTCTTTTTTTGTAACACGTTATTGCTTTCTGTGGGAAAACTGCTTCGAGTCCGGGAAAAGATCCTCAACTGAGATATTTCCTTCCTCTCGATCGTCTTGATAATCAGTTAATTCGATTATTTTGCATTACTGAGGATTTATCCTTGTTATTAAAACCGTCATCGGCCACACAGGTCCGTAACTACCTATTTTCTCAAATATCGTTTTATTTTTCTTATTATAATAGTAACATATGGTGTAGTATGTCTAAAAATAAAATAAAAACAGATAAAATCTCCCATGGGAAAATGGTTTTCTTCGATAATAATGAATTGTAATCGGCAATTTGTACTCTAGTGATGAATGTTAACAAAATTAGTTATTTAGAATGAGTTCGTCTGGCTGGGGAAGTACCTCCACCTAACAGAAGGCCACAGTAACACTTCGTAACTATTGTGCTATGTGTCTGCTGGTGAGTTAGGTCGCCTGAGCTTAGTTGGGGAGGTTATGGGGTCTTAAAGGCCGGCAACGTATCGGCGATACCTCTGGTGTCGCGTATGTCCATGGGCGGCGGTGATTGCTTACCATCAGGCGACACGCTAGATCGTTTGCCGCGTCTGCCATAAAAAAAAAGACTATAGGCATGTGTCTGTTCCCTAGCATGAATAATTAGCTTTGTGTCATCCAGGAGTTAGGCAATAGGTGTGTCTGATTATGAAATCCAGTAGTTTACCTACTAACTTTTATAACTGCACTATATAAGTATATAGGTCAGCTATTAATGGTATGATAATTTGCACTGTGATTTTGCAATAAAAGTAGTATCCGTTATAATCTTACTTAATCTGTGTGTTACTATTAATGTCTTTGCGTATAGTTGTGCAAGGATTTTAAGATAAGCCGTTGTAACCAATCTAGGAAGTTATTATCACATAATTCGTAATTAGTTGAAAACTTTGCTCACCGCATTTGAAACTTAACATTATTAATTTAACCATTATTTAAGTAACTACTTAGTTTTTTAAATCATTTAAAGAAAATTAAAAGATAATTGCTGATTAAATTAATTTATCTATTCTAATAATAGTTTTTGTAATTTAACTGCAATTAATATCTTTTTAGTTTTATTTACTACGCAAGGAGGATAAAATTATAATAGCCTTTAATGTTTTACGGCCAATGTATTCACAAGTGTGATTATGACGTCACACTACGTCAGATATTTTCTGGTTGCTACAGAGAAGGCTCGTGGCCACTTGTGGATTCAGCTGTATTTCGTTTACATAGAATTGTAATGGCTAATACAAATAGTTATCAATTAACAAATAATAAACGCACAGGTGCTGTTGAGACACTATTGAAACGTAGCTACTTCCACTGCGTAAAACAAATCTAGAGTACGTTCGGATCATAATGACTGGGATAAAAGCGATATTTATTATGTACTTAGTACCAACTTGTACATACTACGTAATTACTGCGACTTTTCATTGCGACAGTGTTAGAATCCTGGCCTCAATCGTTTGGTAAATAACTAACATCGTGTTCGGAAGGTTCCTACGTTGAGCTGTTGTTTCGGCTGCATTAAAAGCATTTGCAAAACCAAGGGTCGCGGGTTTGAATCCCAGTAGTGGCAAATCTTTGTGTGATGAACATCGGCATTTGTGCTCAAGTCATGAATCTTTATAACATTATTTAAGTAAGTCAATCTGTTCCCAAGCTTCCATAATACAAGCTTTGAGCTTAGTTTGGGGCTAGGCGATTGGTGTGTTAATCCAAGGCATTTATTTTCAGGCAAGGCTTGTGCTCAAGCGGGAATTTTAATGAGATGATGGTAACGAACATCTTTTCACATATTTGAGGTCTGCGGTTCAAATCCGGATGATACCACAAATAGATCACAAATCTATGTGCGGAATACATACCAACTCTTTCTAACGTGAAGAAATATATTATGAGAAAACCCTCATACTTGAAAAGTTGGTTTTAGATGGTGTATGTGAAAAGATGTTCTATTCCATAGAAATACTACTACGACGACGAAGAAGTTGCAGGTGGGTATTTTATTTACTTTTATGATGACGGTGTAGTTTTTTGTAAGTTTGTTAATTATGGCAAAGCTACGTAATATCATTATATTGATTCTAATTGATATCTGATTAAGTGATTATTGATTAATTAAACTATCATTTAGGTTTTTGGTATTTTTTATAGTTTTCGGTTTTCTCTTTGTGGTTAGGTTACTCAAAATAGGTACTATTTATATGTTCTAATTTCAGTTTCTTCCAAAAATATTTTTTATAAAAAAATATCTAAAGGAAATGTTGTATTTTCTTACATGTAATTGAGAGTTATTTAAAACTATATTTTTTTAGCTTGTCATGTATTAATTCAGTTAATACAATTAGAAAACGAACTTCTGTTAAATTGTATATACGTTGGATTTGAAATACAATAATTTTATAGGTCGTTGTATTTTTTTTAATTATTTATTAGCAAATGAACCAAGAAGATAAATTTAAGAAGTACCTACTTAGATAATTTTTGGTATCCAGGAAATACCAAAAATTATATCTACAAACTCGTAGTTTGAATTTAATTCAATCGCTATTGTTTTAACCAATAAAAATAACATTAGTTCTATCAAAGGACAGAAATGACTAAAAAATTCCGGCTAAGGGTAGTTTTAACAATAGCTCGTCACGGCATGAGTTTGTGGTCTTTTAACTTTTAATTATATTTTTTGTGATCCAATTAATAACAACAAAAAAATGTTTTTCATAATTGTACGATAAGCAACTCTTATGTCCATAGTAGTTATCGTTTCATATAAATATAGAGAATCTTTCCACTCGCATCATTGAGAATCGTTGCGTACGCGCAGAAGGTATTAGCAGGCGACTTTTTTTTAAATCGCGCTTTTTAAAATTGTACCGACCGAGCAGATTAAAAATGAAAATTAAAGTTTTCATTTTAGAAATAAAAGACAAGAATTTAAAAACATTTTCAAGACGGACTGTAATTTGAATGAAAGTGATCTTTTAAAAGTATCTTTTTAATTTTAATGTGATATACTTAATACTCGAAAGTGATAAATTCCTCCTGTGATTTGTGATAAGTAATTTAAGTACATTTAATCCTAAAATATAGATAATTGTAGTCCAATATAAAACAATAAGAAAAAATGGTGGAGTCGACGCGTTGTAAATGGATTACACCATTAATAAAACAGGTAAGTTTTATACATTAATGAAGTAGTTAAGATAAAACATACAAATTTCCGTATTATTTTATCATGATAATGTTTCATAGGAAAACCTGGCTTTTGAAAATGAAGTTTAAACATAATTATTTGTTATTTTGTCTGGAAAAACAGACTAGACCATCCATGTTACTAATTTACTGGTTTGGTAAAAAAAAATCTTCAGCATGTGACTTTGTCTTCATTAATTTAACCAGTCCGATGTGGTTTTAACACCAACATACAGATATGACGCCGAAGAGGTCATGTTAAAAGTTATCTTAATAATAATAATAATTATCTCTGTAACTGACCAACCTGAAATTAACCTGATGAAAATGTATTCTATTCTTACTCATGTAAGAACAGAATATATTTACATCAGGCATCAGACGAAAGTTTGTAATGGTAAATTTAGATTATTTTTAATAATTTCAAACAGAGTAGAGACTAGCAAAACATCTTTACGTCATTTGTTTAAATTGTGTGATGATAATTACTAATTTAATATGAGTGTATTCTTATGAATGAAACCGTTATTATAACAGGTGGAAATGAAAATCGACGCACTTTTTTTGGAGGTTTCTTGTAAACATTACTGAATTTACGAAGATATGATTTCGTCTACGTTTTGATACGTAAAAACGTATTTTTGAAAGAAGTCTTATTGATCCTGCATATTTAAGATTTTCACTCTTTAAGTATGAAGAAACCATGTGAGTTGCGTGGTTGTATTATGCACGAATGCAACTCGTCAAACCGGGCGCCATAGCTGGCTAGCTGGCTTCTTAAAAACTATCTGCTATTTATAGACGAACCCGTTTTACATCAGGCTGGGAATAGGCTTAAGTAAAATTGAAATGTCCGCGCAAACGCAGTTCGGTAGGATACAGTTGGATAAAGTGAATTACTTATAGTAATCTAGAGGAATATTATGTAGACACCCTTAACCTCTGCAAGTACCTATTTTTAAAATAATGGAATGCACTTCCTCTCATATCCCATGTCTTGCGTGCCAGACGGGGTCCATAATTGTGTCTAAAATAATGTTTTTAAGGTCTTTTGTACATACTGAGTATGGATGGGGTTTGCAATAAACGTATATTGAGTACCTATTGAATTACTTTGAACTTAATTGAAAACAATTTTTTTTACTGTCACAAAGTATTGGCGCCAAGTAGGCGGGATACCTAATAACAAGACCAATCAAAACATATCTCGTAAATTAAATGTTACGCCGGATAAATGTTCTGGGCATGTTCCAACCATTCGATGACTACGATGATAAATCTAAACATGAACTTCGTTTTCGTTTCTCTTTAAAGCAAAACCATTGGAACTTGGCTGAAACTGGTGGTATATAGCCAAGTTGCCACTTTGCCTATTGTCCATCCTACTACTATTATAAAGCCGAAAGTTTGTAGTTTGTGTGGATGTTTGTTACTCTTTCACGTAAAAACTACTGAATGGATTTGAATGAAACTTTACCACAATATAGCTTATACATCACAATAACACATAGGCTATAGCTTATACATCAGAATAACACATAGGCTACAATTTTTGAGGTTTCTAATGTGAGGTCGTAAAAAAACACAACCACGCTGACGGAGTCGCGGGCGGCCGCTAGTATTGCTTTAATTGCAACTTATATCTCCATCCCGCTCACACACAGTCGCGTTTTTTCCGCCTAGTGTGTATCTTTACCATCGCTTTGAGAAGCGATCTATTAGTTCCACAGGAGTTATAACTAGGAGTTGTCCCTCATTTTTTATGCATTTATTTCTGGTGTTCCAGGCATGGGTGACCCTGGGCGTGACGCTGAACATGTCTCAGATGGGCTCGGTGATCGGCTTCTCCTCTGTCCTGCTGCCGCAGCTCAAGCTGCCGGGCTCCTCCATACCCATCGACGACAACTACGGCTCCTGGATAGGTAAATATAAAAAAAATATTATTAAAAAGTCTACCGATATTATTAAGATACCGCTGGAAGGACGAAGTCGAGAAGGATTTGCGCGGCTCTAAGTACAAGTTGGATTGTATAACTACTAAGTTATTCTTGACCAATAAGTAATACTGTAAACTAATTGTATGACTACTTGGATTGTATGACTACTTGTATTTTTTTGTCCAAGTAGTCATACAGTATGACTAATTGTATGACTATTTGGATTGTATAACTACTTGGATTTTTTATGTCCAAGTAGTCATACTGTATGACTAATTGTATGACTATTTGGATTGTATAACTACTTGGTTTTTTTATGTCCAAGTAGTCATACTGTATGACTAAATTGTATAACTAGTTGGACTAACCCCAAAAGTGGGAGGAGGTGGCGCAGGACAGACCGAAATGGAAGAAATTAGTATCAACCTCACTTTGGGTCGCTGCGCTACAATAGTTGTAGTAGAAGTAATTAAAAAGTCTATCCCTTAAATAATTTAATTGATAGTGTAACTTATCGACTCGTGCAGGACTTTCCCATGACCTGATCTAAGAAGACCCAGCTCGGTTACGAAGGAAACCGCAGGAGTTTAGTCTGTAGTGGGACATAAAGTTCTGAGCCCCACACACGGCTGCAGGTTTTGCTGACCTGTAGCTATGGCGCGTAAAAGCGTTCTCCTGCGAAAAAACAACTAGCCTAGAATGAATCTCTCCCTGCTTAGGTACGAAGAATACCGTAGGAGTTTAAAGGGTGCTGGGATACAAAGTTCTGAGCCCCACACTCACACCAAAACACAAAACGGTGATATACGCACAGGCGACTTTTAATCGGTAAACTACCTTGTATTTGCGCTTCTTGTATATTTGTTTTAATTTTCTTTGTATGTATTGTGTAATATAATTCATCTTGTCATACAGCCTCATACACTGCGCAAAATGCTTTGATCAATAAACTTTTTGATAAACTCAACACGTGAACTCCAGTAGAGTATTCTTTAAGACAACAAAACATACATGACATGCACGTGCTATTTATTATACAGAGATAACATTTCGTATGCTATAGGTAAATAGGCTATTTACTTAGTACCAACATAGTGATATAATGATGCGTACTACATATTTTCATTAGTTCTTTCAAATAAACCTCGATGGTCTTGCAGTTTGAGAGCCGACCATGACCTAAGATCTTTTTTTTATATCTTTGGTGAATGCCTTTACGCATGCTACGCTGATTGAACGGAGTATGTTTGACTCCGAGTTCGACTACCCACTTACCACCAAGTACTTCCTCACGGTCGCCGTCTATGTGCCCAATGGGGACCAGGGTAGCATGCACCCAAATGACCTAAGATCTGAGTTTGATTCCTGGTTTGGGAAAAAGGAGCATAACTAAGTTAACTTAATAGTCACATGATATTTACAAATTGTTTTTCTCTTTTCCAGCTTCGATTCCCGCAATTGCCCTTATGGTCGGAAACCTCGCAATCCCATCAATTATGGGAAGATTCGGAAGAAAGATCTCCAACATCATAACACTGGCGCTTTTCGTCACCTGTTGGATGTGCATCGCCGTATGCAACGATGTCAACTTGCTTCTGGTCATCAGATGTGTGCAAGGACTCGCCATGGGAATGATAGCAACTCTAGGCCCACTTCTGATCGGAGAATACACCAGCCCGACCAAACGTGGAGCCTTTCTTATGACCATATCACTGTTCATTGGATTTGGAGTCATGTTCATTCAAACATTAGGCTCATTTTTGGACTGGAAAACTGCGTCACTTGTGTGTATTGGGCTGACGATATTCAATTCAATAATCGTTTTCACATCACCTGAATCTCCAAGTTGGCTTGCTGAGCAAGGCAGATATGACGAGTGCAGAGAAACATTTAGATGGCTGAGAGGAAACATGGAAGAAGATGAATTGACCAAACTGATCGCAGCAAGCATGGCTTTACGAAAAACAAGAGAAAACGAAGACAAATCTACCGAAACTTTGAAAACTAGGTTCACGAACAAAATGAAATTCTACGGACAGGTTATAAAGAAAAATGAGTTTTATAAGCCGTTCCTGATTATGGTTCACATTTACGCGATGGCTCATTGGAGCGGCGTAAATCTCCTGGCCTCATATGCAGTTGATTTCATAGTGACGATTGTAGGCAGCGATGTTAACATTCCCATGACAATGCTGTCTATGAATCTGACAAGGATTGGATCAAACGCTGTGGCTGTTATCATCATTCAGAAGTTAAAACGGCGTACCTTAATGTTCTGGTCTGTGGGCTTGAATGCTCTCGTCTTGTTCATCATAGCAGCTTTCACATATAATAACACGCACAACGTCATTCTTTATGATAGTTGTTACAAGTACTACATCGGTATTGCGTTGATTCATCTTTTAACTTTCTCAATTGCTGTAGGAGCTTTGCCTCTCAGTTTTACGCTAGCTGGAGAAGTTTTTCCTCTGCGGTTTAAAAATATGGCGGGTGGAATTAGCTGCTTATTCTTCTCCCTGAATCTCTTCCTGAATATTAAAACTATACCTTTTCAAATGAGTACCATTCAAGTATATGGGCTATATCTGCTTCACGGCTGTTTTCTAATTTATTTGTTGATTGTAGTGGGACTCATGCTCCCTGAGACTAAAGATAAGACGTTACAAGATATTGAAGAAGAATTTAGTGGGAAGAAAAAAGAAATTGAGATTGATACGATTAGTGAAAAAGTATAAACAACTCATTAAATAATACTAACTAACGAATAATTTAAATACTGGAGATTTATCGCTAACTTAATAAATTCTTCCAGACTGCCATTTTACACAACAAACTGCTTTAGTTCATCAACACCCATAATGGTTGATGAATAAAAAGGTTTTGTTTTGTGCATTAAACCTAATTTATTGCGGTAAATATTTAAATGTCCTCAGAATAAGACTAGATAGGGTAAGTAAAATTTCAATTGTATATCTGAGTTGTATATCAATACCGAACTATGAATATGTTAATTTATCTTTATTTTTTAATGTGATAGTTTCTATAAAGTACATAATAAAACAGAACTACCTTACTTACTAGTGTTATTTTATTTTGATAAACAATTTCCAATTTTAAATTCATAAATTGATTTACTTCACTTGTCTTGCACTTCACTTGTGTATTTCTAGCTTGGTGTGTTTTTACACAAAGTATGTAGGGAAAAGATTTGATATTTATTTGTTTCTTTGATATGAAAAGACTGCGAAACTACTGGATCTGTTGTATTGTGAAGAAGATGACATGTGCTGTTTTCTTATCTCAGAAAAATATAATGATCCTACTTATTAACCAAACGAACAAATGCAGACGTACCTACTGTATTGGCAGACTTGGCTGTTATCATCAGGCAAACGAATACTTTTTAATTATAAATCGAAAATGTATGTAGAGCAGACGCTTGTAATAATAATTATTTAATTTGTCTCGCTGCACACAAACAAATATTCGCCGTTCAAGTCAGTTCAAAAACACAGGTGCAGGTTTTTCTTTCTATAAATACATTGCGAAGTAGAAGAGTTGATTGCGAAGAATACTCGTAATTTAAACTTTTAATATTTTAAAATAAATTGTGCATCTTTGTTACAAAATCTCTTACTGTCAAAAAGAAAATATACTTAGTATAATGATCATCATGCTACCTCTCTAATCTCTATATAAGTATGACCTTTTAATTAAATTTGATATTTCTATTGGCTGTGAATAAATAGACCTCGTCAAGCCGGATGCAACAAGGGGCATTCAACTGAGATCACATTTACCTAATTGAATAATATTTAACATCTATCTCTGTACCGCGAGAAAATTGATTGAAAACAGCTATTTAAATAATTTAAGAAAACAAAATGGCGATTTGTTACGGCCCCATATATATGTAAATGCTGTCTGTGTCGTGTTTCGTCCTCTCATAAAATGTATAAGCGATCATTTTGCTGTTATTTCACACTACAGTGCAAGGCAGGCTTATTGTATCTTTATTCGTAATTTTTACATGTAAATTCTCTTTAAAATGTGGCACAAGTTATTAAAATAAAAATATTTATGGCAGAAAATGAAGAAAAAGAAAACGTTTAAAAATTAAAATGTTTTGTCCTTCAATTACACGTATTAGTGTAAAGAGACAATAAAGTTTAAAAATAGTGCTATTTAAATAGATAGTTGCAGATCGAATGTAGTTAAACATTATTGTGAACCGAACTAGATAACAGTATTTACAACAAGGGAAACAATGAAATCAATTTGTTTTTCTTGGATTACTCCGTTCCAGAAGCAGGTAAGAATACATTCGAGTTATTTATATCCACGTCAGTTTGATGCATTCTGTACATAAGCAGGATAAGGATGTAAGGATGCTAATTCTGTAGTATTTTTGGTATGGTACCCTTCAATTAAATAACTACACAAAAGGTTGATAAACTTCTAATTCTCTAATAATATAATGAAGCTGAAGAGTTTGCTTATTTGAACGCTCTAATCTACGGAACTACTGGTTCCCATTGAAAATTCTTTTTGTGTTGGAAAGTCCATTTGTAGAGGATGGATTAAAGCTATAGTATAACACTATGTGTGCCGAAAACAACCTTAACTTCACTACTTGTAGGACTTGTGATCTAGGGAATTTGCGAGGCATAACATAAGACTTTTAATAATAGCACAGAACAAATTGAAATTAAACGGCCTGCAGTCTTCACGATTTCGTGGGATCGGTTATTTATTGAACGGGCCCGTTGGCCTAGTGGTCAGAGACCCTGGCTACAAAACCGAGGGTCGCGGGTTCGAATCCCGCTAGGGGCAAATGCTTGAGTGATTAACATCGGCAGTTGTACTCGAGTCATGGATGTTTATAAAACGTATTTAGTCTGTCTATCCGTTCCCTAGCATACATAGTACAAGCTTCTAGCTTAGTTTGGGGCTAGGCAATTGGTGGTTTTATTCCATTTATATTTATCTAATTGTCAATGATGATGATGTTCCAGTGCTGGGTGACCCTGGGCGTATCTCTGAACATGGCACAGATTGGCCTGGTGCTAGGAGTGGCCGGAGTCCTGCTTCCCCAGCTGAGGCAGCCTGGATCCCCCATACAGATTGACGACAATTCTGGCTCGTGGATAGGTAAGACCGGTGGCGACACCTATCTACTAAGAGGTAGTTCCGACACAACTCAACAGATGGCGCTGAAACGCACTGCGATGTTTCCATAAAAACCTACATCGCGCTAGCAGAGTTTCCGCCACGAGTTACTATATAAACGACTACACCGACACAGCGTAGTAAGGACCTCGGTCCCCGAGCTAGATCACCTTCGGCAGAAGTACTTCTATCTTTAGGGAATGGATGATTTCCCTATAACTGGTGACTCCGACGTGGTCGGTGCCAATAACTTCCAGAGATATCCTGCCAGTCATAGGTAATAAGTTGTTATTATGAGTTAGGCTGAAGACCAGAGGTGGACTACGAGTAGGTGATGACGACGACGAAAAGGAACGCCACAAGGAGCGCAGATTTGTAATCTATCTTCAGAGGCGCCATATTGTGTATGCCGTCCCTAATTGAACACTGTCACAACACCTCTTTCTGTGTTCTGACCAAAACCAACCATGAAGTAAAAACTCACTCCTCATAAAAAGATAACGTTCATTCACATAGGATTTGATAAACTTGCTTAATGGGTTAAATATCTATCCTTCAAAACAACAATTCTGTAATTTAATTTTTCTCTTTTACAGCGTCCATCCCTGCAATAGCTTTAATGATCGGCAACGTCACAATGCCGACGATAATGGGAAATTATGGAAGAAAACTCGCCAACATCGTGACCCTGGTCCTCTTCATCATCAGTTGGACCGGAGTCGCACTTTCCAAGAGCCTGGCCTTCCTCCTGGTTTCTCGCGCGGTTCAAGGAGTTGCCACGGGAATGATTTCGACGCTTGGCCCAATACTTATCGGAGAATATACTAGCCCAAAAAAAAGAGGTGCTTTCCTTGCGAGTATTTCACTGTTGATAGGACTCGGAGTCCTGTTTGTACACACATTAGGGTCCTATTTTGATTGGCAAATAGCATCGTATTCCGTCGTTGGACTGACAACGTTCAATTTGATTGTAGTGTTACTATCACCTGAATCTCCGAGCTGGTTATCACACCAAGGCAGATTTGACGAGTGCAGGAAAACGTTCAGATGGTTGAGAGGCACTACTGAAGACGAGGAATTGGAAAAGATGATAGCATCAAGCACAGCGTTGCAAAATGCTAAAAAGGATAAAAATGTAGAAGATTTGAAGACGAAAGTAAAGAACAAGATGAGACATTACGCACAGACGATAAAGAAGAACGACTTCTACAAACCGTTTCTTATTGTGATCCACGTATACGCGATGAGCCATTGGAGCGGCGTCAATCTCATAGCATCATACGCTGTTGACTTCATCGAATCGGTTGTAGGAGAAGGCACGAATATACCGTTGACTATGGTGTCTCTGAACCTAACAAGAATTATAGGGAACGTAACGGCTTTGTTTGTAACTCATAAAGTCAAACGCAGGAAGCTGTTGTTCTTTGCCCTAGGGACGAACACTGGTCTCATGTTTGCTATAGCATTGTACAAATATCTCAAGATACATCATATTGCACCCTACGGTACTTATTGCGACTTTATAATCGGTATGACGTTGATCCATGCTCTGACTTTTGTGATATCAATCGGAGCATTGCCTCTAGGATTTATAATAGCTGGAGAAATGATCCCATTGAAGTACAAGAGTATGGTCGGTGGTATGTGCAGTTTAATTTTCTCCATCAACACTTTTGTCAACATCAAAACTGTGCCATCTATGATGAGAAGCCTCCATGTTTATGGGCTTTTTATAGTGTATGGTGTTCTTTTAATTTATCTGGTCACTGTGGCTGGGATTATGCTCCCTGAGACCAAAGATAAGACGTTACAAGAAATTGAAGAAACATTTAAAGGGAAAAAGAAAGTTCCTGTGAAGCATAGGGCGTAAATTAGCTAATTACATTGGTTGGTTTAATATTTTTATTTACGAGTATTATAATGATTTGACTGGACTGGACTATTTTGTTATTTATACCAATCTTACCATTATTAGGGACAACTACTTCATACCAGGTAAAAGTAAGTCTCAAGAATGATGGGGCACTAGGTGTACCTACTTGGCTGATAGTAAAAAGTTTGGCATTCATCGATAAAATATAATTTTATGCCACAAAGCTACCTTACTCCTTAACTGTCAAGGCTTAACAGATATAATGACACACTTACATTTCTCGGGAAATTCCCATCTTGAATGTTTCCAGTATGTAACTATCATAATTTAGTAAACTCCTAAACTTTCCTACAAAACAAAAATACGCAGAGGTTCAGTTATTACAATTTATGCCAATATTTATGCAAAGGCGTTTTTCTTTTGTTGCCGTGTCTATGGCCTAATATCTATACAGTTCGGTTCTAATTATAATAATGTAGGGAATCTGACTTTACTTAAGAAATTCAGATTGTTACAAAATTTCGTATGTCTAATGGTATCTACTAATCATGAGCTAAGGCCACCTGAAGGCGGTTGTCCCATAGATTTAAATCGTGGTTGTCAACGCTAAATTAGGTACAATGTTATCACTTTACACTACCCCAAAAAAAAACAGAAGTAATTTTAAAGTTTTCCTCATTCTAAGTTGATATTTTTCGACACTACGGAGGGATGATGATCATTGTACGAAATGAAACACAACGTCTTCATGGTTTGTATTATTCATATCCTTTATGAGCTGCTATCCCATGTAACATGATATGGTAACAATCATACCCGAATTTTGTCAATTCAGAGTTGCGTTACCGGTTTTGAACCACCGACTCTCACGTTTGTAACAGCGTTATTAACCACTAAAGTCTGAACCACCGAGTTCTATAATGTAAAATCATCATCATCATCTTAGTGCTTCTTCCGGTTGCATCCTCTACCTTTGGCTTAGAGCCCAGGGTAAGCTTCGACTTCTGTATCGACTCCTGTATCTGTACTGATCCTGTATATTGCCAAGCCTGGTAATTTTAAGCGACTGTCGTCTGACCTCCGCAACCCACACAAGAAACCAGGCAATTTGGATCATAGTCGGGACTAACGGCTTAACGTGCCTTCCGAAGCAAGGAATCATTATTCTTATCTGACAATCGGGTGATTCAAGCCTGGTGTCTCAACTAAACTGAGAGAACCTACAAAAAATGGTGTTTCCCGCGGGCTTCGAACTCACGACCTCCGCGGTTAAGCCCAGCGTTCTAACCCCTTCACCACGGATGCAGTTACTTCTATGTATAATCTTCACTATAATACACATATTATTATAAAGAGGAAACTTTTTTTATGTAACGAATAAACTCAAAAACTACTGGACTGATTTGAATAATTCTTTCACTGTTGGCTAGCTGCACTATCCTCTGTGAACATAGGGTACTTTTGATGCCGGAAATTCGGGGGGAAGCAGGGGATTTATGAAAAAATAAATTGCACGCGGGTGAAACCGCACCGGTAGGCTAGTGTTAGGTATGTATAGCTACTTATTAGAATGCGTCTATTGAATATTTTATCCGTTCTAATCAGTGGCGTGCCTACTTTCAAGGACAAACGATGTTAATTTCCAAACATTTGTTATTTTGAATATTTAGTTTACTGTTTGGTAGTGTCAGTTTTACTTAGATCGTGGTCACAGGTGCTTGACAGATGAAATGTAACTAATACGATGTGACGAAAACTGTTAGTGTTTCGGTGTTAAAACTTTGCATTATTATGTTGAAAAATGCCAGAAAGAAGACGATTTATGACGCCGTTCATCAAACAGGTTAGCCTTTTTGTCTAACTAGTTTTAATGAGCTGGATTCGTGGTAAGTAAAGCGAGATTTAGGTTAACTATGAGTAAATATATAGAGCGTTATTTAAAAAAAAAATTGTCTACATAGCCTTAGTTTTTCGTATTTGTTTTTCATTTTGTTTATTTTAAGGGTAGTGATAAGTGAATGATGTAAATTAGTTTTTTGAAAAACCTACTTTATGGTACAGTCAGTTACAGTCAATGTGGATTCTATAGGTATGAAAAGGTTTATAAGTAGGCTTCTTTTTTAGAGTTTCGTTGCCAAATAGCAAAACACGGAACCCTTATAGATTCGTCATGTCTGTCTCTCTGCCAGTACATCACAGTCACCTTAACCACCTTTTGCCAAAACTATAGGTAAGCAGAATACCGTTGAAACTTGATAAGTAGATTTATTCTGTGAACCGCGTTAAGATTTTCAAAAGAAAATAGATACTTACAAAAAAAAAAAAAGATAGCTTTCCATCTTGCCTTCTTAAAATCAAACCAAAAAATGGACGTTGTTCTCTCGGAACGATTTACCATCGAAGTTATCTAATCTTGAACTGTTGTCTTTTCAGTTGATCGTGGTGGCCGGTTTGTCCTGCAACAAGGCGAACTTAGGCTCAGTGTTGGGTTTCCCCGCCATTCTGCTGCCTCAACTGACCTCTGACCCTGAAATGCGGCTGGACAAGAACACAGGGTCTTGGATAGGTCAGTATGAAACAAATATACAACTGCACACATCACCATATTGGTGTAAATCTGATATGAGCTTTTAAAAAATATCGAAAAATATTATCCAGAATGTTTTGATCAAAAAACATCGGCGCTTTATCCGAGCATCAGTCCACCAAAGTGGACCAATATCAATCTTGAAAAGCAAAAACTTTTTCAAAAATATTCATGAGGCAAGATTAGAAGATTACATCACTGAGATAAGAGGTCAACTAATTAAGTAAAATTCAACAAATTAATTTTGTTTTCTCCTAAATTTCAGCTTCGATAATTGGCATCTCCCTTTTCTTGGGAAACCTCACCGTGCCAGCTCTCATGGGCAAGTTCGGCAGAAAACCAATGAGCATCTTCACTTGCAGCGCACTTCTAGTGGGCTGGATCTGGTTAGCCCTAGCTACTGAAGTCACCTCCATTCTCATCGCCAGGTTCATCCAAGGATTAGCCGTCGGCATGAACTACTCCTTAATCCCCATCATGGTCGGAGAAATGACCAGCCCTATCAACAGAGGAATATTATCCGCATTAACGTCGAGCTCTATAACAGGAACAACTGTTATGGCCCACATCTTAGGGTCCTATTTTCATTGGCAAATCACAGCTCTAGCCTGCGCTTGTACCACTGCTTTTGGGCTGGCAATTTTGATATTTATACCGGAAACTCCCAGCTGGTTGGCGGATAAAGGCAGGTACACAGAATGTGAAGGAGCCTTTCGCTGGCTTAGGGATGAAGCTGAAGAAGAAGAACTTGAAAATATGTTGGAAGCTCATAAAGCCAAAAAAGAAGTGGCTAATAACAGTAAAAGTAGTTTCATAGGATATGTTATCAATATGATAAAGAAAAGAGAATTTTACAAGCCTATATTAATCGTTGTACATCTGAATACCATATCGCTATGGTCGGGCCTGTCGTTTTTAATCGTTTACCTGATGGATATTATAAAAATTGTTGCTGGAAACGTTGATGTTCCTCTGCACGTAACGCTTTTAGACGTCCAAAGGTTTATATCAACAATTATTGGAGTATTAGTGATTAAGAAACTTAAAAGGCGAACTATATTTGTAACGACTGTAGGAGTCAATCTTGCAGTTATGGTTATTTTAGCAGTCTACACTTTTGCTAAGACCAAATATCCGCAAATTGATAACGCAGCTGTTAGCATGACCCTCATGCATATCCATATGTGTTCAATGACAGTTGGAGCTTTACCGTTACCCTTAATATTGTCAGGAGAATTGTTTCCTTTAGAATTTAGGAGTTTGGGAGGTGGAATAAGTGCCGTAGCATATTCTTTGAACTATTTTATTACTACTAAGAGTGTCGTGTTTTTACTATCAACGATAGATGTATACGGTGCATACATGTTGTACTCAGTTGTGACAGCATACTGTATGGTGGTCGTCTGGATTTACTTACCAGAGACGAAAGATAAGACGTTGCAAGACATCGAGAATGAATTTAAAGGGAAATCGAAGATCGACACAGATGTTGCAGAAACTCTGCCTTTGAATGGTAGGGATATAGAGATGCGAAAGTTAAATGAAGTGTATTAGACTCGCGTGGTTGACACATTGAAAAACGATTTGAAATTAATACTGATGGAGAAATTGATGTTCGGCTGATAGTGCCAGATTGTGGGCCAGTGAATTTAAGAAAGACTGCGTCTCGATCATAAACAAGTATCTGGATTAGAATAACACTGAAGATAACTCTAGTGTCTCTTCTCAGCAGGCCATTCACGACGAGGCGCTAGTACGGTGAAAAATTTTTGACGTGCAAAAGAATTTACTTAGTGAATCAAATTGCTGAATAAATTATTTCTTTTAATTTTAGTGAGCTCTACAGTTATTCATGATTATCCTGTTCATAAATGAAGTAGACAAAATAGAAAATTGCTAACAATTCCTGTCATTGCATTATGATGTTAGAATTTAAGTGTAAAATAAAATGTAAATATATTATGTATTTTTACTTTAATTTTTTTGTAAGGGACGTAAATGTTTGCAGATCAGATTCAACGATTCCTGTTTTTTTTTTGAGTTTATCCTCTTTATTTAACACGCTATCAATTAAGTAAAACAATCATTCGAACGCTGGAATAAAAATGTATCGTCTCAAATAAAGCAAAGTATTAATCTTGGTGAAACTCAACGAGGCGTGCAGTCATCAATCTTTTTAATTCGAAGGTGCGGAACAAAACTTATGTCATCTCTGTTACGCCCATTGACGGAAATAGTTTAGTCTAAATAGTTAGTTAGTAAAATAAATTATAGTTTTTAATATAATATTTCACAACAAACACTGATTTGACCCCGTGTTAAGTAGCTTAAGCATGTGTGTTACAGACATCAGAATCAACAGTGGTATTACAATTTCAATGTTCAATTTATATAAATAGATACATATAACACCCAGACCAGGACAAACAGACATGTTCATGCACACAAATGTTTGTCCTGTGCAGGGAACGAACCCGCAACCTCTTGCGTAATAGGCAAAATCTTGACCATTCCACCAAGCGGGTCGTCATTCTTGAATGGATACCATGAAATTAGACGGGCCCGTTGGTCCAATGGCCAGGAACTCTGGCTGCAAATCCAAGAATCGCAGGTTCAAATCCCGCAAAGGGCAAATGTTTGTGTGATGAACATCGGCCCTTGTACTCGAGTCACGGTCTCTGACGAATGTAAATTGTTAATAGATACCATGAAATATAAATTCAATAGGTGTCCAATCGTTTCGTATTTTTCATGGTAATTTCTAAATATTAAATTCTTTGGACTAACACACCAATAAAATTGCCTAGCCCCAAACTTACTCGAAACTTGTACTATGGATGCTAGGGAACGGATAGACATACTTAAATACTTTTAAAAACATCCAGGACTTCAGTACGCAAATGTCGATGTTCATCACACAAACATTTGACCCTATCGAGCCGAAAGCTAGCCCTAGTAGCTAGTCGAATCCGCGACTTTTGGCTTTATAGCCAGGGTCTCTGACCACTAGACCAACTGGCACGTCAAATGACGTATGAATCTATGTTGATCTAAAACAGCTATTGTTTAACTGCAACCTGCAACTTTCCTACGCACCACGTAAGAGACAATTGGATTACATCGTCACCAGATTAAATTAAATTAGATAACATTAATTACGATCTTCAGCTGTTGCAGTTGACAATTGAATAATTGAGTTTCAATAGTACTAGCATTGACTGTTGCATTGGGTTTAATTAAATAAATTAATATCCTTGAACATCATTACACGAGGTTTCAGGCGACTGGGACCATAAAGAACTGGGACCACGGTCCCAGCTTTTAGGGTTTCATAGTCTACTAGGAAGCCTTATATTATTGGCAACCCTATTTTCATTGGCACATTAGCTTTATATTGGCATATTACCTTATAGTTTTTGGCTTCGTGTCGTAGTACCCAGGGCCCCGAGGCAATAGCCGAGGATCGGCGCTAGGATATAGATGATGATTAATGAATTAATGTAAGATTTTCGACTTTCACGATGAATTTTTACACTTATATTATTTAACGGGGCTAAGCGCGATATTAATTACGAAGTACATGTATACCACTTACTGCTTGACGTTTCGGCTGCGTTACAACAACCGTGTTTGCAAGCGGACTGGTGAAGCGGGGCGTCGTCTGCTCGGGCGCGGTGGAGAATGTTCAACCTAAACCCCCAAATTGTCATTTATTCAATTTTTTCTCCCAATTTCACGGCCCACAACAATAACAGTATATGGGTTCATTCTAGACGATGAAAATCTCGGTTGACATCTGCTTAGCACTGGATTCCACGCTGAAGCTAATTTAAACCCTTCTAAAATTCTTGTTCTTCTTTATTTCAATAGCCTCTAGTACTATCCTAGATCATTTTGACCTTGTATTTTTATCTCCCCGTTTCGCTTACCGTAACAACAGTCGTGAGACAGTTACATTTTCATTTCCAGTTTACTATACTGCTATTATCTATTTTTAATGCCATCTGCAGAGTTGATTGTTTTAGTGTTGTATTAGTTTGTTCTACGAGAGGGACGATTTGGTAAATTCGGGACAGGTCTTAAGTATAATCATCATCATCAGCCCGAAGCTAGATTAGGTCTAGGATGACCCAATTTGAAAATACTTATTTCATGACAAAATATATTTTAGGACAAAAATGATCCCTGAAGAATTAAGTAAAAAGATAAGTCCAAAAGCCATGATGTTGCGTAGTTAGTACCAGACGATAAAAAAACAATAATGTTTTTGTAAAAAAAAATGTTAGAATAATTGGAACCTCCTCCGTCGTCCTGATCATTGTTCATACAATCACACACACAACAACTTTCTTGGCAATATTAATGGTGGATTGCTATTGCCTTCTCCATTTCACACACTTTCTCGTAGTGTTGCAGGTTTCCTCACGATGTAAGTATTCCTTCACCGTACAGCTGGTATGAAATACGCACAAAACTTTTAAAAAATCCAGAGGCCTGACCAGATTTGAACCACCGACCTCGCGCTTGTGAAACGGCGCTCTTACCACTAGGCTACCGAGTTATAAAAAGAGATAGAATAAATGAATTAAATATCTTTCCCTTTACACATAAGTTAGTCTTTGTGCATGCTTAATACACACTTACGGTGTGAAATCTCAATCATCCAGAATATGTTCTTCGGGCGTTGTTGTAATCAAGCTGGTACATAGGTATACATAAGTTTTAATATGTCCCAGTACATATTATTTGTCACGAATAGTTTCAAAGCATCAGTTCCTCCACTGGGACGTTTAACAACTCCCATTTACAACGTCACACAGCTTATCCACTAAAAGATACGCGCACATTTTTCAATCATCGAGCCTATAAAATATATCCCGATTCTCAAAGAGTATGGTCGGGAAAAAAGTCGTAAACCGATAAACAAGATATACGAAGCTATTGTCTTTGATTATGATGTTAATTTATTTTTAAATGTGTCTGAGGAGATCGTTCGTGTTTATTATTAGTCATTCACTTATTTTGGCTCAAACATTTTCGATATGATCGTTATTTCTTTTAAATAAAACTGGTAATTGGACCCTCTGGTACATTAAAAAAGCTGTACACTATGGTTTCATTGACAATTGAATTGAAAAAAACTTATAGTCTTTTATTAAGTATCAGCTTTTTAATGTCCCACTGCAGAGCCAAGGCCTATGGATCATTTGAAGTTGTTTTCGTTACAAAGACGGGCTTTGACTTAACCACCACGCTTGCCAAATGCGGATTTGAGATCACAAACACGGGCGGTGTTCGGAAAACCTAAATAAATTCGCCCGACCCGGGAATTAAACCCAGGACCTCGAGACTACGGCCCGGTACTGAACCACTAGACCATCGAGGCGTTATTGTAATTATCTTTAGCCGACTTTTATTAAGATAGATTTCTACGTATCTATGTTTGGGTGCGTAATAGTCAAAGGGTACATATAATGCCAACTACAATTGTTTTGAATTTTAATCTGTGGCCCTATGTTCCCATGGTAATTAGTCAATTCGTCCAATTTACAATGTAAATTATCCTACGTAAGGAATTTTCTTAATTATGCCTGTATTATAATGTCGTTTGCTGTTTAATGCAAAATAATTGTTTATAATTTAAAAATGGCGGTGTTTTTAACATAAAAAGGTTACTTACAATATAAGTACTTTATTTATACGGAAAGCCGTAAAATTATCCTACGCGAGAAAACTATAGTCCCTACACATTAACAGTGTTTAGAATTGCATTTGTCCGTAGGTATGTATAAAAACTATTTCCGTGGCTAAATATAAGTATGTGTCTTTATATAAAATGCATAGGGGCTGCTAATGCCGAATTTTACACACATAAAGTTCATAATAGCAAATAACCTATTTTGTTGGATGATGTATCGAAATTTTATAAGAAATTACATAGACGAGCCATACACAGTGCTTTTAACTAGTTGCTTTCATTAATATGTATGCAGAATTCTAATGAATCAAGCTCTGTCTATGGACTTCAAAGATTGCATTAAAGGTAAATAAACTAAGATGGGGCGCCATCGGTGTTAGCAGATTTTAAATATCCTATTTACCTTCAAAGAGTTTCCATGGTAGAAGGACCTTGGTGTTTATGTTATAGGGATGCCAACGAACAAGAGGTTCGTCTGGTGGTAAGTTATCACCGCTGCCTATGGATATCAACAACAACAAGGATCGCAGATGAGTTGCCTGCCTTTAAGACCCAATCCCTCACCAACTGAGCTCTAGCGACCTTACTCACCAGCAGAAACATAGCAGAACAGTTACGAAGTGCTACTTCACTGTGGTCTTCTGTAAGGTTCCCCAGACGAGCCGCTCATTCGAGTAGAAATTCCACTAAGCTCCACCGCTCTTAGAGAGGTATTTGGCTTTGCTCATTTAGAACTAAGGATGCAGGGACCCATAAAAATGTTATAATATGCTCTTTAAATAATTATTAGGTGAGATCTAAACACGTCGTTCGTTACGTTAATTATAATTACATTTTGATAACGGTGAATAAATAAAATGAAAAAAAATTTGCTAAACCATCATAATTCGCGGGATCGATCCCCGTATATTTTATGAGCATTTACCCAGTAATTTTCATTAATAGTGTAGTTTTACATAGTAGGTACTTTTAACGAAAAAGAAGGATTGCATTATAAGGACTAAATGGCTTAAATGTCAGAATTAAAAAATTATCAATGCTTTTTTTTTTCTATTAAACCTACAACTAACGGTGACTGATTTTTCTGACGCTACCTCCCCATACGACAAGACCTTATTCCTTTACCTACTAGCTATTGCAATAAAAACAATCGGAAATCTGTGGAGCCGACTTATGCCTACTTTTATTTGTTTTATTTTAATAGTTCGACAAAGAAATGAGTTGCCGAACTTCTGGGTTCGCGATGTAATAGTGGCCACGATAAACTCATTTGACGGACGTTGTTCTTTGACAGAATGGAATAATTATAAATAGTTTTTTTAGACGAATACACAAATAGCCTAGCCCCAAACTCAGCTCAAAGCTTGTACTATGGACGCTAGGGAATGGATAGACATACTCATATACTTTTTATAAAAATCCATGACTCTATTACAAAATGTCGATGTTCAGATCACAAAAGTTTGTCTGTAGTGGGATTCGAACCCGTGTCCCTTTTGTTTAGTAGCTAGATCCTCTGAACACTAGATCAACGGGCCTGTCAAATTTGTTTTTGAATGCAACAAGTCCTTGCTACCATTTTTCCACACTTGATTTAAAAAAACATCTAGCTACCCGAGCAAAGCCGGGCCAAACCTCAAGTCCACTCAAACGCCCACTCCAAAAAATAAAGCGCGAATCTACTCCACCCCACCTCAAGCCCGAAGTTGACTAGGCGCGTCTCCACGCCTCAGTGGCACAGTGCAAGGAAAACCGACGACCGCCCGCCGAACCCCGCAGTCAGTATACCATGTCCCTAGCTGAAGGTACTTCTGACAACGAACCGAGGAACCAAGAACAGGACGAGAGGAACCCACCGCCGAGGAAAAACGCGGAGAAAAGAGGGCAGGTACGGATTGGAAGATTTTTGTTTAACTTTTTTTTCAACAAAATAAATTGTGTAAAAAATAACTTAGTTAAAAAATTGTGGGGAAAAATTGGCAATGTACAGAAAGAATTTTTGTAACTGCGACTATTTCTTTGAAGAAGAAGACGAGTGGGACAGTTGGAATCAGGTGAGTCCCACATTATCTACGGATACCTAAGTCTCGTAAACTTACGTCGTAGAGTAAAAATGTAATGTTTTAAATAACTTTCGAAAATAAGTCTGGTAGATATAATATAAACGTTTTTTAGATAACTTTGCATATGATGAATGTTAAGTAATAGAAACTATTCTAGGCCGGCCGTGTAGGTGCCGGCCTAGAATAGCACTACCCCCTATCATCCCGTGGGTGTCGTAAAAGGCGACAAAGGGAGCATAGCCTTCAAGAGACGGGCAGCAGCGTCTCCGATAACCTTGGCCTACTGCGATCGCCAACCCGCCTGCCAAGCGTGGCGATTATGGCAAACCCCCCCTCATGCACAATGGATCGAAAAATCGGCCCCCAGTCCCCGGCGGTCCCGCTATTCCTAGCTACGGTAGCGGCTACGGTAACGGCGGGACAGGGGGTGCTAAGAATCCCCGGGTGCGGCTCGGCTACCAACAACGACGACAACTGCACCTGGCAACTTATAACACGCGCACACTGAGGACCGACGCGAAGTTAACTGAGTTGGAAGAAGTTATCAGCAAGTTACACTGGGACATTATCGGGTTATCTGAAGTCCGAAGAGAGGGAGAGGACTCGATAATCCTCAACTCCGGTAACTTGCTATACTACCGGGAGGGCGACCAACAGTCCCAAGGTGGTGTCGGGTTCATCGTCCACAAGTCCCTTGTCAACAACGTGATTACCATCGGAAGTGTGTCGACCAGGGTGGCGTACCTTATACTCAGAATATCTAAACGGTATTCGTTGAATGTTATACAGGTCTACGCACCGACCTCGACACACCAAGATGCCGAAGTGGAGGCTATGTATGAGGAGATTTCTAAAGCCATGCATAGCTACAAAACCCACTACACCGTTGTGATGGGGGACTTCAATGCAAAGTTGGGGAAACGATGCGGTGATGAGCTGAGAGTGGGGCAATTTGGAGTTGGGCAACGGAATGACAGAGGCCAGATGCTGGCTGACTTTATGGAGAAGGAGAACCTCTTTATGATGAACTCCTTTTTCAGAAAGCCGGAAAGCCGAAAGTGGACCTGGGTCAGTCCGGACGGTAAAGTCAGAAATGAGATAGACTTTATCATGTCGACGAAAAAGCAAATATTCAATGATGTCACTGTGATCAACACTGTTAAGACAGGGAGCGATCACCGATTGGTACGTGGCACATTGAATATCAACCCAAAGCTGGAAAGATCTCGTCTGATAAAGTCAACAATTCGACCATTGCCGGCCCATATTCAAAACCCCGAGAGCTTTCAACTCGAACTCCAAAACCGCTTCGAAGCCCTTGAGAACAGCATAGATCTGAACGATCTAAACAACATGGTGGTGGATACTGTCCGTACGGTAGGGTCCAAATTCTTTAAGACTCGCCGTCCCAAGATAAAGAAACTCTCCGACCACACACTCCTACTCATGGATCAGAGACGTGAAATGAGGCTCCAGAGTTCAGCAGATGCTAATCGTTATCGGCAGCTTAATAGACGGATATCTAAGTCTTTGACGAGCGACCTTCGCCAATTTAATACGAATCGTATTAAAGAGGCCATCGAGCGGAATAAAGGCTCCAAAGTGTTCGCGAGAGATCTGTCTATTGGGCAAAGCCAGATGACGAAGCTGAAAACTGACGACGGACGCATCATTTCATCGAAGCCTGAAATCCTGAGGGAGATCGAGAGCTTCTATGGGCAGTTATATTCCACGCAGACACCTGTTGAAAGCAAGGCTAAAGACCCCAGAGCCAAGCTAACCCGACACTATACCCAAGATATCCCGGACGTCAGCCTGTACGAGATTAGTATGGCTCTCAAACAGCTGAAAAACAACAAGGCGGCGGGTGACGATGGAATCACTACAGAGCTACTGAGAGCGGGCGGTAAGCCGATACTTAAAGTCCTCCAGAGGCTCTTTAATTCCGTCATCGTCGAGGGCAGAACGCCAAAGACATGGAACATAAGTGAGGTGATCTTGTTCTTTAAAAAGGGTGACAAATCCCTCTTAAAGAACTATAGACCCATCTCGCTTCTGAGTCATGTCTATAAGTTGTTTTCGAGAGTCCTTACGAATCGTCTCGCTCGCAGGTTCGACGACTTCCAACCTCCCGAACAAGCCGGATTCCGAAAAGGCTTTAGCACCATAGACCACATCCATACGCTGCGGCAGGTTATACAGAAGACTGAGGAGTATAATCAGCCACTTTGCTTGGCGTTCGTGGACTATGAGAAAGCCTTTGATTCGATTGAAACCTGGGCGGTACTGCAGTCTCTCCAAAGGTGCCAAGTGGACTATAGGTATATCGAAGTGTTGAGGTACTTATACCAAAATGCCACCATGACGATCCGAGTACAGAACCAGAACACAAATCCTATCCAACTGCAGCGTGGTGTGAGACAGGGAGACGTTATTTCTCCGAAACTGTTCACAGCTGCGTTGGAGGATATCTTTAAGCTCTTGGACTGGAAAGGACTCGGCATCAACATTAATGGCCAGTACCTAACACACCTTCGGTTTGCCGATGATATAGTCCTTATGGCTGAGACCATGGAAGACCTGAACACAATGCTCGAAGATCTCCGTAGTGCTTCCCAAAGAGTGGGTCTTAGGATGAACATGGATAAGACGAAAATTATGTCTAACGCCCATGTTGTACCCTCTCCAGTTCATGTTGGGAACACTATACTTGAAGTTGTTGACCATTACGTATACCTAGGACAGGCAGTCCAGCTAGGTAGGTCCAACATCGAGAAAGAGATCTCTCGTCGAATCCAACTTGGGTGGGCAGCATTCGGGAAGCTTCGGAAAATCTTTGCCTCCGACTTACCTCAGTGTCTCAAGACAAAAGTCTATGAACAGTGTGTGTTGCCAGTGATGACTTACGGCAGTGAAACGTGGTCGCTAACTATGGGTCTCATAAGAAGGCTCAAGGTCACCCAGCGTGCAATGGAGAGAGCCATGCTCGGCGTTTCCCTGCGTGATCGAATCAGAAACGAGGAGATCCGCAGGAGAACTAAAGTAACCGACATCGCTCGAAGGATTGCTCAGCTGAAGTGGCAATGGGCGGGACACATAGCGAGAAGAACCGATGGCCGTTGGGGCAGAAAGGTTCTGGAATGGCGACCGCGCACCGGACGACGCTCAGTGGGTAGGCCCTCGACAAGGTGGACCGACGATCTGGTGAAGATCGCGGGAAGCCAGTGGATGCAGGCAGCGCAGGACCGATCGTCGTGGAGATCCTTAGGGGAGGCCTATACCCAGCAGTGGGTGACGTGCGGCTGATATGATGAAGTAATAGAAAAATAGCCTATCCGTGCAATTTTAATGTGAAAATATAAAAGCTTGTAACAAATCACAATTTTCTCACTAGGAAACGTTTATGACGAGTTAATTAATTTTGGCTCACTAAGTTGAAGTTTGGCTCTTCATAATGTTTTGTCCACTTATTTTTTCAATTTTAACATTAAAAGCTCTAAAGGACCTAACAGGGACACAAAAGACTAGGACCATCACCTATGCAAGGACCTATTCTAAGACAAAATTATTTTAACTAAAGAGACGAGAACTTCCGCGATATTTAGTAGACATTGTAAAAAAAATCTAGCAAAACTTACCACGATTTTGTAACTTTATCTACCTAAGGGTCCACATAACAAACTCGCCAGTAATAGGATATAAAATTTTAAAATATCTATTTATTCTTAAAATCAAGGTTGGCAATAGTTATTTTCATTTCGTCTCTAAATAAATCTATTGTAATGTTCAAACAAACAATTCGCTTAAGAATTTTCTTTCATCAATTACCCAGTTTATGACAATTCTGTCTGTGTGCTTCAGATCTAAGAAACCATGGTGTGTTATAAAGTAATTTATTAATTGAATTGTATATTTGACGATAATCTAAAATGTATGCATAAACCTTATAAAAGGGTTTTTGTATTCTGATACAATATTATAATATTGCGTTGGATATTTATTCTGTGTGTTCTGATATGGCGTTTTCAATTCAAAAAGTTGATTTAAGTGTACTATTGCATGCACTAAAAAAATCTTGGAGTAAAAAATTCCGTTAATATGTCAGGCTTCTGAATCTGGTAAGCGTTTTGTTTATGTCTTATCATGATAAAAAAGTGTTTGTATTCCATCTTGCATTTCTTTTAAGGTGACAAAATACTTCAAACAAAATGTGTGTCATACTGTCTTCGAATGTAATAGGCGAGCCGTAATATCTCACAATCAATAGTTACAATACTTTAATAACAAGCTGGAATAAAGCACAAAAGCTTCCAACCGCGACCCTGTTGATATAACGCAATAGAGTTCTGCCCAAATCAGTAATTGTGGGTAATAAACTCCAACCTTGAATCATCAGAACAGTATTAAACAATTAACTAGAGCGGCAATTTGCTCGCCCAAACATGGTGATGGTGGGAAACATAATGACAATTGGTACAGCACTGCTTACTGTCCGCCCACTAGTGGGCAACCAATCTTAGACGCTATTAGAAGAAAATTTATCACCCTTATAAGCTCCTGCTGACTCTATTTCTTTAATTGGATTCGTTTAATTGAATATGAATCGATGTTTTTGTATGGGTTGGAGGAAATATCGTTATTGAAAAATAATACTTAATGCGTTTTTAATACGTGTGCTTGGATTGCTTTTAGAGCAAACTAAACTTGTTCATTTATTTGTTTGAGGGGATCTATTGTTACTGAAATGTTATTTGAATCTTTGTATTTTGTCTTTATGGACAATTCATTAATTCCGATACCCATAAAACTGGTGCTATTACATATAGGCTACATGTAAGCCATATTTTGCCTTTTTATTTTTTATCTGCTTATTGATATTCTGCTTATTGATTTAAAGTTTCTTCTAAACAGTTATTTTAATGATATACTCGTAATATGTATTGCATGTATTGTTTAAATATCTTTTATAAGAGGCTTCAAAACGTGGAGGAAAGATTTCCTCTTGGACTGAATTTTGAATAACGTAACGCCACTAAATGTTTAGAATTTAAATGACGCGATTTATTCACATTTCAACGCGTTTTATTCACATTTCAACCAGATTTTTACGGTCCTTACGATATTACTCCTTATAATAAGGATAGTCACATGTCCCACTACAACAAAAGCGAGGGCGTGTTTTTATATTTTTCCCGACAGGAAGCCGTAAGAAAGAACAATGCCATAATCAAGACAGCATACAATGTTTGCGCCCGATGCCCGCTCGCGTGTGACGACTTATTGAGCATTACCGACCAGAAGACCCTATTGTATTTAGATTAGGACTTTTCTGAAGTTCAGCTCATTCATGAGATGAACGCATACTTCTTACATGAAAGTATCGATTAATGGAATAGGTATAAATATGAATCTTTTTTTAAAACAGCAGCCCACCCTTGACTCTTTAAAGTATATGTCCTTAAATTAAGCACTTAAGTTTAGGAATCAACATCTCAAAAAAGTCCCTTCTGGTTAACTAGGTAGAAAGTTGTTGGCACAGTGGACTTTCTTTAGACAAGGCCGAAGAACTTTAGTTATATGACGAGCTTTATATATTATAGATAGATTTTGTTTGACGACCTTCATTAAATTATTATTTTGCAAAAGGGATTGACTGTCAATTAAAGTGTTAATTAAAATATCCTATTTTTTTATTTGGGGCCGGTGTCCTAGATCCTAGTCGTTGACGTTGCAAGTCAACGAATAGGATACCATTTTTGAAACACATCCGTTGTCATGGCAGTTAGGGCTCCTCTTGCCTTTACCATGAGGCAGAGAGGAATTTTCTCTAATATACCGAGCTCATATAAATAAATGGGGTTAAACTGATTTTACTAAATCCATGTCCACATTAGACACACTTTGGGTCGTTGAGCCATAAAAGTTAGTTAGTTAGTTATGTCCACATTACTGGCAGTTTGAGCTCCTCTCCTCCATCAGGCAGAATGGAGCCAATTTACCTAGCAAATATGAGAAAAATGGTTTTAAACTGATTTTAATAAATTTACTAAATCCATGTCCGCATTATTCCCCAGATGTCAGATTCGTACATGTGGAAGGAACAGATCCATACTCTGATGAAGGGCGGAGAGAGTGAGTCCGACATATCGGACTCCGAGCACTTCCTCACGAAGGGCGCGTTCCTCCTCACTCCCTCGCACGGGCTGAGCATGGAGAAGGCCTCCGCCATCTGTGAGAAGATGGAGTTCAAGGGCTGCTTCTCCCTCACCAAGACGGCCACTGGCATCCTCTTCAAGTTCTCCAGCGTCGACGACTACCAGATGGTCTTCAAGAAGGGATTCCATAAAGTGACAGGGTCGAGGTTCTATAGGAAGGTAATTTTGAGAGATTGGCTGTTTCTTTTTTTTTTATTCACTGATGATAAATCATCCACCTTTTAAAATGTTACAACTGTTAACAAAAGTCCAAAGAAAGGAAGCAAAGGCTGCCTATCGATTTTTTTTTGGTTTTTAATAGTTCAAAACTTACTTTCTTTATATGTACGTGTATTTAACATACCTACAAGAAGTATTTGGAATTCGTTGTCACTATAATAAATCTTAAATTAATTTACAAAATAGTATATTTTGGACAAAAAATTCTATTTCTATTCCTCTCTAAATTTGTTTCAAATCCACTAGTAGTCGATTTCTCTCATCTTGTCTGTGTTTCCATTTACATCTCGCTTTCATCTGCCTCTTCGCCCTTCCTCGTATGCTTCTATTCCTTCTTCATCATTTTTGTGTTTATTTTTGTTTACTTGTTTGTTATTAAAATGCCAAGTACATATTTAATTTTTGTCCTAACATAATTGTTATTTCAATTCACAAAAGACAGGCAATACGTAAGTTCTGATTGTTTTCACCTTTTTCTAAATACAAACTGATTCATGTAAGAATTTGCTATCTAAGACATCAAAAGTTTAATTTTTATCTTTATTCGCATAATCCTTTGGCTAAAATATTCATTAGGTATTTATTCTCCACCACTCTTTGTCTGATTTATCTTTACTCGTTTATTAGATATCCTTAATTCGCCAAAAGCCTGCTCATCATAACAACCATCACAAAGTTTAATCTTATCATTATTCACGTAATCATTAGCTTGTAGATTTTCATCACGTTACAATATTTATTAGATAGGTATTTGTTCTTCCTTCGCCACTCTTTCTTTCTAATTTTCATTTATCATTTCCTACTTTATCGATATCCTTATTCCTCAAAAGCCAGGTAGGCTAGCTATCCAGGCCATCTAGCCAGGCTGCTCATCACAATCCCCCAACTCTTCCAGATCGCGATCCCCTGCCGGCCTCAGAAGACCTTCACGGTGTACGTGTACGACGTCCCGGACGAGGTCCCGGAGGAGGACGTCCGCCATGCCTTGTACAAGTTCGCGTCCGTCGTCGAAGTCGTGCGCCTCCACTTCACAGGATCGCCTAGGGAGGGGAACACTGGTAAGATTTTGTTACGGTGTGTAAATAAGCTTTGTCATGTGAACCCCATTTCATGCGTCTAGAGAGACCTGAAGGGTTAGTGGGCAGTCCTGTAGACTCTCATAGTAATTCTTTGTTGTCTTACGAAAAGAAAAATGCTGATTCTAAAACCAACGTACAAAAAAAGGAGCTAAGTGTGGAAACACACTAAGCGGAGGAATTGCGACCGAAGTTCGGAGAAGTTCATTGTAATTACGCAACAGTGTGTCATCCTTCATTTAAAATACATTGCGGGTATAATCCGGCGGTACTTTGGTCGCGTTTTCGGCCTAGTTTGTTTCCATATTTAAAAGCAAGAGTGTCAGACTATTATTTAATATTTTAATAGTTAACAAAACTCAATCCATCATCCAAACGAACAGCAAAGTTTCTATAAATATTTTGCTTGATTACAAGACTAGCCTCAGATCTTACCAAACGTGAATTCATACCAAAAGATTCCTACAACTGCAGTACAGAAGGCCTCGAATTTACCAAACATTTAAATCGTTTGATTTTCCCTCGCCATACGTTGAAATTGGCACCGAAATAAGAGTGACAGTTGCTTCTTAGAGCGAGACAGCACGTTGACAGTCACTCGTTTTATTCTATGGTCAACGGTATTTACAATAGATTTTGCATCCTCCATCATCGTCATTGCAGGGACATCAACCCCCAAACCCATGGAGAAGACTCCCCCCCGCGCGCTCACGACCATCGACGGCGAGCTGGTCAGCAGCATGATCCCGAAGGAGGCCACCAGCGTCATCCGCGTGACCCTGGCCAACATTGAGGAAGCCAACATCCTCCTGCAGAACGGACTGGACTTCTACGGCGCCACGTACTTTCCGACGGAGCTGGCGACTCCGGCTCAGGCTGCCAAGCTCATCAAGCCAAGCAGGTGGGTGCAGTCTTCTTTGTGGAAGCACAAATTCTTGGTCACCAATTACGTTTATAGAATAGAAGTTTATTTATTACAAGAGGCCGCCCGCGATTCCGTGGATTCCGTTCGTACGCGTGTATTTCGGTTTCCAATAGCCTAAAGCCTTCCTTATCAAATGGACTATCCAACACAAACAGATTTTTTCAAATAGGACCCGTAGTTCCTGAGATTAGCGCGTTCAAACAAACAAACAAACTCTTCAGCTTTATTATATTAGTTAGTATAGATCATTAGCTATGTGGAGTAACGTAAATACATAGTAAGTAAGTCTTAAGTACATAATAAAAGTAAATCGTTTATTTCAGATGTAAATATCCATATGGGTAAGTAACTATTGATTGGCTTAAACATGACTGTAAGTTAAAAATAAAATTAATAGGCAAAATAGCTACATTTTGGAGTTCATCCGAGTTTATGGTCACCAATCCAGTTTGTGAGTAGGTGAGTACCATTGTGCAATGGACAGACGGGAATTAACATAGGAGGCTAACAATCAATGTACTGTGTGTGTGTGTGTGTGTGTGTTTAGGTATTTTTGAAACCTAACAACTATCTTAACGTTTTTTATGTTAAAGGGATGCAAACGGACAAGATAATCACCTGATGGCATGCGATCACCGCTGCCCATGGACATCAACAACCGCACAAGAGTCGCAGATGCGTTACCTGCCTTTAAGACCCCATACCCTCCCCAACTGATCTCTGGCGAACTTTCTCACCAGCAGAAACATAGCACAATCGTTTCGAAATGCTATTTCACTGTGGTATTCTGTAAGGCGAAGGTACTTCGCCAGACGAGCGGGTCATTCGTGTGGAAGTTCCACTAAGCTCTAACTCTCTTTAAATATTATTGCATATTTCGTTCCAGAATCACGGGAGGGACAGTATCAGCTCGCGTCCGCGAACTTCTCCCGGTGTTCGACCAGCAAGGATTCACCAAGTTCGCGCCGCCAGCCTCCCGCCTCGTCAAGCCACGGTCCAAGTAGACTGCGACAACTGGATTGCACACCTTGGCATACGACGTAAGTTGTGTTTTCAGCTGCCTTGCTTTAAAATAATGATTTCCTGTGACTTTACTAGTTTTCCTTTTTTACTGAGCATTGGTAAAGCGTCAAGAATTTAAATGCGGACGACCATTCCGTTCGATTGCAATGTTTTAAGAGTCCGATGGTTAGCTACCACCTATACATATCATGTTTAAGACAGGACCGTTCGCAGAATCTCAAATCCTCGATGGTTAAAAAACCTTTAATATAAACAAAACCTAGCCCCAAACTAAGCTCGAAGCTTGTTCTATGGATGCTAGGGAACGCATAGACATATGTAATTAAATACTTTTTAGGAATAACTCTGACTCGAGCACAAATGCCAATGTTCATCACAAAAACATTTTCCCCTTACGAGATTCGAACCCGCGACCCTTAGTTTTGTAGCCAGGGTCTCTGCCACTAGACCACTAGACAAACGGGCCCGTCAAGGGCCCTATAAATTGTTACTTCTATAGGTATATAATGTTATTGATGCTTTTAGCTTTATCGTTACCTCAACGAAATGAAATTCTTTTTCAGGTAAGACTGCTGTTTCTGACTCCAGCTGAAGGACATGGTTGACGTATCGAAAACATAACACAACATTAAAATATGCACTAATATTTGATACATTACTGAAAGTTATAATTCCTGTTAAAACTTTTTTCTTTTAGTTTATTTTTGTTTGTACCAACATGCATTTACATTCGATCCTTCGGTAGATACTAATAATTGTGCCATGTAAAATGATAAACAAATTATTGCAAATGTTACCAATAAATTAATTTAATTACTCATTTCTCTTATTTTTCTAAGTCACTCTTAAAAATCTCAATAAATCCGGGCTTGTCAATTCAGAATCGTAGAAGTAGCGTACCCTGGGCTCCGAGGCAAGTGACTATCAGAACATACAATAACTGTAACAACTAAAGTTCAAGAACTTGAGGTTATAATTATACAGACTCACAAAGATTGAAAAAACATTTAAATCCCTTACAGTAGCATTGTTTTGATTGATGACATGACGTTCGAGGCACGTTGAGTAACCTTCGTAAGGTTACTGAACGGTGTACCGTGAAAAAAGTGTTGTCTCCTTTTTCCGTAACGTAATTTTGCTAATGCTTACTCTGTCACGCATTGTATATTATTTCCATGGCAACAGATTTAAATATTTGACAATAACTGTTGAAAAAATGTTTTCAACAAACATTTTCACTCTATATTTTAATAAATTTAATATTTTTTGATTTTTTGTAATATAATATTTTGTCTATTGAGGACAAGAGCGGACTCCCCGTATTTACGTTGAAAGGAACGCATTTTTTAGAAGAAGTGTACAGCGGAAGTTAAATTACTAATTAATTTCTTTTAGAAACTGACAAGTTCTACATAATTCTAAAATATGTGAAAATTATTATTTTAATTTAAGATACTTTGTGCTTTTGTGCCATTCGTCGCCATCACTAAACAGGAATTGGCCATGTCCTTTATTTCCTCTATACTACATTGAAATTCACACAATTGTAAATTTCTAAAAATTAAAGTCTCTAATAAAAAGTAAAGTTTCCATACTTTACACAAATACGTAATTAAAGCGTTTCTAATTATTTAATGGATTTGAATGACTGTGTTCAGACATATTAATTCCTTTATATGAGGGTATACTACGAAAACCCGCGACCCGACTGAAGTGCGCTGCAAGCGCCGGCCCCAGTCCATCGGTTGATCGCGCACGGTGTACTACGCGCGGCTTCGGATTTCTCTCTTCCCGGCGGAATATCGGTGACAATCGGATTTTGTGGACTTTAACATGTTGTATCTCGGACCCTACAACAGTTTGGTGTGGTTTTATAAATTTTGTGACAGTGCAAGTGAAAACGGGGACTTCTAAGAAAACGCGGCGAGCACGGCTTCTCATATCCAGTTCGGCATAGCAGTCGGCGTCAAAGGTGAGTGGTTTGCTTTTTTATCGGGGTTTTGCTATGCCTTGACTGCCCATCCAAGAAAACTATTATAGAAACAAATAATCCTGCGATTCCACTTGTTCCGTGAGTTATCGAAGGGTTTTCGTGAACAGACTGGTTGGTTCAAAATAAACACACGACATAGTATCACAATAATACGATCTTTATTCAGTCATCACTGACAATGTGGATATCACAGATTATACATTACATCGCTTAGCGAATAGTTATTATAATATTTATACGCGTACAAAAATATTTATTAGGTACTTAATTCTAAACTTTGTGTTCCTTATTCTCGCTCTTCTTCCCATTTCTAAATCTCTCTTCGATTTCCTGCAAGCTCTTTCCTTTCGTCTCTGGTAGTATGAAGTACATAATTGCAGTGCCAACAAGAGAAATAACTCCGTAGATAAGGAATGTCAAGCATTCCCCCAAATGAGTCATCATCCCAGGTGCAGTTTTTACAACAGCAAAGAAAGCAACGAAAGTTGTTGCAGAACTTATACCCGAACCTAATCCCCTGACTTTTGTAGGGAACACTTCCCCACACATGATCCAAGGGAGTGGTACTAAACCTATAGATACAGAGCAAATGTAAACAGCTAGGCAAGTCAGAGGCAACCACGCCATATTCTCTGGCTTCCAGTAAAGGAACATGGATAACCCAACCATTGACAACGCCGTCCATACCCCACTGATGAAGCACAGAGGCCTCCTTCCGTACATCTTGCATATCACGCACGCCACGACAGACATCACCACTCTTATCAAATCGATCAGCAACATTGCTACGTAGTGGTTTATACCTTTACCAACAGCCTTCTCGACTATTTCTATCGAGTAAAACGCCACTGCGTTGACTCCAGAAAATTGGCACGTAATAAAGAATACTATCATAATGAAAAGAGGTTTGATAAGCTCAGGGCTTCTTAGGTCCCTGATTTTTTCTCTCCAAGTCATAGTAGGCTCATTGTCAGCAGCTTTCTTATTGTCAATGATACCCTTCAGTTCAGCGTTAGCCTCTTCGCCGTAACCCCTCAACCATCCGAAGGATTTAATCCCGTCCTCGACGTCTCCCTTAGAGATCAGCCAGGTAGGGCTTTCTGGAGCGAACATAAGCAGGATGACACTTAGAATTGGGAAGAGGCAACTAATGGTAGCAGTCCATTGCCAAGTCATAAATGTACCGATGATATGAGCTACTAAAATACCTACAGCTATGGCTAAAGATATGGCAGCGAGGAAGAATCCTCTGTATTTAGGTTCGGAGGTTTCTCCGATGTAGACGGGGCCTAGGGGTCCTAAGAGGCCGACGCAGAGGCCTGTGAAGAACCTGCCGAGCAGCATCAGGCCGAGGTTGGAGGCGCAGGCGATGAGGATCCAGCCGAGGAGGAAGGGCGCGCAGATGATGTAGTGGGAGGTCTTCCTGCCGAACTTCTCCATCATCCAGCCGGAGATGAGGCAGCCCGGAGCCATGGGGAGTGCGGCCATCGCAGCTGGAATTGATAAAAGTGTTTATAAGTAATGATTACAGGCAATTAGTTTTGGCATGGCGAAAACTTTACCAATTTACCAAACATGTTATGGGTTAATTAATTTTAATTTATGACCTCTTAGTAAAGTAAATAAGTCCAGGACGCAAACGAATTTGTCGGTCACTTGACTTGAATCTGATTCAAAATTAAACTTTTATTTGTTCATTCAGTCATTCATTTATTGTAACTAAGGCTTCAGAGATGCACTAAGTATATAATCGTCAATAGTTATACAAAATACATTTATAACTATTGAAACTCATCATCATCATTCTTATCGGGCAATCAGGTCAATCAAGTCAAGATAAAGTCTTCAATGACCTAACCAATCTAGAAAAACAGCACAAAGTGAAAGAGTTTGCGGACTTCGAACCCTTGACCTTCCAGATTCTTGAGCACACCACTCAAACCACAACAGCACAGGCCTCCATGGCACAGCCTAGTTAGGAATAGATCGTACCACCAATCAGTATATAATACATACCGATCCAAGATTTGGTGCTGGCGTCGATGAGGATAGGGCTCCCGGGCAGCTCGAGCTGAGGCAGTAGGATCCCGGAGTATCCTGACGTAAGGCCTGCTGTGAACGTCAGCAGGATCGATGCAGCTGCCGCCAGTGACTGGAAGGAGAGGAATGGCCTTTGAGAGATTGTTGGGTAGTTGTAGTCCATTTCAGCTAAGATGATCCGGGTAACATCCCGGTTCAAATGAAAATCGACACTATTCAATAGCATAAAAAAAAAAACTTTGTTTATTATATTAAAAATTTGAAATAAAGGCTTAAAGAACCCTATGGAAAATCATAAAAACAGCTGGTGAAGCTTCTTGCCTTGAAACAAACTTTAATCTGTTTAAGAAGTATAGGTACCTGCTACAGAGATCATCTTAGCTGAAACGCACTATAGATGAATGATATTTTATCATCCATCTAATTATCATCAGTGTGACTTAGAGTACCTACACTTTTTGGAACAACTGTGTTCCATTGAAGACTTCCGACTACTGAGTCGGTGGTGATTTTTGGTTTTTAAGTTGAAGTTTAGGGCATTTTGGTTTAACGTAATGATTAAAAACTTAAATATTTATACTACAGGGCGCACTATCTCCATTTTATGTAATCAATCAGTCGAAGTCAATTAAAATATGATAACGATGATATACACAAACCTTTAAAGGAACTACAAGTAAGTCCCTTTCTAATTAATCTAAAATAATTAAAAAGATAGTGACAAGAAAACCACAAATTAGTCTATAATGGTTCAGTAAAATGATAAGACTGGAAAAACCAAAAAATATTAAAAGTATCTTTAAACTGATTCACTCCTTCCGAGTTTAAATTCCGAGTTTTCCCTCGAGAGTTACTGCACTGTTTGTTACTTGTATCACAAATATTAATTAACACAACGATCATGATAGTTAATTACAATAAAACGGATGATATTATACGAAAAGTTTTAAAACAAAAGTGGTAGCGTACTCACAGTTTTCTTGGCCGATATCATCGTAAGAAATAATACGAAACAAACATTATGAAAACCCTGTTTATAATGAATTTAAATTAACTTTCTATACCGGTATGAAACTACCGCCATCTAATGGCTTCTGATGAATTAACTAATCAAGATAGTTCCATCGCCATACTAGATGGCATAATTATTGACAACCTGGCAGTGGCTTCTCATTACAATTTTTTTTCTTGTAAAAGTGTGGTAGTGATTTCGAAATTGTGATAAACTCGAATACGGAAGGGAAATATTTCGGTTTTGTTTTTAATTGATGCTATCATTTCTAAAACTGATTTTAATTTTCTTAAAGTCTCACTTGCTCCTAGCATCAATAGTGTTGTTTATAAGCAGAGAAGAGGTAGTTTAGTAAATAATAAAATTAGGAGTGAGTGAAAGAAATTATCTGAGGAGAAGATGCTGTTCATTACGGGTTCACCATAGACTAATGCTAGTATATACTAGTTCATTTTGTTGTTTAGTAATTCAAGTATCAGCCTATTAATGCCCCAGGGAAAAGGCCTCCATAATTTAATGTAATTTTCTCGTTACAAAGATGAGTTCGTGCTTACGCTTGTCAAATGCAATCGCATTTGCATATGCATAACACCGCCCAGGTTTGTGAACAACCGACAACACACAATGTGCTCGAACCGGGAATCGAACCCAGGACATCGATGTCACAAACCCGTACTTAACTAACCCACCAGACCAGCAAGGCATTGCATTGAGTATCAGATGTTGTATTAAGAAATATCTCACCTGTCTCCATACTGGTGAAAACTTTGCAACAGTCTTTGAATCAGTCAGAAGTTTTTCTTCTTTAGTGTTGTCCTTGGCACTGAGCGTTAATCCAGAATTGGAATTGGCAATTTTGATATTCTGTAAGTAGTGCGACGTTTTGCTTTCCTTTGCATTATTTTTGGTATCATCTTTGAGTTTATTATCTAAATCGTTTTGAGGAGTATCCGTTTCTTTTGTACTTTCATTGTTGTTATTTGTTACTTCAGCTTCATTGTTGTCATTGTCTAAATTACTACTAGTGTTTGTTTCTATGTCTGTTTTATCATTTTCATTTGTTTCATCGTCAGATTTTGTTTCAGTTATGTTTCCAAGTTTAGTGTCATCTATTTCTCTAGTGTGATCTTCTTGTTTGTCAGCAGTATCTCCAGCCATATCTTATCTGTAACAAATGAAACGTTAATTATTTAAATAATCTTGTTACGTTTGTTGATTCGTTTAGTTTGTTTAAGGTTTGCGAATTTTTATCTAAAAATCTTAACGTGGACAGTAATTCCTTTGCCAACAAAACGCGGAAGTTGGTAATTTTTAACACAAATACGCTTATGCTATAATTAAGTATTTGTTTTGGTTACTTGCATGACAGCGGAAAACTTTTAATTAAAAAGAGATAGCGGGTGCGGAAAGAAGGATTCCTTTGGACAACAGTGACTCTAAATGTTAATTATTATTAGTGAGGTATTGCCAAATGTTTAAAGGCTATATTTTACTTATGACTGTCCTAAACGAAATATGTAGTTAAGCCAATTAAGCCACTAGACCGGACCAGTAAAGCAGTGTTGTATGTTAATCAATATTCAAATTTTACCTATATGTTTTCATACTTCATGGCATCTCAATTATATGAAAGCTATTGTAATCTCTGTTGCTGATGTAATTTCCGGCAAATATGAACATTTTGCGTTGGTATCAACATGTTTAGTTATCGTGAGTGCAAAGTTTTGTGGGGCGGTTGATATTGTAATGCTTTGTTTTATTACGTATATGGTTCATTGCTCGTATTTTATAGTAATTTAGTGTCCCACTATGATGATTGCGAGGGAATCGACAGTTAACATTAACTTAGTTGATTTAGCCTAAAATATGGTAATAGATACATTTAGTTTATCTGGGAGTAGAATGTATAGATTATTTATTTATAATGGCGTATGCAAAACATTGCCTGATCTTAATAGTAGCATATTCACGTGAATGTTATCATACTAGAATTCCGCCTGCGGTTTCAACCGCGCGTAATAATTTCTTTTTTCAAATATCCCCTTTTCCCCCTACATTTCCGGGATCAAAGTACGCTTCGTTCCCCGGGGATCAAATACATACAAAACTACAAATCTTTCCTCTTTATAATTTTAGTGTTGATTTAGGTACTTTATACACGGAGTAGTTATTTAAAATTAAGGACATTCAGTTCTATCTGTAAATAAATAAATAAGTAATCTCTTCGGGAAGATTCCTGGGGTAGGTAATGGTACACTATAAAATATATTTTAAAGGTCGTTTTTGTTCGAAATGGTCACTTTCTCCGTATGTGCCTTTTAAATATTAACTTAAACTTGACCGCGTGAATACCAACCGCGCGTAGGTAGTAGTGACCCATCAATGACCACGGTTGCAAAATGTATAATTAGTCCAAGGTGTGTAATTACCGGCGCACGCGCACAAAGATCGCGTGATGCGCATCTTAATAGCACGACGGAAGATTTTAACGGTAAGTTCTAGTGTTACTAATACATTTGTTATAGGTTTAGGTTTAGGTTTTCCAGGGAGTTTTCCGCGCTTAACCTCTGAGGTGGGTTGTTACACGTGATATCTTAGACAAAGGAATACATAATATACAAATACATTTGTTATATTTATTGGAGAAATAATACATGTGCATATAATTAGAATTGTATTTTTATTTGAAAAATAATACATGGATGTTTATTAAAGTTTAGTTCTCATTTTGACGTATAGATGGCGTTATTAGAGAGACTTGAAGACGCACATGATAATTTTGTTTATTTTAAAATGTTAATTATAAGGCATTCCCAATCTTGCGCTAATAGGGTTTTATACAACAAATAGTACGATTTGTATCATAGGTATAATTTAGTATATATTTTCAAAAGATATACATATTGTTCAAAACAATTATACAACTAAGTTTGCAGTTTCATTAAGACATTTATGGGGACATTTTCCATCATCGAAGAGTTGGCATGAATGCCGCACACAGGCTTATATTAATAATCTAATGGTGCATCAATAATTTTATCAATGTCAAATCACTAATCACTAGCGCTACTCTAGTAGATAAGACTTCTATGGCGGCTTCGAATCAAACATAACAATTAATAGGCCAATGTCGAGGACTATATTATCGTGACCCGCAGTATTATCAGTTCATGAATCAATTGAATATGATTGCTGCAAGATTGCTATACATAAACATACAAGTAGCATTAATATTCATAACGAGCAAATAAGATGCAACTACTTGCTTAAATAAACAGTGATGGACTTTGTCGGGCCCGTGTAATGGTCAGAGACCCTGGCTACAAAACCAAGGCGTGGGTTCGAATCCTGCTAGGGGAAAATGTTTGTGTGATGATGAACATCGGCATTTGTTCTCGAGTCATGGATGTTTATTAAAGTATTTATGTAAGTAAGTCTATCCCTTCCCTAGCTTTTATAGTATAAGCTTCGAGCTTAGTTTGGGACTTGGCAATTGCTGTGTTAGTCCAAAAAAAATATTTATTTATTATTTTATTTATTTAGAAACAGTGTATGTGTTATAAGAACGGGACAGAAAAAATAATGTTAAAGAAAACCATAAAATATGACAGGCCGTCTTTGCCAGCCTACTTACACCAACTTGCTTAAATAGGCTACCATCTCATCAAAGTACCGATAAGTTTACCGTTAGCAATTTTCACTTCAATCTCCGGTACTATGTGTTTTTAGTTTATGGAAAAGCAATGTATGTGAGTCAATGCAGACGATTTCAAGCCTTTTTATCATAGGTGATGGCTAATTGGTAATAATTCAGATCCCCGCTTTTATTAGAAACCAATGAAGTAAATAAAATGCCCTTTAAACTTAAAACCATGCTCTAAAACCACTGTTAAAAGATGATAACATTTATTTTACTAAAAGCCATACATTACACCTGTGAACTTAGTCGATAGAATACTAACAGAGATATTGCGGGGTTTTTAAGGCCGTAATGAAATGAAATGAAATTAAATAATTTATTTAGCAATTTGATTAACTTAGTAAATTCTTTTGCACGTCAAAATCTTTATTACCCTACTGTAGGCCGCGATACTATAAGTGACAAAGCCTAAGTTTTAATGGAGGCGTTAATTTATTCTGTATGCAATTAAATAGAACAACACGAGACCACACAATGCATTAGCACAATGTAAACAAAGCCGCCATTTGAATTTATAATAAGTTTCCACTTTTTCTGTAACTTTTCCAGTTTTCTTTAGGTTTTCCATAATTAATACGAATACTATATTTTTTCAAAGATTGTCAATAGGTTGTTTAGGTAATTTAAAAATAAATGTTCAGGGAATGTAGAGTTGACGGCTGATAAGCAAATGACATGTTGCGCCGACCCAACCTAGTGTGGGATTATGGCAGTAGAATGATGATGATTACAATGACATTTAAAGTTTATTTTGTTATCGTTACTACTTCGAGACTCCATCATCAGCAAAATCATCAATTGCTGTCATCAATTGTCATTATAAACAACGAACTAATACGACTCTATACAGAGTCGTATTAGTTCGTTCAAAAAAGTAAGTACAAAATCTTAGAGATATGTTCAAATCATTCAGTCCATCAATATTGTTGTCGTCATTACAGCGCAATCATCTTCATGGTATATGCTCACTTATCATTAATCTATTACAAAACACACTCAACAAAACCACAGTGCAAAAGGGTGCAGTAAAAACTCTTTTCAGTTTTAAATGATGAGAAGATGGTAGTTTCTTGTTGTTTGTCCCATTTATATTATCCGTTATTTCATAAAATAAGTAACTTATGGACACTTAAATAGGCTATCAGCTGATTACAGTACTTACCGAATAGTTTACCGTTAGCAATTTTTACTTCAATCTCCAGTAGGTGTTTATAGTTTATGGAAAAGCAATTTATGCAGTTTTAATATTACACGTTTATGAATGTAAAAAGATGCATGTTTTATAGGAATATTTTTTCGTTTACCCCTAACATTGAAATCTTTGAGATTTACGAGTACGAGGTTTGACTCGGTTGCAAGTCTAGCTAGCCTGCAGCTATACCGCGTAAATGCTTCGACAAAACCTTAGGACTTATTACTGTGATTTATTGCACTATGCCACAAGTCATATTCGTAATGAAACAGTTGACCTAGTTCTGACAACACTTGTCTCAGCGGTTATTTAGTTTGGTGCAATAAAGCGGATTGACACAAGATAATGAAGATCCTTTCAGATTGCAGACGCTTTTGTGTAATGATGATGATACGTTTTGAGTACGATAACTCGACGTGGAAGTTGTAAAATACTCCTGAATAAACTGTCAGTATTTTGACGATTGACAAACCGTCAATCAAGCTAAGATCGAAGCTTCCAGTATAGATGTTCTGACTTGATGACAAGTTGACTGAAACACCAGTTTTGGGAATTTAATAAGTCTCCTCATTTAATATGATTGGTATGTGTGCGGTATTTGTGTAGGTACATTACACCAATTTCCTAGCCAGAAAGTAAGCTCGATGCTTGTACTTCTTTAGGAAATAGATAGGCATACCATACTTAAATAATAAAAAATCATTAACTTAAGAATATGACTCCAGTACAACTGCCGATGTTCATCACCCAGACATATTTCCCTAGCAGGATTCAAACCCGCGACCATCGGTTTTGAAGCCACGGTCCCTGAACAGTAGACAAATGGGCCCGTCTATATAATCAGGTTATGGTTGCACCATGACCGAGTTTTATTACATAGAGGCGATTGTACAGACCTCCATAGTCCTCAAGAAGGGAACAAGACTTAATTAGTTCATGGCTACACATCTATTTATTATGACTGTGATTTCCTTATGATTTGATTTCATACATGGACGATATAAATGTCACAACAATACAAAGGTACGTTATACCACAACGTATTTGGTTTGATGATTGAAGAAAATGGCTTATACTTTGACCAGTCATAGCGGGTTCAATTTCAAGTGCAGTAAAATTTGTGTATATGAACATTGAATATGCCTTCATCATCATCATCATCATCATCATCATCATCATCATCAATTTCAACAGCCTTTTACATCCCATTCTGGAATTGGGCTTGATCCAAATGTTGGCTATGCTTCTAGTCATCACTCCCGTGTAAAAGAGTTGTTGACCACTGTAAGTAATGGGGTGAGTAGATACCATCCATTTATCATTGAGGAGGTCGATGGCGCAGTTGCTAAGTTTAGCAACTCTCGCGGAGGCCAGTGACCGAAAGCCTTCCGTTAAGCCGTTAATCCTGCGCCTGATCTCTCTACGGTTGTGTCAGATTGCTGTCCCACCGATTTATGAGATAGACGGAATAGGGAGTGCACCTGTGCTTGCGCATTCAATTGTGCACTATAATATAACCGGCGTACCTTGCTGATCGTAAGACCAGCCACCATTGTCGATAACATATCTACTACACCACAAGCATGGAAGTGTTGATCTGGGTGTTATGTATTTACAAAATGTATTTTAGTATCTATCTGAATGGTAGCAACAAAATAAGAATATCCCCTTAATTAAGCACTATTTAAATGGTTACCAGCCAAATTACTCGTTCAGTGTTTCTGAGAAGGCAAGCCCTTAATGCATGGATAATAATACGGACACAGTCTAGGTTAGGTCTTAAGCCCTAAGCTATAGTTAGCCTGTTTGTTGCCTAACTTTAGCCAACCAGACCGCCTTGAAACGAGCTAGAATATTCTATTAAGACATCGCATCGTAGTAACTACGACCTACAGATTGAATTCACATAAACTAGACAATCTTGTTGCCAACCGACTAGTTACGAGATATTAGTAAAGTATATCACAACAACTTGATCGGTGGTTCAGCACCGGATCGATCTTTGGATTATCAAATGTGCATCCGAGTGCCTCTCCCGGTTGCGTCTTCGGCAATTTTCTAGGAGCCCAGAATTGACCAGCCTGGTTATTATATTACAATGGAGCGACTATCTTCTGAATTCCGTAACCCTTACAAGACCATTTGGATTATAGTCGGGACCAACGGATTGACGTGGAATTAACATTCTTCTCGGACAATTAGGAGATTCAAGCATGCAAATTCTTAACCAAACTGGGAAACCAGCACAACTAAAAAGTGTTCCCCCGGGCTTTGAGCCCACGACTCAGCGCTATAACTATTTCACCACGCAGGCAGTTCCACCGAATCTGAACTAAACACTAAATGTTGCAGAAGAAAAAAAACTAACAACAATTAGATTAACTTAAAAATATACTTCGATGGTGCACCAATTACAATTTGGGCTAATCGCAAAGCAACATTTTCGTCATTGAACCAATTGTGCTGAAATATCGGTATGATGACCCAATTTTAATCTTTAATTTGATCTTAACCCAAGGTCGCTAGCCCATATGGTACAGGACCCAGCCGTTTTGCTAATATTATCTGGTGTGGCTCAAATGTAGGTCACATAGCATAATTAGGTAATTATAAATGCGTCATAGTTGTACGATTCAGATAAATATTATTATTAATATTTGATATGGGCGTTTCTGGCTGATGACATTACTCTCGATAATTTCAAAACACAGTCTCGTGACTGATTTGATGATAGGTACTTAAGCTGTTGTTCATATACCTATTAATCTTTTTTGTTTGCTAATTTTGTGTGGTTCTTAACAACTTATTAACATAGTTACTCGTAAATTAAAGTCGATGAATTTTTTTATTCATTACTTACTTTTTTATTTTTTTATGATTAAAGACAAAAAACCAGTGTCTTGTAAGGAAATAAGTTACTGTACATATTGTGCCGTAATATGAGGGCTAGACAATACATTTCCTTATAGGTAGTTACTTCATAAAATACTGTTGTGTTCTGTGTATGTATAATACGGGCGTAGTAGAAGGTCGTGAAATATGAATTGCAATTACTCAAATCTACTCACATTTCATAGTGACGTACTAAGAGAATACAAAGTGCATTTGCGCCTGTGAAATCGCTTGTGTATGTACTATAATATCATCATCATCATCATCATCATCCTCGCGCTTATCCCGGTTGCATCCTTGGCCATTGCCTTGGAGCCCAGGGAACGCTACGACTTTGATCCTGAATTGACCAGCTTGGTTACTAAAATAGAGGGACTGTCGTCTGACCACCGTAACCCTTACAAGAGAAACCAGAACATTTAGATCACAGTCGGGACTAACGGTTTAAAGTGCCTTCCGAAGCAAGGAATCATCATTCTTCTCGCTCGGACAATCAAGTGATTCAAGCCTGCGTTGTCCTAACCAAACTGTGTTCCTCGCGGGATTAGAACCCACGGCCTCCGAGTTTGGGCACATCACTCTAACCACTACACGTTATGTAGGTACCTTAATACATCCTTCGTAATTGACTGATCTTAGATATTGGCTGGCTACCATAATTATCTCGGCAAGGAGAAGACGAATTAAATCCCTTAGATATAAAATGCTCACGCGTGGAAAGAAACGTGTGTTGTGTAGGTACAACTATTTATGAACAACGTCACTGCGTATAATTTTTATGAATTGTTTTGAAATTAGACGCATAGTTTATGGCGGATAAAACATGGAATATTGAATGGATAATGTACACGTTTGTAGGATAACGCGTAAATCAACAGATTATGTTAACTTTAAGTTGTTGAAGCAAATAACAAGTTGTTAAGCTAAACAAATAAGTAGGAAACATTTTCCTTATGTAAACGCAATATCTACTTGAAACTAAATTTTCATTTTTGATTTAATTTATTTATTTTCCCAGTACCTCTAATAAAGTGGCAAATATTTTATTCCTAAGTAAATAAAATATAATAATAATAATAATATTCATTTATTTCAGGCAATATTTACATAAAAAGATGTTAAATATATGTGAACAGAGGCCCATATCATAAATACCTTACAGTCTAACATACATATTTATAACAATTTTATTAAATTAAATTTACAACTAATGCACACGTAGCACCGGGTGTGCAGTCTCAGCGGGCAGCCGACCTCGGAATCTCCGAAACACGACGCCCTGCGGCCAGAAGTCCTCCTTCATGAATCTTGCGAGAAGATGAGTCGGAACTCTCACCACAAACGAATTAAAACTCGTCTTATGGCGAGGCACCAACCGCTCAACCCTCAGTCTGAAGGTAGACTTCTTCTGGACGTAGTCTACGACCTCCTCGACCTTCGTAGACCAGTGGAGGCGGGACACATACAGCGGCGTTGATGGTATCTCAGGACGCAGCGGATGTGTCGGCTCGGCCGGAGCAGTGCCACAGATGTTGCGAGATGAGGGCCTCCTCCTCTTCCTTTCGACTTTGATAAAGCCCTCCTCATCGGTCTGGTTCTTGCTCGAACCAGTAGGTGGTACCAGCTTCTCAGCTAATTTGCTCCGGCTCTTCTTTGTCCCTCTATCGGAGGGCCGCTTCATTGGCGGGGCGGGCGGTGCGGCGGGGGCAGGCGCGGCGGCGGCTGCAGCGTAGGCACGCGGCGAGCTCGCGACAGCGACAGAGATATAGATTCCTGGGACTTACTAAGCTCGAAGCTTGTACAATGGATGCTAAGGGGAACAGATAGGCATACTTTTAATAAACATCCATGATTCTTAATTTTAAATTAGATCAATAAGAACAACGTTAAATGCCTGTTTATTTATTGTTACAAATACAGGTGCTCATGTTACTAATCATAGATTTCATTCACCATTGTAGTCGATGGACGACGATTATATTCAATAGCGGCCGCCCGCGACTCCGTCCGCGTGGATTTGAAATCCCTTTTTTCGCAATAAAAGGAAGCCTATGTTCTTTCTCAGGGTTTAATGATTGTCTGTGCCAAATTTCATCAAAATCGGTTGAGAGCTTTATTCGAGCCGGCGTAACAGACGGACAGATATGCTACAAATTTTTGTGTTGGATAGTTCATTTGTCGAGGAAGGCTATAGCTATAGCTATAGCTATAGGTTGTTTAACACTATATTTCGGTAACAACCGAAATCGACGCGGACGGTGTCGCCGCCAGCCGCTAGTTTAGTAAATAAATATTTACTTGTACATCCGACATGAACGGCACTTAAAACTAAATTTAACCGCGCTAGTGAAAACTTAACTTGCCTGACTAGTTGTCGAGTATAGCGTCTCATTACCGATACTAGTAGGTTCTGCTAAGTAGGGGCTTCCAGAAACTAACGGTATATTTAGACTTGTGGCCGGATAAGCTCGAACTATTCAGAGTAATGGTTGAGAGGGCGGCTTTTATGTCGTGGGTTCTTTTAAGGTAAATGCTGTGGGCTAATATTTGGGTGGCGGTTTACTAAGAAGCTGTGTGATTTTCGTTGAACAACCGTCTTAGCGATATGCACAAATAAATTAAATATGCATAAGTAAGTACGTCTTTATGTGTAGTATGTTGACGTTGACGACCTGTAAAGTGTATGCTTCTTTTACCAATTCTAATTGATGAATTAATTAATTTTATAAAGTGGCATTATCCACTTTGGTAGTTTGTAAAAATAGATCTCAAAATAATCGTAGATGGAATACCATTTTAAGGAAATTTGTTTTTTTCCACATTGTTGTAGCACTTCAGAGATAAATTTACAAAATTTTCTTCTACATACAAAGCCTATATTTTATACAAAATGTTATGAATTGTGGTGTGCTATTTACTCGTATGTAGGTAAATGATGAGTCGTCACTACATAGTTAAAACTTAACTGGCTTTATTAGTAGACCCGTTTAGACCACTGAACCAAGAGAGTGGTGTAACCTGTTCCCGTTGCTAAGGGCCATGACTATTTATGTACCATACTACACTCTAACATACATAGGTATAGAGCTATGCAATTTATAATTAGTTCTCCCGTGGGATTTGGACTCCTGCACAGGATACTTTACTTTCTATTATACATATTTTAGAAGTGAATTTGTGTTAAATATTGAATATAATTTAACTAAGTATGGTGTTGTTCACTTGTGGTATTTATTGGACCTTAAATATGCAGTTTACAGTATAATTCGGTGTTTGAGAAAATATGGAAATTATTTATTTATTAATCAAAGATTTTCTTTATGTAATTATAAGTTAGTTTTCCGAGAAAACTGATTATCTAGTCAGGCTAGAGTAAACGAGTTAAAACTGCTGATAGATTATTTTAATTGTAAAGAACAATATCTCCAGAATCTGACTACTGTTTAAGGTTCGAACGGACGACTTCCAGTGTAGAAATTGGCTAGTGATCCACCAAACAAAAATAAAGTCACGTTTAAGTTAGTAAGACGTAGTAAAATGGTTTTAATTTAAATTGTAATTTTTAGTTTAGGCATCGCTTGAACGGATGCATAATTAGGTACCGATGTTAATTCTCAATTCAAGATAACTCAGCGTATTGAAGAAATGTAGAGGAATTGTCCACTTTACTAAATGCTGCCTAATTGTTCAGTTTATTTAAAACAATATGAGTTACAGTTAATTATTAACAATTTAATTTCATTAAATTTATTTTTGTTTGATGAAACAAAAGTTTTAGTGCCAGTTTAATTTATCTGTTAGTGATGAGTGTGATATTAAATAAAGAAGTTTCATGTGATTAAATAAGAGTAGCAATTGAAGCAATTATTTAATAGTTTTTGTTACAACTTGAGGAACTGTAGGTATTGTTCTAATGCACATCATTATTTTGTATGCAAATATTTATATAACAATGCTTAATGTTCTCGGCGTAATAAAATACTAGTAAGTGTGTTTTAATAATTGTTAATTAGCATAAAAAAATGTTTCATTGACTTTTTGCTAGCAAAAACATATTACTCATTAATAAAATTATTGAATTAACATATTCTTAAAATATTATGGGATGTATAAAGAAAATACAATTAAAGTGTCCTAAAGTTTTCATGGTTTTATAATGTTAAATTACTTATGATCTAGGCATAGGTATTAAAAGGTTGATTTAATGCTATGTGAGTTAAAAGTGCTTTATTATAAAAAAAACGGTAACAATTAAATTGAAACTATTAAAAAAGTTTTTGTAATTTCTAATGAATGAAAAATTAATGATTCATTAGCATACTTACATAAAAAAAACTTAAAACACTTTCTTTCACAAAAAACACAAAACACGCACAATTTTTTTAATTATTTTTTATAGTTCACAATAAATTACTCGTAGGTACGTCACTATTTCTAATTACTTTCTAATTACCTTTAAAACAAATGCTGTCGATAGTTGCAATGCACTGTTTATCTAATCGTATTGAATGCACGCGACCAGTGTGGGGTCCCTCAATCACGATACTGATACGAGCGGTATCGTTGCGCGTACGCACCTCGACAAGACTAGTGAAGGGAATGGGAATATCGATAGTTTTATACGTGTTTTTTATCTCGTTATCTTTGTTATTTACATGTGTCTGTGCAAACAAGCTGAAGGGTTGCATCGTGTGCAACGTTTTAGTTTATCGATCTAGATAATTTAATTGCCTATTAAAGTAGACTTTGCCTTTACCTTATACTGGACCCTGAACATCGAAGTTTAAGCTTTGGTTGCAAGCGGGTAGGTACACACTGATACCAAAAAAAAACTTCACCTTTTGGTTTTTATTTTTAAATTTGATTACCACAATCTTTAACTAAATCTAGATGTTCTCCTGAAGATTAAAGAGTTCTCCACTGTTTTCTACTACATTAATTAAAGTTAACTTACACACAAAAATTTTACGATTCAACCTGTTAAGGACTTTTCACCTGGCCCAATCGCTTATCAACAGAAACCTCATATAAATTCGCAAAACCGGTTAATTTCAATGTTTAGTTTAGTACTGGTTCAACTTGTTTTATTATACTCGTAGTAAGAGCTGGTCAGTGACATGCTGCATAACTGTGAAACACACGTGTATGATCAAACTGGATTTCAAACTTGTTGATTTATAACTAGTGGTGAGAAAACCATCGAGTGACATAAATGTCATTAATTAATTATTTAGGCTTTAGGCAGGGAAATTACCTGCCGTTCGTAGCTATATATGCATTTGCCCAGCAGTGGGATTAGAAGGCTTTACTTTTTTATGTGGAGCATTGGTAATGGTGCTTAGATTTAGTTTTAGTCACTTACTTTTCCTAGTCTGGCTAGTATATAGCTACATACTATTAGATTTAGTTTTAGTCACTTACTTTTCCTAGTCTGGCTAGTATATAGCTATATACTAGCCAGACTAGGAAAAGTAAGTAGTATATAGCTATATACTAGCCAGACTAGGAAAAGTAAGTGACTAAAACTAAATCTAAGCACCATTACCAATGCTCCACATAAAAAAGTAAAGCCTTCTAATCCCACTGCTGGGCAAATGCCTTTAAAATCATTTAAAATCATGGTTTTGTTACAAATATGGGTTTTGGCTTTATCACCACGCTTGCCAAATGCGTGTTGGTGATCACAAACCCGGGGCAGTTTTCAGATAAATACTAGACCGTCTAGGCGTTCATGAGGCGGAATGCTCCACACAACGTAAATAAATGCATTAAGAAAAAAATCTTTATTTAATTTATCGATAAGTTCATCGATAGCTCCGTAGCCCCTCACTACTGAGCCTCTCAGAATTCTCTACAGAAGTCGAGTAGCCGTCAGTCGTCATTCAACTTTCCCTGACCTTTTATTACTATCATAATTTTTTCATCCGTTCATCCGTGCGTATCGTTTCGTAACGGATCCGTTATATTATCTTAGATGCGTTATGTTATATAATTATCGTTATTTTTTTATATTTAGCATAGCAGACCTTTTCTTTGATTTTGGTTCAGCACAAAATAAAAACTGAAACGGCGAGGTTATTTTAACAATATTTTGTAAAGTTGTAATTTAAAAAGCGATTTCACCATTTCTTAGTTGTTATAAGTTTTATATTTATTTAGAAAATGTATCAAATCAACCTAATAACTGATTTTCTGGTAACATATTACATTATTAATATACGATAAGTCAAACTTATTCACAAATCTAGATGACGAAACTTGCTTTAATATTCTCTATTCCTCTTACATAAGCATAGTAACTAAATTATGCTACTATATATTTTTTTCAAATATTACAGATTATGTTGTTTTATCTTAACTACGAATGTTGAACTTCTGACATTTCACCCTATACCCTATATGACTTCATAATTGAATTAGCAACAAAGCGTTTTTATGTAAATCTAGCGACCCGAATGAATGAAAGTCTAACATAATGTGAATATCGATTAATTTATATTTAACATCATCAGTGTAATTTAAGCAATGGTTCAAAAACCTATTTCCGCATAAAAACGTCACATAATGTGCATAATAATATGAATGCCAATTAATTAAGTCTAATGTTATTCAAGCGTTGCTTGGTTCAAAGTCAAAGATTCCCAATTTTTTAAGTATAACTAGGTTATGACTGAGAATGAGAAGATTCCAGAAACAAACTTATAGGTCTTGAAACCGTGATCGGGATTATTTGAAACTAGCGGCCGCCCGCGACTCCGTCCGCGTGGATTTCGATTTCAAATGTCCTATGTGTTATTCTGATGTATAAGCTATATTGTGGTAAAGTTTCATTCAAATCCATTCAGTAGTTTTTACGTGAAAGAGTAACAAACATCCATACATCCATACATCCATACATCCATACATCTACACATCCACACATACAAACTTTCGCCTTTATAATAGTAGAAGGATTATAATAGTAGTAGGATTTCGCCTTTATAATAGTAGTAGGATAGGATGAAGTTAAATAGAGAAAAATATGTTAAATCCATTAAACGTTCATGTACTAAAAGCATGTTATGCAAATAAGATGCTCTTTTAGTACAAGAACGTTTGAACGAGAGTACCTATTCATACTAATTTAGTAAGAAAAAGAAAAGCACATCAGTTGGAAGACCAAGGTCTACTGAGCTAAATATGAATTGTTGAGTAACTTCAGTAAGTTAAATAAAGATGAGATTTTACTTTTTGAAGTCGGTTAAAATGTGTATGATCGACTTCAAGGGTTTTCCGAAGCACAAGAGAATTAACTAGAATCTTCGGACTATATTTCACACTTAGCTTGAAACTTTTACTATAGATGAACCTGATATACAATATAAACATGTGCCGCTTCCTTCTGGCTGTCCTAATCCTACTTCTATTATAAAGGCGAAAGTTTGTATGTATGGATGTATGGATGTGTGGATGTATGGATGTTTGTTACTCTTTCACGTAAAAACTACTGAATGGATTTGAATGAAACTTTACCACAATATAGCTTATACATCAGAATAACACATAGGATATTGGAAATCGAAATACACGCGGACAGAGTCGCGGGCGGCCGCTAGTGTATACTAAATCTTTGAAGTACACCACCGATTTTCATGCATTTTTTTATCAGATACTTAGATTGATTCAAGAGGAAGGTTTATATGCATAATAATGCATATACATAATTATGTTTTATAGGCATAATAATGTCTACTTTATGTAGTAGAGCTACCCTGATGATTTAATTGAAGGCTCTTACCAACATAGTGCTTTTTGGCAACTTATAAACTTTTCAAGACGATACAAAAAGTGATTGAAAAAGTTATAGCTTTTAGTTTTGATAACAGCTCGTCAGTTACATCATCTTGAGTGAATCAAGTTATATTATAAGTATAATTAACGTACATTTATTTCACACCTCGTTAGTTACAACTTAAATAGAGGGCAATGATCTTTTTCCTGGGTTCAATGGAAAATTTTGTAATTTTCTTTTAGGTTTGTTAATATCAGTATATCATATATTATTGCACTTTAACTAGACTTGTTATAGGACTAGTCTAGTTAATGTACTAGAATTTATTATAACAACGATTTTAAAGACGCGTTCATTGCGGTTTGATGATTAATTATTTAATGATATGCCGTTTTTGCTTGCGAAATGATTCATATCGAATAATGTTCTTTTACTGTAAAATGATGTTTCTTAAAGTACCAATATGATTGTAAAAATATGATTATATTGTAAAAATATGAATGTACCACTGAATAGTTTCTAGCTAGAAAAACGTTGAACCAACGATCACAAGATTTAGTCCATACACATTATACTAAACTTTATTTATGAAGGCTTTAATTATTAACAATTTTATTTTTAGAGAACGAAGCTTAGACTTTAATAGTTTCTAAAATTAGACTTAGACCTAAAAAGTTTACCTAGCCATAATTTTAATTATCACATTAAACTATTTTAAAGTAACATTTGCATGATTTCCAAGTAATATTTGATGCATTGTGTGTGATGGAAGTCAGTGATAAATTCCTAAAAAGGTAGATTTATGTCTTTTTAATATTTTCCACACAGCGCCTGACAAAAAAGTTTTGTTTGCAAAATGAGCAATGGAAGAAATTAATTCATGCTCTTATTTTTAAATAAATACTCATGGGCATGACAGTGGCCTATATCCAGCAGTTGATTGCGATAGGCTGATGATGATGATGATGATTATTGGTACAACCAGACCTTATACAATACAAATACAAAATATTGTGATGGGGACTGATCTTTCAACTAGGTATTTTTCACTATACTCGTATGTAGTTTTCCTTTTGTTGTAATTCGAAGTTTGAACTTTTGTTGGAAGTCTACTTATTTAGATACTCATATAGTTAGAATGATGGTTACTGTAGCCTATTATGAATTAGTTCCACTAAAATAATCGTCTTAATCAAATCCTAAAACGTGTGCTATTAATAAGTCTGGGTTTTTTGCTGAGCGAAACTGCAATGCCCCAATGGAATTATCATTATATTTTGGCAGTGGTTAGGAATTTAGGTCATCAAGAACAATTAGTTTATCACAGAATGCGTCATAATGGGTCTACCATTAATGAGATAACAGGATAAATACTAAAGCACTTGTAGCAGTAATTACCATCCCCACTTAGATAAGTAAAGGTAAAATAGCTGGCTTTATACATAATCCATCTGACTAAAAATACTTTTAACATATAGTGCATTTTTACATCATCTTCCTAGCGTTTATTCCGTTTCTGTGCGGGGTCCGCTTATTAAGTATTATTATGCTAAATGGTCAGAGCGCTTGCCCGGATTGCAAGAGGTGTTGGGTTCGATCCCCGCCTGAGCCACCTGAGATCAGATGAACAATGCTTTGTTTATAATTAAAAAATAAAAATTAATTTACAACTAGTATTAAGTAATACAGTTTTAAGTAAGTAGTTCGGTGCGAAAATCTTAAACTTGTACCTATTTAATGACATTCACCCACGCCCGAAGTCTTAAAAGACAAAAAGGTTAAATAAAAACCTTTTTTTAGGAGTATCCAAAAGCTTCCGGGTTCAAGTCTAGATCAATCAATGACAAAAAATACTGAATTAAATATATTCTTATTAGAGTTAAAACTCAACCCGGAAATTTCACACTAGTTATTTTAATAGGAGCTATTATTTTTTAACGTTATTGTTAAATTATTTTGTGTCTAGCTAGAGTTAGTTTTTGTAAGAATTTTAAACAAGCGCGTATTTCATTTTAATTGTCAATGGATGGCTGGAGCTGTCAAGATGACGTTAACATTTTTATAACGTGTAAACTATAAATAACTGTAAATAAATTGTTTATAATAATGAAAGACTATTAAGTTATTTTAGATAGTTAACTTGCGTTAGATTTACCTATTGTAATTGTAGCTACGGCTTGACTCGAAAGTTGGTTTTTCATATCGCGTCTGTAGCGTAGGCAAAATAGTTATTGAATAGGGTTTGTATGAACATTTAAATGTGTAATAAGCTGTAAGGGCAACGACGTTGGGTTATTTTGGACTCCAGCAGATTGTCTCCCAAACTGAGTTTCATTATCATCTCATATTGCATCTCTGGGCCGCCTGATGGTAAGCAAGTACCGCCGCCCATGGACATCCACGGCACCAGAAGTATCGCCGACGCGTTGCCGGCCTTTTAGACCCTATACCCTCCCTATCTCAGCTCTAGCGACCTTAATCACCAGCAGAAACATAACACAACAGTTTGATTGGAAAATCCACTAAGCTCTACCTTTTAAATAGTAATAGAGTGCTAGTTACTTAATTAGGGTAGTAAATCCAGTATGGACGCTAAGCAGAATCGCTCTTTGACTTGAAATAGTACAAAAAAATTGATAAAAAATTGCAACCCACGCGAGCAATCCGTGGGGTAAAAAAATGTGTATGACATAATAAGAAAGAAAATTCCACTGTGTATTATAAGATAAGTAACTTACATCAGAAGACTTTGTTACCAACGGCTTTTTGTTTGCGATACAAGATGTCACAAGTTCACTCAACTACTAAATGAATTAAAATTGTTTACACAGCCACAGGGGTGCTTGATTATGTTATTTTTATGATGATAAAAATGAATTTTCTAGGGATTTCTAAATATCGTTTTGTACCAATACATTTTTATTGCAAGAACCTAACTTAAAGTCTATCCATGGAATGTTCCACTCTTAGTTCCCCTTCCGATATTGCTATGATTCACCATCATCATCATCAGCCTGTGGCAGGCAGAGCACTGCTATACTATATGATATATGTCTCTCTCAGATGGAGGTCCATGCCCAGAATCACCACCTTGGGCAGGTTTAAATACTGAAGTATCATCATAATTCAAATCCTCCTAGCGTTTATCCCGTTTCTGAGCAGGATCCGCTATGACCATGATCCAGGATTTGGCGTGTCTGGTTATTAAAGTGAAGCGGCTGCAATCAGACCTTCGTAACCCTTAGAGGGGAACCAGACAGATTGGATCATGGTAACACATTCAGATCTTAAACTGGTGTGGTAGCTTTAATTGATCGACGCCATCGACGGACACCATTCGACTTGAGACTTGACGCTGAGGCTTGACGCGAGCCGATGGCCACCGCTAGTCTCGTTCTCAATAATCCCTCTACATTTCTTGCAATGGGCCCGGATTTGCTCGGTGAAGCCATTGACTGCTGAGTTCTACACCTACTAGGAAGGCACCACACGACCAATAATAGCGTTGGCAATAGGGTATTCTACTCTGTTTGGCAAAGTACTATAATATGTTCGTTTCATCGTTAAAAGACACCAAAAAAATATTTCGGCGAAAGAAACCCGCTTTCATGCCAAAAAAATACTTCAAAATTTTAAATATATTTATTCCCGCGAAAACAGACTTCTGCGCTGTCCGCCATGTTCATGACGTCATTTCGGCATGTAAACGAAGCTTGACGTTTAAAGTTTGCTGTAGGTACGAGTTGTTGTATCTACACCATAGAGTATATATTGGACTGGGTTGACAGGTGACAGCAAAGTATTATTGCCAATATGATGTCACACACACACACAGCATGGCGGCTCGTGTTTTTAGTCACGTGATATACAGATTAAAAATATCAATTTTTAATTTTAATATTATTAATCAATCATGTAAATTTATGACTCAAAATCAGTTTAACTATGTTTATTTTTACATAGAGTACATTTTGTACCGATTTTTGTATTTTTTCATTAACCACCGAAAGTACCCTATTGTTATAATGTGGGCAACCCTAACGGAAGTTCGCACTCAATCCCAACTAATATTATAAATGCGAAAGTAACTCTGTCTGTCTGTTACGCTTTCCCGCTTAAACATCGCAACCGATTTTGATGAAATTTGGTACAGACAATCTTAGACCCTGAGACAGAACATAGGCTACTTTTTATTTCGAAAAAAAGAAATCCACGCGGACGGAGTCGCGGGCGGCCGCTAGTGCAATAATATTTGTGTAGAAACAGTACACGTTTTGTCATCGAAGGTCAGGAAGTCATACTGTAGTAAGATCTGACGCTGTTGGTCTAGTGGTCAGAGACCCTGGCTACTAAACCAAGGGTCGCGGGTTTGAATCCCGCTAGGGGAAAATGTTTGTGTGATGAACATCGGCATTTGTACTGGAGTCATGGATGTTTGTAAAAGTATTTAAGTATGTTCGCTCCCTAGTTTCCAAAGTACAAGCTTCGAGCATAGTTTGGGGCTGGGCAATTTGGAGTGTTAGTACAAAGAATTGATTATTAACTTTCTTCTACCTTTTTTTGCCATTTGTTTGTACAATGGCCTCACAGGTGTTGTGAAAAGGTTTCTTTTTATTTAAGAAGAGGGTCAATGAGCATGAGGAGTCAATGGTGGTAAGTGATCAAAGTCGCTTATGGCTAAAGGGGGGTAACATCAACTGTACCTTTGGCCCATACTCTCCCTAATTAAGCTTTGCAGAACTTGATTATTGACGAGTAAGTAACATCAGAATATAACTACTTCCGAAGAAGAATGAAAGAAAGAAAGAAAGAAAGAAAATAATAATATGCTTTATTCGTGTAAGGTTCATAGAGGCATATCTGTGTTCTTCTTTTTGGAAGTTTCTAATATCATATTCTTTTGTTTTGTCGTGAGCTATTTTATAACAAATCCTCCTCCTTGAGTCGAATTCTTCATTAATTCTTCCTAATGTATGAAATGAAACACACAACAACTCTCTTTTATATCACATAATAAAACTTTATTAAAATATTGCAAACAATACCTTTCAAATGACGTTATGTAAACCTAACAGTGAGTCACTTCCTATTTCGTTACAAATCGATTTACCATGATATTAAAACATGTAAGGAAACGTGATTGTTTTGGCATAATCACCATTATCACCACCCTCTTAATGTGGTATGCTGTAAATGGATCATTACTCACATTATTATGCATCGATAGTCTAGTGGTATAAATACCAGGTCATGGTCTCTAAGTCTTGAGTTCGATTCCCGGTTCGGGGAAAATTTGATTCGATTTTCCGAACATGACACTTGACACCACCAAAATGACACAAACGGTGGTGTCATATGGTATCTCTAGTCCAAATGACACCACCCTGGTGATGTCTGGAAAGGCGTTTTGACCACCAGCTTTCATTATTTATACATTCATTATATTTAGTTAAGTTATCTTTACGTAAATGCAACCCCGCGTTTGACAAGTGGTGATTAAACCAAAAACCCATGTATGTAACAAAAAAATGACTTCAAATGATTGAGGCCTTTGCCCTGCAGTGGGACATTAAAAGACTGATACTTTACCTTATGAATAAGTATAAATTTCATATATGTACCTCCATAAGTCAGAGTGCAAAATCGTTATGTCCAGCAACCCATCACAAACATTGATTCAATCTTTATCATGGTCTCTTTAAATGGACACGCTCAATTTACAAAAAAGCTTTCAATTAACACTGTCATCGATCATTGTCACATGACAGTTGCGTCATTACTATGCTGAATCAATAATAATATGCCCGATAAGAAAGGCTTGATTCGTTAGTATATGTTAATATGTCGCGGGGATATATTTTCAGAGCAGAATAAAACTTACCGACCATCTGCCTCCTTGAATTTGTGGTAGCGATGAGCCGTAAAACCTTGGAGGTTTTGGGTTAAAATCCCGCTGAGAACTTTGTGCGGTTTTCCTAGATTGGTTAATAACTTCTCACAGGAAGGCATGTTCCCGACTAAATTCAAAAATTGGCGGGCTTCCCTTGTAAGTACTGATAGGGTGAGATAGAAGTTATTCAATTAACCAGGCTGGCCAAATTAGTATCATAGTCGCAGCGTACCCTGGGATCCAGTGCCGGTTTTAACTCTACCTGCGCCTGAGGTCCCATTTTCCGGGGCCCCGCTCAATCGCGCCCTACGCTAAAACCGCTGTTGCTGGGGTCCATAATTAAAAAATAAATGGAAGAATAAATACGAATATCCGCCGTGGCCGAATTTGGCAAAGAGGATACCCTCTTAACGGCGGCTAATCTTACGATTAGCCAAGTACGCAGGATTATAATTATAGTATACCTCACTCTTATAATTCGGTGAAACAGCAATCGGACACGATTGAATTGATTAAAACGAAAATATTAGTAGGGAACTACTACCAAGTATCTTACTAGACAGATTAAAATATCACAGCTCTGATAATACACCTGCGACATATATTGGCTAGCTTCACAAGTCATCTTTGTTCGCTCGCTCTGTATAAAGGTTATCGTCGACTGATAAGACGAAAACAAGGGGTCATTGTGTATCTGATTTGCCTCCGAATGCGTAGTAAATATATACGTCATATTTTGTTATTGTTAAATGACCGCTTAAGCTGTCTGTCTGTGGTTAAGATTTAGATAGTAGAGTTTGGAAGCCCAATGAAAAATAATAACTTGTGTTTCGGAAATCTTATGCCGTGGTTTTTACAGTGGCTAAATTTTACAAAAATATAATATAACTAGATTTTTCTCGCGACCTAGCCCGCTTTATTTGAAAGTTGCCATGCCGATTTTTTTTAATAGTTTTTAATATCCCACTGCTGGGCAAAAGCCTCCCCTATTTCCCGCCAAGTCTCCTTGCACTGCGCAACCTGTTGCCAGTCTTGCCGAAATTATGGTGCGTAATTTTGTATAGAAAATGAACTTCGGTTGGCCGAACTTCGGTCGCGTTTTTTCCGCCATTGAATGGCCATTATTTAAAGTGTCAATGGAATAGGTTGTTTCCTATAATATCTTAAATTTTCAATTATTCGCTCAATTTAACTAATTACTTCATACAAAAATGGGTTTGACCGACCTTTTAACGTGATGATTAACCTAATAAAGTGGACTTTTTACACCCCTAGAATTAGCCCGCAGATAATATTAACACAAAAAAAACAATTTCAAGAAACCAAACTGTTGATACGATTGAACCAAACATTTTCATTAAATTGTTTGATAGGATGCTGACGTCAGCATTCTGCGAATCAGTGTTCCTATTACGTAGTTTAGAGGTAAACACGCATCAAATTTTGGCCAGTTAATATTATCATAGCGTGCAAATAAAGTAATTAAAACCATTAGACATAATTCTAATTCACACCGTGCCATCTTGCTCTAAAAAAGTGGCTGTGACAGACTGGCGGACAGACAGACATGACGAATCTACATATAAGGGTTCCGTTTTTTTTTTCAAGAATGACAGTAGCAGTATTATTTTTAAAATTTCTGTTACGGTCGGGCCAGATTGCTGCTTGATGATTGAAGGGAGTGAACTTGAGTTTGCGCGTGCATTTGAATTTGAACACGATGATGTTATGTATCTTATGCAGGTGACACATCGTGAAAGAATTTGCTATTGCCGAAACTCGGCTTGGAGATCATTATTCAATAAGTAAATAAAGTCAGAACAAACTACACAACACGTGCGATCCGATAGAAATAAACAAAACGCAAATAACATCCTTATTTCGCGAACAATTGCATAGGGAAAGTCCTGACCTTCAAGTATCTATTTTATTGTCACGGAAAATATTCTATTTATATTCGATCAGAATTAACTTTAGTGATCCTAATTGTATTTTTTTTTGGCATCAATCAACCGATCGGGTTTCCGTATACCGTTTTTTATGACGTTTTTTGTCGTTCATTTCGAGTTAAGAGTATAAATTAGTTACGTCATTTTTGTTATTGCTTTAATGGGCCCTAGAACGTGACCGATCGGTGAAATAACACTTTTTGTGGATATCTACTCATTTTATTTAGAAGTTATAGTCGGACATCGAACCTACGCACGAAAGAAGACGCATTAAGATTTAATTTAATATGTACTTAATTATGGCTACCAAAAATATTTCGATTTATACTGTGCAATCTCTATTCTCTCTACCAATGTTGAATAGAAGTGCGATCTGATATTAATAAAAGAGATCAGACGCAGTAGCAACGGGCGGTGTAGTCAAACAAAAAAAATCTTCAAAAATACACCAATTGCAAAGCTCGCTCCAAACTAAACTTTAACTAAGGAACTTGTATACTTTAAAAAACTTCCATGACTCTAGGAAAAATGCCGATATTCATCACAGAAACATTCACCCCCAGCGGGACTCGAACCCGACACTCTCAGTACGCTCAGGGTCACTAACCACTAGACCAGTGGGCCTGTCCCATTATCCCACAATTACACCAACAACTTCTAGACTTGTTTAAGTAGAACTCCAATAAGATCTATCCACGCGATTTGGCCTCATATTTATTTACTAGTTTTTACTTGCAGCTTTGAACGCGTTAACAAGATTTCTTTTTTCCAAGGGGAGCATTTTATCGAGATGAAAAGTTTCCTGTCTCTGTTGGTATACCTTTCATCAAAATCCGTTGGGTAGTATCAGCGTGATTGACGGACAAACAAACTTTCGCATTTATACTTTGTAAGTATGAATTTTCGAATCCTACGGCTCTGCACTTAGCAAAATGCATACATTGCAGTCTTTTATTTCTTGCACCGCACTAACATGAACCTAAATGGTACAAAACAAAGCTAACGTGAACCGCACGTATATTAAACTGAAACAAAACAAGCAAATAAGTCATAAGTCATAAGTCATAAGTCATTTATTCCATTAAAAACAATTTAAAACAATATGCATTGTGTTGGAAATTGATTCGTAGTATAGTGAAATTCTTTTTTACGTATTTTACAATCATTAAGCAATAATTCAAATAAACAATTTAAAAATTAAAATAAAATAATCATGCTAATAATAATAATAAATAATTCAACAACTTAAATGTCCTACCAAGAATTCATACAAAACAAATAATATAATAATCATTAAATTAAACAACTTGAATGCGAAACACAGATAATATAAATAAACATTACACACATTAAATGTCCCAACAAGAATTTGTACCAAAGGAAAAACAAATAATATAAATAATTATGCGTCGTTTACGTACTGCTCTATACTATAAAAACATTTTTCCAGTAGATAAGACTTCAATCGATTTTTAGGGTTCCGTAGCCAAAATGGCAAAAAAACGGAACCCTTATAGATTCGTCATGTCTGTCTGTCTGTCTGTCTGTCTGTCTGTCCGCCAGTCTGTCACAGCCACTTTTTTCCGAAACTATAAGTACTATACTATTGAAACTTGGTGAGTAGATGTATTCTGTGAACCGCAACAAGGTTTTCACACAAAAATAGAAAAAAAAATAAAAAAATGGGGGGTCCCCATACTTAAAACTGAAACTGAAAATATTTTTTTTCAGTGAACATATAAGTGTGGGGTATCTATGGATAGGTCTTTAAAAATTATATTGAGGTTTCTAAGCTCATTTTTTTCTTAAGTGAATACTTTGCGTGACAGGCTCTTCCAAAGTGGAAAAAAGTGTGTCCCCCCCCCTCTAACTTCTAAAGTAAGAGGATGATAAATCTGAAATAAATATATAATGTACATTACCATAAAAACTACCAACGAAAATTGGTTCGAACGAAATCTATTCAGTAGTTTTTTTAATACGTCAAAAATAGAATTTGTACGGAACCCTCAGTGCGGGAGTCCGACTCGCACTTGGCCAATTTTTAAATATACGAGTATTTGTGACAATTTTTAAATTATTTGGTAACGCGTTAAATAATCTTACCGCCTGATATTTAACACTGTGTTGAACAATTTGTAGTTTTGGGTGTATAACATTCATAATGTCTTTCCTTCTAGTGTTATGTCGTATTTTCCTTTCTTCTGTAGTTTCGTATCTATCTGAGTGTTTAACAAGTTCAGTAAGCAATACGAGTATGTATAGACTGGGGGCTGTTAAGATCCTTAACTTAATGAAGTGATCACGGCACGAGTGAGTTTGGCTTATACGGACCATAGTTCTTATAGCTCTTTTTTGAGCTATGAAGGCCTTTTTAAGGTTATAGTCGTAGCTGTTCCCCCAAAATTGGATGCTATATCTTAAACGTGATTCGACTAGAGCGTGGTATACCATTTTTAACTGCATCATTGTTAACTCCTCTCTTAAACTTCTTATGGCGTAGCACGCAGACGAAATTTTTCCTTCTATGTGTTTTAATTCTTCCTTCCAATTTAGGACTGCGTCTATATGTACTCCCAAAAATTTTACAGAAGTTGAGATACCAATGTTATCGCAATTTAATTTAATAACTAGATTGTCTTTTATCTTAACAGTAGATTTAAATAGTACAGCTCCTGTTTTTTCCGCATTCATTTTAAGGTTATTAGCACTAAACCACCTAGAAAACGCTGCCAGAGCACTATTCACTTTTTTATTAAGATCTGCTATATTGAGTCCATGTAACACAGCATTGGTATCATCAGCAAAAACTGTTAGTTCTATGTCAGGTATGGTATTATGCATGTACGGAATTAGGTCATTCATAAACAATATAAAGAAAATTGGACCCAGAATTGAACCTTGTGGAACACCCCTTATAATCTTTTTTAATTTTGATTTAAAAGTTTCCTCTCTATTTTCTACTACACATTTGATCTCTACGTATTGTTGCCTATTATTTAAATAAGATTCTAATAATTTTAAGACTTTACTTTTTATTCCATAGTGATGCAGTTTCTTGATTAAGATCCTATGATCCACTGTGTCGAATGCAGAGCTCAGATCAAGAAATAACCCAGCTACTTTTCTCTTTTTATAAAGATTTGAGATGACATCCTCAATCAAGGCTTCTATGGCATCATTTGTTCCTATGTTTTTCTGATAACCATATTGCCGCTTATCTAATATATTGTTCTCATGTAGATGCCTTATTAGTCGGGTTTTTATGATTTTTTCAAATATTTTGCCTACAGTGGGTAGCAAAGATATCGGCCTGTAGTTTTTCGACTCTGTCCTCGAACCCTTTTTATATATGGGCAAAACCTTTGCTATCTTCAATTGTTCGGGAAAAATACCTTGATCATAGCAATTATTAAAAAAATTTGCTAACGGCGTGGCCCAAAGATCTATGTTTCTTTTAAATATACATATTGGTATGCCGTCCCAGCCACATGATTTTTTGTCATCCATACTTTTTACAATTTTAGCTATTTCAGTAGGGGCAATGTAGTCCCAAACCAAGTCACATATGCACGGTTGACTGTTTTCTACAAGAAAGTTCATTGATAGTTGCAAGTCGCCTCCTCCAGAAGAGTTTTTATTGTCAAAGTGCTCGGCAAAGATGTCCACTATATCTTGAGGATTTTCGATAAACTTGTTATTTTCCTTTAGAGTGAATTTACCCCGATCCGTATTTGAACCCTGCTTCCTGTGTTTATTTATAGTACTCCATATCGCCTTAGCAGAGTATTTTGATTGTTCTAAGGCTGACTGTACTGCAAGCTTTTTAGCGGCTCGTATAACTTTTCGGTAAATGCGAATGTAACTATTTTTATAACCATGTATGGTGTTATCTTTCTTGAAATTACATGTCGAGCTAAGAACGCGTTTCATTTTACTAGATATCCTTATACCCTTAGTAATCCAATTAAGGTTATTTTTACTGCTTTTTTTTACTCGTTTTGTTGTTACTTTGTGACATTTTGAAAAAATTTCACTAAGATTTTTAATAAAGCCATTTATACCACACTCCATCCAGTTGTAATTATAAGTTTGTTCTCTGAAAAAATCGTTGTTTTTTTCATTGAACAACATACGCTTTTTAAATATAACCTTCTCCCCTTCCATACCGTCTCTTTTATTCCCCTCTGAAGGAAGACAAATGCTGCAAATGAGCGCTGCGTGACCATCTGACAAGCCATTGTTATCTAATTCGGTAACGTTAATATAATCATCTGCTAGATTCGTTAAAAAATTGTCCAAGCAGGACTGTGAATTTCCTCTAATGTAAGTTACATCCAATATGAGAGGTCTGAAGTTGTAGCACTTAAGCATGGATAAGAACTCAGATCGTTGTCTTGATTCTTTCAACAGGTCTATGTTAAAATCTCCGGATATTATGCATTTTTTGTTGAAAAAATATTCTAATACTTTCTCTGTTTGTACCATAAAATCATTGAAGTTTTTATCCACTGGATTTCTATAAATACATATTACATTCAGATCTGTATCATTATCCCTAATGCCACAGATTTCGAAATAGTCCATTTTATATAATGTTTTACAAAATAAAGATTCGGTGTAGTTACAATTATTAATGCCCAGTATTAGGCTGCCTCCCCTCACCTTTTTAGCCCTCGTATTATAGGAAATTACTTGGTATTTATTTAAATGAAATTGTTGCACATTATTAATGTTTAAAAAATGTTCCGTAATGCATACATATTGGGGATCAAAGGTGGTGGAAGATTCAAAGTATAAATCAAATTCATCTTTTTTACTTGTCAAACCGCAAACATTTTGATGAAATACATTGATTGTTTTATAAAATTGCTCATTTTTCCTGTCATCAAAACACAATAACTCTGTCTCACAATCCTCTATAATTATGGGCATAATCTTGTATTGCGAGATGTTAGTATTGCTAATTTTTTTAACGAAAAAATTTTATATACATGTTTTCAAATATATTTTTTATACCTAAGTTATTAATTTTACCTGTATATTTAGAAAACATTTCAAGTGATAATTTTAAGTTTGTGTCAAAACAGTGTACACAATTTAGAGATTCTAGACCATGACTGAGTTTGTTATTAAACATTTCTACTTTATAGTTATACAGTGGAGCTCCACATACATAGGTGGGCACTGCAATAATGATATTGGTGTGAGTTACTTGACCCACTATCTCCCTTATATAGTTTGTTAAATTAATATTATCGTCAGAGTTCCTCAAATCTGTTTCCCCTATCAGAATAACGCAGAAGTCTTTTTTTGTAAAATGCTGTATTTTAGTATGAAGTCCTTCCAGCAGTTCATTGATCCCTACCTGTGTTTTTATATAGTGGCAGTACTCTAAATTGTCAATATTCAATCTCTCTATTGCGTGTATTATTTTATTCTTATTATTACTGCTGATTACGCATAACTTCATTGTCCCATCGTCACCTTTCTCACATTCTTCATCTGTAGGTTCTTCTTGGTCTTCATATACTTTTCCACTATGTTTGTCATCTCTTTTGTCTTGATCAAGATTTTCATCACTCCCATGAACATTAATGGGGGCAATGGTTTTTGTGTATTTCTTTACTAATAATGGGGACTGCAGTTTTGATTGGTTAAAACTTTTTTTCCTCTTTGGCGTGTCCTTGCAAATGTGTTCTAGCTGCTTAATCTTTATTTCATTCTTTAAAATCTGTTCCTTCAATTTCCCATTTTCTAAAATAAGTGCATCAACCTGGTCGTCGGCTGCGATAAGTTTATTTTGAAGTTCCACCAATTTTATATTCAGTTCCTCCACTTTGTCCTTATGGTGTGTATTCAAGTCTGGGCAGCTCCTATTTAAAACGTCATTATGCACATCACCACTGTCCAATGATTCATCCTCAGACAGAGAGTTATAGGAGTTATGAACTGGGACATTACATTTACGTATGGTTATGTTTTCTGTAGAAGTGTTTTGTACATAGTTGAACTCCTGAGTAGGTATTGTAGCAATGGACGGTGAAAGTGGGACTTCCGTACTTCTTGATGTGCTCTGAATATTGATAGGTGGCTCCTGTAATTCCTCAATTTCAGTTTGTATCGCATGCAGTTTAGGTACTTTTGGTGTGCTGCTTTTGCGTGCCTTAATACATTTGGCACATGACCATGAAGTAAAAAAATAGCAGTATTTCAATAAACGGAGCGCGGAAAACATGACTTAAACCGGGAAGTGAACTTGCATACCTACTTTATCAGCAATCTCGGATCTTTTTGTTAAATAAACCTTTTCGTACGTCTGACAGTTAACTTTGAACGTGCGTAATAGACAATAGATTCACTTGTTTTTATAGTTTGAACTAAATAACGGTATGCACAAAGGAGATCGCTTATGAGCTGGTGAGTAAGGTCTCCAGAGCTCGGTTGGGGAGGGTATGGGGTTTTAAAGGAAGGCAAGCATCTGCGACCCTTGTGCGGTTGTTGATGTCCATGGGCACGGTGATCACTTACCATCAGGTGACCCTCTTGCTCGTTTGCCTCAATCTACCCTAAACTTCTTCACTAATATTATAAAGAGGAAAGATTTGTATTTTTGTATACATACAGTTTTTGTTACATGTAACGAATAAACTCAAAAACAACTCGGCCGATTTGAATAATTATTTCACTGTTGGATAGCTACACTCTCCCCAGTGAACATAGGGTACTTTTGATCCAGGACGGGAATGTGGTGAGAAGGGCGGGATAACAAGAAATAACGCGCGGGTAAAATCGCGACGGAAGGCTTGTAATACATAAAAATTATATAAAGAAAATATTTACTGTATGGTTCGTCACAAACAAAGTTTGGCATTGCCCTTTAGTTAAAGACATGAGAAGAAAAATACGATGACCACATTATGAGATAAATTCATTAAAACAATAGATAGCATTGGCATGTATCGATTACTTAGAAATCCGAAACGGAATGACGAACAGAAATTGGAAACATATTATATCAAACTAACACAAATAAGGGAATGGTGAGGAATGCAAATCTTGTTGCAATCTATCACATGATTAATGCTGGCATAGAGTGTTTAAATCTATACTAATATATAAAGCTGAAGAGTTTGTTTGTATGTTTGTTTGTTTGAACGCGCTAATCTCAGGAACTACTGGTCCAATTTGAAAAAATATTTTTGTGTTGGATAGTCAATTTGACGAAGAAGGCTTTAGGCTATTGGAAATCGAAATGACATAAAAGGGTATACGATTAATTTGGATCATGGCTGGTGCAATTTCACTTCGGAAGATGTTTTCTTACTAAATTTTTCGGCACGAATGTAAAGCGACAACTCCACCTAAGTAAAGCTGTGTGCTATGTGTGATTTTGGCCTTAACACGGGATCAATCACAGCTTGAAATCTTAAAGGCACGCATCTTAGCTTTACCTAAAATGCACTCGCCTTCCACAACTCTCATCATTTTGTTCCTATTTTTAAATAAGTTTACATTGAATTAATCCAAAAAGAAATATAGTAAGTAGTTAACAAACATATAATTTTATCGTGGTTCAACTCGCCTGCATTTTGCATTAACTTATTAATAAGTACAGTCATTGTGGAATTAAAAGAGCAAAAACTATCTAAAGGCTTGCTTCGTCCTGTGTCAAATAAAAAGAAGTTAGGGCCTTGAACCCCGAGACGGGCACTTGGTCGTTTACATTTTTATTTCTTATTGCCACAAAGTACTCGTAAAGAACTAGTGGGTCTAGAAATAGAGACCGTCAATAGCGTGCCTACGGGCCATAGTAGCATTTTTTCGCAAAAAAAAAGGTAGCCTATGTTTTTTCACAGGGTCTGAAGATTGTCTGTGCCAAATTTCATCAAAATCGGTTGAGAGGTTTAAGCAGAAAGCGTAAGAGACAGACAGACAGAGTTACTTTCGAATATTATTTTTAGTAGGGATGTAGAAACACACCAGGCTGAAAATACGACCGAAGTTCGGCGGCTATGCATTTTCTACACAAAAGGTATAACGCGACGCAATTACGGCATAGGCATTTAAAATACAATGCAGTGACGCCGAAGTTTGGTCGCGTTTTTTCCGCTTAGTGTGGTATTTTTACTAAGTATTATTCTAATATAAATAATTTCTTTCACTAAATCAGAAGACTACGTCTATCGTAAATGTGGATCAATGGCTGGGCACATTTCCGCGAATGATAAACGAATCTTGATTGCAATTAATGAAAGACGCAATGACTAGCGAATTAAACAGTTTAGTGGCAATAAACGTGAATTAACGGCCATTCAATTTATTTTCATTATTTTGGCTTTACAGCTGTCAGAAGTTGTTATAAAATCATTTCATATGACGTCAGTGTTGCGACAAATAGCTAATTCATCATCAAACCGTTGCCGTCCACTGCTGGACGTAGGTCTCAAGACGAAATAGGGCCATCGCATCATCATCCTAGCGTCTCCCTTGGTTGCATTTTCGGCCATTACCTCGAAGCCCAAAGTACGCTGCGACTCATCATCATCATCATCCTAGCGCCTCTCCCGGTTGCATCCTCGGCCATTGCCTTGGAGCCCAGGGTACGCTCCGACTATGATCCTGAATTGACCAGCCTGGTTATTACAATGCAGGGACTGTCGTCTGACCTCCATAACCCTTACAAGGGAAACCAGACAATTTGGATCAGAGTCGGGTCAAAGGGCTTAATGTGCTTTCCGAAGCACGGAATCATCATTCTTCTCGCTCGGACAATGAAGTGATTCAAGCCTGCGTTGTCCTAACCAAACTGGGAAAACCAACACGTATAGTGTTCCTCGCGGGATTAGAACCCACGGCCTCCGCGGTTTGATCACAGTACTCTAACCACTGCACCACGGAGGCAGCTATGTATGTAGGTACTTTAATATATCCTTCGTAATTGACTGATCAGACTGATCTTAGATATTTGCTACCATAATTATCTCGGCAAGGAGAATACGAATTAAATCCCTTAGATATAAAATGCACACGCGTGGATAGAAACGTGTGTTGTGTACAACTATTTATGAATAACGTCAATGCGTATAATTTTTATGAATTGTTTTGAAATTAGACGCATAGTTTATGGCATATAAAACATGGAATATTGCATGGATAATATACACGTTTGTAGGATGACGCGTAAATCAACAGATTATGTTAACTTTAAGTTGTTGAAGCAAATAACAAGTTCTTAAGCTAAACAAATAAGTAGGAACATTTTCCGTATGTAAACGCAATATCTACTTGAAACTAAATGTTCATATTTGATGGAATTCTGAAGCACTATCAAAAGTTACATTCTTTATTTTCAAATTACCTCTCAAAATAGAAAAGTCGAATATTTAGTAACTAAATAAATAAATAAAAAAATCCTGGTATAACAAATCAATCGGCTAGCCCAAAACTAAGCTCGAAGCTTGTACAATGGATGCTAAGGGAATGAACAGACATCTTGATAAACATTACAAATGCTGATGTTCATCACACAAACATTTGACCATAGCGGGATTCGAACCAGCGACCCTTGGTTCTGTAGCCAGGGTCTCTGACGAACAGACCAAGGGGCCCATAAAATGTTTAGATGCTAACTTTTAAATTAATAAGAAAACCGTGAAATGCTTGCATTGTTCATTTATTTATTGTTATTCGTAATAGCACTAGTGCTCAATGTTACCGATCATAGATTTCATTCACCATTTCAGTAGTCGGACGACGATTATATTCAATTGGATATGTGCGTCCATCAGATTCTTTAAGCAGCTACGGAGATGCACTTATGAATCGACAATTAAAAAAATACAGAATGTCTACACCATAGTTCTCCTTTCGAAGAACTATCAAGGAACTAGGTACTACTAGTTTGAAAAATACAAAAACTGATGATTTATTAATTTATTACATTTGTAGTTATATGTTTTTTTTTGTTTTGTTTTTAAATGACATGATTTTTCTATTTTATTATTTTGATGACATGTAAATAATTATTTATACAAATTGTATTTATTTTTAAAAAAAGGCAAACTGTTGAGTTTCTTGCGGCACTTCTTCTCAGCAGGCCATTCACGTCGAAGTGCTGGTAGGTAAAAAAAGATATGACGTGCAAAAGAATTTCTTTGTAAATCAAATTGCAAAATAAACTACTTTGACTTTGACTTTGACTTTGACTTTGACTTTGATGGTCTCCTAGTAAATAACTAAACACATATTTAGTTACTTACTTTGGGATATCACTTGGGACTTTACATCCGACATTCGTACATAAATAAATATTACTTGTAAATCCGACATAAACAGCACTTAAAACTAAATTTAACCGCGCTAGTGAAATCTTAACTTGCTCGACTAGTTGTCGAGTATACCGTCTCATTACCGATATTAGTAGGTTCTGCTAAGTAGGGGCTTCCAGAAACTAACGGTTTATTTAGACTTGTAGCCGGATAAGCTCGAACTATTCAGAGTAATGTTTGAGAAGGCGGCGTAGGCTAATATTTGGGTGGCGATTTATTAAGAAACTTTGTGATTTTCGTAGAACAACCGTCTTAGCGATATGCACAAATAAATTAAATTTGCATAAGTACATAAGTATGTCTTTATGTGTAGTATGTTGCCGTTGACGACCTGTAAAATGTATGCTTCTACTGGCAATTAATGAATTGATTAATTTTATAAAGTGGCATTATCCACTCTGGTAGTTTGTAAAAATAGAACACAAAATAGAAAGCAAACCATTTTCAGGAAATTTAATTTTGTTCCACATTGTAGCACGTCAGAGATTTTTTTCTACAAAGCCTATATTTTAAACAAAATCTATGAATTTTGTGCTATTTACTCGTATGTAAATGATGAGTCACAACATAGTTAAAACTTAACTAGCTTTAATAATAGACCTGTTTAGACCACTGAACCAAGAGAGTGGTGTAACCTGTTCCCGTTGCTAAGGGCAATGTCTATCTATGTACCACACTCGACAGATATAGCTTTGCAATTAATAATTATTTGCCCGGTGGGATCTGGACTCCTGAACAGGCTACCTCAGTTTCGATTATGTATATTTAAAAGTGAATTTGTGTTAATTATTGAATATAATTTAACTATGTTGTTGTTAACTTGTGATATTTATTGAACCTTAAATATGCAGTTTACAGTATAATTCGGTGTTTGAGAAAATATGGAAATTATTTATTTATTAATCAGAGATTTTCTTTATGTGATTATTAGTTAGTTTTCCGAGAAAACTCATTATCTAGTCAGGCTAGAGTAAACGAGTTAAAACTACTGATAGATTATTTTAATTGTAAAAAACAATATCTCCCGAATCTGGCCACTGTGTAAGATTCGATCCGACGACTTCTAGTGTAGAAATTGACTAGTGATCCACCAAACAAAAATAAAGTCACGTATTGGTAAGTAGGTACGACGTTAGTAAAATGTTTTAATTTAAATTGTAATTTTTAGTTTAGGCATCGCTAGAACGGATGCATAATTAGGTACCGATGTTAATTCTCAATTCAAGATAACTCAGCGTATTGAAGAAATGTAGAGGAATTGTCCATTTTATTAAAGGCTGCCTAATTGTTCAGTTTATTTAAAATAATATGAGTTACAGTTAATTATTAACAAAGTAATCTTAATTATAAAAGTTTCAGTGGCAGTCTAATTTATCTTTTAGTAATGAGTGTGATATTAAATGAGTAAAGTTTCATCTGATTATATTATAGAAGCCATTTATCATTGGATAGTATTTGTTACAAATTGGGGAACTGTATAGTACTAATCCTCATCATAAATAATTTATTTTGCATGCAAATATACTATTTATATTACAAATATAAATGCTCATGTTCTCTGAATAAAATACTAGTAAGTGTGATTTAATTATTAATTAGCATAAAAAAAACGTTTTCATTGACTTTTTGCTCGCAAAAACTTATTACTTATGAATAAAATTAATGAATTAACATTAAAATCTTCCTAAAACGTTATGGGATGGTTAAAGAAAATACAATGTAGGTGTTCTTAAGTTATCATGGTTTAATAATGTTAAATTACTTATGATATAGATATAGGTAATATTAGGTCGATTTAATGCTATGTGAGTTAAAAGTGCTTCATTATTAAAAACGGTAACAATTAAATTAAAACTATTAAAAAAGTTTTTGTAATTTCTAATGATTGAAAAATTTATGATTCATTAGCATACTTACATAAAAAAAATTAAAACACTTTCTATCACAAAAAACACAAAACACGCACAATTTTTTTTAATTTTTATTTTTTATAGTTCACAAAAATTACTCGTAGGTACGTCACTATTTCTAATTATTTTCTAATTACCTTTAAAACAAATGCTGTCGATAGTTGCAATGCACTGTTTATCTAATCGTATTGAATGCACGCGACCAGTGTGGGGTCCCTCAATCACGATACTGATACGAGCGGTATCGTTGCGCGTACGCACCTCGACAAGACTAGTGAAGGGAACGGGAATATCGATAGTTTTATACGTGTTTTTTATCTCGTTATCTTTGTTATTTACATATGTCTGTGCAAACAATCTGAAGGGCTGCATTGTGTGCAACGTTTTAGTTTATCGATCTAGATAATTTAATTGCCTATTAAAGTAGTCTTTGCCTTTACCTTATACTGGACCCTGAACATCGAAGTTTAAGCTTTGGTTGCAAGCGGGTACACACTGAGACCTGACACTGATACCAAAAAAAAACTTCACCTTTTGGTTTTTATTTTTAAATTTGATTATAACAATCTTTAACTAAATCTAGATGTTCTCCTGAAGATTAAAGAGATCTCCACTGTTTTCTACTACATTAATTAAAGTTAACTTACACCCAAAACTTTTACGATTCAACCTGTTAAGGACTTTTCACCTGGCCCAATCGCTTATCAACAGAAACCTCATATAAATTCGCAAAACCGGTAAATTTCAATGTTTAGTTTAGTACTGGTTCAACTTGTTTTATTATACTCGTAGTAAGAGCTGGTCAGTGACATGCTGAATAACTGTAAAATACACGTGTATGATCAAACTGGATTTCAAACTTGTTGATTTATAACTAGTGGTGAGAAAACCATCGAGTGACATATAAGTCATTAATTAATTATTTAGGCTTTAGGCAGGGAAATATCCTGCCGTTCGTAGCTATATATATAGCTACTAGTCAGACTGGGAAAAGTAACTGACTAAAACTAAATATAAGCACCATTACCAATGCTCCACATAAAAAAGTAAAGCATCAGCCCTTCAATCCCACTGCAGGGCAAATGCCTCCATCATTTCAAATCATGGTTTTGTTACAAATATGGGTTTTGGTTTATGGTAGTTTTATGGTTATTACCACTCTTGCCAAATGCGAGTTGGTGATCACGAAACCGGGGCAGTGTTCAGAAAAATTGACACAAAAACTTTGCCAGCCCCACGCATCGAACCCGGGACCTCGAGACCCCGGCCCAGTACTTAAACTACTAGACCATATAGGCGTTCGTGTTCGTAAATAAATGAATTAATTTCTTAATTGTACCTAAAAAAAATCTTTATTTAATTTATCGATAAGTACATCCATAACTCCGTAGCCCCTCACTACTGAGCCTCTCAGAATTCTCTACAGAAGTCGAGTAGCCGTCAGTCGTCATTCAACTTTCCCTGACCTTTTATTACTATCATAATTTTTTCATCCGTTCATCCGTGCGTATCGTTTCGTAACGGATCCGTTATATTATATTAGATGCGTTATGTTATATAATTATCGTTATTTTTTTTATATTTATCATAGCAGACCTTTTCTTTGATTTTGGTAACAGCACAAAATAAAAACTGAAACGGTGAGGTTATAAATAAATGCCTTGGACAAACAAAATGGTGAAATGACTTTTTAATTACAACTTTACAAAAAAATTGTTAAGTTGTAATTAAAAAGTGATTTCACCATTTCTAACTAGTTAAGAAAGTAGAGTTATAAGTGTTATATTTAGTTATTTAGAAAATGTATCAAATCTAAATAATAACTGATTTTCTTGTAACATATTATATTATTATTATACGATTCGAAGTCAAATTTATTCACAAATCTAGATGACGAAACTTGCTTTAATATTCTCTATTCCTCTTACATAAGCATAGTAACTAAATGCTACTATTTTTTTTTCAGATATTACAGATTATGTTGCTTTATCTTAATTACGTATGTTGAACGTCTGACATTTCACCCCATACCCTATATGTATTCATAATTGAATTACTAGTAGCATCAAATCGTTATTATGTTAAACAATGTAGCTACCCGAATGAATGAAAGTCTAACATAATGTGAATATAAATTAATTATATTTAACATCATCAGTGTAATTTAAGCGCTGGTTCGAAAACCTATTTGCGCATAAAAACGTCACATAATGTGCATGATAATGCCAATTAATTTAGTCTAATGTTATTCAGGCGGTTGGTTCAAAGTCAAGTATAGAAACACAATAAGCCGAAATTATGCGACCGATTTTCGGCGTGACTACGCCTACAGGCCATCTTCTATACGATATTTCTTCTTCCTAGCGTTTATCCCGTTTCTGTGCGATGTCCGCTTGGACCATGATCCACGTTTTGGCGAGTCTAGTAAACAGTGAAGCAACTGCCATAAGACATTCGTAACCCTTAGAGGGGAACCAGACAGATTGGATTATTTCTCACGGTGTTTACCTACACCGCCGAGCTAATGGCATAAATCCACACATAGATTTTCAAAAAATGTAGAGGAGTGAGCCCGGATTCGAACCACGGACCTCACGCATGTGAGGCGCGGTCCGTACCAGTAGGCCACCATCGCTCTATCTTCTATACGATTAGTTCGACGTAATTTCGGCATAGAGTGTGTCGTTTTTCATTTAAAATACATTGCGGCAAGTCGTGCCGAACATCGGTCGCCTATTTTCGGCCTGGCATGTTTCTACACAAAGACCCCCATTTTATTACTAGGTAATGACTGAAAGGAGTCCATAAACAAGCTTACCTATAAGTTCTTAAAACTGTGGTCGGAATTATTTAAAGGCGAACCAAAGTTGCATAGAGAAAAATATGTTAAATCCCTTAAACGTTCATGTACTAAAAGAGCATATTATTAGCATAAAAGAGTATTCATACTAGTTTAGTAAGAAAAAGAAAAGCACACCAGTTGGAAGCCCAAGGTCTACTGAGCTAAATATGAATTGTTGAGTAACTTCAGTAAGTGAAATAAAGATGAGGCTTCACTTTTTGGAGTCGGTTAAAATGTGTATGATCGACTTAAGTGCTTTCCGAAGCACAAGAGAATTAACTAGAATCTTCGGACTATATTTCATACTTAGCTTGAAACTTGTACTATAGATGAACCTGGTATACAATATAAACATGAGCCGCTTCCTTCTGGCTGTCCTAATGTATACTAAATCTTTAAAGTACACAACCGATTTTCATGCGTTTTTTTTTATCAGATACTTAGATTGATTCAAGAGGAAGGTTTATGTCTATAATACATGCATAATAATAATAATGCATTATACATAATTATGTATTCTTCTTCCTAGCGTTTATCCCGTTTCTATGCGGGGTCCGCTTTGACCATGATCCAGGATTTGGCAAGTCTGGTTATTACAGTGAAGCGACTGCTATCAGACCTTCGTAACCCATAGAGGGGAGCCAGACAGATTGGATCACGGTTACACATTCAGATCAAACTGATTTAAAGTCAGAAATCACTGAATGTGCACCTGCACATTACCCCTTTAAACCTTTTAAACCTTACGGTGTTTTCCCTCACCGCCGAGCTAATGGCACAAATCCACACATAGATTTCGAAAAATCCAGAGGTGTGGGCCCGGATTCGAACTCACGTGACCACCGCGGAACTCACGTATGTGAGGCGCCGTCCGTACCATTAGGCCACCATCGCTCTCTAATATTAGTTAAGTTATTAGTTCTCTAATAGTATCTATAATATTAATTTATAATACATAATTATGTATCTTAGACATAATAATCTCTACTTTATTTAGTAGAGCTACCCTGATGATTTAATTGAAGGCTCTTAACAACATAGTGCTTTTTGGCATATCGAAATTATAAACTTTGCAAGTCGAAACAACAAGTGATAGAAAAACTTACAGCTTTTAGTTATAATAACAGCTCGTAAGTTACATCATCGTAAGTACATTTATTTCACACCTCGTTAGTTACAACTTAAATAGAGGGCAATGATCTTGGCTCCTAGGTTCAATGGAAAAAATTGAAATTTACTTTTAGATCTGTTAATATCATTATATCATAAAATATTATTGCACTTTAACCAAACTACATAGTTATAGGACTAGTCTAGTTACTATGCTAGAATGTATTAAAAACCACGAATTAAATTCGCGTTCATTGCGGTTTAACGATTAATTATTTAATATGCCTCTTTGCTTGCGAAATGATTCATATCGAATAATGTTCTTTTACTTGTACAATTATGTTTCTTAAAATAACAATATGATTTGTTAGTCATTGTATAAAATATAAACGTACCACTGAATAGTTTCTAGCTAGAAGAGTTTTGAACCCACGATCACAAGATTAAGTCCATACACATTATGCTAAACTGTTAATAAATAATTTTATTTTTAGAGAACAAAGCTTAGACTTTAATAGGTTCTAAAATTAGACTTAGACCTAAAAAGTTTACCTAGCCATAATTTTAATAATCACATTAAACTATTTTAAAGTAACATTTGCATAATTAAATGGCCATATTTGATGCATTGTGATGGTAGTCAGGTAGATTTATGTATTTTTAATATTTTCCACACAGCGCCAGACAAAAAAGGTTTTTTTTTACAAAATAAGCACTGTATGAAATTTATTTATTCCATTATTTGAAATATGTACCATTCATGGGCCTAGGAGAGGCTTTTATCTAGAAGTGGTATCACATTCCACTGGATAAAGGCCTCTGGATAAAGGCTGATGATGATAATGATGATGCGTACAACCAGAAATTATACAATACACAGACTGAATATTGACATGGGGATTTATCTTTCAACACCTTCAAAAACTTTGTGCAATTGTTTTCTTTAGGAACTTTGGCGCGAACATTTTTTTATATTTCTTTCACTACAGGTACGTAGTTCTTCTTTTAGTGTAACTTATTTCCAAATAAATTAAGCATCCTACGTTTGTTGTTAATAAAGTTTGAATGATGGTTACAGTAGCCTATTATGAATTAGTTCCACTAAAATAATCATATTAACCCTCTACTGCATGAATTATGAAGGAGATGACAAAAAAATTTTTTCTTCATGGATATTGCTTTATTACAGTAAGATTAAGACAAAAAAAGTCGACAAAAATAAATTAAGATGTTTAATGTAGAAAAAAATCTACGATACCATATATGGGCTCGTATGCACTGCGACAAAACTCGTTAGTACAATATTCATAATGTAATATCAAATAATGTTAGGGAAATCATTTCCAAAATGAGTTTTATAATTTTTTTAACGCTCTATCGTTTGCTAGATTGAAAATGTTGATATTTAAAACTTTTTTTTCGCTACATTTACATTTTCGAATCTTATTTTTATAAAAAAAAATTGTTTTTGACGATTAAGTGCGTTTTTTTATATTTTTAAAAAAAAATTGTAGTCTACTGGTTGAATTAGTATTTTTCATTTCATGTAATTACAAGAAAAATTTATTGAGACCTTTAAAATAACAAATATTCTGGAATTTTATAGGCATGTCCGTATACATTATTAGCAAAAATCAATTTAAAAATATGAAAATAATTATTTCTACTCTTAGATGTTAAATTTGTTATGTGATGAACTTAAAACGGTCTTGTACGTAAATTTTACTAGAAATTAGTTTAATAATTACAATGTAATGTCTTTCTGAACTTTTAGTCGTACTGCATAATATGTTCCCATATATGGTATCGACATAAAACTGGATGAAAAGTATAGAAAATAAGCAAAAAGTGAGAAAAATTTTTGGTAGGCAAAGAAGACAGTATGATCTGCATAAATATATTTTTCTTTTTTACAAATAATCCCGTTTTCTTTTCGTTTTCGATACTCAAAAACTTCTGTTATGCACTCGTCTTTTGTTTCGCTGACCTCCCGCACAAAATTATTATTGTTTTTAAATATGATCAAAAGGTGACAATCGTTTTTGTATGGAGAGTTAGGCCCACATAAAATTTTAGTGTTTATTTACGAAATGGGTATCAATTTATTCCTTATAATCTCCAGATTATATTGGTAACATTACTTTTTCATATTTTAACCGGAATCGTTAGAAATAAGATGTGAAAATATACATTAACCTCCTAAACTAATCTGTCATTTTACTTTCCTGACGTTCAACGCCTGAACCGTAACGACTTACAGATAAGGGTGATTTTCCATTATGTTTTTCCTATGTGCCTGAAGTAAAAGCAATTTATTATGACTAGTGGCCGCCTGTGACTCTGTCCGCGTGGAATAAGGTTTTAAGACACACATAGTCTTAAACTATAGCTTAATTTTTTTTAGTTTAAGCCTGCCTCGACTAATGGATTATCCAACGCAAAAATTTTTTTCAATTCGAACCAGCTGTTCCTGATAGTAGCGTGTTCAAACAAACAAACTACAGCTTTTTATATTATTTAGTATAACCATTAATGACAGTTGACAGACGGGAGGTTTCTGACATTTGTATTCAGTTTTTTAAATAAAATCAAAATCCGGCAATAGAGTAGCACTTGCGTTCCGTTATACGGATTTTTTTGTATTGTTTATTCGAATTATTTTATTTCAATAATTAAATGATTTAAAGTCACTACAAATCACCGCCTTAGATAAAAATAAGCATGAAAACCGTTCTAAAAGTGAATTGCGTCTCCTTTATGTTCGATTTCAAGTAGTTTATTTTAATTCTATTTATAAAAACCTTTTTTCCGTCAGTTATCTGTATGTCAGCCATTGTTTACTAATCTTTGGACAGATAGTTCACGGATATAATCAAAATAAGGCTTTTTATTTTAGTTTTATGAACCCGGTTTCGTATGAAATTCACTTCAATTGCAAAATTCATAAAAAATCATTTAATTTTTTTACGTACTTCTCTTTCTCTTAAACGTTACCGATTGTTGGTGGGCCCAAAAAAAACTGTGTCCTTTAAACAAAGTTTTTGCGTTTTGTGATTACTAATTAACCATTTCATGGGTTACAGAACATATAATGGTTCTGTTATTATTTGGTTGGAAATAAAACAACAATAAAATCGCCATACCATATATGGGCCCATATGCAGTAGAGGGTTAATCAAATCCTGAAACGTGTGGCTATTAATAAGTCTGGGTTTTTTGCTAAGCGAAACTGCAATGCACCAATGGAATTGTCATTATATTTTGGCAGTGGTTAGGAATTTAGGTCATCAAGAACAATTAGTTTATCACAGAATGCGTCATAATGGGCCTACCATTAATGAGATAACAGGATAAGTACCAAAGCACTTGTAGCAGTAATTACCATCCCCACTTAGATAAGTAAAGGTAAAATAGCTGGCTTAATATACAAATCTATCTGACTAATACATAAAACATTTTATCCCGTTTCTATGCGGGGTCCGCTTATTAAGTACTAGTGGCTGCCCGCGACTCCGTCCGCGTGGATTTGGATTTCCAATAGCCTTAAGCCTTCCTCGTCAAATGGACAATCCAAAACCTTAATATTTTTTCAAATCGGTCCAGTAGTTCCTAAGATTAGCGAGTTCAAACAGACAGACATACAAAAAATAAACTCTCAAGCTTTATATATTAGAAAAGATAAAGATTATCATGCTTAATGGTCAGAGCGCTTGCTTGCATTGCAAGAGGTGCTGGGTTCGATCACCGCCTGAGTCACCTATGATTTTAGTTATAGTAATTTTAGTCCAAAGAATTTAATTAGTATTAAGTACATAAAACAGTTTTAAGTAATAATATCAATAGGCATTAGATTGGTTCACAACAAATAACCTCCAACTCAATGCCAAAAAAACTAAATGTATAAATTTTGCTCTTCCTAACGTCAAATCTTTGGACATTAACTTATCCATTAATAATGAGAAACTAGTGATAGTAGATTCTACAATTTTTTTGGGCATTACATTAGATTCAACATTGCAATGGAATCCTCATATTGTCACTCTGTCAAAAAGACTCAGTTCTGCCGTATACGCAGTTAGAAAAATTAGGCAACTTACAGACGTTGACACAGCTCGTCTAGTTTATTTTGGTTACTTCCATAGTATTATGTCTTATGCGATTTTACTTTGGGGAAAGGCAGCAGAAATTAATTCTATTTTTGTACTTCAGAAACGGGCTATAAGATCTGTATATAAACTTAGCGCACGTACTTCTCTAAGGGAGCTGTTTAAGAAAATAGGTATTCTCACAGTAGCGTCCCAATACATATATAATTGCATTTTGTATGTACGTAATAATTTCAATACATTTAAAAAGAACAGTGACGTACATAGTAAAAACACGAGGAATAAACATAAAATTATGATGCCTCGTCATAGACTTGCAAAAGTGTCTCGTTCCTTTTTGGGTCAAGGTATACGTTACTATAACAAAATCCCGGCAGATATCCTAAATTTACCAACTCGCCAGTTTAAGAAAACAATCAAAACTACACTGTTAAGTTAAGGTTATTACTCTACTGAAGAATATATCGGCGATAAAGAAGCATGGAATCAAGCCCTTCACCTCGTAGGATAATTTTGTTACTAATATTGTATTAAGTATTTGACTTGCTTTTTTTTATGCAAACGTCGTCATACATGTTCTTTCACTAACAACTAGAGTATAAGTTTTTGTTTTATATAATTGAGTTTTCCGTTACCTGTATGACGTCGTATTCCAGTAACATTTTTTTTGAAAATATTGTATTGAAATGATTGTAGTACTAAATTGGCGATTGAAAAGAGCAACTGACCGAGTTTCTTGCTGGAGTCTTCTCGGCAGAATCAGCATTCCGAACCAGTGGTAGAATCGCATTAAGTATGTTTATTTATATTAGTATATTTTATATATCACCATATATATATGTATTCAAATGTATTGAATATATTTTTTTTTCATAGTTTTGACGATTCGAAAGTGCTTGTTTGTATGCCTATTTGAATAAAGATATTTTTGATTTTGATTTTGATTTTGAATAAGTTAACTTAACTATGTTTTAGTTTGGTGCGAAAATCTTAAACTTGTATTTAATGACATTCACCCACGCCCGAAGTCTTAAAAGACAAAAAGGTTAAATAAAAACCTTTTTTAAGAGTATCCAAAAGCTTCCGGGTTCAAGTCTAGATCAATCAATGACAAAAAATACTGAATTAAATATATTCTTATTAGAGTTAAAACTCAACCCGGAAATTTCACACTAGTTATTTTAATAGGAGCTATTATTTTTTAACGTTATTGTTCAATTATTTTGTGTCTAGAGTTAGTTTTTGTACGAATTTTAAACACGCGCGTATTTCATTTTAATTGTCAATGGATGGCTGGAGCTGTCAAGATGACGTTCACATTTTTATAACGAGTAAAATAAAAATAACTGTTAATAAATTGTCTAATGATAGACTACTAAATTATACATATTAGTTGCATAATTTTAATCTTTATTATCTTATTATTAATATTATCCATGTAAAAGTTTGTTTGTTTTGATGTTTTTCTGTCAAAACGCTGAAAGTACTGAACGTATTTTGATGTAATTTGGTAAATGGGCAGGGTATAGGTTGACATAAGTGATAAGATACTTTTTATCCCGATTAAATGTTCCCATGAGATACACCAAAATCTACGCGAACGAAGTCGCGGGAGGCCGCTAGTAGTTATAACATACCTATTGTATCTGTAATTGATAAAAACTGCAACCCACGCGAGCTATCCGTGGGGTAAAAAATTGTGTATGATATAATAATAAAGAAAATTCCACTGTGTATTATAAGATAAGTGACTTACATCAGAAGACTTTGTTGCCAACGGGTTTTTGTTTGCGATACAAGATGTCACAAGTTCACTCAACTACTAAATGAATTAAAATTGTTTACACAGCCACAGGGGTGCTTGATTGTGTTATTTTTATGATGATAAAAATGACATTTCTAGATATTGGTTGGTTCCAATGCGTTTTCCTTATGCAATTAACTAAATTAAAGTCAAACAAGGGATGTTTCACTTTCAGTTTTTCTTTCAATATTGCTTTGATCACCATCATCATCATCAGCCTGTGGCAGGTTGCTTTTCCTAGATGGAGGTCCAGTTCCAGAATCACCTTCGACAGGCAGGTTGATTACTGAAGTTTCATCATAATTCAAATCCTCCTTTCTTTGCGGGGTCCGCTTTGACCATGATCCAGGATTTGGCGAGTTTGGTTATTAAAGTGAAGCGACTGAAATCAGACCTTCGTAACCTTTAGAGGGGAACCAGACAGATTGGATCATGGTTACACATTCAGATCTTAGGGTGTTACCACACCAATCGATCGATCGTCGATCGACGTCATCGATCGACGTCGATCGACGTCGGTCGATGTTGATTGACTGGTGTGGTAACTTTTAATTATAATAAATAATAAATAAATTCATTGGACTAACACACCAATTGCCTAGCCCCAAACTAAGCTCGAAGCTTGTACTATGGAAGCTAGGGAACGGATATACATACTTAAATACTTTTATAAACATCCATGACTCGAGTACAAATGCCGATGTTCATCACACAAACATTTGCCCCTAGCGGGATTCGAACCCGCAACCCTTGGTTTTGTAGCTAGGGTCTCTAACCACTAGACCAACGGGCCGTCAACGTTGATCGACGCCATCGACCATTCGACTTGAGGCTTGAGGCTAAGGCTTGACGCGAGCCGAAACGTCTGGCGCTTAAGTGAGCAACGGGGGCCACCGCTAGTCTCGTTCTCAATAATCCCTCTACCTTTCTTGCAATGGGCCCGGATTTGCTCGGTGAAGCCGTTGACTGCTGAGTTCTACACCTACTAGGTTGGCACCAAACGACCAATAATAGCGGTGGCAATTGTTATAATATGGGCAACCCTAACGGAAGTTCGCACTCAATGCAATAATATTTGTGTAGAAACAGTACTCGTTTTGTCATCGAAGGTCAGGAAGTCATACTGTAGTAAGATCTGACGCCGTTGGTCTAGTGGTCAGAGACCCTGGCTACAAAACCAAATGTCACGGGTTTTAATCCCGCTAGGGGAAAATGTTTGTGTGATGAACATCGGCATTTGTACTCGAGTCATGGATGTTTGTAAAAGTATTTAAATATGTCCGTTCCCTAGCATCCATAGTACAAGCTTCGAGCTTAGTTTGGGGCTGGGCAATTGGAGTTGAAGGCCAAAGAATTTATCATTAACTTTCTTTCACATTCTTGGGCCCCTTTCTTTGTACGATGGCCTGACAGGTTTTTTATATTATGTAAGAGGAGGGTAAATGAGCATTAGGGGTCCATGACGGTAAAAGAACGAAAGAAAATATACTTTATTTGTGTAAGGTTTACACAGGCATTTATGAAGTGAAATACTATGCTTCTTCTTCTTTGGAGGTCCTAAAGTAATGCTTTTGTTTCGAACATCGCAAGCTATATTTACATTATACATGATGATGATGATGATGTAGTCCCGGCCGATTTCGGCCACGGCGACTGTCTTCAACTCCGGTCCTGTCGTTGGTGTGCTCGCATGTGGCTTATAACAATTCTAAATTATAATATTGCAAACATGCAAACAATACCTTTCAAATGACGTTATGTAAACCTACCAGTGAGTCACTTCCTACCTCGTTACAAATCGATTTACCATGATATTAAAACATGTAAGAGAACGTGATTGTTTTGGCATAATCACCATTATCACCACTCTCTTAATGTGGTATGCTGTAAATGGGTCATAACTCCTATTATTACGCTTCGATACTCTAGTGGTATAAATACCAGGTCATGGTCTGAAAGGTCTGAGTTCGATTCCCGGTTCGGGGAAAATTTGATTCGTTTTTCCGAACACAGCCACTTGACACCACCAAAATGACACCAACGGTGGTGTCATATGGAATCTCTAGTCCAAATGACACCACCCTGGTAATGTCTGGAAAGGCTTTTTGACAAACAGCTTACATTATTACATTCATTATATTTATTTAAGTTATCCTTACGTAAATGCAACCCTCTTTTGGCAAGCGCGGTAATTAAGCCAAAACCCATCTTTGTAACGAAAGCATGATTTTAAATGATGGAGGCCTTTGCTCTGCAGTGGGACATTAATAGGTTGACACTCTGCTTTACTTTATGCATATTATGAACTTCACATACCAAAGTCAGAGTGCAAAATCGTTATGTGCGGCAACCCATCACAAACATTGATTCAATCTTTATCACCGTCTCTTTAAATGGACACGCTCAATTTACAAAAAAGCTTTCAATTTACACGAACATCGATCATTGTCACATGACAGTTGCGTCATTACTACGCTGAATCAATAATAATATGCCCGATAAGAAAGGCTTGATTTGTTAGTATGTTATATGTTAATATGTCGCGGGGATATATTTTCAGAGCAGCGAAAAACTAACAGACCATCTGCCTCCTTGAATTTGTGGTAGCGATGAGCTGTAAAACCTTGGAGGTTTTGGAATAAAATCCCGCTGAGAACTGTGAGTTTTTCCAAGATTGTAAATGGCATTTTCACAAGAAAACGTCTTCCGGACTATTATCCAAAACTTGTCTGGTTTCTCCTGCATGGGTTACGGGGGTCAGATGGCAGTTGCTCCAAATGAAATATCTAGCCTGGACAAATCAGGATCATGGTCGCAGGGTATCCTGGGTTCTCCATTATAGATGTACATTAAATTATCGCAAGGAAAAACAAGAATTAAATTAAAATAGAATAGGGAACTACTACCTAGTATCTTACTAGACAGATTAAAATATCACAGCTCTGATAATACACCTGCGACATATATTGGCTAGCTACACAAGTCATCTTTGTCTGCTCGCTCTGTATAAAGGTTATCGCCGACTGATAAGACGAAAACAAGAGGTCATTGTGTATCTGATTTGCCTCCGAATGCTTAGTAAATATATACGTCATATTTTGTTATTGTTAAATGATCGCTTAAGCTGTCCGTGGTTAAGATTTAGATAGTAGAGTTTGGAAGTTCAGTGAAAAATAAATTCTTGTGTTACGAAATCATATGCCGTGGTTTTTACATTGGCTAATATTTTACAATTTCTTTGACTTTCTCCGCTTTATTTAAATGGTGGATGACCCCCATGCCGACATTACGTCGCGTAATTTTGTATAGAAAATGAACTTCGGTCGGCCGAAGATCATTTTCTATACAAAATTCGTGTTTTTTCCGCCATTGAATGGCCATTATTTAAAGTGTCAATGGAATAGGCAGTTGACTATTACATCTTTTTTCAATTATCCGCTCAATTTAACTAATTATTTAATACTAAAATAGGAAACTTGACTGCCCTTTTAACGTGATGACTAACCTAATAAAGTGGGAATTATTACACAAAAAAAACAATTTCAAGAAACCGAACTGTTGATACGATTGAACAAAACATTTTCATTAAATTGTTTGATAGGATGCTGACGTCAGCATTCTGCGAATCAGTGTTCCTATGACGTACTGTAGAGGTAAATACGCATCAAATTTTGGCCAGTTAATATTATCATAGCGTGCAAATAAAGTAATTAAAACCATTAGACAGAATTCACAACGTGCCATCTTGCTCTTAAAAAAGTGGCTGTGACAGACTGGCGGACAGACAGACATGACGAATCTACATATAAGGGTTCCGTTTTTTTCCAAGAATGACAGTAGCAGTATTATTTTTAAAATCTCTGTTACGGTCGGGCTCGGGCCAGATTGCTGCTTGATGATTGAAGGAATAGGGAGTGAACTTGAGTTTGCGCGTGCATTTGAATTTGAACACAATGATGTTATGTATCTTATGCGGGTCCGAAATTCGGCTTGTAGATCATTATTCAATATGTAAATAAAGTCAGAACAAACAACACAACACGTGCGATCCCATAGAAATAAATAAAACGCAAACAACATCCTTATTTCGCGAACAATTGCATAGGGAAAGTCCTGACCTTCAAGTATCAATTTTATTGTCACGGAAAATATTCTATTTATATTCGATCAGAATTAACTTTAGTGATCCTAATTGTATTTTTTTTTGGCATCAATCAACTGATCGGGTTTCCGTATACCGTTTTTTATGACGTTTTTTGTCGTTCATTTCGAGTTAAGAGTATAAATTCGTTACGTCATTTTTGTTATTGCTTTAATGGGCCCTAGAACGTGACCGATCGGTGAAATAACACTTTTTGTGGATATCTACTCATTTTATTTAGAAGTTATAGTCGGACATCGAACCTACGCACGAAAGAAGACGCATTAAGATTTAATTTAATATGTACTTAATTATGGCTACCAAAAATATTTCGATTTATACTGTGCAATCTCTATTCTCTCTACCAATGTTGAATAGAAGTGCAATCTGATATTAATAAAAGAGATCAGACGCAGTAGCAACGGCGGTGTAGTCAAACAAAAAAAATCTTCAAAAATACACCAATTGCAAAGCTCGCTCCAAACTAAACTTTAACTAAGGAACTTGTATACTTTAAAAAACTTCCATGACTCTAGGAAAAATGCCGATATTCATCACAGAAACATTTACCCCCAGCGGGACTCGAACCCGACACTCTCAGTACGCTCAGGGTCACTAACCACTAGACCAGTGGGCCTGTCCCATTATCCCACAATTACACCAACAACTTCTAGACTTGTTTAAGTAGAACTCCAATAAGATCTATCCACGCGATTTGGCCTCATATTTATTTACTAGTTTTAACTTGCAGCTTTGAACGCGTTAACAAGATTTCTTTTTTCCAAGGGGAGCATTTTATCGAGATGAAAAGTTTCCTGTCTCTATTGGTAAACCAAATTTCATCAAAATCCGTTCAGATTTTAGTAGTATCAGCGTGATTGACAGTCAAACATCAAAACAAACAAATTTTCGCATTTACATATAGTTGTATGATTTCTCGAATCCTACGGCTCTGCACTTAGTAAACTGCATACATTGCAGTCTTTTGTTTCTTGCACCGCACTTACATGAACCTAAATGGGACAAAACAAAGCTAACGCGAACCGCAAGTATATTCAACTGAAACAAAACAAGCAAATATAATTCTGCGAACGGAGCTCGGAAAACATGACTTAAACCGGGAAGTGAACTTGCATACTTTATCAGCAATCTCGGATCTTTTTGTTAAATAAACCTTTGCGTACGTCAGACGGTTAACTTTGAACGTGCGTAATAGACAATCAGTTCACTTGTTTTTATACTTTGAACTAAATAACGGTAGTAATCAGTAGATCGCTCACCTTATGAGTGCTTTTGAGCTGGTGAGTAAGGTCGCCAGAGCTCAGTTGGGAAGGTGGGGTTTTAAAGCCAGGCAATACATCTGAGACCCTTGTGCGGTTGTTGATGTCCATGGGCAGCGGTGATTACTTACCATCGGGTGACCCTCTTGTTCGTTTGCCTCAATATGTTACATAAAGGGAACATTTAAAAAAAACCTTACTGTATGTGTCACAAATAAACTTTGGCCCTTTACTTAAGGACACGAGATGAAAAATACGATGAACTAGCAACATAAAAAGAGATAAATTCATCAAAACAATAGATAGCATTGGCATGTATCGATTACTAAGAAATCCGAAACGGAATGACGAACAGAAATTGGAAACATATTATGATAAACTAACACAAATAAGGGAATGGTGAGGAATGCAAACCTTGTTGCAATCTATCGCATGATTAATGCTGCTAAAGAGTGTCTAAATTATGACATAAAAGGGTATACGAATAATTTGGATCATGGCTGCTGCAATTTCACTTCGGAAAATGTTTTTTTACGATATTTTCCGGCACGCATTTCCTCCCCAGCTCAGTTGGGGAGGGTATGGGGTTAAGGCCGGCAACACATCTACGATACCTCTGGTGTCGCGGATGTCCATGGGCGGTGGTGATTGCTTTACCATCAGGCGACCCGCTAGATCGTTTGCCGCCTCTGACATAAAAAAAACGCATTTAGAGCGAAAACTCCACCTAAGTAAAGATGTGTGCTGTGTGCTGTGTCGTAAAAAGCCAATAGGATTTCAAGCTGTGATTGATCACGTGTTAAGGCCAAAATCCTATTGGCTGCTTACGACACATCTCCGCTCCACAGCACACATCTTAGCTACAGTGGAGTCTCACCCTAAAATGCACTAGCTTGTCACAACTCTCATTATTTGATACCTAATTTAAAACAAGTATAGGTACAAAGAATTGATAAAAAAAGGAATCAGGTAAGAACGTGCGTAGTTCACACACATAACATTTTATCGTGGTTTAACTCGCCTGCATTTTGCATTAACTTATTAATAAGTACAGTCATTGTCGAGTTAAAAGAGCAAAAACTATCTGAAGGCTTGCTTCGTCCTGTGTCAAATAAAAAGAAGTTAGTGCCTTGAACCCCGAGTCGGGCAGTTGCTCGTTTACATTTTTATTTCTCATTACCACAAAGAACTTATAAAGAACTAATAGGTCTAGAAATAGACCGCCAATAGCGTGCCTACTTACCTACAGGCCACAGTTACATTTAGAAGGTAGTATTATGAATTTAGAAACTTACCAGGCTGAAAATACGCCACCGAAATTCGACGGCAATGCATTTTCTATACAATATAACACGAGCGATGGTGGCCTAGTGGTACGGATCGCGCCTCACATACGTGAGGTCCGTGGTTTGAAAACGGGCCCACAGTCCACACATATGGATTTTTGGAAATCTGTGTGTGGATTTGAAGAGAAGAAACCTGCACATACAGATAGTTTCTGACTTAACAGTTAGATCTGAATGTGTAACCATGCTTCAATCTGTCTGATGCCCCTCTATGGGTTACGAAGGTCTGACGGCAGTCGCTTCATAGTTACCAGACTTGCCAAATACTGGATTGACAATGCAAAGCGGACCCCGCAGAAGAAACGGGATAAACGCTAGGAAGAAGATAATGCGACGTAATAACGGCTTAGGCATTTAAAATACATTGCAGGCGTAGTCACGCCGAACTTTGGTCGCGTTTTTTCCGCTTAGTGTGTTTCTAGGCATACTAGTATTTTAACAAATATAAATAATTTCTTTGACGATATCTGAAGCTACTACGTATCTCGAAAATGTGGATCAATGTCTGGGCACATTTCCGCGAATGATAAACGTATCTTGATTGCTTGTAAACACTACTAGCGAATTTAATAGTTTAGTTGCAATAAATACGAATCAACGGTCATTCAATTTATTTTCATTATTTTGGCTTTACAGCTGTCAGAAGTTGTTATAAAATCATTTCATATGGCGTCAGTGTGCCGACAAATACCTAATTCATCATCGAACCGTTGCCGTCCACTGCTGGACGTTCGCCTTAAGAAGAAATAGGGCCATCTCATCATCATCCTAGCGCCTCTCGTGGTTGCATTTTCGGCCACTGTCTCGAAGGCCAGGGTACGCTGCGACTATTATCCTAAATTAACAAGCCTGGTTATTACAATGCAGCGACTGCCGTCTGACCTCCGTAACCCTTACAAGGGCTACAAGACTATTTGGATCATAGTCGGGACCACGGTTTAACGTGCCTTCCGAATCACGAAATAATCATTCTAATCGGACAATCAGGTGTTTCAAACCTGCAATGTCCTAACCAAACTGAAAACCAACTCAAAGTGATTTTTTTTCCTTGATTTGATCCCAGGGAGTTTTGGGCAAAGTTTTCTAACAGACTACAGTACTGTAGAGCCCCTCTCTTATTTATCATGCCCCCTAAAGGAGCAACACCCTCATATTGACTGGTCCAAATGCGCTGATATCATAGTGCACTAAAACAAGGGGCCGAGGGTTATCAGAAAACATACTGGTTGATAAATGCTAGCAGATCAATGTACTTACTTTGAGAAATGATACGTGCCAAATGAATAATAGTAAACAGATAAGTTTGCCACTGAGACATAATGTAGTAGATGTATTTTAAGAGGGGTAGAGCTTTGAGGTACTTTTACTTGAATGAGCCGCTAGTCTTGGAAAGTACCTCCAACTTACAGAAGACCACAGTGAAGTAGCACTTCGTAAAATTTGTTCTATGTTTCTGCTAGTGAGTAGCCAGAGCTCAGTTTGGGGAGTGTATGGGGGTTTAAAGGCAGGAAACGCGTCTGCAACCTTTGTACGGCTGTTGACGTCGACCTTCTTGTTCGTATGCCTCCCCATCATATAAAAAAGATAGATCGGTACCGGTGCATACGCACTTTATCTGTGAGTTAATATTCGTGAAGATAATTAATTGCAAAGTCGTCTGTCGTAGCTGAGTCTAAAATAACATAATAATTGATAACCGAATGCATGAAGCAATAATGTTGTTAATACAAGTTGGCTTGAGAAAATGATTGTTGTAACAAAGTTTAAACGTCATGCAGTTACAATACTAACTACAAATAAAATAAGAAATAATCTCACTTATTGTCAGTTCTAATGACTCACTTACAAGGTCTTGGTCATGAGACCAAAGGTTCGACGTATAATTGAATAAAACCAGATTTTTATGAATAAAGCAATTAGGTGTGGGCCAAAGGGCAGAAAAACGATAAAGGGCTCAGATTCTAAGTTATTTTAATTCGGATCTTTTCCGGATTTCAATTAATGACTAAGCAATCATTTAAAGTGTACATTACACTCTTTTATAAATTGTAGCTCATGTGTTCCTAAAAGATAAAAAGTGGGCGTAAAAGAGTTTTAAAAAAGAATTAAAGAAGAAATGCAAAGCAACAGAAACTAGAGTTCCGTATGAAGAATGGAATGTAAATTAAATGGGTAAGTACTTATTTCAACTTACGTCTTGTTGCATTTTGATATTCAAGACTCATTTAAGTCCGCATACTTAAATCAAGATTAAATAAATTTCGTCTAATTCATTCAATTAAGGACTTCTACTTAGATTCCAAATGTCAGTCTTCATATAAAATGGCATTTTTCGCTGTCACTTTAAAACTCAAGAACGGCCACACCTATCTAAACCAAATCAGGGTTTGTTCGGATTTATATATGAAATATGGTTGGGAAGGGAGAGGAATGTCATCGGTGAAGGTGATCGTTAGTATACTATAAAGGGGCCCCTTAAACCTACACGCTGGGTCGAAAGTCCCAGGCGCCGACTGACGTTCCTCTCTGTTCCACGCGATGGACCCGGCACCCGCACGGAGAATCCATGGATAGCTAAGAAATTCGTCTCTCGGTCGCGTGGTTCTTCGATTACCACACGTAGCGAAGCACGTCCCGGGCCGCTAGTCAATTAGGAATTAAAAGAATAAGCTTTACAGCTATAACCAAAATATGATTATATTCATATTCAGTTCTTCACCATATCATAACATACAAGCAATTCAGTAAAAAATAATATACAATGCATTGTATGCTTGCTACAAAACCCGAGGTATGTGATTATCACGCATCTAGCCATTTATAGAACGCATGGTAACAGAAGCGCTGACCGACGACCCCCAAGTGAGTTGTGACTGTGAGTTATCACGCAATGTCACCGGTACGAGTCCCGGCAAGCTTAGCAAACACGCTGATGAAATATTAACAACACTTAAATATAGAACATACATTGATAATGTCGCGTTGTATTTATAAACAGGATTATTCACGTATGTGACTTCTGTTAGAGTATCACGAGATGGACAAGTTTGAAAACGTCTGGAATATTTTAACTTCATAAATCAAAATTGTTCTTTGATTTGAAAAGCTTAAAAAGATTCAGCTTCATGATCCTTGTAATTTTTGTAGAATTATAATTAGTTAAATCTCATAGAACATCACTGGAACGAATTCATAGCTTTTGTGTTTGTGATGGTAAGTAAAGAATCTACGGCGTGTGGTTTTAAGGGCAGTCATCGAATTTGCAGCCCTTGTAGAGTTGTTGGGCAGCAAAGATCACTTAACGACCGGTGACAGCATAATGACAAATGACTAATTATGCAAAAATCTATGCGCAAAGTCATCACATATATAGCGCAAAGTTTATGAACAGGCTTGCTGGAAGGACGTGGTATAGTTAATTTCATACAAAAATCAAGTAAATATGAATACGATTTAATGAGGTGTAAATATGTAAATAAAGCATCATCGTTCCTGTGCGGGGTCCGCTTTGAGCATGACCCAGGATTTAGTGGGTTACCTACTTCAGTGCGAAAGCCGTAACATCGACATTTGATACTTCGAAAACCATTCACCGACGTCACCATACTGCGACGCCTTGTTAAGTCGATGACTTGTTACTGCGATGGTTCGTTACATCGAAAAACCCTACTGCGAACGATTTTACTGCGAAGCTTTGTTCCTTCGACGACTTATTACTACGCTGTTTCGTTACGTCGAAAAATTTTATTTAATATTTTATATAGCGGAGAGCCTGGAACAATGGTCGTCATAAATAACTCAATATACCTACCAGTGCCTGAGACTGTAAATGGGGTTAACATGAACATAATATACCTCCGGGTTTATTAATAATTAAGGACACATTAATAATAATAATACCCTCCGGCCGTATTCGGCCATGGCGGCTGATCTTACGATCAGCCAGGTACGCAGGATATATTATAGTGCACAAGTGAGTGCGTAAACGTAGGTGCACTTCATATTCCTTCACTGTCATAATTCGGTGGGACAGCAATCTGACACCACCGTAGAGAGATCAGGCGCAGGACCAACGGCTTAACGTGCCTTCCGAAGCACGGAGGAGCCCGAGATTAAATTTTTCGGTCACCCATCCGATGACTGGCATCTGCGAACGTTGCTTAACTTTAGCAACCGCAGGCTGAGTGCGCTAACCACTGCGCTATCGAGCTCCTTATGGACACATTATTAACATAGAAAAAATATTTATAATTTTAATTAATAAAAAATCCTAATCTAACATTTAAAGGAACTCAAACCGATACATTTAGTACTTAAAAGTCTTCTTTTTGTAGAAAAGTGTTGTGAAATTAATAGTGATATTTGTCAACATCCCTATTGCAGCATAAATCAAGCTCTTGGTATAATGATTATAGCTAGGATTCTTTGCATCGCAAAATTGCAGTAACAAGACCTAGTAACCACAAGTATGTAGGTATTATGATTTAATTTAGAAATGCATGAACTTTAGTTTAGCGTTAATTACTTTAACTAACTATACCCCACAGAAAATCTCAGTCACTGGTAGGTATATTGAGTTATTTATGACGACCATTGTTCCAGGCTCTCCGCTATATAAAATATTAAATAAAATTTTTCGACGTAACGAAACAGCGTAGTAATAAGTCGTCGAAGGAACAAAGCTTCGCAGTAAAATCGTTCGCAGTAGGGTTTTTCGATGTAACGAACCATCGCAGTAACAAGTCATCGACTTAACAAGGCGTCGCAGTATGGTGACGTCGGTGAATGGTTTTCGAAGTATCAAATGTCGATGTTACGGCTTTCGCACTGAAGTAGGTAACCCGGATTTAGTAAGTCTGGTTATACAGTGAAGCGACTGACATCAGCCTACAGTGAAGCGACTGCCATCAGACCTTCGTAACCCAAAGAGGGGAACCAGACAGACAGAATAGAACATGGTTACACATTCAGATGTAATTGAACTAAAGTCAAAAACTATCTGAATTTACAGGTTTCCTTACTGTGTTTTCCCTCACCACCGAGCTTATGGCACAAATCCTCATATAAGTTTCGAAAAATCCACAGGTAAGGGTCCAGATTCGAACCACAGACCTCACGTATGTGGGGCGCAGTCCGTACCACCAGGCCACTATCTCACAAGAATATTACTAGACAATTTGTTAAAAAACAAAAACTTCTACTTTTTCTGCAACAATCCAAATATAACGAGTTAACAACAGTCAAAAATAGTAACTCAGATATCAATAACGAAATGGTAATGAAAAGACGCTCGAGGAAATGAAAATCCTTTAAGTATGAGTATACAGAGTTATCTTGAAAGGTTAAGGCACCTATTGTTGTACTGGTTTTGCCATTGTAATAACTACATAGTATAAAACAAAGTCACATTTTTTTGTCTGTCCCTGTGTATGCTTATTAACCATTAAAACTACGCAACCAATTTTCATGCGGTTTTCCCTTTATTAGAGACCCGCATCGTGGTCCATGGACAACAAAGTTGCCGTCTATTTTTCTATTTTTGACCATCTTAACAATCGAAAAATGCCGTGTTTTATTTTAAAAACATGTACAATCATTATAAGACGAAAAATAAAGATGGTGGCGTGTTATTTCGTATATAAAAATACAAAAATATCACTAAATTATCCGGCCCCTTCCCTCCAAGTTGACGCATAAGTTTTGTTCGCGATGTCCACTCTATACGTAGTAGTAATTCTTCAATGTTTACTACCTACCCGCATTGCCTCGGGCAAAGTCGGGGCGGTCGCTAGTTACTTTATTTATATGATATGAGGAACAATAGTTTTGAATAAATACGGGGTTTTACGTCATGTGTTATGTGAAATAGTTATCTTGGTGGTAATCGTATGAATCGTATGTCACAGTCAAGGTTTATTCCACTGGCAGAGTGAATGAATAATACAGGGATGTTTTGGTAAATAGCAACGATTAATGAGCTTACTCTTCTGAAGTCAACTGAGAAGATCTGCCTATACTCGAAAGACAGAAAATAAAAATCCTGTACTCGTAATTTTCTCGACAGAAAACAAAACCAACATAAGCCTGATCGCAAAACCGAGCAACGCAAAAACAACTAGGGGAAAATGTATTTAAAAAAAAAGGTGCTTATATTGATATTCAACCATAAAATTTTTAAAAAAAAAACACCGATAATACGTTAACAAGTGTTATAAATTTAAAATGTCTGCAATTTTATTTCGTTTTTTGAACTTTATTAATAGCTATCGTTATGAAGTTATAAACCCTTCAATGATCAATGAAGAACAGAGCGCGCTATCTATGACACATAGATTTGCTGACACTCGACTTTTTCATCTTTGGCAATAATCCAAAAAAAGCTGCCGTTAAAACACACCCCCGTGACATAAGCGTGACGTAGCCGCTACCGAATCATCGCAACTCTCCTAAAATACACAATGTAAGGTATGTTAACATTTGCCAAATATTTGCACATTCACGCAACATGGGACCATAATGTCAAGGGAACGTGGGATATTTTAGCTTTCTTATTCTATAAATAGTTTTTAGTTTTGTGTTTAAAGTTCATAATATTAAAATGTTGTGATACATGAACAGAAGCTTCTGCGCTACAAGTAAAAAGTATCAGCCTATTAATGTCCCAATGCAGGGCAAAGGCCTCCATTATTTAAAATCATGTTTTCGTTACAAGGATGGGTTTTTAGCTTAATCACCACACTTGCCAAATGCGGATTGCTAATCACAAACCCGCGCTGTATTCAGAAAATTCAACACAAAGTTTGCCCGACCCGGGAATCGAAGCCAGGACCTCGAGACCAAGGCCCGGTATTTAAACCACTTGACCATTGAGGCGTTGAAAATATGAAACACAGTATTTGCATGTTTCATATTCACTTGGCATGAAGTTGTTGATGAGTTTTTGAATATTTTATTTTCTACTAGTCTAGAGGTTAAAGTTCAGAAACGTTAAAAATATTGACAAGTAAAAGTGGTAACTTATCAAAACTGCCACTCCAAATGTTATACACGGCATTAATTTTAAACCAAAATAACATTAATGTTTGCATAGACATATATTTAAAATTACGCAACGGATAATGAGTACATTACCAAAAGGAAAGTTATTTTTGAAAAATATAAATGGCTCCTTTTTTATTATACGTGTAAAATCATGGCCGGCTTCAAATAAGAAAAAAAACACACGACGAAGTTCGGCAATGCGACGTATATCGGCATGGTGTGTCATCTCCTACATTATGTACTTACAATTGCAATAAAGATATTTGTATTAATTGTATTTCCATTTGCAGAAGTGGTCACGCCGAAGTTTGGTCGCGATTTTTTGGCTTGGTGTATACTAGAAGCTATTAAACATTATTAATTAAAGGTAATAAATAGTAAAGCTTTTTACGGAGTCGGATCATATTAAACTAGGTGTTTATATTATGTATTGTGTAAAAAACATCGTCCTCGAGATCAAAAAAAGCAACAATAAAATGTTAATCGGGTCATTCCACGATTATCAGAATACTTGGACGTCCACCAGAAGCTGTTATTTTGCCAGATTTCATTGAGACAATGCCATCACGTTTTCCCAAGCGTGTGTTTTGATAATCACGGAATATTCCTTCATCGTTGTGGAAACGTGAAAAATACGCAATATTTATAATTAGATTTACTGGCGCCTCGGAATACTGAATATTTACATGGCAACAGATAACTAACTGTAGTCTCCCAGTAGAATTTACAGAAGCCAATCATCGTTTTTACCCAGTCAACTCTTTCACACAAGCTTTTGTGGTTAAAAATCAAGTAAGTTTGGTAGCTTGATGGTACATTATCGCAACAACTTTACAAGGGTCACAGATGAGTTGATTTCTATGGACTTCGGAGCCCATTTGCTGCTTCTGCCTTTTTTAGGAGATCTTAGTGCACTTTTTAATCCCTCATTTTAATTATTTCTAATATATTACATACTATATTAAGCAGAATAGTTTTTTTGCTTGCCTGATTGAACGCGCTTATCTCAGGAACTACTAGATGGGTTGGATAGTCAATTTGACTTGGATGGCTTAAAGCTATAGTATCACTATGTGTGCGGAAACCGAAATCCACGCGAACGAAGCCGCCGGCGGCTGCTAGACAATTGAATAAATTGAAGAATTTATTTCATTCATTAATTGCCTTATAATATAATAAATTTATGTTAATGAATCCAAGGATAAGTTATTGTTACGTAGCACTTCTAACTTGAGGTTATGATAAGTGACATTATCAGAATAATTAAGATAACACGCTCTGATCAAAGTACTCAGTTGGTAAATAAGTAGTAAGTACATACATTATCGATCTCTTGATTGCGATCGAGGCCTTCGCCCTTAATAATAAATATGAACATTACTATCGCGATACTGTAAATACTACCGTGTAGTCCTGGATTTATGTATAGGCTGTATAGGCTGCGGCCTAGGGGCGGCAGCGTCTTAGGGGCGGCAGAATTCAGAGGACGGTCATTCGATTTAAGAGTATAATAGTTCAAATCATTATTTATTTATTTATTTATAAAAACTTTATTGACCACACAAGTACGGTACAAAAGGCGGACTTAACGCTAAAAGCATTCTCTAACAGTCAACCTTTAGAAAAAACGAAATGTTTGAATCATTTTCATTTATAAATACTTGAAATAAATCCCTTTAGGAACACATTCCTTTTCAAACCTATGTTATAATATATACCTAAACTGATTACATAGGTATTTGGAAAGGTATATGGACGTATATAGGGCGGTGGAAATAAAATAGCCTACACTCATAAAAAATATAAATCCGGCACTGCTACCGTGGATCATGCTTCTAATTAAGTAAATAAACACACCAGGTTGAAAATATACGACCGAAGTTTACGCCTGCCATGTATTTTAAATGGAATATGAAGGTAACACACATTTTAAGAGAGGTACAGCTTAGTGGACCTTCCACGACCACAGCGAAGTAGCACTTCGTAACAGTTGCGCTGTTTCTGCTGGTGAGAAAAGTCGCCAGAGCTCAGTTGGGGAGGGCATGGGGTCTTAAAGGCAGGCAACGCATCTGCGACCCTTGTGCGGTAGTTGATGTCCATGGGCAGCGGCGAACACATACCATAAGGTGGCCGACTTGTTCGTTTGCTTTCCCAAAGAAAAAGAAAAAACCATGCCGAAATAACGTCGCGTAATTTTGTACAGACATACTCGTACATTGCCGCCGTACTTTGGTCACGTATTTTCAGACTGGTGTGTTTCACTAAGTGTGAGAATAACCGCAAAATAGCTTAGTAGCTTGTTGCTTATATTGGAAGCTTGGTTAGATCAAGCTGTCTCTATCTCGTATTTATGCAGTTTGGGATGTTTAAATATGATTCAGTTTCTGAACTTAACTTGAAAGAAACATTGACGATGGACAAAACCCCCCCGAACAGTTAACAACATCACATTAGGCTAACAACATAATATGTACTATTATTTTCTATATGTAAAAATACAATGTTGAAAGAACATTCTACTGTATGTTTTCTCCAGGCACAATACTAATCATATAATTATTAATGAAAAGAGAGTTCAGATCAAGTTCACACACTGCTCAAAAGATTAAATTCTCAAAAGTTTTATCACATATTTATCATAATCTACGAATACATTCACGATGCATAATATATCAGTGATTTGTCACAAAGAATTATCACGATAACTATAAATAAACACAGATTTGTTTAAAGTCAATTTCATCAATTTTTTACTTGGGTTGACAACGATAGTTGTCATCAAAGTTTAAAAACGTTTTCAAAAACCATTAGGGGTTCTGAGAGCATAATTAATAGCTTATTTCTGGCCTAAACCATTAGTTGTTTGTTCCATTAACATTGTTAAATTTCTACTAGCTGGTACCAATTTTTTGTACTTTGTCATAGAGAATTATGCATTGTAATACTAGAGTAGAATGCTGTGCGCAGTTGTCATCGAAATGCAAATTTGGAATTATAAAATGCACTTATTATCATCATTATTGTTAATTGGTATTTTGTTACTGTGCCAAAGAATAAATAAATAAATAAATAAAATAAATAAATAAATAAACAAGTGTTCGGATGGTAACGCTGCTTTGATTATCATCACCAAAGTTTTATTAACTGAAAGCTTTGCACATATGAGTTCAATATATTAGAAAGGCGTAAAAAGATGGATTATTTTGCCTAAATTTTCTTATTTTCGCATAGATTTCAAGTCTATGCATTTTCACGATATACTTGTTTACTCGTTACATTTTCACTTCACTACAGAAAATTGCGCGTAAAGTAAGCAAATTATAGATGACAAAAACAAAAAACACAAAGAAAGATTTAGCCCATCACAATTGACGAAATGTGACGAAGGAAAATAGGGACTCACTGTTAATTATATTTATAGAGTTTATTAATAAACACCTTTGTTATTGTTGCATGAAGCAATGTGAGTCCCTAACGGTGCTTTTAGGTGCCTAATTAATACACTATACAGTACATATTTATATGATTTGAGTCCCAATGAGCTAAGAAATATCTAGACCTCGTTTAACTTTCTACGCCTCTTAAAAACTAAAATCAATTACCTTTTGAAAACCAAAACTTTCTCCCGATCTGTCAACTTCAAAACACATGTCACTTAAATTCACTTCACTTCACTGTTTCAAGATGGCTTCCACTTTCTATAATATAAAAAAAAAGTTAAATCATAAACACCGTTGGAGATGTATTGCTTTGAAATGACCGGTCACTTCTGAGGAGTGACGGTACGTAGTGCCGCGCTGTCGACGGAATATCGATAAAATTAGATTTAGGTATTTTGAGAAGGAAATTTTTAGTTTCTAATTAGGTATTGAGGCTCGTTGCGATCGATCGTAGAGTTACGATTGCTGTAAAGTGCGTTACAGTTATCGACAAATTTAGAACAGGTATTTTAAGAACAGAACCAACGAGACTTCAGGATTCTTCTAGATCCCGTAACATTGACTTTTGCTAGAAGGTCGGCTCTGTCGGTCGGAAAAGATAAAATCAAAATCAGACGACCGCGGTGTTATTGTTGAATCTTTGGCTATATTACGGGTAGTGGGTTCGATCCCAGCACGCAACAAGCATTTGTATATACTCTGATTTAACAATAGTGTATTTAGAGTGTTTTTTTATGTAGTATTTTAATTTTTGCAGAAGTATATTTGGACTTAGTTTTGGGCTAGATAGCGCCGTACACTGAAATGATGCTCAAGAGTCAATTAAATATCGATGTCTAACGGCCAAAATGGCCTAAGCGACATTTTTTGCGAAATCGACTTATATACATCATTGGAATCGCCTTTTTTTTCTCCGTCGTTCTATCTAGGTTTCGTCACTCTAGGGCGTTATTTTTGTCGCTTAAGCGGTTGGTAAATTAAGGCTTGAAGCCTGAATTTTACGTCCTAAGCGCCCAATATTTAGTGTTTTTTTTCATTCTGGTGGTTAGGAAATATAATATTTTGAAAAAGTTACTTAGACAATTTTGCTTGAAAACAATAAATAACAAAAATGTCGCTTAATACTTTCGGGCTGCAATTTTCAAATATAAGATATGGCGCTTAGGATTATTTGCCCTATCACATATTACTATGCATTGTGGCGCTTATCCCATTTTTTTCTCAAAATAAATGATTCAATCTATGGGTATTGGTGACCCTGGTCGCAGACTTTCGCTGGTACAGGTTATCTGCGACACCCTGTATATTTAGTATTTCGCTAACACTAAGAATTTTTCGTCAATCACTTCTTATGTTGGCTTAATGTCGGTTAAGCAATTTTAATAAAAATACAGATGCAATTAAGTCGCTTAGGCTAACATGATTTTTTTTGGTAAAAGCAGTTACGACATTTTTGCTGTAAAAAAATAAATCCATTTGAGCATAAGCGACTAAAAACACCCTTAGATGAATGATTTGTAATACTTTAATAAATACATTTTGAAGAGAAGTATCTTTTATATTTACACCTTAAATTTGGAATCTTAGGAAGCAAAACCCAACGACTTATGATTTTTTTTCGTAATTTTTCGTCTTTAATCCTCTCTCCTGTAAAGTTTGTGAAGTGGCGGTTAGGCCTTTTTGGCCGTTAGGCATCGATATGTATACTGTTTTAAAATAAGTAAAAGCTTACATTAGAAACTATTAGCGGCTTAACTTAATTTTATTGTAACAGAATAAACACAAATCGGAAATGCATAATAGGATAAATATCCATTATCAATACGTCAATAATTCAATATTTACCCAGAAAAATCAAATCAAGGTCACTTTATCTTAAGGAAAGACCATTAAGAAGTCATGTGAATTTGTGAAGTGCAGATAAGATACTTGTATTGTACGAGTAACATAAATAAAGGTCGTGTGTCTTCTTTGTCAATTGATTGGGCACTTATTTACACAGATTAATAATCATTGTACTATGATATATGACTAAGTAACTTTGGGTTGCTGCATCAACCTTGTTAGTTAGTTCTACATGATGACATTTGCTAATTTTATATAGGCATTATTTTAACTAACAATTCCTAATATAATCTAAAATAATATTAGCCATTTAAAATGAAAACTTCTGCAATTCTTCCTATCTTTGTAACAGAAAATTGTAATACGCTTAAGAGCTTTGGGAATAAAAAATATGTTGAAATTTGAATTCACTATAATCGCCAAAAGTTCAAATTTTAAAGGTGTCAGCTACACCAGGGCCCTTGCTTTAAGCCCTAAGTTACCAAAAATATGAATTATTGATATTTCTTTCAAAAACCTAATTTACGATACAAACAAATAGAAAATTCCCGAGAATTCCTCGCCAATATTTCACGCACTTGCAGTGTTATCGTCTTTTCGCCAGAAGCTGCGCGCGCGCAGTCAGATACAAACCAAGGGCAAGGGCAGATAATTGAGTCACTTGGACACGAGCCAGCGGGGATCTTCCGGATAAACTGATTTGAAGATGTTGAGCTTCCTGCAGCATAGACAGCAGTTAGATAATAGCACTTGGTAACAGCTTGCTTGGATATATATGTAAAAGCTTTAGGCTGGGACTCCAGAGCTGAGATGTGTGGAGAGGAGCAGAGAAGTGTCGTGTCTTAAGCAGTGTAAGAACTTTCAATGCTGAGATGGTCACGTGTAAAAGCTAAAACTCGATTGGCGGCTTAGTTAGTACACATGTCCGTTTTGGTAGAGTCTCAGCCGCAAGACTAAAAAAAAATATCCTAATCTTTGTGCATGTCATGTCGTTGTTGCGATGAACATGACTGTAGATTCAAATCAATTGTTTTAAATATTATTTGCATATTTCTTAATGAACCAATAAATCTGACAATTGAGTAAATAAATAAATAAATAGTAGGTAGGTACGTCTGAGCAGGACTAAAATTTGTTCTGTTCAACTTCGCTCTCTCTTGTTCCTTACCAATGCAAGCAAAAACAAACATATTGATGGGACTAAATATTTTAGTAACTAAAATATAGATATCGATAATCGATATTTGGCCGTGCTTATCGACAAGCAACCTACCAAATTGTTGCATCACTCGGCTTGCGCAAACAAGCGGACTTTCCCTGGTTGTTTCGCCTCTCACAGGCAAAGTATTACAGTTGGAATACTTTGGAACTAGCGACTGTAGATTACAAAGAATTAAGCTTACTGAAAATACAGTGAAACCACTTACAAAATTTAAGGGTTTTTTTTTTAATTTTCGAAGGAGATTTTCCGATACAGCTTTACTTTATTTAAAGTTGCCCGGTATATTTGCTGAACTCTACCCGATGGTAAGCAATAGAGGAGCCCTAAATGCCATGTGCGGTACCAAGTGGCAGCATATCCGTTGCATCGCCTTACCTGCCGCAAGATACACACACCCTTAAATTAATGTCCACCTTTCGACATGGGTGGTGTTTGGGTCTTCACAACATAACAAAGCATATTAATAAACGTTATAAGCTCTAAGTGTTTATTTAATACTTCTTGTAATTTTTGACCATATTTTCAGGGGCTGCCACACTAGGTTACTTCAGTGGACAATTGTAAAAGCCTTGTTGCCTCTTCACTGAATTTATTTTCACTGTATCACTATTCGACAGCTGATCTGTAATGAGATCGCGACCTACATGTTTAACTGAGTAGAAAGAACTAGACTTAGACTTAGACTTTCAATTAATTCCTAGATGTAGTACGTACTTGATTGACTATTTAATTTTATTTTATTATTATATACAGTAGTAATCGATTCAACAGTGTTTTTTTTCTTGGTTAGTAGGTACACTACATAGTAATAGTAAGCCAAATCGGCATATGATAGTAGCCAAGCTAGATAGTTATTATTTAAGATCTCCTTTTGTCGTAAATTAAAGAATTTTAATATTCAAATGTCATCTTTGTACCCAAATGTAAAAACACGTGTTTCAAACAATGGATGAGTAAATTTGTAATAGTTAAGTGTTTGCATACATTACAACTTTCTAACAGTCGGAATATTTAATTGACAACTATGATCTTTCTTAGAGAAATAATACTATGTAGTTAGTGCTGGGGCATATGTAACGATTTAGGTTTATGGATAGTTACGACGCCTCGACACCAGAAAAGTATGTCATTATTTTGTTTGGCACGACGTACGTTTCAACTTTCTGTCAATGCGATAAGAAGCGACTGTCGCTTCTAAATTTAGTGCCAAAATCAGAGCGGGTCGAAGTTTGGTGATATCTAAAGACTAGCAGCCTCCCGCGACTCTGTCTGTTTTATGACTTGGCGTTTAAAGCCCTCCTCGACAAATGGAATATTAAACACTTAAATATTTCTATTCAAACCAGTACTTTCTGAGATTACCGCGTTCAAACAAACACACAAACACACAAAAACTAAGAATAGATTTAAATCTATATTTTGATAAAATCTTTCAAATAAAACACCGTTCTACTTACAAGTTCGTTTAATTATCCTTCCAAAAATCCTTCAGAAAAATCCTTCAAAAATCTTTCCAACAGAATATCCGTCCAACACAATAATTTGAAAATCACCTTAACACTCATCAAATATCACAACAGCTGAAAACTAAATGAACTCCGGCAGCGTGACTATTATAACGACTACTCGACTCAAAATCCGAAAAGGAACTGATGCCAGTTGAAATCAGGTGTTATTTATATTAACTTGCTACACCGGAAATGGAAATGACTTATAATTTAATTTTGATTTAAAAATTAAGAAACCAACAGAAATCACATTAAAACAATACTTTAATATTTTACAAAACATTTTGAATTCATATTTAATTTTTACACCATAAACGGATGTGGCAAGTAAATAAATTTTAATTTAAAACGAAAGCAACAACCGGAAGTAACATTGAAATAATACTTGAATAGATTAAATGCTTAAAATCGCCCTAATACATTGAAAAAATCACTAAATTAATTAACAGATCATTTTAATTACATTCTTAAAAGTAATCATTTTTTAAATATCGCTAACAAATTCGTCCATCCTGATACATATGTCACGACCTCGTGACTAATTTATGTAAACAACAAACTATTACAATAATTCACATATAATCTACATAAATCTTCATTATATTTTATCATCTCTATCCATCCTTCCATTTTATTATATCCCTTTTTTTTACACAATCCTTCCTTACATTATTTATTAGTTATCTCTCTACATTACATCAGCCTCTCTATTATCTCTACTCCCACTCGGAATCACATTTTCATCAATCATATCTACATCCATACGTCCCTCATCAGTCTCATTTTCCCTCTCACTATCACTTTCACTCTCACCTGTATCATCTATGCCTTTAAAGTGTAACCATGGATGAATACGCTCTACTGGATGTACACCAGAGTAACTAGCTTTGCCTCTTTTCTTTGTCAAGGGAGTGTCTTCTACAGTATATCTATCATTATCCATAACCTTAACAATTCTGTAAGGGCCGCAGCATTTTGAAATTAACTTTTTGCTTTTTCCTGGACACAAAATTTTCCTTTCAACTCTCACTAAATCTCCTATTTTAAATTTTCTTGGAGCACACCTTGACTTATCAAATCTCTCCTTTTGTTGTTCTTGGTTTGTTTGGACATGTGAATCAACGTCTGACCGAACCCCTTCAAAATCAACGCTTTTATCTATCTCTAACGAAGAATTTAGCCTACCTTCACTCACACCATTTAACCGCAAGCCGAAAAGAACCTCTGCAGGAGTGCGACCTATACCTTTATTAATAGTATTATTTAAGCCCCACTGTACATCCATCACTTTATCGTCCCACAGTGACTCGTCTAAACCTTGATTCATGGCAGTAAGAGCATCGAGTACGGTCCTATTATAGCGCTCTACTTGTCCGTTAGCGCGAGGAGTTGCTACTGCATTCATTATGTGATGAACACCGATAGTTTTAAGATATTCTTGTAACTTTTTGCCCGTGAATGAGGAGTATCTATCTGTTATTAATCTAACAGGTAAGCCAAACGTGGCAAAATACTCTTTAAAAACTTTAATTGTCGTGTTAGCTTTAGTATTTTTAACTGGTTTTAGCACTATAAATTTACTGTACGCATCTATTATTATAAGTAAATATTTATTTTTACTTTTGCTAGGATTAAATGGGCCCAGATGGTCAGCATGCACTGTATGAAACGGAGTAGATATTTTTGGAATAGGATGTAAAAATCCCGACCTTTTTCCGGCTGGTGTTTTACTGTGGGCACATTCAAGGCAAGCCTTTACGTATTTTCTTACAAATTTACGCATCTTAGGAAAGAAGTATTTTTCACTTACTTTATCTAAAGTTTTTTCAAAAGAAAAGTGTCCAATTTCATCATGACAAGATTTCAATATTTGCCATCTCACACCTTTCGGCACTAACCATCTGAGTCCATTAACAGTAACTCTATATACATTGTTATTCTTTATACAATAATTCTGTTTAATTTGTACTATGTCATCGCTACTTGAATCTTGTAAGATACGTTTTATTCTATTAATTTCATGATCGTCCATTTGAACAGTTTTAAGCCATTCATCACGAATTTCAAGAATTACTGGAAAGTCCGGTAATGGGGAGTCATCTATAATCGGATTACGACTAAGCGCATCTGCATGCATCATTGTTTTACCCGTTTTGTACATAACATCGCAATCAAATTCTTGGATCAAACTCCACCAGCGAGCAACACGTGGTACCATATCTCGCTTCATAAAAGTAGCCCTAAGAGAATTACAGTCTGTTACAATAGTGAAAGGGATACCAAATAAATATGACCTAAATTTTGATAGAGAGGTAACGACTGCTAGAGTCTCTAATTCGTACGACGAATAATGTTGCTCCTCTGGTGAGGTTTGACGACTATAGTAAGCCACTGGTTTTAACTCTCCTGTATTCTGTTTTTGCATTAAAATCCCGCCTACTCCCCACTTACTAGCGTCTGTATGCAGTTCAGTTTTCATATTTGGATTAAACAAAGAAAGCACTGGTCGTGTTATTAATTTATCCCTAATATTTTCGAAAGCTTGTTGTTGTTCAGACCCCCATACCCAAGTTTCGTTATTTTTTAGAAGTTTTGTAAGTGGTCGCGCCAAAATAGCAAATCCTTTAATAAATTTTCTGAAAAAACTTGCTAAACCAATAAATTGACGTACATTATGAACGTTTTTAGGTACTGGGAATTCTTTGACTGCCTGAATTTTCTTGGATCCCGGTTTTATCTCATCGCAAGTTATTTGAAAACCTAAAAAATCTACACATGTTTCAAAAAAATAACACTTAGATAGTTTTAAAGTCAAATTTGCTTGTCTAAAATGCTGAAAAACCAACTCTAACTTTTCTAATCCCTTTTTTATAGATTCCGATGGAATTAAAACGTCATCCATATAGGCGACTACTGTATCAAATCTGAGAGATCCTAACGCTTTATTAACAGTCCTTTGGAAAATGGCAGGCGCATTTGCCAAACCAAAAGGCATTCTATTGAATTCCCACTGACCATCTGGGGTGACAAAAGAAGTTTTAGGCTTCGACTCTTCAGTTAATGGTATTTGGTAGTACCCGCTCGCAAGATCTAAAGTGGTGTAAAATTTATTTCCAGCTAACCTATTCATCTGATCTTCCATACACGGTAACGGATAATGCTGTTTCAGTGTCTTTTTATTTAGAGCCCTGTAATCTACACACAATCGTTTGTCACCCGTTTTTTTACGCACTAAAATCACTGGACTTGCGTATGGGGAGTTTGATTCCCGGATAATATCACTTTCTAACATATCATTAACCATCCCTTGAACTTCATTCCTTTCCTTAATCGACAGACGGTAGGGTCTATATACTATAGGTTGGTCATCATTAAGTTCAATCGACATCTTCTCTATATTTGTGCAACCTAATTCATTTAATTTCGATGCAAAACAGTCCCTATATTTATTTATCAAATTAAGTAGCTCTATTTTATCTTCCTTTTTTATAACACCCGTATTTATTTCATCTAAAGTGAAGGGGTTACGAAAAATTGCCGGTTCTATTTTATTAATCGAAAATAAACCGAATGATTCTATTACAATTTCTACGCGTGCAATCAACTCGTCCATTTTAAACTTAATAATTTTATTCGAATCCGGTACTATAATAATTTTACCTACACCATCCTTCATAGCAAAAACACCTTCACTTATACTATACTCTTTACCATGTTGTCCTCTGAAACTACTTTTAGCATAAATCAATCCATTATAGTTAGAGTTAGCCTTTACTGTAATGAAGTCAGGCTCTGTTATCTCGGTATCACATACTACCCTTAATTCTAAACGTCTATTCCTATACTCTGGTTCCTCGAATCGGCTGCAAGTGATTATTAATTCGGTATCTGTTTTAATTATTCGTACGTTAGGTTGCTCAGTAAAAGTTTGGCCAATCAACAAAGGATATCTAAGATAGTGATCAGGTACAATTACACAAGTTAATACAATAGAAACGTTTTGTATAGTTATTTCAGCAGTACAAGAACCCATTGAATTTACTATTGCCCCTCCAAATCCCAACATTGATCGTATTTCTTGTCTATCCCAGTTTTTAAATATCACCAAAGCTTCAGATTCTCTTATTAAAGTTAACTCACTGCCTAAATCTATAAACCCTACTTTTTGAATGCCATTTACTAAAACGTTTTGTACATACTTGTCAGCTCGATAAACTAAGGACTCGTTTATAGTTAAGACCGATTTTGTTTCAGTCGAGTTTTTCTTACGAAAGCATTCAGTTTCGGTATGCCCTACCATATTACATTGACTGCATTTTTTTATCGGTTGCGTACACTTTGACACCGGATGCCCGTCTTCTTTACAATTGTAACACCGAATTACAGGTCGTCCTGTACTATTATTATCATTTGAATCCCTAGTAATAATTAACCTTTTATTATTAGTATAAGACTTTTGGTTCGAATTCTTGCTTTCAAGTTTCCTTAATTTTACGTTTCGCAAATATGCTAAAAGTCTATCCGGATCGTCAAACTGTGCCGCTTCAGCACCTACGCGTACAGACCTATCGTCAATTCCGTGTAAAATACATTCGACGGCTCTTTTACCGGTAATTTCACAGCGGTTTAATAACGCAACTTTATCATAAAAATAGGTCTCTAACGACTCGCCAAATTTTGCACGTTTTTCCAACATGTCATATAACATTTGACCGTAATTTTCATTGGCGGGAAACGCATTTTGTAGTTTGACCTGCCATTCACCCCAAGAATACAAAACCGAAGGTAAACCCTCGTACCACCTCTTAGCCATACCGGTTAATTTAGGAAGAGCGTAGTGTATAATTTGCCTATCTGTCCAGTCATACAATATCGCACACTCATTCACTTTCATTAACCAGGTACTAATAGTTTGATTTTTCAATGCGGGGTCAAATTCAGGTATAACATTAGTATTCGAAAAAAATTCTTTAGGTCCATTATTGTTAACCTTTTGCATTAAGTTTGATAATTTAGACATAAAATCAGGAGAATCACGGCCCCTACCGTGGCGGCTACGACTACGTGACTTCCTGTTACCTCGTGCAGGAGTCCTGGTGCGGTGTCGTCTCTCGTGATATCGCTGGCGATTCGACTCCCTCGGGGCATCTGCCGCACTCCTCGAAGTTCTACCGACTTGAGCCACCGTCATGTCATTAGTGCTGAACCGATGTCTTCGTGTGGATGACGATGGTGTGCGCGAGCGACGTCGCCGACGTGAACGCATACAGACATCTCTCCAGTATTGTTCATCTTGATTGGACGACGACCTCGTAGGCGAACGGGATGGTCGTGGTGTTAATAATTGTCGCCTTTGTTCTTCCATATTTGACCTGAAATGCAGAATAACTACAGCACATCATTTGTTCAAGGCAATAATAAGAATATAACAGTAAATCATTCGTCACACAAATATATATAAAAAATACACTTAACACAATAGCGATTACGACGTGTCTAACCTCGAGCGGCATATTATCGGGGAGTGCCCCGACCAAATATTCCGCCCGCCGAAAGATCACTTTAATCCGAGTCAGGAATTTTATCGGGGAGTGCCCCGACCAAAAATTCACCACTCAAATCTTTCGCAACCGCTAAATGTGAATTTTAAAAAGTAAATTTGGTACCTCCAAAGTGCACGGCATACTATCGGGGAGTGCCCCGACCAAATATTTCGCACACCATGGATCACCCTCTAAATGAAGAGTGTTATCGGGGTGTGCCCCGACCGAACACTCCACACTCAGGTATTTACATTTGCAATCAGAATAAAAATGATAAAAAAATATTGATTATAAGCATGCGTCTAATGAACTTAAATATCAAAACTAAACTATTAAAAGCATCTGATTCAAATTACAAATTCTTTACAAGCACGTGATTTTTAAAAATAAAATATAAATGAGTTACATCCCACTTCTGAAGTTGATAAAATCTTTCAAATAAAACACCGTTCTACTTACAAGTTCGTTTAATTATCCTTCCAAAAATCCTTCAGAAAAATCCTTCAAAAATCTTTCCAACAGAATATCCGTCCAACACAATAATTTGAAAATCACCTTAACACTCATCAAATATCACAACAGCTGAAAACTAAATGAACTCCGGCAGCGTGACTATTATAACGACTACTCGACTCAAAATCCGAAAAGGAACTGATGCCAGTTGAAATCAGGTGTTATTTATATTAACTTGCTACACCGGAAATGGAAATGACTTATAATTTAATTTTGATTTAAAAATTAAGAAACCAACAGAAATCACATTAAAACAATACTTTAATATTTTACAAAACATTTTGAATTCATATTTAATTTTTACACCATAAACGGATGTGGCAAGTAAATAAATTTTAATTTAAAACGAAAGCAACAACCGGAAGTAACATTGAAATAATACTTGAATAGATTAAATGCTTAAAATCGCCCTAATACATTGAAAAAATCACTAAATTAATTAACAGATCATTTTAATTACATTCTTAAAAGTAATCATTTTTTAAATATCGCTAACAATTTAAATGTACAATCTAATATCCCCATGTCAAGGTGAAGATGAAAGGATCTCTCGAACTGGCGAGCCTCCGCCCGTCACCTGTCAAAGTGAAGAGACTTACGCAATGCGTGTGAGCACCTTTCACTGGCTTGGAGGTCCGTTACGACAGGACCCTTGCGGAATATACATACTTACTAATATTTTGAAAATGATATTTCTTAACAGAAGTTTTTAACCGACGTAAAAAGGGAGGTTCTCAATCCGATTGTTTAAGATTTGATTGGGTTTGAATGTTTTTTTGTTGCTTTTATTATCATCATAATGAACAGCCAAAGTGGCAATACTTTTGAAACATAAACAATTAATCTACACTAATATTATAGAGAGGAAAACTTTGTTTGTTTGGTTGTAATGAATAGGCTCAAAAACTACTGGACCGAATTTAAAAATTCTATCACCATTCGGAACCTACATTAGCCCCGAGTTACAAAGGAGTTTTGTGTGTAAATACCTACCTTGTTTACTGCCCGAGCAAAGCCAGCCGAGCCGCTAGTTTTAAATATTCGTATCGATCATATTCGACATAGGTCACTTTCTGTAATTGATTTTACGCTAAATGCTAGCGCCAGCATATTAATGTTGCAGCATTCTTTACGCAACATAGATAAAAACAAGCACTTACTTTATCATCGATTAGTTTGTACTATCGGACTTCAAATAGCGAAACACTAACCGCAGTGTTACGTAGCCTAGATTCCTTCCAACGACCTTGGGTTATCAGACGAGCCTCCAACTCTGAAAGTGTGTCAGTCAAACCAGTAGTATAGTGGTTCTAGCGCGGCTTATCGTTTGCAAGTAAGGTTTACACCTAGTAGTTGAAATGTGGAATTCGATTTTCGCACACAAAGTGTTATACCTGTACCACAGATAACATAATATGTATATTAGAACTATAGTCGAACCAGTAGTTCCAGAATAATCTTAGCGTGTTAAAACAAACTCTTCAGCTTAATTATGTATATTAGTATGATAGATTACGGACGTATGCCTTCCCCAGAATTGTGGGGGGGGGGGGGGGGAGAGATGTACGATAAAACTTTGGAAACGCAGCTTATGGCCCCGGAATATATCTAAGCAGTCGCTTGTAAAGACAGTTACGACAATAAATTACTTAGGTATTAGAGTAGAAAGTACTACAGTACTTGCCTACTCGTATAACCGAAAGGTCAGAAGATTCTTTCAGAAAAATAGGAGATTTGTTTGAAATTTTCTGGGGTATTAATGAAATTCTGTGCAAAACGCGGGCTTGCTAGCCCTAAGAAGTTTACCAAATCAGTGCTAGGTATGTCGTCAATTTATGCAGCATAGAAATAGCACCGTGATCCAAACTAAGATCACCTACGAGACCTATTAGGCTATTTTTAACTGAAGTGTAGCCTGTGTAGCTTTTCCTTAATGCAAAATTGCCGTCTTTGTTTTTAAAAATTTCACATTAAAAAAATTGGTAAAGGCTGGTGAAATTTTATTTTAAATAGCGGCCGCCCGCTACTTCGTCCGCGTGGATGTCGGTTTTCATTATACGAATGTTTTTTCCCGCTAACTCCCGTTCCCGTGGGAATTTTGCAATATCCTTTTGCAACTAAGCATCAAGTTTACTAAGGGACCTGCATGCCAAATTTCAAGCGTCTAACTCAAGTAGTTTAGATTTTCCATACAAACTTCCACCCCCTCATTTCGGGGAAGTGGGGGGTTGGAATGGGTCAAAAACTAGCCTATGTTCTGTCTCAGGGTCTAAAGATTGTCTGTACCAAATTTTATCAAAATCGGTTGCGAGGTTTAAGCGGGAAAGCGTAACAGACAGACAGACAGACAGACAGAGTTACTTTCGCATTTATAATATTAGTTGGGATAATCTTATTTAAAATATTAGATAGGGCATTTACGCATTTCCTCCACTCCTTGACACTGAACTATGTACAAAAATGGTTACTACCTACCTATACAGATTGGTAACGCCTGAAGAATCAAATCGGCAATCACAACATACGAGTGTATTGCTTATATATTGTTATCAGGTAATAACTGCTATTCTTCTGCTTTTTATTATAATTATACATTGGTGTGTGTTTAAGGTATAAGTTTGTTTTTCTTGTTCCTTTTTATGCTTGCAGTGTCACTTCATCATAAGCCAGATAGGCAGCTATGGCCATATTCAGGCAGGGGCGAGTTGGTGGCCAATTAAACACAGGGAAAGCCTGTTGCTCAACTACCCCCGGAATATCCTAGCCCCTTAGTCGTTTCTTAAGACACTTACGGAAACAAATGGTAGGTAAGTAGGTACGATTCTCTTCTCCACTCCAGGTCAGCATTTCGCGCTGAAGTAAAGCGACGAGCAATCCCCACTCGCATAGGGAACAGTGGCATTGAAGAAAGGGGTGGTAATAGGGGTAGTTGCGGAGACTCTTGTCGTGGAGTCCCACATAACCTTGGCGGCAGCCCTTATTATATGGTGCAGGTACACGAAAATCCCTCCTCAAAATAAAAGGAGAGCATTACTCGACAGCAAACCCTGTTTACAACCTTGAATGACAATAAAATGAACATAAATACTAGTGGGTACGTTTTCTGTGACAAATTATTTTAGGTAATTAAAAGGTGGCGTAGTTGTCACGCGAAATTAACTATTATTGTTGAAGGTTTAACGTCTGTTTTGACTCCACAGTAATATAACCGGAACATTTCATTTCGCTGCGGTAAGATTTTATTCTGATACACGTCAGGGGTATTGTGTATTTGAGACTAGTTTTTTGCCCCGGCTCTCATCAGTAGGTCTGATTTCATCATCATCATCATCAGCATCATCCACTTACTTTTTTTTTAACTAACTGTAAAATTGTAACAAAGATTATTATCATTTTAACGTAATGTTTAATAGGTTCTTATAACATATCCTCTTGATGGTAATTTAGAAGAGCCCTGGGTTATTTATAACCGTTTCGTGAATAACTTTCTAGATCAGAACAAACTAAGTGTTTTTTTTTGTTTGTTTTTTTTTTGTATGTAATATAGTTTGTGAGTGACCTAGAGCACTGTTAAAATGCTTGCCAATCTTTTGAGCCTCCTATGTTTCACACCGGTTTTCTGTAAGGTAGCATATCTATGTAACATGAACATGAAGCTACAACGTAGCTCTCCCACAATTTACATCTTAAAAATGATCACTAAAGGTCCATCATTAGAAAAAAAAATTGCATACATTACCAGCATGCTTGTTTCCTCAGTCATATAAACTTGGTTCCTTCAAGAGAAGCGTGAAGAAGTATTTTGCGGGTCGGTATGGGGATGCCAACGGATAGGACACGACTGCAGTACTATATCCGTTGTCATGGCAATAAGAGTTTCTCTTGTGCCGCAATCTCTCTCCACTCTTGTAGCATGAAACAGAGTCGAGCCAATATACGAAATTGACGAGCCGTTTGGTGTAATAGTTCGATTCCCGCACGGTACAAACATTTGTGTGCATGAACATGTCTGTTTGTATCGGTCTGGGTGTTTCTATGTATACCTAATATGTATGTATTTACATAAAAAAAGTATTAAGTAATGTTTTTCCGTTGTCTGGCACCCATAGCACAAGCTAATGCTTAATTTGGGGCTAGATGGCGCTGTGTGAATAATGTCCAGAGATATTTATTTATTTAATATAAGAGCTTCTAAAAAAAGGATTCCTTAAAAAAATTAAAATGTGCACACAAAAAGACAAGAGTATTTATTTTCCGTTAACTATTTCAGCGTAAATGATGGATACTTCAGTCGCAGAATACAAAACTACGCTTCAGTAGTGTCGTTGTTCAGTGCAATGATGGAGCCTAGAGATGCCGCGATGGACGCTCGCTACACCCGTAGTCAAACAGGTAATAAGTTATTTATTGTACAAGTACAAGTATGTAAACTAATTGGACAAATATTGTAAAAAAAACTTGGGGTTTGAAAAGAGCAACTATCGAGTTTCTTGCCGCTTCTTCTCGGTAGATGACTGCATTTAGAAGATGGTGGTAGATTCAGTCTGTTGTTTTTTATTATTATTGACGATTCAAAAGTGCTTTTCTGAGGCCCATTTGAATAAAGTCTATTTTGATTTTTATTTCATTTTGAATGATTGTTATTCTCTTCTAAGTCGTATCCTCATGACTGTATGACCGAGGGACGTGGTCTTAGCTGTCAGACTGGTGAGAAAAGCTGCTCTCCAGTCTGCCCGGTTTTGCGCCATTTGGATGGTCGCTTGGGGTGTAGCTTTGTTCGCTTCCTGGACTGTGTCGGTCCATCAAGACGGGGATTGTCCCCTGCTTCTCTTTCCCTCTAGACGGCCAGTAATCATCAGTATCTCTGCTGTAAGGGTCCCTCCCTCCTAACTCTTTGATCTTAACTTGCAATTCTTAAGGAATTTACTCATTTGTCCGGCGCTCCGTCCTAATTATTGTAATTAAGTTATGGTTTATTCATATAGACGAACAGTAGCAGTATTTGGTACGAATCCTTTGCCGGGTCTCACTAAAGGTTAGAAATCCTGGCTGAAAACTAAGGCAGTTGGGTTCGTATTCCAAGGGGAAATGTTTGTGTGCTGAAATTCGGGATTTGTGTTCGCGTCATACCTAGATTCGAAGTCGTCATAGGGCGAAGCCCATATTCCAGACTTTCAGCGATTGATAAATTCTTGGACCCTTCTAATATAAATAAAATTTTCACACCTGTACCTAGATAAGCTTGGTAATGTAAATTTTATGGCCATTGGCGTATTTTTAGATATTTAACAATCCGCAATTAGGTTCACAATGAAGTTCTTTGTGTAAAAATCATGTGTGAAACATGAAACATTGAAACGTATTCTGTTACACCTGAAAACAACTTATCTAATACAATTTATTGTGACACTTTTGTCACGTGAATGAGGGATTTCCCTGTCTTAAATAAAGTAAACTGATGTAGTGATTTAGTTTGATTGACAACGAATGTCCATCGCTCAGATTAATTAATATCAATAGATGCAACGAATAATTTGACAGTAATCCTATCCTTTACACGTGTGATAGAGCTAGATAGCAGACACACGTATTCCTGCCACCTGAACTGTCAAGTGGGATGACGTCATTATCGCTCGACCATCGACTTTGCTGAGGGAGACTGAGAGAGAAACTGACTTATGTGCAAAGTTAGGTAAATTTTTGACGATTTGGCGGAGCCACTTACACTTAACACAGGGAGCATCTATGGTATTCATTAAAATTAATGAGAATTGTTCACTCGTTCAATCGTTCACTGAATTGTTGAATCACTGTCTTATAGTAAATTGATTGATGTGTTATTCTCATTGTCCATATTGTGATTTAGTTTGATTGTCAGCGAGTGTCCATTCATCGTCTTCAATTAAACTAAACATGAAAACTTATGCTAATCTAGAGGTGTGAGCCAGGCAGGGTTTGATTGAACCGCTGTAGTCACGCATAAAACGCGGCGCTCTTACCACAAGGCTACTGAGCAGACAAATGGAGCTTTTGCGATAATATAATTATTTGACTGCATTTAAAATAAATTATGAAACTCTTACATTAAAGACGAAATTAAAAAGTAATCACAAAACATTATACCACAGTTACAGTTGCGCTTTTAACAATTTAACATAGTTTATCATGAGTTTATCGAAACAAAAAACAGTGTTAGTGATTTGACCTGTCAGTCTACTACCGGATTGTCTATATTCGTCTTCCAGACATTCGTGACAGCGGGAGTGTCAATGAACCTGGCGGGGGCGGCGCTGGTGATGGCCTACACTGCCGGGATCCTGCCGCAGCTCAGGAAACCGGGCTCCGACATACTCATAGATGAAGCCACAGAGTCTTGGATAGGTAGGGTTTTTTTTTATTTATCCTGGCAAATGACCCCACTCCTCCTGATGTTATGTGGAAGTGTAGTCCAGACGCGAGAGAAAATGCCGGCCCACAAAGTGCTTCTTCACGCTTCGTTTGAAGGAACCTATGTCATAGGAAAAAATACACAGAAAAAAATCATCTGGTGAGACAGTTTTATTTACATGCCGTTTGTGTCATACCATCAAGAGCACTAAAGCTGCGTTTAAAAAAATATGAGTAGATCAAATCAAATTAATACAAAATAATAATACAAATCTTTTTTTTAAATCCTGCTGTCTGTATATGTATGTATACTGATGCGGTCCTTAAAATTTAAGCATTGACTCGAAGTTGTATTACTTTTTTCTCATACGTTTAAATATGTTCCTTCGATTACTTTCAGCTGCAACTCCAGGACTATCTTTACTGCTAGGCAACTTCATGACCCCACCTCTGATGTCTCGCTTCGGCAGGAAGATCAGCAATATGCTCAGCATCTCCACAGTGGTCATCGGCTGGTTGTTCATCATCCTGGCCAAGAGTTCCACCTTCATCATCATCGGGCGGTTCATCCAAGGCCTCGGCATAGGCTCCACACTCAACCTTGGCCCGATCCTCATCGCAGAATACACAAGCCCAAGAAACCGTGGAGCTTTCTTAATGACCCAATCTTTACTGAGCGCGGTTTACGTCCTTATCTGTCATGTGTTAGGCTCTGTTTTACATTGGCACATCAATTCTATAATTTGCATGATATTGACAATCGCGAATCTTCCTATTGTCATATTTTCTCCTGAATCTCCTATTTGGCTGGCCGATAAGGAGAGGTATGAAGAATGTAAGAAAGTCTTCAGATGGCTTAGAGGTGATGATGAAGAAGAAGAACTTCAAGCTATAATAAAGGCTAGTCTTATTACTCACAAACGAGATACAGATGACCAAGGCCCAAAATCTTTTGTAAGAAGTTTCAGATGCAAATTGTCTGACTTTAAAGTCACAATAGGAAAGAAAGAGTTTTACAAACCCGTAATAATTATGATACATTTATATACATTGGCACAATGGGGAGGCATAAATGTTATTTCAGCATATGCTATCGATGTTTTCAATACAATCATCGGTGAAGACTCCAACAATGCTTTACATATAGGAGTTATGGACTCACAAAGAATAGTTTCGAATTTGTTAGCAGTGTACATTATTAAGAAGATGAATAGACGGACAATGCTATTCTCTTTAACAATTTTGAATATATTTGCATTATTGTCTTTGAGTACTTACGTGTATTTGAAATCAAGGAATATATTTGAAAGTTCCGTTGTAGGCATTGTTTTAGTTAATGTTCACATGTTTGCAGTAGCAAGTGGAACTTTACCTTTGCCATATATTATTGCGGGAGAAATATTTCCCTTAAAATATAAAGGTTTAGGTGGTGGGATCAGTATTGTATCTTTAGCAGTCAATTTCATAATCAACGTTAAGACATTGCCTTATTTATTCAAAACCATAGGATTATATGGAGCATATTGTTTGTATGCTGGTGTTCTAGGCTATTGCTTGGTGATTGCTTTCATTCTACTTCCAGAGACTAAAGATAGAACTTTGAATGACATTGAAGAGGAATTTAAGGGAGCAGATGAACCTCTGAATATCCATGAGTTGAAGTCAGTTCAATCACTGATTGATTAGCTAAATACACTTTTTAGTAAGTAAAATAGTAGTTTAGTAAATAACATGAGTTTTCGTGATAACCATAAGATCATGGTATCGAACATGTAAGTGTGCCCTAAGGTTGATTGGTAGAGAATGCCATAAGGCATTAATTCCGCCTTTTTGTACAATATATAAGGTAGTGCAATAAAGGGTAAATAAATGAAAATATCCCATAAGGCATTTAGTCCACCTTTTTGAACAATGTTTTATTTACTTTTTTTTGTGCTTTTGTATTTTATTAACTTGTAAGTACAATTTTATTAAGATATTAAACCTAGATCAGTAGTCAATAATTAAATTGTATCCTATTCAAAATAAGTGTAAGCGTAGATATATCTATGTAAGTTAATATCTGTAAAACGATTTCCGTAAATGAATAGATTGAAATTGACAAGCCCCGACACCAGGAAAATTTGACATTATTTCGTTTGACATGACACACTGTCACTACGATAAGAAGCAACCCTCTCTGAAATTTGGGCGAATGTCGCTGCGACAGTCGCCCTCAGAGAGGGTCGAAGTATGCCGAGAGAATATATCTATCTAGCGATATAAATCTATACGTAAATGGATGAATGATGCGGAAAATCTCTTGCCCCTGTGGGAATTGTATAGAATCGGTAGCGATTCCCTTGGGGTGAGGGCAAAGACGTACGCATGGCTTACAATTGTTCTAAATATTGTAACTGTCAAAGGATTAATATACTTATAATGCAAAGAATTTAATTCATCGAGACTTTGTTTTGTATTTAACAACTAGCGGCCGCCCACGACTCCGTCCGCGTGGATTTCGATTTCCAATAGTCTAAAGCCTTCCTAGTCAAATGGACTATCCGATACAAAAATATTTTTTCAAATCGGATCAGAAGTTTGTGAGATATGCGCGTTCAAACACACAAACATACAAACTAACTCTTCCGCCTTATATTAGTATAGATGAAATCAATACGTGGATAGTCACAATTAGCCGTCACAATTTATAATCATCATCATTCTTCCCCCCTTATCTCGCATTTAGCTGGGTCAGTGCAATAATCTATAATAAGAAATGTTATTTAGTTTTTAAGTGAGCTGCGTAAAAATTAAACAAAAATTAATAAATATTCATGGGTAGGTTAAATAAATTAGAATTGAAAACACAGTATAATATTTTTGTACTTAATTGTTTATATTTTCATTAGCTACTACACCTAACTTACACATAAATAATAATAACAAACAAACATTTAATACAACATTTTAATGTTTAATACCATGGGCTCACTTACATTTTAACTTATCTAAGCGTAAAGCGTAAAGCTTATACTTATAAATTTATATCTAATCAGGTTATATTAGGCATAATTGGTGGGTATCATTATTTACTAGTGATATGGGAAATAATAAACTACGTATATATATACATATAGTAATATCAGAAATTACGCGCGTGTGAAACAAAAAAAATTGGCCAAGTGCGAGTCGGACTCCCGCACTGAGGGTTCCGTACAAATTCTATTTTTGACGTATTAAAAAAACTACTGAATAGATTTCGTTCGAACCAATTTTCGTTGGTGGTTTTTATGGTAATGTACATTATATAATTATTTCAGTTTTATCATCCTCTTATTTTAGAAGTTAGAGGGGGGGGACACACTTTTTTCCACTTTGGAAGGGTCTGTCACGCAAAGTATTCACTTTAGAAAAAAGTGACATAAGAAACCTTAATATAATTTTTAAAGACCTATCCATAGATACCCCACACGTATATGTTCAATGAAAAAAAATATTTCGAGTTTCAGTTCTGACTATGGGGACCCCCCACTTTTTTTTATTTTTTTCTATTTTCGTGTGAAAACCTTGTTGCGGTTCACAGAATACATCCACTCACTAAGTTTTAACAGTATAGTACTTATAATTTCGGAATAAAGTGGCTGTGACAGACTGGCGGACAGACAGACAGACAGACAGACAGACAGACAGACAGACAGACAGACAGACAGACAGACAGACAGACATGACGAATCTATAAGGGTTCCGTTTTTTTGCCATTTTGGCTACGGAACCCTAATAACAAACTAAGAATGGTGAGCTATAAAACTCCTTACCAAAATTAAATTCTAGAGACTTTACCCACTCTTTTCAAACACTACACAACAACAGTTTTCAAAGTATTTCATAGGTTTATTATTTCATTTCAGTCATTCGAAAGGTACTAGTCTCTAAATGAGCGACTTGTAACAGGCAGTGAAACAAAAGAAAGTAAAAGATTGTTTTTCATGACAAATGCTCATAGGGCTATAATACTACTACACCGCCTGTCTCTATTATACAATTTCATAGAAGTAAGAGAATGAATCGACTTGACTTCCTCTGGTGATAAAGGTCTACCTCTGAACTCATCCTCAATATCCTGAAGGGTCCTATCTTTCGTTTCTGGCAGAAATATACCAGCTACAACTAGACAGTATCCAACTACTATACTATACATGACATAAGCTCCCGATAAACCTATACTCCTTAAAAGTAAAGGTACAGTTTTGACAGTTATAAAAACATTTGAAGATAAAAACAAAACACTGATTCCGGCAGACAATCCTCTGTATTCTAGTGGAAATAACTCCCCAGCAAGGATAAATGGTAAAGGAACAGTCCCAGTTGCAATAGAGAACATGTGTATATGTATAAGAAGTATTCCTATAGCTGGATGGTCGAATGGTAGTAAGAAATTAGATTTCGCGTAAACATAAGCAGCTATGCTTAAGAAAGCGCACAAGTTAATACCAACAGTAGCAAACAACATTGTTCGTCTCTTAACCTTCCTAATAACATACACAGCGCAAGCATTGGAAATTATTCTTTGAGTATCCATTGAGAATATCATTAGGGGTATGTTTGCTTCAGAACCAATAACCGCTTCAAAGATATCTCTAGTGTAAGAAGTTATGACATTAGCCCCAGCCCACTGACCCAATGTGTAAATATGCATCATTATAAAAATAGGTTTGTAAAACTCCCTTTTCCTTACCGTAGAATTGACATATGCAATATTTCTTTTTATTTTCTTCATAAAAGTTTCAGATACATTCGCGTCTACTTTAGATTCTCTTATAATGATTGCTGCGTCAATCATTTCTTGTAGTTCTTCCTCCTCGCCAGTGCCTCGAAGCCATCGAAAGACTCTTCGACATTCATCATACCTCCCTTGATCAGCCAGCCAACTGGGTGACTCTGGCGAATAGATTACTATGATCAAGTCAATAAAGGCAATAAAGAGGCAAGCGAAAGCAGTCCTCTGCCAACTCAAAAAGGACCCTAAAGTGTGTACAATAAGGACTCCAGTTGCAATGGCTAAAGAGATTCCAGTGAGGAAGGCACCTCGATTGTTGGGGCTTGCGTATTCTCCTATGAGAACAGGTCCAAGGGTCGAGCTCATTCCAACGGCGATTCCTTGGAGTATCCTGGCGATGATGAGCGCAGGAATGCTGGTGGCAGTCAGCACGCACACCCATCCTACAAGCAGCGGAGTGATGCTGATGACGTTGGCCTTCTTTCTGCCAAACTTAGACATTATGGAGGGAGCTATGAAGTTGCCGATGACGAGGGCGAATCCCATGACGGATGCTGAAAAAGATATATACAGAACTATAAGAAACATATTTTTTTATTGCTCCTTCTTAGGTATGTTCTAGGCCAGAAAAATCTTTTTTTTCGGTGTTTCTGTTATGAAAAATTCAAATTGAGATGATTTTACTACTACAGAACATGGGCATTTTTTCCTGGCCTCACTTGTCAAATTGCTCTCACCTCATTTGAGACATTTTGAAGCCATTCGGTAGAGTGTCCGATTCTCTACGCATACTCTATGGCATACATTTTTGTGTTCATCATCAAGTTTTGGTGTTTGAACTTTAATGACGATATGTTACTAGGGAGCCATGATAAAATGTCGAGCTACTGACCTATCCAAGACCCTGAAGAGTCATCTATGGGTATGACAGTCCCTGGTTGCCGCAGCTGTGGCAGGAGGATGGCTGCGAACCCCATCACCAAGCCGTGAGCTCCCAGATTGATGCATACGCCGGCAGACACGAAGCACTGGAGAAAATAAAGTAAACTATCAGCCAATTAACATCCAAAGTGTGGAGATGGCAATGGCAAACGATTTTTGCCAAAAGAGTCTTTGAATGTTCCTCAGTAATTAGGAATACTACTCAAGAAGAAGGAGGAATGTCACACTGCAGGGCAAAGGGCTCCAGCAATTGAAATCAATAGGTTTTACCTTTATCACCACAGTTGACAAATGCGGACTGGTGATCACAATCCCGGGCTGTGTTTTTGGAAAAAACGGACACCATAGACCATATTTCCATTTACGACACTGGTAAATATCTTGTCAGTTTGTGATTCATTGATATTTTCGGTTGTAATAATAATGGATTTGGAGATTGAGTGAAATTTTAATTAAAATTTTAATGCGCGCTTTAATTTAACATTTACATTTTACATACTTAGGTATTATAATCAGTCTTTCCAACAAAAGGATATTATTAATTGCATGCTCAAAACAGAAAATTATAAATTCTTTCTTTCTCTTTACACAAAAATGCATACGTACAACTTTATATTTATCTTTCTATAAATAAAGTCGTCGATCGATTGTAAACATTAACACGCCGTTTTATGGCGTTTTCGAATGATTTTGTAATATTTATTGGCTCATATAGATTTCTTATCGTTTATTCACGTAAACGAGTGCAAATTGCTTAATAATCTTATAATGCACAATTTATGAATTGACTATTGCGTTGCGTTTTAATATGCCTACGAACTACGCTTAGCTCGAAGTTTGAAGTTTGGTTCCAAGAACTCGGGAAATAAAATAAAAATAAATATTTTCGCAACATCACATACATTGATCTGACCCCGTGTTAAGTAGCTTAAGCACTTGTGTTACAGACATCAGAATCAACAGTGGTATTACAAATATACTTAAATAGATACATATAACACCCAGACCAGGACAAACAGACATGTTCATGCACACAAATGTTTGTCCTGTGCGGGGATCGAACCCGCGACCTCTTGCGTAATAGGCAACTTCTTGACCATTACACCAAGCGGGTCGTCAAAAAATTACGATGACTGAATTTCTCTGGTGAAAAATTTTGATAGGGTATTCACCAATAGCATAGGTCCCTAATAATGGGATATTAAAAGGGAAAACCATATGTAATGTGGTCTTCTAAAACAAGACCTAGAACGAATTGTAAACTTATTGTGTCTTAGGCACATACACCATTTTTCCCGTTTGTTATAGTCGTGTGTAGTTAACTAATCATAGAGATTAGCTACAGTTGAAATTCGGTTACGCAAATAAAAGTCTAAAACTCCAACACACATAACTTTTCTACCTAATTTGGGCCAGTGAAAATTTTTACTGGTATTGGGAGTCTAGTAAGGTATTTAAATTACTAAAGTATTGAAAAAATACGTAACTGTATTTACCTACACTAATTTTATAAAGAGGAAAACTTTGTTTGTTTGGATGGAATGCAAGGGCTCAAAAACTTCTGGACCTCATTTAAACATTCTTTTACCATTCAAAAAAGGCAAAATTTTAATTTGGAAAAAAATAGGGTCTAGGTATAGGCTTTTTGCAGAGGTAACCGATATACACGCGAGCGTCGCAACGGGGGACAGCTTGTATGTAAATATTGCGAATAATAGTGGGCCACAACATTGCACTAGGAATATTGTCCTGTACTTATTAAACTTATATAAGGTTCATGGGGTGAATAAATAATTGGGCCATTGCCATCAGACTGAACTTCACAGGCTTCCTTTGATTGTTTTCTTGCACTATTCTTGGAGATAGAACCACACCTAAGTAGGTACATATGTACCATGTTTGAGCAATTAAAACGTATTCTATTTAATTCCATTCAAATAAATTAGGTGGACTGAAGAAACTTACATAGCATAAATGCATTTAAAAAAATCTGTATAAATAATAATGCAACTTATGTTAATCACAAATGCATTAGTTTTCTTTAACTGTTTATTAATAAAGCTATTTTTTTTGTTCAGTCATATACTCGTAAGTAGGTACCTTAAAAAGAGTAAACTAATCAATCTCCACATTGTCATAAAACTTAGTTTACAAAATAAATCTCTAATGTTAATCTATTAAACACAAACCTTAAATTACTAACCTGTCTTTTGAAAGGTGTAATCCATTTCGCCATAGCTCGAACCCACTATCCGCTCACATGAACTGCAACCACTGAACTAACCCTAAACCACAATAGGCCTTTTTTATCTGTTTTACAAGCCTCTGATAGCAAAAATGTTTGAAGACATGTTGATAGAATGCTTTTATTGCGCGCAGTGAAGATGGTCGTGTCTGACGTATCTTTATAATGTGGTTTTTGGTTCACAATTGAGACGTGAGTGTGACGAATTGTCGCTCTTTTGTATCAGACTAAAGCTGAGATTTTGATGGCAGAGTATTGAGAATTTATATTTTATCATTTAAACATATGACTTTACTTATCATTGTTGCTAAAGTCCGAAGCTGAGATTTTGAAGACTGAGTTTTGAGAATTTATATTATAATATATCATTCAAACATAAGAGTTTATTAAACTTAGTTGTAAAATAGATTTTTAGTAGCTAATGTTTTGTCATTCTGTGTTTCTGTTGCACCTAGGTACTGATGTTATCTAGAGATATAATTTTATTGTGTTCTTCAATTTAATTTAGTTTAGCCTGTAACTTTTATGTACCATACTTTTAATTTATTTGCCATGTACCTTTATTATTATAATCAAGTTGTATTTACCTGTAATTGTTTGTTACACTAATCTTAGATCTAAGAAAATAATTGTACCTACGTTTCAGTGTAAACAATTGTTGGTAAATCTATAAATAAATAAATAAAAAGTGTAGGCTAATGGCTCTTGCATAATATATAAGGTAACTAGATATACCTAACAAAAAAAGTAATGGCATTTGCAAGAATTTTAGTGTAAAAGTCAATATGGTTTTATAAAACTCTGATCATTATTTTCCTATTTTGCATATTGAGGACAAAAAAATAAACATGACTTTGTCTCTTGTTCATGAACAAAGTATCAGCTCTAATATGTAGAGATATGTACCTAACTATCTCAAATGCACGGCACGGCATTAAAGCATAATCTAATATTATGTACAATAAAAATTATAGTAGCACGTGTCTCTACTGTAAGTTTGCGAAAAATATCAAATAATAAAGAACTTATCACGATCTCAGCTGAATTATTATTATGGTGAAACAAAATGAAAAATCGAAGGACTAAAACGGAAGTCTTTTTATAAGACTAGCGCCCGCCCGCTACTCCTTCGGCGTGGATTTCGCCGAATTCGAATTCGATATTACTATAGCTTCCTCCTCAAATGGTAAGTGGACTATTCAACACAAAAGATTTTGTCAATTCGAACCAGTAGTTCCTTAGATTAGCGCGTTCAAACCAATCCGGATCAGGAGTTACACGTGTTATTGTGAGTCAACCATAAAAAATAGACATTATGCTGTTGCGGGATATTTTTTCGACAATTTTATGTAGGTAGAACATTTTCGTCATTCATGATTTTTATGTAACCTGAACCATTAAGGCCGCACACGCGACTAAACTAAAAAAATTGAGTACCTGACTTCTCCTGCTTTCCCAACATTTCCCTTCACTACTCTGCTCCTTTTGATTGAAGCGTGATGAAAAGTATACTATAATTGACTGATTGCATTTTTGGCAACGGTATCGATCACCAATCACCCCCTGATAGTTATTTTGAAAATATATTTCACGTACAGAACAGACCTCTCAACAGAATTATTATAAGTACTTACTTACCTAAAGATAAAAAATATGCATTAGGTACATTAAAATGTTTAACATTTTAAGAAAATTACTTATTTAAAATTTTAAATTACTCATATTGGATGTTTGATGAACAAAGATAAACCAAGAAATAATTACATTTAAAACCAGACTTTTACATGAAAAGTAACGAATTTAGCGCTCTTAGTAAGAATATTGAAAATAACTGCTACGCGTTAAATATCTTTACCTAAAAAAATCCTTTCCTAGGGAAGGCTTAATAAAAAACACAATAACTTTACTTATTACTTTATTTTTAGTATCTAACATTAACATAATAAATTATTATTTACATAACAATACTGCACAGTGCACTTCACTACCTATTGTCACATTTCTGAGTATCACAAATAAATTACTTAATCATAAATTGATCCCTTTTGGACTTAGTTTAATATCAAATATACATTTTTTTACAAATATAAATCACTTTTGGCTTTAAGCACCCGGCAATGCTTGACAATCGAATATCTTAATTTTTGTTTGGCTATAAAAATGTCATGAGGCAGCCATGGCACTTTGCCATGACTGCCTAGTGAATTATCCACCCGTTGGGCAAAAACTTTAAAAAACCGTTTCTACCTTTCAGTTTACCTAGAAGAAATACCATAAGGTCTAATTCATAAAATTTTGCTTTTGTTATTAATCATTCTATTCGATTTAAAAGTAATTTTCAACATTGTATAATTTTCTATTACACAATAAACATTCAATAGTTTTTCCAGACGTCAATGAAGTGCCTAACATCAGGATTACTTGTACATTTTCGTTTACATTTCGCATAATCGTACTTAATAATATTATCTTGATAGTAAGCACGACGTAACGCCTTATAAAACTTTTCAGCGCTTTTCACTTACAGTCGTAAACCAACATAAACATTTAATTGCTCTCAAAATTATAGACTTATTTTCCTTCAAATTATACTAAGCGACTGAAATAATGCTACACCGTCTGTCTCTACCATACATCTTCAGAGAAGTCAGAGATTGGACTGATTTAATCTCCTCAGGAGACAACGGCCGCCCTCTAAACTCGTCTTCTATATCCTGAAGAGTCCTATCCTTAGTTTCAGGCAAGAATATAGCTGCTACTATTACACAATATCCTACTACTGCAGTATATATAATATAGGCCCCAGAAAGACCTAAACTACTTAAGAGAAGTGGTAACGTTTTGACCGTGATAAAAAGATTGGCAGATAAGAATAAGACACTAATGCCGCCGGCTAAACTTCTGTATTCTAGAGGGAAGAGCTCGCCAGCCAGAATAAAAGGTAGGGGTACTGTACCAGTAGCGATAGAGAACATGTGAATATGTATCAAAAGTATTCCAATGAAAGGATGATCGTAAGGAAGCATGCTATGTGCCTTTGCGTAGCAGTACCCCGCAGTGCTCAAGAAGGCAAAGAGATTGATACCAACAGTAACGAACAAAACTGTCCTCCTTTTGATTTTCTTAATAACATACACGGCGCCTGCATTCGATATTATCCTCTGAGTATCTAAAGCGATTATCATCGCAGATATGTTCACTTCTCCCCCCACTACGTTCTCGAAAACATCCCTCGTGTAAGCTGCTAGAATGTTTGCACCAGCCCACTGTCCTAAGGTGTAAATATGGATCATTATGAAAATAGGCTTGTAAAACTCCTTTTTCCTAATCGTAGTATGGAAATATGCCATATTAGCCTTCCATTTCTTTAAGAAAGATTCTTTAATATTCGCGTCAACTTTAGATTCATTGACAATGATGGCGGCTTCAATCAATTCTTTCAGCTCTTCCTCTTCTACATCCCCTCGAAGCCATCGGAAAACCTTTTTACTTTCATCGTATCTCCCTTGGTCAGCTAACCAACTTGGAGACTCTGGGGAATATATAACTATAAGCAAGTCTACGAACGCGATCATACAGCAAACCAGAGCGGTCGTCTGCCAGCTCAAATATGAGCCTAAAGAGTGGACAGTTAAGACTCCAGTCGCAATGGTGAGCGATATGAAGGTGAGGAAAGCTCCCCTATTCTGGGGGCTGGTGTATTCTCCAATGAGGACGGAGCCGAGGGTGGCGCTCATGCCCATGGAGATGCCCTGGAAGAACCTGGCGATGAGGAGAGTGATGACGCTGCTGGCGGTGAGCATGCAGACCCAGCCGATGATCATCATCACGATGCTGACGATGTTTGCGGTCTTCCTGCCGCGCGTGGCCATGAGTGACGGTGCGATGAAGTTGCCGACGACCAGGGCGAAGCCGATGATTGAAGCTGGAATTGAAAAATAAGTATGTATTAGAAGACATTAAAAGTAAGTTAATAATTTGGCAATTTTTTATTTGGGTTACTTTTCATTTATATGGCCTATCTGTTCTTTTTATAATCTAGTATCTCTTGTATGCTCGTACTTGTCACAGTATTACGATATTACGGGGTGATAACCGGGATAATATAATACAGGAGTCGGCCTGAGACTCCACCAAAGCGGAAATGTGTGGCGCGGAGCGGAGATGTGCCGTTAGTAGCCAATAGGATTTTAATGCCAAGATAGTAATAACGGCATAATAAAAGCATACGTCAAAATCCTATTGGCTACTACGTCATCCATCTCGCTTCGCCCATCTTCACTGTGGTGCAGTCTCACCCTCAGACCTACGTCCAGCTTTGGACTGCGATTGACTCCTATGATAATGATGATCATTCAACAGTCATGGAGCTTCTCTCACCTATCCAAGATCCCGAGGAGTCATCAATGTGTATCGGGGAGTTGGGCAGGCGCAGCTGCGGAAGCAAGATGGCCGCGAAGCCCATGGTCAGGCCATGACCGGCCAGGTTCAGGCACACGCCGGCCGTCACGAAACACTGGAAACAGAGAAATTATAAATGAATTAAGCTCTCTTATGACAATCCACTCGCAGCTACTATAACCAATATAACCGGCTCTTTTAGCCAACTTCAAAAAAAGGTTTGTTATTTCAAAATTTTCTCTTGGGTGAACCGATTGGGATGATTTTTGTTTTATTTGAAAGCTGGTGGTTCCAGTTTGGTCCCATAGCAATTATTCAATAATCATTTTCATGACCATTTTGTTTTTCGGTTTCTTCGGTCAATCTAACAATTACATAGTAGTCTGTATTCCCTCACGCTCAGTACATATGAAACGTTCCTTATTATCCACAGTAAAAGCACAGATATTATAAAACCTGTTGGCAAAGTTAGTTTGGACTTAGGTAATATATTTATCGAAGAGATTCTTCTCTCCTATCCTTTTAAAATAAAGTTTATCACGTTCTCCATAGGATCTATTAATAATTGTTAAGCATTTTTGTACATTGTATTTTTTTTTATTTAAATACAATTGTGTCTTTACTACGACCATTTCCCAGGTTGCCTCATTATGTTTGTTATGATTCTTGTGAATATTGTTTTTTGAAAAGCCCTATCTACTACGCAAATTCTTATGCAATTCAAAACATTTATCAAGGACAGGGAAATCAATATTGTATAACGTCTTATCTGCGCGTACGCACGCGAAAGTGCTTGTCATAATATCATATTGATGCGATATTGCAATCATCAGTTTGTAATCTACAGATTAAGAGCGGTATGACTTGAATGATTGCTGTTTAAGTGTTTGCTATCGTAACAGGAAGGTAGGATTTGTATCTTGAAATGCTTCCCTGATTCAAATGAAGACGTTGTGAGTCTACGAGGGGGTACCCAAAAGAAACCGGACTTATTTTTTTTAATTTATGAATTGAGTTTTTAAGCAAAATATCTTTAATCTACTTCGAAGCAGTTCTCGCTGGCGCTAATACACTTGTCCAATCTTTAATTCTATTGCTGGAAACATTTTTTAGATGCATCTTCTGTGATGCCCGACAGCGCCTTCGTCGTTTTTTTCTCCACTTAAGGAAAATCGGCAAAGCGTTTTCTTTTCATGTCCATTATTATGTGGGGAACTAATAAAAGTTGCAGGGGGCAAGGTTGACATTGGAAAAATAACTAACACAAATTTGAACTCTTTTTCAAAGCAAAGCATGGTTCCAAGTGACGATGTTTTTGTTCCGCAGTTAGCAGTCGAGGCCCGAATTTGGCTGACAACCTTTTCATCCCCAAATCTTCCAATGAAATTCGCTGAATTGAACGCAAATCACTTCAGACAGCTCTAAAATGTCTTCAATTTTTCCTCGTTGTACTTTCAGGATGATTTCACGATTTTTTTTAAAACACACCCATCGGTTCGGGCCCTGGATGGACGACCTGAGCGAGGTTTGTCGTCAATGTAAATACCATTTTTAAAATAGGAATATCAATAAAACACTTGAGTTTCTCCTAAAAGCATAATCTTTATAAGCCCTTTTTAATATTTCAAGATTTTTTGTGAGAGCTTGTCCAAACAATAAGCAAAACTTTACGGCCGCCACGCGCTTTTCCTGAGAATCAGCCATTGCAAAAACGACGCGCACACGAAACACCTGTCACTAAAAAAATCACAAAAACCGAATGGAACCATCTTTAGTGATGAAACTTGGCTAACTGACTCTAGAATAGTTGTTCTATACGCCCTTAGAGTTTGAACGCGGTACTACAAAAAATCTACCCGCTACATCATCAGTTCGGTTTCTTTTGGGTACCCGTAGTATGTCATCATCAGCCTATCGCTGTCTCCTAGTCCACTGCTGGACATAGGGCTCCTCCACTCAGCCCGAGCCTCGGCGACTCGCATCCTGCTAGCCATCTTGCGCAAATCATCATTCAACTGGCCTGAGAGCGTCCTACACTACGTTTTTTGGGACACTAGTCGAAGTTGTCGAAACGCAGTATCCCCTTCAGAACTCGTTTAACGTGGGGGGGGGGGGGGGGTAAATCTATGTGGTGGTGGCAATAAAAGAGTATATAACACCTACCACCAGATGGACTGACTGCTTCTGTAGTGTAGTGGTTAGATCGCTGAGATCAAAAACCTCGGTGGTCGGGAGTTCAACTCCCGCAGGAAACACTATGACTATGTGTTGGTTTCCCCTGTTTGATTTGAATCACCTGATAACCCGATAAAAAGTCGTTTTTCCCGACTATGTTCCATATTGTCTGGTTTCCCATGTAATGGTTACAGAGGTCAGACGACAGTCGCTCTTTTGTAAAAACCAATCTTGTCAATTCAGGATCATTGTCGTGGTTTTCCGTGGAGAATGTACCCAGTTACTGCGCTAGAATGATGATGATGATACTTTCCATCTATAGAATTTAACGATTGTAACCGAAACCGACGAGTCGTCACTTTTTATTTATGTTTTCACTTTATCTCATTATTTTTTGTAAAATTTCTTACAGTTCCGTTGCTTAGTGATAATTGTGTCTAAGACACTTTCATATTTTGCCTCGAGGCTCGCGTATGACCCAGTTTACCTAGGAACTGATGCGAAACCTTGGCCCGGCCTTATAGAGACGTGCCGGTAAGATTGAAGTGTTTTATTTAACCTCTGTGGTCATGAAAGTCGACTAAGGTGTCCCATAAAGCTTATAAAATATATCAAACTAGCGGCCGCCCGCGACTCCGTCCGCGTGGATTTCTTTTTTTCGAAATAAAAAGTAGCCTATGTTCTGTCTCAGGGTCTAAAGATTGTCTGTACCAAATTTCATCAAAATCGGTTGCGAGGTTTAAGCGGGAAAGCGTAACAGACAGACAAACAGACAGACAGACAGACAGACAGAGTTACTTTCGCATTTATAATATTAGTTGGGATAGTTGGGATGCAATACTTTGAAGTTAGTTCGAAGCAAAGAATAATGAATGAAGTCTCTGATAGTGAATAAGGTCTTCAGAGCTCATGAACTGGTTAGGGTATGGTGATTTAAAAGCAGGCAACGAATCTGCGACATTTGTGCGGTTGTTGATGTCCATGTTCAACGGTGATCACTTACCATCAGGTGACACTCTTGCACATTTACCTACATCACTAATTACATCAGAAAAATATGAGTTTCAGCTACGGCGGAAAATCTATATGATAAATCAGCTACGATGGTTATGTTATAGTCTTTTAGTGCACATGTGAGTTCATAAGCACAAATGCGATCGCCCTATTTGAAGACATGTTAAGTGTAATGGTTAAAAGTTGATCACGAGTGGTCTAAAAAACTACTCGCACATTATTTTATTATATCTTTAATTCTTCTAGTTCGCACGTGCGATTTATCGAACAAAAGGTTTAACATCTTAAACCATTCATCAATTCAATGTTTTACGTACTGTTTTATGATTGTTTTGACTGAAATTCGTTATGCAAGGGGCATACATAATGTCGAAGTATATATATATATTTTGAAACAATCCATACATTTGAAAAACAATGTCGTCAGATCGTGCCTTTAGAATAATTGTTACTAGAACTAATGTTACAATGGTCATTACAATATGTTAAGTATAATAAAGGAATGCATTAGTGCTTAAATTACCAACAATAGTGATTACTAAAATTATTTGTTTGTTAACTATTTGCTGATATAGGTACCCATTCAAACGATTGTTTAAAATCCATGGATGCAACAGTCATTCTTCTTCTTCTTCTTAGCGTTTATCCCGTTTCTATACGGGGTCCGCTTTGACCATGATCCAGGATTTGGCAAGTCTGGTTATTACAGTGAAGCGACTGCCATCAGACCTTCGTAACCCATAGAGGGGAACCAGACAGATTGGATCATGGTTACACATTCAGATCTAACTGAACTAAATTCAGAAATCACTGAATGGGCAGGTTTCCTCACGGTGTTTTCCCTCACCGCCGAGCTAATGGCACAAATCCACACATAGATTTCGAAAAATCCAGAGGTGTGGGCCCGGATTCGAACCGCAGACCTCACGTATGTGAGGCGCCGTCGTATGGATGCAACAGTCATTATAACTATAAAACATTTATACTTGCATCTCTACATAATTTTGATATACTCGAAATTGAGGAGCTGCTAGTTGTAACTAGAGGCCTGCGATTCCAAAGTAACGCAACTCTCGCACAGGCCAGTCAACTGATGGGTGACCTTGAAATTTCATCTCGAGCTCCTCCGTGCTTCAGAAGGCACGTTAAGCCGCTGGTCCGGCGCCTGTTCTCTCTACGGCCGTGTCAGATTGCCGTTCCAACGAACTCTGAGAGTGAGGGAATAGGGAGTGCCCTGTACTTGCGCACTCACTTGTGCACTATAATATGTACATATATCCTGCGTACCTGGAGGGTATAATATATACTGGAAATTGGGTTTTTTCAAAGGTTACAATTGATTTAAGATTGAATTTCAACATCTTTATCTTATCATTATCATCAATAAGGGTAAAACAAATCTTATCACGATTGGAAGCGTATCTTACTAAACTGTGTTGTATATACATATCTATCTGCAGATCTTAAACTGACACACTTTGTTAAGCCTGGGCTTGATTCGGAGAATCCCACAACATATTTCCCGATCCGGGAATCACATCTCGAACTTAGATTATTACTAGACTAACAACACTACCTATGGTATTCACTTTCTGTTTAGCTCAAAGGTTGTGTTAGAGAATGCTACTAGGCATAAAGTCCGCTTTTTTAACTACGTATAGATCCTAAAAGGTCATATTGTGTGTGCTGAAACAAATGACAAACCATTCGAGAATAACATACTTAAAAAATAATTAAATAAGCACTAAACAATACCTGTTTTTTGAACGGTGTGATCCATCCCTGATATTTGGTGGCCATCTTTGAAACACGGTACCATTCGTCCAGCCGACGCACAACTGATCACTGGTAATCTTAAACATAAACACTTCAATTGATTATCACATCACTTTTATCTTGTAGTGTTACGATAAACCGCTGTGGAGAGTTGCAGAGTCCGCAGCCGACTGAAGTTCTGTTGACGTCGTGCCAAAACTAGCACGTGGTTTAGTAAGGTAGTGAATGCGTTACAATGAAGAAATAGCCTCTAGCTAGTCATAGTAATGTATACTAATACAATGCATTATCAATAATACTAATTTGTACTACAAATGTTAATGTTTGTTTGTTTGGATGTTTGGTCGTCAATCACGCTGAAACTACTGAACGGATTTTGAATAAATTTGGTGTACCTACAGCCAGGATATGGGCTGACTTAGGTGGTAGGATATATCGTTTTAAACGAGATATATCCTAGCTCTCATGGGATAAAACAGGAAAATAAGTAAAAAATGTGTTTTGAACTTGTTTGAATTGAATAAGCTGAAACGACTTGACTGATTCTACAATCTACATTCTCCTTGATTCTGAGCAAAATAGCTTGTGTGGAAGCCTAGTTTGTAATATTTTATGTATGTGAAAGTACTTACTTAAGTGTTTTAGATGGCTGTAGCCGAAGTAAGAAATCCTAAGTAGGTAAGTGCGAAATCCGTTTCATCCAATTTCTCATGTTTAATAACTTCATAATCAAGTGGGTGGAATTGTTGTCAACCAATTAAATTGATATGAAAAAAACTGTATGTATGACTAAGCATATTTAGTCGACTCATTATTTAAACTCAAGAAGTCAAGGTTATAATCCTTATAACATAATCTACATGACGATGCATCGTTTTTGCTATACTTATGTTCTAAGTTACAAGAAGTAGGAACTTACTTACATAATTGCAAAGATACGATGGTTTGCTCTCCACAAGTCTTACCTTTTCTAAACATGCTGGAAACTATTTTGCCTCAAGAATTCTGTTTTAATTACTTTGATTGTCACGTAGGAACTGCAAATAGACTGATGTGCATTAGTTGAAGTGTGTTACAACTAGAGACTCCATTATTTTCATTGCCAAGAGCAATGGAACTAATGATAATAAAAATTAACACTTGTTCCATAGGATAGATATCCACTTTAACTGGTGAAAATTAATGACTAGGTTGTCAGAAATAATTTGTTAATTTATTTAATCCTTATTGCACGAAATGAAAATTGTTCAACAGCCGGACTCTGGCCCATGGCATACTCTATCTCTGCCAGTCAACCTTTGGACCAATAAGAAAGTGAATAAATAGTACGTAGGTAGTGGTAGAAAAATGAAGTAACGACTGACGTTTTTTAAATAAATGGATTAAGCATTTTGATAGATGGATGATGATACGCAAGAACGGGTAAGAAAGTTATGCACTAAACACTTAAATGCTCTTCGATTTGGGGCCAGCCTAACATTTTCAGGAAGGATGTTCCATAATCTAACAGCCTCTACACTGAAAGAGTTCGCTGCGAAACCGGGTCGGTGGGAATAATGTAGATATTTTTTTATGAATTTTCTATTAACTATAAGTGTTGTTATTTGTAGTACCTACCATCGATTGGCGCGCTTTATTATAGTAACTTTAGGCGTTCACTACACTGGCCGTCCCCATGATGGTTGGTTGATGGGGATAACAATAAGTGTAATTTTTATTTTTAATAATAAATGTAATTTTTATTTTTATAGTTTCTTTTAATAGCACTACCTACTATTCACTCTCTGTTTTTCCCTAAGGTTGACTGGTAGAGAATGCCATGAGGCATTAAGTCCGCCTTTTGTACAAAATCTATTTCGTGCAATAAAGTTTAAATAAATAAATAAATAACATCCCACCCCATCTCTAAGAGTCCTACGCCGTTGCAGTCCACTGGAAAAAGGCTGATAATTATAATGATGACATAGGACCCTAATTTTGCAAAAAACTTTGAACTTGAATAGGAAAATAATAACAAGAATACTTCACCGACCATTAAAGATAATGAACGAGCTACAAGTATGTCGATGATTGTAGTAAATCCATATTCTCGAGTGTTCATTGCGCTACTCACATAATATTATGAGTGTGTACTTAAAATACCTATTTCCCGTATGTGATTAGTTACCTAGAGACATTTCAGGGTTATAATTACGTAAGTTCGAGTATGAGACTCCATCAATGGTTTATATTTATGTAGGGAATAGAGAATCGAGATATGTCATACTGTAACATGGACCAAGCTATTCTAGCTTTATCAAATTAGGTCAAAGTCAAAACGTAGATTTGCCTTATACCGTCTTATCATCATGCTAACGCCTCTCCCGGTTGCATCCTCGGTTATTGCCTCAGAGCCCAGGGCACGCTGAGACTTTTCCCCTTACAAGGGAAACCAGACCATTTGGAACGATTAGTCGGATAAGTCGGAACCAACAGCTTAACGTGCCTTCCGAAGCACGGAATCATCATTTTTATCGGACAATCAGGTGATTTAAGCATGCAATGTCCTAACCAAACTGGGCAAACCGGCTTCACCCATCGGTGGGTGTACAGATAATTCCTATTTACCCGTGTACCCACTGCGTCAAAGTTCGCATTAATTAGTAAACTATACAATGAACGGTGGCACGATATTCTTAACTAAGAGATTATCACGTGGAGTTGGCGTTATGTTTGTCCTGGCAATTTTCCAAGGATCGGTGAATGAGCTACGAAGTTTACTTGTAAGTACAGAAATGAAAGGTCATTGCAACTAGTATCTCAATGAACCATTAATAGTCGAAATGTCTTGTCTTCTATTAAAGAGATCAGAGAATTTTTTAAGCTTGATGTCTTAAATAAAGTTTTAATCCCTTTCATAATTACCTACGTTTAGATTATTTTTTTAACTTGCCACTTTTTAGTATTACATATTCAATTCATAGCACAAAATTTGCCAATATAGGGTAAAATAAATATAAATAATCATTAATTCACACAAGACACCTATAAAATCATGAAGCGCCTACATCTTGACTTTGAAGGCACCAATAGCAATATTTGCTATAATTTTACGTGAGGCGTTTAACTTTTTTGTAAGAAGTATAAAACTTTCGGCCACCGACTAATAAGGCACTACTGCTTTTTATATTTTTTTGGCTTACCTCATCGACTTCAGTAGGCTTAGAAAGATAGCAATACCTACCCACGACGGGCTTTGAATGTGGATATGTATGTATAGCCAAGACCACGCGGGCTAGGCCTCTTATTATCTCTATGATAGAAAGACACGCAGGACGCCTCGAGTCTAGTGGTTTAATTACCGGCCCGTGGTCTCGAGGTCCTGGGTTCGATTCCCGGGTTGGGTAAATTTGTTTTATTTTTCCGAACACAGCTTGGATTTACAATCAGATCACCAGCCCACATTTGGCAAGCGCAGTGATTAAGCCAAAACCCTCCTTTGTACCGAAAACATGATTTCAAAGGATGAAGGCCTTTTACCCTGCAGTGGGACTGTAAAAGGCTTATACTAGATACGCGGATATGTTTTTGCTACGTAAGTATGAAGTAGCAATTTTTCTGTATTTGAATTCTAGTAACGTAATCTCCTAAATAATACATCTCTATAATCTATGTCTTATTCAGGGCTTAAGCTTATAATTGCAAACACTACGTGGGAGGGAATTAATATACGACTAATTAATAAATTATATTTTTTCTTTTAGTGATCATATTCCCCATGAAAGTTCAACAATTCTGTATAAACGGGCTCAATACCCCTCCTGCCGTATTAGGCTATGGCGGCCGATATTACGATCAGCCAGGTACGCAGGATATATGTGCACAAGTGAGTGAGCAAGCACAGGTACATTCCCTATTCCCTCACTCTCATAGTTAGGTGGGACAGCAATCTGACACGACCGTAGAGAGATCAGGCGCAGGACCAATGGCTTAAAGTGCCTTCCGAAGCATGGTGGAGCTCGAGATGAAAATTTTTAGTCACCCATCCGATGACTGGCCTCTGCTTTTGCTTAACTTTAGCAACCGCAGGCAGAGCGCGCTAATTTATCAAGTGGAACAAAGAGGAGAATTGAAGGTAGGTATGAGGTATTAGCCAAAATACTTAAATGAAAGAAACATAGGTACAGTCCTTTTTTAAATATTGGCTGCTACACTCTGCCTGATGGTAAGCAATAGAGGAACCCTAATTGCCATGACAACGGATGCGGTACCGAGTGGTATCATATCCGTTGGCCTTCAAAATACTTCTTCATGGTTATCTTGAAGGAAACCAGGTTATACGGAGGAAACACGTACGCTGGTAGTAACGCATTCGATCCCTTAATAGTTCGACTAAGAAATGAATTTCCAACTTCTGGGTTTGCAATGGAATAGTGGCCACGGTAAACGGGTGGCATCGTTGACCATTTATTTATATAGCATACCTATAGGTACGATTCACGCAGATATTTTGCGGAAACTAGAGTAAAGAAACCGTAAAGAAGCTTAACAAAATAATTTATCTCGCGAGTAATAAATTTTAATCTCGATGAAATATAAGCAACATCAGATAATGAAGATCAGTTTCCGTAATGAGTTGTGAGTGAAGACACGAAAATGGTTCTGACACCTTTTCTTAAACAGGTATTTAAATTAAAATTAATTAAACAATCGATTAAATGGTCAATATAGGTTTATGTTACTTACCTGACACCTGAACACCTTACAGAAGACCACAGTGAGGTAGCACTTCGTAACTGTTGTGCTATGTTTCTGGATGAGTGAGGTCACCAGAGCTCTGTTGGAGGGTCGTAAAGGCAGGCAACGCATACGCGACCCTTGTGCCGTTGTTGATCACCCAAGAAATGACGCCCTTGTTTGTTTGCCTTCCTATAAAATAATATAAAAATGGTTTTCTAATAAAATAGGATTTTGAAACGATTCATTTTAAGTGTGTTCATTCATTATGTGTTACGCACTTTAAACCGGTGTATGGATAGGGTGGATAGAATACAAATTTCATCAATATTCCTGTTTTAACCCATGGCAGCATTTATTCGGTGTAAAAGTATCCTATCACCTATGTCTGCCCAAACCCTGCCTGTACACCAATTTTCATCAAATTCCTTTCAGTAGTTTCAGCGTGATTGACGGACAAATACCCAAACAAACAAACTTTCACATTTATAATGATAGTAGGTAGTAGGTACCTTTGATATAATATGATGATTAGTATGATAAAACAAATCAATTTTTTTTGGCGGCCTCTGCACTAAACCTAAAAAGTAATGATAAAGTTTGAGCGTGAAAGGACCTACCCCCTATATGCTGAAGCGGTGGTCAAGATTCTCGTGTGAATTACACAGATTGATTGATGTTTCCGAAGAGTGGACTAGGATCTACAGAAATCCATGAAAACTGATTATGCGAATGTCTCGTTCCCAGGCATGGATATCGTCTGGAGTCCACGTGAACATGATGGGGGTGGGCATGATCATGGGGTATACCTCCAGCCTGCTGCCAGCCCTCAAGGCAGCGGACTCCCCAATTAAGACCGACTTGAACACAGCTTCCTGGATATGTAAGTAGAAATAATAGGCTAGTTGCCTCATATCACCATTTATAAAATCACTTTTAATTCGAATATTATTCCGTACAAGGGTCCAAAATATGTAAACTTCATTAAATATAAATATGGGATTGCTGCAACAATTCAACTTAAACCCGATACATTTTTACTCCTTTTTCTCTTGATTGAAAACACCGTCCGCCATGATTCTACGTCACCAATATTGTAAACAACACAAATTCAAACGGAAGTTTCGACAGGTTATTCGTGGTCTTTTATTTAGACGCGTTGATTGTTGTTTATTCCACTATTAAAATATTGTACACTTCACATTTATTGAAAACAAACCTGCCCAAAATAGATACTTTGATGGTTGCAAAATGTTTTGCTTCAAATTCTGATTCGCAAATTCTCATCACTGGGTATTTTAATCCACAACTTCTTATTGATGTATTCTTACATTCACGCACGATACAATAGTGGTAATTTATAAATGTATCATGTAATCTCTACGAAGACATGGTTTTAATTCCGATAAACACTTTTTGGTTATGTCACGCGTATTGTTGACAAGAACAGTGACGCCACGGCACAGACCATCATGGCGGACGGCGTTTACGGTAGTATAGTGAAATTAATAATTTAAAATTCAAAATACAGTTAGATAGGTGCTTCAAAAAAAATTCATATTTTTTTATGTTGTAATATAATCGTAATGAACCGTTCTATCAAATAATAAAAATAGTGGCAACTAGCCTATTGAATTCCTTTAACTAGATATGTAAGTACAAATAATTTAATTCTCAAACTCAATTCACTAATTGACAGCTGTGAACTAAGCTTATTCTGAACACTTGGGAATTGATAGACATTTGAAATTAGTAGGTAGGTATTGTTGTAAACATCAATGACTCGAGTACAAATGCGGATGTTCACCACACAACACAACCATTTGCCCCAAGCAAGATTTTAAACCACAGCTCTCGGTTTACCTACTGTGATCAGGGCTTTAACCTCCAAACTCAAATTGAGCTCAATAAGTAAACAGATAAATGTCTTATTTATATAAAATATTATGTCTAAAGTATTAATCAAAATTTAAAATAAAATTCTGCTTGAGATGTGCACAAATCATAATCTGATATTATTATCTAAACTAACACTTTTGCAAACATTGGTCGACTTCCCTGATGGATGGATAACATTTTAGACTTTAGCACATGCGAAAAAGAGCCTAATATTCTTCGCATTTTCATTCTTAAGATGTAAGCGGCAATTAAAATTCGTTGACGAAAACTTTGCAAAGTAATGCTGTTATGGCTTAGCGAATGTCATAAAGAATGGTACGTGTGTGTGTATACCGATTACTTTATGTTTAGGATAGGATTCCAAAGATAGTGCTAGTTAAATAATTTCGTTATTAATCAATTCGTAATTAAATAAATAAAATATCTCTGGACATTTTTCACACAGCGCCATCTAGCCCCAAACTAAGCATTAGCTTGTACTATGGGTGCCAGACAACGGAAAAACATTACTTATATACTTTTTTTTTGTAAATACATACATATTATACATAGAAACACCCAGACCGATACAAACAGACATGTTCATGCACACAAATGTTTGTACCGTGCGGGGATCGAACCCGCGACCTTTGGTGTAATAGCCGACTTCTCGACCATTGCACCAAACGGCTCGTCAAAATTATTCGCTTACCAAGGATAGGAAGAATATATTTCCACAACTTTGCAATCGTCTAAAGGCACTGGTAATCATCGAAGATGTCTTCCACGGGTTATAGATAAACTTCACATTTATTTATGTGAATGCCATCATCTACATCCTAGTGCTTCTCCCGGTTGCATCCTCGGCCGTTGCCTCGGAGCCCAGTGAACGCTGCGATTATGATTCTGAATTGACTGGTTTGGTTTCCCTTTTACAAGGGAAACCAAACCATTTCGATCATAATCTGGACCAACGGCTTAACGTACCGGTACGGTTCGAATGTACCGAGGGGTTTGTGGACACTTACTCGCTTGTCCGATGTGTGGTTACTTCGAGAAAAGACCTCTGTCACAGCCGTCATGTCAGGATACGCACGTCTGACAACCTGGGCTAAGTACGTACTTTGCGTCCAGCAGTGGACTGCTATAGGCTGTAAATAGCCACCAAGCCAACTGAACATTATATTAATAAAGTAAAAGTAAAGTATTAGCCTATTACTGTCCCACTGCAGGGCAAAGGCCTCCGTCATTTGAAATCATGTTATCGTTACAAAGATGGGTTTTGGCTTAATCACTACGCTTGCCAAATGCGGGTTGGTGATCACCCGGGCTGTGTTCAGAAAAATCGACACAAATTTAGCCCGACCTAGGAATCGAACCCAGGACCTCGAGAACACGGCCCGGTACTTAAACCACTAGACCATCGAGGCGCATTATATTAATAAAAAAACAAAAATCCTACTACTATTATAAAGGCGAAAGTTTGTAAGTATGGATGTATGGATGTTTGTTACTCTTTCACGTAAAAACTACTGAATGGATTTGAATGAAACTTGACCACCATATAGCTTATAACATCAGAATAACACATAGGATATTGGAAATCAAAATCCACGCGGACGGAGTCGCGGGCGGCCGCTAGTGCAGAAATAAAAGTAAAATCACCTCTTGTTTCAGCCTCAGCCATCGGCATATCATCCATCCCGGGGATCATGCTATCATCATACATGATGCAGATCTGGGGCCGGCGCATCGCCTACCTAATAGTCCTCGTGCCAGCTATCCTGGGCTGGCCCTGCATTTACTTCGCCAACAACGTCAAGCTCTTAATACTCGGGAGGGCGATGGCAGGTAAATATTTGAAACAAGCGAAAAAGAGGGGCTCACCTACCAAATTCACCCACTGGTAGGTGAAGGGGTAACTTGAAAATTTTAAGTAGTGCCCGCCCACCCACAGCGTCAAGGTTGGAATTTAATTGGATCGTACATATTGTTTTTCATTACACATCATCATCATCATCCTAGCGCTTGTCCCGGTCGCGTCCTCGGCCGTTGCCTCGGAGTCCAGGGTCCGCTTTCCTGCTGCACCTACTCCACTTCGCACGGTCTTGGGCATCCAGGGTGGAAAGACCATTGGCACGCATGTCATCTTCAACGACGCCAAGCCAGCACTTCTTGGGCCTGCCCCTTCTTCCGGGACCCGGCGGTGGTGGCATGGTGAGACATTTGTTTCCCACGTAGCTGGCCGGTTTCCGTAAAACATGGCCGTACCAACGTAGGCGACACTCCTGCAGTTTATCTGCAATATCACGGACACGAAGGCTACCCCGGATGCGTGAGTTCTTAATGCGGTCTTTCCGGGTCACTCCACACATCCAGCGCAGCATCTTCATCTCCGTGACTCGCAGCATCTGCTTGTGCCGCTCAAGTACAGGCCACGTTTCACTGCCGTACAAAAGGACCGGCCTAATGATGGTCTTATAGACCTGTCCCTTCAACTTAACCGGCATTTTGGGGTCACAAATGACACCAGTCACCTCACGCCACTTGGCCCAGGCTGCTGAAATGCGGGCTTTGACGTCGCAATCGATGTCGCTAGACGCATGAAGTACAGATCCCAGGTATTTAAACTGGTCCGTACGCTCGACCAAGTCACCGTCTATGCGTACGGGTGGGGGATCTGTGTTGCAGGCCATGTATTCAGTCTTCGCCACGTTTAGTTTTGGACCGCCGTTCTCAAGTGCCACCTTCCACTTTCCCGCTCGTCGCACCAGTCGTCCCCTGTCCGAATCCGTCAGCGCGATATCATCAGCATACATGAGCAGCCACGGGGGTTGCTCGTTGTTTTTCATTACACAATACATCGATAAAAAAATCCAGCCTTGACGCGGTGGAATTTGGTGGGTGAGCGGGTCAGTGCCCAAAAAGAGTAACTATCGAGTTTCTGCTTGAGAAGATGGAGCACAGGTTAGCGTAGGAACACCAGGCCGAAATTACGCGACAGAGGTTCTGCGCGAATTCATTTTCTGTACAAAATTACGCGACGAAATCTCAGCATGGTGTGTTTCTAAACTTACCTGATGATAGTCAGTGATCAGTTGATCACCGCCGCCCATGGACATCAACAACCCCGCAAGGATCGCTTATGCGTTGCCTGCCTTCATTCCCTCCCCAACTGAGTCTTGAAGAACTTACACGCAAAACAGAAATATAGCACAACAGTTATGAAGTGCACTTCTCTCGATAGATTATATTATCTACTGCTTTCCGAAGGCTCAATCTGAATCAATCAGTTATCAGTATATTTATAATTTTTGACGATTCAGATGCATCTCAGAAGCTTATTAATAAAGAAAAGACAATTTAGTTACTTACTTTCTTCTTTCAGGATTCACCTGCGGAGCTACAGTAGCTTTAGGTTCAGTGTCCATAGGAGAATACTCAAGCCCGCAAAATAGAGGGATTTTCCTCAATTTAAAGACAGCAATGGTCTGTATTGGAAGCACGACAGTCCACGCACTAGGACATTTCAAAGACTGGAGAAGTTTAGCTTTGATCGGAATGACTCCGTGTATTATTTCTTTCTTCATTATCTGTACTTGGGTCGAGAGCCCCTCGTGGTTGGCGTCGAAGAAACGATTCGAGGACTGCGAAAAATCTTTCATCTGGCTTAGAGGAGACAGCGAACACTCCAGAAAAGAGTTACACGAATTGATCAGACAGCAAAAAGACCAGCCTACCTCAAAGCAAAGCATCTTAGGAAGCGCGATGATTTTCTTCAAGAAATTTACCAAAAGAGATTTTATTATGCCTGTATTTATTATCACCGTAGGCGCTTTTCTGCTCGAATTCAGTGGGAGACACATATTTCCGGCATACGCTGCCGATATAGTCCTCGACGTCATTGATGACAAGTCCAACGCTTTCTATTACACTTTAGCAATCGACATAATCATTTCGATCAGTGCATCTATATCTTCTATCGTCGTCAAAGTGGTCAGGCGAAGAGCCATGCTTTTCTACTCAGGTATTGCATCAGTGATAGTGCTATTCTGTGTCTGTTTATACCTCTATCTAACTGATCAAGGGATAGTGTCAAAGGACCGTACATGGATTCCAATCACATTGTTCGTTTTGTACTTTATACTAGCGAACCAGGGGTGTACTCCAATACCAATAGCTTTGCTGGGAGAAATATTTCCATTAGAGCATAGAAGTGCAGGATCTTCTGTATCTGGGATTACTTTATCAATTTGCTTAAACATTGGTTTACTAGTGGCACCATATTTGATGCTATACCTCAAAGTGTATGGGACATTTGCAGTGTTTGGTGTCATTACATCGATTTGCTTAGGAATTTTATATTTTGTACTGCCAGAGACGAAAGATAGGTCTTTGATAGAAATCGAAAATTACTTCAAATATGGGTCGTTTGACTATGAAAAGAATGATGATGAAGTTAAGGAGAAGATGTTGGAAGAAATGAAGACTATTAAAGCATAGTTTATGGATTTTTACTTTTATATAGGTAAAGTTACTTCGTAAAACTTTTGTTCGTTCGAACAACAATGAAAGCTTTTAATATACTTTGACACCTACCGCGTGTCTCTAAACATGTAGGTAGGCCTACAGTTAACATTGTAAGCCTTGTTAAGGTTAAAAAAATCAATGGAAAGTACAAAGTCTTAGGAAGAAAGGCTATTAATTTATTTTAAAGTTTTAGATTTTGATTTTAGATCTAGGTACGCACTGATATTTAAAATGATAATGTCGCTTTCTAATAAAAATAAATATTGTAATTAAATGTTTTCCTTGTTTATTTTTTTAAATATCATATAGGTAGGTATTACTTGCATTTTATGGATTAGGTATTAATATTAAGTAGGTACAACCAACATGAACTTCTTTGAAGTATATGAATACTTACAATAACACGTAACTTAACACCTCGATTCAGAGGTAAATCTCTTAGCTCGATTTTATGCGCGCCATAAAGCAATTATAGGATTACGTTGCACCGATTACTCTATCTAAATTATACTTGAGCTAATCTCTTTGTTCCTCTGGTAAATATTATTGTAGATTGAAACTATATATGCAGTCATCATCCGCATCCTTGCGCTTTTCCAGATTTAAAAGTTTACTTACTTACCAGATGGATTGAATACATTTTGAACAAATTATCTAAATCCTTTTAATATCTACGAGGGAGAGAGCAATAAACAGTTACAGCGAAGCGAAAGTGGGGACAATAATTCTTTCCCAGTAGCTCTGGTGGGGATAAACGATATAACCGAAGCGCCATTTTTAGGGTTCCGTAGCCAAAATGGCAAAAAAACGGAACCCTTATAGATTCGTCATGTCTGTCTGTCTGTCTGTCTGTCTGTCTGTCCGCCAGTCTGTCACAGCCACTTTTTTCCGAAACTATAAGTACTTTACGGATGAAACTTGGTGTGTGGATGTATTCTGTGAACCGCAACAAGGTTTTCATACATAAGTAGAAAAAAAATAAAAACAATGGCGGTCCCCATAGTTACATCTGAAACTGAAAATATTTTTTTTCATTGAACATATACGTGTGGGGTATCTATAGATAGGTCTTCAAAAATGATATTGAGGTTTCTAATATCATTTTTTTCTAAAGTGAATACTTTGCGTGACAGACCCTTCCAAAGTGGAAAAAAGTGTGTACCCCCCCTCTAACTTCTAAAATAAGAGGATGATAAAGCTGAAATAAATACATAATGTACATTACCATAAAAACTACCAACGAAAATTGGTTCGAACGAAATCTATTCGGTAGTTTTTTTAATACGTCAAAAATAGAATTTGTACGGAACCCTCAGTGCGGGAGTCCGACTCGCACTTGGCCAATTTTTTATTTAATCCTTGGTGAATGGCATTTACGCATACTCCGCCTTGAATGGCGGAGTTATGTGGGACTCCGAGTGCGACTACCTACTAAACACCAAGAACTTCCTCACGGTCGCCGTCTATGTGCCCATTGCGGACCAGGGTAGACTCGCTCCGATACCTCTTTCTGCGAGATGACCTCCTCGCAGAGAGAAACTGTCGCCTCCCAGAACTCATTCAAGGTCAGCATACCACGTGTCATACCGGACAGTGAGAGACCCTGACCTACCTCTGCTTTAATTGCCTCTCTAATGGTATACGCCGGTATACCATGAGGGGCATTCCAGCAGGGTGTGCTCGCAAATGTCCACCGCGACGCCGCACGCATGACACCATTCAGAAGCCTCCTTCCCGATCCGGCATGGATATAACAAAGCATCCATGCCCGGTAAGCACCTGCGACAATCTGTACCTACGTAACGGTACCATGCTAGTGGCGACACCATTCCGACAGTATTGCTAATTATTGGTCAGATTGCGTACACCGTCCGTCTTCCGACCGGCTCCTTCACCCCATTTCTACAACCGGACCGCCCTGCACCCCGTGGTTGTTAGATTTCGCATACCTACCCAATAATTTCACTAAAACTTAGTAACCATGAACTGAAAATCCAATAAAATAATTTTCAGCACGGAATTGGAACCAAGGTCCTACCTACCTAGGCACTGGTGCTGTTTTACAATTTAGCCACTGCGACACGGAGGTAGAGAATAAACAATACTATCTTGTCAGATAAACAGTTGTTTAAAACTGTATAATTTAAGTGGAGTTAAAATATTCACATAATAATTATGCTAACTTGTTTAATACAATGACAAACAAAACGTAAGGCTGTATTATCAACTTACGACTTTATCAAACTCTTTATGTTCTTATAGTAAATTTCTTTCTTTTAAAACTAACTGCCTATAATATTTTTAATTTACTGTCTCAGAATCTACAGGATGTACCTACTTATAAGGAATTCCTACTATATGGTAATATCTACCTAAGATATTATTATGATAAATTCACAAATTGTTCAGGGCCGTAAGTTTATAATACGAGCTGTCTCCCTGAACATTGTTGTTTTTAATAGAAGGAAAAGTTTAATTATTGTTTATTTTGTCAAAAATAGAACAAATGAGTAAATAAGTTTATCGTGTAATTCACCCGTGCGACAACATAACCAAAAGGACTTTTTCATGTCAAGATATTTTATTGTATATCTACCGCCTTTATTTAACAAAAAATATAAGAATGAAAAGTCCTCATATTAGGTGGGGTTCGAATCCGCATTCCTCGCTATTTGGGCGAGTGCACTATCGGTACATACATACGAGTAATTGTTCTTATTTTAACCCATCCTATACATAGACATCGCATTACTTTTTCCTTGATAAAATTTACATTACAACAAATACTGTTTTGTATTCGGTTGTGTTCCAATTAAACAAGACGACTTGACGATTGAGAAATTTTTGGTGATAAACAAATTATTAAACCGATCAAGGAGAATATGACGCTTTTAAGACAGGTATGTACGTAGGTACATTGAGACTGTGTTATATATTGTTTAATGTGGTGACCAGAAAACAACAGATCTTTATAAAAACTAAGGGAGAAATACGTATTTAGGAATTTAGGCAAGTACCTATTAGCTAGGTAGATACATATTGAATTACCTACTCACTTGCTTGTTTTGAATAGGTAGACTATCTACCAATAAAACGACTACCCAATTTATTCTTGTCGTTCCGAGGGGTTGGGCAGCGTTTCCGTATTTTATCGATCAGCACATTACGGTTAACAACCTGTTCGCCTATCCCATCCCAGGTGAATATGGCCATAACTCCGCATCGGGCGGAGGCCATAACGACATTCCTGTATTCGGCCCTAACGACATTCCTGTATTTTTTCAGATATGGACAATGTCAGCTGTTTACTTGATTATCCTGTCTTCTGAGATGAAACCGAATGAGAAGTTTGATACAAACATAAGTAAGTTATCAATAGTTATCATGTCTTTTACCTATGTAAACACATTGAAATATGAACCTTACTGCTTTGACATAAAAGTCAAGGTGTATACACGTTATTGCTCGTGACTGTACATGCGGATTAACTACATATGTACATGTCCAGTTCTTCATTGAGCTATTTTGTTTGAAAACTTGATGTTAATGTGAACTCTGCAGCAGGGCTGCTGGGTAAATTGATATGGACCTTGAAACCTCTTGTTTGGTAAACGTGGGGCCCTCAGATCCTGGTCTGGGGGCCCCACATTTCATTTTTTGGTACTTAAGAGTTATGTAGGTACCTGCTTAACGGGTCTGTTTTAAAGCAACGCACCACTGTCGTAACACATTAATGTTATTTACGTTCAATCAATATTCTTTCCTCTTTGTTTGAACTTCAGTAGTGTGGGTACCTACATTCTGATTCAATTTAACACATTATTTCCTGAAACTAATATAACTATGTAGGTACCAAAAATCCGTTTGTTTTCTGCCTATCGACTTCTAATCTAGATCATGGTACTAAACAATTAAACAAATAATAATCTAGATAGGCACAGGCGGAAAGCGACCTTAAAACTATGATATAATAATAATTACTATTTCTTTCCCAGCATGTATCGGCACTGTACTTGGACTTATCACGTCATCAGTTCTCATGGACAAAATTGGAAGACGCCTCACTTACATTCTGGGTATTGCTCCAGGTTTAGTCAGCTGCCTCCACGTCACTTCTAGAAACAATCAAACAGTAATGATTGGAGAAGTCATGAGCAACTTATCTTACGGATGTACTTCTATACTTGGACTCATCATCATAGGAGAATATACGTCACCAAAATATAGACTGATATTTTTGAATCTTACTACAACTGCCATGTATTTAGGGCAGCTAAGTAATACATATTTAAGCAGTCTTCGTTTATCAACCATGCTGAATGTACCGTTAATATTGAAATTTATTGCTCTAATAATAACTTTGACGTGGCCTGAAAGTCCATATTGGCTGAAGATGATAGATCAACGTGAAGACAGCGAAGCCTCATTTGATAAACTTAGAGGAACCGACAAATCATCCTTACAAGAGAAACAGGATTTATTAAACAGAGAAAATACATCTCTAATACAAGAGAAAACTTTGATGGAAAGGATGATATGTTTCATGAAGAAGTATACAAGCAAGAAGTTCAAAAGACCATTCACAGCTGTACTTTTTGGTGCAATTCTGGTAGAAGCATCAGGGAGGACATATTTACCGATATACGCTCCTGCATTTTTCACTGCAGTTACGGATCAAAGTGTGTCAGAATATTACATTCCAATAATGATAGTAGCGAGCTCTATATATGGATGTATTTTAATGGGCATATTTCGAAATCGAAAACTTCTTCTGATTACAGGCTTAACTTCTGTAACAGCAATGTTTCTTGGAAGCAGCTACGGTTTCCTCTCTAAAAACAAACTTGTATCAACTGAAAGTTCTTATTTAGGCTTAGTATTTATCCTTTCCTATATAATTTTTGCTAATTTAGGAGCCACATCGATACCTATGTCGCATATGGGTGAAGTATTTTCTATGGAATATAAAGGGATAGGCTTACTAACATCTGGAATCACAACATCAGTTGTTTCATGGGTAGTTATGAAGCTAGCGACTATTTTATTAGTGAACCTGCATGTATATGGAACCCTGATGGTATTTGGACTGATAATGACATTATCCCTGTTATTCCTGTTTGTGATACTCCCAGACACGAAAGGAAGGACTTTGATGGAAATCGAAGAGTATTTTGACCATGGATGGTTCAATGACGATGAGTTTGAGAACAAGGAGACACAGTTAATGCAAATTTAGAAGTGTCTTGGTATGCCTTTGTTCACCATGTGACTTCGAGAGACAATATTGACAGAATTAGAAAGTATTTTCAAAAGGGTTGGATAGCAACCAAAACCTTTTAAGTTAGACTGACTATGATAACGTTTTTTTACGAAATAAATTATATTTTATTAAATTTCACTTTAATTTACTTGATATCCCTGAACTAATCTTGATATAAGGAAGTCAAAACATATATTGACCAATGATTATTTTAAATTAATTTAATAACTCCTTAATGTTGTGCGCTCATGTAATGATTTTTTTAAATACCGCTTCACATAGATATAGATAACGGTTATCTAAATAGTTCAATTATGGTTCGAGACGGCGCGCTCATATGTACCTTTGCCTATGTTATATCTCGATTAGGACCAAAATTAGAGGTAAAGTAAATAAAACACAGTGTAAGTGGATACGTCTAGAAACCTCTTTCCTCAGTCACAACAATATACATTCACCATAATTCATAATTTACAATATATCTGTTACACTATCTTCCATACAAACTTTGCGTCAATTCGTCCATATAACACAGTTCCAAAAAATATGCCAAATTGTTAACATTTAAAGCCATATAAAAATGTTTTATAACCTCTCACAAGTCGCCAGCGACGTGTGATTTTCGCGCCAAAACCTGACAGCTTCTAAGCCAATCGTCGCTCCGTAAGATCAAACCCGCTGATCTCTGATTGGCTCGTATCTGACATTCAACATGGCTTCCATAACAGAGGTTAAAAAGGTTTTTTTAATAACTACATTTTTACACTTATTGCACACAGGTTTGATATTATGAATTTTCAATATTATTTTTTACACCTACTTCAAAGAACTGTCGAGATATCGACGAAGAGACGCCAATTACACTCGATATTCTTCCATATATACTATACTTAAGCAAAAAGGCGCTTGTCTGTTAAATCTACGTAGTGCTAGAGAACAGAAATTGTTAATAAATTAATAACTTTTTCTGGACTTGAGACTGTTTTCGATTTAGGAGCAAGTTGGTCTTAAAACGAAAACAGAATCCGTAGATGAAGTCTTATTGAAATGCAGCCGTAGTGATTTTATCAACAATAATTATAATATAACTTAAAATAACAGTTACAGATTTTGTAACTTTTATATTAATTGTGATGATTGTGCATTTTTTACTCAAATAATACGAGATCAACGCTTTTTGATTCTCATAGGTTATTCAACTTTATTGGAATACAGGGGATTTCCTCATCAATATCACTCCTGTCTGAAAAAGCCCTAACTGGATAGTGACCTACCTCAACAAACTTTATTAAAAAAATCCCTCTCATCATGGCCCATAAAATTCGCTAAACGTTTATCAGACCACCTTAAGGGAGTACCACAACTGGACTAATATTGATTATAAATAATAACACTACAAAACCCTACGACTGCAATTACAACAAGACGTATGAAATAATACAAAAATACCACGCTCTACATGTAGAGATCTTATCAAAATAGAGTTTTGTGATTTTTCACAATGAAAATTCACCCTGTATTTAACATGAGAAATCATCGTTGAAGGGGCGGGCGCGAAATTTATAACAAACTTTAATTATTTCAACAAATAACATAACATTTAAAAGCTTTCAAATATAAAATTACAACGTAACCGATTTAGAAAAAATGCAAAACTTAAGTAGATCATTTTCATCACAGGATTTTACTAATATATGGTGGGAAGACCCAAAACATTTTTTAAATAGTCTCTTTGAATCCTAGTTGGTTCATAAACCATTACTTAGTACCATGAAAATCCGAATTATTGTGCTAATTTACTCTTTCTACGTTGTAACTCTTTATTTATCCCTCGCACAAAATCTGCAAACCGCTAGTCGATTAATATCATTTCAAAAAGTCATCCCGCCTTCATATAACTATTCAATCAAAACTCCGCGCCCGTCCCGAACTGACAACGAAATAACAACAAAAGAACCGCACACTTATAATAATAGTACTAAAAAAACATAACAAACCACATGTAAAGCATATATCCAACACATGTCTATTTAAACTTTTACATCTATGTACAAAATAATGATTCGGTGGTGATTTTTTACGATCAGAAAAAACATCTATAATTATTCGATTTTTAGGGTTCCGTAGCCAAAATGGCAAAAAAACGGAACCCTTATAGATTCGTCATGTCTGTCTGTCTGTCTGTCTGTCTGTCCGCCAGTCTGTCACAGCCACTTTATTCCGAAACTATAAGTACTATAATGTTGAAACTTAGTGAGTGGATGTATTCTGTGAACCGCAACAAGGTTGTCACATGAAAATAGAAAAAAAATAAAAAAAAGTGGGGGGTCCCTATAGTCAGAACTGAAACTCGAAATATTTTTTTTAATTGAACATATACGTGTGGGGTATCTATGGATAGGTCTTTAAAAATTATATAAAGGTTTCTAATATCACTTTCTTCTAATGTGAATACTTTGCGTGAGAGACCCTTCCAAAGTGGAAAAAAGTGTGTCCCCCCCCCTCTAACTTCTAAAATAAGATGATGATAAAACTGAAATAATTATATAATGTACATTACTGTAAAAACTACCAACGAAAATTGGTTCGAGCGAAATCTATTCAGTAGTTTTTTTAATACGTCAAAAATAGAATTTGTACGGAACCCTCAGTGCGGGAGTCCGACTCGCACTTGGCCAATTTTTTATGTCTTTTTTAATTTTTTTTCAAAGTCAATCTTTTTTTTTTCTCGATAGAAAATCTGTAAGTCAGAGATTAAAGGCTCGAATTGTTAAACTTGTGACGATTGAGTGACGGTCGGCGTGAGCCAATTTGAACCGTGTTTACTATAAGTTATGGCACAAATTGACTTGGTATTTATCGTTATTATTACCGTTGCAATCATCACGAGAAATACGAGCCTAGAACATTTTAATGTCTGTCATTTTATAATTTGATTTTATCACAATATATAAAAAAGATTTAAACAAAATTACTCGCTAAGATATCGTCAGATCTTTCATATAAATAAAAGATTGGAATGTTTTACATGACGTAAGACGGAAAGAATAAGAAAAATATAGTTAAATAAAACAGTTATGATAATTAATACAAAAAGTTCATACATTAGAGGATTCTCCAGCCATTCCGTTGAAATTAAAACAATATTAAGTTGAAGTCTTCGGTTGTGTGGTTAATACTAGGCCCTTAGATACGCTACCTACGTCATGTAAATCAAAACCGCAACATTAATTTAGTTTCAACAAAGTGCACATAAGCAATTTCAAGTACACAAAATAAGGCAAAATGTCTGTTATTGGACAACTAAAGGTATTGGACAGTCGCTTTTGAATTTCAAAAACAAAATAGCAATTAACATCAATATTAGTTAATATCATCACTTTAGTCACTAACCGGCTAGCGCAGCGGTCAAATGCAAAAGGTTGATGTGATCGTTACTAATATTATAAATCGGAAAGAGTTTGTTTGTTCCGATTTCACGCCGTAAGTACTGAACCGATTGCTTTGAAGTTTCGCAGACGTAAAGGTAGTAGTCCGGATTAAATAATAGGGTACTTTTTATCCCGGCAAAATTGATATTCCAGAGGGAAAACATTATAGTTTTAAATATAAGCGAATTCCACGCGGGCGAAGCTACATAGTTATGAATATGTCGCAGCCAACTGGTATAATCAGCCAGCTAATGAAGCAGCTAGCCGCTTAAGGACGTGCAGACCGCACACTAGCGCCGCCAAAACAAGACTGCACGGGCAGTCTGGTCAAACTTACACAAAGCCTTCGACGATAATGGATTGACAAGGAAAGTGGGTCTACTGAAAGATTTAGTGAACACTATACCCTAGAATCAAGCAGTAGTGAAGAGGAATATACAAATAAAATATTGACCACTGCGCACAAACACAGAAGTATTTTTTTTTTATAAATATTTCACAACATCACATACATTAATCTGACCCCGTTTTAAGTAGCTTAAGCACTTGTGTTACAGACATCAGAATCAACAGTGGTATTACAAATATACTTAAATAGATACATATAACACCCAGACCAGGACAAACAGACATGTTCATGCACACAAATGTTTGTCCTGTGCGGGGATCGAACCCGCGACCTCTTGCGTAATAGTCAACATCTTGACCATTACACCAAGCGGGTCGTCGTATTGACTTTGATGTCAATGAAAAGTGGCTCGGAACGTTGATGCTTGCAGGTCTTCCGGATGATTATGCTCCAATGATGGGTCTAGAAAGTTCAGGTGTACAAATCAGCGCAGACGTGATCAAAACCAAATTGTTACAAGAAGTGAAGCCTGCAGACTCAAGTGCAGCTTTGTTCACAAACTTGAAGAGGAGCAATCAACATTCACATAAATACAAGGGTGTGAGATGATTTAACGAGCCGTTTGGTGTAATGGTCGAGGAGTCGGCTATTACACCAAAGGTCGCGGGTTCGATCCCTGCACGGTACAAACATTTGCGTGCATGAACATGACTGTTTGTATCGGTCAGGGTGTTTCTATGTATAAAAAAGTATATAAGTAATGTTTATCCGTTGTCTGGCACCCATATCTAATGATTAATTTGGGGTTAGATGGCGCTGTGTGAATAATGTCCAGAGATATTTATTTATTTATTTATTTACAATTGAGGCAAACATGGCCACTTTGCAAGGTTTTGCAAGTTTCCGAGGAAAGCAGCAAGCAAACAGGTTGAAGGAGATACATCAAATTTTGTCACAGCTTTCTCAGCTACAACACTAAAAGGGCTGAGTGACCAGTGGTTTGTCGACTCCAGTGCATCTATGCACATATAAGAGAGACGGGACTGGATGCATCATGTCACCAAGCCACGAGTTAAATGTATAACAGTGGCCAACAGGGAACCGCTGTCAGTAGAAAGTGTTGGATGTGTGAATATTGGCTTAGCCACACTAGACTTACAGGTAAAGGATGTATTATATGTTCCTGGTCTCGCAGCCAATCTACTCTCTGTGAGTAGCGTCGTCAAAAGCGTTCAACTAAATGGCTGGCTGAAGTTTAGCCCTTTACTAAGAGCCGGCGTTTAATTGAGCGGCTAGACGCTTAATTACCTGGCCGAATTAACCAGTTGGCTGTGACAAAATACCACGAGATATCGCTTTTCAACCGACTTCAAAAAAAGGAGGAGGTTCTCAACTCAACCTGTATGTTTTTTTTTTGTGTTGTATTCTTAATTTTGACATTCAAAATAGACTGTCCAATAACACTGTCCAATCACAGATGGTTTACCCTACACCAACAAAAAAAACCTAAAGTAACCTTAACTATTCAAACATGACTGTTTTGCAGCAAGAGAAGTTGAAAAAATATTGTTATCCGTTTACAAAACGTTGTCTGCTCTCTAAATTAATTCACAAACGATAAGAAAAAAGAAATGCAAATGTCGAAATGTTTATTTTATTAATTGTATTCAATTAATTAACGGAGAACGATACCGTTTCAACATCAAGTACAGTTCAAAACAACATAGAAGTTACATCGATATACAGGATGGATTCTTTAAATGGGATTTGAAGTAGGTACATTAACCGTTATAGTTACAAGAAAACAATGTATGGCAATCATGCATATTTTTTGAGGTTGTCTTATCTGCATTCACAGATTTCGGAAAAAGATACAGGCGTTCAAAGTCAAAAATATGCCAAAAGTTTTCTTTTATTTCATGTCTATCGGTCCTTTTTGTGGAGGGATCAAAAGATTACCTTGGGGACCATTAAAGAATTTATAAATAGAAAGTAGTCCTTTCGAGACTCGGTAGCCATATTTCGAAGAAGGGGTTGTGTGACTAACCGCATTAAATTATAAACTTTAGCTCGTTAATTTTTTTTTTCCTCATTATTATGTTCATTGCCATTTTCTTTTTTTTTCAGTTCAAAATAAGGATTAGAGAAATCGATGGAACTTCTATGTTGCACATGTATGTATTCATAACGTTTTGTGAATCTATTCGTGTTAAAGAAATGTGTTATATTTATTATTATCACTTGTGAATGACAGTATCGTTAAAATGGCCGTTTGACGCGTTCACATATTCGGAAAAAAAAGTAATAATTATAATTGTATTGTTTTTTTGGAATTAATGTTATCAAGCCATTTTTTAATACATATAAATATAATAACTCTCACCAGTGTAATTCTCACTCTCTCTAAACAGTGCAATTTTTGAACAAAAAACTTTATACATTTTTAAGATGATTGATTTGTTGATAATATAATTTTAGTTATTAAAATAGACTTCGTTTTGTATATATAAAATGTAGGGATTTTAAAAATTTGCAATTTGAAGAAGTTGAATGCTATTTAAAACGCGAAAGAGAATAAGTTTGATAGTTTAAAGTTAAAATAAGCAATACCCTGTTGGGAAAACTGCAAGTGCCAAATATTAAGGAATTTCTAAAAAAAGGTGTGATGTACCTACGGGGTTTTCACACTATGATATACATAAAAATTTATACCCATATGTTCTTTTCAGACACAGCCTTTGAAATAATATTATTTGTCATATTCTTTAAAGCTAAAACGAAAAAAAAAATGCATAACATCAAAGTTTTATCAACACATTTAAATACAAGCTTATTGGTAAATTTCTCTAAAAAATCAATACATTTCTTTGCTTTTCATTTAAGATTTTACTATAAATTCTTCTAACTTAGTCATTCATACACTTTTCATTAGTTGTAAGACTCTCGTACCAATCCATAGAAACCCAAGTGGTACGCTACAATTTAATTTAAAACACCTTAATTAGGGTGTATTAAACCCATGGACGTACAAAACAATTTCTGCCACTTTCAACAACGTAGGTACACCACCCCCAATAAATATAATATAGCAGTGTTTCTGAAACTTTTGTCTGCGTAACCCTGAGGGTCCTCTAGAAAGTGCTCAAAATTCCCTATTTCATCTATGGCTTGAAATTCATAAATTATAATATTTTTTTTTAAAGTTAGGATAGGTTTCAGTTAGGATATAAAAAAATACAAAAAAAAATACATTAGAATAAGGTTTTTAAGAGGCACACGATATCAAAAGTTTCAGAAATACTGCACTATGTATTAGTATACTATACTTTAGTATAAAATAGATGAAGTGTGAACGCATCCAAACGCAACAAACCGAAGAAAGTTGATAACCACAACACACATTGGTCCGTGCCCTAAACACATATATAAAATATACATCTACCGTCTGTACGTACGCTAATACTATGCTACAATATGTTACGCTATGTTAATATATCATCTTGTGTATTTTGAGGATTTTACCTAGACGCTGTTTTGCCGTCTTCATACCCTTTTTCAGTCTTAGATCTGCGGATGAAAAAAAGTTTTATTAGATATATGATAAAACTAGCGGCCGTCCGCGACTCTGTTCGCGTGGTTTTCAGTTTCTGCACATATCTACACTCATAATAAAGCTGAAGAGTTTGTTTGTTTGAACGCGCTAATCTCAGGAACTACTGGTTCGATTTGAACGGTTATTTTTGTACTGGATAGTCCATTTGACGAGGAAGGCTTTAGGCTATTGTTGGAAACCGAAATCCACACGGATGGAGTTGCGGGCGGCTCATAGTCGTGTTATATTAAAGCTTAAAGCCTCCCCAACAAATTGACTATCCAAGACAACCATATCTTTTTAGTTCGAACCACTAGTTCCTGAGATTAGCGCGAAACAAACTCTTCATTTAAGAAAACATATCTATATTATTGCATATTTAGTAAGTTTATAAAACGATTGTAAATAAATTTATCTTTTAATACATCCTATTTATTAAAGAGCATCTATGGAAAATTATGTAAGTACTTACTCTGGTTTTTTGGCGTATTTTGAACAGGCGGTGGTGGCCGTCTGCTTTTTGTTGCTAGCACTGCCCTCTTTGCATTCTGAAAATAAACTATTTTTACAGTATTTCCTCTATGGTTTCATACAGACTTTAATGAGCCGCTCGTCTGGGAAAGCACCTCCACCTTACAGAGGACCACATTGAAGTAGCACTACGTTGTGATGCCTAGCTATAAGTACTTATTACTCGACTGGGACTCAATCTGTTCATATCTATTTAATAATTTTTATTCTATACCTGAAAGAGGTAACTGTATGGCCTAGTACTAGAACAAGTACAAGTATATAAACTTATTGGACAAATATTGTAACAAAACTTGGCGATTGAAAAGAGCAACTATCGAGTTTCTTGCCGCTTCTTCTCGGTAGATGACTGCATTCCGAAGTCGGTGGTAGATTCCGTTTGTTGTTTTTTATTATTATTGACGATTCATAAGTGCTTTTATGAGGCCTATTTGAATAAAGTATATTTTGATTGATTGATTTTGATTGATTGATATTAAGTGACGTCTATGCCAATAGCGTATATAAACTGATGGACTTAAATAAATGCTCTCTTCTTGTTCCTGGAATCGCTGTGTTTTATTGTTATCCATTGCCGAACCTTACAACGTAACTGATGTGCTATGTTTCTGCTGTTTCTATAAGGTGTAACAAATATACTGCAAATATTTTAAGAGCGAATCGTTTAATGGAAATGTAATAAATTTGTCTAGTAAAATGTTTATGTTAATACGCTAGTTTCCGAGAAAATCAACAAAATCAATAGAGTGAATAATTGGGCAAAGTACAAATTTTGTCATATGCAAGATAGCTGGCCGTGTTTTGTCAGTGTAATACAATATGGTATTTGACTGACAATGTCAAAAATGTAAACTTGTAGGAAAAACTGTATGGAATAGAGAATTGTGACGTCACATTTGTGTATTGTCAAATCAATACTCTTTTAGTTTCAATTAGTTGTAATAATTTGTTAAAAGCTCAAAAGTAACTCTGGGATAAAAAAAATATGCTTAATTTTTGATTTCATCTTTAATGTTGGAATATCATAATTTATTTCGTATGCAGTCAAATACCCAATTGCTACACTTGTCCTGCCCCAAAAGCAAAGTGGTGGAGATGGGGCGAAGCTTACAGGACGAAAAGAGCAAATCGGCCAATGCAGAAAATGCAAAATTTGGGAGGCATTAATTTAGAGTTTTTAATATCTGATATTGATTAGAATGCCACTAAAGAATTCGCCCTTAAAATATTTGCAGTATATTTTGTTACACGCTATATACCTGCGGCGTGTGCGGTTGTGCGGGCGCAGGCGGTGTCGGCGTGTGCGAGGGGTGGTGCGCGGTCTCTGTCTCGCTCGCGAACTGTCGCGCAGCATTGCCTAACGTCAAGGAATGGTCGCGGTCTCCGTTCGCTGTCTCCTGTCTCTGTCGCGGCTCGAACCGCCGCCTTTACATTAAGGCCGTGTCCCCAGTAGGCAAACTGCTAGCAGCCGACTGTGCTACCCGCAAATTTGTGGCAAACTGAAATTTGAGTTAGCTGGAAACTAGAATCAATTTTCGTGCGTCGCAAGCAAACTAGACTAGACTAGAACAGGTTTCGGTGGGAGTCGGCCGCTCACCGCTACAGTCAGTGAGCGCGAAACTAGCTGACTGGGAACACTCCATTTCAAATATTTTTAAGGGCTTTCTAAATCGGTACGCCACAAACTCAGTCAGCCGCTAACAGTTTGCCTACTGGGGACACAGACTAAGCGACAACATATACCTGATGCGTGTGCGGCTGCGCGGGCGTAGGCGGTGTCTGCGCGTGCGAGCGATGGTGCGCGGTCTCTGTCTCGCTCGCGAACTGTCGCGTATACGTTGCCTAACGTCAAGTAATGGTCTCCGGTCGCGGTCTCCTGTCTCTGAACTGTCGCCTTTATATTAAGCGACAACACCTACCTGCGGCGTGTGCGGCTGCGCGGGCGCAGGCGGTGCCTCTGCGTGTCAGGGGTGGTGCGCGGTCTCTGTCTCTTTCGCGAACTGTCGCGTATACATTGCCTAACGTCAAGTAATGGTCGCGGTCTCCAGTCGCTGTCTCCTGTCTCTGAACTGTCGCCTTTACCTAAAGCAACAAGACCTACCTGCGGCGTGTGCGGCTGCGCGGGCACCTGCGCGCCGGCCGGCTGGGCCTGCGCGTGCGAGGGATAGTGCGCGGTCTTTGTCTCGCTCGCGAACTGTCGCGTATATATTGCCTAACGTCTAGTTATGGTCGCGGTCTCCTGTCTCTGAACCGTCGCCTTTACCTAAAGCAACAAGACATACCTGCGGCGTGTGCGGCTGCGCGGGCGCCTGCGCCCCGGCCGGCTGGGCCTGCGCGTGCGAAGGATGATGCGCGGCGGCGTGCAGAGCGGCGCGCACGCACTCGCGACGCACGCCGGCGCGAGCAGGCCCGCGTAAGCGCGGCGCCACGCGACCCACGCGTACTCGGGGCGACCAGCACGGGTGCAACATACCTGCGGCGCGTGCGGTTGCGCGGGCGCAGGCGGTGCCTGTGTGTGTGAGGGGTGGTGCGCGGTATCTGTCTCGCTCGCGAACTGTCGCTAGACATTGCCTAACGTCAAGGAATTGTTGCTGTCTCCTGTCTCTGAACCGTCGCCTTTACATGAAGCAACACATACTTGCGGCGTGTGCGGCTGCGCGGGCGCAGGAGGTGCCTCTGCGTGTGAGGGGTGGTGCGCGGCCTCTATCTCTCTCGCGAACTGTCGCGTATACATTGCCTAACGTCAAGTAATGGTCGCAGTCTCCGGTCTCGGTCTCCTGTCTCTATCGCCTGAACATTAAGCGGCAACACATACCTGCGGCGTGTGCGGCTGCGCGGGCGCACGAGGTGCCTGTGTGTGTGTGTGTGTGTGTGTGTGTGGGGTGGTGCGCGGTCTCTGTCTCGCTCGCGAACTGTCGGGTATACATGGTCTCCGTTTGCTGTCTCCTGTCTCTGTCGCGGCTAGAAACTGATGTGTGTGCGGCTGCGCGGGCGCAGGAGGTGCCTCTGCGTGTGAGGGATGATGCGCGGTATCTGTCTCGCTCGCGTACTGTCGCGTATACATTGCCTAACGTCTAGTTATGGTCGCGGTGTCCTGTCTCTGAACTGTCGCCTTTACATGAAGCAACACCTACCTGCGGCGTGTGCGGCTGCGCGGGCGCCTGCGTCCCGGCCGGCTGGGCCTGCGCGTGCGAGGGGTGGTGCGCGGTCTCGGTCTCGCTCGCGAACTGTCGCGTATACATTGCCTAACGTCAAGTAATGGTTGCTGTCTCCGGTCGCTGTCTTCTGTCTCTGAACTGCCGCCTTTACCTTAAGCGACAACACATACCTGTGGCGTGTGCGGTTGCGCGGGCGTCTGTGGCTGCGCGTGCGCGGGGTGGTGCGCGGTCTCTGTTTCGCTCGCGTACTGTCGCGTAAACATTGCCTAACGTCAAGGAATGGTCGCTGTCTCCTGTCTCTGAACTGTTACCTTTACATTAAGCAACACATACCTGCGGCGTGTGCGGCTGCGCGGGTGCACGAGGTGCCTCTGCGTGCGAGGGGTGGTGCGCGGTCATTGTCTCGCTCGCGAACTGTCGCGTATACATTGCCTAACGTCTAGTTATGGTCGCGGTCTCCTGTCTCTGAACAGTCACCTATATATTAAGCAACACATACCTGCGGCGTGTGCGGCTGCGCGGGCGCTGGCGGTGCCTCTGCGTGTGAGGGATGGTGCGCGGCGGCGTGCAGGGCGGCGGGCACGCACTCGCGACGCACGCCGGCACGAGCAGGCCCGCGTAAGCGAGGCGCCACGCGACCCACGCGTACTCGGGGCGACCGGCACGGGTGCAACATACCTGCGGCGCGTGCGGTTGTGCGGGCGCAGGAGGTGCCTGTGTGTGTGAGGGGTGGTGCGCGGTATCCGTCTCGCTCGCGAACTGTCGCGTATACATTGCCTAACGTCAAGTAATGGTCGCAGTCTCCGGTCGCTGTCTCCTGTCTCTGAACCGCCGCCTTTACATAAAGCAACGCATACCTGCGGCGTGTGCGGCTGCGCGGGCGCAGGAGGTGCCTCTGCGTGTGAGGGATGATGCGCGGCGGCGTGCAGGGCGGCGCGCACGCACTCGCGGCGCACGCCGGCGCGGGCAGGTCCGCGTAAGCGAGGCGCCACGCGGCCCACGCGCGCTCGGGGCGACCAGCACTCGTCCCTGAGGATATATCAACACCATCAGCCTGTTAAGTAGGGTTAACAACGCAAGCGAAACGGACCCGTTAACGACCTCGTTGAACTCGTAAGCAGAAACTGCTTACTTGTATTTCCACCAAGAAATAGTCGGACGAAAAGAACCGAGCGAGCAGAAAGAGTAGAAATAAGGTCGCTCAACTCTAGGGAGCGACGCGTAGTACTGACGGACTCCGCTCAACTCGCTACTACAATTTACATAGTAGCCTTTCCACACAGGAAATATTGAACGGGGCGGATCGAGCCAGTAAAACCAGGTTGAAAAGAGTCCGCTGCATCAAGGCCCTGCCGAATAGTTCCGAACGGACTATACATTGATATATCCCCTCCCCCGCGCTACCCGCCCGCCGCGCCGGCCGGTGCCAGCGATAACGGCCGCGAATGCGCACATTGTTGTTTGTTATGGCAGCTATTTGAATATGTTGGCATAGCCAAAATCTTCGTTTGGCTCTTTTATTCTTTTCTTAAGATACAACGGGCCGTCCTTCACCTATTAGAGGCCCTGGCAGGCTAGCGAATCGCCAAAATGGCATCATAGCTAGCCTACCTGGGCATGTGGGCCTTTAAACCTCTTGTTTAAATATGAGGCTCCCCGAACCTGGTCTGGAGGCCCCAATGGATTGCGGGGCCCTGGGCACATGCCCAATAGGAAAGACGAGTCTGCCAGCTAGACGAAGACCCATCCGTTCCATTAGACAACATTCAAGGCTTGTACCAGTCCCAGCAAAACACTATAACATCATCAAATACAATGGATGGTATCGTAATTGACAAAAACATTTAAAAATTCATCACTTTAGATTTACTTCAGATTAAGTTACGTACTTAGACTTTAAATTAGGCTAGGATATATATTAAAAATAATAAAAATTAAACATGCACACTCACTTATCTCCCTTAGATTTGCTATCGACCCTGTTTCTCGAATTCCGCCGCCGACGCGACGACGTCCACTCCTCATCCTCGTCTGAACTCATCTCCAGCGACGGATATACTGCAAATATTTGTATTATTTAATTTAAACTAGTCTATTTATCTATTTATGATGATGAATAAGTTTATACCTGACAAAGGAGAAACTTCATGAATAAAATAAATAAAAGAAAATATAATTTTATTTCTGGCATACAAGAAATTAAAAAAAAAAAAAAAAAAATAAAATATAATTAAATTTAAACTAAAATTAAATTAAAGTTAAATTAAAATTAATATAATTTCATACCAGCTGTATGGTGAAGGATTACATCGTGAGGAAACCTACACACTACGCGTGTGTGTGTGAAATGGAGAAGGAAATTTAATGGAGTTGTTTCATCATCAGCCTTAAATACTCAGGAATACGACTCAAGGAAGGAGGAGGAGACGGTTTATAAAGGAGCAACCACATATTGTACGAATGTTCTTGTTTTTCCAGTCAACAATCCTTATATATGCACCAGGTAGTAAATAAAAGATTTATATAGGGTTAGATAAGGTCACCACTCACCATACTCCTCGTCCCTATGCACCTCTTTGATGATGTCCTCTTCATCAGCAAAGTCCTCGTCGGCACTACTCGCCGCGGCCGCGGGTTTGCGCGTCCGTTTACTACCGCTCGGCGTGCCACTGTTGGACAATTGATGGATCTCATGGTTAGAAGGCTTTTTTGGGTTCCGTAACCAAACGGCAAAAAAACGGAACCCTTATAGATTCGTCATGTCTGTCTGTCTGTCCGCCAGTCTGTCACAGCCACTTTTTTCCGAAACTATAAGTACTATACTGTTGAAACTTAGTGAGTGGATGTATTCTGTGAACCGCAACAAGGTTTTCACACGAAAATAGAAAAAAAAATAAAAAAGTGGGGGGTCCCCATGGTCAGAACTGAAACTCGAAATATATTTTATCATTGAACATATACGTGTGGGGTATCTATAGATAGGTCTTTAAAAATTATATTAAGGTTTGTAATATCACTTTTTTCTAAAGTGAATACTTTGCGTGATAGACCCTTCCAAAGTGGAAAAAAGGGTGCCCCCCCCCCCCCCGTAACTTCTAAAATAAGAGGATGATAAAACCGAAATAATTATATAATGTACATTACCATAAAAACTACCAATGAAAATTGGTTCGAACGAAATCTATTCAGTAGTTTTTTTAATACGTCAAAAATAGAATTTGTACGGAACCCTCAGTGCGGGAGTCCGACTCGCACTTGGCCAATTTTTACGATTAGAAATTATACAATGAAGCAGAGGTGATAAACATTTTATAATTTTACAATGGAAGCACTTTTCAGAATTGCGACACCTTTTTATTTAAAAATCACCTTATGACGTACAAATTTTAACATTGACATAAATAAATAAATAAATTCTATGGACTAACACACCGATTACCTAGCCCCAAACTAAGCTCGAAGCTTGTGCTGCGGAAACGAGGGATCGGATAGACATACTTAAATCTATACTAATATAACAAAGCTGAAGAGTTTGTATGTTTGTTTGAACGCGCTGATCTCAGGAACTACCGGTTCGAATTGAACAATTCTTATGCGTTTGATAGTCCATTAGTCAAGAAAGGCTTTATGCTATAATATAACACAATGTGTGCGAAAACTAAATTCCACGCGGACGAAGTCGCGGGCTGCCGCTTGTACTTTAATAAACATACATGACTCGAGTACAAATGCCGATGTTCATCACACAAACATTTGCCCCGCGCGCGACCCTAGGTTTTGTACCCATGGTCTCTGACCAGTAGACCAACGGGCCTGTGTAGATATAGATGCATACCCGTCTTGTGCCGGCGTCTCCTGCGGCGTGTCGGCGGCGAGGCCAAAAGTCCGCGCCGGCGCCGTGTACCGCTCACTTATGCTCAGCATACCAGCCACCGCTGCGTCTTCGCTGCAAATTATATGGTCTATTAAAGGCTATTGTCGCAGACTTGTACTTTAAAGTATAAGGACAATAAATATAGGTCAAAACTTAAATGTAGTCCCCCATCACTTTAATACCAGAGTTGTGGTTTCAGTCTTAGGGTGCGTTTCCACATAAGCTGAGCTGCGCGGAGCTGAGTTGAGACGTGTAACATTGACCAATTAGGAGCGGAGCGGAGATGAGATGTGTATTTTGAGCAATGTGATTGGTCAATTTTTACACGTCTCTGCTCAGCTCCGCGCAGCTCAGCTTATGTGGAAGCGCACCCTTAAACATGGTTCCAAGCAGGACCGAGCTTGCGGTTGGATGGATGGATCTGCCTAATAATCTAATATTTATTCAAATATTTGTTTATATTTGTTTATACTAAATCTAAGAGAATATTAAATTAAAACGCATGTTTATCGAAAACGCTTATTTTTCACGAACCTAAGTCGAATAATGATAATAGTACAATCGGAATGGTACCACATTTAAGATACTTTTGGACATCACCAATGTTGCCAATCAATCAATGTGGAGCTGTCAAAAGGTGCTACATAAAATGGACGGAGTATAATTAGAAGTGACTTACGTAGCATTGACTGGTTCTTCCTCTGCCAACACGGAGGCCTGTATGAGCGACTCGATGCCGTTGGCGGGCGCCGGCCGCGCGTTCGTCTGTCTGTACGTACTACTGCTATTTGACGCTGTACCAAACAAAAAAATATGTTATTGTATCAATAGGCAGTTTTCGCGCTCTTGGGAACAGCGATTGTTAAAGTTAAGCAAAATTCGCAGAGGTCGGTCATCGGATGGGTGACCGAAAATGTTTTTCTTGAGCTCCTTCGTGAATCGGAAGGCACGTTAGAGCGTCGGTCCTGCGCCTAATCTCTCTACGGTCATGTCAGATTGCTGTACCAACGAGCTATATGTGAGGGAAAAATATTGACCGACGGAGCCGGAATGGCTAGGAGGATTATATTTATTTTATATGTTGTAATAACCTGTTGGGCTTGCCAAGGCGCTACTTTGGCGAGCGCGAGCTCAATATATGGAGATATAAGTATCTCCATTCCGCTCACAGAAATGTTTTGTGTGCGGGATGGAGATATAATTTGCGACGATAGTGATAGCTCACGCTTACGAAATGGCATCTTGGCTAGCCCACCTGGCCGGTCAATTCAGGATCGTAGTCGCAGCGTACCGTGCGCTGCAACGGACGAGGACGCAACGGGCGAGGCGCTAGGACGATGATAATGGCTAACCTGTGGTGTGATATTACTACTATGCTTCATATTATTATGCTACATACCTCCCTGCGCATTCGCGTGCGCAGTACTGTTCGCCGAGGCATTGCTCTTGTGCTTGGGCTAGCGGCGACGGCGCGGGGCGGGCGCGTCGTCTATGTACAGGTCGCCGTCCTCGTAGTCGTACGTAGCAGACACCCGCCGTCACATGTGACACGCAGTGCTACGTACCTCCCTGCGCATTCGCGTGCGCAGTACTGTTCGCCGTCCTCGTAGTCGCACGTAGCAGACACCCGCCGTCACATGTGACACGCAGTGCTACGTACCTCCCTGCGCATTCGCGTGCGCAGTACTGTTCGCCGTCCTCGTAGTCGCACGTAGCAGACACCCGCCGTCGCATGTGACACGCAGTGCTACGTACCTCCCTGCGCATTCGCGTGCGCAGTAGGGCAAGCACGAACCTCTAACGAATTCGTAACGTTAACGTATCGAGTTTACTATACGAAAACGGAGTGCTGCGTTAGAACGTAGCACGAAGAGGTTTCGTCGTCGTATCGTGAACTCGATTGGCTGACGATGGTGACGTCATCCTGCGTAATTAGGGACGCGACCAGTGAATGACAAACAGAGCATTTTGAATGAATGGTACGTTCTGAAACTTGATGAAATTACTTAAAATGTGAATTATGTGTGAACGCTCGATTCAAATGGTATTTTATAATTAAAAAAGTAAATTTCATATTGTTTTAATGAGTTACGTTTATAAAAATTAAATTAAATTAACATTATATTTTAAAATTTTTGGATATTATAATTTTACTGTTTTTGAACGTCTACAGAGAATAGATGGCGCGGCAAAATTTGTTGCTAGAAAAATTAAGTTTAGTGCATTTGTAGATAAGAATGATGTTGTTCAGTGGTTATCACGTGAAAAAACTTGTTTAAGACAATGAGGACAAGCCATTTCCAATATTCGGTAATGATAGAATTTATGTAAAGGTAAGCTGACTATGTTTGTGAGTTTCATTTACTTTGCTTGTTTACATATTGCGAGTTGAATACTTATTTCATTTTACATGTTTATACTTTGTAGAAACGCTGATTTGTCCAAACCTTCCGGACTCTCCACCGGGCCCTCAAGGTCGCCATATCATGCAGATAAAATGGAAAGAACTAGGTTCAAAATTAAATAGCGGAGGCACGGGAGATTCTCGGACAGAGGATGAATGGCGCAAGGTATGCAGTCTCAAGTATCAAACTTCTTAAGTGTTCGTCCTATCACCCTCATTAATCACATTTTTTATTGCATGGGTCGTAGTCACAATCATCATAACTTCAACCTAAGCTTTTTTAATACTGCAACTTAAAATTGTTTTTGTTTCGTATACATGATGAAGGTTTGGAGTGGCCTAAAGATTAACACCATAAAGAAGTGGGTTAAAATTAATAGGGCTGCCAGTCGTACGTACTGGTGTGGTGGGCTAGCACTTCAATTATCTTTGTCTTACCTAGAGAACAGGGTCATGAAAATCAGTCGGAATGGAGGTTGTTGAAGCTGGCTTTCAACAGATCAGCATAATAATATTCATGATTATGTTTTAATTCCTTCTTCTTTAATGACATGTTTATTTGACCGCTTATCATTTCACACTAGGAATTTATACATAATATTTGATATAATATACCCCAATGAGCTCCAGATAAAAATATATTATGATCTTACCGGTGACAGCCCTTGGACTTAACTTGACTCTGAGTCTGAACACAAGCACTTCCCTTGTTATTAACTACCAAATACAATCAGGCTTTGTTTCAAAGTGTCTATGAATTTGTATGAAGTAATTTTTAGTATAAATCATACTCGTAGGAAAATAGAACTAAAAAATATTTTTTTTATAAAAAAATATTTACAACTTTTGAATGCAAAAAAAAAACACTGTTTCATTCAAGCTTGTATGGGAAATTCTGTATTCACAATTAAAAATGTTATCCTAATAATGTAAATTATTTTCATTTATATTACAGATGATCGGTATGTACCTACTATGTACCGAGCACCAGCAGACAACCTACTTCCAGAGTTGCAACCAACTGTGGCGTCCCTTCCACTAGTATTACCAATAATAGAGCTGGAAAGAGCATCGAAACCCCCAACCCCAAAAAAGAAAAGGACAGACAATTTAGCCAGGGGTACGCAAGAGGGCAGGAACTGACTTTCGAAAGGTTGGAGGCAGAACGAATAAACATCAGCGAATTTGAATTTAGAGAAGACAGACAGAGAGACGAAGAACACCGTCCCCAACAAGGCCATGGATGTCGTTGTTAATTATTTAGAAAATAAAAATACATTAGTTTTATTACTGTAGTTCAAATTTTTTTATTGTGTTTTTTTATCATTTATTTCCTTCAAGTAGGGTTACTGTAGGATATACACAATGTTTAACTTATAATAGTTCTATTACCTAGCCTTAGCATTAAATTAAAGCATGTGAATTAATACAAATTGCACAATACAAAATTGTAATAAATACAAGAAGTCAATTAGAATTACATTACATAATTATTATTTACAGGTCGGTACATCTCAAAATGTTGAATAATTTATTTACATGTACATTATTTATTTACAGATAAGCAAGTATTTTAATTGTTTAATTGAATAGGCGTCATCAACCATGGTTGTTTAGGTTAACCTGAGTCACCTGTAAATAGGAGAACTATATTTTATTTATTCGCTCTGCCTTAACTCGGCAAACAATGAACAAACTAATGTAATTGAAAAATGCAATCTCTTGCACACTATCGCTGCAGTGGTATAAACATCACTTCGATACATGATGAGTAGTAGTTGATGTACTTACCCAACAACCATACTTGTTCATTATTGCGATGCAGCTCTGGGATAAAAGCTTTTGCTTTACTATTTTCCCATATAAAGGTATCATGAGCGGCTCCTCCAGACTTGGAATTAACATTTAAAATCCTGCAGTCACTGTCACATACAAAAAGAATAAAAAAATTACAACAAAACTTAAATCGGTGTCTTCTCTGTAGTACTAAACCCTTACCATTTGTACATTTAAAGAATAGAAATGCATTTTGCAATAAAATAAATGCTCTTATAACTTGGTGGGGTGTATAGATATGAAAATAAAAGTTATACCTATGAATAAAATAAATAAGTTCAGTTAAACTTTTTACTTACTTACATAGTTTGTCCGCGTCTATTTCTCGCACTTTCAATTAATCTAGCAACAAGATAATAGTATAACGAACTTCTTAAATAGGAAGAAGGTAAAATTCTACGTGATCCTTGCATTTTCACCTTCTAATTTTATCTAAAAAACACTGAAACCGTGTTTTTAATTCAATTCGAGAGGACGACGCAACTTCTTACACCAACAAAATCAACGTGAATAAACTTTCGTATGTTCTCGATAGCCAGCCTTCGTCAGTTACGATACCAAACGTCAAAACTAAGTTCGTGCTCTCAATTTTCTGAAGAACGTATGAACGTATCGTTCAAGTGACGTCATTTACGATACGCAGACGATACGCTTGCGATTCGAAAGCATTCGTGCTTCCAATTTTAGTTTCATTTACGTGCGATAGAGGCGCTGCTCTTTTCCCATACAAACTTTGACGCTAACGTTACGAATACTTTTTCGCCAATTATTCGTGCTTGCCCTACAGTACTGTTCGCCGTCCTCGTAGTCGCACGTAGCAGACACCCGCCGTCGTATGTGACACGCAGTGCTACGTACCTCCCTGCGCATTCGCGTGCGCAGTACTGTTCGCCGTCCTCGTAGTCGTACTTAGCAGACACCCGCCGTCGCATATGACAGGCAGTGCTACGTACCTCCCTGCGCATTCGCGTGCGCAGTACTGTTCGCCGTCCTCGTAGTCGCACGTAGCAGACACCCGCCGTCGTATGTGACACGCAGTGCTACGTACCTCCCTGCGCATTCGCGTGCGCAGTACTGTTCGCCGTCCTCGTAGTCGTACGTAGCAGACACCCGCCGTCGCATGTGACACGTAGTGCTACGTACCTCCCTGCGCATTCGTGTGCGCAGTACTGTTCGCCGTCCTCGTAGTCGTACGTAGCAGACACCCGCCGTCGCATGTGACACGTAGTGCTACGTACCTCCCTGCGCATTCGTGTGCGCAGTACTGTTCGCCGTCCTCGTAGTCGTACGTAGCAGACACCCGCCTTCACATGTGACACGCAGTGCTACGTACCTCCCTGCGCATTCGCGTGCGCAGTACTGTTCGCCGCGGCATTGCTCTTGTGCTTGGGCTGACGGCGACGGCGCGGGGCGGGCGCGTCGTCTATGTACAGGTCGCCGTCCTCGTAGTCGTATATAACACGCAGTGCTACGTACCTCCCTTTTTTTGGAGGGGAATGCATTGACGCCCCATGTCGCCGCGGGCTAGCTAAGCCCGCGACCGTGTGTGGGGCTCGGGCGTACAAAATAAGTGCCCACTACCCACTAAACCCCTCCCGTTTCCCCTTTTGCTCGCATCAGGACTGGTCGCTGCCAGCCGCCAGGTGGGCAGCTTATGTTCGACCCGTCCTTCGAGCGCCCCGACCTGATGCGGTAGGCCGACGCTGAACTACGTACCTCCCTGCGCATTCGCGTGCGCAGTACTGTTTGCCGAAGCATTGCTCTTGTGCTTGGGCTGACGGCGACGGCGCGGGGCGGGCGCGTCGTCTATGTACAGGTCGCCGTCCTCGTAGTCGTACGTGGCAGACACCCGCCGTCGAACGGGACGCTCGGAGCGACGGACGGCGCGAGGTTCTGTACGCGGTTGCTGCACATGGACAAACATTAGATTACAACAGCCATTAGATATATATATACAAACATGTCGTCGGCTGGATGCGACCCCTTGGAGAGGCCTATGTCCGACAGTGGACTGCGATAGGCTGATGATGTTGATGATGATGTCGTCGGCTAGTGTGTCAAACCCCGTAATTCCATATTTTTTTTAATAATACGTTTTTATACTTTTTTACACGTATAAAATGTAGTGACACAAAAGAACAAAAAGGTAATTGAAAAAAAAATGGAGTTACGAGGGCAGACACTTTAGCCGACGCTGTGTGGCAACATATCAAGGCGCAAACCACCGACATATAAAATGTCGGTGGTTCAGATCCGGCTTGAAGGAACCACTTTTTTTTTAAGTATTTCTCAACTTGAAATAGTGAGATGCAGTTTATTCATAAATAATAACAACCAATGGGTACACACGTGATAAAAGTACGTACGCCTTTCCATAATGTAATTTATTACGATAACATTGATACATTTCTAAAGGTTGCGATTACATGATAAGGAAACTCGACCGATGTGGGCTGAGCAAAAACTGTAGGTATCGGTAATTTGGACCGTTGAAAACATTACAAGGCTCATTACTAAATGTAACATATATAAATAAACCAGATTCTTATCGTAAATGAACCTGGGTGAACAACTGAAAAAGTCACCAAACAACAATGATTGCATACCTGCGGCTCCCTCACATAAGCAACGTTCGCGTTGTACTGCTGCGCGATGGCGGCGTCGTACGACGGCAGGGGGGCGTGGTACGCGCCGTTCACGTTCACTGTCGGCTCCGGTACTACCGCCACGTTACTGTAACTTGCTGTCTGCTGAGGGAAAGATATGCTGTTATAGGTATATCGAACTACTAAGTCAAAATCAAAATAAACTTTATTTATGTTGGCCTTACTGAGCCACTTATAAATCACAATAGAATGAATCAACCACCAACTTCCGAACGGCTCAATAGAAGTGTCTTAATTCCCAATAAAATGCTGTGCTTCAATAATTTGCCTACTTGAAAGTGGAGAGTTCCAGGGACATTTGGTGGATACGCCATTAGCCGTACCTCATAAGCCCGCTCTACACTTAACCCACCGATAGCGCGCGATGGCTGTGAAGGGGTGCGAAGCCAGCGAGCAGTTTCACATATTTTTAGCGGTGTCGCGCTTTGTTGTCGGAGATTTGTTCCGCGTCAAAGGGACTGCGAAGATCAAATGCGACGCGAACGTGCATGACTCCGTACTCGCTGTCCGCGACGGTCAGTATATTTGGGCATATGTCTGAGATAGACTTACACCGTGGTTATCAGACAAAAATTAACGGAATATGGACGATTGAGATGGAATTGCAATTTTTGGAATATATCTAAGCGGAGCCTATTTTGATGGACAATGGGTGCAGTATGTATACAGTAACAGCTACTTCAACGTCCATTTTATTCAACGTTGCGAACGTGACTGTTAAATTACCGTGAACCGCTTCGAGTGTAAAGTCAATGTTATATTCTTCCGAGGACTAATTGTAGAGCGGGCAGTACATGTGTGGTGTGCACGAGTATTTTCTGACATTCAGAAGAAACTGTTTTTTATTAAATACTTGCAGCGTAAAACGCACGGTTGCGAGCGGCGTGCTGTTACATGTCATGTTTTGACAGAGATTAAAACAGTGTGTTTTTTTATATGAATATTATTTCTGCCTCTGAACGAATATTTGCCTTTCATTCCTTACCTGATGCACAGTCGGCTGTATCTGCTGCTCCTCATACCGCTGGTAGGTGTCGACGTAGGGCTCCTGGTAGCCGTACTCCGGCTGGTACGAGCCCGGCTTAGCCGCCTCCGAGTATTGGTAGTGGAGCATGTTCCGCCTGTATATAAGCGAGGGTTTGTGCGACTAGTGCTCCAAGCCTTACCTGATGCACAGTGGGCTGTATCTGCTGCTCCTCGTACCGCTGGTAGGTGTCGACGTAGGGCTCCTGGTAGCCGTACTCCGGCTGGTACGAGCCCGGCTTAGCCGCCTCCGAGTATTGGTAGTGGAGCATGTTCCGCCTGTATATATGCGAGGGTTTGTGCGACTAGTGCTCCAAGCCTTACCTGATGCACAGTCGGCTGTATCTGCTGTTCCTCGTACCGCTGGTAGGTGTCGACGTAGGGCTCCTGGTAGCCGTACTCCGGCTGGTACGAGCCCGGCTTAGCCGCCTCCGAGTATTGGTAGTCGGGTTGGATGTCTTCCGCTGAGTACATTCCTGCGAAGACGGATAAAACTTTGAAAAATGTGTGTAAAGGATTTTATTAATGCTTCACTCAGATTTTAATAAGCCAGGGGGGGGGGGATATTAGATTTTAGTAAGCTATGTGCTTATAACCACTCAATCGTCCGTGGATACCATAGTATCCAAAAAAAATATGTAAACTTACGTCCGTGGATACTATAGTATCCAACAGAGAAAAAAAATTCTTGGTGTATAAAACTGCTTTAAAACGCCATCTGTTGGCCTGTGACGATAGCCCGAGCTTTTAGAACGATACTCTATTAACTAATACACTTAAAAAATCATAGATGGCACTATAGTATGCTTTCTGGACTGAATAATATTTTTTTTTGTTTAGTGTTACCTGTGTTTTGAGGGACTTGTGCATGCGCGTGGAATTACTGCTGATTATGTCGTTAGAACTTGTTTTATTATATAATTTTGTTGGTTTTTATTAATCTTTATGATTGCAGAACCACATATTTCCTGTGGTGTTTCTTTCACGGCGATGAATATCGAGTAAACCCATTATTACGAGAGGCTGTAACTTGCGTGTACAAACAATAGCCGCCGATAAGGTTTTTTCTAACTATTCCATAAAAATTGTTTTATTGAAGATTCATTAGTTTGTTATTAACATACCTTTATAATTATTTGATAAAAATACATTAAGTCTGCTGAAGATTTCTTAAAATAACATGAAAGTTACCTACTCATGACGCGACCAGCGATGACCAATGTGAGGGAGAAGGTAATCTTTATGAATTTATTGTACCTCAACAACTGTATAACACAAAATTATTTTGGTATCATTTGAAAGGTAATTCAGCCCAGATTAATAATATATTTTTTAATTGTCACAATCAAATTTAATTATGCCAAAAAAGTTAATTTGAAATAATTAAATAAGCATTTATTCAAGGTTTTGTAAGTTTTTGGCCCAAATACAGAAAAAAATATGAAATTTTATACAATAAAATATATGTTGTGTGGTAGTGTATATAATCAGCTTCAGCACAATATTTTTTTTGTAGCTGTAGGTCGTTTAGGTAATGAGTTATGAAGCATTTTTCGAGAGTTCACAAGCCGCAATTTTACGCTGTGACGGGCCGCGCTGACCCGGACGTATGCTTACATAGTCAAAAAGCGCGCCGGACGGTTGAGTGGTTAAAGAATAATAAAATTAAACTAGTTGTAATTTTAATTAACTAAGTGGAACAAAAATATTATTGCAAACAAAAGCCAATCATTCGTTTTCTTAATTGTTGACGCTAAATAACATACTAAGAAAGTCAACATTATCCAGTATGGCACGCCCATGCTTTTTGGTGTTGCAATTTTTAATGGCTGGTTGAAGTGACTTACTTAGTGAGAAAACTGTAAGGCTGTCTCTTATCCTACAAAAAATAAACCCTCCCATTAACTCTACTCACCAGGTCCGTAGTTAATCTCCTGCTGGTCCAGCCTCATGCCGGAATGCAGGTGCTCATTGGTGAACAGGATCTGCTCCTCGTGGTAGTCGCCGATGTCCTTCTTGGATATGGTCCACTGGTGGATCGGCTTGAGAGCCGGCCGGTCGTTGCGTATGAGGTGCGACTTGAGGATCGAGTGCTCCGTCACGTTGTAAGGGGGCGGGGCATCGTCACGAGACGATGAGGGGGAGTTGCTGGAAATAAAAAATAAATAAATATTTCCGTTTAAAGTAGCTTAACCTTTAGAACGCCAGTGCTCAAACGTATCGGCGCCCTTCCCACGCCAAGCCATAAATTCAGAGGGGCCGTTCAAGTATTACGTAAGTACTATAGGGGGGTGGGGGGGTCTTTGTACTGCTTATTTTGGATGACATGGGGGGTAGGGGAGTCCAGATGATGATTACGTCATCGATAGTTATTTACTTTTTACACGAATGGCAACCCTTACATTGTATGTAAGGCATCTATGCTTGAAAACGAAACGTATTTTCGGGGATTCCCGCAAATATACACGCATACGTTTAGGCACTCGCTTTCGAATCGATTCGGGGAATTACCGGGCGCTGTTCACTTGTCTAAATTTCTTCTGTCAGTGTATTGTTTTAAAAACTCTTGATGAACTCAGACAAGAATTACGAAAAATAGGATTTGACATTAGTCGCAGTGGGACATATCTTCGTTTGATTTCCAGAAAAGTTCTAATTCTGCAGAGGGACGAAGACATGTATCGACAATCCCTGATAAGCTCATTCGGGCTCAAACTGATCACCACAAGAGCCACTTAGATAGCAAGTTCGCTGAAACATCAATCCATTATTTAGAGAACATAGCATCCATACTCGGACCAGATCAAGTATTTTCATATCTCAAGCTGTTAAAGCTCGAGTCCCTATTGGCGTAACTGCGGCAAATAAGCAAGCACCTCTTCTAATGCACATGGAATATAGAATCAAATTACCTGACCATGATTGTGTAATCGCTGAGCGTTATAAATTAATACCATCTGTTTATGCTGGTATCAAAATCACTTCCAGTATGCTAGGACAACCGAAAGCCATTGGATATTCTGGACCAACATACATCGCTATTCGAAGTCGAAAGCATAGTTCATCTACTGCTAATACTCACGCTCAGGATTTCGAGACGCTTCTCGAACTTGAAAGAGTTTCGACCATTAGCTAAAACTGACCATGGACTAGTAAAACCAGTGGTAATCATGACGGTTGATGGAGGGCCAGATGAAAATCCGCGTTATGAAAAAGTCATAGGGTTTGCTATACAACATTTTAAGCGACATGATCTCGATGCATTGTTTTAGGTTTCATGGACTGAAGACTGTTAATTTGAATTTAATATGTGTACCAAAAATTTAAAATTAGTTTGTTATGTTCGTAAGATTTTAATAGTTTTGTTCCATACTCTAGGTTGATTACTGCATCAGAAAAACTTTAACATCAAACTAAATCAATTTTTCTTATTTTTTAAATTATAATTATAACATTAAAATTAATTATAATATAAAAAAATCATTTTTAATTGAAAAATGTTTACGTAAGCATGGGGGGAGGGGGTAGAAGCTTTGCTTACTATTGCTGACAAGGGGGGTGGGGGGGTAAATAATTGTGATAAATCTGCTTACGTAATATTTGAACGGCCCCAGAGCAAATGCCTACAAATAAAATAGGAATGCCAACGATGTTATCGATAAGTTGTCAATAACCGATTTAATATCTGCTATTCGTCACATATTTTTGAAATAAAATATATCTTTTTGATTTCGTATTATTTAACAGCAGTTACAAAATTCTATACAAAGTAAAAGTAGACATTAGAACTACAAACGAATGAATCAGGTAATAATAAGATACATCACTAATCTCGTTCGTGTAGGCATTCGCTGTCGGGAAGGAAGACCCGACTCTGGCGTGGTTGGCACGACCTTTGACAGCTTTCTTGCGTGCGAGGTAATGATGTGACATTTCAAGTAAACTTATAATTATTATTATAAATTATAAACAACAAGGTAAAGAAAGGGTTGTCTATTAGAGTACTAATTAATTACTTAGCTTTAGTTGATTTTCTCCGTTTTTACTTAAAGAGGCCTGTTACATCTCGATCATGATTTTTGCGTAAAATGCCCCTTTTCACATTTTATAGTAATTTTCCAGTTGTATTTATCGTTTTTATGGAAATAGGATAATAAATTCATGCTAAGTAGTATAACAAATTTTTACTCTGCGAGAAAAAGCTGAGTTCGGACGGCCGGCACATATTTTGTAGTAATTTTGCATTTTTATTTGTATTTATAGTTTTTATCGAAATAAGATAATAAATTCAGTATAAAATATTATGAAGAAACAATTATTCTGGTATAAATTTTGTTCAATAATATTATCGTCGTATAAACCTCTTTCGTTCATTTGACTCATGACAGCAGGGAGCGTATTCTTTTTAAATATTCTTTTGTTTTTCATTTGTTTTATTGTATTGATTTTTGTGTTGTAAATAGACGCTCATTTTGATTATACCAATTTGGTGTTTTATTATAACAATCACCCGGCCCAGGTATTTCTTTGCATTGGTGGGCGTCGAGGGGCGTCGGGGGATTGTCCAATCGTATAGGTGAGATTCACAGCCATTTTTATTCATATTACACTTCCCGTTATAAATTATAATAGGATAGGACATCACTAGCAGTCTCCCGTAGCGCTAATGACGTCACCGCTTGACGTGTCTTCCCGACTGTGGCGTACAGGTAACTGTCTATGCGCTGTTCCGTAGGGATGCGCGAGAGTGAACAGTTAACTATCGATCGATAGATATAAATAGTAATCATTTTTCAATAATGTCATAAATATTACGCATTAAGAATATTCAGATACAAATAGTTGCTATTAAAAAATAATTATCGATGTAGTAGTAAGCTGCTTTCAATAAAATATTTCATAAATTCAAAATTTAATTTACCTAACTTACCCATCACTAGCTGTCGTGTCTTGCCGACTGTGGCGTGAGGAGAACACCATTTCGGTTAGCAATATTTAGTGATAATTTTTGCTAGTGAAATGTAACTGATGGATATATCTTCGTGCCATTTTACAATACATCATTAAAGTACTTTTAAATAATAGGAAAAAGAAACACAGAAATGTTGATTTAGTATGTTTATTTTGTGTTTTAAAAATGTCGTTTTCTCGTCGGCCATACACGACGGTGGCGTGTTGGGCACTTTTTCATTTGTCGTCCAGTGCCGACCGTGGCGTTCAAAAGGTTAATCACTTGCGTTACAGACATCAGAATCAACAGTGGTATTACAAATATACTAAAATAGATACATATAACACCCAGACCAGGATAAACAGAGATGTTCATGCACAAAAATGTTTTTCCTGTGCGGGAATCGAACCCGCGACCTCTTGTATAATAGGCAACGTCTTGACCATTACACCAAGCAGGTCGTCTAAATAAGTAGGAGTGTTAGAACATTATTGCAGTTCACTGCTAGACACAGGTCCGTCATTCATCCATAATTTCCCTGGGCACATGGGCCTTTAAACCTCTTGTTTGGTAAACGTGGGGCCACCAGAACCTGGCCTAGGGGCTCCAATCGATCGCGGGGCACTGGGCACGTGTCCAATCTGCCCAGTGAGAAATAGGTCTGGCTGGACGTAGATCTGCCTCAGATGAAGATTGTTGCCCAAATTCACCAAGCACAGCTTAAGCAGAGCCTGGTGACCGTATTGTGGTAAATGATGAAGCAGAGCATTCCTGCTCCCCAGTTGGTTGAAGCGAAAGACACTTCCAAAAATATTACCCCGGTCGAGTCGACCGAGTCGATCGGTTTTTATCCGATCAAAAGTATTTTCATTTAATTGGCAAAACAAGTGACCAAAGGATACTCACTTCATCTTAACCTTCAACGCGAGCTTCTTATCCTGCCGTTCGAGGTGTGTGAGGTGGGGATGTGCACCCCCATCCGGGTACGTCTGCTCGTCGAAAGGCTGGTAGCTGTACTTCTCCAGAACCATGTCCTTGCCCACCGCTTCCAGCTTCGCTTCGGGCAGCCCGTTGGCGTATGCCTTCACATCTTGAGTTATATACCTGAGAAAAAAGAAGAATGTATCGTTTGCAAAGTGTTTTCATGGCTTTTACGCTAGATGGCCAGAGATTGGTTTATTGGGCCATCAAATTGACCAATGACAGCATAACTCAGTATGGGTTCAATTTCCATTGCCTGCTCTCGAAGAATGAAAATAACAAAAAAAATAGATCTCAGTAGAATAAATTAACAAGTGCAATTGCCCAAAGTGCAAAAGATGGGGCTTTAAGTTCTAACCTGCTCTTGAGACAAGATCTGTACTAATCTATACTAATACTAATATACTAATACTAATAACTACATAGGGTGTAACAAAATATACTGCAAATATTTTAAGGGCGAATTCTTTAGTGGCAATGTAATCAATATCAGATATTAAAAAGTCAAAATTAAACCTACCAAATTTTGCATTTTCTGCATTGGCCAATTTGCTCTTTTCGTCCTGTAAGCTTCGCCCCCTCTCCACCTCTTTGCTTTTGGGGCAGGACAAGTGTAGTAATTGTATTACACTGATAAGACACGACCAGCTGTCTTGCAAATGACAAATTTTGTACTTTTTCCAATTATTCACTCAATTTATTTTGTTGAATTTCTCGGAAACTAGCGAATTGAGAAAAAAAAATTACTAGACAAATTTATTACATTTCCACTAAACAATTCGCCCTTAAAATATTTGCAGTATATTTTTTTACACCTTATATAAAGCTGAAGAGTTTGTTTGAACTCGCTAATCTCAGGAACTACTGGACCGATTTGAAAGAAATATTCTTGCGTTGGATAGTCCATTTGACGAGGAAGGCTTTAGGTTACTGGAAATCGAAATCCACGCGGACGGAGTCGCGGGCGGCCGCTAGTAAGTAAAATAAAGCTGAAGAATTTGTTTGTTTGTTAGTTTGTTAGAAGCGCTAATCTCAGGAACAATTGGTTAGTCCATGTGACGAGGAAGGCTTTAAGCTATATTATAACAATATGTGTGCGGAAACCGAAATCCACGCGAGCGGAGTCGACACTAGTAAAATAGATTTTCCTTGTCCGTCAAATTAAAAAAAAGTACCCGACTCACCTAGCATCATTATAAACGACCTCCTTATTGTCAATGAAGAACTTATCCGCGTACACTTTCTCCTCGACAAATTCTCCGTTCGTCGCCATATGCATTATGGGCTTCGGCAGAGTTAACTTGAGAGACTTCTTAGCGGTGGCTTGCTTTCGCGAGTGAGACTTGGTCGGTGATGCGTTGTTCTTGACTTTCAACTCCTGGGGAATTTAATAGTGGTTAGAAAAGATGTGGGGAAAAAGTGACATGCCCGTTGGTCTAGTGGTCAGAGACCCTGGCTACAAAACCAAGGGTCGCGGGTTCAAATCCCGCTAGAGGGAAATGTTTGTGTGATGAACATCGACATTTGTATTCGAGTCATGGATGTTTATTGTATTTAAGTATGTATATCATAGTATAAGGAACGCCCTAGCATCCATAGTACAAGCTTTGTGCTTAGTTTGGGGCTGGGCAATTGGTGTGTTAGTCCTAGGCATTTATTTATTTATAGAGTCAACTTCGACATACTGATATGAATGGTGACACTGCCAGACATTTTAGTTTATGAGAGGGTTTCAAGGAATTCAACCTGGATCCTAGTTAAAAGTGTACGTTGTTATTGTTTCAAATTTATTGGCTGTAACCTGTTTTGTACATACTCAAATAAATAAAATATATTACGGAAAAATACCTCTCTTAAAAATGGCGTCATGCCTCTTATAAAGCACTGGTAACCGGTATAACGGATTTCTTAAACAGAAACCTATTTCAGGCACCAGTCTTTCACATATTTTCATAGCATTAATAATGTCCCTGTAATCCTAGTTAAGCTTTAACTACATATTTAACAAATGTGTACGAGAAAATAAAGTATATTGTATTTCATTGTAAGTTATCTAAATTATATTAGTTCCACTTACCTTATCTTTATTTGCAGCGCTGGCCGTCCTTTTTTCGAGTGTACGAAGTTCCTTACACAGTTCGCGAACTAGTTGGCCGGAGTTCAAGCATTTTGGGACATTGTCGCGTTTCGCAGGGTCCGTCTGAAAGAAAAATAAATGTATAGAGATGGTATAGACAAATAATTTGATGAATCCCATCGCAATATATTTATACTGGTACAGGATATTTTTTCTTTCTGTATTTATGGGCGGGGTTAGTATAAGGGGAAATATGATTTGGAACTACCGGTCCGCTGTTAAATTTTTTCGCATAACAGGGTTGCAACATTCACTAATGCTATAGGTACAATTATTCTTCTCTACAAGACTCGAAGAATACTGTCAAAAAGTAAACGAGGACGAAGTCGCCGCCTCCTCGAGTCGTACTCCTAATTCATTACAATGGTTTGCGATCATTGTGCGAATGAAACACATGACGTTTTTCTTAAATCGCGACTACAATCCCGATAATATATCCAAATTGACAACATTTAAATTTTTTCATGTGCTGTTTTTATTTTCTATTCTGAAAGATTTTCAAAAACTAAAACATACGTATTTTTTCTTTTTCGTTTATTTTCTTTCCTTTTTTTAAAATAAATTATTTAAAAACGACTTATTCTAAAAGGGCGTAAGTCAATGTCATGGGATGAACGAACATTTTATCTTTGCTGTTTTAAAAAATAAACTTGAATGACGGAAGTTCACACAAATGTTGCCAGGAGACTCTAGGGTAAATTCATGAAAAATTTTGTCCAAGTACCTAAAGTGCCACTTAAGTACCCAGTTCGTACTTTAAACTTACGTAAATAATGTTTGAGATCAAGATTTCATAAAGCTATAAAATTAAATCTGGTACATCAACTGAGTTATAATTTTTTCGCAATATTTAAAATCATGGGTTTTCCCCGATTAGCCAGGAGTTTTGACAATCCGGCAACACTCTATGATAAATGTACACACACATGCACAGTTTTCTGTCAGTTTGACAAGAAACAGTGTCAAACTTACGTTTCTTTTTTTTAATTCACGATGGCCAAAGCGAGACCAAGATTGACAGTGTGTGGATCCCACGAGCATTGAATTTGGAAACTTTTCAAAATAACTTTTTAGTTACTGAATGAAAAAAATTAAAACAATTTTTTCCGAGTCAATTTAGCGAAAATCTCGAAATGGTTTTTGAATTATAGTACCTTATAAAAAAATAAATGTTGTCAATTCAAAGAGTGTTTGAGGTGTACCTCGTGGAGTAATGTGTTTGGACAATCGGATATGACATTAGCTTTCAATTTATTTTACGACGATCTAATACTTTATTTTAATTTGTGTTTCCCTATAAGGAGAATTAAGGTTAAACCTCACACAAAATCAACAAACTGGTTCACGAAGGAATTAAAAAAATCTACTATAACTAAAAGAATGTTACGATTTAGCTATTACAAAACGCAAAGCCGCGTCGCAAAAAACAACTACAACAGGTAATCAAAGCTTTTGAAGAAATGTATATATCACGCACAAAAAAATTCTAATAAAAGATATTTACAAAACTGTAAAAATATTTGTAAGGCTGCGTGGGATGTCATAAAAAATAAAACTTATACTAAAGTAATAAATAAAAATATTGACTACTTAAAAATTGATAATGACATAATAAATAATCCTACTGACATCTCTAATAAATTTAATGACTTCTATATAAATCTGACTAATTCTTATTCACATACCCAGGACATTGTTTTGAATAAAATACTAAGTAGACATACAACTCTTTTCTTATTTCCAACAGACAAGTCGGAAGTGGTAAAAATAATCAGTTCACTTAGCGACTCAAAAGCGACTGGCCATGACGGTATTCCGACTAAAATTCTAAAAACATGTAAAGAGGAATTATCATCAGTTTTGACATATCTAATTAATTTGTCCTTTACTACGGGTATATTCCCCGAACCTTTTAAAATAGCAATAGTGAAGCCACTTCATAAAAAAGGAGATAAGCATAATTTAACTAATTATCGTCCGATATCACTCTTGCCTGTCATCTCAAAGGTATTTGAAAGGGCCATGCATGTACGTCTCACACAATTTCTGGATAAATATAAAATCATAAAAACGGAACAATACGGCTTTCAGAAGGGCAAATCGACCGCTCTAGCGGCCTTTTCCCTTACAAATAACATATTGTCTCATATGGACAAGAGCAAACCCGTAACGGCTGTATTTTTCGATATGAGTAAAGCCTTTGATTTTGTGTCACATGAAACTTTACTTAAAAAATGCGAACTATATGGAATCAGAGGCGTGGCAAATCATTGGGTAAAGAGCTACTTGAGCAATAGAATGCAATACGTAGAGATCTCTAAATTGAACCCAAAACTGGAAATAACAAGTTACAAGTCTAACATAAAAGAAAACAAAATTGGCGTACCCCAGGGTAGTATTCTGGGTCCCCTTTTATTCTTGTTGTATATTAATGACCTTCCAGACCATTTAGACTTTAAATGCACTCTTTTTGCTGATGACGTATCTGTTGTCATTCCATGTAGCAATCCTAATAATTATGTCACTGATATAAACAACACAGTCTGCAAAGTAATTAACTGGCTCAAAAGTAATAATTTAAATATTAATATTAACAAGACGACATTCATTCAATTTATTAATAGAAATGCAAACAAACTACCATTGTGTATTAATTATCAAAATGTGAATATTAAAGAATGTAATAAAACTTTATTCCTCGGTGTTACACTAGACGACCGCCTATCTTGGAAAGATCATATCGATAAAATATGTTCCAAATTAAATTCCTTTGCGTATGCTCTGTGGAGACTTGTAAAAATAAGTAGCAAAAAAATTGCTCTTCAAGCATATCATGGCTACGTCGGTTCACTTTTAAGATACGCTGTCCTACTATGGGGTAATTCATGCCATATTAATAGGGTGCTAATTGCTCAAAAGCAATGTATACGGGCAATTTGTAATGTAGATATTATGACATCATGTAGACCCCTCTTCAGAGAATTAAACATACTTAACGTCGCATGTTTGTACATTTATGAGATTTGTGTATTTGTTAAAACAAATCAGAATCTATTTCAGAGCAAAAAAGATGACTGTACATTTAATACCAGACATCATTATAGAATTAACCATCCTGGAATCAAAACAACTTTGTACAGTAAAAACGCATACTGCATGGCTGTTAAAATCTACAATAAGTTAGACAACGAAATAAAAATGTTGCCCTTAAATATCTTTAAGAAAAGAATAAAATTTTGGTTAGTCGGAAAATGCTACTACTGTGTTGAGGAATTTTTCCAAGAAAGGCAATAATTCGAAACTCTCTAAATTGAGATATTTTGGCTGTTCTGTAGCCCATCTATGTATTCTAAATAGAAACTATTTTGTGACATACTTTAATAAATTATTTTTTATACATGACATCTACTAATATTATAAATGAATCTGTAAATTTATAAATATAAACTATAAGAATTTATTAATTTTGAATGTAATTGGTTTTAATTATGTAGTTAATGCAATTATGTATTTTAATTAATAATTATTTTCTTTGAAAGTTTTGCATGCCAGCATCTGGCGAATTGTGTGAGCATTATCTTTTAAGTACCATCTTCTGTACCACTTTTCTTGCGAATAAATGAATTTTGAATTTTGAATTTTGAATTTTAGTTTGATCGTCAAGAGAGACGTTGCGCGTTTCTCGGCAATCACAAAATGTATTCGCGACAGGCTCGAGCGCCGGGCACTCACGCATAGGCACTAGTGATGTTCCGGATATCCGTATCCGTTACTTTGCATGCGGATTCTTTACTGATCTTAATTTTATTTTTTTTTGGTTGATATTATGTATTTCATGATGGGGATGAGATATGATAACTATAAAACTTAAAACAAAATATTTGAGTAGATAGGGTCGGCTTTTAATCATGCTAGGCTCGATGAGGGGAGGGGGGGGTGTAATACACGTGATATAGTGTAGGGGGGGCATAGAAGGTATTTTTAAATATCACTTTGCATCACCAAGGGGGAAGGTAGGTTAAAAAAGGCCAAAAAAACATCACTTGATTAATGGACGGCCCCTTACTAAGGCATATACTATGACTATGAGTAGTAAGGCCCTAAGGGGCACTTGTACTGTGTAAAGCAGTAAAGCTAAAGGAGATGAAGGTGGTATCGTACCGGTTTGAGCGCGTGCCACTCCTTGAGCGCGTGCGCGAGCAGGCGCGCGCCGCGCAGCAGCAGCGGCGGCAGCGGCGCCGGGCCCGCCTCCAGGCATGACGAGTTCAGGGTGAACTCCTCGTCCTACGAACAAACAACGTCATAATTTTTGCACCATTATAGGCACCGTGCAGAAACTATAGAGGGCGCTAAAATCCCGATTTCTTTTCCATGGTTTGACAGTAAAATTTGACATTTAGCGTAAAAGTTTCGAATATGAGTCACTAGATGGCCGAATAAGGCACCGTGTTTTTCCGTGGTTTGACAAGAATTACCGACATTGAGAGTAAAAGTTTTGAATATGAGTCACGAGATGACAGGGTCAGCGCTACACACGGTGCCTATAGTCCAGTCGCTTAAGGCAAAAAAGGGGTCAATCTAAGAATTTGAGATGATAAGCTGGAAACTCGTATACAGCTTCATTTTGTCGTTCTAAAAATTGTCTCAAAAGTCTCATATAAAATCGTGTCTGCGTCGTAAGTTAATCGAAGTCAAAGATCTCGAACATCGGTTTAATGCATTTATCTACGTTTATTTTTCTCCAAAAATATTAGCACCTCTAATAAATATTGTAGAGCATAGAATTTGTGACAAAAAAACGTACATGAGCAGATGACCGCCATTTTTTTTTATGCGATAGCGAGGCAAACAAACGAGATGGTCACCTGATGCTAAGTGATCTTTGCTGCTCAAAGACAACAACAACCGCACAAGGGTCGCAAATGCGTTGTCTGCCTTTAAAAACCCAATATCCTCCCCAACTGAACTCTAACGACCTTGCTCACGAGCATTTAGAAATAGTTTTTTGTAAGAAATATTCATAAGAACTATTGTCAATTCCTTGAACCATCTTAAGCTATGATAAGGAATAATTTTAAAATTATACCTTGACATAGGATTATTCCTTATCACTTTAAAATTTACAGGTCAATATACAAGAGGTTACTCAAGACAGGGAGCAGTGACGTAATCTCGTGTTGGAGGCTAAAATCAACTTCGGATCGCTGAGCCGCCGGAATAAAATTTAAAAAAATAACACTAGTATAATCACCTGTGTCTCCTCATTATGCCTTCGCAGCATGGTGAGTATGTGCGCGCCGGCGTACCAGTGCATCGCCTCGAACAGCGGGTAGCGGAACATGATCGGCGTCTCTACGCGACGCTCGATTTCGTAGATCCTACATAAACACAGGTAGAATTAATATGTTGAATGAAGAATAAATTATACAGAATCTATACTAAGATTTTAAAGATGTAAAATTTGTGTCTTTGTATATTTGTTAAATTCTAAGGGGTAAGAAAGGGATCTAGAGAACCGACTTTAATTCTTTCACCAATATAAAGCCACATTATTGCTGAGTGTCAGAGGATTACATAAAAATATCGAAATAAAAAAAGCTTTTACGTGGTACTCCGTTTTGCAAAGTGAATCGGAGAAAAAACGGTTGAATGAAAGCGTTTCATACGAATGCTGCCTTAACAATTATTAACATTATGCCTAACGAAGTGGCCACGGGTCAGCTAGTAATAAATAACTATTTCACAACAAACACATACATTGATCAGACTCCGTGTTAAGTAGCTTAAAAACATGGGTTACAGGTATTAGAACCAACAGTAGTAAATATGACAAAAGACACATATAACCCACCCAGACCAGGACAAACTGGCATGTCCATACACACAAATATTCGTCCTGCGCGGGGATCGAACCCGCGAACTAAAATGTGTGCTGTGGAGCGGAGATGTGTCAAACAGCCAATAAGATTTTGGCCTTAACACGCTTGAAATCCTATTGGCAGACATCTTAGCTTGGTGGTGTAGTTTACTAATTAGTAGTTTACTAATTAGTAAACTACACCACCACCATTACACCAAACGGGTCATCAAATCAATGTAAGGAAAACTTGATCCACTCCATTTCCCCTCACAACTACAGCACTAAAACCATAAACAGTAACTCACTGCAGCTGCATCTCAATAGCATATGAATGCAGGAAATTCCCGCCGAAGACGAGCGAGTCGCAGGGAGTGAGGACGGCGTGGATCCAACCGCTCGGGATGAACAGAGTCTGACCCGCGCAGAGTTCCGCTGTGCCGTACCACTCCACCTAGGAAACACAGATGGAATCTATAATATGTATAAAAATTAATCGCAAAATGTATTGGTAAGCGCATAACTCTTCAACGCCTGGACCAATTTGGCCAATTAATTTTTAGGGTTCCGTAGTCTAATAAGAACCCTTATAGTTTCGTCATGTCTGTCTGTCCTGGCTCGTTCTCCGCCGTTTCTGAACCGATTGCCACGAAAATTGGTGGGGAGATGTATAGTGATAATTCAAGAATTGGTTTTTAAAATAATAGAAAAATATTTATTTTTTACCCAACCCTCCCATACATCGAAAAGTTAATTCGAAAAAAAAGAATTCGACTTACCCCATCGTGTGGGGTATCATTAAAAAGGTATTTTTAAATACAATAAAACTTGCCTTGAAACCATGTGGATCAAACACCCCAGTCTCGAGATATATTAATACAAAGTTAAAATTAGAGCGTCCCCCCCCCCTCAACTTTTGAAATCCTATTACAATAATTCTGAAAGAATGTCTTGTATACCTCCAAGTAAGTACTTTCAACGAAAACTATAGCGAATAATAATAAATTCTTTGGACAACCACACCAATAAGGGCGTTTGCGATTGAAAAATCCGCTAGATGGCAATACGTAGGCGTGAGGTCTAACTGCGATGTCTTTGGTGAATTTTGACATATCTGTCAATGTTAGACCCTACGCGTACCTACTGCCATCTGGCAAATTTTTCATTTGCGGGAACCCCCCTCATTCGTGTGCTGGTCTAAAAAAATAAATTTAGTCCATGGAATTTATTCACCACACCCCAGGCAGACGGGTTGCTAACCGCAGTATGGTGAACGATAAAACTCAGGGGATTGTTTCTGCCCACCTCCTCAGAGTAAATGTCTGGGTATAATTTATGAGAGGAATCTGAGATTACATTTTGACAGTATGTATACGTTAATTATTACAAAGACTTACCATATCACCGAAAAACCGCTCGTTTTGATTATTAGACGCACTCCACTGCTGATACAGTGCTAAGTTTGTTGCTGTCGGCGGTACTAAGTAAAATATCTGTAACAAGAACACAACATTATTAATATAATATGTAAATCATTATAAAACCTATGATATGTTATTTCACTTTGTTTTTTCTTAACTGTGCCACCATTGTAGTAATCGTTATATGCAGGCCATCACTAAGTTACGTAAGGACAATATTATATGATCGAAAAATTTACGTAAACAATACGAAACTTCATGGGCGTAATCTGTCAAAAGACGTTAAATAAAATGGAGAGGGTATAGTGGAATGCGTTATAAAAACTCTATATTTTTATTAACTTTGTAATTTATTTTTTCCAGTCCCTCTTACCTTCCGCCCATGCAGCACGTGGTACCACACAGTGGTCCCGCCAAAGTCGACGTGGAAGTCCGTATAAGCGCCCCCCGGCGACATGAGGCAGTACTTCTGCACGGCGGGGCGGGGCTTGCCGCTGGCAGCAGGCCACGCCCTCTCCGCCCAGTCCAGCTTGCGGGCCGCTGCGGGAGGCTCTACTAGTGGGGCCATGCTGTCATCATCATCATCATCAACAGCCTATCGCAGTCCACTGCTCGACATAGGCCTCTCATAGGGCTCTCTACTAAGCCCGATCGTCGGCGACTCGCATCCAACTCCTGCCAGCCATCTTGCGCTGATTGTCACTTCACCTGGCCTGAGGGCGTCCTACACTGTGCTTTTTGGGACACTTGCTTAAACGCAGTTTCCACTCCAGAAATCGTTTATCCCAATGGTTTTCGGATCTGCGGCTTATATGGCCAGCCCACTGCCACTTCAGCTTGTTAATCCGGTGAGCTATGTCGATGACCTTAGTTATATGCCGGATCACATCATTTCGAATGCGATCCCGCAGAGAAACGCCGAACATAGCTCTTTCCATAGCTTGCTGAGCGACTTGAAACTTGTGAACTAGCCGTGCCGTAAGTGTCCACGTTTCAGCTCCATAAGTCATGACGGGTAGGACGCACTGATTAAATACTTTTGTCTTTAGGCATTGTGGAATATACGAAAATAAAATGCTGTGACAGATACAAAATATCCCTCTTACCTTCCGCCCATGCAGCACATGGTACCACACAGTGGTCCCGCCAAAGTCGACGTGGAAGTCGGTATAAGCGCCCCCCGGCGACATGAGGCAGTACTTCTGCACGGCGGGGCGGGGCTTGCCGCTGGCAGCAGGCCACGCCCTCTCCGCCCAGTCCAGCTTGCGGGCCGCTGCGGGTGGCTCTACTAGCGGAGCTATGCTGTCATCATCATCATTATCAACAGCCTATCGCAGTCCATTGCTGGACATAGGCCTCTCCTAGGGCTCTCCGCTCAGCCCGATCCTCGGCGACTCGCATCCAGCTCCTGCCAGCCATCTTGCGCTGATTGTCACTCCACCTGGCCTGAGGGCTTCCTACACTGCGCTTTTTGGGACACTTGCTAAAACGCAGTATGCACTCAAGAACTCGTTTATCCCAAAGGTTGTTGATTCTGCGGCTTATATGGCCAGCCCATTGACACATCAGCTTGCTAATCCGGTGAACTATGTCGATGACCTCAGTTCTCTGCCGGATCGCATCATTTCGAATGCGATCCCGCAGAGAAACACCGAGCAAAGCTCTTTCCATAGCTCGCTGAGCGACTATAAACTTGTGGACTAGCCGTGCCGTAAGTGTCCACGATTCAGCTCCATAAGTCATGACGGGTAGGACGCACTGGTTAAAGACTTTTGTCTTAAGGCATAGTGGAATCTACGACAGGAAAATGCTGTGACAGATACAAAATATCTTACCTTCCGCCCGTGTAGCACATGGTACCACACAGTGGTCCCTCCAAAGTCGACGTGGAAGTCGGTATAAGCGCCCCCCGGCGACATGAGGCAGTACTTCTGCACGGCGGGGCGGGGCTTGCCGCTGGCAGCAGGCCACGCCCTCTCCGCCCAGTCCAGCTTGCGGGCCGCTGCTGGAGGCTCTACTAGTGGAGCCATGCTGTCATCATCGTCATCATCATCAACAGCCTATCGCAGTCCACTGCTGGACATAGGCCTCTCCTAGGGCTCTCCACTAAGTCCGATCGTCAGCGGCTCTCATCCAGCTCCTGCCTGCCATCTTGCGCAGATTGTCACTCCACCTGGCCTGAGGGCTTCCTACACTGCGCTTTTTGGGACACTTGCTAAAACGCGGTATCCACTCCAGAACTCGTTTACCCCAACGGTTGTCGGTTCTGTGGCTTATATGGCCAGCCCATTGCTACTTCAGGTAGCTAATCCGGTGAGCTATGGAATCGACGATAAGAAAATGCTGTGACAGATACAAAATATCTTACCTTACGACCATGCAGCACATGGTACCACACAGTGGTCCCGCCAAAGTCGACGTGGAAGTCGGTATAGGCGCCCCCCGGCGACATGAGGCAGTACTTCTGCACGGCGGGGCGGGGCTTGCCGCTGGCAGCAGGCCACGCCCTCTCCGCCCAGTCCAGCTTGCGGGCCGCTGCGGGAGGCTCTACTAGCGGAGCCATGCTGACATCATCATCATTATCAACAGGCTATCGCAGTCCACTACTGGACATAGGCCTCTCCTAGGGCTCTCCACTCAGCCGGATCATAGGCGACTCGCATCCAGTTTTTCCCAGCCATCTTGCGTAGATTGTCACTCCACCTGGCCTGAAGGCGTCCTAAGTATACTGCGCTTATTGGGACACTTGCTAAAACGCAGTATCCACTCCAGAACTCTTTTACCCCAACGGTTGTCGATTCTGCGGCTTATATGGCCAGCCCATTGCCACTTCAGCTTGTTAATCCCGTGAGCTATGTCGATGACCTTAGTTCTCTGCAGGATCACATCATTTCGAATACGATCCCGGAGAAAACGCCGTACATAGCTCTTTCTATAACTCGCTGAGCGACTTTAAACTTGTGGACTAGCCGTGCCGTAAGTGTCCACGTTTCAGCTCCATAAGTCATGACGGGTAGGACGCACTGATTAAAGACTTTTGTCTCAAGGCATTGCAAAATGCTGTGACAGATTCAAAATATCCTTCTTACCTTCCTCCCATGCAGCACATGGTACCACACAGTGGTCCCGCCAAAGTCGACGTGGAAGTCGGTATAGGCGCCCCCCGGCGACATGAGGCAGTACTTCTGCACGGCGGGGCGGGGCTTGCCGCTGGCAGCAGGCCACGCCCTCTCCGCCCAGTCCAGCTTGCGGGCCGCTGCGGGTGGCTCTACTAGCGGAGCCATGCTGTGACAGATACGAAATCATTTGTTATTTTTGAGTTCTTTGTCAAATCTCAAAGCTCAAATTTAAATGTGATGAGACGACCTGCTTGGTGTAATGGCAAAAAAGTTGACTATTAGACCAAGAGGTATGGTTGATCCCCGCACAGGTCAAAATATAAGTGTGTGCAAGAAGAACATGTCCGTTCGTCCTGGTCTGGGTATTATATGTATCTACTTAAGTATATTTAAGTATATTGTCAGTTACTGCTGATTCTGATATCCATAAGAAAAGTGCTTAAGCTTTAAGTAGCTTAAGCACAAAGTAAGATAAAAGTATCACGAAACTCACTTTGTATCAGAAAACTCCAAGCTTAGTACATTAAGTACTTTCTCATCACGATGCTCGGGCGGTGTCTCGAAGTAGTCGACGAAATCGCCTAGGGGCATCCGCAGAGTTGACTGTTTGCGTACGTCTATTACTTCGACCTGCGGAAGAAATTTCAAATTAATGAGATAATATGCAAACAAAAATATGGTTTAGTAGCGGCCGCTAGCGAATTCGGTCCACGTGGATCCTTGCCGATATTTTATCCCGTTAAGTGTTAAAATCCTTTCTTAGCGGATGCCTTGCCCATAACATCTATCTGTGTTCCAGTATAATTCGAGAGAATATATAAAACAATTTTATTTTCTCACACAAACTGTCTACGTGACGAACTTTACGACAGTGCTTATATTATAAATGCGAAAGAAATTCTGTCTCACTGTTACGCTTTCCCGCTTAAAACCTCTCAACCGATTTTGATGAAATGGCACAGACAGGCTACCACGCGGACGAAGTCACGGGCGGGCGCTCGCTAGTTAATTATAGAGTACAATTACCTCAAGCTGTGCTCCACAGAATCTCAGCACCGATCTGACTGTAAAAGTAGCCGCATTGGGCACCTTCATTTCCAAGCCATCGCTCGAGTGGAATATCACCGGTCGCGTGAACCCATCATCCCGGACCAGCTCCTCGTTGAAATGGTGGGCCCTCATGCGGTGCAGTGCCGCTGGGACTGGCCGGAGAGGCCGGGCGGACAGCGCTCGCACCCATGCCGGTGTGCCGACTTGTGAGGGCCTCGTCTCTGCTCCGAGCTCGTAGCGGTCCGCTCGGTGGTTGTTTGTTGGGATTTTTACTGAAATAGTATGGCTAGTTAGGTTTCTATTAGGAGGGATTATAATAATCTTAATAGTTATTGAAGTAAAATCAAACAATATCAAAATCTTTCTCTGGAAATCTAATATTATAAACCCTACAAGTTAAATCTAGCACAGACTATGGAATGCAGTCATTTACTTAGAAGAAGCTACAAGCAACTTGATAGTTCATAAAGTAAACTTTAAAAAAAAAGATTCAAATAAAGTATTAATTATAATAATAAGCGTTAAATTTATATTTTGGTTTTGTGATTATATAACTATACTAGCGGCCCGCCCCGGCTTCGCCCGTGGTACTTGTTCACTATTTAATGGATGATATTATACATAAAAACCTTCCTCATGAGTTACTCTATCTATTAAAAAAAACCACATCAAAATCCGTGGCGTAGTTTTAAAGATTTAAGCGTTCATAGGGACATACAACATACAACATGACAGAAAAAGCGACTTTGTTTTATACTATGTAGTGATGACAAAATTAAATGTCTAAGTATTCCAAACACTTATCGTAGAGTGGAACAATTCGAGAGGGAATGATATCAATGTACAATTTATACCCATAAAATATTACCTAGGATGTATTTTTGATTTTTATTCAAACACTAATTACAATGTGTACTAAAATAATATTTTTATGATAATTTGTCTACTTTAATTATCTATGTGAATAACATATTAATATGGAATGCAAAAAAAATAGTTACTAACTGAACACAATCACAGATCTAAAGAAAAACACAATTTGACTAATGATGACATCTCAAACAAATTTTTTATCAATCCAAGGTCGGGCTAGCAAAAAACATTCTGCAAATAGTTAGTTGCCAATTTGATCTAAGTATTACAACTTCATAAAATATTTGCATTGCTTACTGTGGAAACGAATAAAGTATTAGCCTATTAATATCCCACAGCAGGGCAAAGGCCTCCATCATTTGATATCATGAAGATGGGTTTTGAATTAAACACCATGCTTGCCTAATACAGGTTTAGGATCACAAACCTGGGCTGTGTTCAGTAAAACTGACACAAATTTTGCCTGACCCAGGAATAAAACCCTGGACCTCGAGACCACAGCCTAGTACTTTAACCACTTCACCATTGAGGTGTGGAAACCATTATTTCATATGAATACAACAGGGATTATGGAATAGTTTTGATATCAGTCGGGTTTAAAGACAATTAAATACACTGACTATTATTAGTTTTTTAAAGACATTACACATTAAATGCACTGATACTATTTTTAAGTGCTTAGATGAGTGTTAGAGTAGGAACACACTAGGCTGAAATTACGTGTCTGCAGTTTGCCAGCAATGCATTTTGTTTACAAAATGAAGTGGCATAACTTTTGCACTAATAGTATGGGTTAGTTTATAAATATCAAAAATATTATTATGGTGGAATAGGCTTTAATACTGCTAGTGTTTTGGATGTTTATATATTATATTTGAAAGATGGTTAAGGGTTCACTAGAAAATGTGTTAAATACTCACACACTGATGGTCCATATGTCTGCGCACATTTTGGGCAATGGTATTTGTCTATGTCATCTGAGTGGTAAATTTTTACATCAACACAGCTAAAAAGGAAAACATAGTATTAGTCTCAGTATTGCTGTTATTCAAGCGTTAAATTATACTAATATAATCACCCCATAGACAGACTGGTGGGTGGCCACTAGTTTTGAATGAAACATGTATTTATTTCATGTGCCTTTCGACTCAATTTTGCTTCTTTAATAAATAATAAATAACAACAAAAGAACCAATCCCTATGAAATCAGATGTTATTGAAAATTATCAGGCAACCACTTCAAAGCAACGTGATTCTAAAGTTACTATACTCATAAAAATCAACTATAAGAAGTGATTTGAGTTTAATACATCAAATATACTGTAGTAAATATTGTAAAATAAATATTTACTATTCATATTGACTTTGCCTACTGAAAGATAAACTTCTTATAGTAGACTAGCCAAATTAGGCGTCCTTAACTATTTCGGAATCAAAATAGGGTGTTTCCAATGAAGTGTTGCCTACGTTCATGGTAATAAGGCTAATTTTGTGTTAGTTCCGGGCCGCCACTTTTCTTTGAGAACTATTAAATTATAACAGATTCGGCTCCAAGAACTAGGAACTTATACACAAGTTTTAACTCTGAGTAAGACAAATAATATTCTTCAAGAGTAACTCGTAATTACATGTAAGTTACACTAATTTATACACAAAGAACTCCGCGCAGTGCCGAGTGTCCCATGGTGACCATAATAGTAAACAAACGAAAAAATACCGGAACACGTAAAAATTGTGCCCTAATATATACACAACACGTAAACTAGACCACAATATCTTAATTTGTGGGTTTTGATCACTAGAAACACGGAAAATTCAACAAAACATCCGCACGTAAAATGATGGCCGAACAGCGAAGTACTGTCAAACTTCATCACTATTTTTTTAACACACGACAAGGTTTTCACTTTAAACTTTTAACATTTTCCACATTACCTGCCATGAAACCATTCACGACAACAGTCACATTCTATCATAAATTGTCCAATATTATATGGTTGACCACACAAACAATAGGTTTCCTTCGATGACGCCATTTTAATGGCGAATAGACAATTTTTTTCTTTTTTGATTACACGTTGCCTTGGATAGCCATGCTTGAGCAAAAGTAGCCATAAACAATAATTCCAATTTAATAATTTAAATTTACTTTTACTATAATTACATTACAAAGGCACCTTGACTTTCATATAATTAACAGTCAATGTTCAATGTCGAAAATAATGCTTAGTCAAATTATGAAATCGCTTAAAACTGCGACATGACAGCACATAACGCCTACAAAAATATTTGAGCAAAGGAGCATTTCTGCGGTAATAAAGTAGTCATGTAGGCTCTATCCAAAAATATTCATTATTTTGTTTCTTTATTAATTACTAGAAGAAAAATATTAATACAGTTTTCAAAAGGCAAATTAGGAGGAATATAGCAAAACAATAATAATATTAATAATGTTAGTTTGGTACACGATGGTATTGGTGATTAATTAGGTACTGTCCAATGGACAGTACCTAATCACCATAATGGTGCGAAAATCTTGTGATTCGCTTTGGTTAGTAGGGGAGTCACAGACTAATGTCTTAGCTTTAAAGGATGAGGAGTGAGGACCTAATGAATGCTTTTGTGTTAATATAAGGTACATTATAAGGTCTCCAAAGCTCAACGGGGTCTCAAATTACCTCTTGCACCTAAATAGAACCGTATCTTGGGTAGCGATGGTAGCCTCGCGGTTAAAAGCTCGACTGCTATCCTGTTGTATAAAAAACGCAGATTTTATTTTTATTACGTAATGTTTATTCTCACACAAATTAATATAATCGCTTTGATATCAATAATGAGTTGTCGGAAGTCAATTACTTAACTAATTTAGCTGTGCAATTATGCAATCACATAAATTAAGGCTCACGAAGCAAACGTCAGTAGTCTTCAGCAGTAATTATACTTGAAGATATCTTTATTATATTCTGAGTAGATTTAAAGAATAACGTATGATGTTTAAATAATACGTATTTGTAAGTGTTGATGATATATTAAACTATACGGCAAATTGTGGAATGCCTAAAGCCGTTTTCATGAATAGCTTAAAAATGTTTTGGGTGTGTAGTAAAAACTTAAAATCAGGTACAATTTTCAATTATACACTAATTAAAATGAAGTTATTTTCATCATCATCTATAGCCAACTACCTACCACCACACTGTCTGGCCCAATGCGGGTTAGGGTTTTTATCGATTGCTAATGCATCCGGAACCTACGGCTTAACATGCCTCCCGAAGATCAGCATGCTGGGTTACTTCCTGGAAAATGTAAAGGTATACCTAGCAATTACGCTTATGTTTTTCATTGTTAATAAAAACTTCAGTAATATAAGCTGATTATGACCCTGTTACTAGAACAATTTTTATTGCCAGGGAGGGATTTGTAATTTTTATACCTAATATAAGTAGGTAGTTCTTATTTGTTATAGTACTGTTCCTTTAGATAATATACAATAAAATGGAGCTTTAATAAATTGAATTAATTACCATTTAAACGATCTTTTAAGCCGTAATCGACCGTGATCACGATTGCAATACAGGTTAAAAATAATAATAGGTAACTTAATAAATGAAAAAAACTCAATGTGCAGTTTTTGTTACGATGATCAATAATAAAATAAAGTTGTTAAGTTTTTAATAAGTAATATAATGAATGACTCATTTGGTATTTAATTGTATTGTGCTTATTATTCTGTGCATATGCCTAGAGATTTGATTCTTGGGATTCTGATTTGTCAGAGAAAGACGTATCATACCAATTCAGTTTCATTTTGGCCTTAAAGTTGGTTAATAAGAGAGATTTTTTCGCTTTTTCGCAACAAAGAACTAATAAATAATTAAAACAATAACAAGAATTTTGAGTGATTTAGCTTTTACCCATCATCATTAAATGACCATGGGAAATTCGGATCAATCGCCGACTCGTTAGGACCTCGAGATTACAGCCATTCAACCAGTAGGTAGAATGTTGCAATTGTATTAAAATCTATGACGAGACGAAGTTTTCAAAAATTACACAGACACTTCTACATTGCAACATTTATGAATCAACCAGTGTCATTTCTGTAAAAAACATAAAACTTCATTATTAATTTAAACTTTTTATTTATGTGGCCTTGGTTGTAATACAATAGTTCCTAGAGTAGAACTACCTATTTGTGATTGGATTTTCTGATCACTTTACGTGACTTGTGCCTACCACTATTTGCCGGTGTGAAGTGTTCATCTAATGTATAGCAATGATTTGAAATATTTGACAATTACTTGTTGAGTCTACCAAGTAACTGACTCATTGGTGTCGTTAGTAGCGAGTGACCACAGAACAAATAAATCTGTTCTGAATCTGGAGTGATCCAGCTTTGGCACCAGGAGCACATAGTCGTGGTCAAGTCGGTATAAACAAAACAATCATGTTCAGTTTAGTCCAACCAAGTCCAACAAAGGGAGCCGCAGGCAGGAGTTTAGAGGATAGTGGGGCGATTTGCCTCGTTCCAAATATTGTTGCAAGTCTAGTTAAACGGTAGCTAAATTAATTCCACTGCGTCAAAAAAGGTACATAAAGTCTACTGCAGAAATGGGTTATAAAGAACTGGCTTGGCCTTACTAATGCTTTTTTTTCATCTCAGTTTTATCTGATGGATACACCAACTACATAATAATATGTAGCATGCCTATGTGCGTAGGGAAGGTAGTTATAAATAATTATAGTGCACATTGTGCGCATTACCTGCAATCATAAGTGCAAGAGATTATGTAGGTACTAAAAAGCCCATTACAATAACTAGGGAGGACAAGTTAAAGTTTTCACTTTTGTTTAATCCAGGGATCTTATGGCGTACTACCGGCCACCCGCGACACCGTCTGCGTGGATTTCGGTTTCCGCACACGTAGTGTCATACTAAAGCAGCCTTCTTTGACAAAATTGACTATTCAACACGAATAAAAACAATTCGAACCAGTACTTCCTGAGTTACGCGTATTCAAACTAACTCTTCAGCTTCATAAAATTACATTAAAGATTTAATTGAATTTTAATTAAGAATTTCACGAAATTACGTATCGAACTTATCGCTGCACTTTACCAAGGAGCTTATCATATCATTTCAAAAGTGTCACACGCTCATCTGGTCAAAGACAAGACGCAGAAAAGAAACAAACTTCAGTCCCATTTTTAATCCTTCCATTTTGAATTCCATGTAATTTTTTTTGGTCCATCGCGTGATTACAAACCAGCGAGGCAGCTAGTTTTTTAGTATTTTTCTTAGTTCGTAGGCAATCATAGTGCATTGAACGAACTATTTATGGTATTCACTTTAAGCCTACTTCTTTGCATTACTTTATCTTTCTACGGCAGACTGTCTTTCAAAAATAGAGCGGTCTATTCTTTACAATGTGAGATACCGTCGAAATCTTTGATCGTAAAATTAAGTTATAATCCGGTGTCTGGTAGATGGCAAAATTCGTCAGCTGTTGAAAGGTAGAGGTACCTAATAAATAGTGACTCAAAAAAGACGATAAAGCTATTGATACTTCGTTTAGATTATTAACTGACTCAAGAGAGGGAGAAAATAGGGAGTGAAACTGAGCCTCCACTTTTATTCGCGAGCTATGTACATATTATAAAACATTGGGGACATTTGATTTGGCCGTTGGTTGTTGATAGCTTTTATCGTAAATATTAAAGGCCATACTGGAAACTAGGCTACAAGAACGTTTATGTATTATAAAGTAAACGTGTAAACGACTAAATAAACCATGTCTCAGCATAACTAGACAAATTAGTCTTAATTATCTCTACGAACAAGGTAATTATGGTAACATTACCTTTATCTCCTGCCCTGCTTCCAAATTGTATTCACCGCCTCTGTAGACCACTGAGGAACGTTATAACCCAGTGTTTCCTAATAATTTAGGCTCGAAGGACCATTTTGCTCCAAAACCTCGGAGGTCGTGGGTTCGAATCCCGCGAGGAACACTTTCACTTTAGTGTGCGTTTTCCCAGTTTTGTAAGGACATTGCAGGCTTGAATCTCCTGACTGTCCGACAGGATGATTCCGTGCTTTGGAAGGCACGTTTGGCCGGTGGACCCAATTATGATCTAAATTGTATGGTTTCCCTTTTGAGGGTTACGGATGTCTGACGACAGTCGCTCCATTGTAATAATCAGGCTGTTCAATTAGGATCATAGTACTGCGCTCCGAGGCAATGGCCAAGGATGCAACCGGGAGAGGCCCTAAGATGATTACGATTTAAATACATTTGCTATAAAATAAAACATCCTAAAGCCTGTCTCAGTACCACAGTCATGGTTCTTATTGGCAGTCAAGTGCCGCTTACGCGCTTGTGCAAAATATGACGTGTGGCGGACCAAGGAGCAGTTTGCACAATCGACGTCTGCGGTGGATGCCATGCGTGCGCGCAGACTAGGGATGCAACGAGTTGAGAGTATCGACATCGATAAAATTAGAAAATGCAGACACATAAGAAACAATAATGATATACTAAGTAATTTAAAGTTTTACTTATTTTGCAGAAAGCTAATCTGCGATTAAGTGCACGAAGGTTTTGTGTAGTAAAAGTATTAGATTCAAAATTAAAACTATTACGACGGAGTGTATTCGGTATAAATAATAAAATAACGTACCTTATATATAAAGTATTTAAAAATGTATTTTAATTAGGGCTTGCAAATATTCGACGAAATCAGGTATTCGAATATTCGAATATTTTTCGAAAAATATTCGAATATTCGAATATTATTCGAATTTATTTTTTCAAGCGTCCACCAACCAAACATGAAAATATATAGTCTTGAGGCCATCACAAACGATACTGGCTATGGCAGTATAGCTGTAAACTTAGTCCGAACTGAGTGAGACAGGTTTAAACTTTTACACTTTAAGCCTACGCTTCATACATTTTCTATGGGAAAGTGCATACTTTTTTTTCTCGCGTCTTTCGACCAATCATGAGAAATGAACTCAGCCCAAACTGAGTAAGACAGGCTAGAAACTTGAACAATATGTACCCTCGCTTCAATATTTTTTAATAGGAGGTTGTGTCCTTTATTTTCCTGCTGCCATTAACCAAACATGGAAATATATATTCTTAAGAGCCCAGTGAACGATATTTGCACAGGCAGTATGAATGGTTTGCATTCATACTGCCTGTGCAAATCGCAGTAAGACAGGTTAGAACTTTTACACAAAAACTGGGCTTTCGCTACTTACATTTTTCTAGGGAAGGTGGCGTCTTTATTAGTTCGCGTCCATCGACCAAACAGGAAAATATATATTCGAGAGATCATCACAAACAATTTTTGCAAGACAGTTTAGCTATAAACTCAGTCCGAACTGAGTGAGACAGGCTCGAACTTTTTTACTGTGGACCTTGGCTTCAACATTTGCTATGGGAAGTGGTGTCCTTTCTTTTTCTACCGGCCATCAACCAAACATGGAAATATACATTCTTAAGTACATTACAAACGATATTTGTAAAAGGCGTATTGCTGCAAACTCAGTCCGAACTGATAAACACAGGATAGAACTTTTGCACTCTGACTAAACTTTCGCTTCATACCCTTTTATTAAGTTCTAAATTGTCTCACTCAATTCAGACAGAGTTTGCAGCTATACTGTCTATGCACATATTGTTTGTAATGCATACGTCTCAAAAATATATTTTCAAATAAATGATCGTTGGACGCGAAACAGTAAAGACGCCAGGCCACCTTACTGCACGCCACAGGCCAACGGCCAACGGCTTAACGTGCCTTCCGAAGCTGGGAGGAGCTCGAGATGAAATTTTTCGGTCACCTGCGACTGGCATCTGCGAACGTTGCTTAAGTTTAGCAACCGCAAGCCGAGTGTGCTAACCACTGCGCCATCGATCTTCCCATTAAAAAATATTGAAGCGAGGGTACATTGTGGTCAAGTTTGATGGTCAAGTTTCAACTCAGTTCAGACTGAGTTTGCAGACCTCTAAAACATATATTTCCATAGTTGGCCGTTAGACGCGAGAAAAAAAAGGATGACATTTCCTATAGTAAAATGTATGAAGGCCTAAAGTGTAAAAGTCCAAACCTGTCACACTCAGTTTGGACTGAGTTTACAGCTAATACTGCCAAAGCAAGTATCGTTTGTGATGCCCTCAAGCATATTTCCATGCTTGGTTGATAGACGCTTGAAAATAAAAGAAACCCACATCCCCTAGAAAAATCGGCCTTATCTTTTTACCAGGAAGGGTTGTAAGGGGTGAAATAACATTAAACGAAGACATTATTATTCACGAGATCAATCAAACATTCATTTTTGATGAAACTTAAGAAGTTAAAGTCGCTAAAGTTTTTTGCTTACGGTCATTTAATATCGGTCTAAAATCTCGATAATCTTGATAAAAACTGTCGAGATCTCGATCAATATCACATATAGCGAGATAATAGACCGTCGAGATAGAATATCGAAAAACACCTCCCTATTTTTTGATATTTGAGACTATCGAGATTGCCTTTCCTGATTAATCCCAAAAGGACATAAAATATTCGAATATTCGAATAACGCGTCACTTAATATTCGAATAGTAAAATGAGTCGAATATTCGAATTATTCGAATATTCGAATATTCGAATTGCAAGCCCTAATTTTAATGCATGTAATTTAACGTCAAATGTAGGTACTAAAAATAAAATATATTATTTATTTATTTATTCGGAATCTTACAACTAACATTACAGGTGTCCCCAATGCGATACTGTAGATTATTTAACTTACTTAATACTGACGTCTGAATTTACACAGTAGCACAACACATACATACAATGTAACTTTTGCGAATTCAGTCAAAGCACAGTTAAAAACGTCCACGATTATGTATCAAATTACTGAAATAAAATAAAACCACGCATATACCGGTCGGTTTATAGTTATTATAATACAATGATTTTATAGTGGTAAGTTTGTATTGAACGAATATATAACTTGCTTCTGACCAAGTTTTGTAGCGGTAAGGGTCTCTTATAAATCACACTTTAAACGTTTACTCTATACGATAATATCACATCTACGCTAATTTATAACCCAGCAATATTTCCGATTATGACAAAGCACCATCACTGCCCATATATTTCAAAATGACACCAAACAAGACGACTGTTAACTCGAATAATCACGTAACAGCAACACTAAGGCGTGTCGTAACTGCGACCCGTGCATCAGACAGTTCTTACCGCGATCGGGAGAAACCGACCGACTCGACACTTTCCCCGCACTAAGCGCGCGTTTAAATAAAGAACCCGGTAAAAAAAAACAATATCAAAACTTTATGGTGCAATTTAAACAATTTAAAAATAAAAACACTTCCGCGTCAATACAGTTTTTATTCAAATCGATATTTGTGAATCATTCGATTGTGATTAGTGATGGAAACGTGCTAATACTCGTATTTGTTGTGGGAGTGAGTTTATTCTCGGAACAATGTGAAAGTGAAAAGTACCTACGGATAAAAGCTAGTGGGTATTATTACACAACTTCATATTAGACAGTTGTCTTACCATGAGCAGTTAATCACCTGTGTTTGTAGATAGGTACTTGGACCGGACATTTGCCAGGCTTAAGAGCTCGCCAGGCAAACGAACCGGTCCCTTGAGGGTTTAAATGAAAGATCCAGGGTCATGGGGTCCCCTGGACTTGACCGCGACTATGTGTCATCCGCCCCCCCCCCCTTGCGCCAAACTGGGATGCCCTTGGTAGTGAGATAAAAATTAAAAAAGCTATACTACACCATTGCTTTGCAACTGTGTGTTTACCTACCTACCTACCTTCTATAAGCAGAATTGCGGGGTTCGACTCTAAGCATTTTGAAATTGGGTATTTGACTGCATTTAAAATAAATTATGAAACTCATACATTAAAGACGAAATTTAAAAATAATCACAAATCATTATGTCACAGTTACAGTTTCGCGTTTAACAAATTATCATAGTTATTCGAAACTAAAAAAGTATTTGATTTGACAATATTAGCTTGTGACGTCATATGCTTGAATTTCATACAGTTTTCCCTACAATGTTGCTTTTTTGACATTTAATAAAAGTGAGTGATTTGACCTGTCAGTCAAATACCGTATTCACACTAAGTTCGGAAGTAATTTAAGCTTAAAAATGTCACTTATGTGATTTCTAAATACAGTACAGTTTGGGTAGTAAAGAATAAATAAATAAATTAACTAAGTAACTGGCCTAACGGAATGTAGCTGTACGTGCGAATTCTTCGAATTAAATTACTTTTCGACCGTTTAAGTAATACGGCAATAATAATTAAACTTTGCAATAAGGAAAATGATTGAACACGTGCAGTTAGACCGCCTTCGTGAAACAGTAGTTAGAGCATTGGGCAGTGGGTTCGAATCCCGGCTTGGGTCTGGATGAAGAAGAAACTTTTTCGGGGTCTACTGACTTTATTATCATTATCATCATTACCTTGTGGCAGTCTACTGCTTGATTTGTAGGCATAAGTTGCCAGGCCCGTTGGTCTATAGTCAGAAACCCTGGGTAGAAAACCAAGGACCGCGGGTTCGAATCGCAAGGGGCAAATGTTTGTGTGATGAACATCGACATGTACTCTAGTCATTGATGTTTATAAAAGTATTTAAGTATGTCTATCCGTTCCCTAGCATCCATATTACAAGCTTCGAGCTTAGTTTGGGCGAGGCAATTGGTGTGTTAGTCTAAGGAAAAAACGCGACCGGAGTTCGGTGGGATTACGCCTGCAATGTATTTTAAATGGAGGATGACACACTGTGTTGAAATTACGTCGCGTGATACTGTATAGAAAATAAATATCGTCCGAACTTCGGTCGCTTTTTTCCGCTTAGTGTGTTTCTATACTAATATGGCATTAGCGAATGGAACTGGCAGAAAGAAGTTTTCTTTATTTCATTGACTGAGAAACTCCTGACAATACCTACATTACAAAATGGCATTTTGATTGTATCTATTGATGGTTGTATTTTGTAGGCATAATATTACATGTGCAGATGTAACAATCACGAACGAGGCCGAGTAAATAGTTGCTGAAGCAATGATTTACTTATTGTTATTAACACATACAATGAAATTTTCAATTAAAAAGACTAAACGTGTAACTTCCCGAAAAAATCAGACTTATCTTAAGTTAATATCTTTAATAATACCTGAGAATAAAGCTAAAGCACAAGAAAAACTAAAAATGCGCAAAAAAACTTAAATATTTAAAGTGAATGTTAATACGTAGCGCACGCATAAATAAATTAAAAATACATAAAATTAATGTTTTATATCCTAGTTCTCCGATAGTAATCTTTCCATTAACACTTCGTTTGTTGGATAAGCACGCACCACGTTTAATTACCCGTGACAAAGAAATCATTGGCTGGCACTGCCCTACGCTCGATTGGCAATAAAATTTTGATCCAGCTTATTCCTTCTAATGCTTACTATAAATGCGAAAGTAACTCTGTCTGTTACGCTTTCCCGCTTAAACCTCTCAACCGATTTTCTAGACCCTGAAAAAGAACATAGGCTACTAAAAGGGATCTGCAATCCACGCGGACGAAGATGCCAGCGGCCGCTAGTAAATTATAAGGCCTCATAATAACACTCATCTACCGTGCCTTGCGAAACCAGACGTGCTCACACTTTTTTTTTGCGAACGAACAGGAATGTCATCTGGTGGTAAGTGATCACCGTTGCCCATGGACATCAACAATTGTACAAGGATCGCAGATGCGTTGCCTGCTTATTAAACATCATACCCTCCACATCTGAGCTCTGGCGACCTCACTGACCAGCAGAAACAAAGCACAACAGTTGCGAAATTCTAATTTACTGCGGTATTCTGTAAGGTAAGGTATCCTGACGAGCGGCTCATTCTAAGATCCACTGAGCTCTACCTCTCTATTTCAAGAGAGAGAACTACCTCATCATCATCGTCATCATCAACCCATTTACATCCCCCAGTTCTGGGACCTAAGCCTTCCCTATTGATGGATAGGGAAATGGAGCCATTAAGGACTAAGAAAAAGAAAGCCCTGGGTGTACTTAGTGGTCAAGAAGTTGACTACTTATTATACCAAGAGGTCTGAGTCTCGATCCCCGCACAGGTCAAACATTTGTGAGCATGAACATGGCTATTTGTTCTGGTTTGGGCGTTATTATGTAACTATATAAGTATGTTTTCTTTACCTAGAATCTATAGTAAGTACAAGCTTTGAGCTTAGTTTTGGGCTAAAAATCTCCTTTGAAAAGATTAAATACTATACTGGCAAACGTCATTTAGAAGAAATTATTACTTATAAATTCCATAATTCAAATATGGACTTACTACGGTGATCTAACTTTATTTACTTTATTCTTTGTTTTAGAAACGACTAGTGAAAAAACCATTTAGAAATGACTACCTGTTTAAAGACAAGCGTATTCAAACAGAGGTCTAAATAAATAAGTTAACAGTTACCTAGTTTACATTCCATCACGTAGGTAACTATGGTTTGAATATGGGAAATAATTAACTATGATTTAAGGAAATGGTCTGTATTGTTCGAAATTAATTTGAGTGGGGAAGAGGAAATTTTCGCGTAATAGAATATTGCTTGTGGAATAATTAAATACCTATTTTTAAATGTGTACAGAAAAATATGTAGGTACTTATCTGCATTATCTGTGTGACTTTCGTTTTAAATTTATCGCTAGGTACTCTCACCTAATAAATTATTAATTGCATTCTATATTGGGAACAATGTTAAAAAACAAGTAAACTGTCATTGCACATTATGCAATGTATAACCCTTGCTGAAAGGGCATTGCCAAAAATAGGTGACTTTTATTTTCCCTCGTACACCAACGAACCATGGTAATGTATATCTTGAGCTCATCACAAGCGATATTTACTCAGTATACTGTAAACTCAGTCCGGTTGCCAAAGTCCAGTTTGTCCAGGCCTTTTTGCTATTGTGTCCTTAAACATTTTGGAATTTAAAATATTTTTTTGAATATTGATTTAATTTTAGATGAGGGCTCGATGGCGCAGTGTTAAGCGCGCTTTCGCAGAGGCCTGTCATCGGATGAGTGTCCGAAAAATTTCATCTCGAGCTCCTTCGTGCTTCTGAAGGCCCGTTAAGCCTTTGGTCCTGCGCCTGATCTCTGCGGTCGAGTCAGATTGCTGTCCCACTGAAATATGAGAGTGAGGTAATAGGGAGCGCATCTGTGCTTGCGCACTTTCTTGTGCCCTACCTATATATGTATCTTGCGTGCCAGGCTGAACGTAAGATCGCCCGCCGCATGGTCGAAAAAACGATCGGGGTTATTATTTATTTATATTTACATATATTATGCTTCCTTTTCTGCCTCCGTAGCGCAGTGGCTAGAAAGAAGCACTTTAATGGTTCGAATCCCGGGTCGGACCGATGAAATTGTGTCTGTGTTTCCTGTTGTGATAACACGGATACAGTCCGGAGTTTGGAAGTTGGCGGTGTAATTACACTCCCTTGCCTCGGAAAGCACGTAGGTAAAGCCGTTGGTACGTCCTGCGCCTGTTCTATCTACGGTCGTCAGATTGCTGTCCCACCGAAATAATCGTAGGAGGGTATTGTTATTATTATTCCTCCTTTTACTCAGCTCGAGCCATAATTAAATCTATTAACAAGTGATGCTAGCGTTTACTTAGCTAATTATTGTTTAGCATGCAAATTGATGAGACTGTCATGCCCTCGCTTTTCATGGCTACCCTTCGTCTATTGTCTATGTTTAAGAATTTTGCGGTTAAATAGTTGCAATTATTCAACTTATTGGTGTTGAACGATGGGTTAAATTTAAATTCATGAATCATAAATAGAAAATTTATTGACATAAATCGTTTGTATCGTTTGCTCCGCGCGGGGAAGAAACCCGTACCCGTGATCTTTTACGCGTAACTTTAACTGCTTCGCATAATCAGTCGGCAAATGTTACTATCGTGTTTATTTTAATTTTGACTAGTGCGTTGGTCTAGTGGTTAATGACCCCTGGTGGACCCTGGCTCCACCAAGTGTCACGGGTTCGATTCCCGCTAGGGGAAAATGTTGGTGTGATGAACATCGGCATTTGTACTCGAGTCATGGATATTTCCCTAGCTTCCATAGTACCTATGTACTAGCTAGCTTCGAGCTTATTTTGGGGCTAGGCAATTGGAAGGTTAGTTTAAAGAATGTATTTATTATTTATGCGCAAACTGTTCAAATGATATCTAGAAAAACCATTGTTAGTGATAAAAAGTTAGGTACATAATGTGCACGCTCTAGTGATAAAAAACGGTAAAATATCATAGTGTTATTAAGATCCAATCAATTAGCTCATGAAAAAGTAGCTGACACCAATCACGCATTAATTTAAATTAATTTGAGGCTTAAATCAAAATAAAACACTCTACATTACACATACGAAATTCAAAAAGGAACTTTACAAATATTAAATAATCACTTAGGACTCCTAGCTTTCAAAACGGCTTTTAATTTCAAGTTCACGGTCTTAATAAAGGTATTAACCAGTTTATTCTGAGCTCTGAAACGTTCCAAGTTCCATGCATAAGAAGATCAGAGTATTCTTTCTGTTGTCCGTTCACCAATGTCAAGGCTTCATGAAAAAAAAAAAAAAACCAAGCTTAAAACAGTTCGCGCGAAACATGAATGGTTTAGTTTTAATCAGTCGCTAGTCCTGGACAAACAGAAAATAAGTCGGAAAATACTCAATATAAAATCGAGTCTATTATTTTATTTAAAACAATATTTAACTTGCATTAGTTAATTGCATAAAGATCGATAATTAACAATAGACGCTATATAATTAACTCGTTATATCTGTTTTTTGCTTGTAAGTGAAGTGACATTTGGATGTTGATGGATTAAGTGGTTAAATATTAGGCAAGTATTTATTGTTAATTTTTTCATCATCATCAACGACATCAGTTATTTTTTAATTGAACTTTAAATAAAGTTATAAGTATTAGGAACAACACACACATGTAATTTTAAATAACGACCTCCTCCTTACCTCATTGTCTAAACTAAACCATGTAGTGCCAGCCAGAATGGATACTTTCTTTCCCATCTTTTCTCGTGGGAATTTAAAGTTAATTTCAGGGGGATGGATGGGCACCAATTTTCCCCAGTATTTTATTACAATATTGCGGCCACTAAATCGCCTACCCAGGGGCATAACCAGGGGGTGAAGCCATCATAAGGGTTATGATCATTATCATCATCATCTATCCTAAAACTCCTCTATGTCATCGATGATGATAATGATTTTTTACGGGTGGCGGTGAGTAGTAATCAGATGCACGTGCTTCGTCTTCCCTTATCTCATAAAAAATGTAAACAACCATTATTAATGACCTATTTACTTACAACACTAGTTACATAAACACGGGTGCAGTTAGTGGAACCCATTGTTAACTTAAGTGGTACAAAACATGCTAGATGTTATGGACTCATTATAAATTGAATGGATAAATATCGAGGAGTCATATTTTGCATTAATTAATAAATCTTATTAGGGTTCCGTAGCCAAAATGGCAAAAAACGGAACCCTTATAGATTCGTCATGTCTGTCTGTCTGTCCGCCAGTCTGTCACAGCCACTTTTTTCCGAAACTATAAGTACTATACTGTTGAAACTTGGTGAGTAGATGTATTCTGTGAACCGCAACAAAACAAGGTTTATACATGAAAATAGAAAAAAAAATAAAAAAATTGTGGGTCGCCATAGTTAGAACTGAAACTCGAAATTTTTTTTTTCACTGCACGTATACGTTTGGGGTATCTATGGATAGGTCTTTAAAAACTATATTGAGGTTTCTTATACATTTTTTTCTAAAGTGATTAATTTGCGTGAGAGACCCTTCCAAAGTGGAAAAAAGACAATGCCGATTTTGTAAGGGGAGTTGGCGTCTTTTTTTTTTCGAGCGTCCACCAACCAAACTTGGTAATCTATATTCTTGAGGGCATTACAAACAATATTTGCTATGGCAGTATAGCTGTAAACTCAGTCCGAACTGAGTAAATCAGGTTTGAACTTTTTTTCGCTTCATACATTTTTCTATGGGAAATTGATTTTTTTTGTTTCTTGCGTCCATCGACGAAACGTGAAAATATATATTCTTGAGGTCATCACAAACAATATTTGCTAGGGCAGTATAGCTGTAAACTCAGTCCGAACTGAGTAAATCAGGTTTGAACTTTTTTCATTTCATACATTTTTCTATGGGAAATTGAATTTTTTTGTTTCTTGCGTCCATCGACGAAACGTGAAAATATATATTCTTGAGGTCATCACAAACAATATTTGCTATGGCAGTAAAGCTGTAAACTCAGTCCGAACTGAGTGAGACAGCCAAAAAAATTCAATTTCATACATTTTTCTATGGAAAATAGATATCATCGACGAAACGTGAAAATATATATTCTTGAGGTCATCACAAACAACATTTGCAATGGCAGTGAAGCTGTAAACTCAGTCCGAACTGAGTAAATCAGGTTTGAACTTTTTCACTCTAGGCGTTCGCTCCTGCATTTTTGTATGGGAAATTGCAACTTTTTTTTCGACCAAACATGAAAATATATATTCTTGAGGTCATCACAAACGATATTTGCTATGGCAGTATAGGCGTATACTCAGTCCAAACTGAGTGAGACTGGCTAGAACTATTTAAATGTACAGTAAGGTAAGGAATTGAGGCCAGTTGATATTTTGATGTGTTTATTGTCATAAATAAAAAAGTTTTGGTTATACCGCGTTCATAATATCATTAATCATTACATTAAACAGTACAAAAATGACGAGAAGGAACTATTGAAAACCATTATTAAAAAAATATCAACGTTGTTCAGCATCGCTTGACTCCACGGCTTCTTCTTCTTGATTTAGCCGAATTATAATGCTTTCCAAAAAAGAGCAGGAGGACTTATACTGTCCTAGTGCCTTCCCCATCCTAAATATTAATCCATAGTTTTGCCATAATATGGGAACAAGTTCCCAGTTTTCTTTTCCTCTTGTACTTGTAGCTTGTATTCCTCGCCTATTACAGACAATGTGATTAAAATTCTACAATATTAAAAATTATAAGGTTATTATTACACTATTTTTTTTAAATATACAACTATTTTAGTTGAAAGAAATCGGCGAGGAATACAAGCCATCAAATCAAATTATTGTAGCTGCATTTTTGGGAAAAGAACACTGGGGACTTGTTCCCATATAATGGCAATAATATGGTATTTTGGATGGGGTAGGCATCAGGACAGCACAAGTCCTCCTGCTCTTTTTTTGGAAAGCATTATAATTCGACAAGATCTAGAAGAAGAAGCCGTGGAGTCAAGTGATGAGGAACAACAGTGACAATATTATTAACTGAGTAATAATGCTACTCAAAAGTTCCTTATCTGTATCATTTCTCAACTGTTTTATGTAATAACTAGCGGCCGCCAGCGACTCCGTCCGCATCGGTTTCGTTTCCGTACATAGTGTTGCTACAGATAGCTTAAAGCCTTCCTCGACAAATAGTAAGTGGACTATCCAACACAAAAGATTTTGTCGATTCGAACCAGTTGTTACTGAGATTAGCGCGTTCAAACCAATCTGGATCAGGATGTTACACGTGTTATTGTGAGTCAACCATTAAAGATAGACATATGCTGTTAAGGGATATTTTTTAGGCAATTTTATGAAGAATATTTCTGTCATACATGATTTTTATGTAACTTTAACCATTAAAGCTGCACACGCGACAGAAGCTTAAAAAATGGAGTAAAATCTCCCGTTTTCCCAATATTTCCCTTCACTATTCTGCTCCTATTTATTGTAGCGTGATGAAAAGTATTCTATAATATGCCCAGGAGTATGAAAAATAATTGTACCAAGTTTCGTCAAAATCCGTTCAGTAGTTTTTGTTTCTATAAGGAACATACAGACAGACAGACAGACAGACAGACAGACAGACAGACAGACAAAAATTTTACTGATTGCATTTTTGGCATCAGTATCGATCACTTATCACCCCCTGATTTTGAAAATATATTTAATGTACAGAATTGACCTCTCTACAGATTTATTATAAGTATAGATTAATTCCATGAACGCGGTATAACCTAACATATTTTTTTATTTCTGTAAATAAACACATGGAAATATTATCTGGTCTCAATTCTTTACCTTACTTTAGCCATTTTAATAGTACTGGCCTGTCATCTGAGTGTGAGTCAGTTCGGACTGAGTAACAGCTAAACTGCCATAGCAAATATCGTTTGTGATGACTTCAAGAATATATATTTTTCATGTAAATTATTTAAATGTTTGGTGAGAAAAAAAGAAGTTGCACTTCCCATACAAAAATGCAGAAATGATCGCCTGGAGTGAAATCGTTCTAGGCTGTCTGACTCAGTTCGGACTGAGTTAACAGCTATACTGTCATAGCAAATATGATTTGTGATGACCTCAAGAATATATGTTTACATGTCTGCTCGATGGACGCGAGAAAAAAAAACTGCAATTTCCCATACAAAAATGCAGGAGCGAACGCCTAGAGTGAAAAAGTTCAAACCTGATTTACTCAGTTCGGACTGAGTTTACAGCTTCACTGCCATAGCAAATGTTGTTTGTGATGACCTCAAGAATATATATTTTCACGTTTCGTCGATGAAATCTATTTTCCATAGAAAAATGTATGAAATTGAATTTTTTTTGCTGTCTCACTCAGTTCGGACTGAGTTTACAGCTTTACTGCCATAGCAAATATTGTTTGTGATAACCTCAAGAATATATATTTTTACGTTTCATAGATGGACGCAAGAAACAAAAAAATGCAATTTCCCATAGAAAAATGTATGAAGCGAAAAAAAGTTCAAACCTGATTTACTCAGTTCGGACTGAGTTTACAGCTATACTGCCATAGCAAATATTGTTTGAGATGACCTCAAGAATATATGTTTTCACGTTTCGTCGATGGACGCAAGAAACAAAAAAATTCAATTTCCCATAGAAAAATGTATGAAGCGAAAAAAAGTTCAAACCTGATTTACTCAGTTCGGACTGAGTTTACAGCTATACTGCCGTAGCAAATATTGTTTGTGATGACCTCAAGAATATAGATTACCAAGTTTGGTTGGTGGACGCTCGAAAAAAAAAAGACGCCAATTTTACGCATTGTCTAACTTCTAAAATAAGAGGATGATAAAACTGAAATAAATATATAATGTATATTACCACAAAAACTACCAATGAAAATTGGTTTGAATGAAATCTAGTGACTTAATACGTCAAAAATAGTATTTGTACGGAACCCTCAGTGCGCGAGTCCGTCTCGCACTTGGCCGATTTTAATAATCCTGCGAACTGAGATTCGGTTTAACAACGCGTCATCAACAACCAGATTATACTACCTAGCATTCTCAAAAATGAAAACCACAGTGAAAACTTCGTAACTGTTGTGCTATGTTTCTGCTGGGGAGTAAGGTCGCCAGAGCTCAATTGGGAAGGGTCGTAAAGGCAGGCAACGCATCTGCGACCATTGTGCGTTTGTTGATGTCCAGTCCATGGGCAGCGGTGATCACTTAACATCAGAACAGGTGACCCTCTTGTTCGTTTGCCTCCCATCAAAACTTAGCACCAGGATTTCTCTACTATGAGCACCTATTGATATATTTGTTCTGGTCAGCTGTACTGCGGCCCTGCCAGCGTATCTTTAAAACCAAATTCGGTTTTGCAAGCCTTTCATAGCTGAGTGTGACATGTTTGAAGTCGCCGTTACCGAAAACGGTACGGAAATGATGCTGATGATGATGATATATTTGTAAGGTCTATTGATTTATCAAAGTGGGCTACCTCTATGCTGGTGCTCATGGTACAAATGTGACGTTTAGTATCAATATACAATTGCTGAGTTGCGCAAACGCATCCGTTGCGGCAACCCTCGCCATTGTCTCTGCGTGCGTCGAATGACGATGCATGGGAATCATCGTTGCAATTATAAGTAAATAAATGCGTCTGGGTGTTGATCACGTTATCTTACGTAATGTTGTGTAAACTGAAGGGTCTTGTTCAAAATGAACATAATATGAATGATACTTATGAACATGTTACCTAAAAAAGCTTAAAGTCAAAGTACCTAGGTAGTTAATTTTGCAATTTCATTTACATAGTTATTTATTCTTTTGCACGTTATTTTATTTTTTAACTACTAGCACTTCGAAAAAATATTATGTGAAAAAAGTTTCATGTATTTATTTACTAAATATTCTATATCTATTTTATACGTTAGCCGCCGTAAAACGCATCACAAATACCAACCGTATAAGATGTAATAAAGGCAGAACTGATATAACTATAGGTACTATATTATGATAATTATTTAGATAATTTATTTATTGCCTTTCTGAATTTCAGATCACAGCAAACGGAACGAGGCGGTATGAAGCCGTTTATCAAACAGGTAATTATTTTTTATACTTGCAGCCGCCCGCGACTTTGACTCGTTCTTATAGCTTTAAAGCTTTCCTTGTCAAAATCAAAATCAAAATCAAAATCAATCAAAGTCAAATGGACCAAACAACAGAATTTTTTTTTTCATTATTCAAACTAGTAGTTCGAATTCGTTCGCATTTGAAAAGAGCAACTGTCGAGTTTCTTGCTGATTCTTCTCGACAGGCATACAAGGCAAGGAAGGCAGTTACTTCCGAATCGGGGGTCGAGTCATTTTTTGGTTGCACTTTTGACGATTAATAAGTGCTTATATGAAGCCTATATTAATAAAGAATATTTTGATTTGATATGATTTTGATTTTTCAATGCAGTTCAAAATATCTTAAAAGTCTTAGATGGTTTCCTAACAACGTTCTCTTGTAACTACAACTGTTAATGTACTTGTCCTTTAAAACCCATTTCAAAATAAAACCCTGTAGTGTATAAGATAACACTCCCGTACCGTACCCCAGCTCCTAAAGCCATTTGAATAATAGTGACTTTGTGATTCCATGCGTCAGCTATGCAATTAAAATCTTGTAAACTTATAAATTAATTCTTTACAGAGTAATATGCAATAATAATTAAACTACGTGAGTCTAGCCTATAGGGTCGTGTTAATGGGCTTGTTCTATGTCACGAAATTGAATAATAAATAATATTTGTAACGTACAAAAGGTTTCCTTGTTTTGTTTTCCGTTTATCTTAGAAACAATTGCATAATAAATAATAATTATTTAAGATAACATCAAATATGACTAGGCTTAACAATGTCCTTAGTCTGTTACTAATTTTTGGTTTCCGCAAACATAGTCTAATATTATAGCGTAAAGCCTTTCTCGACAAATGGCCTTTCCAACATAAAAATAATTTATCAATTCTTATTTTCTTACACTGGTAAGAAGTTTCTGAGATAACGCGTGTAAACAAACGAACAAACTTTTCAGCTTTATTACATTCGTATAGAATTCTGCATAAATTAGGTACTTTTTTCAATTCATTACACACGTGAGGGCCGCCTTTATTGGTATTTTTTTGTGAATCTTACTGTACGTAGGTACTCCTATAATATGTATTAGTACCTACGTTATGTAATGTGAATGTCCATTCCTCCATATTTAAACAGACACTTATCGTTTTAGTGATACATCGTGCTTACAATGTCAACTGTACGCTTGGCTGCCACATTTCACAAAAAATATTAAGTGGTAATTCGTTAATGTAATTCATTAATAAGACAGATAATAATTATTATATTTTATTCATTTTTAATACTCTAAGAGCGCTATTTAGGCCCGATCTAATTGCCTAAAACTTGTAATGTGGGAACCAGACGACAAATAAAAAAAATGTTATAAAATAAGTTTTATGAATGAAGCAGTCAGCCACATAAAAACTGAATTAAACATAACACGTAAATAATTTGACTAGCCACAAGTTAGGCCTTAAAACACTTCCACGCTGGTACATTCTGGAAAATGCTAAATATAGAATTGCTAATAGAAAAACTAGATAGGTAAATAAGATGTTCTATGATACCTAAATGCTTAAAAGCTTCTGAGAAAACATGGCCATGAAAAACAATAGTCTACTTATTTTCTATGACGATGCAAAAATCAGATCTTAACTATTACGCTTGGATAAAGCAACCACTCCAACTATAGGTACCTACTCGTACTATGTACCTATTAACTTATCGATCATCTAAATTGATGTCACAAAAAACTGGACTAAAAACGTTTTATAACACAATACGCAGCTTTTTGATTACGAAATCTCGACCAAAATAGGTTACTGATTTATTTTTTACCTGCACATTTATTTCGTGACTCAACCACCGAAGTGCGTATAACTTTTTGAGGTATGCACGCAAATCCAAAAAACTATGTTACTTAAACGCGAGTACGATAAAATTTAAAAAAATACGTTTAGTACGTCCATGAATCAGTTACCTTGTTTTAAAAGAAATAAGGGCAATGTACTCATCTCATGGTTTCACAAAGATTATGAAAATAGTAATTGAAGGAGTTTAACAGGCTTCTTATCAAGTCATACAAATTCCGATAGCTGCCGATAGATTTATCTAGATACTCACATCATAAACCTGACGAGTTTTTTGTTTTTTTGTTTGAACGCGCTAATCTCAGGTACTACTGGTTGGAAATGGAAAAACATTTTTGTTTTTGATGGACGAGGAAGATTTTCGGCTATACACCCACATACGTCCTTATCCAACACCCTGGACAGGGCTAGGGCGCATAACGCATCCATCCATCCATTCAGCCCATGTCAACCCACTGCTGAGTATAGGCCTCCTCTCTGTCGCGCGTAACGCATACCGCGAAAAATAAAGGTGGTTTGGTGATGACAGTGCCTATGGTTAAATAATCGTTACCTGCATGGGGGAAAGCTGCTAGCCCTATCCCCCGAAATGTTCCCTAGTTGCTTCGTTCGACGCCGTCACTTACCTTAAATAATTAGTTTTATATATAGCGAATGAATATTCCAAAATATCAATCATCCACATTCCTCAGAGATCCTTCAATAATTTCCAGGCGTTCGTGGTGAGCGGGGCTGCCCTCAACATAGCAGGGCACGGCTGCGCGCACGGTTTTCCCGCCGTTTTGTTCGCGCAGCTCAAAGTCAGCGGGGAGGTGGTGCTTACCGACCATGACACTTCTTGGATAGGTGAGTTTATGTTAATGAGGAGGCAAACGAACTAGAGGCTATGATAATAAGTGATCACCGCTGCCTTTGGTCATCAACAACCGCACAAGAGTCGCAAATGCATTGGCTACCTTTAAGACCCCTTACCCTCCCCAACTGAGCTTACTCACCAGCGGAAACATAGCACAACAGTTACGAAGGGCTATTTCACTGTGGTCTTCTGTAAGGTGGAGGTACTTCCCCAGACGAGCGGCTTATCAAGAGGAAGTTCCACAAAGCTCTACCTCAACTCCCTCGGATCGTTTGACTTCCTGAGCGCCTAAGCATTTTATTTTTACTGGGAGAATAAAGATTCATGTTCTATGTGAAACGCATATACTGTCTTAGGTCCTAGGATGGATAGGGATCAAGAGCAAACCCATCGCAGAGACCTAAGCACGTGCCCATTGAGCACAGTGGGAAAGACGGGTCCGGCCGGCAATTTAGATCATTTTAGTCCTTCCGCAGTTTTAAGATTTCACCTTGGAATTGCCCATATTGTCGCAAATAAGCGCGACATAAAAACATTGATCATCACTTAACGATAATAGCCGTACAATAGTTTACACACATTAAGCGCAAAATACAGTTAGCTCCAACCAATACCTGTATTGATGTTTGAAGTTATTGGTTTTAAAACAGAATTGCCTTCCGGGACCATTAAAAATTAATTTGCGTATATCAATTGGCGCCATTATAGGATTACATCAGCGGTCCAGCATAGTTGAAAAAGTTGTTATAGCCAACTGATTGAAAATCGTGTGTGGATTTGGAATATTCCTATTTTTATTCTTAAAAAGATACTATATTTGAATCGATGCGAATTCGTTTCGGAATGGTCATCGCAGCCCATTAAGGGAAACTCTGGTGTTTATAAATAGAAGCGCTAGTCACTTATTACGATCATGTAAAAGTGTTAATATATCTCTATTTATTATTTTTAGGATTAAAAACAAAGAAAAATTCATCTGTTCTTGTGAGCCCCTCTTGCAATCCTGCAGAGCACTTGCCCGGATTGCAAGAGGCGCTGTGTTCGATTCCCGCCTGAGCTACTTAAGATCAGTCTTTAAGCTTTACCTTTTACCATTGATATTTGTATATCAATGCCTTTTACCTACATTTTACTTATACAAATTTTACAGATTATTGTATAACTGAAGTTAACTTACTTTAATTTTTCTTCTTTTCAGCGTCGGTGGTAGGAGCCATGGGCATCGTGGGCAACTTCATATCTCCAGTCCTGATGAACAGATTTGGCCGGCAGAGAGCCCACCTCATCACTACCGTCCCCGCCTTGCTGGGCTGGATCATCTTCTTCCTAGGGAACTCTGTTTCACTCTTTATCATGGCGAGGCTCTTACACGGACTTGCTTTAGGCCTTAGAACACCTTTAGCGGCCATATTAGTGGCAGAATACACAGACCCGAAGTATCGTGGAGCATTCTTAGGGACCTTTGCAATTTCATTAGGATTGGGTATTTTCTTGTCACATCTCTGGGGAGCCCATTTGACATGGAGAGCGACGGCCGGAGTATGTGCTTTATTCCCCCTTATTTCAATGGCGATTATCAGTCTTTCACCAGAATCTGCTAGCTGGCTGATTTCCAAAGGTAAATTTGAAGAAGCGAAGAAGGCATTCAGATGGGTCAGAGGTGAAGGTCAAGAGCAAGATGAGGAGCTAGATGCAATGATAACTTCACAAAAGGAAGAACAGAGCGCAACAGTTCAAAGGAAGGAAGAAAAGAAATTCACTTGCAATGGGATGTTTAAGTCTGCAATTAACGCGATCAAAGATGCCTTAAGAATATTTAAGAGGAAAGAATTCTACAAACCTGCTCTGATTGCTATAAGTATGCTTGTCGTCTTTGAATTCGGTGGAGCGCATATGTTTGCAGCTTACGGCAACACGATACTACAAGCAGTTCTTAATAAGGACGATCCTAAGGATGTAGCATGGCAATTCACAGTTGTTGACTTACTCAGGACTGTATGTGCTTTAATAGCAATATTTTTACTAAAATACTTCAATCGACGAACGATATTGTTCACAAGTGGAGTCTTGACTGTGCTCTCAATGTCTTCGATTTCAGTATTCATCTATTTGAGAAAAGCTGAGCTATTCTCTGCTCCTTGGTTACTAGATATAGTTCCAATGACATTAATGGTATTGTATACGTTAGTCTTTTGTTTAGGTTTAGTCCCATTAAACTGGGTGATATGTGGCGAAGTGTTTCCTTTAGCGTATAGAAGTTTAGGGTCGACAATATCTACTTTGTTCCTGACTCCATCGTTCGTGATATCTATGAAGACTGCACCTCATTTGTATTCGTCTGTGGGTGTAGAAGGAGCTTTCTTAGTTTACTCAGCAACATTAGTAGTTTTCTTATCAATAATGTATGCATTGTTACCAGAAACGAAAGATAGGACATTACAAGAGATTGAAGATAGCTTTAAGGGTAAAAAGAAAATGGAACAAGATGTACAAATGACGCTAATTAACAAAGAAGACATTGTTGTAATGAAGTAGATTGTCTGTGTAAATACTAGAGTACTTAGTTTTTTGTAAGCATCTAAGATATTCTGTGATACAAATAAGACATAGGTAAAAGCAGCTAATTGTTAGTAGACATACTCAAAAAGTTTTTTGACGGTGCTGCTACTATTGCTGTCGGTACAGTACCTACCTATTATTGCTATATCTCTAAGTTCAGTATTTTATTAATAGCATTTGCTAATAATTAAAACTTTTTGACTACCTTTTTCAATAATTTTTTAATATCTTTATTGTTTATATTCTACAACGCAATATACTGGAGAAAGTAGGTGCAGTAAATACTCGTTATATGGGCATTAGATAAATATTGTGATGATTTTTATAAGACACTTGCTTGTTATTATAAATGTAGCAAAATCCATCTTCTAATATATATCTAAATGCTTATTTTCTATGTAGCACTTGGTATACCTACCTACTTATAATCATGATGGCTATAAACTATTTTACTTATGTAATTTCGGAAATGATTCGCATTGTAGGTACTGTAATTAAGAGTGAAAAACTGTCACAAATCGTTACCTACTCATAATATAAGTAAGATTCCATAATTAATTAATTAATTTTCGTTTAAGATTTAGTATTATTATAATAATTAGATTTAATGATTAAGACTTTACTAAAGTTCTAACACGAGACGAGAAATCATTTGTCATGATTATTAATGCACTGATGATCATACCAATATTTTTTGCAAAATTATAATGACAACGAAAAATTAAAACAGTGAAAAAATACTTTGTTCTTTTATTTTTTAAACACTTTATTATATAATTTCTAATTCAATAAATAATAATTTATTTCTATAACAACTAAAACGGTGGTTTTTCATTTGTTTTTCGTTTGTTTACTTACTAAATGGTTATTTTAATAATTTAACATGGGTACAGATAACATAGTTATAAGGTGCTAACCTATTCTTTGGTAAGAATGATCAGATCGATTCATAAATCTTTTTAAATCAATTTCACACTTTGAGATATCTTTGCTTTAAAATAGCTACATGTTTCACTACAATTTCAGGCACTTCAAAAAGCGAGGCACTTAAAATTCTAATAATTAAAAATACTTGCATAAATCTTTGTTTCTCTAACACTTATACCTTAAGTAAAAATGTGAAGTTACAAGGTTAAGTTCTTAGCAGAGAATATTAAATGCATAACGCACAAACATAAGTGAGTACTGAAAAGTGCTCAAGTATAAAACTTACTGATAGTAAGCAGGTACATGTTTTTAATTTAATAACTTATTCAGGAATAGATTTCCAAATTTTACTTATCTTATCAAGACTCAGATCAGGTGGGCCAAATATGAAAGGGCCAACCGCATCCGGGCCCAGTATGGTCAACAGATTAGCCCGATGATGGTTTAATATGAGCGAGGAGAGCGGAGTCCTAGCCACTCCAATCTGCTCAGCACAGACTCCAGTGATGTGGACGTCATCTATCCAGAAGTAGGGCATGTTCTGGGCTGCAGTCAGCAGTCGCGGCACGACGTCTTGCGAGTAGAGAATGGCCCAACCTGAAATTTAAAAAAACTTAAGTTCTGTAGCTTGTCTTGTCTTTTATTACAAACTAACGTGTCACCTGATGGTAAGTGATCACTTCTGCCCCAAGAGGAAATTCCAATAAGAGGTAAAAGTTTACAAGAAGGAAAGAGTATAATCTAAGTTTTAATGGCTGTTAAACACGATAAACGAAAAATATAGCATTAATCCTTGCCTGCACAATAAGTTGGATAGAACTGTGCAGCATACTCTGTAGGTGTAACTTTCCATTTAGATTTACTAGACCTCTGTACTTGAGCGTGCACCAATACTTGGCATGTTATGAGCCCTCTCGCTCCCCATGGTGATAACTCCTTCGCCAAAAACGACCTCAGTGCATGGGAGTTCACTACCATATCATCATCAGTCTTCAAAACATACTTTGCCATCGGGCAGTGGTGAGCAACCCACTTCAAACCCATAACATGCTTGTATGTCATGTTACGGTAGGCATCGTCAAAGTTTCCCTGCACAATATCACCATACGTCAAGCTTTCATTCTGTATGTTTTGGGCTACATTTAATTCCTTTGGTTCTCCAATCATAAAGACTACTTTAGTAGAATCTGTGGAGCGTCCCCAAGTGTTACGGATCAACATTCTGTTTGCAACATTAGTCGGTCTTGATGATATTATCACAACTAGTAACAGACCAGCTGGGTAGTCTGCGCAAGGCTGAGGATTCACTTTAAATGTGAAGTTCTTAATATTAATCAACTGATCGTAAGTATCATTCACTTGTACTATATCAGTAACATTGTTTGGGTCGAGTAGTGTGAATTTTGGCTCAGGAATACGCACTATGACGGGCGAAGGAGTGTTATAGTAGTCGTAGATCAGCATCAAACCGAAGATACAGAACAGAAACTTGTGTAAACTCAACATTTCCAGCTTTTCTCGTTGATTTTCTGTCATATTAACATAAACAAATGAACTAAGGTAATCAATAATGTTACATTACAGTCCTTGCACAGCACAGCACTCGTTAGAAAGTTAGTCACGGGTAAGATTATCACGTATTAAATAGAACTCACAAGGGAATGTAGTCATTTCATTGTAATTCAAAAGGAAAACAGTGAAACAAAATTATTGTTTTCGCGTTTGATAAGTGGGTACGTTCAAAAGTCATGCTCGTTTTTGTCATGCATGACATTTCGAGAGTCTAATACCCACTTTTTCAATTCAAGCGTAGAACTTATAATAAACAAAAGATTCTAATCAATACAATAAATTATCAGTTTTATTCATTTAAAAATATTAAACCAAAGTAAAAAACAGAAACCTCCTTTGATGCATACTACTTTGGGAACGTAGCTGTCAAATGATACATTTTTGTAAATTGTTGCAACACTGCGTAAAGTGGGTGTTCCCCGGGAAAATTTATTGACTATGTTAATGTTTAATTTCATTACATTTTTATAATTAACAATTAACAACATCAGCTATATGAGTTTTAAAAAAGAAATGACGAACATTAGAGAGCAATACAAACAATAATTTATTATTTTTATTATTTACCTAACAAGAACCGAGGTATTTTTTTTTATTTAGGTAGTGCAAACTATCGAAATAACTTGAAGACGCGTTCTTTAAAATCCAAGTCAAGAGTTTTACTTATATTTCTTAGATGATGCTGCTAGCTATATTTACTAAAATTATCTGACAATAAGATTGGTGCAACTAGGTAGCTCTTACAATAAAATTCGAAGTCAACTAACATCGTTTAAGTACCTACCTACCCAGTCTCACAGAAAATTATGCCGCCTTCTAGGGAAGATAAAAATAAGCTTCCATGCCTAATAGATAGGTGCTCCAGGCACTAGGCCGCTAGTTGACCCGGTGCACTTTCGATGCGGGCTGTGTATTCGCCGACGCGGCGACTCCGGCCACTATTTCCGATCGGCTTGCAGCCACTTGGGCACGCTCGTCAGGAGATCTCTATAGAGGCGTTGCTACGGGATAAGTTTTAGCCAGTTTACTTTTTTTTTGTTGGTTTTGTCGTAGTGTCTCGAAGCTTTAACAGGTGAAGGCTAGCTAAAGCATCTGGGGCCCAGAACGCGTCGTCCCATTACCCATTAAATACCTATTTATTTCCTTGGCTGGCATCCGTGTGAAGGGCGAGATCAATATCTCTCTCAGTTACCTATTCGTGTTGTAGTGAACATAATAAATATTTTATTTTGTCATTCCCATAAATATATTGCAAGTTTATTGGTCCATGTTCATCATCATCATCGTCATCAATAGTCATCATTCACCTGCCCTTATCTCGGACTAGGCGGGGTCGGCGCAACATCTAGGTACTCCTATCAGCCGTTACCTCTTCATTCGCTAATTTCACGTCAATAACAAACTTCACACATTCTATCTATCTCATTCAAAGTTAGCTTTTATTTTATGTATAAAGAAAACCTTTTATTTATATTCTGTGACAAACACACAAGAGGGACATTCTTGACACGCTTTTTGGCTAGCTATTCTAATATTTTAGTTTACATTTACATTTCTAAAACACGCAGAAAACGATAAACTTTTCAGATTTGCAACATCTTGGATGTCGTCCAAAGGGACAAAAATTTAACATTTCACTTACGTTGAAGCTTTCCAATTTAATTTTGAAACAAACACTTGGCAGGTGAAACATTATATTTTGCAATGTAATACTTTTCTGAATGGTACCTATTATAATTCAGTTTCATAAGTTCATATTATAACGAGTTTGAACACGGTCAAAATGTTTACTAGTAGGTACCGTAATTATGTGTTTTGGAAATTGGAATACTTTAATGTTAATGAATAGAATAATTCAAAGTCGTATCTTTGAATATATTAAACTAGCGGCCGCCCGCGACTTCGTCCGCGTGGATGTCGGTTTTCATTATACGAATGTTTTTTCCCGCTAACTCCCGTTCCCGTGGGAATTTTGCAATATCCTTTTGCAACTAAGCATCAAGTTTACTAAGGGACCTGCATGCCAAATTTCAAGCGTCTAACTCAAGTAGTTTAGATTTTCCATACAAACTTCCACCCCCTCATTTCGGGGAAGTGGGGGGTTGGAATGGGTCAAAAAGTAGCCTATGTTCTGTCTCAGGGTCTAAAGATTGTCTGTACCAAATTTCATCAAAATCGGTTGCGAGGTTTAAGCGGGAAAGCGTAACAGACAGACAGACAGACAGACAGACAGACAGACAGACAGAGTTACTTTCGCATTTATAATATTAGTTGGGATATATTCGATCCATTTTCTCTGTGTAGGCACTTTGAGGGAAGTGGTAATACATACCTCTTGGGATTTTTGAAACTCCGGGGTGATGGAAATACTTAACCTCGGGACTCCGGAGTCACCGTCTCAGTTAGTAAAGTAAAGGGTCAGTTTTATTCTCTCACTATCGGCCGCCCGCGACTCCGTCCGCGTGGTTTTCGGTTATATGCGTTTATTAGCCTAAAGCCTTCCTCGTCCAATGGACTATCCAACACAAAAATATTTTTTCAAATCAGACCAGTAGTTCCTGAGATTAGCGCGTTCAAACAAACAAACAAACTCTTCAGCTTTATATATTAGTAAAGATCAATAGAGTGGTACATATTTTTTTTATTTTTTATTTTTTTTATTTTATTTATTAGGAAAACAAACAGCAGTTTACAACACATTTAAACAACCCAAATTAATAACACATTAGCCAAATAAGTTTCCACAAGTAGGTTATACATTAATTGTATCGTTTGGGCCACTATCTCATCCAGGGAGCGATCCAGAGGACAGCACATTAGAGAATTGTTCAATAGTCTTTACAATAGAGCAGTACCCCAAATGTGAAAGTGACCCATTATAATGTTAATAAAAACACAGGCTAGAACACAAATCTACCAGCGAAGAAACACGGTTCAAACATCAGAACAAATGTTGTAGGTCTTTAACAAACACTTAAATTTCTTAGGTTTATGGCTGAAAATGTCGATGTGACAGTACTTGGAATTATATAGATTCATAGCTCGAAGAACAAAACGGTTGCAAGCATAGTTAGTACGGCAACTTGAAATAGAAAATGTCTTACTAGATCTCATGTTATTTCTCGGACATCGTAACATAATCTTACTCAAAAGATAAGGCGAATCAACGTAGTTATTAATAATTTTGTACAATAAGATTTGATCGAAATGTTCCCTTCTGAGTTTGAGGGAGGAAATACTGTTTGAATTAAAGTCGTTTCGAAATTTATAAGTCATTCTCTTAATAAATTTCCTTTGAATTTTTTCTAAAGTGTTAACGTATGTCAAATATTGAGGATTCCAGACAGTAGAAGCATATTCAAGTTGAGATCTTACAAGGCTATTATACAATAACATTAAAGTGGTGACACTTTTAAATTCAATACTTTGCCTAAATATAAATCCCAACATCTTATAGGCCTTATTTGTTATTTTATTAATATGTGATGAAAATAACAATTCACTATCCAGTATTACTCCCAAGTCTCTCACCTCGGTCGAACGTTTGAGATTTTGGCCAAAAATAGTATAATTAAATTCTAATGGATGTTTTTTCCTACTATACGAGATTACACAACATTTATTAATGTTTAGATACAATTTATTTTCACTGCAATACTTATGAAGTCGATTTAAGTCTTCTTGTAAACCAATACAATCATCAACTGATTTTACGACAGTAAAAATTTTTGTATCATCAGCAAATAAAAGAAATTTAGAACGACGGAAACAATTAATGACGTCGTTAATAAATATGTTAAATAGTAAAGGCCCGAGGTGGGAGCCTTGGGGCACCCCAGATGGCACTGGTATAAAACTAGACAAAAAGCCTTTAAGTGATACAGCTTGGGTCCTGTTCATAACGTAAGATTTTAGCCATCTCAGAAGGTCACCATGTATGCCGATGTACTCTAATTTACGAAGCAGAATTTGATGCGGTATTTTATCAAAACACTTTGAGTAGTCCGTGTAAATAGCGTCAATCTGAAAACCTTCATCCATGCTACAAAGTACTTGATCCAAAAATTCACACAGATTAGTTTCAGTGGACCGTTTGTTGATAAAACCGTGTTGTTCATTTATTAAATATGGTCTTACTGCTGGAAACAGTGAGTCAAATATAATTTTTTCAAAAAGTTTGGGAATCACTGATAGTTTAGATATGCCCCTATAATTACGAACATTATGTTTGTTCCCACTTTTAAATATTGGAACAACAAGCGACTGTTTCCATGTAGTTGGCATTTCTCCATGTTTCATTGAGAGGTGAAATAGAAAAGAGATAGGGCCCGCTAGTTCCTTAGCGCACATTTTCAAAAAGTAGGGATGTATGCCATCCGGACCTGCCCCCTTATTTGGGTCAACACGAGACAAATATTTCTCCACAATCTCAGCAGAAATTGAAATAGATTCAATTAAACAACTGTTCGATTCACGACTCGATTCACTTAATGTAGTCACGCTGACGTCACCCTCAAATACGGACTGGAAAAAAGCATTAAACATATTTGCAATAGTTAAGCCATCTGATCCGGTAGTATCGTCATAGAAGAGAGTATCCGGTATCGTGTTTGTATCTTTTTTAGATTTAATATATGACCAGAAATGCCTCACATTTCTGTTTATGTTACTTTCCGTTTTAGCAATAAAACACTGATAGCATGAGCTTTGTAACGTTTTAATTTCTTTTCGTAATTCCGAAAATTGGATATAGTCACTTTGTCTGTTATATGTCTTCCATTTTTTATGAATTTTTATTTTCTTTTTTATTGTTTGAATTAACTGTCTGGAGTACCAAGCAGGATACTTTTTATTAACGTTTATTGTTTTTGTAGGCACATAAAGTTCAATAACTGTATTAATAGTTTTATAGAAATTGTCGACCGCCAAATCTATTGAACACCCATCCAGAAGCTTCTCCCATTCAATATCAACAATAGCGCGCCTAATTACATCGTAATCGGCCGCATAGAAACGGCGAACAGTACGCGGCGCCGGCCTCAGGTTCGGCTCAACACCGTCCGGTTCACACTTGAACCCCAACGCTGGATGGTGCCCATCCTCCGGCAGCGACATTGGCTCGACCCTGCTAACAGTGCATTCCAGGCTAGAAATTACGAGGTCCAAGTATCTGTTGTTTTGATTACTTATACTATTAAATTGTGACCATCCGACAAAGCATAAGAATGCGTTAAGTTGTGAGACAAGTTTGTCTTTATACGGATCTACTAGACGCAACCTCGAATCGGGACCTTGAATCCAGATGCCTTTACTTATGTTAAAATCCCCAACAATAATATAATCATTATCGGGCTCATCAAAACTTAAATCCGATATAAAATCAAAAAACTTTTGTTCGACTGCCTCCTGATTAGTACTTTGTAAAAAGTAACAACAAAATACATATAGATAGCTTCCGCGGCGTGATCGATCTAAAGCAATTTTAACAGTCGTAATCTCAGTATCAGGCAGCGAGGGTAGCGGGCGCACCGTCCGCATGTCCACCGTCAACCCGAGGCGCACCGCGATGAGCGTGCCGCCACCTCTCGTCGAGCCGTGACTATCATAGTCCCTATCCGTTCTGTATACCTCGTATCGGGAATCGAACAGTTCCGAATCGAAAATACCTGGAAGAAGCCAAGTTTCTGATAAACAGATAATGTCATAGTCAGACAACAATAAATTATTATAAAACAATCCCGTTTTACCCCTTAATCCCCGTACATTCTGATAATAAAACTTTAATATCGCGCCAATAACAATGTAATAAAAATAATAATGTTGAATCGTCCGTTAAAATTTACCAGTACACATCTAAACAAGGATTGTTTACAAAATAATAAAATATAGCTATTTTTCAAATCAAAATACGTATGTATATGCCTCCGATTGTAAAGATTTAAACCGTATTGTTTTGTGGTAATAAAAGAAACATTCCACTTGATATGACAACGATGAAACACAATACAGTTAAACACAATAATAACTACACTCGCAAAAAATCTATTCATTTTATGTAGGTAAGACGATAATTCCTTTACCGAGACACAAACAGTAAATATTAAAAACTCCACACAACACCCATCGAGACTATTACCGTAAAGTACAAATTCCATTGCCTCCTCCGTACTAAAACGCAATCCGCGCAGACGTACTAAAGGCGCAATGGATATTTTTTTAACCGATACAATGACCGAGTTAACATGAACGTAGTCAGAGAAACTATACAATAGCCCGGTTGGAGTGTAAGGGGAGGTCAACCATCTACTATAGTTTCTATCCAATACACTGTCACAACAACACCCAGTTCGACATAAACCTTGAAAACCAGTCAAAAAAATGTAAATTATTATAAAGAGACTAAATATTATATTATTAATAGCTCTTATGTTATCTTTTTTAACGCCTCATCTGAAGTAATGTGAATCACGGGGGATTTTTCGTTTCGACGAACCATTACTGTGCAGTTGCGTACCCAACAATAGGTGTAGTTCATTTCCTTCGCCTTAATTTTTGCTTGCTTGAGTAGGTATTTATTTTTACTGGAAAGATGATCGTTTGCGTATATTAAATTCTCCGATTCAGTAAATCCCACATCACTCGCTTTGATACTCTTGATCTTTCGAAGCGCCGCCAAGAAGTCGTCTTTTTTATATCGTGACTGCATTTTCAATATGACTGGTTTTGTCTTATTACCCTCAACATCGCTCTTCAATGCAACCCGAGTAACGAAATCAATATCGGTGTCCACGTTTAAGTCAAAATTGCATACCTGAGCAAGACGCTTCACTGTTAATATGAGGTTCTCACCAGTTTTGTGTGGAATTCCATTCAACTGTATATTTGAGCGTCTCACCCACTGGTCATTCCTGTAGCTTTCCGATACAAGATCCTTCACCACTCCTTTCAAATGGTCCACGTCGGATTTCATCTCGTCGAGAGGTGCTAGGCGGCTTTCGATATCCGCTACACGTTGAGCTATTCCATCAATTCTAGTGTTGATAGCCGACTTAAGATCAGATATGTCATCTTTGACCTGCTTAATGTTGTCTTCAATGGTTTGAAGTGCGGTGAATCGTTTCTCAAGGTTGGTGACCTTAGCCAAGATGTCTTGCAAGACAGTGTCCTGAGGCTGTTGGGTCGGGCTTTGAGGTCTTGAAGAAATTGTTCGCTCTAAATGGAGCCCAGATGATAGCCTTGGAGCCAATGGGGTGCTGCTTGCCGACGGAGAAGGGTTTACATCCTGTAATTGCGAGCAATTGGTGTCCCGGCAAGCTGGACAGACCCAATCGTCGCGCCCACTTCCCAACCTGCTGAATCCTCGCTCAGAGATACCACCACATTTGAAGTGATAGCTTCCCTTACACAAAGAACACTGCGGTCCGTGGCCGACCGTATCTTTACACGTTGAGCACTGGGTAGTGAACATGTTTACAACCCCTGGATTCTTTTAAACGCTGTGAGTGTGTTCGCTCCGTAAGAAGCGCGCGTGTTGACTCAACGATACTTCGCGCCGTACTGATATATTAATAACAGTGGTAATATCAGCTCGGAGTGTGTCCTTGCGGCGTGCTCAAGTGCCGGCCTCGGTCGTGTCGCAGTCCGGCGCCCCACTGCGACAGGACCTCTATACTTAGCACCGAACTAATACACCTACCAACCTTCTTTACTTGTAATATTACCTATAGGTACTCCGTACTCATGCATCTTTTGCTATGCCTTAGACTTTTTGGTCATAAAAATTGCAAGCCTTTTAAAAGTGATTGTTGTAGAGAGCACAGGTATATTAGCTCTCTCTTTTTTTTCTCATACTGCATCTTTATCTCATTAGAAAGGAAAAACAGCGACAGCGGCCCTAGATTCAAATTCCGGCATAGTTACTTACTGTTACAAAAGTAAGCTTTTAGACTCGAGCACAAATGCCGCCGATGTTCATCGCACAAATATTTGCCCCTAGCGGTCAATATACGAACCCGTGACCCTTGGTTTTGTAGCAAGGTCTCTAACCACTAGAACAAAACGTCCGTCATTGAATCTAGAATCGCTCACGGTGGTATTATAATTCAAACTTCTCCTACATGCACATAAAGGCAAAGAATTGTGTAAGTTAAATGTGTATGTATTGAGGGCCGTAAGGCGTTGAATTTTAAATCTATTTAACCGTTCTAACCAACAATGAGTCCTAAAATAAAATAGGTTTTTTACTGTACATAATTAAACAAAGAAACATTTATTTCTGTTCTTTTAAAAATAAGTTCTTCCTTCGACATCAAAGGCACTGCGTGTACTTCTACAGGTAACACTTCCATCATGAGCCGGCCTCTCTTAAAATATAATTGGAGGGTTCTATTTCACTCCGCGGACCCCAGAAATATCCCCGGCCCACTTGACTCGCGACCGCAGTTGATCGGCTGTCATATTTTTATTGCGCATGTCCGTACAACGGAACGCATTGGTCAAGTGTGACACTTGTGTTGTCCGTCATTACGTTTCCCGCGCTTCGTCGGCGGCTGTCAAACGTTCGCGCCCTTTTGATGGCGCGGGCTTAATTTTTTTTGAAAGGGAAATTAAATTGTTTAGTTTTCGTAAGTAGGAATGGAAATGTGCGAATTTTGACTGTAAAGAAATTAAAAGTTAATTAATTTGACATATTCTGCTATCATTAAATCTTGATTTCAAATTTTAGTTAGGTTTAATGAATACACAGTGCTTTATTAAAAAGCCATGATAATTTAAATTATGATCAACAAACTGAAATCAACTGCATAAAAATAATAAGAAAAAATAAAAAATAATAAGCAAATAAAAACAAATGGCGGCTTCAAAATTATTATGGCTGACAACGGCTCTCTTGCGGCTGTGGCTAGGAGCGACGGATTTGTGCTATGCGCAGTAAGTACCTTTAATATAATATTATTATGTAATTATTTTGAATCATAAAATATTAATGAAGAACTAAGTATTTCGGTAGACAAATAGCTGCAGGGAGCAGCAAACTGACTTCAAACAGTTTTCCCTGAGAAAAATCTCCATGGGTTCACATCCCAGGCTCTTGTTTTTGCTGTACGTAAACGAATTTACGCTCTAGATCTGAAGCTCGGGACTTAATTAGTTCGTTCCTCAATCATCATCATCATCCTAGCGTCTCTCCCGGTTGAATTTTCGGCCGATTCTCGCCTCAGAGCCCGAGGTACGCTGCGGCTATGTCCCTGAATTGGCTATCCTGGCTGGTTACTACAATGGAGTGACTGTCTTCTGATCTGTATAACTTACAAGGGACGCAAGAGAATTTAGATCATAGTATAGACCAACGGCTTTACGGGCCTTCCGAAGCACGAAATCATCATTATTTTAGGACAATCTGGTGATGAACGCACACAAAGTGGTGTTCCCCGCTGTAACTGAACCTACGACCTCCGAGGTTTGAGCACAACGCTCTAACCTCTGCACCACGGAGGCAGATGTTCGTTTCACTATCTGTGTAATAAACTAAGCCCCTGTGATTTACTTTGCACCCTAAGATCGCCGATTCCACTCTCCATTGTTGGAGCCTTATTATTCTATTGGTTCAGTAGTCCATTACCCGAGGAAATGGGGTAGGTACTCGACTTTAGAGTCAGCTTTGCTTTTAGTCAAGAGATAGATAGATATATTAGAATTTTATCCGGAGTAACGACAATGTCAATAAAATTTATTCATCGGCATCAAATTATGGATAGCTGAGAAAATAACTTTATTTTGGCAAGCATCTTACCTCTTAAGGCCCGATAGTGGTGCCAGTTGAGATGAACGGTATTAAACAAACATTTTGCCTACAATGAAAGTACAAACTTGTGTTTGGTAAACTATTGCGCATTGCACCCAATCAACTCTCTCAAACTTCAATAACTCTACGATTATTGATCGTTAGTTATAAAGTTAAAGTTAAAAGTCCTATTCCACTTTCAATCACTCGAACTCACTTCTTTCTTTAACTATCTAGAACAGCTTTGCTTTGAGAATAATAAATTATTTACTTGTTTTTACTCTTTTCTATGTTTTATGTAACTACTAGCGGCCGCCCGCGACTCCGTCCGCGTGGATTCGATTTCCAATAGCCTAAAGCCTTCCTTCTCAAATGGACTATCCAATACAAAAATATTATTTTCAAATCGGACCTGTAGTTCCTGTGATTAGCGCGTTCAAACAAACATACAAACAAACTCTTCCGCTTTATATATAAGTATAGATTTTATGCAATAGACATTCATTTCACACATAAGAATGAGTATGTACTTAAAACAAAGACCAGCATGATACATATTTTATGGCGACTCATTTCAATGTTTGCTTTTCGGACCACCGACCGTCTACCATATGTCTTTGAAAGATCAACAAACCTTTGCTTTAGAAAATGTTGCTTTACCTTTTATTTATATTGCAAACACGGACCCAAAGAGTTATTATGAATTTTTCATCCTTCTTTCACCATGAGTTTTGAACTCGACTGATCCTTTTGGCGACAACCAAGGGAACTAGGTTACATATTGTGATATGTTGCCACAGAATGCCCGCAGATGAAAGTTTAATTTAGAGATTTGTTAGTTAAGTTTCACTTCTTGTAACCTTACAACCTAATAAATCAAGGTAAGGGTAAGTAAACCTTTGGGTTTTCTCAGAATTTAATTAAAAATAATTAGCATAATTTTACATAACACTCTAATTGTAATAATTAGAAACTCGTTCTTCTTTTTGAATAACACAAGGACTTTTTAACCGACTAAAAAAGAGAGTGTTCTCAATTCGACTGTATTTTTTTTTTCAATTACGTATGAACTAATATCTCTCGACAGAGCAAATAGGTACTTTTCGTGATTTTGACTCCCACTCACAAATTCTTTTATTCTAAACCTATGTAGTTTGTTAGTAAACAACAGCGCAATCATTTTGCAATTCATTTTCCCCTCCAGCTACATCATAGGTGCATTTGTCAAGCTTTCAAAACAAATGACTAAATGGTTGGGTCAATGTGTGCCTTGGGGAGGGACATCGGGATTTCTTTTGTTCCCTTTAAATTGTTGGAAGAAAGGTTTTATACCTTTTCAACTGTCGCAAATATTGACTTGGGACTCGAATATTTTTTCAAAGCGTAAGCGTTCTTTTGCCGTATTAATAATGAGATTGATGAATATATTGCAACTGAAATATGAAGACTTTGCCTATATAGATGAGTTTAATATGTACGTACGAGTACCTACATGGCTATGAGATGATGATGGCTCGGCAGTGGTGGCTAGTGATTCGCGATCAGTTATAAATGGAGTAGGTATTGCGCTTGTTATTACACTTGGAAAATGGCACTCTTGATTTGACCCTAGAGAGACGAGGTCCAGTGCCTCATATCTCTATCGTTTTAACGAGGGTGCAAATCTTTCATAATATAACGGAGAACCACCACTTTGTACAGTCGTAATTTTGCCGTTAAGTGTCAATGTTAAACTTAATGTATTTTATTTCAAGCATTTTTACATTCTAATTATTATTATACCTTTATCTACAATTATAAAAATTATAAACAAAGACGAATTCCGTGCTAGCCCGGATCGCAAGAGGCGCTGGGTTCGATTCCCGTCTAAGCCACCTAAGATAAGATGATTTTTTCTTTGTTTCTAATTTTAAAAGTTAAGCAACTTCATTACACGATTACCTGGATTCATCAGTTCGGTTTTGTCAAAGGTAAAGACATATTTGTATGTAGGTTCAGTGGCTTTAATTACTTAATTTCTTCCACCAGATCAACGCTGCTGACATTCCAAGACCTCCTGCCTGATGATCCTCGGATGTATGACAAGATGCGGCCTCCCAAGGTCAACGACGCGCCCACTATAGTCAACTTCCACGTCACCGTTATGGGGCTGGACTCCATCGATGAGAACTCCATGGTAAGAGTTATTTTTATTAGTTTTTCACTACAGAACAATTAGAGTAGAAATACACTAGGCTGAAAATAAGCGGCCAAAGTTGACCGAGCAACAAGACGATTGTTATTGTACTTTGTAGGTGATTATTTTGTTTATTGAATTAATTAAATCAGTTGAGTAATACTTAAAAGCAGGCACATCGTTGTCAGCTCAATGTAGTCATATTATTCTGTTAGATATTTGATTAACTTGCTAGGCGCCAACCGCGACTCCGTCCGCGTGGATTTCAATGTCCCACGCAAGTGTTAGAGAATACCTAGCCCAAAACCAGATGGACTATCCAGCACAAAAATATTTTATCAAATCGGAAGAGTAGTTCCTGAGATTAGCGCGTCGAAACAAACAAACAAACAAACTCTTCAACTTAATTATTTAGTGTAGATTTATGTTATATTATATTAATTGCAGCAGAGGAGCATTCATTTATTGCACATCCATCGTTTTAGAGTTGTTAACGGCGGCGATGGACCTGCAACCGCCAAATTCATCTCATCTGCATTAAAATAATCGTAGTCAGTCTTTTAAGTCAGCTCAGTTGAGCCATGCTGAGTCAGCCTATTCCTTTGATGGAAGTAAGCGGCGCTCACCGTTTAATCTCATTGCGGTAGAAACGTTGCCGGAAGGGATGCTTTTTCTTGATTTTTAATTTATTTAATAGATTTTTATGTGATCGGCATAGCTTTGAATCCCTACTAATATTATAATTGCGACAGTAACTCTGTCTGCCTGTCTGTTGCACTTTCCCGCTTAAGCCCCTAAACCGATTTTACTGCAATTTGGCACAGACTAACTTAAGACCCTAAGAAAGTACATAGTCCACCTTTTATTGCAAAAAGTGATCTTAAACAGGCAGACGAAGTTGAGGGCGGCTGATGGTCTGAAATAATTTTCTTTAAACACGAATGCCTCGATGGTCTGGTTTTTTTAATACCAGGTCGTGTACTCGAGGTCCTGGGTTCGATATCCGGGTGGGGCAAATTTTGTGTTGATTTTTCTGGACACAGCCAAAATCTATCTTTGTAACGTACACATGACTTCAAATGATGGACATTAATAGGCTGATACTTAACTAACCTAACTATATTTCTATTTTTAGATTGCCTAAACGGAAACGTGGTCTAAAATCTTATATTGAAAATCGACATTGCCTGATATCCCGTATTCTCATTCTAAGTGAATGTTTTAAACCCTAAAATGCAACCTGAAATTCTAAAATCTTGTACATAAGTGTTGTATTTATTTGTTTTAGACATATGCAGCAGACATATTCTTTGCGCAAACTTGGAAGGACTTCCGTTTGAGGCTGCCTGAAAATATGACGTCAGAGTACAGGTAAGTCTCTGAGTCTGTTACTTTATTGCAACTGCGAAATGTTTATTATCATAGTATTATTAACTTAGAGGTTTACAAAATGTTACCTAACAGTTTAAGAATTAAAAAAAAATATTTGGCATGAGTTTCTGCTTGACAGCACACAAATTTCCTTGCAATACCTATTTCAAATTGTGTTGGAGTTAACATTTATAATAACGAATCGGCTTCAACATACGGAATATCTCCAAATGTCATTCATCATCATCCTAGTGCCTCTCCCGATTACATCCTCGGAAGCCAAGGTACGCGACGACTATGATCCCGAATTGACAATTCTCGTAATTACAATGGAGCCGCTGTGGTCTGACCTAGGTAACCCTTACAAGCGAAACGACTGACTGAAACCTGAAACGACTAACGCCGAATCGGAAATTCCGAAGCACGGAATCATCATTCTTATCGGACATTCAGGTGATTAAAGCCTGCATTTTCCTAACCAAACCGGGAAAACCACCACAAAGTGAAGGTATTCCCCGCGGGATTTGAACTCACGACCTCCAAGGTTTTTGAGGACAGCGCTCTAACCACTACACCACGGAGGCAATAGCAATATCTCGAAAAATATGTTACTCAAACGTTGATTAACAAGTTCACCTCGTGTTTAATCGAAGCTTGACTTAATTTTTTAACTCTGTCGACGACGGGCTTTGTAAATGAGACGTCTCTACTGTGAAACTTTCAGCGAAATACACAACAGTCGAGCCATTGCATTTTCAGACTTTACAGCTTCGAATAGAGTTGAGATTTCAAAGCGTCAAATATGCAAATTATCGTGACTCCAGTACCCATACTTTGTATGCCTTGCAAGCATTTTGATCGTGGATCGATGGAAGATAGATTAATGGCAATTTAAATATTGATGATGTGGTCTTCCATTGCATTAATTGCTTCGCCATGTTACTAGTATAATATTGAGATAGGTCTGGTTTAAAACTGATGTGCAGCTAATCTTTAAGAGATAGGTGGGTCAAAGCCACTTTTTAAAATTATTTTGAGACGAACTTTTTTATAGCATGAAATACTTACTTATAGGTTAATTATTCAATTGGAAATAGGTCAAAAATCGTTCTTCTTTATGTTTGGCTTATTTTTAACCGACTTCAAAAAAGGAGGAGGTTCTTAAACAATGTTCTTGCCTGTATTGTTTCATGATGTTTTTAACAAAAACATAATAATATTTTCACTTTTAAAAAATCACGGCTATCTTATTGTTTTCAAAAAGAAAGCTAGCACATTTACGATAAGATAATAAAAGAAATCTCGGTATTTTAGATAACCTATCAAATGACCTGGATTTTCGCGTCAAAACACGGCTACTGAAACCGTGATTTAAGTGGAAATTTATCCGATTTATTTTATTTGCAATGATATTATATACATTCTAGTACATTCTATCATAATTTCCATTATAACTTGATGCTACGAAAAAAAAAGATTTAGTTATTGTAGAAGGTACCTAAATGCACTAGGTCAATTGGTGTATAAAGCTTATTAGTGACCATTGCATGTACAATTCTAAAAGATACGATCTAGGTTTTACATGATGATTTATCAGAAGTGTAGTCCGGATAATTGCCCTAACCATGCTACCGATTAAAAAATATATTTTATGCTTAATCACTTTATAACATAAACTAGCGGCCGCCCGCGATTCCGTCCGCGTGGATTTCGATTTCCAATAGCCTAAAGCCTTCCTCGTCAAATGGACTATCCAACACAAAAATAATTTTTCACATCGGTCCAGTAGTTCCTGAGATTAGCACGTTCAAACAAACAAACAAACAAACTCTTCAGCTTTATACATTAGTATAGATTATGATCTATTTAAATTATCCAAACTAATAACATATGTCATTGAAATCTTATCTGGCCACTCATACATGAAAACAATTTATTTTTCTGTTGCGCTATTAATGCTGAAGGGCACCAGAGCACAGTTGGGAAGGGTATGTGGTTTTCAAAGGCAAACAACGCATCTGCGACCCGAGTGTCGTTGTTGATGTCCATGGGCAGCGGTGATCACTTTACCATCAGGTGACCCGCTTGTTCGTTTGCCTCCTTATGATATTCTTAACGTAGTAGTAATAACTCAATGCTGGTGACAAAGAAAAAAAAGTTTGTTTACGCTACTATTGTGAATGAAATAATGCAGAGTAATACTGCTGCCCATACCTACCCCCTTTTCCACGGAAGAAAGCTTTGAAACATCAATCCATGACCTCCAATATCACTATCTCCCTCTTCCTTCAAACTGAACAGTTGTTCTCTTTCCATATTGCTCGAAGTAGACTAAGGCTCGTATTAATAAATCGCACTCAACTCTGAGCTCGATCTTGAGTGCGATTTTGATGTCATTCTCAAACAAAACAGCACCTCAAGTCACGCGCAAGATCAAGCTCAGAGTTGAGTGCGGTTTATTAATACGAGCCTAAGCTTTTGAGACAGGAACCCATGCCCTCCAATATCACTAAATCCCTCTTCCTTTAAACTTATCAGTACCTCTCTTTCCAGACTGCTCGAGGTACTCTAAGCTTTTGAAACAACTTTTGAAACAGTGGCTAGTGTGTCGCACTTTAATGCGGCGGCCGCGCCGGAGGTCCTAGGTTCGAATCCCGGGTCGGACCGATGAAATTGTGTCTATGTTTTCAGTTGTGATAACACAGATACAGTCCGGAGTTTGGCAGTTGGCGGTGTAATTACTCCCCCGTGCCTCGGAAAGCACGTAAAGCCGTTGGTCCTGCGCCTGATCTCTCTACTGTCGTTTCAGATTGCGGTCCTACCGAATTATGAGAGTGAGAGAAAGGGGAGTGCACCTGTGTTTGCGCACGCGCTTGTGCACTATTATATCCTGCGTACTTGGCTGATTGTTATTATTATTTTGAAACAGCAACCCATGCCCTCCAATATCACTAAATCCCTCTTCCTTCAAACTAAACAGTACCTCTCTTTCCAGACTGCTCGAGGTGGACTGGCTGAAGCACATGTGGCGTCCGGACTCGTTCTTCAAGAACGCCAAGTCGGTCACCTTCCAGACCATGACGATACCCAACCACTACGTGTGGCTGTATAAGGACAAGACGATACTGTACATGGTGAAACTGACGCTGAAACTGTCGTGTGCGATGAACTTCCTGATATATCCGCATGATACTCAGGAGTGTAAGCTGCAGATGGAGAGCTGTGAGTTTTTTATTTGTTATCTTGTGGTCTTATAGATATTTCTATTGGCATGGTTAGTACGGTGCTTGACTGACAGGAAAAATCTCTCACTTTTGTTAAACGTCAAAAACGAAAGTTTGGGAAACTGTAGAAATAACTAGCGGACGGCGGCGTGGTTTTCGGTACACATATGTCGGTAGGTACATATATACATAGTATAGCCTAAAGCCTTCCTCGTCAAATGGACTATCCATGTACATATTTAACGAATAAACTTAAAAACTACAGGACCGATTTGAATCCTTCTTTTACTGTTGACTAGCTACACTATCCCCGGTGAAATATGGGAGGAAGGGGGGAGGGGGATATTCGAAAAAACAAGTTACGCGCGGGTGAAACCGCAGGCGGAAGGCTAGTTAATACATTTTTTGTCTGTGATTGACTAACTTACTTAAAACCTATGTCCCATAACCTGCCTGTAATTGCCGTGTAGGTATTTCGTAGAAAAATCGAGTGGTGCAACGAACGCTTTCTTTGTCTTAGTATTGGTTTAAATGGGATATCAGGGACCTGGGCTTTTTATTTGTGGGCTGAATGTAATTTTTCTTAAGTTTTGCTGACTAAGTCCAGTTTTATGATAGCTTTATTTTTTAACCTACGTAACTAAGACTTCCAGAGTCCATTAAATAAAAGAATCGAGTCAGTCAAGTCAACAAATTCTTCTCAAAAGTTAAACCCGAACCGACCTAAGACAAAAATCATTATTCCCTCCAATCAGGAGGCGAGTGTGCCGAGTCTATCACTCGAAAATCACTCGCGATCTAAAAAGTGGTGCGCCACAAAAATATCCTGCAAGAGAGCCCTCGAGAGCTCGTTACTCATTCATTGTGCCCCGAGTGGCCCTCCAGTTGTGCCGACACCGCTCCGGCCCTCCGAGGCCCTCGTAGGGCTGCCTTAGTGGTGCCCCGTGCAGACGAGTTTTTGTGTGTGGCAACATTGGACGTGTTCATGTGAGTCTTGTTGATGTTATTGTAAAGACTATTACGCATTCGTATTGCCTATTACGCAAGAGGTCGCGGGTTCGATCCCCGCACAGGACAAACATTTGTGTGCATGAACATGTCTGTTTGTCCTGGTCTGGGTGTTATATGTATCTATTTAAGTATATTTGTAATACCACTGTTGATTCTGATGTCTGTAACAAAGTGCTCAAGCTGCTTAACACGGGGTCAGATCAATGTATGTGATGTTGTGAAACATTTATTTATTTATTATTATTTATGAAACGAAACTACTACCACGTGTACTACTGTAGCGGGTTGGAATTTCTTAAACCGTACTAAATGCTAGGTAAAATCACCTATAGTGAACAAAGGCGAAACAGAGACAACGAAATAAGAAAAGACTACGCGACATATTAAGTAAGAGTATGTAACTTGTAGGTAGGTAAAGGACCAAATCACCGGTCGTCTCGACATAGAATCTTATTAGAACCACCAAAGATGCAATATTGAAATTGTTATACATTTTCGAGAGCCATAAAGTAGTCACTTCAAATAGTTAGTTTACCTGATAGGTGAAGATAACTATTATTTCGTATTTTTCATTTAAATGGCAACCCTAGGTTAGTCGATAAAGGGTTATAATGGTGAAACCTATCTTTGAAGATGCCACCAGAGAAGATTGCTTCGTCTTAAAATTAGCGACCTTGATGTAAATCTGTTCCATTGCTACTCGCGGTTAACTTATTATCAATAAGTAAAATAGGTAGTTAAATTTTATATTTATAACATCAGGACAAGCTTTTGTTGTTTCTTTGTTACTTAAGTGAGGTTCCTTCTTTTTGAGTGGTTGAATTATTTGTTGATGCAGGGTGATTTTGATGTTGATTGATGGTGTTTTGAAGATCATGTTTATTGAATTATTTATTTATTTTGTTTTAAATGCATGCAACGCATTTGAGACCCTGTGCGGTTGTTAATGTCTATGGGCAGCGGTGATAACTTACCATCAGGTGACCCTCTTGTTCGTTTGCCTCCTTATAACATCTCTTTCTATGATCAGCTTCATCAGTGGATACCGTCAAGTCTCCGGTTGATCTGACATACCTTGTCGAGGCAGGCGATATAATCCCGCTGACACGGAGGCACTTGGCCCACTTTTACGTGCTTCTAGCTCTGTATCGTCGCGAGAGCCGTCGACTTCGGACATACCTATTTATCAATTATTTCGTTTTATTGACGTTATTAATTGCCCATCAGTCAACATCAAAATCATCCTGCAACTACAAAAAAAGTCACTGGTCATCATGAAGTCCTCGTTTGATCTGTCGCACCGGTCTATTTACGCCTTGTTCGAGGCGGGCGATATAATCCCGCTGACACGGAGGCACTTGGCCCACATTTACATGCCTCCAGCTCTGTATCGCCACGAGGGCCCTCGACTACGGACATATTTATCAATTATTTCGTTTCATTGACGAAATTAGTTATCAATCACATAAATAATCTCCAGCAACACCATCAGCTTACATCAAACCTCCACCAAATCATCTTTCAACAACAAAAACAGTCAGTGGTCACCATCAAGTCCCCGTTTGATCTGACACACCGGTCTATTTGTCCCTTGTCGAGACGGGCGATATAATCCCGCTGACACGGAGGCACTTGGCCCACATTTACGTGCTTCCAGCTGTATCGCCGAGGGCCCTCGACTCTGGACCGGGCAATCGGCCGATTTGTGACACGCGGTGATTTTGGCGCAACACTATCTTCAATCTGGAATATTTTGAAAGCTAGTAAGATGACAGTTTTCTTTGACAAGTTTTGGGCTACATATAATAACTACTTGATAGTAAAGTTAATGGTAAATGGTTAATGGTGTAGGTTAGACAGTTTTTAGTTTTGGTTACGATGTTCAATCTTTGTGAAGGTGTAAATTACCCATCAACATAAAAATGGCTTGGCCGGACTGTAACTGATGTACCACAATAGAAAAAGAGACATTATTTTCGGTCCGATTCGATATTTGTAATCAAGACTCTAAGTTATCGCTAGTCTTTACGGCGGCATGGAGAAGTTTTCTTTATTGTATTGTAGTTTTAATTTACTTACAGTTAGTATTTTCGATGTACTTAAGTAACTTTTTATACATATAGGTAGTTAAAGCAGACGTTGCTTACAAAGCCATTGTGATAGTTCGAAGTGCAAAGGTAGATAAGACAGCCAAAGATGAGTTGGCACGGATGCCAGAAATGTATTGACACTCCAAATACTCGTAGAAGGCAAACCAAGTAGTTATTAACGTTTTGGAGAAAATATATGAACGTTTAAGATAGGTAACCTTTATAATTAGGTTCCTTATGAATTACTATAAAACATACATTAATAGTGTTTAATGAATATCCCTGAATATTATTATAGGCCAAATGACACACGAATCTATCTACCTGCCATATTAAAAGTAAGTACAGTAGACCGAAGTCGAAATCAGTAATGCCTATCTTTAAACCTCATCTAGTCAGGTCGTTAGCTCGCATGGTAATGAAAGCGTTGCAGTCAGTTACACTGCTGCAAGTCAATGCGTCGCGCCGCACTAATTAGAGGCTTTGACTGACGCATCTCACCCTTTGACGAGGCGAGATACTTCCAGGGATAGAGCTTTCTAAATACGTGCTTTTTATGTACTTTACCTACTTTAATCACTAATATTACATGTGTGAAAGGTTCTTTGTTTAAATGTTTGTCCGTCAATCGCGCTGATTGTGAAAATCCGCTTAGTAGTAAAACGTATTTTGATCAATTTTGGTATACCTACAGGCAGGGTATGGGCGGACACAGGTGATAAGATACTTTTCATCCCGATTAAATGCTTTCATGGGATAAAATAGGAATTATAAAAATCGTCGCCGCACTAATTAGAGGCTTTGACTGACGCATCTCACCCTTTGACGAGGCGAGATAATAACTTCCTACCCTATTAAGTGATGCGGATTTTCCAAAAGTTTTCACTATAAAGTAATTATGATGATAAATAATAATGGTACATCGAAATATCATTAAAAATTGTATGATTTGTGTGCCGAAATGATTTTGATATTGAAAACTAGGTTGTCGAGGGATTTATGAAGATTACGAAAGTGGTTGGTTTACTCTATAAACTATTATAAGTAGGGATTCAAAACTTTGGTAAACCTAAAATTTTCACAATTTGATTCTGTTATTTTTACTTACCACCACAAAGTTACACAATCCCCACCCAGACCTAGACATAACACGATACTTTTACCTATGTATATTTTGAATCTTTAGAAATGACACGTGGAGTCACATGTTTGTATAACATAACAGTTCACTACAAGTGTTCTTCTTTGTTATTTAATAAAAGTTTGTGATTTGACCTGCCTGTCAAATACCGTATTGTAAATATACCGTCCGGGGTTGTAAAAATATGTTCGTTCTTACGTAGTTTCTTCTTGACAATAAAAGTAACGTAAAGTATTAGCTTTCCTACTGCAGGGCAAAGACCTTCATCATTTAAAACAATTTTTTGTTATAATTATAACACAAACTCGAGCTTTCTTCGGAAAATCAAACATATTTTTTCGTCCTGGGTATCGAACTCAGAACCTTAGCGTATCTTAATAGTACTGAATGAAATCATGCTTGTCATTCCTAATTAATTGATGTTTATACCTATATTCATGACTAAATCTTATCTTCGACAAAACTTGTAACTAAGTAATAGATCTTACTGGTCTGAAATCAAGATAATTAGATATGATGATGTTTATAATAGTCTGAACTAAAGTTATTTAGATATTGACTTTTCTTTAATTCCAGTGTCCCATACTACGGACGACCTGATCTTCCAATGGGACCCTGACGTGCCCCTGGTGGTGGATGAGAACATAGAACTGCCCCAACTAGAACTGGTGCAGAATAGAACAGCTGACTGCACTCAAGTATATTCTACTGGTAAGTCTTTTTCTCTAAGTTTCCTAAGTGTCTTTACTCTATTTAGTCGCTCATGTCCGATGATCGTGGTCATCTAGTCGGTCCTTCATGTCTGAGGTTTGTAGTAAGCATCGGAATAACATCTAGAGCGGATGATCTGCTTACACCAGTACCGATCCAGCGCGTAGGTATCTCAATCAACGTAGAATTTGGAGGACGATGAGTGCTTAACTTCTTCGGCCCTTCTGCTTCTTAAGTTTCGAAATGCGCACGAATTTAGGATGGGAACTATGCAGATCAGTTTGCTGAAAAAAATATTTCATTTCATTTCAAAATACAGCTCGAAGCTCGAAGGTCGAAAAAGGCTGACAGGAGAAACTCAAAAAGTAAACCTGCTTTTTGAGTTTGTGTTCAAAACAATAATACCCTCCGGCCATATTCCGCCATGGCGGCCGATTTTACGATCAGCCAGGTACGCAGGATATATTATAGTGCACAAGTGAGTGCGCAAGCACATGTGCACTCCCTATTCCTTCACTCTCATAATTCGGTGGGACAGCAGTCTGGCACGACCGTAGAGAGATCAGGCGCAGGACCAACGGCTTAACGTGCCTTCCGAAGCACGGAGGAGCTCGAGATGATTTTTTTCGGTCACCCATCCGATGACCGGCATCTGCGAACGTTGCTTAACTTTAGCAACCGCAAGCCAAGTGCGCTAACCACTGCGCCATCGAGCTCCTCAAAACAATACGAATTATCGTTCAAGTTTTCAAGTTGTTTTTTTTTTCGTTCAATCGATTGCATCGATGACAAACGTGAATAGCATAATTTTGTTACGTTTGTTGTTGTTTTAATTGTTTTTTAAGGAGTACCAAACTAAAACAGTTTGTGAGTGTACCTACTTTCGGGCATTGTGCCCTTCAACTTCTTGGCAAATATTTGTTAAGATAACAATCTGATTAGAGCTGTAAATTCGCCTAGAGCGTTCACTATAAGCCAAGGATGAAAAATTAACACAGCGTTAATCCAAGGATTAATGTTTTAAGGAGAAAAGCATACTTTGTATGAATCACACAACGTTAGGATGATATGAATATTCCTTTTAAAGGGAAACGTAATGAAAGAAATCTCTCTTCTGTAGGTATATTTGGTTTTCTTTTACGAAATAAGTTAAAAGAAATTAGTTATACTTACATAGCTCAGTTGGGGAGGGTATGGAGTTTTTAAAGGCAGGCACTTGTACAGTTGTCAATGTCCATGGGTAGCGGTGATCACATACCATCAGATGACCCACGTGTTCGTTTGCCACCCAATCACAAACAAGAAACCTATATAAAAATTCATATCAATAACTTTTTATTGAAATAGAAAGCTATCTAAAACTGAACGAGCATGTGCTGAAATCAATAATGAATCAACAAGCAAACCTAAATACAGCTTCTCAAAATTATTGGCATGCTTTAGGGCCCTCTTTTTCGGATGTAGTAGATTCGCCAAGTAACCTATATTTTTGCTCCCATATTTCCTCAGGTAACTTCACATGCCTGGAGGTGATATTCAAGCTGAAGCGACGTCTCGGCTACCACCTGTTCAACACTTACATACCGACTTGCCTCATCGTCATCATGTCTGTAAGTTATCAATCAAACTTATTTAACCCATTAACGGCTGCAGTCACTCATACGTGACAGCGAGATTTAAAGGCACTAACCGCGCCGCGGAGTCATGCATACATGACTGAACTTTCATTTAAAATTAGGTATCACAAATACGACCGCTTTTCAGAGAATAGAGCGTAGGAGTACTTCGAATGAGCTGCTCGTCTGAGAAAGTAGTTACTTCTCTACCTTACAGAACACCGTCACCACAAGTAGTTGATAACAGTTGTCTTATGTTTCCGACGTTGAGGAAGATCTCCAGAGCTATCACTGATGCCCGTGGCCGCCCGTCAAGTCAATATTTCCTTGGAGGATCCCTACGTCTAGCAATGATCTGACAGGCTGATAAAAATACCTTCCGAAAAAAGAAACATTTTTCGGCTTCGGCGGCTCTTCTTCTACGATCAGCTGGGGTGCGAAGTGTGATTACAGTAAGTGCGTGATGATGCAAAGGCAAACTGTTGAGTTTCAGGCCATTCACGTCGAAATGCTAGTAGGGTAAAAGAAGATTTGACGTGCACGAGAATTTCAGTGTAAATCAAGTGACAATATAAACGCTTTGTCTTTGATGACGATGAAGTCTTCTCCTTTCAGTGGGTGTCGTTCTGGATCAAGCCGGACGCGGCGCCAGCGCGTGTTACTCTCGGCGTGACGTCACTACTCACGCTGTCGACGCAGCACGCCAAGTCGCAGGCGCAGCTGCCGCCCGTGTCCTACCTCAAGGCTGTGGACGCGTTCATGTCCGTCTGCACTGTGTGAGTATAGTCACACACACACATTATGTACACATACACAGACACGCACACATACACAGACACTCACAAAAACACAGTGCACTGTGTTAGTATGCTTAACACACACACACGCATGCAGCCACAGACACGAACACACACACACACACACACACACACGCGCGCACAGAGAGAGAGAGACAACACAAATACGCAAACAAACACAGTACACTGTGTGAGTATAATCACAAACACATACACAAACACGCATAAACGCACATATCCTCGCCCCTACTCTTTGTCAATCACCCGTCAGGGTCCATGTTTGTACTGCCTTTATTGTAACATCTTTTAGCATTATGGTTGACAAATAAATGAATATTAATCCCAACTAATATTATAAATGCGAAAGTAACTCTGTCTGTCTGTCTGTCTGTTACGCTTTCCCGCTTAAACCTCGCAACCGATTGTGATGAAATTTGGTACAGACAATCTTTAGACCCTGAGACAGAACATAGGCTACTTTTTATTTCGAAAAAAATAAAACCACGCGGACGGAGTCGCGGGCGGCCGCTAGTATGCATGTATAACAATTATTTAAACATGCATACACACACGCGCGAATATACACACACGCATGTAAGTGAGGTAGAGCTTAGTGGAACTTCCAATCGAAAAAAACCTTGCAGTAGACCACAGTGAAGTAGCACTTCGTAACTGATGTGCTATGTTTCTACTGGTGAGTAAGGTAGACAGAGCTCAGTTGGGGAGGGTATGGGGTCTTAAAGCGACCCTTGAGCTGTTGTTGAGGTCCATGGGCAGCGGTGATCACCATCAGGTGACCCTCTTATTCGTTTGACTCCCTATAAAGTAAAAAAAGAAAAAAAATACGCGCACACACATCCACGCAACCAACAAACCTCTTTTACGAAATTTATGAGGAGATCAAATAAAATGTTTATAAACATGACTGTGCCGACCATTATAGTCGTACGCATTAAAAAGTTCAAAGACACCCATCTTGCTTTTGGGACGCGACGCTATGGTTTCAGGAATTTTCAGAACCGAAGTCTAGTTCTATATTCGAATTTGCGATGATGGAGGAGAAGTTCTAAATTCTGATAAGTTTGGCTTGGTTCCTTTTGAGATGAGCATTACATGGTGAAATAAGGAATCCAGGAAAGTCCATGGTTGTAGATTTTTTGGGTCAAGTTCTGTATCAATTTCTAAGAACAGGAATGGATCATTGAATGTTTTCTTTATTCCAGATTCGTGTTCATGGCTCTAATGGAGTATTGTCTAGTGAATATTGTCCTTGGAGATGGCGCGGGGAAACCCAAGGTAATCCTAAGTATTCCTACTTATAAGTGATTCAGTATAAGCTGAAGGTTTGCTATCGATCAACACATTTTAAGATGTCATCAGCAGTGTCAGTTCAACCAACAGAAACCAACCCCTCTGCTTAGCGTGGTGACTACAGCGTGCATAGCATGAACCGTCATCTGGAGGATGCCTTCTTGTAGCATCATCATCAGCAGCCTATTGCTGTCCACCGTTGGACATAGGCTTTTCCAAAGGCTCTACTCAGCAGGGACACTTGCTGAAACGCTTTATTCACTGTGTCCACGAATCAGCTCCATAAGTCTTGATTCGCTAATTGAAGACTTTTGACATTAGGCATTATGGGATCGACGATAAAAAGAGATTGCATTGAAACAAGCTAATGATGAATTAATGAAGATTTTATCGCTAAAGAATAGCGTTGATTATTTTTTTGAAGGCCATCTAAACCTATTAATAACAAAGTCATCATCATCCTAGTGCATGTTGCATCCTCGGTCTCGGCAATTGCTTGAGAGTCAATTGCCAAATGCAATTGTGATCCTGATTTGACTAACGTAGTAGTTGAAGTATAAATCTTTATGAAAAACAATCAGTCTCTCTGTTTAATCGGGAAAGCGCAACATACTGTATATTACGTTTTCCTTCTCAACCGATTTTGATGAAATTTAGCACAGACAATTTTTAGACCCTGAGCATAGCTGGGCACCGTTAATAAAATAGTTAACTTCGTTAATCGTTAATCCGCTACAAGAAAAGTTAGCTTCGTTAAACGATAAAGCGATACATTTCGGAAGAATTAACGCAAGTTAAAGTTAATCGTTAATCCGTTAACTATGTGTAAAATTGCATTTTAAATCGTTGCGTTAGTGAACTTTTAAAACTTGTTGGTTGGTTTAGGACCTGGAAGTTAGCAACAAAACAAAATACTTGTATAATTCAAATAAATGTTTAATTGAATCGTCGGACATATTATGTAATGTCACCTTAAAGGTGCATCTGTTCTCGTCTGAAAGCGAGGCTCATTTTGGTGTTAAAATGTCTTTAGGTACCCATGGAAAACAGACGTTCTAAAGCAGCGCTTAAGGGTATAGCAGTATTGTATTTAATAAATCTATGTATATATATTATAAAAATGAATTGCTGTTCGTTAGTCTCGATAAAACTCGAGAACGGCTGAACGGATTTATCTTATGTTGGTCTTGAATTATTCGTGGAGGTTTAGGGAAGGTTTAAAAGGTGAGAAAAAATCGAAAGGGACGGGACAACGGGAAGGGACGGAACGCGGACGAAGTCGCGGGCGGAAGGATACTAGATTTATAAATATCTGTTCCCCGAGGAATTGTTGAATGAGGCTTTCGATTTCATGTCCAGCCACATTTTAATGAGACTGTTCGCTTTACTCTTTAAATAGTTGGAGCTCTTTGGTTTTTCTATAGACTGAGAGACAGAATTAAAAAAGTCTTCAACGTCATCATCGTTGTTACTCGTATTGCTCCCTGGACTCCCTTTGCCATTCAAACTGCCCCGCGCCGCGCTCGCCGCGCCCGGCACTTGTCTAAACCTGTTCCTCGCGCCTCGTCCCGCGGATCCGTGCGGTAAATAGTAGGCATTGGATTAACGATTAACGGACTTCTGCATAATTAACGGAAGTTAACATGTCCGTTAACATTTTTTGAAGTTAACTTAAAAGTTAATCCGTTAATCAAAATGTTAACTTCGTTAATTAACGATTAACGGATTAACGAGTTAATGCCCAGCTATGACCCTGAGTAAGAAAGAACGTAGACGTAGGCTATCCTGCATTGCCGAGCCGTTTGGTGTAATGGTTGAGAAGTCGGACTACACCAAAAGTCGCGGGTTCGATCCCCGCACGGTACAAACATTTGTGTGAAATGAACATGTTTGTTTTATCGGTCTGGTTTGTATGTATAATAACATGTATGTATTCACAAAAAAAAGTATATATAAGTATTGTTTATCCGTTGTCTGGCACCCATAACACAAGCTAACGTAGCTTAGTTTGGGGCTAGATGGCGCTGTGTGAATAATGTCCAGAGATTTTATTATTCTTATTAAAAAAGAAATCTGAAATATTCCAAAAAATTCCTTATGTTTTTCAGGACGCAGCCCAAACTGCTAAAGCCAAGGAGCGCGCAGTCAACATAGACCGGTTCTCGCGGGTGTTCTTCCCTCTGCTCTTCTCCGTGCTCAACGCCACCTACTGGATCCAGTTCGCGCAGTACATCTGATCCCCTGGCCCTTACGTGCCTCCTGTGCCTCCTGCGCCCCCTTAGCCTCCTTGTGTCCCCTGTACCCCTGAACCCCCTGTGCCCCCTTAGCCTCCTTTGCCCCCTTAGCCTCCTTGTGTCCCCTGTGCCCCCTTAGCCTCCTTTGCCCCCTTAGCCTCCTTGTGTCCCCTGTGCCCCCATAGCCCCCTGTGTCTCTGTGTCCCCAAGCTCCTGTGCCCCCTGAGCCTCTGAGTCCTCTGTGTCCCGTGTCCCCATAGCCCCCTGCATCTCCATGTCCCCAAGCTCCTGTGCCCCCTGAGCCTCTGTTCTCCCTGTGTCCCCTCCTCTTCATGTGTCTCTTTGTCCTCTAAGCTCCCTGAGCTTCTCTGTCCCCAGTGCATCCTGTGCCCCTGTGTCCCCTGAGCCTTTGTGCCCCCTGAATACCCAGTATATCTGTGTCCCCTGAGCACCACGTGACCTTGAGGCCCCTAAGCACCCTGTGCCCCCTAACACGTCAGTGCCCCTCGAGCCTACTGTATCCCCTGCGCGTAGTCGTTTTAGTTTCCTAATGTGTTTCAAGTTCCTAAAGGTTGAGTTGAAAGGTCTAAAAAAACTGAAGGAATTTATCTTCCAAGGAAAAGAGAAGAATGCTAGGAAAAGAACAAACGCAAAAATATATACTTAAACAAAGTCACGCTTTATGTGATGGAATAACAAGGTAAGAAAACAATCAATTTGGCTTGATTGAACTTTGTGTTGATTTTTCTGAAAGAGTAAAATATGTATCATGTACCAATCCTAGTTCCCTCTTACAAAAGAGAAGGCATAGGTACAGAATGTCGTATTTTGTTGGTTGATCGAAAGATTGGCCACTGGCTGCAGGCAATACTTGACCAGAATAATCAGGATAAGGATGACTCTCAATTTCACATCAAAGCAAATAAGAAATTAGATTAGCTGATAAAAATAATATATTATATTGTGAAAATGTCCATTTCGTTTCGTTCATTCGTCGCATTGCACAATTGTTCATTTTTTATCCGTCAATGCAACTATCTGGTCATTATTTTGGTTCGGAATGACTTAGAAGAAGAATAATTGAAATTAACGAAAGCTCAAAAAATAATTAGAATAACACTAACATGACACATTCCGCTATGCTTGAATTTTTTTTTAAGTTACTATTTATTACAGACATTTAGTTTAAGTGAATTTGTTAGAAAAATGTGTACCTGGTATTAAAATAGTCAGTAGAATTAGGCACTATGTAAAAAGATATGTACAAAATGGTAGTTGTAAAATAAACAAACAATTTATTTTCTAGTATGTAACACTATTTTCCAATTCACAATAAGTAGGCTATATTCAATGCTGCTTTAAATCATAACAATCAAAAATACTCACATTTTGATGACAATCTTCGTCTTTGTTCGTCTTAACAAATTCATAATTATGTGGTCTGGTTACCTGTAAAAGTCTTCAAATCTGTCCATTAGTTTTGACTTTCGACTATTAAGTTTTTTCTGGTTTCGGAAACGTTTTAAATCATGCAATCAAACAAACTCCTCTTTTGAATATCTGCACGTGCTAAAGATGCGTTATTTAGGTATTTAATGTAAAAATGATTTATTAAAACTTAGGTATATATTACAGCACTTTATCTTAAGGTGATCGTAGGCGTAATAGAGAAAAATAAAATATGGCCTTTATTTTAATTGTTCATTTACGCTCAATATTATCCGATTTGATTTATTGTCTATTGTCTGTCTATCTTTTTATTGAAAAGTGTTTAATTGAGCAGTGAATTCACAATATTTCCGCTGTTTTGTTTTAATTATGATTTCATGCCATCAAATATTATTGAAATAGTTTGCAGTTAACTTTATTTTACGACAGGCCCAGTGGACTAGTAGTCAGAGACCTTGGGTAAAAAACCAAGGGTCACGGGTTCAAATCCTGCGGAGTTTATAAAAGTAATTAATTTAGTCCAAGCCATTTATTTATTTATTATTTTTAATTTTTTCAAGATTTTTTTAATTTTGAACATTGCTCAAGTTTTAAGTCACTATTAATTTATTACTTAGCAACTATTAGTAGAAAAAACTTACCCAACTATTACAATACTAATTATCGTCCCATCTGAGCTTCTTTCACCCACCGACCATTTAGATTAATTCTTGTTATACATAGTTTTATATTGTCAAAGTCTACCTAGATCTATCTTCTTCCTTAAATACGAGTAATATCTAAGTTTATGTAAAGTACTAAAATTAAGTATGACGCAGGAATATCATCAGGGCCGTAAAATTATGATTCCTGTTTTATCCCATAGGAGCATTTAGTCGGTATATAGTATCCTATCACTTAAGTCAGCATGTATACCATCAAATTTTACCAAATTCATCAAAATCCGTTCAGTAGTTTCAGCGTGATTGCCCGACAAACTTCCAAGAAATAAACAAACTTTCACATTAATGAAATGTTCTAGTTTTTACCCGCGGCTCTGCTTTATCAAGATTCCTGTTTTATCTTATGGGAGGATTTATTCGGGATTAAAAGTATCCTATCACTTAAGATAGCCCATACCCTGCCTGTAGTATACCAAACTTTATCAAAAATCCGTTAAGTAGTTTCAGCGTTATTAGCGGACAAACATCCAAACAAACAAACTTTCACATTCATAATATTAGTAGGTTCCTATATGATTGATTAATTGACAAATAACATAGGAAATCCCCTCGATTCTCGATAAATTACTCTTCGGCTTTAATGATATGCCTGCACCATTCAAAACAAATGCCAATACGTATTAGAAACATGATCTACTTACTACAATGTTGTTTCAAATTGCGATTATTAAAGTTAACTATAAATATTAAGTGTCACGATCAAGGTTAAAGTAATGGAAATCAGAATGTGGTTTACTTTAAGGATAATAAATTAATGAATTCTTTGTTGCTGCTGTTGTTTTATTGTAGAAACTAGTGTCTGCCCGCGACTGCGCTCGCGTGGATTTCGGTTTCCGCGCTTAGTGTAATACTATAGCTTAAAGCTTTCCTCGACAAATGGACTATCCAACACAAAAAAAAACGTTTCCATTTAAACCAGTAGTTTCTGCTGAGATAAGCGCGTTCAAACAAAAAAAAATAAACTCTTCAGCTTAATCATATGGGTAGATACGGGAGAAACTTATAGGTACCTGTAAATACTCGTACATACATACATATAGTAGGACATAGGTAAGAGTTTGTCCTGCGAGAATAATCGTATTCTACCTGACGCTTTTGTCGAAGAGAAGCAACGATCTCACGGTGTCATGAAGCAACTCGACAATACCATTCAGACCAAACAAACAAACTCTTCAGCTTTATAAGATTAGTATAGATATACCTAGATAAGTAGGCATACCATGATCCAATCTGTCTAGTTCCCCTCTTTAGGTTACGAAAGTCCGAAAATCCTGGATCATGGTCAAAGCGGACCCCGCATAGAAACGGGATAAACGCACGGATGAAGAAGATAGATAGGGAGGTATATTTCCACTTTCACGCAGATACAGATCTGCGTGAAAGTGTGTTTGACATTTCCTTCAACCCCAGTTTTATTTCATGTAGGTAGGTACCATACTGCATCAGGTGACCTGACGACCGGTCCAAGTTATTTTGCACGTATTGTACTATTATATAGTGGACCCTAGACTCATCACGCGTAATCTGAGCACAATGACATTTGTCAGAAGTGATAAATGCGTTTTTTACGAGGTGAACTTCGCCGGCGTTCGACAGAGCGTGAATGAGTCGCCGAAATTGCCGGTCAAGCTCAAGGATAAATAAAATTATTGCAATTAAAGGTTTTGTTATGGCGAAAATCCACTAGGTAGGTACTTTAAAAAGTATACGTAGGTACTTTACTTACCTACCTACGTAGGTCCTACGTATTTAATTTATTTTAGGAAAAACCACGTTTGAGCATTTTTTTTTACAAATATGGTGCGTATGAAAGCAAATTGATTTTCCTTATTGGTATTTCCAATGAATCCCAATATAGGCTCGGAAAGGTCCGGAAAAGTTTTGTTTTCACATGAATACTTACCATAGCTAAATCATTATGGAACTTAGTGTAAAATGAAGTCAGCCTTCTTACATGTAGTACACGAAGACACACCAACAATAATGGACCTCACATTTACATGTTTTTGTTTGTGCAAAACAGCGATTAACCAAATAGGCCAGGATAAAAGTGAACAATTATAGCTTTTTGTTTTGTTACGATACTTGCGCCTTACAAACCTCCTATTTGCATGCATAATAATAAGACAATTTTACATAGATATTGTAAGCATACGATCTCAAATTACAGAATAAAATCTGAGGATACAATCATGTGCTACCTTGCGGTGCACTGCTGGACTACATGGCGCGCGGGCGGGCGTCCTCCTGATCAGGGGGTTATGCCCTAATTGGTGAGAACCTATTCTACCCATCCTCCTCTGGAATGGTTCCGACATTTATTCACAACCAAGAGAAACCAAACTTTGAAAGAAATATCCGACGACAATTTCTAGACAAGAGAAGCCAAGATTAAAGCTTGTGTATTTAAACACTATACGTGACAATACGTATAACTTTTACTAGAATTCAGAGAAATACCTTCAAAAAAGTATTGGTGCATTACAAATCAAATATGTATTTCTTATTTTCTAATTCAGTATTTCTTAATTCAGTTGGTACAAGGAATAGCTTACAAATACTAGTCATTTCAATAAAATCACGCAAGAACTGGATTATTTATCTGAAACAAAGATTGCTAAAAACATTTTATCTAAAAGCAAACATGAAGTCATCATTCACACGCGGAACGGAACGTTGATAACACGGTGACATTCAGATTCACGAAGATAACTAAACTCCAATGAGTCTTTTGTTTAAGCGGTTGTTACAGTGAATTAACTCCTTTCGATATAATTAACTAAGCTACTAAGGTATTGAGCTCGAACGAATATGTTTTTTATACGAGATTAGAAATAAGTTCAAGTTCATGGCCGGCACGCGTCGCGTTCCGTTCCTCCGAGTGCGCGTTCACTGTCTCCGCTGTCAAGACGCACGTCAGTTGTCATAAATGTCAGTCGGTCACTGGATGACGTACGATTTGAACGTGTTGTATCCGCCGGCCCGCGGGCAATTTGCATGAAATCGCGTTTATTCAATTACAACATTATCATATTACAGCCGTTCGGACAATCAGGATCACAGGGAGATGCGTACCCACGGCCGGACACAGTGATCAAAGACAGATAGGGTTTTAAAAAAAAAGTTTGCAATTTCTCAGTGCGACGCGGCTCGGCACCCCGATTGTTTTGATAAAAATTGTTTTGTTTTCTGTGTGAATAGAAAGAACTTTTTGCCGTGGAAATGAAGTCCCTGCACCAAAAGGATGAGACGTCGGACGACGAGTCTGGACTGGGCTACCAGAACACTTTGGTAAGTGTTATTTAAACTTATTTGCAAAACTTTCTATTTTCTAGAAAAGTGGACCTTTCCTTAGCGGAACGGTTACTGCGGCTAAGTTTAAGTCTAGATCTTTTCCTCGTACGCATTTATGAATATTATAACATTGTCATCAATAAATAATCAGTAGTAGGCAAGTAGTTTCAAACTGTTATCATAACTTTGGTTGTGTACAGTAATTTAATAATTGCTTATACTAGTTGAGTGATGCGTGTTATTGAATTTTAATTAATTTGCATATTATATGATTATTTGGATTACCCACCAAATAATGAATAAGAGTTCTTATGCTAAAATTATTTCCACATTTAAAAAAGTTTTCTAAGAGAATACTCATTAGTTACAACATAATTACCTAACACATTGTTTGTATGATTTGTAATGAAACTTATATTACTGTTCTATAGAAGGTGTAAACAAAATATTTTCAATGATATTAGGTGTAATGCTAGCTAATGACTAATCTATTTTTCAACACAATGTCCATAAATAAATACAAATTTATATACTTTTCTGTAGGTTAATTGGTTTGTTGCTAAGACCTTTACCATAAGCCAATAAGTTATCATTTCCCAACCTAAAAAGCATAATACAAAGAAAAATGTGCCTACATTAAAACTTTCAAATGCCAAATAATTACCTTAAAAACCTTTTTGACATTTTTTATAGAAACAACTCATCAGAGTGTTTGTTTTTAATTATTTATGCATTAATTATTATCTAGCGTCTCCATTAGTTATCTTTAATCAGTGAAACTATCTTTAATCATTGGCATAAAATTATCAACTTCATATTTGTTTGTTTTGTACCGATTATGCAAATGGTTTATTATGTAAACTAAACTATAGTTAACATTTTGTAATGTGAATTGATATCTTTATTAAAGATAACTAGGCATAGTAAATGCATACAAACTATAGCAGATGTGAATCCATGAAAGTACCAAAAATATCTCTTAAGTAGATCAACCAAACAATGAATTTGTACAGATGTTGAAGGCGAAAAAGTCTGTTTTATGTGAGATTCTTTCCCTGATGGGGAAAATAGTGATAGTTTCCAACAGTGTAAATTGTTTCAAAGATTATAATTTAATTATTTTTTGTTCACAAATCTACATGGGCAGCATCGTATATCATCTATATGGGCAGGAATTTTGCAATATCAGTAGTAACTTTGGCTTGCCCTAGTCTTTTAGTATTACTGATGGTATTGTTCTAAAATAATATGACCTACCTACCTATTTCTATTTTATACAAAACCTCTCTATTATTATGTGTTAGGATTCACCGACGTTTATTAAACAACAGGCAGAAGTTTGGAGTTGTACCTGCATACTTTTTGCTGAAAACTATGAATTTCAAATTTATTTTTAAAACATTTTCTCAGTTTAAGTTTTCCTCTATGATTTTTCTGTTTTAGATGTTATTTATTCTACCTACTTTTATGTTTAGAAAGCAAATTTTAAAATAGTTTATAGCCCTTTAGTTTTTAAAATAGCTTTCTAAACCTTAAATAACTTATTATAATCGGGACAAAACACTTCAATCAATACTGTCTACTATTAATGAAGAGTGCTAATTGATATGCATCATAATAAATTAGTAACATGATCATGTCTTGACTACTTGAGCATTTAAAAACATGATACTCATGTATTGAGATGATAAAACATCTTAATTATTTCTGTACAAAATGAGTTCACAAGTGATTTACCCTATTTATCACAAAACTTAAAAAATAAAATGTCTAGTAAATTATATGTAACTACTATGTACTGTATGTCAGTATTTATTAGCAGTTTTATAGTAAGTTTCTTGTTTTCATAAGATTTTCAGTAAAAAATATCCAACTTACCTAACATAATTACTGGATGCATGCATTAGAACTCATGCTACTTATATTTATACTGAGTTAAGATTACTACATAATGTTTGATATCTAAATTTATTTACAATAATTAACAAACAGTACTTTATTGACTGAGAGGTATTAATTGGGTCAAGAGCCTCTGTAGTAAATGATAAAGTTGTGGATTGTATTCATTTAGTAGGTAGGGTAAGTTCGCCGGTTCGCGTCCATCGCCCAGTTCGCGTCCACTTTATTTTTAAATCCTCGAAAATAAGTAAACTGCTACACCAATCAAACGAAAAAACTTTACCACTTAAACCTGTATGTTTAAGAAGCTAGCACATATAAACAAAAGGTCCGTACGTCAAACCAAAATAAAATGAAAAAATTATATGTCCTTGCTGTTCAACAAAAAGTGCGAAAACGCTGGATTTTAAGAAAAAAAATAGTGTGCAGCGGCGAGTTCGATGGTAAGTATTTTATTGTTTCATATGTATTTTGGGAAACTTAAATGTTTCTAAACTTTTATAATGAAAAAAGGAATATCAATTATAATGAATTTGTTTATTTTTTTTATATTTAACTAATAAAATAAGGTGGACGCGAATTACTACATCAAATTTTCAAAATTTCCACTTTGCGTCCGGGTGGACGCATACTATAAACATAATAGACCAAATTGCGTCCACTATGTATTTTTGCTAAAAGCAATTGACTTTCTTGTAAAAATAATTTATAAGCTTAAATTTTTAAATGACAAGTAGACAAAATTTCTTTTAATCTTATTTTATCTTAACTAACAACTTTTTGATTTTCGGGTAGTTACCGCGACGTTGGATCTATGGTGTCCTTAGACGACAAAAAAATTCTACCATTAGAAGATACTGCATCAAACTCCAATATTAAGTGATGAAAAAGAAACTCTCGTAAAGGAACTTACTCCAAAAATTCCTTTGACTTCATCATCAGCACCAACTGTATCGCTACCATCTTTATACCCTCAGAGTCTTAATTACAACCATTTTCAGTCACTACACAAAAGGGAACTACTGATTAATTTGAACACCACCTGGTGCTGACCAGCTGACCAGTATTTTTTTTACAATGTTGGAAAAGATAATCCCAGTACTCCAGCAACCATACCTTCTGCTGCATGAAGAAAGTGTTAGGAAGGAAAAGCAGGAAGCGCGTTATTATTAATTAATCAATACTGATCTTAGATTAAAATTAGGAGTCATCCATGGCCGTGTAAGGGTGTCCTTAAAAAATCACGAAATGTCACAAGGGGGGAGGGGGCGTAGTAATATGTATATCATGTTTATTTTGTTTCCGGCAAATCCTACTACTATTATAAAGGCGAAAGTTTGTATGTATGGATGTATGGATGTTTGTTACTCTCACGTAAAAACTACTGAATGGATTTGAATGAAACTTTACCACAATATAGCTTATACATCAGAATAACACATAGGATATTGGAAATCGAAATCCACGCGGACGGAGTCGCAGGCGGCCGCTAGTATGCTATACTTATTAAAAAATCGGCGTTAAATCTGTGGTGTGAAGACATTCTTAATAAAATTATGTTCATCTAGTGTTGTAGCGTGGGGGGGGGGGGTTCTTAAACCTCACCTAGGGGGAGGGGTGTGGTCAAAAAAAACATCACATGATAAATGGACCGCCCCTTACCAGAACTCATAATGCTTATCTTTAAAGGTGCCAGTACTGGTTAGGTTCCTACTACATAGTTATCTTATTTTAAGTTCAATAATTGTAGCGAATTAATTTTTAAAGTGATTACAATGTTGATTTTTAATTATTTATATTTATTCTTAAATAAAGACACTGATAGAATACAATCTTTCTTTTCATTTTTCTTCATATCACCCCTATTATCCGTTACTAAGCTGGTGGACGCAAACTGGTCCATGGGTGGACGCAATCTCGATTTTGTGGACGCAAACTGGGTAAAACGCCAAATTCCGATATTTTTATTTTTTTGGAATAAATACAAAGTGTTTTAAGCAAATTTGAAAGTTAATCTTAAAATAGACTATATAAAGAACTCATAAAATAATTTTGAGATAGATACTAGTGCTGGGATATTTTTATTTTCGCCGTCAAACTTGGGAACTGCACTAAATGGACGCAAACAGGCGAAATGACCCTATACGTGAGTGTACAACTATAAACTAAACATATTATGAAAATGTAGTAGGTGTATTACGTAACTGTCTCCGTAGTGTAGTCGTAAGAATGCTGGGCTCAAACACCGCGGAGGTCGTGGGTTCGATTCTCGCGGTGAACACCACCACTTTGTGTAGGTTTCCTCAGTTTGGTTAGTACGAGTACATTGCAGACCTGAATCACATGGTTGTACGATAAGAATGATTATTCCATGCTTCAGAAGGCACGTTAAGCAGATGGTCCCTATAATGATCCAACTAAGCATAGCTTGTGCTATGGGTGCCAGACAACGGATAAACATTACTTACATACTTATTTTTTGTAAAAACATACATAGAAACACCCAGAACGATACAAACAGAGTTGTTCATGCACACAAATGTGTATACCGTGCGGGGATCGAACCCGCGACCTTTGTGGTAATAGCCGACTTCTCAACCATTACACCAAACGGTTCGTCAAATGGTCTGGTCTAAAAGACAGCAGAATAATAATAACACTCTATAAAGGAAGAGCAGTAACCAAGATGGAGAATCTTCTTTTCGGAGGCCAAGACTCAGTTTGGGTCGCTATACCAACTTAGTTGGCTATCAAATGAATACGCCACGGACGCAGTATTTATTAAACATAACAATTGTGTAAATGAAAACATTTGGCATAAGCAATTGATACTTGAGTGTCATTGAAGCGATGTACTGATTGATAAATCAGGACAGAGATGATCTAAATTGATTACCTTCTACATCAAATGTTTTTCGAACAAACTTACCTATATGTAAAAATATACACACATTCATACACGTTCTGTGTATTGTTTTAAATCTCTACGGTCGTGCCAGATTGCTGTTCCACCGAACTATCAGATGTAGTGCGCTTATGATTGCGCACGTAAGTACCTTTGCACTTTTGCACTACAATATACCTTGCTTACCTGGCTGGTCGTAAGACAATCATAATTAAATACAAGAGGGTCACCTGATGGCAAGTGATCACCGCTGCCTATGGATTTCAACAAACGCACAAGGGTCGCAGAAGCGTTGCCTGCCTTTAAGACCCCATAACCTCCCGAACGGAGCTCTGGCGACCTTACTCATCAGCAGAAACATAGCACAACAGTTACGAAGTACTACTCCACTGTGGTCTTCTGTAAGGGAGAGGTAGTTCCCAAAACGAGCGGCTTATTTATGGTTAATTGAACTTACCTTAAGTGAAGTTCAACCAAAATTATACGAGTTGTAGCATCCGTAGAGATTTAATAATAACGTATAGTATGTTTCCAACGTACTGCATCATCACACGAATTTTAGACATAATAAATAAAAAATTAAATCGTTCTATTGACTACCGCGCCTAGCACCTCCACCTGCCGACAGGGGGCGGGGGCGATCATTTATTTTAGAGTATTCCTTGACATTTTATTCTGCAACACTATTAAAACAGGGGTTACTTGGGAGGGTAGGGATCTTAAATCTCTACGGATGCTACACTCGTATAATTTTGGTTGAACTTCACTTAAGGTAAGTTCAATTAACCATAAATTATACTTCGTTGTAGCATCCTAGGAGATTTAATAATAACGTAGATGTTCAGATCAAATAATTGCAGAATAAATAATAAAAGCGACTGAATTTAACAATGTTTATCGCTTTTAAACCATTTTCCTAATACATATCAGTCTCTTAATCAGCATAATACTAGAGGTAGGCACATAGGAACTTATTATAAGGTAATTTAAGTATTGCGTCAGATAAAGCCCTGCTTGGCGTGGACCCGCCAAAGGTTACAACAACAACAAACAACTAGGGGAGGTCCTCCAGCCGGATGACGCCGGCGGAGAAGCCCGCGCGCGGCGCCGGCGACGTGGCCGCGCGCCGCGGGCTGTGCCCCAGGACCCGCGCACTTTGGTGCCGCTATCTCCCAGCACTTGCTTTATCCAGCGGCTTACCTTCTGCGCACTAGCACCTCTCACCTGCTTTTTAAGGCATTCGCTGGAAAAATAGAATTATTATTAGTGTAATATGAAAGGACAGTTTTTGATTCGCCTTAAAGGACGTCGATGTTTTACGAGGTCATCTATAATAATAATAGTACTAGGTTTGTTAAATACTATGTTGTTACTGTTAATAAGTCTTAACGTCTCAACCAGTTTAATAAGTTTATTACATCCAGGTCTAATGATTCCCTAGGAGATAGCTTACAAATATGAGATAGTACAAAATCTGCGTTACATATTTGGGTAGATTCGGTCTAGCCCTAAACGCACTATTTAAAAATCGACTGACACACTCATTAATAATCCTAAGTCAGAGCAATTGTTGCCATTTAAGAGTCTTGAGACATAACTTATTGGCTGTTTGAATGTTCATGTTTAAAATGTCTTTGTAAAGTAAATATATAGTGCTTCGAATTTAGAATAAATCAATGATACTCTTTGGAATTAAAAAATAGGTAACAAAACTTGCCCCTGTACTACATGACACAATTGCTGTTAATTTCATAAGGTTTTCCATACCATCAAACCTATAATTTTTAAAGCCGGTAGGTAAGTCTGTTCTTGAACCGTGTTCGAGTAACCTCCAACTTACATAACTTTAACTAAGACCCGTGGGACACAGGCAATATTAAGCCAGTTTAGCAAAAGATACTGAATACGACCAGCATGAAGTACCTCCAGGGCGTCTCTGTCGGCCTTCGGACATGGCGGCGGCGGCGCAGAGGCAGGGAGGAGCGGCGGCTGCGCGGGCCCCAGCATGCAGCTGGCGGCGGTGACGCAGCTGGTGCGGGTAGTGGCGAGCGTACGAGTGGGCCACGCCACACGCGTGCTTGTGCATGGTCAGTTCACTCGATATGGAGGCATTGAAAAGTTCCCATGCGAGGTTGTAGACGTTGATCTGCGATATGCAGAAGGATGTTGAGGAGCCAATTTCTTTATTTTCAGGCTAGATGTATCAATAAACTTGATCGATCTGACATTGTCTTCTAAATTTTCTCCAAATAAATTTTTGTCCCGTTTCCCACTTTGATCACCAATCAATATTTATGAAGCTTTTATCCAGTGATGGGAAAATGAGATGGCGACAATTCATGGTCTCTTCATGGTGTGGATCCAATATTCTCTTGTTTGATAATACTCAAATCACCTATTTTAATACTTTTTAATACTACCTAATACAATGTCAACTTCAAAAATTCATTCTGGTTTAAATCTACAGTGAGATTGGCTATGCCTGCATACCTGCTCCCAATAAATTCCTTCCCAATAATGCCCATATCTGTTTGAAAATTGATCAATGTTAGGTATCAGTAGGTACAACTACCTCCTTTTGAATACTTTTCGGATGACATCTCGTGCCACCACTTAAAAAAGCAAAATTTTTAAAATTATGTACATTTGTTTTCGTTTATTAATTACAATGATTTTAATTTATATGATTTTAAAAATGATTCATGATTATAATATTCATATTTATAACAATAATGTTTAACAAAATTAAAATTTCTAACTTAATTTTATCTTATATGTAAAATTATAAAACTTAATCCATTGTAGTTATAATAAAACTTTCATTTGTTATTTTGTTAAAGAATCTGATTGTTTACTGTTAGTAAATTAAATAATTATTTTTTCCAATAACAATAAGCATGTCAAATATTGTTAAATAAATATGGAAAGGGAGGATATTCTACCACAAGTATTTATTTACTCAAATAAATCCTCGATCGCAACATAGAAATGTAAAACCCACCTGTTTTATGAATAAATATTTGTATTTGTATTTGATTAATAAATGTATAACATTTTAAGTTTTTTATGATGGACCTTATAATATTGCGTGCCATCAAATTGGCAAATTGTAGCTGAAGTGAGAGCTAGTTTTAAGACCATAATGTACCTACAATCGCAATGAAAATATTTGATTTGATTTGATTTTATTTTATTTCCGGATGACATCTCGTGCCATCACTTATGAAATAAAGGTTACAATTATATCATTTGATCCCCATTTTTAGATACTTTATTTCCGGATAACATCTCGTGCTACCATTGAGGAAATCAATTACTACTGGTAGTATGTAGTTCCATCGTCGAACTCGAGTGAAGTACTTTTGAATACTTACCGGATGACATCTTGTGCCACCACTTAGAAAAGCAAACTTGTATTTTCGGATAACATCTCGTGCTACCACTGAGGAAATCCATTACTACCTACTGGTAGAGTGTTGTTCCATCGTCGAACTCAAGTGAAGTCAGTACATTTTTAATACTTTTCGGATGACATCTCGTGCCACCACTTAGAAAAGCAAACTTGTATTTCCGGATAACATCTCGTGCTACCACTGAGGAGATACTACTGGTCGTACGTATGTTGTTCCATCGTCGAACTCAAGTGAAGTACAGATTGAATACTTTTCGGATGACATCTCGTGCCACCACTTAGAAAAGCAAACTTGTATTTCCGGATAACATCTCGTGCTACCACTGAGGAAATACTACTGGTCGTACGTATGTTGTTCCATCGTCGAACTCAAGTGAAGTACAGATTGAATACTTTTCGGATGACATCTCGTGCCACCACTTAGAAAAGCAAACTTGTATTTCCGGATAACATCTCGTGCTACCACTGAGGAAATACTACTGGTCGTACGTATGTTGTTCCATCGTCGAACTCGAGTGAAGTACATATTGAATACTTTTCGGATGACATCTCGTGCCACCACTTAGAAAAGCAAACTTGTATTTAATTAAATACTTGCAATAGAATTTTATTCCCACAAAGGCTGCTTAATTATACAAAATTAATATGTCTCTTTTCCTCTTACAAAGACTAATTTCCATGGATAGTTGCTCCTTAACAAACAGCTTTCTACCCTGATAAAGAGGCATAGGAAAATATTTCCAAATGCAGCCCGAGGACTTATAGCTTTATCAATAAATTCAATTTTATTACTCCGTCATATAATGTTATCCTGTTGTTAAGGCTTCATTTTCATATTAGCTATGTAGCTTTTCTTGGGTAGCAAGGATTAATATTTCTCTCTCAAGGAGTTTAGTGCCTACATCCAGCCTTAAGACACCTCAATACAAGCTGCGGTTAAGGTGCCCAAAAAAGAAACAAATTCCCTTAACCGAGTTTCTAGAAGACATATCAGCCACCATTTAATAAGTTTTATGACGTTTATCTGTTGGCAATTCTAAAGTCATGTACAATGAATAAAGCTTAAAAGCTAAAAAAAAAAATAATTCAAATTTGACTTGGCAGAAAATAATATTTCATTATTTATAATTAAACTTAACTTATTGAAAGTGTTTACAACCACTGTCACAGTATTTGAACATGAAACCTGGTATTTAGATGTGCACCACAACTGTCTATCTATTTCTCTATTTGAGTTGACTTCATAGTACAGGTCTCATTAATTTTGTAAAAAAATAATGTGCTGACCATAGTAGGTAAATTCATATATAACAACAGATATTAAGAAAATAAATATAGTTATTGCGCCATACTTTTTTTTTTTTTTTTTTAAATGATCACATAAAACATATGTTAGTCAGAATAGCACCTAGAACATATTTAAATTATTTGACTTGTCTAAATTATACCAATTTTTATACGCCGTATTTATATTGTGCCAAGGCACTTTGAGACAACAAATGTAGCAGCACTAAGTATCTAATGACTGACACGCGAACGCTAGCCTGCTCAAGCCCACCAGTGTAAGGATGGGCCACAAGTAATGCGACAGTGTAAGTAACACTTTTTCATGTGGTTCAAAATACAAACTTTCCGGAACAGTTAATGACAATAAAATTGGGTAACAAGGCTGGTTTGGCCGATATTGAGCACAATAATCCCAGTCGGTTCATCATGTACACCACTGCCATTTCTCAATGGAAATAACCTTTAAATAATATGGGAATTTCTCCCATCCTGTTAATATAGAAGATAGCTGTGGTATTATCTATCATCAACAAAATCCCTGGATTCCTAAGTTATTACGTAAATACTTAGAAAAAACACTTTACTGACCTTAACTTTATGTATTTCTACACAAATTAGTCCAAACCTTCATTTGAACAAAAAACGCCGGGTATCCGTGAACGTTTGTCGAGAAAACTTCTTCTCCAGAAGCTTATTTTTGCACTGATGTTATCCTCTGTTTTGGTTTTCGTCTTTTTCCCCATTTTCACTAGCACAAATACACAAAATTTGCTTAAATTTAAATAAAATTACGTTTTTAAATCGGCGCGCACGCGGATGATGCAACACACAGAAAACTAATGATCGCCCCCGCCCCCTGTCGGCAGGTGGAGGTGCTAGGCGCGGTAGTCAATAGAACGATTTAATTTTTTATTTATTATGTCTAAAATTCGTGTGATGATGCAGTACGTTGGAAACATACTATACGTTATTATTAAATCTCCTAGGATGCTACAACGAAGTATAATTCGAAAAAAGTTTCACTTAGCTCTACCTCTCTTAAAAATACGCGAATATACGAACATACGCTATTGTCTAAGCTTAAGAAATCCACTAACAATCGATTTATCGAGTGTGATTAGGTGTTGCTAATTTGAAAATACATAAATAACTGAGATAAGTTTGTTATCAAAAGTTATAGCGGAACGAAATAACAAAGAAATGCGTATTAAATACAATAGATTTGAATAATGATGTATCATCGAGATACTACGGTATGTACTATGCCATCGATATAAATCGTTAGATATCGTTTGACATGACGTTTGTTCCAACATGCTGTCTGCGATAAGAAGCGACTGTCGCTTCAAAGGAAAGGGGTGGTGGCGCTATGTGGCGGGTTATTTCATTCCCTCTAAGATGGTTGAGTGAGGTGATGGCTGACACATACGTCATACTTGTGAACAGGTGCCACCTTTGGGGACTGGTCTACTAGGACGCAACCAGTCCAGAATAAATTAGGATTTTAATTTGAATTTTTAATTTATATTGACAGTAGACTGTATGACTCAGTGGCAGCTATTTGATGCATTATTGTAGAAGCATTATTCTAAAAATTATGGCGTTTAAAAAGAGCAACTGTCCGAGTTTCTTGCCGATTCTTCTCGGCAGAATACTGCCTTCCGAATCGGTGGTCGAGTCCTTACTACTGTATTTTTTTATGACGATTCATAAGTGCTTATATTAAGCCCAATTGAATAAAGAATATTTTGATTTGATTTGATTTAATCGCGGGACATTTTTCGTTGTATTTAATACAAAGTTACCCCTGTATACAGGGTAAAATTTTGACCAAAAAAGGTGATGTCCTTTATGTAAATTTCAAAGCAGGTCGTAGTATGGACAGGGCACATCTAACTATTTTGAATCTATGGGTAGTAGGTCTATTTTAGACAATTTTAGACCAGAGAACCATGTGTCAAATATCAGCTGTTTTCACCAAACACAAGGAAGTACTCCGCCATTTCTTCTATTGACATTGACATTTGATAATAACCATCAGTTGGTATGTAATCTTATCAAAATTTGCTATCGAACCCGCTACCCGATAAGTGGCAGCCGTCATGTGATTCTAATCCTTATCGTGTTACTTAATGTAAGATTTATTGACGTGATAGTTTCCGTATTTTGATGTTAAATCTGCGAATTACTTACTTATCCATTTTAATGCAATGTATTAATGCTGTCTTGAATTTGGTAAGATAATGAAGAAGAATTATTGCGAAAATATTCAGTTATAAATTAAATATGTTAGTATGATTACGAAACAAAATTTGGATTCGGTTATTGTAATAAGCTATGTTCTCACCCAATTATAGCAGACGTTATTTATCATAATTCATAATTTAAACAGTATTTAATACCGCTGTCGTCTAGTAGACAAAATGCCTAGTCGTGAACAGGTTTTAGGGGTTCGATTCCCGGGTTTTGCGCTGACACTATTTTGTGCTCGTAAACTCTATTACCTATATTCTATTCCATGGTTCAATCGTAGATTCTGTACTGAGTAAAAACTTGAAATGGCCAATGTCGTTAAACACCATTGCAGTTCTTATCACTGCATTTGCAAAGCAATGTGTTTGTGCACTGATATGGAAATAAGAATCAACCATGTAATGCACACGTAAGATTAAGAACTAGCTACCAACGTACATATTCTAAGCTGTAATATTTATTCCATTGTGGGTATTGTAAGACTTAACTGCCTCCGTGGCCCAGTGGCTAGCAGGTTGCACTTTAATGTGGCGGTGGCCCTGGTTTCGAATCCTGGGTCGGACCGATGAAATTGTGTCTGTTTTCCTGTTGTGATAAGACAGATACAGTCCGGAGTTTGGAAGTTGGCGGCTTAAAAACACCCCCGTGCCTCGTAAAGCCGTTGGTCCCGCGCTTGATCTCTCTACGGTCGTGTCAGATTGCTGTCCCACCGAATTATGAGGGTGAGGGAATAGGGAGTGCACCTGTGCTTGCGCATGCGCTTGTGAACTATAAAATATCCTGCATATTTGGCTTATCGTACGAATGGCCGTCGTGGCCGAATTCGGCTAGGATGATATTATTATTTTTATTGTAAGACTAAGGCACATTCCGGGGAAAAGGTAGCAGTGTTCCCTTGTGTTTTTCGTTCACCATTCTGATTCCAAGGTGGTAACTATGGTTTATTTAGACGACCCGCTTGGTGTAATGGTCAAGATGTTGCCTATTACGCAAGAGGTCGCGGGTTCGATCCCCGCACAGGACAAACATTTGTGTGCATGAACATGTCTGTTTGTCCTGGTCTGGGTGTTATATGTATCTATTTATGTATATTTGTGATACCACTGTTGATTCTGATATCTGTAACACAAGTGCTTAAGCTACTTATCACGGAGTCAGATCAATGTATGTGATGTTATGTTGTGAAATAAATATTATTTATAACACCACATGGAAGAGGTTTACTTCCAACAATGGACTACAACAAACTGATGATGATGATGACTAGTAAAATTATCAACTTATTTTCTTCCCATTACAGGAAACTTGCTTCCATTGATGAAACATATTGTCACAGTGATGGTGAATGCCTTAGCCACGAATCTGAAAAAAATCTACTATGTAGGACTGTGATTCAATCTGGCTGGTTCCCCTCTAAGGGTTACGAAGGTCTGATGGCAGACTCTTCACAGTAGCTAAAAACCAGACTCGCCAAATCCTGGATCATGGTCAAAGCGGACCCCGCACAGAAACGGGATAAACGCTAGGAGGATGGTGTAGGACTAGGAATCAAATCTGGAACCTCGGTATCCGTGCAATCAATCCAAAACTGATATAAATAAATAAATATCTCTGTACAAAATTCACACAGCGCCATCCTAACCCCAAACTAAGCATTAGCTTGTGCTATGGGTGCCAGACATCGGATAAACATTACTTATATACTTTTTTTTGTAAATACATACATATAATACATAGAAACACCCAGACCGATACAAACAGACATGTTCAAGCACACAAATGTTTGTGTGCTTGAACATGTCTGTTTAGTAGCCGACTTCTCGACCATTACACCAAACGGCTCGTCATATTATAACAGAGAGGAATTTTGTTGATAAGCCTATGATTTTCCTGCCAATGCCAGAAAAATGCAACTATGAAGTATGATACTTGAGTTGTATTTCTCCTTATTGTTGTCAATTATATTACTTTTGCAACGTTGCATTAACGTTGTTGCATAAAATGCGCTCGTAGGTATATTGTGACGAAATCTGGCCTAGATATTTCCGTGTCATTAGGTTACATGATCACTTCAGAAGTAGTAAGACCTTGTAGTAAATATGTATTTAGATGGAAGAAAGAGCTTTGTGATTGGTTGATGACTAATTGAGGATAGGTAAATTATTTTTGATATTTGACGACATAATGGTGATTTTGTTTTCAAAAGCAACATTTTATGCACTCTTTTAGGGGTAATTATGTATATTTTTTCTTGCTATAGCGATTCCTTGTTGTACGCTATGGGGCATAAAGTGTAGTTTAACGTGAAAACAAAGACCCAGATTAAAAAAAACACATTAATAAAGATAACGCATTGACCAACTAGGTCTATTATGTATCCATTTTCTGTATGGTCCAAAGTTTGCTTGTTAGAGAAGTCATTAAGTCCGCCTTTTGTACTTTAATTTAATGTGAAATAAGGTAAAAAATACGATAAACAAACATACTTCTTATTTTTATTTTTAGTTTGAATACGAATAAAATGAAATGTTTTGCAGTAAAAGAAGTTTTTTGTACACTTATTTAAATGTAATAATCATAAAATATTCGGTCACACTCCATGTTATAATGGATGTAGTGAAATGTCTGATAAGGTTTATTGTTGTGCAAACAAACAGAGATAACGGTTTTCGATTAACATATCTCGTGAAGATGTTTTAATCAAATAATAATATTAGTAAATACCTTGGACTGACTAATAACCTAGCCCCAAACTAAGTTTCATATAAAAACTTAGTTTACATATTGTAGCTTGTGTAATTAATGCTAGGGAACGAATGCACATACCTAAATACTTTAATGGATATTCATTCATGACCCCATTCAGTGATTTCTGACTTTAGTTCAGTAAGATCTCAATGTGTAACCATGATCCAATCTGTCTGGTCCCCTCTATGGGTTACGAAGGTCTGATGGCAGTCGCTTCACTATAATAACCAGACTTGCCAAATCTGGATCATGGTCAAAGCGGACCTTGCATAGAAACGGGATAAACGCTAGGAAGAAGAAGAATTTTCATGACCCCAGTGCAAACGCCGATGTCATCACTTGATGGGAAGAGACCACTCTGCTCATGGACATCAACAACCGCACCAGAGTCACATATGCGTTGCCTGCCTTTAAGACCCCATACCCTCCCCGACTGAGCTCTGGTGATCTTACTCACCAGCAGAAGCAATTCATCAGTATCTAAAATCATTGCTCGAAGACTACGGAAATCAATTTCAGCAGTGATTATACATATATTGATCTTTCGACCGGCCGTGTATTCGTTCGCGTGTACTTCGGATCCTTCCTCACCTACTTTAACTTTATTGGGGTGGAATTTATAAAAAAAAATCTACAGGAATGTCTTCGTCATAGTAGCTTTATGACAAAGTTTCATACAAAATTTAATTCACATTTTATCCCCCCAAAATAGGGTATATGAATACATTTTCGTTTAAAAATTTTCAAATGTAGTTCCAAAATATTGTCTTAATGCACTTTCTTTTATCAAATGTATTCAAGAAAAGAGATAACGAATATATCGCATTAGTTAAGCATAAAAAAATACATACCTACATTTTATCAGTGCTACATGGTGCATACAGATTTTACGAATGTAGAGTATCTTTACCTGTACCTTACCTTTTTTTACGTCACATAAGACGTCACAGAATTCGGCAGAATGCAGAACTAATATTTGACTTAAGAATTATCTATCATTATTATGTTGCAGTCGTTATGCGATTTCCGAGATTATGTGAAACTTCTGGAGTACTTTTCAAATACAGATAGTCTGTGCCAAACTACAATCAGTTGTTTTCTTTTTATTTAAGTCTCCAATGTATATGACTTTACAAGGGGTATTTAAATCAGTGGCTTCTATTATAATGTTAAAGTGTGAATCCGTTAAGAATCGATGCAAAAATTGTGCATATTGTCGACTGATCACATAAACAAGAATCGCAGATTCGAATCCCGCTAGGGGAAAATATTTGCAGAATTTATTTAGGTATTTGTCTGATTTTGTTTGATTATTTAATTTAGTTCCTTCAGTAGCCTATTGCAGTGAACTGCAGGATGTATGTCTCCTTCAGCAATACGGTTATTTTGTTTGCATTATTAAATTGCAAGAACTCTCGGGTGATTGATATGACTATTCGTCTTACAATGCTCACTGATCAAAGATCTAACTAGGTCAATTGGTCATACGTACACCTATATCAGGCATCAATCATTATGTGGTCTAGATGTCAATTGAAAGATTTCCATACGTTTCAGGATATTGCTCTGCAGATTTTGAAAGAGATTCCGAGAAGGGGCAAATTTAAGGTTTTATATTGGCTTGGCTACCACTTCTTTTTGTCTTAAATGCCATATGTAAGAAATGCCTCACTAGCACTCCTAAAGTCAAAACTCTGAAGTTTGTAAATTACGTAATAATTATTCTAAGCAATCTGGGATGAGGGACGTAACCTCTTGAAGCAAAAAATGCTTCCAATTCATTCAGAAGTAACCTGTTCTTTTAAGGACGGCGGATCATCGATTCAAATTCAAAACATAAAAATCATTCCCGATTTTCTGTAAATCTAAAGAATTTTGGTTTTAATTTTTTGGGTAGGTACCTACTCGAATAAATTGGTGTATTTGAAGTATCTTCGTTAATCGGGATACCCTTAATATGTTGCTCAAGTTACTTACATTCGGATCAGGGTGGGTTAGAAACGTCTGTTGATGCTGTTACTTGATATTTAAAAATACAAATCATCTACTAACCTCTCAGAATAATGTACCTTAGATCTTTTAGTAAAAACCTTAACCGCCGCTTCATATACCACATGTTTCGTCACATAAACGGTAACAGTGGATGTTTACAATGTACATAGAATAATCTATATTGTAAATATGCCCAGACTCCGATGTACCGGAGTACATGAGAGACAGTAATTAGTTCCTTCGCTGTGGTAACGCGTGCGAACCCGCGTGTGCCGTGATTTTAGTTCACATCGGTATTATTGAATATTGTGATTTATTTTTGAAAGAAGGATAAATTATATTGACCGAAATTGAACATTAAAAACTATATTAAACGGTGACTTTCACACTAGCCAAGCTAAGCTCGTGAGTGCCTGAAATTAAACTAGGGGAAGAAGTTTGAGACATCAAAACGCATAAAATATTGCTTTTAAAATAATTTACTTACTATAAAAAAGTTGTAAGGATTTGAAATAAATTATTTATTAAACCTTTTTTATAAAAGGTATATTGGCGCACGGACTAAAATGCATTGAAACTTAATGTGTCTACTCTACTGAGTTTTCTACAAATAACAATAAAAATATTTTATTTATCTTGTAAAAAAAAAATCTGACTTACAACTAATATTTTTTACTTTATCGGACACTAAACAAAAATCATATTTATTCTTCAAATGATTGGTTTCCTCTATGCTTCAATGGCCCAGTGGTTTGAGTGTTTTAGGATCTAATTTCGGGTAGGGCTTGTTCAATATTTGCGTCGGTTTTTTAACCCAGCTGTAATCAAATAACCCATTCATATTAGGCAAGCGCAGTGATTAAGCCGATACCAATTATTAAGACAATGACTTGACTCCATTGATAGAGGCCTTTGTCCTGCACTGATATTTATTGCTTCTATGAATGAATACTTATAGTGCCCAATTATTTGGGGGATAAATAGGGATTAAGAGACTTTCTACGACTATGATTGTTGTTTAAATTCATCCCGCAAGCCCGCTACTTAAATCATCTGCTGTTGCTTGAAAAGTCTATGTACGTATGTATAGTAATGTATTTCCTTGGATAGCATTGATCTCTTAATACCAGGTAACCCATTTGCTCATTTTCTACCGTCTAGCTCAAAACCAGTATTTGATTGCGACAAATACACCTATAAAGTTCTAAAAAGAAAATAATGTTATGTAATGTTTCAATCATCTTCCCATTAAGCTATTAGGGATTTATCCCTACGTTCTGAAACAAGGCCAAATTATTTGATTTAATAGAATCGATCTTGAATTATTCAAACTTATGACATATCAGTCATTCCTTTATCGTATTTATATAAAAGTAATAAAAGTGTTGTTTTGGTAATTCAGTTTTTATTTTTTTATTTAGATTATATTTCTTGAATCTTTGCTAAATGTATAGCGTGAACTTTTGTCTTATTAAATAACAGTCGATGTGTTTACATAAACGGCACAAAGGCACTGATAAGAAAGGGTTACGTCCCTTTAATAAGGACACGATGATCAAAAATACATAAATCATCTCCAACCTAGATATAATACATCCAGATAATTTTGATTGATTAATTTGCTACCGGCTTTTAGCCTTCTTACAATGTATAAAAACTCGATGATTGATTGTGTAAAATAAGCAAATTTTCCTCATAGCATGATACATTCATGGCAAGATGTCTCAGGCTAAGTTACATTTTGACTAATACGATGGCTCGTCTGAGATTTAACTAATTAAAAATAATAAACCCATTGCCTAGCCCCAAACTAATCTCGAATCTTGTACCATGGAAGCTAGAGAACGGATAAACATACTTAAATACTTTGGTTATCACACAAACGCCCCTAGCGGAATTTGAACCTGAGGCCCTTGCTTTTGTAGCAAGGGTCTCCGACCACCAGACCAACTAGTCAAATTGGCCCGCCAAATTATTGACATTTTCGCAAAGCCAAATCAATGCGCAGTCTACCTGCTAAAATTAGGGTTTCCGATCTACTAGCCATTTTCCAAAAACAAACTGAATTTATCGGAAAATCTCTATGGTGTAATCCGTGCATCTTACGCAAAATAGCTAAAACAAGAAAGATGTAAGTAGTTCCATAAGTTTTCTCTTTCGTTCTAATGGTCCATAATAATATTTTCATCGACGACTTAGTTTGCGACCTTTGCAACCCAAGCCCGAGTTTGAGGATTATATTTTCGCTAAGCAGATACCTGTTTGACAGTGTCCCTTGGCTGGTAAAAGCCGTCCGTGCGTCATTATGACGTCACACGCTAATCAAATCATGGAGCCCGCTGGCAGTGGCAGTCTTGCACGCTAAGGCGCAAACATAATGGTCAATTGTCTCAGAGCGTAAGGGGAACGGGCGTGCGCGGATCCACTGTCTCACGATACGGCTCGCTGGGCAGTAGTAAAGTCTCGATAGCGATACAGAAATTCGATAATGTTACGACGCCATATAAAAGTCACGTGTTCCAAATCCGTACAATTTGAACTTGTCGACTTTTCCAGCTAGTTGTGTTCTATGCGAGCCCAAGCGGACTCTACTAACGAGGTTTTAGTAGGCAGCCTGATGGTTGTCAGGATGTCCCACAACCTAATTAAATCTCATTGATTTGATAAAAATATATGTTTGGAGGCTAAGAACTGTAATTTCGCCCTTATAAGACTATTGAAGATCATAGGAGAGTTTTGAAAGGATAAGCTGAAGTTCTTAATGCTTTAAATTATGATCCTTATTTTCGTCACAGTTATAATTACCGTGTTATGTCAGTCGACGAATCAATTATGTGCGAGTGCATATAGTTGCGCCTCTCAATACAATGAAGTAAGAGATTTGTTTTCAAGGGTTCCGTTTGTTAAAATATATTTAATTGTGTTATATACCGTTCCTTCAAGCTCTAGTTCATCATAGCGCAAATAAAGCTGATGAGGCAATTAGCCAAACCAGTTGGGAATAGTGGGTTTATTGGCATATTCTCTGTCATCATCATCATCATCCTAGCGATTTTCCCGGTCGTTTCCTCGGCCATTGCCTCGGAGTCCAGGGTCCGCCTTCCTGCTCCTTCGACTCCATATTCTCTGTATAGTTCTTAATATAAAAATCAAAAGTAATTGAAGTCTGGTTCCGTCAACGTCATCGTTATCATGTGTTCAATTTAAGCTTTAATAATAAAGCTTTCTTCATTATAAAAATGCCGTTGTAAATACATCGTTTATTATTTTTATATATAACTAGCGGCCCGTCACGCGGTATCACCTGCGTCCCGGGGAAACTACTTCCCGTACCGGGATAAAATATAGCCTATGTTACTCTGGGTGAATGTAGCTTTCCAACAGTGAAAGAATTTTTCAAATGTGCCAAGTAGTTTCGGAGCCTATTCAATTCATACAAACAAACAAACAAACAAAAAATCAAACCTTTCCTCTTTATAATATTAGTATAGAAAAAACGTTACTGGCTCTATCGGAAAACTTTAATCCATTGACGTGACGTTTGCAACAGTGGCAACTGACCACCTGAGGATTGCTCACGGTCGGCAGAAGCCACTTCCGCCTGCCCGGCTAATCCCGAGCGATGGACAGTCGCTCAACTGGGATGAACCGCATGGGATTTGATGTTTTAATAAAATAAAAAATGTAACCAAGCCTGGGTGTTGAATCGAATTTATAACAAATAAAATCAAGAAACCGCGTTCCACATTACCATTACAATTTTTATGTATGCTCTAGCTAGAGCCTAAAAGAATTTAGCGATTTGATAGAAAACATTTCATATACATATTTTGAATTAGTGGCCGCCCGCGACTCCGTCCGCGTGGATTTCGGTTCTTGCATGCACACTTGCACAGTGCTTAAGGATAAACCAGCTTAAGTCTTCCTCGTCAAATGGACTATCCGAAACATTTTTTTTTCATTTCCAACCAGTAGTTTCTGAGATCAGCACGTTCAAACAAACAAACCCTACAGCTTTATTATATAAGTATAGACAGGTCTTCCAGTACTACTAGCCTTTTATCCATGAAACTAACGAGGCTTTACGAATGTCAATATTTTCATATGTTAGCTATAGATTTAAAACGTTTTACATAAGCGGAGTCTTATCTCTACCGTTGAAACTATTTCCTTTCCGTTGGACAGCAGTGCTCAAACTTTTGAACTCTACCATAATTTTAGTGTTGGACTGGTATAATAATAACTCTACCCTGAATACAGTTCGGAATGGTCAACAGTTTGCAAATATATATTTGCTTTGTTCAAGGAATTAATTCGTTTTGAAAATTTCTAGATCTCCTACTAGACCTAGACCTAGACCTCCTCCTCTCCCCTCCTCGCTTAAAATCACCTTCCAACTAAATCTACTTTATTAATTAGGTACAAGACCGACACGTTAGAAGTATAAGATTTCGACGACCCGCTTGGAGTCAAGATGTTGTCTATTATTCAAGAGGTCGCGTGTTAGATTCCAGCACAGGGCACACATTTTTGTGCATGAACCTGTCTGTTTGTCCTAGTCAGGGTGTTATAATAATATGTATCTATTTACGTATATACGTAATACCACTGTTATTTCTGATAGCTGTAACACAAGTGCTGCTACTTAAAATTGAGTCAGATCAATGTATGTGATGTTGTAAAATATTTATTTGTTTAATTTATTATTTCGTGTCTTAAGGCTTGGCTTTATGTCCGAACCTATGATCACCAGGGGTCCAAGAATACTTTCGGAGCCGCTGGTCAGTTTGCCCAGGCGTTTAGAGCGTCCTCCCCGCGCTCTAACTGGGTGATAATTGCGCACGCGCACGGCATTAACGATCCTCAATGATTGGACCTTGTGCCGAAAATCAGGGTAAATACGACTATGACACAGTAAAGACTAGAAGTAGGGAAACTCTAAAGTAGCGTGGAGAAGTAACTATTTCTAGATAAGAGTAAATTATTTTATTTTAATAGCACTACCTACCTACTATTCACTTTCTGTTATGCCCTAAGGTTGACTGGTAGAGAATGCCATGAGGCATTAAGTCCGCCTTTTGTACAAATTTTATTTCGTGCAATAAAGTTAAAAAAAAAGTAACTCGCGGGCCGGTATGGCGATGCCAGAGGATAGTATACCACTTTGGTACCGCATCCGCTGTCATTGCAATTAGGGCTCCTCTTTTGCTCACCATCAGGCAGAGCGAAGCCAATATACTGAGCCATTATAAAATATAGTAGCAGTTTTCGGCGCAGCTATCAGTTCTTATGGCCGATTTCAACAATGATATAACGCTACTTAACAAACATATCTAGACATCTTAACTCTGGTGGTCCTAGCTTTACTGAGGATAGATTATTGAAATTGGTGAATAGTTAAGTTAAACTTTATGTCAAAGAAATGATGACACTAGTAATAAGAAAACAATATATTATTATAGTTAAATAAACAAAAGTAGAGAAAATAAGTTAGTTATTGTTTTTATTTTATTTGAAAAAAAATCAGGAAATAATAAAACTGCTTTACCTATTTGATCAAGTGAAATATAATTATAAATTATGGAATATATGTACATTCGTACTACTATAAAATGATAATTGATGATTATGACTGTTATACAATAATTAATTCCATAATAGGGCAAATAAATGAAAAGATAACATTGGTTATTTACCGCAGTAATATTTTATTGAGCATTGTTTGGTTTTATAACATATCATTACAATTTTAGTTTCGAATAATAAAACTTTCTATAATCATAAGTATCTAATATTGAGATAGGTTGTTTTTGCTTACCTTCCTAATTTTACTATGTGCCACTATGACTAACTAATACTTAGGTATGTGCTTGTTAAAAAGGAATCATTATAATTTAATTGCGTTTTTAGGTTACCTACTCAGTAATAAAAATCAAGAGACTTTCTTTTATATTCTTTCATAGTGTCTTGATATTGGCCGATACCACTCGGCCCTTCTCTATATACGCTTAAAATTACTTTAGGTGCGGTCTTTTAAAAATACAATTATTCAAGAGAAAAGTTCATATGTAAAACCCATGCACAATATCGGAGAGGCAATTGGCATTACCCCCGTGCGAACCAGGGGCAAACCGCAACTTTAAAATAAATCCTACTACTTCCTACTACTATTATAAAGGCGAAAGTTTTTAAGTATGGATGTATGGATGTTTGTTACTCTTTCACGTAAAAACTACTGAATGGATTTGAATGAAACTTTACCACAATATAACTTATACATCAGAATAACACATAGGCTATAGCTTATACATCAAACCGGAAACCACGCGGACGGAGTCGCGGGCGGCCGCATATATGTATGATACGGCTGTTAAAAAGTAGAGCACTATTTCAATGATAATGATCTGAGGATACGAATAGTAATGTAGTCGTGCTCTTCTGATCACGCTCTCATTATTCGCTTTACCGCCGTTAATGATATTAACAATGACATTATATAATGTGTATTATTATATAAGAATAATAATAATAAATAATTGTTAAATGTTACATGTCATGTGAAGAAAACTAGCGCCTCGTCCTGAATTTGCACGAGTATTTTAATTTTTAACGTCGCTTTTGACAAGGCCGCTTTCAAGTATTTGGGAAAAGACACTTCACATTTTCACATCCTCAATAGTTCGCCGATTTTAAAATCCGATCAGGCATGCCACTGATGCACAATTCATATTAGCATCTTTTTCAAACATCTTACATCAGCCACGTTTTAGTCTTGTTCCGTCTCCTTCAAGATTTTTTCCTTCTGATTTTTCTTGGAAAAATCTTGAATGTTGGCTGATGTTTGAAATGGAGAAACTGCTCAATGACTGGCATTTCGTTGTAATGATCAGGAGCCGCAGCTATGCGGGATATAAGATTAAGGATGGTCCAAAGTTGTGGCTGTGGGAGCTTAATTTATAAACACGTAGGTAAAGTAGTCTCAAATACGCTACGCTAGCGTCAACTCCAGACATTTCGGTAAGGGTGGGGTAAAAACAGGTAAAAAGTATCAGCCTATTAATGTCCTACTGCAGGGTAAAGGCCTGCAACTTTTGAAAATATATTTTGTTACAAAGATGGGTTTTTTATTTTAGCTTAATCACCACGCTTGCCATATGCTGAATGGTCACAGACCCGACCCGGGAATCGAACCCAGGACCAATAAAAACAAGTACTTAGGCAAATAATGTGACAAGGTGTATAGCAAACTCCAGACGGTGGATGAGACGTGGTCGCTAATTGAGTCCGGCCGCGCGCCAGTTTCAGCTTCAGGCTGCGCGTGCGCCGGCCGCAGTGCGAGCGAGCGGCCGCAGCCTGCGCGGTCTAGTTGGAAAACAGGTGGAAAAAAAACAATTTTGATAAAAAAGTTAATGCATAGACGGATTGCGTGTAGTCGAGGAGTGGATTGTGATAGGTTAAAAATTGCAGAAAAATAAGTTTTTCCAAAAAAAAAATTAGATGCAGAGGATAACATTCTGAAATTAGTGCTAAGTTTAAAAATGCAACGAATTATGATAGCTTACTTGCTATTAAAATCAGGAAGAATGTTTTGCAAAACTTGTTATTAATATATATTTTTTTAAACCATAAAGATTGCTGGCAAATTTTCCCTAGATTCTGCTATAAAGGCCAGTTTTCATTGGCTATGCATAACGTAAAACAAAGCAGAGGAACCAAACAATAGTAAATTAAGCATACTTTTTCATTTCAGTTGAAAAAAACATTGGTTATGAGAGGAAGAATTCATTTGGAGGAGTCTTCCTATTTTCTTATTGCTAAATTCTTATTTTTTCTACGAGTATGATAAACCACCTAAAATTTAATTTTATAATGTGACATTAAAATTTATAATTGTAATTACACGTAATAATAAAGATAATGAAGCATAGAACTTCAGAAAATAATATAAAAAAATATGAATATCTCAAACCGTGATACAATTCTCTAAGTTAATTTTACTAATGCATAATAAAATACTTATTGTAAAACAAAAAGAAAATCGATGTGTATATAAAGTAAATAAAAATATCTCTAAAAACAAAAAAAAACTTATGCACTTGAAAGGGAAGTATTGGAAAGTTCAAAAGTGGGGTAACCTAAGTGGGGTGTTTTGAAAATCGGAGCAATATGAAGTGGAAACGACAGACCCTCGTGTCTGGAGAGACTTCGGAGGAGGAGATCGGCCATAGCTACTTGGGAACGCTGGTAAGTTGAAAGATAAATAGTGTACAACCTATCTATAGAGCTTTAGAACCGTAAACTGGACTGTGGTATCATTTATTCCACAGGTGACTTAAGTAGAAAGACGTCCAATTGAATTTTTCCAATTTGCGCCACTGAATTTTTCCAATTAACGTGTATTCTAATCGTATCTTGGTTGCGGGAGGATTATATTCACTATCACTATGATTCAAAGAAGTAAAATCCCCAGAGGTATTATTTAGTTTCTATCGGGAGGAGCTCGAGAAGATTTTTTTCGGTCATCCATCCGATGACTGGGCTTTACGAGAGTTGCTTAAATTAGCAATCGCAGGCCGAGCGCGCTCACTTCCCTACTTTTAATACGAGAAAATATACAAGAACGTGTTGTAAACATAAAATAGGATTGTACACATAAATAATGACTTTTATGACTACCGAAATAGGTGCTGAAATTAAGCTGAAACCAGAATTAGCTTGACTGCTGGTCTGAATTTCGTTACACCTTAATCCACCCCGATTGTTTTGAGGCTAAGTTGGACCTCAGCCGTAACCAAATTCGTATCGATATCTTTTGTTAATAGGCTATTTCATTAACTATGGTGTCAATTTTATTTTAATATGCATAGCAATTTGGCTTAATTTACTTCATTGATAACGCCGCCTACTGATAACTTTAAATGCTAGGTTAGTCTTAAGTTCGATTGCCAAAATATCTATAAAAATAAAATAAAATAATGAAATAAATGTAATAATAAAATGTATATTTTAGGAAATATAAAGAGGAATGTCTTTACTGCCTCGTCGTTAGAGCGCTGTGCTCAAATTGTCTGGTTTCCCTTGTTAGGGTTGCGGAGGTCAGGCGACAGTCGCTTCATTTTTATTACCAGGCTTGTCAATTCAGGATCATACTCGCAGCGTACCCCGGGCTTCGAAGCAATGGCCAAGGATGCAACGGGGAGAGGCGAAGATGATGTTGATAAAGGAATATCTTTAAATTCATCGACTGTGCTTGGAAATCACGGTTGCCATTGGGCCACTCACCATTACTTTGTTTGCTTATACCATTGAAAATCTTAATCATTATTCAGTGTGTTTCAAAATTTAGACTGGTTTTAATAAGCTGATGAAGAAACAAAATAATTTATATCGGTTATCAAATGTGCGTCCATGATGAAAGCTTTATAAGCTTCCATCCATTCCATTTGCTAAAATGAAGTGTAATAAAACCAATCTGCAACGATTTTCAAAATGTGGCCGTTGAACTTAGTGGCAAACGTAAATTTGCAAACAAAGGGTTGTTGAAAAATTGCAATGATTTATTTATAAATGCTTGTACTTAATCTGGTAGTATAAGATTTAAAGTGTTCATGTTGTTATTGCTGAATTGTACCAATTTCTTGCTTTGAGAAGCGATCTAGGGATATAAGGGTGCGGAATCGTCACCATACCGCTTGGCCAACATGATGAATAATAATATAATATAATATAATAATTTATTTAAAAAACCAACAACAACAACAATGCAACTGTATAATTTTTTTCTTATATATTAAAAACATATACAACAACATATATCATGAATAGAGACATAACCCCCCGTCTAGGAGAGGTCTACGTCAAAAAGCTCCGAAATATTGTTTTTCTAAAAGCTCAGTATGTTGTCTCCACTCTACCTGATGGTAAGCAAAAGAGAAGCCCTGGTTGCCATGACAACGGATGCGGTACCAAAGCGGTAGCCAATCCGTTGGCATCGCCATACCGGCTCGCAAGATACTTCTTCACGCTTCTCTGAAAGGAACCAAGGTTGGCGAAAACACGCACGCTGGTAACGCATTTCATCGCTTTATAATTCGACGGGCCCGTTGGTCTAGTGACTAGAGACCCTGGCTACAAAACCACGGGTCGCGGGTTCGAATCCCTCTAGATGCAAATGTTTGTGTGATCAACATCGACATTTGTACACGAGTTTATAAAAGTGTTTAAGTATGTCTATCCGTTTCCTAGCATCCATTTTAGAAGCTTCGAGCTTAGTTTGGTGCTAGGTAATTGGTGTGTTATGTAGTACAAATAATTAAAAAAGTATACATACATATGTATGTATAGTTCGGCAAAGAAATGAATTGCCAAACTTCTGGGTTCGCGATGGACTAGTGTATGGAGTCTTCTTGCCTTTAAAACACGAGCAAACCAAAATCATGATCAAATTCATGATAATTTGCTTAAATACCGTGCCTAATTTAGTGTTCACGTGTTCGATTACCGGTCATGAGCAAATTTGATGCGTCATGTAAATGAATACTAATTTTTAATCACCAACTTTTTAGCGGGCTAGATCATGTGATGGGCTTGTTGGAACAATCACTTTAGACCTATTTAGCACCTTGTACGCGAGAGCAGACGAAACTACTTAAAGTACATACTTACTAGGATGGCACAGCGACTGCTTAAAATAAAATATTATGAAGATCATGAGCATGCTCAGTTGCAGATGGTATGGAGTTTTTAAAGGCAGGCAACGCATCAGCGACCCTTATGCGGTTGTTGATGTTCATGGGCAGCGGTAATCACTAAGTATCAGGTGACCCTCTTGTTCGTTTGCCTCCCTACATTATAATATAAAGAAATTGACTTAAATAAAATGGGAACTGAAAATGTAAAATCGGGATCATTAACCCTCTTAGTAGTTTGATTACCTTTAACATAAGTAATGCATTCCTAAATACAGTTGCATTGTTCTGCTTTAAAATACGCTTGACCTGGGCAAACAGATCATAAATTAAACATAAGTGAAATAATAATATCTAATACACATTGTCAACAAGGGCACAAACATTAGTTTCATACGGAATCATGTGACGTGACACACAAACACATTATGTACGTGTTTACTTCAGCCATGTGAAAGTGTTGATTAGGCATTAAATATCTTATTTGAGTTAAATAAAAACGAGCACTTTGGTTTATTTATTGTGAAGTCGGCTAATATTTAATTACTCGATGTGAGTAATGAGTATTGGTGTGCAGGAACCACATACTCTCTTATCTAAATCACTAGTGGCCGCTCGCGACTCCGTCCGCGTGGATTTCAGTTTCCGCACACATAGTGTTGTACTATAGATTAAAGCCTACCTCGTCACGAGGACTATCCAACACAAAAATATTTTATTGATTAGCGCGATCCAACAAACATACAAACAAACTCTACAGCTTAATTATACAACCATATTAGTATAGATGAACATTGAACACCTTCATATGTACTTTAAAAGGCTGGGTGTTATTAGGATTATCCTATGTTTTAATGTATGTGTTTACCAATATAATAATGTAGTAGATAATTTTTCGTCTGATAGTGGCTAGATGATAGCTTAGTGAGTAAATTACCTAAGATATTCCTTATGACTGCACTATCTTATACTCTTACCTAACTCGGTAACCTGCGATCTCTGGTGTAAGTAACAGTTATTTTCATAACACATACTTAAAATTGTTCACCTGTAAATAAGTATTCATATTTATATATTATTATTTTACTGCACATTACCTATTTTACATAACAAATATCAAACCATAATGGACAGTCCGCGAAAACGGTAGAAGATACATTGGCTCGTGTATGTATAATGTTGTAGTTTATTCAATTTATATAAACAATGATTTCTATTGATAAAGTCCAGTCGGCGCCTTGATGTGAACTTGATCTAAATACGAGGTCTTGTGACTACAGTGCAGTTGCATTGCAGTAGTTTGAACGTAATGAAACGGTTTGAAAAACTATGGTTTGACTACCGATGTGGTGTAAGAGCTAAGAAATTGAGTTTTATATGAAGTGGTCGCCGGTGTAATCCGCTTTGTTAAACATGAAATGGTAACAGCCGCAAAAATATACTTTTAACACCAAAGGTCTTTCAATTGCATTTGCTATTGAAAATCAATTGCTTTTCGCTGCCGTTAACAACATATCATCCCCAAATTAGCTCTGGACAATTACATTATTGACAGATAGCTTAGTACAATAGTTATAAAAAGCTATTAAAAAAAAGTTAAAAAAAGAATTGCATTTGATACAATTATTTCTGACTAGCGGCCGCCAGCGACTCCGTCCGCGTGGGTTACGATTTCCGCACACAGTCTTACTAAAAATAGCTGAATAAAACACGGTCTATATGTATACAGTCAACTTGCACACTTTAATTTAAGGGACTAATTAATCAGGATAAAAATAATAGTCAAATTAAGTGATAGAAAGAAAACGCTTATCATTGTTAACAATGATCTGGAGACCTTATACATTTGAGAAATCATCTGTTCACCGCGATTCAGATCCGCAGCCGCGCCTCTAGCGAGGTGCGCCATCTATCGGCACATTTTAGAACTAAATAGTTCGCTAGCACAATTTTACAATGATAAAATAAAGGAATATACAATAGCTTAATGCCTACCTCGACAAATGGTAAGTGGTAAGTGGACTATCCAACACAAAATGTTTTGTCAATTCGAACCAGTAGTTCCTGAGCTTAGCGCGTTCAAACCAATTTGGATCTTGAGTTGCACGTGTTATTGTGAGTCAACCATAAAAGATAGACATATGCTGTTGGGGGATATTTTTTAGGCAATTTTATGTAAAATAATTCCGTCATACATGATTTCTATGTGACTTTAACCATTAAGGCTGCACACACGACTGAAGCTTAAGAAATGGAGAAAATTCTCCCGTTTTTCCCACATTTCTCTTCACTACGCTGTTCCTGTTGATTGTAGCGTGATGAAAAGTATCCTATAATATGCCCAGGAGTATGAAGAATAATTGTACCAAGTTTCGTCAAAATCGGTCCAGTAGTTTTTGTTTCTATAAGGAACATACAGACAGACAGACAGACAGACAAAAATTTTACTCATTGCATTTTTGGCATCAGTATCGATCACTAATCACCCCCTGATAGTTATTTTGAAAATATATTTAATGTACAGAATTGACATCTCTACAGATTTATTATAAGTATAGATATAGATACAGTTTGACATGTATCATTTCTTCACGTTAATTAATTAATTAAAATAATCGTTAGTTTATTAAAATTGCATCGTATTTATTTCTATATGGAAGAACGGTTTACTATAGATATGTATACACAATAGCCTGCATAATATTATGTATACAGAACTATTCAGTGGCTTGAGAAAATAAGTTGTTCAATATTGGAACATTGAATACATTATGATTAATGGCACTCATTGTTCATAAGTTTCTGGTGATTAAGTTGTACTGTGCCATTTCTTTGATGGATAGTATGCTATTTTCCCGCGTGACAGCGATTTGTACAAATACGTCGATTGTTTGAACGACTAACGTTTAACTTAAATACTGTATTTAAATAAATCATTCGAATTCCATAACACGTGATTTTTGACGATTATTTGTATTGGTTAGTATGAATTGTGTTTCTATGTCGTTTCTACCGTACAATATGATGTTACTTATTAGTTATGACTTATTATGACTTAATTAAGTACAACAGTTGCCTTATTTTTATGAAGCTGAGGTGTTAATCTCAAACTGTTTTCATTGTTTCATCTCGTTTAGTTTTACAAGTTAACTAGATTCCGTTTCACTGACATAAATTAGTTCCTGATAAACTATCTAACAGTTAGAACCCATTCTGTCTTGTGTGTACCCACTGATAGACGGCCTTTCTTGTATTTATTTTAAAACTGTTTATTCTAGTAATATTTATTATCTGGGTTAGAAGTCTGAACCCGTGCTGTCTGATGTAATTCTCGACTCTAAACCGTCACTCGGGCTATCAAACTTGTCATTGTGTTGTTTTTTTAACCGGCCGATTTTCGTTCATATCGGCCGATCTTACAATCAGCCCGATGCAGGATATAATATCATAGTGCACAAGCGAGTGCGCAAACACAGGTTCACTCTCTATTCCCTCACTTTAATAGTTCGGTGGGTCAATCTGACGCGACCGTAGAGAGATCAGGTGCAGGACAAATGGCTTAACGTGCCTTCGGAATTTTTGAAGCACGGAGGAGAACGAGATGAAAATGTTCAATTACCGATGAACGCCCTCTGCGAAAGTTGCTTAACCTGAAAATTCGCAGGCCGAGCGTTAACCACTGCCCCATCGATATCTTTTTTATTCATACAATGATCATGACCCTCAGTAATGAGGAATAGTACGCAAGGAATCAAACAACTCTTAGTATCGAGTATTGGTATCTTTAAATCTTCCAGATCACGCACTTTGTGACCCTGTCGAATGCATCCTGTAGCATCTATGTCAAGTTCGCGTTTGATGCGCCCGCGCTGCATTCCGAGTGGAAACACGGAACCTAACCTTTCCTCAGGTATTGAGTTTAAAAGAAAATATCAGCTAAATCCCACCGCAGTGCTTGGTTTTGTCTTAATCAGCATTCAATTCAGTAAAAATGCAGATTGATGATCACAAATTAAGTCCGACCAAGAAATCTAATCTAGTTCCTCAAGTGTTCATTTAAATCTGACCATCATAAATCTTACTAATATAATAAAGCTGAACCAGTAGTTCAGAACGCTAATCTCAGGAATAACTGGTTCGAATTACTTACTTACTTACTCCGATGGCTGGTTCGAATTGAAAAAATATTTTTGTTTTAGATATTACATTTGCAGAGGAAAGCTTTAAGCTATAGTATGTGTTTAACTATTTGTGCGGAAACCGAAATCCACGCGAACGGAGTCATGGGTGGCCGCTATTGACTTTATAACCTCGAGTATAAAAAGTTCTCACCGACTCAATTAAAGTTTAAATAACGCGATAATTTCTATCCAATAAACAATAAACACCCTATAAGTAATTCCTGTTAGTTATATAACCTAGAAATACTAAGTGATTGAAGTCTAGGACACGGCTGCAATGTAGAACGGAGTGCTGTGACCCTAAGTCGTGCTGTCTCTTACTAACAAGTCAGAAAGAAAGGGTCAGGAAACTCGGAAACTTGATGTGAAATATTGCAGTACGAAATAGGAGATACTGGGTGCGAGTAACATGTTCAAATGTACAAGTCTATGGACTTGTGTGAATTTATTTTATTGTATGGCTTTTTAATAAGTGTTTTATTTATATACTTCCTTCTTAGCTAAGGGTCTCCCTGAAAATCGGCAACCGTGCCATCCTGGCTTTAATCCCAGTTTGCCTGTTTTGATAACTCATATTTAGAAATCGGTGTTTACAAATTCGCATTGATAACATCCCCCCCCCACACATATGACGGGTCTACTTAAGATTGTTGTCCCATTTGTGATATCCGAAAACTATTCATAATTACTTTAATCCCATTAAGATTCAGTTGTATTGTAACCTCTGACGGTAGATTTATTTTTTGCTAGTGGATAACATTCTTATTACTTCGTACTAAAACGGTTCCCGTCTATCATAACCTTAGTCCGTGTTCCTCAGTTAAGCAGGTTAGTATCCAACATTGACCTTAACTCGTAAAATGATTGACGCCGGCGACGGTGGAAGCGACCGCAAGATACCATCGATGCAGCCCGATGCACTGTCAAGATCGCAGTAATATGCTGTTATGCACCAATTTGCAGTTCCTTCTACGATAAAACACAATCTTAATATTTCAGGGTTAAGGCTGTGTTTTATATCTGAGTTACCATTAGGTGGGCTGTTATTTCGTCTGCTACTCGTATATTAAGTTCCTTTCAATTCGGAAAGGATGTCTCCGATGGCCCTCGACAGCTAGACTATTGTAGAGCACACACCACAAATGTATAGTAACTCAGATCCATCTTTCCCACTGGGCACAATGGTCACGTGCCCAGGGCCCCGCGATCGATTGAGGCCCCCAGACCTAGTTCTGGGCTCCCCACGCTAACTAAACAAGAGGTTTAAATGCCCATGTGCCAGGGCACCTAATACGGTATTTGACTGACAGGTCAAATCACCTACTTTTTTTAAATGTCAAAAACGTAACCTTGTAGGAAAAAATGTCTAAAATATTGAATTGTGACATGTGTGTGTCACATTTCTGTAGTGTCAAATGTCAGTACTCTTTTAATTTCAATTAGCTGTAATAATTTGTTAAAAGCTCAATAGTAATTGTGTGATAAAAAATTGTGCTTAATTTTTAATTTCGTCTTTAATGTTAGAATGTCATAATTTATTCCGTACTATAGCGGCCCGCCCCGGCTTCGCCCGCTGTACTTGTCCACTATTTAATGGATGATATAATACACTAGAGGCCACCCGCGACTCCGTCCGCGTGGATTTCGATTTCCAATAGCCTAAAGCCTTCCTCGTCAAATGGACTATCCAACACAAAAATAATTTTTCAAATCGGACCAGTACTTCCCGAGATTAGCGCGTTCAAACAAACAAACATACAAACAAACATACAAACAAACTCTTCAGCTTTATATATTAGTATAGATAAAAACCTGCCTCATGAGTTACTCTATCTATTAAAAAAAACCGCATCAAAATCCGTTGCGTAGTTTTAAAGATTTAAGCGTTCATAGGGACATACAACATACAACATGACAGAAAAAGCGACTTTGTTTTATACTATGTAGTGATGCAGTCAAATACCCAATTAGTAAATGACGGCCCTGTATTGACTACATGACAATACAACACACTAAGGTCGTAGTATTTCGTGTCAAAATCAGTTTGTGTATCTGCATTCTGCACAAACGTTAACTGATAAACAACAGATAAGATAGCAATAATTTGAATACTTACATCTCGAATTATTCTTATCGGACTTTCAGATAAGTAAATACAAATCTTTATAGTGCGCGCTTCTTCTATGTCAATATTATCAAAATGAATGTAATCATTGCGCAATGTTTTGGACTCTATCTTATTTATTAACTGCAAAATTCTAGTTATATAAGTAGCTAGCGGCCGCTCGCGGCTCCGTCCGCGTGGATTTCGATTTCCAATAGCCAATCCAATAGCCTAAAACCTTCCTCGTTAAATAGACTATCCAACACAAAAATATGTTTTCAAATCGGACCAGTAGTTCCTGAGATTAGCGCGTTGAAACAAACAAACAAACAAACTCTTCAGCTTTATATATTAGTAGAGATATATTTTGTTCATGGAGACTTCACGATGCAATGAATCTATTGCACCAATAACCAAAGAATGCTATTTCTCTCTATCGTGAAGAAACTGCAAGAAAATTGATGAAGTAAAGTGTACTCGTATGAAGGTAATCCTGCTTTTGGACTTGCTACGGTGAATGTACCATAGCCCAAATACGTCTAGACTCAGGACATCCTACATTCTAGAGCTTCTCACGCATCCACGCGCCGCATACCACCGAATCAGCATAAGTGCCCGGCCATATTTTGTTTCATTTAATATGTAATGAGCAGGATGCTCTCCTAGATGTCATGCAACGCTACACCTGGCCCATTCGCGCAATTGAGGGCGTGGGAGTGGAGGAAATACCGTCTGATGAGGTAAATTTCAAATTGCGACCAATTGCCGACTGACCGGGATCCTGATTAATTGTAACACGAGGATTGGAGGAATCTGAGATGAGTCAGGAGATTCGGATTACTGTAATAGAGCGTATAGGATGGTTCTTACGGATGGCTTAGGAGTTATCTACATTCTTAATCGTAGCTAAACTGGGATAATACAAGAAATTTTACTAAATTGTTGTTAAAAAAATATATGGGGTGGTTTATGTCCATGGGCAACAGAGATCACTTATGATCAGATGACCCTCTTGCAGGACTTAAACAACAACTAAGAGAACTTTAGTGGCGGGTTATCATGAGAAGAATTAGGTGGATTTTAGTCTTAATTGTATTTCTCGTTGAAAACTGCACTTTGTACACATTGGCTCATAACTCGTCTATTTAATAATCAATAAATTCTAACCAGATTCACGCATAGTATTTTTTCTGATGACGTTTGCACAACATACGTTTACGTACATATATGATTTTATCTTGGAGGACGATCTTTCCTTTTTACAGACGTCATCGCATCGGGCCTTCCTTTAGTCGTTTCGCAAGAACAACAAAATAAACCCACGATGCATAAATGACAAGTTTCAAAATTAAATTTCCTAATTCCAGTTTTTACTTAATACTTTTACCAGAGCCCTTGATACTTAATTCAATGGACAACAGAGAAAACTAGAATCGGATGCTGCCTGATGAATATTTTGTATCTACTCGTATATCCAAAACGGAATAAAAGAGTCTTTATGTTATGTTATTATTGTAACAGACTAATTGTCAGACAAGAAACCGGAAAACTTGTTGTAAAATGTTTAGACATAATAGTAGACGGAGCATTACATGTTGTCTTAAACTATGCATTTCCTGTGACATGGATCGTAATTCCTGTTATTAGAATGATATTTATCTTAATCCTTACCGTGTTAAAACTAACGCTTAGTATAACTTCAATCATAAAGATTATTGTGGTTAAGTCATCTGCAGGTATTTTTTTAAGTATCTGAATAATTGTTAATGGCTAACTTGATTGTTTCGGAATGACTGATAAAGTTATGTAATGATAATATAATATTACATCATAAAAACTTACTTAGCTTGAACACAGATAAGATGTAGCAGTATTTGATAAAGGAAACTTTCAAACTGCTGAACTGAAAGCAATAAAATCTGAACAATTTCGAATGCATTCTGTACAGCCCTTGATTTGTAAAAAGGCAGCCTAAGGTCTACATCTATTTTTTCAAACCTAGTGCGAAAGTATTTCCGTCAATGTCAAAGATATCCAGATTAATTTATATAACAATTATAGAACCGATACATACTAAAATTACCCAGTCAGTAATCGAAGATGAACACAAAATTACTTAATCTTCCTACTTTGAAAAAATCCTTTGAAATGGAACACTTCCTATAGATCCTAGGTGGCAATCAGTAATTACGTGTCGAGATAACTCACTTGTCGCTTGCCTAACACGTAATTGCTAAACTCTCAGCTATACCAATTATACCCGCAATCTGGTATATTAAATGCTTCCTTGATATATAACTTTAGTATAGTAAAAGAAAAACAGGGCTCAGATGAGATCCTTGAGGCATTCCTGACGATTATTCCTTTTTAATGTATTGAACTTTTTGCAACTCTTTATTATTTGGTATGGTCCTAAGTTGAATCCACTCGTTAGTGTTTTTGTAAGATGAAACATGTATTGAAGTTATTAAATGCTCATTATCTATCTAGCCGTACCCTCATTATAATTCTTTAAATATGGCCTGTTTGATTGACGTTTAATTACAGTTTATTTTGCATTTCCTTGTTTAGTCACTGATAAATTTAAATTTGAATGAAGTTAAATGTACTGGAAATCACTGATTTATTTAGATTTCCAATTCTTTGGAATTCCAAGTACATTAAGACTAATATGCCTAGTGTAATGTTTCTGAGAGTTAGAGTACCAGTCTTGAATTGCAAATGCGTATCGCCTTTAAAAGGAAAACTGTTTAAATCTATTGCAATTCTTTTTGTAGGAGGAAGGAAAAATAGGCCGTATTTGCTAATAGAAAGATTTATGCCCAGATTACTTGATTTTCTTTGGGGCCTAGGATTTCCCCGGTCATATGGGGTTTTATATTTTCGCGTGTTATCGGTTTGACAAATGTTGCGCAGCATTGGCGAATGCCTAAATTGAAGTGTAACTCTGGAATTCACATGATTACTTATCAATATAATAAATCATAGTTCACCTAAAAGATTTACCTCATTATGATCGCCGTTTGTCATGAAATATTATCGAAATGACTTACGGTATCTTTTACCGTTGACTTCATAAACAATATCTGAAATATTCACTTCCATAAATTAAGTCACAAAAGTAGGTGCAGAATAATAATGTTAGTTTTATTACTACTACTTGTCTGAAACAAAGTATCGCAATCTTATTTTTGAACTTTTTTTGTAGAATATCTTTTGGAACACGACGAAAACTTTTCAAGTATGTTTTTTTAATGACAGACTCTGAACATATTATTGATCGCTTGAAAAATAATGTTTATAATGAGAAAAAAATGGTATACAAATAACAGTACCTACACCGCAAGACATACCGCAAATATCCATTTCCTAGATCGCAAACGATAAAGCGCCTCGTGTATCAGAAATGTAGATAGGTATTCCATGTACTTTGACTTCATAGGAATTATCTCAGTCGATGTGATGTTGTGGATAATTATGATTATCATTAGTTTCTAGTTCAATTCAATTTTATGTAATGTCCTTGTCTTGAGAGTCTTTTGAGAATTGACTATGAAAAATGTATGTATTTTAAAATAGTTTTTTTAATCCAAGTTAATTCAAGGATTTATTTACTTACTTACTTAGCTACTGTACTTACTGATTATGATAAACCCAGTGATGTGCAAAGGCTTCTATCATCAAAATCATGTCATCTTTCCAAAGGCCTTTGATATTGAGCAAATTGAGAAAAAAAGGTATTTGATCTTCGCTAGACAAATGTAGAGTCATCATCATCTTACCGCTTCTACCGATTGCATTCTCGGGCATTGCCTCGAAGCCCAGGGTACTTCGACTATGATACGGAATTGACAAGCCTGGATTACATTGGAGCGACTGAGATTTGAGACAAATGTGAATCAGGAAGGCGATCAGAAATCTGAAATGAATTCGACACAAATTCTTAGTTGACCCGGGACATGAAGAACACAGGACCTTGTCATCACGATCAGATACCCAAACCCCAAGATAAAGGACATAAATACAGAAGAGTAGATGTGGCGGTAACCAGATTGATGTGATCGTTAGTTGCGCAACTGTATGTGCAGGTTTCAGATACTTTTCCTCTCTGCTGAGCACGGTAATAGCTTTGGTATGAAATAAGAATGAGACAATCAACATTACTACGAGTGTTATATTTATTCCGCGTCATCAAGGTGTTATAATGAAGATGGACATATTGTTTCTTATTCTCTTTGAATGACCTCGATTTTTAAATCATAGCGCACAGCACGTTCGAATTCTGTTTTCTAGACCGCTTTTAATTTTGATATATAACGATCTTAGAACGCATCGATGTTCTAGTGGTTTAAGTACCGGGCCTTGAGGTACTGGGTTCGATTCCCGGTTCGGGTAATTTTGTGTCGGCTTTTCGAACACAGCCCGGGTTTGTGATCACTAATCCGCATTTGGCAAGCGCGGTGATTGTGCAAAATCCATCTTTGTAACGAAAACATGATGACATAGACTGTCATATTAATAGTACTCTTACTTTGACTTGTTGAATAGTATGCAATCATATAGGATTTGATACTGTTCTTACTCGATATATAGGTACATGAAGTTTACGATCAATTTGTAGGTTTTGCACACAGATACCTTTATTTGTTGGTAGGCATCGTTTATCAATAGCTCTGCTGCCAACAAAGGCCTGAACTTGGTAATTATAGGAAGAGAGTTAAGCCCAACAGCAAGCTATTGAAGATTATGGTTTAATTTTATGATATAACTTAATATTGCTATTATAAGCCCTAAAATTCATCCTATTCCAAGAAAAAGAAACACGGAATCTAATTGACTCGAAATAGGTAGCGTCCCAGGTTTTCCTTGTCGAACAAAGCATTTCGTATCTATCTCTATCCAAAGAATACATTTCAAAGTGAAAGATATTCAAATACATTGTAATGACCACTACGCAATCTCAGATGCGGGAATAAATTTTAATGTACTCGTACTACTAGTGTCTACTAGAAGTTTCTTTCGTCGCTGTCAAGTTTTTGTGTTAAGTTTGGCATATTGACCCCTCTTATAGTCATTAGCGTTAAGATGTTGTTATTTTTGGACGGTTCGATATACTATGTATTTGGTTATTATGAAATGTTCTACGCTTCATGTTAGGTTATGATTTTTTTTTGTGTTTTAGTGATGTTAAAATGTTTTTTTGTAAAAGTAAGCCTCCTTTGCGAAGTGATAAGTAACTTAAGTTTCGTTTAACCAAGCAGAGTTAAAAACAGAACCGTTAGAAAATAGAGCTTTATGGCCTTGACAAACGATCGAGAAATAATGAAATGAATGAATTATTTTAAGGGTTAAAGGTTAAAGTGTCAGCCAGCCGGAGTTCTAGGGTCAAATCCCGATTGATACCAATTATAACTCAGTAACATTCCGGAGTTTGGAATTTGGTCATATTACTTATGTTGTCGATTGTACACCTGATCTTTCAATAATCACGTCTTTTAATATATCACGTATTTGACCTCTGAAATCATGTCATGATTCTACTCATCGCGTTTCACACAATGTTGTGCAATCGTCATTGGCAATTTATATTTATTTTGACAAATCCACTGTTACTTACTCCTTCTTCATATATGTACGTACATCGGTGCTCTAATTGCAATGTAAACCAACAGTTGACAATAGTGTTTTGTTACACTGTTGAATGTAGTTGTTATTAAATAAAATCAGTTACGTATTAGCCCGACGACACTTCGTTGCATCAAAACCAATCTTATGAGTTCTATGAGATTTTAGACTTTCGCGTTGCATTACTATAATGATATTTATTAACGGAAACGTCAAGCAGTAAGTAGTATATATGTACTACATAAATCAAATCGCGTTTAGTCCCGTTAATAAATATCATTACTTATGAGTTCTTATGCGGGTAAAGGGTTAAACTTATTAATTTTCTGTAGGGCAAAGGTCTAAATGATTTTATTATCATGTCTTCGTTACAATAATAGATTTTGATTTAATCACCATGCTTACCAAAGTCAACCAAGCTTTAGAAATAACCATTCACACAAAATTTTGTCAGGATCTGGAATGGAACCATGGTCCCCGAAGACCTGATTTTTATAATAGCTCGGTATAATGGCTCCGCTCTACCTGATGTTAAGCAAAAGAGGAGCACTAATTTCCATGACAACGGATGCGGTACCAAAGTCGTAACCTATCCATTGGCATCGCCATACTGGCCTGCAAAACTTATAAATAAATAATAAATATCTCTGGACATTATTTACACAGCGCCATCTAGCCCCAAACTAAGCATTAGCTTGTTCTAAGGGTGCCAGACGGATAAACATTATTTATATATATATTTTTTGTAAATACATACATATTATACATAGAAACACCTAGACCGATACAAACAGACATGTTCATGCACACAAATGTTTGCACCGTGCCGGGATCGAACCCGCGACCTTTGGTGTAATAGCCGACTTCTCGACCATTACACCAAATGGCTCGTCTAACTTACTTCTACTTTGGTACTTACACTACAAGACCTCATATGCACGTATGTACTCGCATTTTGAATTTTCAACACGTACCTACAACCAGGTTTTGAAATCAATCACCTTCAGCACTAATGCCGATAGATACGACCTAGAAACTTCAGAAAAGAGCATTTCCTTTCCTTATATAATGATACCGTCTGTGTCTGTCGTGTTGCCAATGTCTGTTAATGCCCATGGGCACTTGTGATCGCTTAAAATCACGTTTGCCAAATGTAATGAATTACATTATCATATTTGCATTGCCTTCCATTGAAAATTGTAATAGACTTTCTGGACCATAGCGCTAGCTTATTGACCCCTTGGCTTTGATCTGGTTTTCATTTTAACAACTTTATTTTTGTTTTGATATTCATGGACTCTATATACAAAAGTTACCGAGGCTGCTAGATCCACACGATCAGTATATTATATTATTGCGCCATAAAATGGCAATTGTTTTGTTGGTATTCTGTCTAATTTATGTCTGTTATGTGTTCCAACGTATTCTGACGTCAGGGACAGTCATGCTTCCTCAAACACGCTTCGAAAGTATTTATGTTGTCATATATATTTTAATAAATATGTATGTACATCTAGCGTTGTACACTTTTTACCAACTAAAGTCCCACAACTCATATATTCGGATGATTGTGTTATTTTTTTGTACATTACGTTTGTTTTATTACTTACCTTTAAAGGAACTTGCCTTTATCTATCTATTAAAAACGATACAACATCAATTTGGTATACTATTTAATAAATATTATTGTCTAATTGTAGATTCCCTTGTGGCGGTGACTTGACTTATGTTTTTCCCTGTAGTTGAAAATGAATTAGCCACAAGAGCTACAAATTAAGCTTATCTCTTTACAAGTATAATTAATGCATTTCCTAGTTTAGGACTGATGCCATAATACTACCTGTAGAAGGTACTAAAATATTTTTTATTTTATCTTGTTTCCTAAACGCCACGATGGTCTAGTGGTTTAAGTACCGGGCCTTGGTCTCGAGGTCTTCGATTCCCGGGACGGGCAAACTTTGTGTTGATTTTTCTGAACACAGCCCGGGTTTTTGATCACCAACCCGCATTTGGCAAGCGTGGTGATTAAGCCAAAACCCATCTTTGTAACGAAAACATGATTTCAAATGATGGAGGCCCGTGCCCTGCAAGGCATTAACAGGCTGATACTTATTTCCTACAGTAAAATTTTGTTTTAAGACTTAACTACGTAAAACTGTTAAATAGACGATAAAATTAAATTGATGCATTTACATTTACACATGCATTGCAAACAATTTCTAATGTCTTCGTGAGATACGCTTCTCACTAATTAAATATTCATCTTTCTCAAGAACCATTACCTTAATTAATAAATAAATGTTTACTTAAGTAATTTGATCCTTTTGGCAAACTTTTACTTCGATAGGACATCAGTGGCGAAATCTTCATTTATTTGAAATAGCTTTCTGATCCCTTTATTTCGCAATAAGAGTCTAGCCTATGTGCTTTCTCAGGTTCTAAAGATAGTCTGTGCCAAATTTCATCAAAATTGGTTGAGAGGTTTAAGCGACCATACTGTTTTTGGGCATGCGTTTTGCGAGGAATTGGATTTATGTAAGTAAATTTGTTTATGTCATCCTAAAGTTTTCTGACAAATTCGTCAAGTGACTCTTCAATCCAATCAAGGAACATAACATTACGAATACTTTTGATTACGAATGTGTACCTTTGTACAAACAAAAAGAACCATACAATATCCAACTGATTGTTAAATCAATCTCATCACTTGTAAAGTGCTATACAAAAATGAACCTTATTATGCTTGAAATAAGTATTCGTAAAATAAAATTAAATCAATCTCATCAATCGCTAAATGCTATACGAAAGTGAACCTTATATCATATGAAATAAGTATTGTTAGGAAAAATTAAATCAATCTCATCATAAGTAAAATGCAATGCGGAAATGAACCTTATTCCCTTCGCAATAGGGTATGGTATGGAGTCGGTACATCGCAATTGGTCAGGAACAACTCGTGCGCAGATGACGTCACATGCGAGAGGTCATTGCACCGGCGCCGTGCAAAAAGCTCGCACGGAGAAAGTATGCAAACTTCATTTTTGCACGATTTTGCTGTGGAAAAGTTCAGGTGAAAAATTAAATGATGCCCAAAAAGTGGCGGTCGTGTCTATAGATAAGTTTATACCTAGGTAAGAAAATCCACGGAAATAAAAATTTGAATGTTGGGAGCAAAAATTGGGCACGACTCTATTTTTCTTCGAGAAAGAGAACTAAAAAGTTCTGGTTGACTCTTTGGGTTAAAAAATAATTACATCATGTCTCAACTCTGAATGTTGTTTTAAGCTAAAATTATAACCCTACTCTAAACGGTGAATTGTGTTACAAGTGTGTTGTAAAAACTAGAACGCGGAAATATCTAGATTCAATTTAGTTTGTAGTCAGCTAGTTTTGGTATCCATAAATTAATTTGGTTCTGATATTTCGGAGAACGTTTCTTGTAATTGAATTGCATTCTTTGTTATTGATTCAAGATTTTCTAAGATATTGATCATATTGATAGAGTTCTTATTGCATTATGATATGATGTCCTCTGCTGAACTGGTCATCATCATTCAACAAATGACTAAGCAAAATATATGTCGCAAATATTAATAAGTGCCTTCTGCTTCTGTTCCGCTGCCACGGTCAGTTTAGTTCAGTTCAGCTGTATTCAAATCTCTGCAGATTTTCAAACTTTTCAAAGTAAGTATCCCACTTTCCACTTGAGAGTTTTGATCACAATTTGTCTAAAAACTAATTTAGTTAAAACCGCAAGGTAGATTTTCCTTTTCCATTACATACCTAGGTAGTTGATAAAAACTTAAACCGTCTTGAAGAAGCGCGAAGAAGCGTAACGCAAAGGTCAAGAATGGTCGGTCAGTGTCTCTTTGCGGTATTATTCCTATGTCCGCACCAACTACTGATTTGTTTTAGGCATAGGTACTATCAATCAGTACTCACAGTCATTCCTTGGAATCGACATTAATGTAATAAATGGTCATTTCCAAATGGTAAACCTTTGAGTTTCTTGTGGTACTTCGTCTCAGCAGGATATTTACGTCTCTTTACGTAAAACTTGACCTACTCTAGTCAAGATTTCTTCAAACGTACCTACATCTTGAATCTATAAATATCTTCTTAAATAACTGTCTAAAGCATTAAATCAAATTCTTCGCTTCATCAGCCCTAGCCGTCAGAGGCGCCAGTGTCACTTAACATGATGTTTAATGTCCGTTAAGACGTCCCATGTCCCATTACCTTCCACAACATCGAATTAACGTATTAATAGAGGAGGCACGAAGCGCATATAATTGCGATGGTAACTGATGCAGCCCTCACGACTCCAATTACTGCTGGGTGTGAACTATAAACATCGGTAATTACCAGTTTACACTTAACAAAGTATTGTGAGTGAACGCAATATTATGAATTCCTTGGACTTACATATCAATCTAGTCCCAAACTAAGCTATGTTCTTTCTCAGGGTCTAAAGATTGTCTGTGCCAAACTTCATCAAAATTGGTTGAGAGGTTTAAACGGGAAATCGTAACAGAGAGACAGACAGAGTTACTTTTGCATTTATACTATTAGTAGGGATAGATACATAATATAACATCTAGACCAGGACAACAAAACATGTTCATGCACACGAATGTTTGTCCTATGCGGGGATCGAACCCGTTTTGACCATTACCCCAAGCGAGTCGTCAAACATTGCATATAGAGAAAATTAACCTAACGTGATAAAAAATGGGACTCCGTTAGAATACGATAGTAAGCTGAAAACTAGTATGTATGATTCCAAAATGTCGCTAATCACGCACATCCTTTGAACATTCAAAGAATTGACATATGTACCTCGAAATTTAAAAATGTTATATATTAAGCACATTTCATAGCTATGAAAGATGTTCATTTGTTTGTGATTTCATAGCTTCCTATAAGACGGGGACTCCCTTAGAGCTAGTGTTTTTTCAGATTAGGATATGTGATAACAAATAGGCCCTTAGAAAAAAACTTCGACGCATTTCAAAGAATTGAAATTGGAACCACAGAAGAAGAATAAAGTGTTGTGCAATATATACATAGAAGATGAGTGTTTTCATTGCTTCCTGTAATGCTGGGCTTCTCCTGGATAGAGAGACCAATTCATACTGAGTCATACGATGCAAAAAGCTTTTTGTGACGCTTCACATTCCACGAATTTTTGAAGCGTAGAAATTCGAAGCGTGTCTTGAAGACATTGATATGCTCATGTGATCATAATTGAAAAAAGTAGTGTCAAATCGTATTCGCCATACGAGTAGGTCTAGATCTTTAGATATGCTCTGACATCAGAAAACTAATGCAACATTTTTATTGATGTGACGTACGCTGATTACTAAGGTTATTACGCTATGTGAAGCGACGGTCGCCTCAAATTACAGGGCCTTTGTCAGAGTGGGTCAAAGTATAGGCATTTTAGGCAAATCTAAAGTTTTAAATCTATGCTCACATGTTTGAACACAATTGAAAACAAAAGAGTAACGAGTAGTCGTATTCGCCTTTCTCAAAACGAGTTCGTTCACTTGTCCCACAGAAGAATTGACGCGAATCAATGAGGATGATATTATTCTAAATATAGACTTATTTGCAACTGGATCTTTATTGGTGAGTCCTTGCTAAGCGATTAAGATATTTGTCGCAGGGATTGGTTTACGTTTGGTCTGATTTGGAGGTTGGTCAAGGTCAATTGGGAATGAATAATTGTTGTATCTTACTGATAACATCATACAAGTACTGTGATTCCGAAGGTGAGACATTATAACATTAATTTGCAACCAGATTGATATAAAACGTTTTCAGACAGAATTCAAGAGCATATGCATTTCTTTGAAGAAATAAAAAAAGTAACAACAATTCAGCAGCTTAGTAACAACAAAAGGCAGAACGGCTTCGAATGTTCAAAATAAACAAAGCTATTTGCACATTGTGTATATCAATGTATTTGCAGAATCTTGCTGCAATGAAACTAAGCTTTCCCGACTCAGATATTTTTGCTTCAATCTAGTAATGAACCTCTAATCAATGATCAGGGCAACTACAACATATTGACATATTACCACCGCTCCACAATATTATGTGTTTTAGTAATTTTCTGGACTAAATAAACATAATTTCATTACCCTTCGGACTCTACTATCGCATATATGCATCTTATTATGCCAAGGCCAGTTTGCCGATCTCATCTCTCTATGCTTTGAGCAAACATAGAACAGATACCATAATCCCACCATGTGGTATAATCTCGTGGATTTACGAAGAGGATTAGACATTTTGTACAGAGCTTACTTTTACAATGTTTGCCGGATGAATATGGGCTCGATGAAATTAATACTCTACAGCCAGCGTGAGATAAATAGAGACACTTAGGATACTTAAATAAACAGACGCAACTAAACATCCGATCCTCGGCCACTTGAAGAGGCCAATGTCCAGCAGTGGACTGCAATAGGCAGATGATGATTATGATCATCCAAACAGTCAATAATATCGTTACAAACAATGTTTCCATATTGTTGATAACATTCTAATCCCATCAAATTAATGAATAAGAGAGGTAGAGCTTTGTGGAAATTCCACTCGAATGAGCCGCTCGTCTGGGGAAGTACCTCCACCTTACAGAAGACCGCAGTGAAGTAGCACTTCGTAACTGTTGTGCTATGTATCTGCTGGTGAGTAAGGTTGCCAGAGCTCAGTTGGGGACAACAAATCAACGATACCTCTGGTGTCGCGAATATCCATGGGCGGCGGTGATTGCTTACCATCAGGCGACCCGCTAGCTCGTTTGCCGCCTCTGACATAAAAAAAAACAATAGATGAAACGAATAATTTGACACTTATGCGATCCTTTTTCTCCTTATGAATCACGTGTGATAGAGCAAGATAGCAGACACACGTCACAAATTACAAATGATGATGATGATGATGATGATATTTCTCCAATCTTAAATACTCGAAGTCACCATGTAAATATCAAAAAACATTAGCGACCGGACATACGTACGCAATGAATGCATTTATTCAATGAGATGATCTGTTGATAAGGAATCTACCGTTTGTACAACGTTAACTAACTCTGTAATGTACGATCTCAATTAAACAGCGGAGAGCAGAATAAATCAAGACTGGATGTATCCGGCCGGTGCAAAATATGTGATGCTTTTATCTATACTAATATAATGAATTACTCGATGACGAATGATAGGCCTGTATGGAAGAAGTCAACATATTGTGCCGACCCCAGATAGACTGGGAACAGGGCAGGCACATTATGATGATCTTATACTTTTTTATACTTATATACTTATGTAATAAAGCTAAAGAGTTTGTTCGTTTGTTCGAAAGTGCTATTCTCTGGAACTACAGGTTCTAATTGCAAAAATATTTTTGAGTTGGAAAGTCCATTTGACGAGATAGACTTTAGGCTATAGTATTACACTATGTGTGCGGAAACCAAAACCCTTCACACTGCAGGCAGCCCCTAGTTACAAAAAAAGGGGGTCTTCTATTTATTTGTCAGTGTTCCAGAGTTAGCCACTAATCTAATAAAGCAAGGAAATGCACCCCGCATTATTAATTTTTCGACAAAACATACCCACAATCACAAAAATTAGGTCCCTTCTGATTTTAACAAATAAAATCATTGCTCGGGTTGAAATAAATAACATACATACTTTCGTTCTCTACTTTTGCCAGCCAATTGTTAGAACACGAAGTAAAAGTCGACAGTACTAAATATTGTCCATCCATCTTCATTCACCATCCAGTATTCTTAGAAATATTTCATCGCATTACGAAATCAATGGAGACCGCAATCAAATCACCTCGCTGCACAATGCATGTCTAAATATAGTTCCACCCACGGATCCGAGTCTGTTAATTGTAGTATAATTGCATCTTGCACGGGAGACACTCATTATTAATTCGATGTGTTTACATATAGTGGACTAGTAAAACGTCCTGGCTTCGCACGGGAATAATCTCTTTATAGTGCATGTTGTACAACCTTCATCTTGAATTATTAAATCATCAGTCAGCCTATAGCAGTCAACTGCTTGCCAGATAAAACCTGGCATAATTAATTGGGTACTTTCAAAGCTTCAAGAAAAATCAAGAACATACAGACAAGGAAACGACTTTGATTTATTTCTAAGTATTTGAATTATACTACGTAATTATTTATTACTGTTTTCGTGATGAAAAATGAATATGCATATTTTTATTTATTTATTTTCTTAGTAACTAGCGCCTTCTTGGAAATCTTGAGATAATATATTTGCATCTTAGTGTTCCTGTTTCCTATGTGTGATGAATCTTCTACGATATCACAGATAAACGATATCCTCCAAGCAAAGCTTTGGTACGTCGGACTAATGTACAAGTTACAACTAAACGATTCCTATGATGGTCGTATCCATTAAATTCAAATACTCAATTATTTATTCGTATCGATTTAATATTCTTCACGAGTCGTTTTGGACATAACACACCAGAAACAATAAAAGAAGTGCAAATCACTGATACAGTAAGTAATTTTGTAGCTTTGGTGTTTTGTCGTTCATAAGTGCAAGAAGTCCACTAGGGCATAGGTGCAGAATATTCTGCTTTCAGGAATTGAATTGGATATTTTAACAAACCCAACATCACTTCAATTTATTCAAACAACCATTTCCTTAGTCTAGCCCTAGTTGGAGAAGATTTCAGCGAAAAATATTTATTCATCCAATTTATAATATTAGCACAGGCGTATCTCAAAGACAATGTACTTGTAAGCCGCAAGTCTTCGACGTAGTGCGAAGATTTGGTTAGCGCAATTTATCCGATCCCGTGGTATTATGGAGTCGCGTTGTGGTTTGATTATATTTGAAAGATTTAATTCAAATGTCGGAGTGCGGTGCGAAAAAGGTCCAGAACTTTGATTACTCCGAGTGTGTATAAGTGCGCCTGTTCACTCCGCTCTAGTCACTAGAGTGACTAGAGTGACTCTAGTGACTAGAGTGACTGCCAATGGCGATTGGCTATACTGTCAGCTAATAAGATGACAGTATAGCCAATCGCCATCCGCTAGTGGATTATATACAGGCTATTATTATAGCCTGTATATAATCCACTAGCGGCTGTCCACGACTCCGTGCTCGTGGATTTCGGTTTCCCAACAAATAGTGTTGGTATAAATACCTACCTCAAAGACAATGTACTTGTTAGCCGTCTTCGACGTAGTGCGAAGATTTGGTTAGCGCAATTTAGCGTCACAGATCGACCGCTTATCGCGAGGTCAGCGTGACGATTACGCGCATGTGATTGTGATGCGCGTGCGACGCTGATAACATATGAGTATCTTTGATTTTGCGAAAAATCAAAGGCTTAGATAGAAATTATGACTATTTTGAAACTAACTGACATGACCTCAGCATCAGCATTATGCTTGGAAAAAGGTGGACTTTTTCGAAGTTCAACTGGGTAATAGCAAGCAACATGGATTCCTAACTGCTATTGTGAAGTGTTACTGATGTATGAAGAATTATAATTATTTAAATACATCATCATCATCATCATCATCATCGCGCCATCGCAGTGCTGGACATAGGGCTCTCCACTCAGCCCGATCATCGGCGATTTGCATCCAGCTCCTGCTAGCTACAATACAGTACAATATCTTAAAATGACCCTTATGTCTGCTTAGGGAAAAGACTTTAACATTGGTTCAAACAATAAGCTACGAAGTAATTCTGCTGCCAGCTCCTATTCTATTGCAACCGGAAGACTTGAACTAAGATTTAGTCAAATTCCTTACAACGGTAACTCATAACATGCATTAGTATGCATGAATACATTTGATATAAAAAGTCTGTCATAGAGAGGTCAACTTCCCTAACTGCTTTCTTTAGCGCTATCCTTGGACAATACCCACCTCGTACTTTGACTACGTAAACTAGTAGATCCAACAAGTGTACTTAATCAAACAGATTAGATCTATAAATAATTGCAAAGGCATTTTCCGGAGCTAATCTTGAACAAACAAGAGCACGAGACCTGACGATAGCTACCGCAAACAGAAGTCAAGGTTGTGATGGTCATTTCGCCTTCAGTGTTACTACTGTCTTCTTTGTCGGAGAGGGTGGGGCCATGGACGATCCCGCGGTTTTGGGGAGTCGCGTTGTGGTATGAATATATTTGAAAGATTTAGTTCAAATGACGAATTGGATGATTGAGAGAAAGTGCGGTGCAAAGAAAGTCCAGAATTTCGATGATTCCGATTTTTTATTGTATATGTGTGTATAAGTGCGCCTTTTAGGGAGTGAGTAGAGTGACTGCTTATTGCTATTGGCTGTACTGTCAGCTTATTTAAACTTGAATATAATCCATTATCGAGGTCAATACCTGCATTAGGATATCTCAGGACCACGTTCTAAAACGTTTAATAACCGTCCTCTCTTACGTTTGATAGTTTTAGCCGGCAAAATGAACGTATGGGTCTAAAATCCCGTAAAAGCCACAAAGAGACACTGAATTTGGATTTCAGATTGTTTATTTCATTTGTGTCTTTTTTCGCGTCAGCAATAGGCCACAGTGGCTGTGTAAGGCAATGCAAATGCTGATCTGCTGAATGAACCAACATAAACAAACTCTAATTAACCGATTTCCTTCCCCCACAGATGTATGGTCGCTACCAACGCGATCTCAGTGAAGCGGCCAGAGAAGAAGCGAGAAGACTCCGCAGACTGCGCAAGAAGAGACGGAAAGATGACAAGCTCCGGCAGAAGGAGCTGGAGGCGACCGGCAAGCACAGGCCGAGGGGGAAGTTCTTCAAGGTTTTAGGTGAGCATGCTTGGTTAATGTTCTCGCAGTGGCGATAGGCTGATGATGATGATGCTTGGTAAAGCGTCTAATAGTTAGATGAGAGATCAGGCGCAAATGCTAATGTTCTTACGTGCTTTTATACTAGATTACTGATGATTTCATATTGGATACTGGATTTAACTTCAAGGCGTCTGACTTCTTTCGAATTTTCTTATTAGAAAAATTATTGACAATCTTTGGATCTTCGGTTTTCTTAGAATAAATTCGTATGGTTAACAACTGAAGTTTTGTCAAATAAACAATTTAATAGATGTAATTGCCATCATACGGATAGGTCGGGAGGGGGGTCGCCCATCATCAGCATCAGCATCATTATTCAGTGTCAGTACATTACTGGCCGAAGGCTTTTCAAGGAAACCTATAAACGAGTGCAGGTCTAGCTAGCCTGCAATTATCTCACAATAATTTGTTTCCCTGCGTTAAAAAAGGCAAGGCCCACGAATCTTTAAACACAGAACCTGCAAACAAATACCCATGCACGATGGTACTATTAAAATATCGGCAATGCACGGCATATAGCATTACTGTCATATTATTCGTTGCATCTATTGATATTCATTGATCAGAGTACCAAGGTGTGTCAGTTGGTTACGAAAAATGATGTGAAGTGTGCCCCAGGCTACGTGTGGCGACACGCTTCGCGACGCTTTATGGGGGTGTTGCAACCTGTCCTTTTACATCACTTTGTTTAGCAAGTTTCACAAAACCCTTGTCATCATCATCATCATCAATCAACAGCCTATCGCAGTCCACTGCTGGACATAGGCCTCTCCTAGGGCTCTCTACTCAGCCCGATCCTCGATAACTCGCATCTAGCTCCTGCCAGCCATCTTGCGCAGATCGTCACTCCACCTGACCTGAGGGCGTCCTACACTGCGCTTTTTGGAACACTTGCTAAAACGCAGAATCCACTCCAGAATCGTTTACCCCAACGGTTGTCGGTTCCGTGGCTTATATGGCCATTGCCATTGCTGAAGTAGCTTGCTAATCTTTAAGCTATTTTGATGACTTTAGTTCTCTGCTGGATCACAACCCTTAGCAACATCCATCGTAATACTAATCTGTGTCAGTTGGTTACGATCAATGATGTGAAGTGTGCCCCAGGCTACGTGTGGCGGCACAGCTTCGCGCGACTCGGCGAGGACTGGATCTTCCTGGCGCTGCTCGGCATCATCATGGCGGTGCTTAGCTTCGCAATGGACAGGGGCATCGCGATATGTAATAATGGTGAGTTTGAATATGATATTTGTACTAGCGGCCACCCGCGACTCCGTTCGCGTGGATTTCGATTTCCAATAGCCTAAAGCCTTCCTCGTCAACTGGACTATCTATCAAAAAAAATTTTTTTCTAATTGGACCCGTAATTCCCAAGATTAGTGCATTTTAAACAAACAAACAAACTCTACAGCTTTAAATATTAGTATAGATTACAAACAAAGCTGTTACGGAGTTAAAGCGGAGACTGCCTCCGTGGTGAAGTAGAGCGCTGGATTCGAATTCCGCGGGGAACACTTTCACTTTCTGTTAATTTTTCCAGTTAGAAAATCAAAATCAAAATAACCTTTATTCAAATAGGCCTCAAGAAAACACGAATGAATTCTGTCACTTGTAAACAAGTGTTTTGTTTAGAGTGACTTATTCCACTCAGACTGATAAATATTATATTCTGTTTCATAATCATTCTACCTGAAGGCTGTATGACTTGATAATGATATCTTCAAAACGCAAAAAGGCCATCGCCATTAAACAATTACAAAATTGGTTGTTGAAAACTATAATCACCGTATTTTTTTGTTGTCTGTCTGTCAGAATCAACTTTTCGAACCGACATCAGTCCCTGTATTTTTATTCTTTATCTTGAATGGATTGTGCAAAACATTCGAAACATTAAACCTTTGAATGAAATTTAACAAGATCTTAATATTAATGTTGTAAATATGAAAAAAATTGCCTTTGAATATTAATGCAGAGGCTCAAGAACTTACCTCTTCTTCTTAAACTAAAGAACCCGGGCTCTTGTCGCGTAAAATCTACACCAAATAAAAGAATACCTATCGATTTTTATAAAAAATAAATATATTTAAATACACTAGGATTAAACAGTAGCCATTAAAACTAATTATTTTTTTGTTTCAAGCATCCGAAGGCCAGTGAAAGGTAACATTAGCTAACGCAGTTACTCGATTAATTTGCGGTTAATTTTAACTAGATCTAGGTTGCACTGGCTTCCGCTGAGCTGCTGAGTTCACTAATTACAGCCGACCCGTGCCAAATTAGGTTTTTTTTTCACGAAATGCTCAATCTTAATGAGGCAAACATGTAACTTCTAAAAAGTATCTTTTGTTACTGAGAGAGTATTAAAGGTAAATATAATTTTAATGATGATATATAGTTAAATTATTAGGTCTAGAATGAATTGCAAAATAGTGTCGTCAAAAATAACACGTTTTTTGGTTACATGAGTAACGTCACTATGAATCCAATATGTCCGACAGCCAAAAAGGCCATAAGTTTAAGTGTAGGAACACAATATGCTGAAATTACGCGACCGCAGTTCGGCGGCAATGCATATTCTAAACAAAATTACGCAACTTAATATCGGCATAGTGTGTCATCTTCTATTTGAAATACAATGCAGGCGTAGTCACGCCGAACTAAGGGCGCGTTTTTCCGCCTAGTGTGTTTCTATACTAAGATGGCTAATATTCTAAGATGGCCGATATTCTAAGATGGCCGATATTCTAAGATGGCCGACTTACTTTTTCCACAATATTCTTTTAAAAGCGCGCCTATATCGTATATCTATTAAAATTATATTATTGATGTCATATTCCAGCTCGCATGTGGATGTACAAGGACCTGGCGACGTCGACGTTCAGCCAGTACGTGGCGTGGGTGTCGCTGCCCGTCTGCCTGATACTCTTCGCCGCCGGCTTCGTGCACATCGTCGCCGCACAGAGCATCGGTATGTACCAATGCACCACGATTTTATTTCATAACATGCCTTCCGCCCGCGACTTCGTCCGCGTCCCGTCCCGTCCCTTAGTTTACAGAAAAAACCATCCCCGGACATAAAAGAACAATTTAAAATAAAAAAAGAATTGACCAAATTGGTCCAGTCGTTATTGAGTTATGCGCTCACCAACACATTTTGCGATCTATTTTTATATATAAGACCAGTTTTTACCTCCTTTTTTATCCCATGGGAGTATTTAATCGGGATAAAACCGCTACTCCGTGCATTCTCTCCTGTGGTTCAATGGGACAGCAATCTGACACAAAAGATAGATATTAATCACAGAACCAACTCCTGAACTTAGTAACAACGGTCTGACCCGATTTTGATTCCTGGCATGCCTGCCCACAGAGGAGCCAAAGGAGCATAATACATTCTGTAAAGAACAAAATCTAAATCAAAATATTTTTTATTCAATTGGGCTTAATATAAGCCCATAAGGATCGCCATGAAAAAATACAGTAAAATCAGACCACCGATTCGGTAGGGAGTTTCTGCCGAGAAGAAGCGGCAAGAAACTCGACAGTTGCTCTTTTTGAATGCCATATTTTTAACTAGGCTCCATCAGCAATAATTGCTGTCACTGAGTCATACAGTCTTCTGTCAATATAAAATAATAATAATTACTATTATTTTTCCAGGGTCTGGCATACCAGAGATGAAGACAATCCTCCGAGGAGTTCACCTGAAGGAGTATTTGACATACCGTGCTTTAATATCAAAAGTAATCGGTCTAACCGCCACCCTGGGGTCAGGGTTACCGTTGGGTAAAGAGGTAAGGTAGTAATTGCTTTGTTTTTTGACTTTGACTAATCAATGTTTTTCTTAAAGGGATTTATATTTTCCTTTATGAAATTTAACCTTCCTTATTGTGATGTGAACAGTTTGTAGCACCTGGTAAATAATGTTTTTTTATAAAATAAAAATGTGTACACTGTAGTCATGTTGGGCATGATTTATTGTCAGATCAGAATATCATTATAATAATATCCTTCCGGCCGTTTTTGACCATGGTGGCTGATCTTATGATGAGCCAGGTATGCAGGACATATTGAAGTGATTGCGCACAGGTGCACTCCCCATACCCTCACTATCATAGTTAGTTCGGACAGCAATCTAACACGATCGTGAGAGATCAGGCGCAGGACCAATGGCTTAACGTGGAATTTTTTTCGTCCCTCATTCAAGTAATTTTAACTCAAATCTTAGATGTTTATGTAGTCCAGGAATTTTAGATTTTGTCTGCGGAATAATTCCTAGTGAGCTGAATTTTTGTATACACCTTTATTATGATATTGTAATGATGATGTGAAAAATCGACATTGATATCGTGCCGGCTAAAAAAGTTATAGGGGTCCAAACGTCACTGGACATAGCATCTCTATATCATTACTAGCGGCCCGGTACGTGCTTCGCTACGTATAAAGTGAAGCGACCGATTTTGTTCAAACTTCACATAAACCATCTACTAAATAGTCTGTACAATGCCTGAAAATTTGGTTTACATCAGTGAGCCCGTTCTTGAGTTATAAAGTGACAAAAAAAATTGCCACTTAGTTTTTTATAGTTGATATTCCTATTTTACTGACTGTACTAGTATTACAAGTCCTTTATATTTCTATATGTAGAACATCATACTAACAAAAAACACACAAACAAAAAAGGGAAAAAAACAAACAATAGGGTTTATGCCTTGGTATGCGCCGTACGGTATACAATACCATATGTGAGTGCATTCTAGTCTCTATTTCAAAAACGGTTAATTCTACAGAAAAATGCAAGAGACCTTTTTTGTAGACAATTTTACGACGAATAGCTTTCATGAAATCATTATTGACATCTGAGCAATAGATCGCGAGATATTTGCGAAAAACTGATTTTCGTGACGTTTGGACCCCTATAACTTTTTTTGCCGGCACGATATCAATGTCGATTTTTCACATCATCATTACAATATTATAATAAAGGTGTATACAAAAATTCAACTCACTAGGAATTAATCCGCAGATCGTGGATCAAAATTGCTAAAATTACTGGACTAATGATAGTTTTTAAAGAGGTACAACTTCAGCTAGTCTTCGAAAATAATTCTGATTTATAACCTGATTCCAGGGCCCGTCAGTCCACATAGCGTCCATGGTAGCAACGCTCCTCTCGAAGCTGGTGACGACGTTCCAAGGAATCTACACGAACGAGTCTCGCACAACGGAGATGCTCGCCGCCGCGTGCGCAGTGGGCGTGGCGTCCTGCTTCGCCGCGCCCGTGGGAGGTGAGCATTGCTCCATGCGGGACACTGACCAGCCTCCATGCTGGCGACGCTGCTGGCGAGCTGGTGACGTCACCAGGGCATCTACACGAACGAGTCGCGCACGACGGAGATGCTCGCCGCCGCGTGCGCAGTGGGCGTGGCGTCCTGCTTCGCCGCGCCCGTGGGAGGTGAGCATTGCTCCATGCGGGACACTGACCAGCCTCCATGCTGGCGACGCTGCTGGCGAGCTGGTGACGTCACCAGGGCATCTACACGAACGAGTCGCGCACGACGGAGATGCTCGCCGCCGCGTGCGCAGTGGGCGTGGCGTCCTGCTTCGCCGCGCCCGTGGGAGGTGAGCATTGCTCCATGCGGGACACTGACCAGCCTCCATGCTGGCGACGCTGCTGGCGAGCTGGTGACGTCACCAGGGCATCTACACGAACGAGTCGCGCACGACGGAGATGCTCGCCGCCGCGTGCGCAGTGGGCGTGGCGTCCTGCTTCGCCGCGCCCGTGGGAGGTGAGCATTGCTCCATGCGGGACACTGACCAGCCTCCATGCTGGCGACGCTGCTGGCGAGCTGGTGACGTCACCAGGGCATCTACACGAACGAGTCGCGCACGACGGAGATGCTCGCCGCCGCGTGCGCAGTGGGCGTGGCGTCCTGCTTCGCCGCGCCCGTGGGAGGTGAGCATTGCTCCATGCGGGACACTGACCAGCCTCCATGCTGGCGACGCTGCTGGCGAGCTGGTGACGTCACCAGGGCATCTACACGAACGAGTCGCGCACGACGGAGATGCTCGCCGCCGCGTGCGCAGTGGGCGTGGCGTCCTGCTTCGCCGCGCCCGTGGGAGGTGAGCATTGCTCCATGCGGGACACTGACCAGCCTCCATGCTGGCGACGCTGCTGGCGAGCTGGTGACGTCACCAGGGCATCTACACGAACGAGTCGCGCACGACGGAGATGCTCGCCGCCGCGTGCGCAGTGGGCGTGGCGTCCTGCTTCGCCGCGCCCGTGGGAGGTGAGCATTGCTCCATGCGGGACACTGACCAGCCTCCATGCTGGCGACGCTGCTGGCGAGCTGGTGACGTCACCAGGGCATCTACACGAACGAGTCGCGCACGACGGAGATGCTCGCCGCCGCGTGCGCAGTGGGCGTGGCGTCCTGCTTCGCCGCGCCCGTGGGAGGTGAGCATTGCTCCATGCGGGACACTGACCAGCCTCCATGCTGGCGACGCTGCTGGCGAGCTGGTGACGTCACCAGGGCATCTACACGAACGAGTCGCGCACGACGGAGATGCTCGCCGCCGCGTGCGCAGTGGGCGTGGCGTCCTGCTTCGCCGCGCCCGTGGGAGGTGAGCATTGCTCCATGCGGGACACTGACCAGCCTCCATGCTGGCGACGCTGCTGGCGAGCTGGTGACGTCACCAGGGCATCTACACGAACGAGTCGCGCACGACGGAGATGCTCGCCGCCGCGTGCGCAGTGGGCGTGGCGTCCTGCTTCGCCGCGCCCGTGGGAGGTGAGCATTGCTCCATGCGGGACACTGACCAGCCTCCATGCTGGCGACGCTGCTGGCGAGCTGGTGACGTCACCAGGGCATCTACACGAACGAGTCGCGCACGACGGAGATGCTCGCCGCCGCGTGCGCAGTGGGCGTGGCGTCCTGCTTCGCCGCGCCCGTGGGAGGTGAGCATTGCTCCATGCGGGACACTGACCAGCCTCCATGCTGGCGACGCTGCTGGCGAGCTGGTGACGTCACCAGGGCATCTACACGCGAGTAGCATCACAAAGTTAAATAAGTAATTTTAAGACAAGTAGCATCTAAGAGAGGTAGAGATTAGTGGAACTTTCACTCGAATGAGCCGCTCGTCTGGGGAAGTGCCTCCACCTTACAGAAGACCAAAGTGAAGTGGCACTTTGTAACTGTGTTGCTATGCTTCTGCTGGTGAGTAAGGACGCTAGAGCTCAGTTGGGGAGGGCATGGGGTCTGAAGGCCAGCAACGCATCGGCGATACCTCTGGCTGCTTACCTTCAGGCGACCCGGTAACTCGATTGCCGCTACTGCCATGAAATAAAAAAGTCATCTCTGAACTATGGAGACTTGTATACCGTCAACGCAGCACAACATCTATGTAGTTCATTCAATTTTCTGTATGATGTTTTCAGGTGTGCTGTTCTCAATAGAAGTAACGACGACGTATTTCGCAGTAAGAAACTATTGGAGAGGGTTCTTTGCTGCATGCTGCAGTGCTATCGTAAGTTTACTTTTTTTAACATATCACATTTAATATCTATATTTTATATCCTCCTCATTGGCCTAGTAGAGTAAGTATCGAATTCCTGGGTTTGATTCCCGGGTCAGCAAAATTTGTGTCGGTTTTTTCGAACACAGCCCAGGGTTGTGAACACCAATCCGTATTTGGCAAGCGTGGTGATAAAGCTGAAACCGATCTTTGTAACGAAAACATGATTTCGAATGATAGAGGCCTTTGCCCTGCAGTGGGACAATAATAAGCTATCATACTTGTTCGGGATGAACATAAATTAAAGATGACTTGCTTAAAATGAATATACTTGAAATAAGTAGAATTTACAATGACAGATTTGGGTAATGCACTACGCGTGTGTCCGCGGCTGCGTCTGTCGGCAAGTGAGGTGGCGGCGCGGGCGACGGCCCGGCCAGCCGATGCACCTCCCTTCACCTCTCCTCTCCTCCGTCCCGCGAACATGGTGTGAATGCGTGAACATCCTCCGGGGCGTTGAAAGCCATAGCTTTCAAGAATGGATCTTGTGAGGCGCCTCCTGGTCATCTGCTTCAAGTCCATCAGTTGGTAAAAGGCACATCCTATTGACGGCTCTTCGAATAGTGCCTTTGGTAGTGGCTACTTCAGCAACCCTGTTGACACCGTCTGTGCCAGGAAATAAACGGCTAACTCTGCCCATCCGCCATTGGAGGGGCGGCAAGTTGTCTTCCTTCAGCAAAACCACGTCACCAAGCGCGAGTTCGTGGTGCGGGGTACGCCACTTCGTGCGCTGCTGCAGCTCACTGATGTACTCCCGGCTCCACCGGTCCCAGAAGTGCTGGCGAATCTTCTCGATCAGCTCGTATCTATTGGGTCTGCTTACATTAATAGGAGCCGTGGGAATAGATGTCAGCGGTCTCCCGATCAGAAAGTGGCCTGGGGTCAGAGGAGAAGGATCAGTACAGTTGGACGAAAGAGGAGACAGCGGGCGTGAATTTAGGATAGCCTCAATTTGTGTAAACAACGTCGCTAACTCCTCAAACGTTAAAGCAGCATTACCAGCTACGCGTTTTAAATGAAACTTAGCTGAGCGTATTCCAGCTTCGAAAATTCCCCCAAAATGTGGAGAATACGCCGGTGAAAACATAAATTTAATTCCTTCATGACTAGCATACTCATAGACAGACCGACGACTGGATCTGAGTAATCTACCCAATTCATTGCAAGTACCAACAAAGTTTCTGCCGTTGTCGCAATATATTTCATAAGGTTTGCCCCTTCGCGATATAAACCTGCGTAGGCATAAAATAAAAGCTTGGGTACTTAAATCGCTAACCAATTCTAAATGAATTGCCTTAGTTGTTAGGCATACAAATAAGCATAAATAACATTTACTGATTCTGTTACCTCGGCCTTTTCGGCTGCATATCATAAATGGGCCGGCAAAATCACACCCACTGGAATAGAATGGGAAGGTAGCATTAGTACGCGCTTCTGGTACGTGCCCCATTATGGGTTGCATAGTTACAGCGCGTAGCCTCGTACAAATGACACATCGACGCGCTACTTGCCGCGATAAACACCTACCCTGAATTGGCCAGTATCGGTCGCGAACAGATGCTAGCAATAATTGTTGACCTGCGTGAAAAAGCCTAATGTGTTCATTAATCATGATGAGTTTCATCAACTGATGTTTTGAGTCTAACAGAATGGGGTGCTTTTTGTCAAAATGAAATTTCGAATTATTTAATCTTCCACCCACTCGGATAATTTTATCGGAATCAATAAATGGAGTCAATTGTAACAATTTATTCCTTTTTGGTAAAGGTTTTCCTTGCTCGAGTAATATAATTTCATTTGGGAACGATTGAGTTTGACTTAATCTCACTAAAAATTTCAATGAATTGTTCAACTCGGTTACACTTAGTGGACCTGATAACTTTTGTTTCTTATTTTGAATATTATTCGCGAAACGCAATACAAACGCAAAACTTCTAATTAGTCTCGTATATGTGGAAAACTTATTGAAATCAATCAGTGAATCACTGGTATGCGTTCGCTCGGATGACAATAATAATGAGTTAACTTTAATATCTGGCAAATTTATGGTTGAGTATGAATGCTGTGGCCATTTAGATTGTTCCAATTTAAGGAAAGAAGGGCCCTCCCACCACAAAGTGGAGGTCTCGAGAGCCTGAGGACAGACCCCTCGCGAAGCAAGGTCAGCTGGGTTCATACTAGTAGGTACATGTCTAAATTGAAAATCTTGCGTTAACTCATTAATACTGTTAACCCTATTGCAAACAAACATTTTTAAATTTCTTACATCAGTCTTTAACCAACCCAGCACTACTGTTGAATCAGTCCAAATAAACTTGTGTTGAACGTTCAAACGTAAAGATTTTAGTACCTTGTGACATAAATTAGCCCCTAGCAGATTGCCTAACAATTCCAATCGTGGGATCGTTGTCGGCTTCAAGGGAGCAACCCTGGCCTTCGCACATAAGAGGTTAATTGTGACTTCATTATTTTTATTGACAGAGCGTAAATAACAACACGCAGCATACGCATCACTCGAAGCATCAACAAAACAGTGCAAATCTATCAGGACGGGACTATCACACAGTACATTTCTTTTTATTTTAATGTTTGTAAGTAAATGTAAATTATTTATAAAATTGTACCATGTACCTATAAGATTTGGTGGTATGGGATCCTCCCAACTCAACTTTGCAATCCATAATTTTTGGAGAAATATTTTGGCTTTAATTATACATGCACAAATTAACCCGAGAGGGTCAAATATTTTACAAGTCGTCGATATGACTGATCGCTTTGTATGCACAGGGGGTGATATAATATTAGATGAAAATTGAATTTTGTCGAGTTTAGGACAATAGATTAAACCCAACACGCTCGATTCCTTAGTTAAATCGACTAAATCGGAGATCGAGTCATCACCTTCAAACGCCTGCGAACAATTTGTTCGTATTTTTCTTAATGGCAAACAAGCTGAATCTAAAACCGTTTTTACATTCTTATATATAAACTTAATATCACATTCTGTCTCAGCCCCCGTATTTAAGTCATCTATATAGAAATCATTTTTAATTACATTGGCTATAACCGGGTTCGTACATTCATTTGCTAATTGTAATAAACACCTAGTGCTTAAAAAGGGAGCAGACGCCATGCCGTAAGTGACGGTGTTTAACTGAAATATTTTTAAATTGTCAGTCCGTTTTGAAACAAAGGAATCGTGATGACTTTTCGTGGAACATAAATCACGCCAAAGAATTAATTGAAGATGTCGCTGAGAAGGATGCAAGATGATTTGTCTGTACATTTTCTCCACGTCTCCTAAAAGAACGTAACGATGACAACGGAAACGTAACAAAATGGAAAACAAGTCACTTTGAACAACTGCGCCAACAGCTTGTATGTCATTCACTGACTTCCCTGACGATGTTTTTGCCGAACCATCGAATACAACGCGCAATCGCGTTGTTTCACTATTTTCCTTTACGACACAATGATGTGGGAGGTAGTATCCAAATTCTGGTTGTTCTACTTGACTTAAATGACCCATTGAATAATACTCCTCAATAAATTTAGAATACGGTTCCTTTAATCCAACATTCCTATTCAATTTATTTTCAATGTTTATAAATCGTTTCAAGGCTAAATTAAAAGATGTACCGAGACTACTCTCAGGCTCTTTTAATGGCATCATTACGCAAAACCTGCCATCTTCTAATCTACTCGTAGTTTCTAAAAAATGATTCTCACAAAATTGTTCTTCTAAAGACAATGATTTTGTGTCAGAAGGGAGTTCTTCAATCTCCCAAAATTTTTTAAGGGAATTATTTATATCGTTTTCATTTATCTGATTGAAAAAACACTGGACCTTTGACTTTGACTGATCAAATCCCACCGGGCCTGCGATCAACCAGCCCAGCTGGGAATTTTGCAATACAGGCATGTTAGCACCCAATTTAATTTGATTTGTCCCAATTATAGACCAAAACACGTCAGCCCCTAACAGAATGTCAATATGAGAAGGCTGGAAAAATCTGGGATCTGCCAATTGTATATTTTCAGGAATGCCTAATTCATTTATATTTAGTTCAGTGCTCGGCAAAACACCTGTAATAGTTGGCACTAATAAACACGATACTTCAATATTAAATGAAGTAAAACACGACTTCACTTTTATTTTACAACAGCCAGAAATGTGAGTCTTGGTATTGTTAAGACCACATATATTAAAATATTTATTCTGTATTTTTAAACCTAATTTATTTCGCATATTTTCTGTTAAAAATGTAGACTGGGACCCTGTATCTAAGAGAGCCTTAGCTATAACACTTTTATTATTATTTTCGTTAATAATTTCTACTTGAGCTGTGCACAACAGCGTGTGAGTCATTGTCACAGCTGATAACGAAACCTGTCCGGCCGGTTCACTACCAATACACGCGGTCGATGGTGACTGATCGGGAATAGGTATCGAGACATCTTTAATTGGTTTGTGAAGCAAAGTATTGTGCTTACCTCTGCACACCTGACAAGAACCCTTTAATCGACACTGGAAACTATTGTGACCGCTACGTAAACACTTTGTGCAAAGTTTATATTTTGAAACTTTAATCATCTTATCATCGTAACTTAATTTCTTAAACTTGGCACATTCATAAACATGATGACTCTGGTTACAAATAATACATTCATTTTTTGCATTACTTCGGTCTGTGGAAGCAAAAAAGGATCTTACGGACTTGTTAAGGTTAACATTTTGTTTATAATCATTCCTATCAGACCGGTTATAGTACGTTGTTTCCAAAACATCCGCGCGGTTACGCAAAAATGAATAAAAATCATCTAAATTTGGCAATTCCGAAAGTTCATTCTTATGCTCCTCCCATTTTCTACTCGTTACGGTATCTAACTTTGCAGAAACAATAAATATTATTAATACATCCCACTGCTGTGTAGGTAAGCCTAGCGAATGTAGGGACCTTAAATTTTTTGAAATATGATCGATCAAAAATCTCAACGCCTTAAAAGATTCCTTTGTTATGGGGTCTATGTTCAATAAGGCCTTTAAATGGTTATTAATTAAAATATTCTTATTATTATAGCGTTCACATAAAGTTTGCCACGCATTTTTATAATTATCGGCAGCAAACTCAAACGATCTAATTACGACAGCGGCACTACCTTCCAAACTAGATCGCAAATAATGAAATTTATTGATCAGTGGCACAGAATCATTCAAATTCACGAGGGCATCAAAAGTGTCTCGGTACTCAAGCCATTTTAAATAATTACCATCAAACGTTGGCAAGGAGATAGTCGGAAGCTTAATAGAATTTAAAGTATGCGAGCACTGACTTGCACCCGAAACACTTCCCCCTTTGTGACAAATTTTTGTATTACTTGATTCCAACAATACCTGAGCCGTGGAAAGAACAGAATAGAATTGTGTCTCCATAGTATCCCTCTCAGTTAACTGCTCGTCAATGGAGGTAGAAAGCAATTCAATCTCAGATTGTAATGCCGAAAACTCAATCATTAAATCTTGAATTTTGTCTATGCGCAGCGATAATTCTTTAACTTGATTTATTGATAATTTACCGGCCCCAACTTGTTTTAAAATACTAACATAATCTTTAAACTTTGTTAATCTGCCTTTAATTATGCTACGCTTCTTATTTAAATCCTTTAAATCTTTTCCTTCCATGGCTGAACTTTAAATCAACTTTATAAATAATATCAATTAAAATATGCAATGAATAGAGTAGAAAACCAAATACCTTATAAAATCAAACCAGTTAACAGGCGAAGCGCCACGAGGCGCAGTCGACTGGACTTTGACCCAACCGTCGATGCTGTCTTTGTCCTCACTCACTGCTTTAGATAACAGCAGGACTTCAACCTGGAATAGTCGGCAGTAAAGCGTAAAAAACTAAACTTAATATGTGGCAGGAAAGCAAGAATCTAGGGGAAAGCAAATGTATAGCACAAAATGATAAATGCCACAATGAAGTGCTGTAACACGCGCAGATATGAACAATAGAACTGTATAATTATATTCCGTTATTCAATATAGCTCAATGGAAAGAAAGAAATGAGAAATAAGCAGTTTGAATAGGTAACGGGTAAAATTTTAAAAAAATGATGAACCAGTTATTAAGCACGGGTAGTATAAAAAAAAACTAATAAATGCTTTCGGTGCAAAATACAAAGAAATAACTGCGCAGCAAACAAAGAAATAACTGTAATTAACAGATGTAGGCACACTTAGCTAAAACACTGCTTTAACTATTTTAGAGCGCAAGCGCTTACACAAAGAAAGGAGGAAAAAAGTGGATAAAAATGAAAGGATAGCACAACTTCCCTCGGGAAAACACTCCAGACGTCCAAGAATGCTCCAGGTGACCTCTTCGAAACCTGTTCTCATCTACTTGGGAGTGCGAAGGCAGCATACGCAGCAATCCAATCCAATCCTTTGTCTTCTTTCCCGTTATATTTCAAATAACGGTCTTCCGTTAGTAAGTTGGTATTCGAGACAAAACCTATTTGTCACGGTCGCCAAATGTTCGGGATGAACATAAATTAAAGATGACTTGCTTAAAATGAATATACTTGAAATAAGTAGAATTTACAATGACAGATTTGGGTAATGCACTACGCGTGTGTCCGCGGCTGCGTCTGTCGGCAAGTGAGGTGGCGGCGCGGGCGACGGCCCGGCCAGCCGATGCACCTCCCTTCACCTCTCCTCTCCTCCGTCCCGCGAACATGGTGTGAATGCGTGAACAATACTAATATTACAAATGTAAAAGTTTGTTTGTTTGGATGTTGTCCGTCAATGGTGTTATTTATGAGAATACATCCAGTAGCTTCAGTGTTGAAGCTACTGGACGTATTTTCATGAAATTTGGTATACAGGCAGGATATGGGCTGACTTAAGTGATAGATTTTTATCCCGATTAAATGCTCCCATGGGATACAATAGGAATCTTGTATAATAATATACCTTTTCCTCTTTTCAGATGTTCCGCCTGCTGTCGGTGTGGTCGGGCGCCATGCCGACGGTGAAGCCGTTGTTCCCGACGCATCTCCCGCAGGACTTTCCCTTCGACCCGCAGGAGTTTGCCGTCTTTGTACTATTAGGGTAAGTTTTTCCGAAATTAAAGCACTATACTGTTGAAACTTGACGAGTAGATATATTCTGTGAACCCGAGAAGGTTGTCACACGATCCCTTTAGGAGTAGAATTTATCAAAATCGTTTCTTGGGGAATGCCTACGTCATAATAACTTGATACGTGCAAAGTTTCAGCCCGATCGGCTTAAAATAGTCAAAGTTTGATACAAACTTTCATTTCATTCATACCCTATTTTATCCCTTTAGGGATTGAATTTATCAAAATCCTTTCTTAGTTGATGCCTACATCATAACATCTACCTGCATGCCAAATTTCAGCCCGATCCGTCCAGTGGTTTGGGCTGTGCGTTGATAGATCACTATGTCAGTCAGTCAGTCAGTCACCTTTGAGTTTTATATATATAGAATAATATAATTAACAATAACTTTTTCCTCCCAGCGTGGTGTGCGGGCTGCTGGCGGCTGCGTGGGTGTGGCTGCACCGCCAGTACGTGCTGTTCATGCGCAACACCAAGACGCTCTCCAACTTCCTGCAGAAGAAGTACGTACATAATAATATGTTGCGTTTTGTTATCACTTAAACGGTCGTGATATTTAAAATTGTATTATTGATTTTCGACCCTAACCACATGCCATAAGGTTCAGTTTAAAATATTAACGAATTCCCTTCAAAAATTAGACTTCAAAAAACTGTCAGACGCAACATAAAACTGTTGTAAATTAACAGGAAAATCAATTGAAGGGTTACTTGAACATTATCTATAATAAAGGTTCCTTGAGAATTAAATTACGTAACCTTTTAATTTGTTGTAAACCAAAAGACTTATTGAAATCATTCTAAAAAATAACAAGCCTTGGAAATCATAAAATAAAACGTTTAAGACAATAAGATACATTTGCTTTACATAAGTATAATTTACATGAGAATACATATTTTCATTTTCGGAATCGACCAAATAAATGTGATTTTATGTTTTTTTTTTTTAATATACATTCTTAAAAGGATTATAACCTAAGTATATTTGCACTAACAAAATAATAACAACAAAATTCCGTCCGACGAGGATGGGATTCGAACCCACGCGTGCAGAGCACATTGGATTAGCAGTCCAACGCCTTAACCTCTCGGCCACCTCGTCACATGTTTATGACAACGTATTAGAGGGCTACATTGCCATTAAGTTTTTTTTTAAATGTAAATAAACTGTTTAAAACGAACGTTGACATAACCAAACATATTAATAGCGCAAACCTGAAAATAAATAAGTGATTACTATGTTCGATTCGGAAAGTTACTTATTATAACTTCGTTTCGGCTTCATGATATACTGCAACACTGCCCGTGTTGCAGTTATGCGTCAGAGAGCAAGTTCGAATCCCAACAACAGACAAATGTGTTTGTCCTGCTTCTGAATGTTCAATAAGTACAGTACAATAATTCTTGTAGGAAAAAATACGTCCAAAAGAATTTCTTTGTAAATCCAATTGTAAAATAAATGAGTTTGAGTTTGAATTCTGGTGATGTACCTATGTTAATGGTCATGATATACTGGGACATTGATGGACAGAATCTACTTTTTCATGTGAATTTATGTACGTGTGTGAGTTATAACTTCACGAATATGTTTGTATGTTGACAGCCGGTTCATCTACCCTGGCTTCATGACTCTGGCGGTGATGTCCATCCTGTTCCCGCCCGGTATCGGCAAGTACATGGCTGCTGACCTTGGGAACCAGGAGCAGGTAAAGTGCACGCTTATAATTATATCTATACAGGGTGAAATTTGAAATGTGTTTCAAAGGGCAGGTACATTAAGCGTATAGTTACAAGAAAGCGTTGCAAGCCTCCATAACCCCTTTTTGAGATGTTTTGATCCGCATTCACAACCTTTGTTTGGCGTGGCCTAACAACGTTTTCTTGTAACTGTAACGGTTAATGTGCCTGCGCTTTAAAAACCCATTCCAAAATTCCACCCTGTATATTAATAGTACATGAATATTCCCTTTTTTTCGCAATAGAAGGTAGCCTATAGATCTTAAAATTGTCTGTGCAAAAAGAGATGTCCCAGAGATGTATGAAGCCTCGGCCAGGTTCATGTACGCTATACCTAAATACAGGCGAATTAAGAATTAAGTGTACTACAGTTTTAATCACTCCAATTCTCACGGAAAACCTAAGGTTTTGGCTGAAACAATAAATTGAACCACAATATTGTAACTCAGTACAATATGGCGGAGGACGCGTCTTTGACACTTGAATGACGTATATGTAGTTTATCCGTCAGTTGACTTTTGTTTTGACAGTTTTTTTTTACTGTGTGATACTTAAGGCTTTGAGCGTTTTTAGGTTACAAACGACCTAAAAAGGTTGGGGCCAAAAGCCGTAAATCACAGTTAAGAAAAAAATAACAGTTGCCATCTTTACGAAGTAAACTGAACAAATAAGTATTTTCTTTTATTTTTAAGCCACTAAACTACTGACCAAAAATGTTTTATTGTATTTTTAATGGAAAAAGCAATATTTAACCGATGTTTTGGTACCACGTACATTGTACAGGCCTGGGATAAGACATCTCCTTTCATCAAAATCGGTTGAGGGGTTAGAACGGGAAAGCGTAACAGACAGACAGACGGTTTTCGCATTTATAATTTTAGTAATTATAGTCTTTGTTGATTATATTTTTATTCCATTGTTGATTGTGATATCTGAAGAACAACTGATTCAGGTATCAATAAATTTATTCGTTTTATTCCCAGGTGCTGTCGATGTTCGCCAACTTCACGTGGGGCGACCGCCTGAGCGCGGCGCAGGCGGCGGTGGTGGCGCACTGGGTCACGCCCGAGGTCAACTACTACGGCACGCTCGTTATATACTTTTTCTCCATTGTAAGTAGCTCAATATAATACAGACAGGCCTGTTGGTTGAGTGGCTAGATACCCTGGCTACAAAACCAAAAGTCGCGGGATCGAATACCACTAGGGGAAAATGTTTATGTGATGAACAACGACATTTGTACTCGACTCATGGATGTTTATAAATGTACTTAAGTATGTATATATCTTTTTCCTAGCAACGATAGTACAGCTTCGAGCTTAGTTTGGGGCCCGGCAATAGGTGTGTTAGTCCAATGAATTAAAAAAATATTATAGTAATTAGTAATACCCTTCCGCCCGTTTTTCGACAATGGCGGCCGATCTAATGTTCAGCCAGGTACGCAGGATAATCTGTGGGTGAATGATGAATGAGTAATGTATGCCTAGTGTGGATGACCAATGAGAGCAGGGTATGCTGATCGAATGGTGAACGAATGAGTGAAGGAAAGATGGGGAATGTGAGTTGAGCGGGGAGGCTTTGAGTGGACGGGAAGTTGAAAAGACGTTACTAAACGATTTGTTAAGACTTACGAAGAAAAGAGATCCTTTTAAAACTGCTTCCTCTTTTTCTCCAAGACCCTCGATGCCACATTTTTGGTATTATAATGCATAGGTAGCGTAGCTCTTTAGTTTAAAGAAGAATGCATAGGTGAGTGCTCTCTCATTCTTAGTTCTATAAGTTCGGTGGGACAGCAATCTGATACGACGGACTCCATAGCACCTGTATGTGTATCAATTAGTGAGTAAATAATACCCTTCGCGCTTATAACAAAAGGTGATATTTCGACATAAAAAACGGACTCATTAGATTTCACCAGCTGTTTAAACATAGGAAGAAGGCTTTACATTTGCATGCGTCCAGTTAATTAGCCTCTTTGTGTATAAGACGAGGTGGCCGAGAGGTTAAGGCGTTGGACTGCTAATCCAATGTGCTCTGCACGCGTGGGTTCGAATCCCATCCTCGTCGGAAGCATTTTTGCTAAGTTATAAAATCACATCATACGGGGACGCCTGCATCCAGAAATGGACTTCAATAGGCTGGTGATGATAAACAGAGTCTAGTGGAGGCCATTTAGAAGGCCAGACTTGTAATTGTAATTTTTTTATTATTATTATTTGTTATTATATATTTCTCAACAACACATACATTCATCTGACTCCGTGTTAAGTAGCTGAAGCACTTGTGTAAAAGACATCAGAATCAAAAGTGGTAAGACAAATATTCTTAAATAAATAGATACATAACAACCAGACCAGGTCACACAGATCATGCCCCCAAATATTTTTCCTGCAAGAATCGAACCCGCGACCTCTTGGTCTAAAAGCCAGCTACTTGATCATTACATCAAGCAGGTCGTCAAGATTGAGTTTTATTTTGGCTCTCCTAATTTTGCAGACGTGAACTGACTATAGAAGTAATGAACTGTAAGTGATCTTATCTGCTTATCAATCTGTTATTTGAAACTTTCGTAATTTAGCCATTTCATAACGTAAATAGCATGTTGTCACATTTTACTTAAATTAATTTGTGGTAGCCCATGTGTTAATGTGATGATGATGTCTTCCCAGAAGTATGTTTTTATGTATACGTTTGTGCCTATGTCCATTTTAATCCAATTAATTTAACTAAATAGTAAAATATCGATTTTTTCTCTATAAAAATCCGTCCGACGAGGATGGGATTCGAACCCACGCGTGCAGAGCACATTGGATTAGCAGTCCAACGCCTTAACCTCTCGGCCACCTCGTCTCATGGTGATGGGTTTGAATTCAATGAACAATGTTAAAACGCTTTACCAGAAGTCATAGTTTTTAATTCCTTGTTAGATAAGATCTGATTTGTTACTGTTCTCTTACACCACCATATTTTGCTAACGATAATTAAGCAAAATAATCCACTGATGATGAGTAATTTTATCGAGATATAAAGGTATCAAAGATGAGTTGATATGTATGGACTAAATATTAACCATTTCATGTATTTGATTAAGTTCACTCAAAAGAAATATGTTTACTCAAGTGTCTTCTACATTAATAAAGCCACTTTAAGTAATCTCGCTCCACCTGTATAAATTATGATAATTAATTTATTTGGTGAATTGATTTATCCACATTTAAAATAATATTTAATGTAAAATTGCCTTAAATGAAGTGAATAAACTTTTTTTTGATTGACTTTTGATTGACATGGCTGGCAGGAGCTGGATGCGAGTCGCCGAGGATCGGGCTGAGTGGAGAGCCCTAGGAGAGGCCTGTCCAGCAGTGGACTGCCATAGGCTGTTGATGATTGATGATTGATGATTGATGATGATTGACTACAAAGTCAAGAGTCGCGGGTTCGAATCACGCTAGCACAAACATTCGCCATGTTTGTGAGATGAACATCGGCATTTGTACTCGACTAGATGTTAAACTATGTTTATCCGTCCCCTAGCATCCATAGTGCAAGCTTGGAGCTTAGTTTGGGGTAGGCAATTGGTGTGTTAGTCCAAGGAACTTATTTTTTTCTTCATTATTTAATTTAAAACGAGCAAAAGAGGTTTCCAAAACACCTCAGCTGATTTGGATGATTTGTTCATATGATAATTGTGTTGATGATGATGATGACAATTGTATTGGTGATGAAAAAGTTGTTAATAGTGGCAATGATGATGATAATATTTATATTGTTCATGGCAATGATGTTAATTAGTGATGATGATCATGATAATATTTATATTGTTGATGACAATGATGGTAATAGAGACAATGATGCTGATAATATTTATATTGTTGTTGACAATGATGTTTATAGTCATGATGATGATGATAATAATTGTATCGGTGATGACAATGATGTCAATAGCGACAATGATGTTAATAGTGACAATTATGATGCTAATATTTTTATTGTTGATGACAATGATGTTTATAGTGACAATTATGATGATAATATTTATATTGTTGTTGACAATGATGTTAATGGTGATGATGATGATGATAATAATAAGTCTACGGTGATGATTATGATGTTAATAGTGCCGATGATGATCCTGTTTCTGTTGCCCCACAGTTCTTCCTGAGCATGGTGTCGTGTACCCTCCCGGTGCCGGCGGGTATCTTCGTGCCCGCCTTCAAGATGGGCGCCTCCCTCGGTCGTCTCACCGGAGAACTTATGCACTACTTCTGCCCTCTAGGAGTCGCTTATGGGGGGCATATACAGAAGATACTGCCTGGTAAGCATGATTTAAGACTTCTCTGTCTCAAAGGGAATAACAGTAAATTAAGTTACTAAGAGTCTAACAACTACTGTTTCTTCTTTCTGAACGTAAGAGAGGGGCAATCCGGTATTTGACTGCCTGTCAGTCACTCACTTTTAATAAATGTCAAAAACGCAACATTGTGAAAACTGTATGAAATACTAGGCTATGACGTCACAAGCTAGTGTTGACAAATCAATACTTTGAGATACCTCCATTTTACAGAAGACTACAGTGAAGTAGCACTTTATAACTGTTGTGCTATGTTTCTGCTGGTGAGTAAAGACGCCAGAGCTCAGTTGGGGAGGGTGTGGGGTCTTAAAGGCAGGCAAAGATCTGCGACCCTTGTTGTTGATGTACATGGGCAGCGGTGATCGCTTACCATCAGGTGACACGTTTGTTCGTTTGCCTGCGTATCACATAAAACAAAACTATAATTTTTGTTCATAGGCGGGTACGCGGTAGTGGGGGCGGCGGCGTTCACGGGAGCCGTCACGCACACCGTGTCTACGATCGTCATCGTCAGCGAGATGACGGGACAGGTAAGGGGCGCCAAATGATCATGCGAGGCTCGAAGGGGGGGGGTCTTTTAAAATTCACGTAATATCACCGGGGGAGGGGGGGGGGTAAAGACTAGAGAATATATCACGTGTATTTATTTTTCGGCAAATGCGCGATATTTTTATTCATGTAAAAACTTTACGCATTTCTTCCGCTACTTTTAGGCTCGTATTAATAAATCGCACTAAACTGTGAGATCGATCTTGAGAGCGAACTTGATATGTCATGCCCATATAAAACAGCATCTCAAGTTCGCTCTCAAGATAGATCTCAGAGTTGAAAGCGATTTATTAATACGAGCCTTAGATCAGTCCAAAATAAATTGCAACATTTCTGTCTTCCTCTATATGGTAATAATTGTATATTGCATTTATTAAAAATATGCTTCTTGTAGGGTGAAGGGGAGGGGGTAGTCTTGAAACTCATCAAGTAAAAACTGATACTTTCTGTCTTCATTTCTTTCTTCCTGTCTCCCAGGTGACGCACATCCTGCCAATAATGGCGGCGGTGCTAGCCGCAAACGCGGTGGCGGCGCTCCTGCAGCCTTCCTGCTTCGACAGTATTATCCTCATCAAGAAGCTGCCGTATCTACCAGACCTGCTGTCATCTGCTAGTCGTGAGTACTGCCATTATGTTAGATGAAACATTTTAGACTTTGTATATCCCTTAAGCATACATATTCAATAGCTTATGGTTAGTCTTGGAAAACTTTATAAGGAACTAGCGGCCGCCCGCGACTCCGTCCGCATGGATTTGGATTTCCAATAGCCTAAAGCCTTCCTCGTCAAATGGACTATCCAACACAAAAATATTTTTTCAAATCGGTCCAGTAGTTCCTGAGATTAGCGCGTTCAAACAAACAAACATACAAACAAACTCTTCAGCTTTATATATTAGCATATAGATTTTGTAGCAGCTTAAAATTCGAAAAATTTATATAGCCCCATGGGACATAATCTATTGAATTGCAAATCATCATTATTGCAACGGGCGCATTATTACTAGAGTTATGTGTCTGATCACACAATAACACAAAATAACGCATGTACAGTCATGAGTAATAACATAGAAACATCCTTAAAATTCAAATTTATGTAGCAACATTAAATCGCAAAAATAAATATGCTAAACTACGGCCTATAATTAGGTAAACGCTAAATTATTTCAAAATGAACTACACAATTCTATCAAATAATTGTAAACAACAGGTAATCAAAATGTTATATTAACTTTAAGTTACAAAATTATATACCCACCAAGCAAATCTAAAATATGTACACAGTACATTTTCAAAAATATGTGAACAATAAGTATTAATCAAAATTATACCATAAAATCAAGTGAATATTATTCATCAAAACTAATAAAAAGAAAGACTTATTTCTAGATTTTTTCAGTAATTGCGTTATTAGGATTTGTTACAAAAATAAGGTAAATATTTGAAATAAAGGGGGTAAGTAATAAGTTCATAAACATCAGCGAGCGGCATGGCGCAGCGTAACGGCTCGCTCGACCACATTTTGTTTCCATTCACCGTCCTGAAACTGCTCATGCTGTTAGATTCCTACGGAAATATTGCGGAATTTGTCTTTCCCTGTTGTCATGTGATCAGGCCAGGTTTGCCCATGGCGCGCCCAAAATGGGCAAACCTGGCCTGATCATTGATAACTTGTTAAGAACCAAGGTGTGCTTGTTCTTGGTGGGCGCTGATGTACAAACCTCTTTTGTCCATTTGACACATGACAGCAGGGAGCGTATTCTTTTTAAATATTCTTTTGTTTTTCGTTTGTTTTAATGTATTGATTTTTCTCAGTCTGAGAATACTAGTATACGCTCACATTGTTATACCTATTTCGGTATTTTATTAAACAATCACCAGGCCCAGGTTTTACTTACTTGTTTTTGTGAGCGTCAAGGGGCTTCAGAGGATTGGCCAATACTAAGAAATCAATGTAAAATGACTAACAATATTTTGCCGTACCGTATTTCTACACATGACAAACACAGTAGTTTAGACGGTAGTTTCAGCGTGATTGATGGACAAACATCCAAACAAACAAATTTCACATTAATTATATTATTGAATAGATAAGATTAAAAACCAAAGGCGGAAATGATGTTGATAAAATTATTTAGGTGCACAGCCGATCAATCGATTTTGCATTTTGTCTACTACATATGTGTGGGTAAAAGGCCTTTTTTGGTTCGAAAATGAGTTTTTATTGAATCACAAAAGCTTTTGAGGGGAAAATTTGCAAAATAAGTAGGTATTCCTAAAAACGTATTCAATGACTGTATACGTCATGATCACTTAATTCGACTAAAATCACGAGTAAAGTTACTAGGAAAGGTAGGTATACACTTCCAATATAATTTTGATGTATACATGACAATGTCTATTACATGTGTACATTTGTATACATACTATAGAAACTTACCTGGATAGTTAAAAATTATATTCAGAGTGTGAATGTATTTATGATTTTGTTTCGCGTATATTAATGTGGAATAAACGTTTACCTTATTTTGACATTGTTTAATGGTTAGTTAATTTAGAACAGAACGTTGTATACTTCTTTCTAGATTGTTACAAGTTAAGATATTTTAGAAAATGTGACAATGTATATATATTATTGCTCATGACTGTACCCCCGATCCCGGATTGTACTTCAGTCGGTTTCTACGACGGCTGGCTCTAAATTGTTAAATATATTAAAATATTTTTAAAATATTTCTTTCTAAATTTTTTTAAAGGTTCCCTATTTTACCGTCTTTTCGAATTTTACGCCGCTAAAAATTCCTTGTAGAGTTTTCCAAGACTGAACTCAGGTCCAAAATGAATTCCGACGAGGATGGGATTCGAACCCACGCGTGCAGAGCACATTGGATTAGCAGTCCAACGCCTTAACCTCTCGGCCACCTCGTCTTATACTTTTTCTGACGAAATTAGCTGTTTCGTATTTTTAACATTTCATTATATTCGTTAAATAATGCATATTATTTGATTAGGTGTAGTTAATTAAAGTAAACTATTGGACATTCAAAATTTTGATTATTTTGGAAAGTACATACGGACATTACGTATAGTGACAAATCACTCCAAGTTATATGATTCTGTAACTGTTTTTTTTTTAAATAACAGTAAAAATTATTTCATAACTATTTGTAAATTGTACATTCACGTAGGATATCATTCAAAATCAAAATCAATCAAAATTAAAATGTTCAATTGGGTTAAATCGGCACTTATGAATCGTCATAAAAATACAGTAATAATGACTCGACCACCGATTCGGAAGGCTGTTTCTGCCGAGAAGAATCGGCAAGAAACTCAACAGTTGCTCTTTTTAAATGCCATATTTTTTACAATACTTATCACAGAGGGGTGAACTACTTTCATTCTTCTAGTTCCATTTTTGTAAAAAAAAGCAAATATTAACATTATGTTTTTTGGTTTTAGGAATGTATGACATTTGCGTGGAAGACTTTATGGTGAGAGACGTGAAATATATATGGAACAGGATGACCTTCCAGCAACTGAAGGACCTTCTCAAGGAAAATAAGGTAAATCAATTCACTTAATGTCATATCCCTTGTTTTTGCAGTGTATTTACTACAGCATTAACAAAATAAACAATAAAAATAGTGAATTTAAGCAATTACAATTTATTCCTACATTCTTACTTACTTCTGTGGCTCAGCGACCCAAAGATTCCTACATTCAATTTATTAATATTTTTATGTTGCGTATAACCCAACTTATTAAAGGATTCATGCCTCAACCATCCCACCTGAACACTCTCCTTTTAATTACAATAAAATTAAATAGTGAGCTATATTTTAAGGAATATAACTCGCCGTCATACTCATTTTGAGACGGAACTAAATAAGAGTTGTCTTTGCCCATAGGCAGCGGTGTTCACTTTTCATGAGGTGACGCTCTAGCTTATACAGTCATGAGCACCAACATGTATACAAACACAATCAAATATGAACTTTACTGCTTTGACATAAGAGTCGATGTATATGTAACGTGTGTGCATGTTGGTGCTCATGACTGTACACCCTCTTTACCTCTTTCTTCTCTACTCTCTATTCGTTCTTTATATAATAAATAAATAAATAATAAATATTTCACAACACCACATACATTGATCTGACCCCGTGTTGAGTAGCTTAAGCACTTGTGTTACAGACATCAGAATCAACAGTGGGATCACAAATATACTTAAATAGATACAATAACACCCAGACCAGGACAAACAGCCATTTTCATGCACACAAATGTTTGTCCTGTGCGGGGATCGAACACGCAACCTCTTGCGTAATAGGCAACATCTTGACCATTACACCAAGCGGGTTATTATGTTCTTCGATGCTTTACCATAACCTTCTCCCCCCACAGACAATCAAAAGCTTCCCACTAGTAGACAGCCCAGCGTCCATGGTCCTTCTCGGCTCCATCCACCGCTGGGAACTGGTCAAGGTGATCGAGCGGTGCGTGGGGCGCGAGAGACGGCTGCAGGTGGCAGCACTGTGGCATCGCGAGGCGGAGAAGAGGAGAAGGGGGCAGGACGCTGATAAGAGGACTAGAAGGCCTTCAAGGTTTGAGGTGAGATGATGATTCAATGAATTTATTGTTTGATTGATTGAAATCAAATAAATTATTGCATTTCTTAATCTAGCATCTTTTATCGTGAAAGTTACAAGATAGCGTTCTTTGAAAACAAAAATCCATATTTTTGAGATTTCGTCCTGCATTCACAGATTTTGAAAAAAAAAAATACAGTCAGCAATACAATTGTGCAATATGCAAAAATGCCAATCAATTCTATTTCGTGTAAGAATCAAATGACTCTATAGGACCAATTGAGGTTTAAGTAATAGAAATGTCTGAAATCGCAAAAATAATTTTCCCACACATTTCAGAATTTTTTTTCATGCCATTCGGTCCTATTTCACTTGTGGTAAAGATTTAAATCAAGCCTTCAGTATTCTTATATCGTAACAGCGACAGTTCATAGTTGAAGTAACAACTTGAACTAACAACAGTCGTAAAGTGAAGGGATGTTTGTTAATGGCATAAACGGAATCGAGTCTATAGGCACCGTGCAGAAACTACAGAGGGCGCTAAAATCTCGTTTTTTTTTCTGAGGTTTGACAGTAAAATTTGATATTTAGCGTAAAAGTTTCGAATATGAGTCACTAGATGGCAGAATAAGCCACCTTGTTTTTCCGTGGTTTGACAGTAGAATTACCGACATTGAGAGTAAAAGTTTTGAATATGAGTCACGAGGTGGCAGAGTCATCGCTACGCACGGTGCCTATAGACTGAACTTGTATTGTGTTCAGGTGACGCCCGCGCCTGATATGCTGCAAGTACCAGGCACCGGTATGACTCGCGGCGGGTCACTCACCACCAAAGATGCGGGCGGACTACTGCCAGGTAATAATAATAATAATACCCTCCAGCCGTATTCAGCCATGGCGGCCGACCTTACGATCAGCCAGGTACACAGGATATATTATAGTGCGCAAGCACAAGTACACTCCCTCACTCTCATAATTCGGTGGGACAGTAATCTGACACGACCGTAGAGAGATCAGTCGCAGGACCAACGTGCTTTCCGAAGCACGAAGGAGCTCGAGATGAAATTTTTCGGTCACCCATCCGATGACTGGCATCTGCGAACGTTGCTTAACTTTAGCAACCGCAGGCCGAGTGCGCTTACCCCTGCGCCATCGAGCTCCTTAACTACCAGGTATGAGATATGTAAACGGCGGAGCAACACCGACCTACGGTCATCAATAAACCCGCAAGGGTCGCAAATGCATCGCCCACTTCATACACTTCCTCGGCTGACCTAGCTGAGCTCCGAATACTTCGTACACTAAAAGGAAACAGTTTTTTTTTTATAGGGAGGCAAACGAACAATCGTGTCACCTGATAGTAAGTGATCACCGCTGACATCAACAACCATACAAGGGCCGCAGATGCGTTGCCATATCTGTCAATGTGAACTGATTGAAATAAGAGCATTCTGCACTTATTTCTTGGGGACGTTTTTGAGACGTTGATTGTGTATCTTGGGTTTTTGTATATCAATGCGAAAACCCTCATTGTTATCATCATCATCATCATCATCAGCAGCCTATGACATCATTGTTATAATCTGATTAAGTTGCTAAACAGTCGTACCGTTACCCACCAGCTCCAGGGCAGCTGTTCCGTCCGAAGTCTATCCTGAAGAAGACGAACTCGTTCACTCTGTCTCGCGGGCTGGGCTCGCCCGCCGCCGCGCCCGCGTCGCCGCAGCCGTCCGTGTACACCACCGTCACCGGCGCTGAGACCAGGTTAGAACACTCTAGTTATTTATTTATTTAAACTTTATTGCACGATATAAACATTGTACAAAAGTCGGACTTAATGCCTCATGGCATTCTCTACCAGTCAACCTTAGGGTCAAACAGAAAATGAATCGTAGGTAGGTAGTGCTATTAAAATAAAATAATTTACTCTTATTAATAATAATAATTACTCTTATTAACTAGTTAACATATAACAGACTACATAAAAAATACACATATAAATTTATATAAAAATATATATACTTTATAATAAAATACAACTATACATAAATATAATATATTATAAAGAAAATAAGTATAACTGATAAATGATTCATTCAGTGATTTCTGACTTTAGTTCAGTTAGATCTGAATGTGTAACCATGATCCAATCTGTCTGGTTCCCCTCTATGGGTTACGAAGGTCTGATGGCAGTCGCTTCACTGTAATAACCAGACTTGCCAAATCCTGGATCATGGTCAAAGCAAGCCCCGTATAGAAACGGGATAAACGCTAGGAAGAAGAAGAGGGAGGCAAACGAATAAGCGGGTCATATCAGATCCTGTAATCATGAAATAAAACTATTTTTAACGGGATATAATTGCAGTATTTTTTTCCACTTTTGCTGTAAATATGAAGGTTTTAAAATATTTTTTCGCGATTATATATCCATTTAACAGTCTTAGGGTGTTACCACACCAATCGATCGATCGTCGATCGACGCCATCGATCGACGATGTCGATCGACTGGTGTGGTAGCTTTAATTGATCGACGCCATCGACGTACCCCAGTCGACTTACCAATCGATCGATTGCTGATCGATGGTACCGGTCGACGTTGATGACTGGTCGGTCGGAGCAAGGCACGACTGACGAAACAGCTCGATCGACGTCGACTATTCCATTCTACCATCTATCGATGGCGTCGATCGACGATCGATCGATTGGTGTGGTAACATCCTTACGCGGCTGTCACTCATGAAATAAAACTACTTTACGTAAGAAAACATGTGAGATTTTCTTGTTTGGATGTTTGTCCGTCAAACACGCTGAAACTAATTGACGGACTTTGATGAAATTTAGTATACAGGCTAGATATGGGCCGACTTAGATGACAGTATACTTTTATCCCGATGAAATGTTACCATGGGATAAAACAGAATCTTGATGATGCGGGCAAAGCCAAAAGTAAAAAGTAGTATTACTATAAGAACGTAGACTTCGGATAGGTTAACTTTATTTATGTTTGATGTGAATAATACAATTATATTTCAAATTCATTATTAAAACAGGTATAGACCAATTCTACTACCAAGAAGGCATCGCCAAGATATTCGGTACATACATTTATGGAAAATTGTATGCTTACCATGTAGCGTAGATTACACTATAATATAAATTAACATTAAATGCTTCTGCCTTCGCTCTGGTATTCAGTTTTTGCATAATTTTACAATAAGGGCCATGTGAAGGTTTTCCGTAGTTAGTGATTAGAAAGCACAATTTGTATTATTTTTAGTAAGCAAGTGTTATGTAGATCCTTACATTCTTAGTTATCAATATTATTATGTTGATTAGAAAATTACATTTACATATATATATATATATATATATATATATTATAATATGTTTAGTTGCTAGACCTACAGCATATTAACTTTTGGTTTGCGGCAAGATGTCTGATATTACAAATATACTTAAATAGATACATATAACTTCCTCACCAGGACAAACATCATGCACTCAAATGTTTGTCCTGTGCGGGGATCAAACCCGCTACCCCTTGGTCTAATAGTCAACTTCTTGACTACTTAACCAAGCGGCTCTTCATATTAATTTCTATATTATTGTACTGTAACTGTTGAGTTTCTTGCGGCGTCTCTTCTCACCAGGCCATTCACGCCGAGGCGCTAGTAGGGCGAAAAAAGGTTTGACGTGCAAAAGAATTTACTAAGTGAATCAAATTGCTGAATAAATTATTTCATTTCATTTCATTATGTGCAGGATCCGCGCGGCGTTCGAGGCGATATTCAAGCGGTCGTCGATGCTTCAAGATGTAGAAGGCGGGCTAGTCACCGACACACTGCCGCGCAGTCCTTCCATCAATAAGAAAGTGCAGCTGGTGAGTTGCATTCTTATTAACCTTAGATATTAAGTGGGTAGTGGTACGTGAGTTTTTAGCGGACCCTGGACTCCAAGGCAATGGCCGAGGATGCGACCGGGACAAACGCTAGAATGATGATGAGTGGGAGGTGAGTTTTATACACCTCTGATTTATCAAAAATCTATGTGTCAAATTACATACCAGCTGGACGGTAAAGGAAAACATCGGGAGGAAACCTACACACTTCGAGTTAGTGTGTGAAACGGAGAAGGCAATGGTAAACCACTCCACAAAAATTGCCAAGAGAGTTGTTGTGTGTTTCATATCACACAACGATCACGACCCTCAGTAATGAGGAATACGACTCAAGGAGAGAAGGGACGTGAGAGCTGGAAGAAAGTGGAGGAGGTATGTTTGCGTAAATAAAGAAGCAAAGTTTACCTGATAACGGCCAACGGCCGCCGGGAAAACATGCCGGGCCCACATCTCAAACCATCAAATCTATACTATACTAATATAATAAAGTTGAAGAGTTTGTTTGTTTGAACGTGCTAATCGCAGGAACTACTGCTACTACATTAACGCAACTACACACATTAAATAAATGCCTTGGACTAACACCCCAATACGGTATTTGACGAATCTTGGAAATAGAAATATCGTTGTTAAAGCCTTTGACTAAATGTAAGACTATCCGTTCCCTAGCTTCCATAGTACAATTGGTTTGCTATTAATTAATTTATTTGTTTTCTTAAATTGTAAAATGAAGTATTCTTAACGATTTACTAACTGACCTTGGTACGGCAGCCTCGCGAGCGCGTCTGCGACATGTCCCCGGAGGACCAGAAGGCGTGGGAGCAGCTGGAGATGGCCAAGGAGATCGACTTCGACCGCATGCTCCACATCGCCAGGAAGAGGGACATGGTATGACTCGATCACTCATTCAATCTATTTATTGAGTTGGTTGACATGACAGTATTTAAACATTAGAGGCTCCAGAGAGAGTGTACAATTGGGTATTTGACTGCACTTAAAATAAATTGTGAAACTTTTACTTACATATAAGACGAAATTAAAAAAATTATAACAAATATGTATGCCACAATTTCGGTAGCGCTTTTAACAAATTATTGTAGTTAATCGAAACAAAAAAGTTTTGACAATACTTAGTGACTTGTGCCGTCGTCATAGCTTAGTATTTCATACAGTTTTCTCTACAAAGTTAAAACTGAGGGATTCATATTTTTAAAAATATGAATTATTTCCACTGGGAAAGAGAAATATTTTTATAGTTGTTGTTTTTCTATTGTTAAATAAATAATAGTCACTTTACTTTTCTGTCCTTAATTATAACATTTAGGAGTTCCCTGGAGCTATTCGGTGTTCAACTGTGGGCAATTGATGTTCTTTGAAACATTGTTTTAATGGCAGCATATACATTAAAAAGTAGGGCCATACCACAAAATATTTTGATAAAAAGACACAGCTTATTCTTTTTTTTTTCAATCTTAAGAAGTGAAAAAAATTGTGGCAACAAAGACAAATAGATTCTACTTGATTTTCACTCGTGTACCCTCACTTCAATTGGCATTGTAATGTGTGCAGAACCCTGACGAAATAGACTACGAAGACGAGAACCTGTACATCTGCCACATTGACCCTGCGCCCTTCCAGCTCGTTGAGAGGACCTCGCTGCTCAAGGTACACTTATCATCACCATCATGATATTCACCACCATCATTATCATCATCATCATCATCGTCATCATCAGCCTGTCGCATGCACATTTGGATTTAACTGCATCTAAAATAAATTATTAAACTCTTACAATACGAAATACATTTCAAAATAAGCGCAAATAATTATGCTACAGTTACTGCTTCGCTTCTAACAAATTATTATAGTTAAACGGAACTAAATTTTATATTGACAATACTAAATTATGACGTCATAGCTTATTTTTTTAAACAGTTTCCCTACAAGCTTACGTTTTTGACGTTTAATAAAAGTGAGTGATTTGACCTGTAAGTCTAACACCGTATTGCACATAGTCACCATGCTGTGCTTCATTAAATAAGAAACTATGTATTGTATTATTTTAAATGTTTTTCTTTTATCTTGACGGGCCAGTTGCTCTAGTGGTCTGAGACCCTGGCTTCAAAACCAAGTGTCGTGGGTTCGAATCCCGCGACGGACAAATGTTCATCGGCATTTGTGCTCGAGTCATGGATGTTTATATAAGAACTTAAGTATGTCTATCCTATTCCCTGGCTCCCATAGCTTTTATAGTACAAGCTTCGAGTTTAGTTTGGGACTGGGGAATTGGGGATTTAGTCCAAATAATGTATTTATTTATTTATTTATCTTGTACCTTCGTTATCTATATCTTCTCTTATTAATATATAAAGCTGAAGTTTGTTTGTTTGAACGCGCTAATATTAGGAAATAAGGGTCCTATTTTAAAAAAGTCTTTTTGTTTTGAATAGTCCATTTGACGAGGAAGGCTTTAGGCTATTGTATAACCGAAATCACGCGGACGGAGTCGCGGGCGGCCGCTAGTAATAACATAATTGTAGAGTTCGATCAACTGTACGGGTATATTTTCAGGTGCACTCCCTGTTCTCGACGTTGGGCGTGAGTCGAGCGTACGTCACGGCTATTGGACGACTTATCGGCGTTGTGTCTCTAAAAGAGGTGAGTGATTTTGAATAAGTACTAAGGTTGATATTGTTATTTAATTGAAATTAATGTATTCAAAAAAATATTGTGATCATTGGCGATTTAAAAGAACAACTATCGAGTTTCTTGCAAGAAGAAGCATTCTTGGTAGATGACTCGAAGTCGGTGGTGGATTCATTCTATTGTTGTTTGACGACCCGCTTGTTGTATTGGTATACAAGAGGTTGCCGGTTCGATTCCCGCACAGGACAAACATTTGTGTGCCTGGTCTGGGTGTTATATGTATCTATTTAAGTATATTTGTAATACCACTGTTAATTCTGATTTCTGTAACAAAAGTGCTTAAGCTTTAAGTAGCTTACGGAGTCAGATCAATGTTTGTGATGTTGCGGAATATTTATTTATTTATAAGTGCCTCACTGAGGTTTACATATACATATGAAGTATGTTTTCATGTTGACTTTGATTAAGATGATGATGATTTCTGCTCATTCCTCAGCTCCGCAAAGCCATAGAGGACGTGAACTCCGGCGTGCTGACACTAGCGACGCGCCCGGAGCCGCCCGCCACGCCGCGCGCCGCCGTCATCAAGGTCCCTCCCGCCCTCCAGCCCGCCCCGCCCTGCGATAGTGAAACTGCCAAGCTTACCACGCAGGGAGACAACTGACAGGTCAGTGATAACACAGGGCGGTTGATGATACAAGTATACAGGGAGGAATTTTGAAACCCCACCTGAAGAGGAAGTACTCTTCAGTGATTACATAGGGCAATTGATGGCATAAGAATACAAGGTGGAAAACAGAAAGTACTCTTAATACTGTAGATAGAAAAAATTGCTCATAGAAATCATTCCTTTATTTTTGAAAAGAAAGAAAACGGTATTCAAAGTTTATTGGAAAATTCGCTTGCGGCTAACTGTAGAGATTACAACCTTATAAATGACCCTAACGATCAATGCAATAAAAGTACAGGGTACAAACTTTTTCAGAATTTAGTCGGTTCGATTACCGAGTGGAGCAAGCGAATTGTCAAAAACTTTTATTATGTATGTATGCAGTTTTATTGCTTTTCAAAAATGAAGGAATGGTTCCTTTGAGCAAATTTTTCTATCCACAGTATTAAGAGTACTTCCCTTTCAGGTGGCATTACAAAATTACACCCTGTATATGTGTAATAGAATAGAACCACGGAAGGCGACAACAAACAAGTCTGTAGCGTGTTTTAAGGAGTCAAACGAACAAGAGGGTCATGTTCGTTTGCCTTCCTATAGCTTTAACTTCCACTTGAATGAGCCGCTCGTCTGGGGAAGTACCTCCACCTTACAGAAGACCACAAAGAAATAGCACTTTGTAATTGTGCTATGTTCCTGCTGGTGAGTAAGGTCACCAGAGCTCAGTTGGGGAGGGTATGGGGTCTTAAAGGCAGGCATCGCTTCTGCGACCCTTGTGCGGTTCTTGTTGTCCATGAGCAGCGGTGATCATTTACCATAAGGTGACCCCCTTTGTCGTTTGCCACCATATAACATAAAAAAGCTATAGAAGAATGCTTTTCTTAGATAGGAAGTTGTGCCCATCAGCGTCTCTTAAAAAACTACTTGACTTGTCACTATTCGAAACTGTCAAAATGGTTCGCTTGACTGGCTCAATGCCACATTTGGTCCTTCGAGTCCCACTCAATACAATTTTTTTTTCTGCATGTTTATCTTTGCACTTTTATAGTCAAGTGACCGTTAATAATTTATTGTGGTTATTAAAAACCAATATTTTCTTTCAGAACCTGAACCAACATAATTGGATCGGACACGAAAATAAAACCAGAGGTAAGAACCAAACGAAATTCCTATCTTCTAGGTTTTTACGATTATTTCAAATATAATGACAAGAAGTGTGCGAAGTGTCACTAAAAGAGATGAAATGTGATTAAGCAAATACTAAAATGCGATTGAGAGTGATTCTGTAAATAACATGTTTACATATTTGTCACAGTTACATAAATATGTTGAAGTTAGTTTATTTGATGATTTGACGTTGTTCAGAAAATGTATTAATTTATTAACTGTGCTTGTGTTAAAAAGTTGTTGCTTTAAATGATAAAGGATTATTTTTAGATTGAGGCAACTAGAAGTTAAATAATAAACTACCAATACCAAAAACGGATATAAATTAAACGAGGAAAATTCACGGATTAATTAAAAAACAATTTTTTCAAACCAATGTTTCCAAAACTTTTGAGCAACAAAAAATATACAACTTAATAAAACGCATAATATAGCCTGGCACATCATATTTTCTATAACATAGTGTTTAATTCAATATACAAGTCCTTATGTGAAACAAAGAGCATTATACAGGCAGCTAGTTTTTAGCTTAGTACAACATTGTAGTGTAATTATGAACTAATATTTCACATTCCATTGTTTATTTATATTTTTAGTTAATACATTTTTTCCTTGACCTCCCTATCTATCATGAATATTAAATTAAATTGAAACGAAAATTGAAAGTCCCATGTTTAGCTTTACATAAGAGAGGTCGATAGTTCGAACCTCGAAAATATTCAACAGATACCTACAAATATTTAAATTAAAGAAAATACATATTTAATAATTTCATGATAGATAAGTGATCCTTAGAGAGACAGCTTGGCTGAAAATCAATCGTCTTCATTTAACGATCCCTGATAGTTAATTTCTAGCCAAAGTGAGAAGACTCAGATTCGATTTCGAGTTTAACTAACACTCTGTACCAATCCGAGTAAAACTCGACTCAACAACGAACATATTCAAAAATGTAGACCATTTTCAACTTATCATGTCTACGTTTATTCTACTTTTTACAGTTTTCTGTAATAAAATAGTTTTAATGTTACTTTTAATAAGTGTGATGTTAATAGACAATTGTTTTCGATGTTACGATATTTATGGTGCTTATGTGAGTCACAAAATTTATAAGTGATGTTGTAGCAATGAGATAGTTGAAAAGGCTATAATATTTAATACTAAAATAGAATAAAATAACATTCGCAGCTCAACACGATTATGCGCGAGTGTAATATTTACTAAATTTTTAACAAAATATTGAGACATATAAACTATAAATATTTACTATTAACTCCTCTAGAATCTGTGATATTACTCATACAAAAGCAAATTTAACCGTATAGCCAGTATTTATAGAGTTCAAAATCCTCTCATTGCTACGACGATATACTCGTTTTATTAATATTAGGGAATAAAAAGCCAAGTTCCCTTAAGAAAAGTTTTGTTCAGATGAGATAAACATACAAATATTATAATAATATTTATAAAATAATTATAATAAGTATTAAAATGAGGCTCTAAAATTCATCTCGCGACACCGGCGTACGTAAAATTATAAATTAAGGCTTGTGATGAGAAATCATTCCAAATGTAATATTATAGATCCGTAAGTTAATTTAAGACTCCCTTATCTATAAGGTCACAAGTTATAGTCCAATCCAGATTGTAGCAGAAATGTGCCATTGTGTTTAATGACAACTAGTGATCGGGCCGACTATAGCTTTCTTAAAGCTAAGCTTTGGTTTGGTGATGAATGTAAGTGTAATATGACTAATTCTTAAAATGTAATATCGTATCGTAACGTGCTCGGGGCAGTGCCAGTTAGTAAATTTATAGTTTACTTTAGGCACTGCTATTTACAATTACGTAAAAGAACTCATCCGAATGAGAGCCAAATCGTTTTACTGCCATTTTTCTAAAACTATGTGTAGCAATAAATATAATTAAGGCTAAAGTCTTCCCGATCACTAATAGCTACAGGCTACAGTGCCATACGCCACTGGTCTTTATGTAAGATTGTTCATGTTAGATCCATATTGGGCTCTCATTTTCAAAACTCTACATAACACAAAATTATGGTCCAATGTGTTTTTAACGGTTACTCTTGACTTGGCGTTCGCACTACCGTGCGCTCTTGAAGGTTGTAAAACATATCTAGCGTATGTGTCCGTCCGTTGTATATGAGCATATTATTACTTTCTTTAAACTTGGATATTTTTTTTGTTGATAAAATATTTACATTCATTTCCGCACTCAAATTAAATAAATACGGTATTCTAATTCTCTGTTGCCTAAAAAAGGCAGCAAATAATGTGATAATAACAGTGATGTCACTATGATGACGTCACAACGCTACATAATTGCAAAGCTACAGTACGTGCAAAAAATGGTAAAACTGAAGAAGTTAAAAGTGACTGCGCGTATGCGAGCCATATTTATTCATAAAAAAAATCCTATGATTCCTGTGAGCCAATATTTTTGCGCGTACTATAAAGATTTAGAATAAACTAAATTATGTATTTTTGAGAACATATTTTTGATGTTAGTTATATGTATATTTCTGCTTCGACCGGACTAGCTTCCTTGATTCTGTGATGTATACTATGTATGTTAAATAAATGTTACATGTAATTAAATCAGGAGTGTTGATATCTGGTCAAATGAATGTTGTTTAGTTGTTATTTTACCGAACGGTTTTTGAAGTTTTTCGGACATGTTTTCATACTTAAAAATACACTTACATATATTCCTAACTTAACCAAAAATAAAATAAAACTATTTTAATCGGTCTTTTAACGATATTGTGCCTGGTTAGTTACGGTCGGAGGTTCAGTTCCCAGTTCAGGGAATATGAGCTATAGGTATCTTTGAGTGTGCGTGGTTGAAAAACGATGCAAATTTGCATCATAATTGGGGGATGATTTCAATGTCAAGTTTAGTTTTATTAGATTTAATCGTGTAAGTATTTACAAAGCCAAATATAAAATCATTTTAAGATTATTTATTTATTCAAAAGTTTACCATAGGTTCCCAAAATGTCTATCTTTTTTAGTGATGACTCAAACAATGAGATTATAACAAATACTTTAGCTATAAATACCTACTATTAGGAAAGAAGCATTACAACTAAATAAAAATAAACTGAAAAAAAAAGATTGTGAACTTCAGTTTATCTAGTCAAATTCTATCAAAGAAAAATAACACTATTGGAAATTTTAGGCTGTGTTACAAATTGTTAATTTATCAAAAATATTCGGCATTTTTTTGAAAACTAAGTTTTATATCCCTTACTATTTTGATTATTAGATTTATGTTAGGCGAGTCTGTTATATAGGTAACACGACTTAGCTTTTAGTAAAGTTAAAGAAAATTTAATATAAGAGTATATTTCAAACTAAATAAAGTAGTAGGTAAGTAGAAAAATCATACTGAGAAGATTATATACTCGTGAAAAAAAGCACCTTATGCATTAAAAATATACCTATAGTTTCCTATTATTCCAAATACAAGGTTTATGATCAAGTGTGGAGATTAAGCCTGTGTTTATTTTTGTTACGACTACTTGATGACTTCTGTTTATAATTGTGTTTGTCAAAAGTTTGACTGCCTCTGTCACTTCTCTAAAGTGGGGTTTTTTAGTTGAAAGTTTGACAACCATTCTCAGTACTCTAAAGTGGTGTATGTCAGTTGAAAGTTTGACAACCTCTGTCCCAAAGACTTCACAGTTTCGGTGAAAGGAAAGCATGCATGTCCTAGTTGTAAGGATAACTATTTATTGTCGCGACTCGATTAAACACGCATTTGTTTGTTGCTTTGTGACTAGTAAACAATGTGTTGTCTCGTTTGTTCAGTCTTTTATTTCAAAAAAACCTATTTCCCTCTTGTAAAATTATTATAATCGTTACATTTGCATGCTTGTGCAAAAGTTAAAAAGTCTTGTTATATGTACATGATTTCTTACATAGGGTTTAGAAAAGATGTATACTAAAAGTATAACTATTGTGTTACAAGACTTATTAACCTTCCTATTTAAGACTAAATAAAATATTTAAAAAAAAAGTGCAAGCAAGTGAAGAGAGCTTACAGGCAGCAATTTTTGTACAATAATTACCCAAACAACAATTACCTACATTTGATTCAATAGTTACTGGTGTAGTTATTAATTCGTAGTATGTAAGTTTTGATATCCGAAACACAAATGAGGGGTTGATCAAAATTCTAATTCATAACTGTCTACATATTTTCTATATTTTCAACGTTCCTCTTTATTTGTATCTTATATAAGTTTGAAAATAAAACCAAAGATGTACTAATATATTAGTTTTTAATCTGTTATTTCTAATTTCTTACGTCTAAACATAATACTTGGACACTGCTGTGGTCTGCTGTCGGGCATTAAGTACTAGTGCTCGCATGGGTCAGTGTCCTCACGCATACAGGGTGTTGTGTTTCTTGTATTTATTGGAATTTGTGTTTTAATGTACATGTGACTCTTTCAATCTTTCAATAATTTAATGTATCATCAACTAAAGAGTAGACATGAAATAAGATTTTTAAATGAGTGTATATTTAAAATAATTTTAATCTGTGTATGGATAATATTTATTTACAAAACGTTAAGTATTTGGCACATCAGACAACCACAAACAGTTCAAAGTTATTCAATTGAACCCTAGCTGTTTTATTTCAGCTACATTTAATTAAAATCGACCGAAGATTTTATCAGATTTGACTTGTCTGAGGTGCTGTTGTCTATAAATTGAAAAGCAATTTATTTTGTCTAGTGATAACATTCCAAAGAGCATGCCGTTTCCAAGGGTCTTATGTTGGATAACTTTTAAAATTTTAACATACTTATGCATTTACAAGTAATTTTACATTTTTTGCCCGACTTACCGGTTTTATTTGTGAGTAATAAAATATAGACTTTTTAGTATATTGATGTACACAACAGCCTGTAGATTAATAAGTGTCTTAGCTATTTACAGATTTTACTTAATCTTACTCATACACATTATAGGAACAAATTTCGATAAAAATAGTCGAATTGTTACAATTTTTGACATTATAAGTATTTTAAACTAGTTCTTATGTAAAGTTGATAATTTATCATACTAAAAGTTACATTAATTAACTCGTTCTTTTCATACCTATATAACTTCTATACGCGTTTTAAGTGAAAGACTTTCTTATTTACTTTTTCTTCAATCTGTCTTAATAAAATTAAGTTTAGAAAAATCTATTAAAAATTAAAAATCAGTCACTTAACAAAAATATCTTTCACTAAGTACGCGTATAAAAACTGTATTTATTAATTTACTAATTTTACAAAGTATAAATAAAATAAATGCAACGGAAATTATAGAGGACCTCCATACTTATCTCTTCCATTCGAGAAATATTAAAATAGGATTGATAGTTTATTATTTTTGCCAGCTCTAGTTTCAAATTGCACAAGTTTTACTTATTCTTTTGTATTTTAATCAATCATGGTAAAATAAAAGCACAATCAGAACTTGGTGCTATGTGGTTTTCGAAAATGGTTCCATTTTACTTTGTGGAATGGAATAGATAGATATTTCGAGATCCATAGTTATATTAGAATTATTCAATCACAACAATACCTATCTAAATTAATAATAACTGGTGATTTTCATTAAGAAAGAAACAGTAGGTATCACAAATTAAGTAGATAATTCACAGAGTCACGTATTTATCCACTCACTATACCTTACGCACTCAATGACGTAATTAGTCCATATCCTGACATAAAGTGGGATAAGACTTCAACCACGCTACATAACATAACATGGACCACATGGCTCCACCAACATGTTGGGCAGAATATTTTGTTATACAACGGCCTTCTTATCTTCATGTAGCTTTCCAACACATTTGGAAGCATTTTCTTCAAATACAGGGGCCATAAAGTGCTTCATATATTTACAAGTCTCTACAACCATGACTGTCAGCTAAAAATAATTTCATCATTATTTTGGTCAGTTTCTCTAAACTGAGGGGTATTTTTCTATGCTGCAGAAAACCTCTAGCTGCCTTTTATTTTCCACCACTTTGTTCGAAAGAAGGTTCTACTAGGTACTAAGTTACCTGCAGTGCTACATGAAACCGCTAAATATTTGCTAACTAGTCGATCACCATGTTGGACCGGATCGTTGTCAGAATATTCTGTAAGGTCCATGGTCCTTCTTGCTACATACATCCACAAGTCTGCACTATAAAGTTGGATAAAAAGCAACCATCAGTCCACCATATATAGCAGGATATTCTGCAGGGCACAAAATCCTCCCTTCTACATGCATCCACATGTCTCCACCACCATATTAGGCAGTGTTTTTTGAGTAACCGTGTTATTGGAGTCCACATACAGGAGCTGTAGCGAACTGAAGGTAGTCGGAGCACAGCAAGGGTTGAACTCTATCCGCCGCTCGTTTGACACGGAGTAGAAGTATTTCTGTGAACGAATGGAATTTAAATTAAGAAAGTCTTGGGTTACTCTTAGGCACTTAACGTAATAAAGAATTTGCTGTCTTTCTACTTATGGCGACAAGAGAAATCTGTACTTCAAGTTGTACCATTTAATTTCATGTGATATGATATTCAAGCTGTAATTTTATCTTAACAAATCCATAAGGGTTTCTCAAGGAATTATACATGTATACTATAAACTGTTGGTGAATGAAAATCTCGCAGATATGATTTGGTTTTGAGCTGATTCTAGTGTCAGAAATCAAATAGTTTTCACTCATTCTCGGAATGATTAAGCAATCTTCTACTGATGTGACTTTTGAAACAGAACATTGAAATAACTACTTTTAAATGGATACAAGCCCACAGAAAACCGTGATCACTGCTGCTGTAAAGTAGCCGAAACGTCGGGTTTCTTGCCAACATGTATTCTAAAATTATATCGCGATTCTATCCGTTTACAAGAAGATTTTTTTCATGAGTAAAAGTTTTTAAACTTTTCAAACTCACCCGTATAATATTATGGTGGTAGCTATTATCCGTCAACGTAACAGCTGATATAGGCGAGCAAGTCCCCTTGCAGAAGTAGGCATGGTACCCAGCCGGGCGGATGATCCAGTCGTCCCAACCTAACTCCTTGAAGCTGACGTAGAGGTGTTCTCTGCAGCACTCGTTGGTGTTGGCGGAACACTCTAGAGCGCGCCCCCGGCGTCGCTTGCCGGCGTACTTCGTGTACAGCACAAGGAACGGACGGTGCTTCTTGTGGAAGGAAATGGGGGCGCGTCGAAGCTGTAACAAGGTAATGGAAGATGAGTAATCTGTGTCGTAAATAATCGTTCAGAATATAGGTGTAGAATTGTACTTGTAATCTTGAAAGAGAATAGGGGCAATGACCCGCTAACCCACCAATCTAACCCACTGGTAGGTGAAAGGTACTTAAGACATGATTTTGAACTAAATAAAAGGTCTCTCTCCCTGTTAAATCCCTCCCTATTGTCTCCATGTGCCATTTTGTTTAGTTGTAGCTTGTCTAGATTACATACATTGATTATGGTAATCATAGTCGGCTTTAACCACAGAGGAGTCACTAAATGCTCTGCCGGTCTCCAGGATTAGTGGATTAGGTATCCTAGAAGGTGACGCGTGTAATGCAAGTGCCTAATAGTAACATTAGGCACTTGCATTACACGGTCATGCCTACTCTATGCCATATTCAGTTGAGCGGTAAGATTCTCTCGTCTATATTGCCATCAGGCTGGTGTTCCTCTGAAATCACATGCGTCCTTTGTCCAGAACCTTGATGGCGATGGGCTTGATCTCGAACTGTTGCTACTGACCTGGCAAGTCCTGCAGGCGACGTGCAGCGTGTGCTTGGTCTCGCGGCCCTCGAGCCACACGCGCACCGCCCAGGCCAGCTCCACCCGCACCCAGCCCTCGCCGATGCTGGTCTCTTGATGGCGATGTGGTCTCGAGCTGCTGCTACTGACCTGGCAAGTCCTGCAGGCGACGTGCAGCGTGTGCTTGGTCTCGCGGCCCTCGAGCCACACGCGCACCGCCCAGGCCAGCTCCACCCGCACCCAGCCCTCGCCGATGCTGGTCTGCTTGATGGCGATGTGGTCTCGAGCTGCTGCTACTGACCTGGCAAGTCCTGCAGGCGACGTGCAGCGTGTGCTTGGTCTCGCGGCCCTCGAGCCACACGCGCACCGCCCAGGCCAGCTCCACCCGCACCCAGCCCTCGCCGATGCTGGTCTCTTGATGGCGATGTGGTCTCGAGCTGCTGCTACTGACCTGGCATGTCCTGCAGGCGACGTGCAGCGTGTGCTTGGTCTCGCGGCCCTCGAGCCACACGCGCACCGCCCAGGCCAGCTCCACCCGCACCCAGCCCTCGCCGATGCTGGTCTGCTTGATGGCGATGTGGTCTCGAGCTGCTGCTACTGACCTGGCAAGTCCTGCAGGCGACGTGCAGCGTGTGCTTGGTCTCGCGGCCCTCGAGCCACACGCGCACCGCCCAGGCCAGCTCCACCCGCACCCAGCCCTCGCCGATGCTGGTCTGCTTGATGGCGATGTGGTCTCGAGCTGCTGCTACTGACCTGGCAAGTCCTGCAGGCGACGTGCAGCGTGTGCTTGGTCTCGCGGCCCTCGAGCCACACGCGCACCGCCCAGGCCAGCTCCACCCGCACCCAGCCCTCGCCGATGCTGGTCTCTTTGATGGCGATGGGTTTGGTCTTCTTGAACTGCTGTTGGCTGTCCCAGTGAGCCGCTTCCGAGATCACGAAGGTCTGGTTGTACTCGTCTAGGGGGTCGCGTTCCTGGAAGGAAAGTGGACATGGAGGTTAGCTTCTGTATTTTTTGTTAGAATGATAAAAACTTAGAAATGTGAACTTCGGTAACAATAACTGTTACAGTCATTAGGTTTACTTTCGTGGTTCTAATTCCTGAAACTTCGATATAAGTGAAATGTAGTAGAGGAATAAGTCTACTACTCGAGTTTTACCAATTGTCAACAAGCTGGGCGTAAAACACAATAGAAAGCTGCTTTCCATCCCTCTGCAAATATTTGTATTCTATAAAGGCTGCGGACATAGGGCTCTCCATTTAGCCCGATCCTCGGCGACTGCGATAGGCTGATGATGAGATGATGATGATGATGAAAGGCTGCGGGGCCCGCAACAGCTTCGTGAATAATCTTAGTCGCTTCTTAGGTTTGGTCCACTTTGGTAACTGATCTTTTGTAACCAGCTTTTTTATTGTAAGAAATGAAGTAGGTAATTCTATTTTTGTTATAGTTAGCTATACATATTAATTATACAATATATTTAAAAGCATCTCAAAACATGGTTCTCGTAAAACATTATTACACACACCTTATAGAACCATAACTCCACAACAGTCACTTCTTCTGGCTCCACGTCGGGCGGCAGCTCGAACTGCATGCACTTGAAGGGATACCTGCCTGACGTGAGGCAGCCTCCTGGAACCACAGAAAACGTTGGTTAATACTAATTTTACCTCCTCCTTGAGTCTTTCCATCATCACTGAGGGTCGTGAGAGCGATGGTGGCCTAGTGGTACGGACGGCGCCTCACATACGTGGGGTCCGCGGTTCGAATCCGGGCCCACACCTCTGGATTTTTCGAAATCTATGTGGGGATTTGTGCCGTTAGCTCGGCGGTGAGGGAAAACACCGTGGGGAAACCTGCACATTCAGTGATTTCTGACTTTAGTTCAGTTAGATCTGAATGTGTAACCATGATCCAAATCTGTCTGGTTCCCCTTTATGAGTTACGAAGGTCTGATGGCAGTCGCTTCACTGTAATAACCAGACTTTCCAAATCCTGGATCATGGTCAAAGCGGACCCCGTATAGAAACGGGATAAACGCACGGAAGAAGTGAGGGTCGTGAATATTGTATGCGAATGAAACAACGAATTTCTCGGCAATCATAATGCAATCATGATCACATTGACATAGGCGTATGTATGTAGGTATACCACGTGTTTCGAAACGATTAAATTTGAATTAATGGGGGCGTTTGGCCGAAAAAAGCGTTTGCAAGCGTTTGTAAACAAAATGGCGATTGTTAGCGCAAAATGGCGATTGTTAAGCGGTAACACAGTAAACTGACAGTTAGCAAACACGTCCTGGCCGAAACTGTACAGTTTGTTTTTTAGCGCTAGTAAACGCCTGCAAACGCTTTTTTCTGCCAAACGCCCCCATTGTTTTCTATCCTATTCTAATATCCAGCCAGAAAGATCGAATGAAATGGCAGCGTTCGAGTCATCCGTTCCCGGAGTGGAAACTTGAACCAATGGCAGGCAGAGCGTTATGACAGCGCTCAAACGTCCCGTCCAATCACTGGCTTTTTAGGCCGCGCTTCCCGCGCCATCTAGCGGCGTAGTGTGTGTAAGATCCACCGGCGCACATGAAACGTGCGATCGTAACAAAAAAATCGAATTCAAGGAACTTTCTCAGTATTTGTGTGTAAACGTGTTCTGAACAATATGTGTGATCATCAAAGCCCAGGACAAGAACTATTTCCAACCTAACGCGCGACTTAACGCCAAACGAGACGCAGTGTGGGAGCTCCCAGCTAGGTGCATCAGCAAAGTATCTCCTGGACAAGACGTTCGTGGCTAGAGGTAAGAGTTTCTTTCTTTGGTGGCGGACTTCTTGAGCGTTGCGGCCCATTCGATCTTTAGCCAGGCTGCACCCAAATGGGCAGGTAACGTTTTCCTGCCACACCACGCTTTATTCAGGATTCATTTGGATTACGAAGGTCTTATGCAATACACATAATTTCATAATCGATTTGACAAACCTTTGAAAAAAGGGAAGGTTTTCTCACTAAATCAGAAAAAAAATGTTACGAAAATACAACTTTTTTAGACATATCTTAGCAAAATACTTAACATGTATGTGTAGTGTAATGCACAGATAAAATAAACAAATTATAATCTTCGAGTATCAAAATGATATTATCAATATTAATGTGTCAATGGGGGTTCCCTACGTGTGTTCGAAACATCTTTCTTCGAAAATGTATACATCGACAACCTTTCACCGAAACTATCATAGTGCGATGACTTGTTTCTGCGAAGGTTTTTTTGTTCGATGTATCTGTACACCGAACATCTTACTTCGGTACTTTGTTTCTCCTACTTTTATTTGTCCGATGTAACGTTACTTCGAAAATTTTCACGAATTGTTTTGTTTTAGTCAGTGTGAGGGTAATTTCATCTTTTATCTATTGTGTCTGCGCAAGTTGCACTGGTGAACTAATTTGCAAACTCGTGGCGGAAACTATATTTAGTTCTGACGCAATATAGAGGTACCTATTGAAATTATAAATAAATAATAAATAAGCTTTTATTTTAAATTAAACTAAGCTTGTACTATGGTTGTAGGGAGAGAAAAGACATACTTACATACATGTATAAACATCCATGACTCGAGTACAAATGCCGATGTTCATCACACAAACATTTGCCCCTGGGGCGGGATTCGAACCCGCGACCTTTGGTTTTGTAGCCAGGGTCTCTGACCACTCGACCAACCTGCCTGTCGTTATGTTCTATAATTATACCTTCGGTTTTTTGTGTTTGTACATGTATGTACTTATTACGTTATTCAAAACAAAATTTAATTCTATATACAAATATTTTTATTGATTCCCCACAATCATAATCCTAAATGTTGTACCAAATTGCAGCAGAAACTGACGACAAAATGCAAATGAGTTCTAGATTCGAGAGAGACAATAGATAAAAGATGAAATTACCCTCACACTGACTAAAACAAAACAATCGTGAAAATTTTCGAAGTAACGTTACATCGGACAAATAAAAGTAGGAGAAACAAAGTACCGAAGTAAGATGTTCGGTGTACAGATACATCGAACAAAAAAACCTTCGCAGAAACAAGTCATCGCACTATGATAGTTTCGGTGAAAGGTTGTCGATGTATACATTTTCGAAGAAAGATGTTTCGAACACACGTAGGGAACCCGTCAATGGAGGGCAAAGGCCTTATTCAAAGTTTATAATCAAAACTACGTGCTCAAACATGAGTAGAATGTTTTTAAATAAGTTTAATACCAAACAATAAACTCTTTGTGAGGGAGGTTTTTAGCTGACCAGCTTTGATTTTCGGTTATTGTTGAAACATTGTGATCGTTATTAAATCTTAAAGTAATTGTGGTTTCAAATGAAGTCGTTTTCTCATGTGATTATTTATAGGTAAATAGGTATTCTACCTGTATTATTAAGCAACTTTTTTAATGCAAAAGACAAATTTTTAAATAATTACACACTTTACGAAGTAATATTCTTAGGTACATTGCCATAAATAAAATCTAAATCTACTTCTTTAATGATCGATATTATTTAATTAACACAAGCATCTCGTGAATTACCATCGTTATCTTTAAAGCTATATAAAGTTTCTCACTGAAACATAATAAAGTAAAAAAAAATGTAAGTAATGTTTAAGACAATATCCGCGTTTGATTGTTAATGATTTTACAATTATCTCTACACGTGTAGATGTTTTTTTGGTATTATAGCCAAGGCAACTATGGGCTATTTTTAGTTTTGTTACAATTTATTGAGACAATTCTTACCTTAATTTTGAATCCTGTAGGTTTTTTTGTAGTAAAATGTTTAATACTAATATTATGCATTATACTCGTATATATCCAGCTTACCTGGCTGATCGTAAGATCGGCCGCCATGGCTGAAAAGCAGCCGAAGAGTACCAATTAATATGTACCACTTATTGGGAAGTTATGTCCTGGTCATTATTTCTAAAACACAGACATTTGAAACCCACATAAAAGCTGAAACGCAGACAATTAAATACCTTATTCCAAGGCCTAAAAAGATTACTGAGGTACTTTGACCGTACTACTGTGACCCCATGTTAATTGGAACAAGGCATGCCCCCAAAGGCCTCGCAGATAACTCGGCATGTGTAGGTATCCGAGACTCGATAGTACGTGGACTATGCGATGACAGAACGTTTACAGAACCATTTTGTAATGTAAATAAGTTTTGTTGGGAGTAATGCGCAGTTTTAGATAGATATCGTTGGGTAACGAAATGGTATCGCCGATAATTTGGTTACGAGACATCACTTAGGTAATGATAAAAAACCGTCGTCCTAATTAAAAGGAAAGATAATAATAAGACCATGGCGGACGATGTAACGATCGGCCAGGTACGCAGGATACATTATTAGTGCACAAGTGAGTGCGCAAACACAGGCGCACTCCCTATTCCCTCACTCTCATAGTTCGGTGGGACAGCAATCTGACACAACCAGAGAGATCAGGCGCAGGACCAACGGCTTAACGCGCCTTCCGAAGCACGGAGGAGCTTTATCTATTGTGAAGGAGCTGTAAATGTTTTTTTGCCTACCCAATAATGTCAAAACGATTTCCCGGAAGACTCCAAGCATCAAAGTAACTCGTAGCAACCACAAATATTTACGCGTAGCTCGCTAAAATGGAGATTCTGTCCGGCGCCCGGGTGTTATCAAACAATTAATTTTTAATGAGAAGTTAGTATATAAACAAATACTATTATCTTTTCGGTCAGTTTTTTACAACCCACGAGTAAACAGCATGCCAATTGCCGTACTGTATTTGTTATCTAAAAATATAAATATGTAGGTATAGGTACTATAACATTGTAGCTTAGAGCGTAATTATTTTTTTACTCATGAAGTCTAACTCTAAAGGATCACAAATAAATGCGATTTTAGGTACTAATTCCTTTTCTTTCGGTCAGTATTTTTTTACTTTTAAGTTAACATTCTAATAAGAAATAGTACATAAGATGGCACTTTGTAATTAATTACCTAAGCCTATTTAAGTTAAGTCGCTAGCACGGTTGTTTCACGTGTAAATCTAATTTAAGCAATTCAATGAACATTGAGGAAGCAATTTGTCAAGTTAATGTGTATTAAATTAATTGTTTAACAGATACAGGATTTTGAATGGTATTCTTAGATGATTTTCTAAGATTGCAACTAATTTAGAAATAAATTTCCATTTTTTGTGTCTTCTTATTTTCTTCTTTTGTCAGAAACGCCAATAAGTAGAAACTTTAATTTATATTATGTACAGAATCGAAAGATTCACTAGCTTGTACACAAATGTCTTACTTTTACTTTACATTTAGAAAGGCACTTTTTAGTCTTAATATCAGTAACGATAAGACGATATAAATAAATTGAATTAAAGTATATGTATTTAGCATAATCAAATCTATCACGAATGCTTCACGTGAAAACCTAATTTAAGCAACTCAATGGAAATCACCTATTTTCTCAATTGTTTTCATTCAACTTAGGTATACCATTTTGTAACAGACAAAGGAAGGCGGGAGGAAAATTGTGTTTATTTTAACCAAAAACTAAATAAGACAGTGTTAGTTCTTGATCTATAATATACTGTTCAAATTATTTTTTTTACAAAGTAGAATTAGCAAACTGATGATACCTAGCAACTAAACTTAGGTACTGAATAATTAATTCTACCAAAATGTATCAAATGAATGTCAGTAGGTTTTCGTAATAGATTTTGTCTATAGACCAAAATGTTCGACTTCCCTTTTCGAGACCCGAATAATGCTATCTCTATACATATATGTAAGTACCCACCTCCTTATTACGGAAGATATGCTTAATGTAAGACTCTGGATTTTATATTACGAAGTAAACTTTTGTTAACTGAAAAATCCTTGTGCATACTTTATCGCAAACGTTATAAGTACCTTTAGGGTCAACATTAATAAGTATTTCGTCACTATATTCGAAGATATACCTACGTATATTTCTCGTCTATTCGTATGTTTTCGAATAAAGTGACTCATATATACAGTTCGAAGTTCACTTAGAAGTTCGTTTGATCGTGTATTGTTAAAATTTTCCGTTAATTTTGAAACTTTTAGAACATTTTATTTTTATCATTAGCCACTGCGCCACAAGCTAATTAATATATCGAATCTTAAAAAACGTTAATGAAACCACATTATCCCGGCCTGTTGACTCCGCAGGCTATCAACAATAATTATTAGTACCGAGACCCTCTAATTACGAATAAACCGTATCAGCTGTTGAGATAGCGCCGCTGCGTGACTTTTAACCGACACATTCTTCAGTTATTGACCAATCGAATTGGAGGTTAAAGTCCTACGAATGTCTGTGAAACTTTTCAGGAGATACCATTACTTTTATTTCATATTTTAATTATTTCAACTTCAATATAAAAGTTCCAGAAAGTGATAAAAACATTATAGAAGTAACATTTAGTTCATGCAACAATAAGAAAACCGTATGCTTAAGTTTTATGATAAAGTCGGGTTACTAATGCCCTGAAAAGGGAAAATTAGAAGGCTGATACTAAAAGGCTTGAAATAAACGGATTAGGTATACTTTAGAAATGGACAAGAGTAGGTAAAAATCCCAACATTATGTGTTATTGTAACTCTGAATTTTTAGATGTAGTGACACAGCTCCCACACTTGAACTCAAAATTACAAAGTAGCACAAAAAACTGAAAAGTAGTAGTATTTAATACTTACTCGTAGATAAAGCCAATATGGCGCAATGGTTTCTAATTAAAGTTATCACTGTCTGCCAACGCTACGACTAGGAAGCTATCTTATTATGGATCTGTAATAATTAAGTAGGTAGAATACCAACTTGTGTGAACTTATGACCTACTTTATTACAGACTGCACCGCGCCCCCTATTTACACGGGTATAATGCTGCTTTTTGCCAATATTCTAGGTATTATACATGTGTTATAGGTAAAAACCTTCCTCTTGATTATATTAATACTGAACCAAGGAATCATTGAGCATCTTGGCGGTTTGAAACTGAATTCAAGGGCCGGTGGTAATTTTCATTTTGAATCACTAGAGGCCGCCAGCAACAAATCGACTGTCAAAAACAAAAATATTTTTTCTATGTAAACAAACAAACAAACAAATAAACCCTTCATTTATATTATATTAGTATAGATTCACCAGAGCAGTTTTAATTATGTACCTACATAAATGAGTGACGTAAAAAATACATTGATTTTTACTAACCGAAGTGTAGTATTTTAGTCTGAAATAAGTTTTAAGAAAACACTACTTTGAGGGTAGACCAACAACTGTCATTATTTTAATGTCACAATAATGTGGGTAGTCTTTGTCATCGCTTAGTATCGGTGATTTAATGTCGTGCCACAACTCAGGATGAGCGGTCGTCACTCGTTTTTGATCCTTGAGATAATTTTGTGCAATAAATATGCACTTCGGTAGCCCGTCGCGAGTGATATGTGTGTGTGTGCGTGTGTGTGTATGTTTTTTGTTGAAAAGTTCTCGTCGTAAGACAGGATTACCAATCAAAATGACTCATCTATCGGAGTATAGACATATCATTATGGACTTTTGAAGAGAAGTACGAGACTGCAGAAGAACTCAGGTGAGTAGGCCTCATCCTTATTTAAAATTTAAATCTTTAATGGATTTGAAGTAGGCATTTAGCCGGGTCGGGTTGTTAAGTAATATAATTGGCTTGTAACTAAGTATTAAGGTGGAGGTACACTACGTAAGAATTTTTGTTTTGTAACTTGCGTTATTAAAACAGTTAACTTAAATTTTAACGCGATTTTAATTGAGTTACCCTGATATTGGGTGATACTCGTAGTGTCTCAAACAAGATACAACTTTGTAGGCACGATGCTGATTCCTGCTCCGCCATCATACCAGTAAAGGTTTCCGTGAAACCGACTTTTGTTCGTAAGCTCAGAAGTAACGAATTCTTACACATTAAATTGGTCATTGTCTGTTTGTCCTGTTACATAAAGAAATAAAAGGCAAGAAAAGCTTAATAACATCAGGAGATTGACTTTTATTTAATGAGTAACAGTCGCGTAAATCTAAGAAAACATTATGAAAAAAAATTAGCTTTGTTCGTTAATTTTGATAGTTATGAGGTTTAAGTCCATATGTCTACCTTTATATAAATATGCTATATATTCTGTATTTACACTGAAGAAGCAGCATTCTCATTAAACACAGATCTTTTTGTATTGATAACGCAATCAGGCGGCGAGCGCGTGCTTGCAATCAATAGTAACGGGAGATCTCCCGCCTCCAGGCGACATTGATAACTAAACACACATTCACATGCAAATTAATTAAATTATTATGAGAAAAGTAAGGTAATGTGTCAGCCTATTATGGGACACCATAGAAGTCCATCATTTGAACTAATGTTTTCGTTACAAATATGGGTTTTGGATTAATCACCACGCTTGCCAAACGCGGATTGGTGATCACATAACCGGGCTGTTTCCGGAAAACAATTTAAAAAATTGCCCTACCTGGGATTCGAGCCCAGGATCTCGACCCACGGACCACTAGACCATCGAGGCGTTATTACCAGTTATTACGTAGTTTGGAATTTTTTATCGTATACGTTTATTGAATTACGCACAGGTAAAAGTGAGCACAGGTTCACTCAACAATACGACATAAAGATCAGGTGATTTACGGATCTCATTGATCTCATACCAAGTTTACTGTTTATCTATAAACAGACAGCAAGAAACATTTACAAAAAAAACTCCAACTTAAAACATTTTTGGGAAAATACTGTCACCATTGGGTCCAATGAATAGGTAAAATTAACCCTTAAGAAAACAACTACGTACCTAATTGATTATTGTTACAATGTTATCTCAAATCACTATGACCCGACTGGAATATTTGCGTAAAAAGTAAAGACTAGCTCCGCCCCGCGATGTTGCCCGATCCCAAAATCAAAACATTCATGATAACGGAAATCTCATTTAAAACAATATAGGAAGTGATAAGGTTATCGTGTGCAAATATTTAACTTATTTTAATCAAAAAAGCTATACAAATGTCAATTGTCAATATTCGTGAGTTTGAACTTTTTTATAAGCTAAACATATGTGATTGTGATGTGATATCATAACAGATGAATAGTAACCTAATTTCTTATCTGACCATGCCTTGTCATCTCATGTTGATCACGGTTTGCCCACGTGTAGCGTAAAGTGGTTTAAACTTGAGTTAATTCCGTCAAAACATTATAAAGTGAATGTTTTCGCAAGCACAGGTGGACTCACTATTCCCTCACTCACATAGATCGGTGGGAAAGCAATTTGAGAAGTCCGTCGAGAGAACAGGCGAACTTTACCCTAAACTAACAGATTGGAGTTTTATACAAGACTAGCGGCCGCCCGCGACTCCGTCCGCGTGGATTTCGATTTCCAATATCCTATGTGTTATTCTGATGTATAAGCTATATTGTGGTAAAATTTCATTCAAATACATTCAGTAGTTTTTACTTGACAGAGTAACAAACATCCATACATCCATACATACAAACTTTCGCCTTTATAATAGTAGTAGGATTTATATATTATAGATATATGACGATGATGGACTCAGAAGCCTTATAATGCCCATGCTCTATCTTTAAAATACAAAATGAAAGTACAAAGATTGACCGCCATATTCGAAACTTTGCTTGAATGAATATTAATTTAATAGTTTTGTCCATATTTTGAGTGTATAAAAGTGTTATTAAATAAAGCCAAATAAATATGTTTGTTTAATATTGTAAATATATTACTGAGTATAACCTCTATTGCAAAATTAAAAAATTCTTATTGAAATGTACCTAACGCCATAAAGTTTTTGTTGTAATCGTCAAACGCGCTTTTTCATTTTATTTTCATTTTAAATTTTTCAATAATACTATCACCACGTCTTTTCAACTAAAAGTGTATTATCTCATGTACTTTTAGCAGTTGCAAGTTTAAAAGACTTAGTAAAGACATAACGGACCCTGGACTCCGAGGCAACAGCCGAGGATGCGACCGGGACAAACGCTAGGATGATGATGATGAAGTTTAAAATACTTAAAGGGCCCTATCAACGAGTACTAGAAAGGTTAAAGACTATAACTTTACAGCATATTTATTGAACTAACTGTGGTTTTATCTATCTGAAGGTTATTGTTGTGTGTTGTTTACGATTATTAAACTGAGGTGCAACAGCTAGGGTCGTCAGAAGTTGTCAAGGTCCAGTGGAATCCTAGTAAGATAAGAGTTCAATGATTTGACTTAAAAGTACTAATGCCTTGAATCCGTCGATTTTTATAACATTCTTCTATTGCCTTTGGAGGCGTTAATGTTCAAAAAAGCAGAACCGTTATTAAAATTTCCTTATTTCAAGTGAAATTAAAATATAATTAATTCAGCAATTTTATCTACATAGTAAATTCTATTGCTCGTCAAAATTTGAAGTGAATAGCCTGCTGAGAAGAGACACCGGAAGAAACCCAGCAGTTTTGCTTTTATTTGAATAATTTTCATTTTAACTATTATATCAAATATAATTACAAATTAAGTGCGGTTGTGCAATTAACATGTCTGTGCATATTTGTCATTTAAATATCTAATATACATACACAAGTACACAATCAAGAATTAAAAAAAAACATTATTGTTTTTGTCCCTTAAGCGTCGTAGCATTTAACGGTTACTCCAACCATCATAATATGGATGACCATTTATTATTGAAGAAGCTCTTTTAATACTGCCCACTTCATATTTTGGAACCATGGTATCGTAAAAACGTTCCAATAAAATAACAAGAGTCAACCTGAGCAACGTTTTTCCAAAACATAATGCGTAGTACCTATTAATTAGTGACTCTTATCGAATAAGTATTGGAAATAAACATCTTTAATGGTCCTGTTACATTTTTATTAAGCGACGATAACACTTGTCCATCCTGGTCTAAATAAAGTATCATTGATAACTTGGTTTCGGAAGAACGGAATTTACGAACCATTGACACGGTGCGTGAAAAACAAACGTACGCATCATAAATACATAATAATTTAAAAGTATCAGGCTATTAAAGTCTGAAATCAAGTCATGACTTGAAATTCTAGGTGACTAGCGGCCGCCCGCGATTCTGTCTGCGTGGATTTCGGTTTCTGCCCATTGAGCTATTACTACTCAATGTTTCTGCCCTACGTAGCTTTATACTCAAGCTTAAAGCTTTCTTGACAAATATTCTATCCAACACAAACATATTTTTTCAATTGGAACCAGTAGTTACTGAGATATGCGCGTTCAAACAAACAAACTATTCAGCTTTATTTTATAGGTATAGCTTTTGTTCACACGTCTTTCCAAATTGATCACAAATTCGGATAAGTTATAATAATCTACTTGAAGGCAACAGATTAAATGTTTCATGCAAAATAATTATAAATTAATAAATAAATTAAACTACATAGTGCACTTTTATAACATTACTAGCATTATGCCCAATGCTTCTACCACGAATGGTATTGAATTATCTTAAAAGTTCATCCAAAGCTAGAAGTAACTTGTTACGACTAAGGTATCGAATAGATAGAAAGCCTAGGTAACTTGCAGTAGTTTTTCCTTAAGAAAAGGTAATGTAGCGGTTTTTCCAGTCTTTGCTGCCTACATGGTCAAGGCGAGTTCCATAAAGTACGAAGTAGCATTTATGTCGTTTTTAAATTGTATAACTAGCAGGATTTTATTTTTTAACTACATATGTGTGTGAAGGATGATATGAGAGAAAAAGCCGTGGATGACTCGACGACGAATGATAGGCCTGTTTGGAAGAAATCGAACTGTTGCGCCGACCCAAGTAAAATTGGGAACAGGACAGGCGAATGATGATGACTTAAGTGAGGCCAATGGAGTCTTTAGATCAATATCTAAAACAGGCTATAACAATATGAAAATTAAATTAATAGTCCACCCCTGATCGTATCCTTGTCCGAGATCAATGGCTTAACGTGCCTTCCGAAGCACAGAATCATCTTTCAAGCCGGCAATGTCCATACCAAACTGGGAAAGCTTACAAAAGTGAAAGTGTTCCCGGCGGGATTCGAACAAACTCCGAGGTTTGAGTACAGCGCTCTAACCACTACACCACGAAGGCAGTAAGACCGAATTCTTCTTACTTCTTACAAAGATGCTAAACAATTTTTAAAACTTAAAAATGCTTGGGCACACACTTTTAGGCCTACGTGCAAACCACAGCGTGAACAAGTGCAAAGTACGGCCAGAGTCCACGGAGCAATGAAAAGTGCACACACATCGTCGGAGGAATGCATCTCGAGGTGCAAAGTGCAACACGCGCAACCAGTTGAGCAGTTACATCATCGAATACTGACCTACGCTGATCTTGATTTGATTCGTTGCATTTTCCGGATTATATTTAAGTATTGAAACACAATAGGCGGAAAAAACGCGTTCGATGTTAGGCGTGACGTCTACAATGTATTTTATATGGAAGACTAGCGGCCGCCCGCGACTCCGTCCGCGTGGATTTCGATTTCCAATATCCTATGTGTTATTCTGATGTATAAGCTATATTGTGGTAAAGTTTCATTCAAATCGTTTAGTTTTTTTTACGTGAAACAGTATACATACAAACTTTCGCCTTTATAATAGTTGTAGGATGACACAACATTGAAATTACTTATTAGCCCAAATCACATCGTTTTGTATAGAAAATGCATTGCCGCCAAAGTTCGGTCGCGTATTTTCAGCCTGGTGTGTTTCTACACTAAGCTATTGCATTATAATATTAGTCTACACGTGCTAAGATTATGGCGATAATTAATTTAATTATTACTCATTCGTACAAATCTAGGTACACTAATCTAATTAAAAACAATTCCTATTTCTCAGTACCTATAATTAATATTGCATAATGGACATGACTCTTTCATCTACACTAATTTAATAAAGCTGAAGAGTTTGTTTGTTTGAACGCGCTTGTCTCAAAACCGACTAGTTCGAATTGAAAAAACAATTTTGTGTTGGATAATAATACCCTCCGGCCGTATTCGGCCATGGCGGCCGATCTTACGATCAGCCAGGTACGCAGGATATATTATAGTGCACAAGTGAGTGCGCAAGCACAGGTGCACTCCCTATTCCTTCACTCTCATAATTCGGTGGGACAGCAATCTGACACGACCGTAGAGAGATCAGGCGCAGGACCAACGGCTTAACGTGCCTTCCGAAGCACGGAGGAGCTCGAGATGAAATTTTTCGGTCACCCATCCGATGACTGGCATCTGCGAACGTTGCTTAACTTTAGCAACCGCAGGCCGAGTGCGCTAACCACTGCGCCATCGAGCTCCTCAACTTTGTGTTGGATAGTCCACGTGCCGAGGAAGGCTTTCAGCCATAGTAAGCCGGATGGAGTCGCGGGCGGCCACTAGTATGTAGGTCTCTTACATGACTCTATTATAAAGGACTTTAAGTAATTGGAGAGAAAAGATTAGATTAAACTACCATAGATTTAAGCATCGCATCTTAGTGAATACGCTAGTACATATTTAAATACAACACTTTGTAATAATCGTATCTTTTGCAAGTTCTTTGTCATCAGAATTACTAATATTATGAAAATCAAAGATTCAGGAACTAGACAACTTTGTAGAGCTATTAAATTGATAACGTTTATTAGAATTAGTTAATTGATTCTATCGGAAGTTTGATTTTCTGTTTGGTAAATACTTGTTATCTCACTCAGTTAGTCCGAAGTCTGGTAGGTGGAAAAGCTTATTTAACTGTCGTTTTTGTTTCGGTGCTATTCTATTCGGGGTAAAATGTAAAATAGTACATTTTGTACCAAAGTGAAATTATTTTTTTTTATTTTGGCAACATTTATAAAAGTGCAAAGGCACTTTCTTTGATCTAAAACGTAAAGAAATCTCGGGCGTTGACTTGTCACAACAATCTTGTGTTCCCCAGAAAATAAAAGTTCTCTCAATAAAACGATAAGATCCGTTTGAACTCCATTGACTTGTTACATTAGAACTGTGTGTGATTTTAATGAGGGTAGGCATCGATGGATGTTAGTCATGCCGTGTTTATCAGTTGAACCGTGTGAACTTGACTCGCCAGATAGTCAGGTGTTGTCAAATCCGGAATGGGCCTAGCGCGTGGACAATAATGTGTGATTGAGACTATTTTAATTTCCCACTCTCCCCATTGGGGACAAACGAAACTTTTTTTCCCGCTGCTCCCCAGTGTGTTCGAAAGGTGATTTTTTATGGCAAAATCGACAAACGAGCTAACGTGTCGCCTGATGGTAAGCAATCACCGCCGCCCATGAATATTCGCGACACCCGAAGAATCGCCGATGCGTTGCCGCCCTTTAAGACCCCATGCCCTCCCCAACCGTGTTCACAATGTGTTCAGAATACGACCCTTAGTAATCTATACTAATATCTCTATCCCTATTCATCTCTTCCCGTGGGTGCAATTAGAAGCGACTAAGGGACATTTTGGAGAAGGGCAGAATTATACCTGTGTTTAACCATATGGTCCATATGGGGGAGGTTAATAGTGATGATGAAAACATTGAAAACCATAAAATTAATTCTACATGTCTTCTTTGAGCGTAGCGTCTGGTATTAAATACTATACAGTTACTATACGTATGGGTCTTGGTTATAGGTATGTAAAATTACGATCCAAGCGCTAATGGTTAAAATTTGACTTGATTAGGGCAGCATTCTTAAGACAAAATCATGCTGAAAACTCATGAAAAAAGTAGTTAAGATAAAGTTAAGCTTTCCAATTAATATTGGCAATTTGGTAGAGTCAATTAATAAGTGCACCTACGTGATAAATTAATTATATTTCTGCCAATTAATTGATTGACGTAGTAGAGTATTGTAATCTTTGTTTTTTAATGGAAACATTCGATAATAAAGCACATTCCTTTTATAAAAGGTTAAAGTTTTTGTTCTACAGTAGCATTGTGAGGCATTATAGGTAAGTTCTTATATAGAGTACCTACCTACCACGTCTTTTTACATCTACCTACATATTCTAATATGTACAATAAGTAGGCCCATTATTTGATGAGTTTGCTCACATTATTAAATACTCATCTTTCTTTTATCCTTCACATAGCTGTACAAAAATGTCACTTACAGTAGCATATTCTACAGATTTATACTTATTATGATCCACTTTCACATTAGGTGTGTAGAATGTTAAACCCTCTCGTCTCTTTGATTTCACTCAAAATGAGCGTCTTGGCTTTAAGCCTCAACATGTTTCTGAGTGGCAACCGTTTTGGTAGCATATTGACTGTTTATACTTTTGTACATAATTTTTGTTAATATATGTATTTACTATAAAAAAAGACATACAGTTGAAAGGTCTAAGTAATTTTACGAACATCAAGATCTGAACTCATGTTGGCATATTTATAGTCGAACGAGCGAAAACTAGATTAATCCAACTTCTAAAAAGGTTTCTACATTTATCTCCATTAACAGAAACATAAGTATTCTTTGCTTTAATTGTTGGAGGATATAACAGTGGAAACGTCTCTGTTTCTTCAGATTCATCCCCTCTACGTGATCTTCTCAACGTAGACATAGAGTCGTAAATAGGGAACAAAAACCATGGCTATGTCTTTTTTCTTAATCATAAACAAAGAAAAAATCATCTGGTCTCATTGACCCAGGCACCTCTTGAAATCCGGGCAAACGCTCTGACCACTAAGCTACATTTGTAGACCTGACGAACTTCTCCTTGTTTGGCTATGTTTATGTGAAGCATTGTGTTTTTTTTCGGAAAGGACTTCGCTTGAGGCAGCTAAAGGCTTCCTCAACAGCTTAACTGGACTATTGGGGGAGCAGATGGCTCACACCATGTAAAAGCATTGAACCACTCACCTTCGACAGGAAATATAATCTTCTGCTCGGTCCGTCCGTAGTAATCGTCAAACTCGGGCGGCTTCTCTGTTCCCTCGTTGAGCGTCTGCCCCTGAGCCACAGGCACGGGCAGGCTGTTCACCGGCAGTCCCACCACCGGCTTCTTGCTCAGCCGCAGCTTCTTCAGGATCTGCTGCTTCACAAACGCGATCCGCGCCTCCGTCAGCTCGCCGACACTGAGGTCCCCGTTCGCGCAGCTCGAGCACATCCCCAACATCTCGCATTCGATACTTAAAGCTATGACTAGGAGGAACACGGGCACTCGCGGCAGCATGGTGAGGTTGCGCCGGCGCAGACAGTTGAAGTAGGCGAGCAGGTCGAGACGCATGCGGGCGGCGGCGGCGGCGGGCGACGCACAACTGCCGCGCGCGCAGCTCCGCTGGTGATATATACCGGCGCGTGCGCATTTGGGATGTGAGTTGAGGTTCAGTGGCGGGTTTTTTTCGGAGCAATCATCATCATCATCATGATCAGCTTGTTACAGCAAGCTGCTCAACGTTAGGCTCCCCCAGACGGAGGTTTATTCCCATAGTGTCCACACTAAAGAGATTTGGAGCTTTGTGGAAATTCCGCTCGAATGGGTAGAACCTTCACCTTACAGAAGAGCACAGTTAAGTAGCACTACGTAACTGTTGTGCTATTATTCCGCTTGTAAGTAAGGTCGCCATAGCTTAGTTGGGAAGGATATATGGTTTTAAAGGCAGGCAACGCATGTGCGACACTTGTACGGTTGCTGATGTCCATGGGCAGCGGTGATCACTTTCCTGAATGCCTCTATATCATTTCTTATTACAAACCGGTGAAGATGGTGAAGTACTTTTCTAGGCCGGCTCTAAACGGCACAAAGCATATCAAAAGATTAGAGGACTTCGTCAGTAGAGGGTAGTATAGATTTTAATATGACTTGTGGTGTCGTGGCTTTTGTAGTAATTTCTAGTTGGGTTATTCCTGAGCTAAAGATAGTTCCTGAGAAAATCGGCACGAAGGATCATGCGATAGGTGTTGTTATTTGAATTGAGTATGTCTAATGTATGTTTGTAATTTTTAAGTTCCAAAAGAGAACAATAGGGTTGATTAGTTTCAGCTATACTTTTATTATTATATCGCATCATAAAGTTGTCTTCAGTCAGATTATAATACGCAAATAGATTGGGCAGCATTTGTGGAAATGAAAATAGGTTGCATAATGGATATAAATTAATAAGACAATGTGCATATGTATAAGGTAGTATAGAGCTCTACCATTATTCGAATGAAAAAAATGTCCTTAATGCGTTGATGTCTTTCGTCGAAATATGTAATAGGTAGCCCTATGAAGTTTCTCCTGATTTGTTCCTCCAGTTTTTATTTTATTTTTTCATGAACTCTTTAATTCATATGGCTGTCTGCTTTGGACGCCTGTTTGTTATTTTTGAATGGGATATATCCTTAAGTTTTCTATATCTCGCAGGAACTAATAGAGAGCCTTGGAGATGCCTGTGTCCAGCTGTGGACTGCGGTAGGCTGATGATGAAGACTAAAGTATTAGCAATATTGTGAGCAAGTTCAAATGATTATAGAAACTTCGGGTACCTAATAAGAATTGCTTAATTGTTATCTCCAGTTGAAACTCAGTCACGCCGGGCCGGAATGCCCGCTATCTCAACCATGACAAATTTTGAGGGATTCTTCATACTAAAGATAATAAATCGATCACAAAATAGTCGCGTGCTAATACATTTTAATGAGGTAGCTATTATTATTCTGAAAAATGATGAAAACATCTCAAATGGCGCGCAAAATGCGATAATTAACAAGTTTGTCTGGAATTTGCGACTAGTGTTGACAAAAGTGTTTTGTGCAAAATTGTTTAAAATTAAAAAAACAATTAACTTCAAATATTTCTTCAAAGTTCATGGCGCCCCCTATTAAGCTTTAAAGACCTTTCTCAACAACAAAAACACTGCGTAACAAACCTGAAGGGTTTATGTTATACTTATTCCACTACGCTTTATATAATAAGTTACCGATATCAAATTTTAAATACACATTGGGCAAAATTGATTTGAATTAAATTATCCTCCTTATATACAAACTACGGACCCTCTCACATCACGCCCTCAGTAAGTTTTGAATATATTGATTACTATTAGAAATACAGCAAATACAAAAGTAACATCTCCTATAAGGATGCTCTACATCTCTTTTGGGAAAAGAATTTCATGGGCCACAGAGCGTAGCCAAAAATAACCCTACAGATAAGAAATGGTAACTTTTTATAACTGACCTACAGATAGCATGCTCTCGGAAGGGAGGAAGCATGTATCGGACATTACCGCTTTTTTTTAATTAGTCAATAAGTTGTGATATACTAACGCCGGAGTGAAATGGTCCGTTGTGAAAGACTTTTGTGACTTTTATAATAAATTGTGTTTTTCTTGAGCGATCAAATTATCATTAATTAACATATTATAGTAAACCTCGATTAGAATTTAAGTGACTTTGTTCTAAGTAGGATCACGTATAAACCTAAAAATAAGTAATATTCAACAAGATAGAATATTGATCAGACTTAGGTAACGTTAAAATAATAATATCACTAACCAACGTTGTCTGTATCTCTCCCAAGGCTGGTAGCGCAGCTGTAACGCCCCTGATGTTGCAATTGTTTACTCGTCTGCCACCTCTTTAGTAAAAAATATCTTCCGGCTTGCTCAGATTTTCAAAAAATATCTATGATTTAGGCTTTAGTTAGGTAAATGATAAGACCCAATGAAATAGTAGTACCCTTCAGGCCGTTTTCGACCATAGCGGTCGATCTTTCGATCAGCCAGGTACGCAGGATACATTATAGTGCACAAGTGATACGCAAGCGCAGGTGCACTCCCTGTGCCATCGAGTTCCTTTTCTTACATAGAAGATACGTGCAATCTTAACTTTTCGATATTTTTTTATTGCCACGGGCCACTTTTAGCCATGTCTACTGCGTATCAGCAGGGCATGGGGTGGGCAGACTTTGCCCCCGGATTCGCTGTCAGCCATTGTTCAGTAATGAGCGGCGATAAGCAACCCTAGCATCAACAATGGCGTAGAGTTGCCATGCTGGGCATTCTACACCATAGCTCGTTCAACGTGGGACCCAATATACCTGTCGTGGCCATATCGTTGAAATGAATCTATATACATATACTAATATTTAAAGCTGAAGAGTTTGTTTGTCTGTATGTTTGTTTGTTTGAACGCGCTAATCTCGGGTACTACTGGACCGATTTGAAAAAATATTTTTGTGTTGGATAGTCCATTTGACGAGGAAGGCTTTAGGCTATTGGAAATCGAAATCGGGACGGAGTCGCGGGCGTGCGCTAGTATTTCATGATAGGTATGGCCAAATCAGTTTTGATCAGATCGTGAAATAGTCTACTTACATTTCTTTCGGACGGAAAACTTGTATGATAGTTGTAGGTTAAGGTTATTTCTTTGTAAACCCTATAAAATTTTCCCGATTCCACATTATTGGTTGGATGCAGTAATTTATTATTCTGTAATGTATATGATTTTACGATCTAGTCAAAGATAAGTAGTAAGTTGGGACTTGGCCATTTCATGTAAATATGTTCATTTCAACGATATCGCTACGACATAGGGACCTAACCTACCTAATGTAAGATTGAAGATTTAAACAAAGACTGTATACAGATTGAGAGGTTATATTCATTTTAACGAGATCGGATGAGTAACTTTTAGTATTTTGAAAAATTAATTTGTTGGTACGTTTCTAAAAATCTTCATACGTGATGCCTTTTTGAATCATTTTTTTTTGAAAGACTATAAATACGTTTAATAACAATTAAAATCCTATTTAGCCATTATAAAATCGATATATTCATAAAGATTTATTGGCTTCACGATGACATTGATATGACAAGATAAAAAAGCATTTCATTTGAAAAAGGGATTACTTCTAATCGACGCAAAATCTACCATAAAAATTCATGACTCGCAAATCTGAAGTTTCATAAGATTATTTATTACAGAACCGTGACTATTGCATCATACACGTGTTTATGGTTATCCTATAATAATACTATTGGCAATTACATGTAATTGGTATGCGATAAGTAGGTATAGCTGTTTAAATTTGATGTAATTATGCAATCTGCGTTGTTAAAAGAATATGATACGGATAATAGCGAATGAATAAAAAAGAAAAGATAGAAATTAACTTTTAAGGTGAGTGTTAAAAACAAACCTACTTAGGTATAGGTACTTTATAAATAACTATACCTAGTCCATTTCGGCTTAGATGATTCCGGTGACAGTTTGCCTCCAACGGAAAATCGACATTATTCTTACGTAAGAAGACCCCACGAAAAATCAACGACCCATTCTGAAAACGCCTCATTGAACTGATTGCCTTCACAGGGATTATCTTAGCTGAAATCATATTAATTAATGGTACAATTAAGTATGAATTCAGCTAGTTTGTTTGGATATTAGTCCGTTAATCACGCCACTACTACTGAACGGATTTTAATGTTCGGTAAACAGGTAGGGTATGGGCTGACTAAGGTGATAGGATACTTTTGAACCTGATGAAATTCTCCCATGGGGTAAATCAGGAAACTTCATAACGAAAGCGAAGCCGCGGGTAAAAACTAGTGGACTGTAACTACGTTCAAGTAGTCTATGCGTTCTTGTTCTACTGATAAAATGTAGCGTAAACGCTAATTATTTTCTCCCGTCATTTTATTATATTCTGTGATAGTTTTACACATAACTCCCTCGCCTCGCTCGCTTCGATGGTCTAGTAGTTTAAGTACCGGGCCTTGGTCTTGAGGTCCTAGGTTCGATTATTGGGTCGGGAAAACTTTGTGTTGATTTTTCAGAACACAGCCCGCGTTTGTGATTACCAATCCGCATTTGGCAAGCGTGGTGATTAAGCCAAAACCCATCTTTGTAACGGAAACATGATTTCAAATGATGGAGGCCTTTGCCCTGCAGTGGGACATTAATAGGCTAATACTACTACTACACATAACTAAAAGTAAAGAAAAAACATAGCCCATTCGCGCTTACCCAAATGATAAATCTGATACCTAATAACTTTCCAGCAGTGTAGTTGAAACACCTATATCAGCAAAAGTTCAGCGTATCTCCTCGGGAATATATTCGGTATATTCCTGCCTACCTACATGGCCAACGATTCAGGTTCATTCAACTTACTCTATCAATATCAGACCATTGAGACAAACTTTTTATTAACTAATCTGGTGGTCAATGTCCTAAGAAAACTCTGTAGGAATTATTATAATATGTATGAATTTTCTCTAATATCATAAATGTGTCTGTTTGCAGGGAGGGACGCATAGTTGTAAATCTTTCAGATAGGAACCACGGGATATCTATACAGTATAATGAAGCTGAAGAGTTTGTTTGTTTGTATGCTCTAAATCCAGGAAATACTGGTTCGGATTGAAAAAAAAATTGTGTTGGATTTGTCGAGTTAGACTTTAAGCTATAGTGTGACACTAAGTGTGCAGAAACTGATATCCACGCGGACGGAATCGCAGGCGGCCTAGTATTTAAATAAAACTTAGTTAAAAGTAACATTTTAGGCAGGTTAGCTCATCAAAATTAAATACATATACCTACCCACTTAGTTTCGTTGTATTCCTGTCAGCATTGTGAACTCGACGAGAAAGAATTGACTTTGAACTGTTGGCAGGTGATCTCAGACTTTTTATTTAATTTAAAGTGTGGTATATTTAATTAATTAAACAATAAAATTAGGTATAATTTCAGCGATTCAATTAAATGTGAGTAATGGCCGTTATCTGGGATTTTTCTCATAACAAAGGTTGTTGCTACTCCACCGTATCTCGTACCTCGTGTTCATAGAGTGCTTCAAACTCTAAGCAAGTGTAGGTATATCACTACATAGTATAAAACAAAGTCGCTTTTTCTGTCATGTTGTCTGTTGTATGTCCCTATGAACGCTTAAATCTTTAAAACTACGCCACGGATTTTGATGCGGTTTTTTTTAATAGATAGAGTAACTCATGAGGAAGGTTTTTATGTATAATATCATCCATTAAATAGTGAACAAGTACCACGGGCGAAGCCGGGGCGGGCCGCTAGTAACTAAATATAAACGTGTTTTGTACCAGCCAAAGGTGATGGACCATTCCTTTTTTCGCAGGAGAATGCTTTTAAGAGCCATAGCGGTAAAGTTTAGCTAAACCTGCAGCCGTGTGTGGGGTTCAGAACTTTATGTCCCACTACCCACTAAACTCCTGCGGTTTCCTTCGTACCCGAGTAGGGAGAGACCGGCCACATAGTGAGGCGATTGAACGGTCCATCCCCGGGTGCTGCGTAGACCAGGCCAATGGGACGCCTAGGATGGATCACCCAGGAAACAATGTGATCCACAGACATGGCTCGGTCAACTTATGCAATACACGGATCTACTCCGCGCGCAGGCTGCCCAATATTGTTCTAAAGAGGGCGTAAATGAGGACGCCCTCTTCTGCCGGAGAGGGCCAGAGGATCATCCTCACGTTCTCTCTCCTTTGCCTCATTTTCCGAGGGAACGGTTTCACAGAAGGAGGCGGTTGCCTCTCATGACCTCCGGTTGACAACGATTGCTCTCACCATGATTTCCAACGAGAGGTCAAAAGGGGATGTGACTGTCTTGTGTTTTGTGGTTTTCGCAAACGGTTGTCGACGTTGATGTTTTCTTGCTGGTGAATTTGCAGTTCTGCTACATTCTACATGTTTGCTTTACGTCATTCTTCAACACTAAAAAGCAACACGAATCGCGGTTTTCCATTCTAGATTGCTTTCGACTTGGATATTCTTAGTTTCCTACCTACCATTTTCTTATCTCCATTTTATGAACGTAATGAAACCATGACAAACTGAAATTATTGTACTTAAATCATATAACAACAGTTTGACGTTTAGGTTTTCCATAAATGCACCTATTTAAAAAGTAATATATTATATAAATACTGTTTGACGTTAACTATTTTCTTAAATACACGTAAGTAAAAATTTTACTCATACTAGTACTTATAAATTATCATTTATCATGATATAATATTAATACCCTCCGGCCGTATTCGGCCATGGCGGCAGATCTGACGATCACCCAGGTACGCAGGATATATTATAGTGCACAAGTGAGTGCACAAGTGAGTGCGCAAGCACAGGTGCGCTCCCTATTCCTTCACTCTCATAATTCGGTGGGACAGCAATCTGACACGGACCGTAGAGAGACCAGGCGCAGGACCAACGGCTATCATGATATATAAATAATTTAAAGTAACCATGTCATCATAGCGCATTTTATAAGAATTCCGTTAAAATAAAGCTGCCTGTTGCGAAATATCTTTCCACATAGGTAACACTTCTCTTTCCCGAAAAAATATCTCTACCTAGCGACCGCCAGCGGCTTCGTCCAAGTGGATTTCGGTTTCCGCACACACAGTGTTATAAGTATTATGGCCTATAGGCTTCCTCCATAATGGAGTATCCGACACAAACATATTTTTTAAATTTGAACGAGTAGTTTCTAATATTGGCGCGTTCAAACAAAAACTCTTCAGCTTTATTATATGTTATATAGATTACCAGATTTCCTCATAGTTCTCAGAATATTTGCAAACGTAAACATGTCACATCGAATAACAATTATAAAACACAAACATAAAAAATAGAGTGATAAGTTATTTGTCGCAGTTACTTAGTTAAGTAAATATAAGTTTGTTTACATCGGCTATCGGAGGTAAAGTCCAGAGCTAAAGTCAGGGAACAGTGGATGAAACGTGCTTTTAAGTTCAACTTGTGTTTGTGAGACGACTTTCAATGTCATCGGGTTAAGGTTGCTGACTCTTTAATCAAGCATTTAATTTACACTTACCTACCTACCTATATAATAAATGAAAAAGGTAAAGTTAAATAATCACAGTTAATTAATCAAAATATACTTACACAGATGATTTAAAATGTTTATAACCAACATGTTGGTGTGTTTTATATACTTATTTTGGAGCTTAGGCTATAGCTAGGTACTTTGGACTATAATAGCAAAGTTACTTAGACAGTTGCAGTATAGGTACGTACGTGCTTCTTGGCAGTTCTTGGTGAAAAGAAAAGTGTGCTTAGGCTCCAAGTTTAGAAAAGACATTATGGCAGCTTAAATACCTACATAACTTCATGGCAACAATTTATTATCTCCTATTTACCATACCAGGTAACCAGGTATATCTGGTGTTTCTGCTTAAATGTATGCCAACTAAAAATACAAATCATCAAAATAACAACAATCTTATAAATAAATTACCTGCGCTAGATTATTATAAGAAGCGAGGTATTGGCATAAAAATAACGTTTTGTACAGGGGTATTAAACTTGCTAGCGATAGCAGATGTTGCATTATTCACCTTTAATAACTGTTGCCACATTAATTTAACGGTATCGGTTAATTGTTTTGTTTGTTTATTTTCTACAAAGCATCGTTCGGTCACAGAGTAAATTGGGTCAATAAAACATCTCTTACTTCTCTGAACGCTTTGTTCTAAAATTAAGCTAGCATCATTTTCTATGTTTTGGAATATTCGATCATTGTATCGTAGTGCCAACATCTAGATTTCTATAACTCTTATAATAGACGAGCCAAACTAACCCTATCAAATAACTGTCATGTATAAAATGCCTCGTCTTGCAACGATTCTATTCTGCCGTAAAATGTTGTTATCTTCTTTATTTAGTAGAGCGACAGAGAGAGTGGTTAGCGCACTCGGCCTGCGGTTGCTAAAGTTAAGCAACGTTCGCAGATTCCAGTCATCGGATGGTTGACCGAAAAATTTCATCTCTTACTCCTCCGTGCTTCGGAAGGCACGTTAAGCCGTTGGTCCTGCGCCTGATCTCTCTACGGTCGTGTCAGATTGCTGGCCCACCGAATTATGAGGGTGAAGGAATATGGAGTGCACCTGTTCTTGCACACTCACTTGTGCACTATTACATAACTATATCCTACGTACCTGGCTGATCGTAAGATCGGCCGCCATTGCCGAATACGGCCGGAGAGCCGGAGGGTATAATTTATTATAGTAGAGCAACTTGGCAAAGTTTAGTTATGATTTTGGAAATGGTGGTTATGAAGGCGGCGTGTTTTTTTTATGTGATAAGGAGATCAGGGAGGCAAACGATCCTGATGGTAAGTGATCACCACTGCAGCATGGACATCAATGACTGCACAAGTGTCGCAGATGCGTTGCCTCAGTTTCCTGCCTTTAAGACCCTATGCCCTCCCCAACTGAGCTCTGACTACCTTACTCACCAGCAGACCAGCACAACAGTTACTAAGTGCCACTTCATTGTGGTCTCCTGCAAGGTGGAGGTACTTTCTCCCAGACGAGCAGCTCTTCCGAGTGGAAGTTGAACTAAGCTCTACCTCTCTTAGACATCTCGTGTTCTATACAATGCCATAATGTGCATATTGTAAGCATAATTGCACTCCATATTTTGTTCCCCTCATTCCCACTCATAGTTCGACGGTGTAGCGATCTGACACGACCGTTGAAAGAAGATGAGATGCAGAACTTGAAGATTATTTTTCCTTGATTGTATGTAGTGAACATAAGAAAGAACCCACATTTTAATTGCTACAATCGCCTGAGGTTCAAAGGCTATGCGGGCATTCTAAGCTAATATTAATATTGGATCACCAAGGTCTGTGTTTACGTCAAAGCTGCAAAGGTTTATGCATCTGCATATTTAATAGCTAATGATTGGAATTACTCTCAGGTTGCATTATCATAATTGGGTACTAGGCCAAAGAGTAAAGTATAAACCGATAACTCTCCCACTGCAGTGCAAAAAATACTAAGTATAATAAAGATTTTGCCTTAGATAATATAAATAAAAAAATCTTGCCTTAATTTATTAATTAAGAGAAAACATAAAAAGCAGGTAATAAACACACTAGCCAAGTCAGGTACAGTGGTGGAATAAGCATATATACATATGCCACAGTGACTGTTGCGCTTAAAGTATTGATTTGACAATACTAATATGTGACGTCATCGTCATAGCTTTCATACATTTTTCTAAACAAGCTTACGTTTTTGACATCTAATAAAAGTGTATTTTGACCTGTCAGTCAAATACCGGATTATGTCTTACCTTCGAAATGCATTCGGGCCATCAGATATGCCTTGAAACTACTGGACCAATGAGGTGATAGAAATAAAAATGCAAATATAATACAAACCCTTTTTATTGTATTACGCCCTTTAAAAACCTCTCTTTATTCTAAGTCATATTTACACTATACATGCTCCCAGGAACACTGAAAATAAATAGAAAATAAAATCCGCTACAAAATATCGATATGTCGCATTCACTATTAATAAAACGTTTATCGAGAAAAAATAATCACAATTATAAAAAAAACATCAACAGCCATTTTGATAATCTCTTAGGAGAAAAGTTTTAATTACACTTATAATTAAAAGGTAAAGTAAAGTTAACTAATCACATCGCTATACTGGTATGTCGTTTTGAAGATTTTATATTTTAAACCTCAGCTTACAATTTTTCTGAAACATGCACTGAGAAAATAATTTCTGATGCTCATACAATTAATGAAAATTAGTGAACTACGTATATTTTTATTACCTATTCCGACATGTTGTTTTCATTATTATTATTTATTTATGTAATGAGCAGTTATTTAAGCTAATATCTACTCCCTCGCACTAAGTTTTTTTATATAGTGTGCCATCTTTCTATGTCGTAGTCACTACAGATTTCGTACCACCCTTAAGCGGATATAGGGGAATTTATTCCCATATTAAATTGAACCTTATGTGATTGAATTAAGGTCGAAAATCAATTAAAAAATTATACATGTCATGGCCGTTTAAGGGCTAAAAGAACTCCTGGTTTCGATAAAAAATCATAGGTACTACATAAGTGATTTCTATAGTACCGATATTATACAAGTATTTATACAAGGTAGTCTAAAACTACTTATCTCCTTAACACTACAGCGTTTTAAATTGGTACTAATAATAACGAAAATACAAAAATAATATTTAGTAGCAAAAACATAAGGTTGTAGATCGTACGTCATACTAATGTACTAAACACGTATTAATTGTGGTAACATAACATGCTTTTATTTTATTATGTTAAAATTATCACATATTATGCAAATAATGTTTTACAAAAATAATCAATTGATTTAAAAGTAATCAGCTTCAATATAAAACCTATAATACTAACTAATTTCCCAAGCAAACTAGTGCTTACTGATTCTTAACTAGTAAAAGAAGTAATCATTACTAGTATTAGTAAAATAACCAATTAGTCAACACAATAATTTCTAGTAAATGAAAAAAGGACTATCACTATTAATTCTGTCAACTAGTGCTATATTTTAGCGAACTAGTACGTAAGGGACAAGTGTTAGTATACAAGAAAAACTAGCCGTCAACTAGTCCTTATTTATAATGGACTTGACTCGTTGAAGCCTGAGATATTTCTATCTTACATCAATTTTAAAGTACTTAGGTCCCTTTTATGTCAAAACCGAATGTATCTCATAGGTTTCATAATGTAACATTTTAAGCATTTTATGGTTGGACTTACATCAAATTATGTCCGTCAAATTACCTTCAAGGTTTCTAGGTAAGCTATTCTGAGAATGTCTTGAGCTAGATTTTAGTGGCACATGGGACTTGAAACCTCTGGTTTGGTAATCGTGGGGCCCCCATGGCCTGATCTTGGGGCCCTGAAGGTTTGTGAACACAAATTGACAATGATCTCAATGTACATACATATTTATCTTAAAAGCATCAATAGTTTACTCGCAGTACGAGTATACTAAATGCTGCTGGGTTTCCGTCTGGAAAGTGGTAAAACTAAAAAACGACAATTGAATTAATTCTGCACAGAAATAGCATGAGTAGCCGGGTCTTATGTAGGTAAGTAATATATTTGATGACCGTCACGATAGACTTTACCACCATATTATAGTAAAGTTACCATCTGCCTTCACTCAAAACGGACAATATCATTCATTCTTAATAGAAATAGAATTGGCCACCAGTTCATTTACATAAGTGACATTTTTGGTGGTAGTAACGTTGGCGATAAAAACTATCTGTAAATCGGTACACGGTAAATCTTCTGACAGTAAAGCAACATACATATACATCACCTCATTAATTCTGCGCAGAATCATCATTGGCGACTGGTTCACTCGCACTAGTGATGTATTGGTGACGGTGAAGTTGGTGACAATGGTGGTAAAGACACCATCTTTGTATAGTATTTACAATCGAAAACGACATTATCATTAATTCTGCACAGAAACAACATTGGCGACGGGCTCACTAGCATTTGTGATATTATTGGTGACGGTGACATTAGTGACAATGGTGGTAAAGACACCAGACCACAAGACCAGAATCATTGGGGGCGTTTGGCCGAAAAAAGCGTTTGCAAGCGTTTGTAAACAAAATGGCGATTGTTAGCGCAAAATGGCGATTGTTTAGCGGTAACACAGCAAACTGACAGTTAGCAAACACGTCCTGGCGGAAAACTGTACAGTTTGCGCTAACAATCGCCATTTTGTTTACAAACGCTTGCAAACGCTTTTTTCGGCCGAACGCCCCCATTGGATAGTATTTACAATCAGAAGCGACAGTATCATTAATTCTGCACAGAAATAGCATTGGCGACTGGCTCACTAGCATTTGTGATATTGTTGGTGACGGTGACGTTGGTGACAATGGTGGTAAATACACCAGACCATCTTCGGATGTTTTTTTATATGTGTTAGGGTGGCAAAGGAACAGGAGTGTCATCTGATGGACATCAACAACCGTACAAGGGTTAGAGATGCCTTGCCTGCCTTTAAAACCCCATACCCTTCCCAACTGAGCGACCATACTCACCAGCAGAAACATAGCACAACAGTTACGAAGTATTATTTCACTGTGGTCTTAATTTACAATCGGAAACGAAAGTATCACTAATTCTGCACAGAAATAGCATTGGCGACTGGTTCACTAGCACTAGTGATATTATTGGTGACGGTGAAGTTGGTGACAATGGTGGTAAAAACACCAGACCACAGGACCAGAATCATTAGATAGTATTTACAATCAAAAGCGACAGTATCATTATTTCTGCACAGAAATAGCATTGGCGACTGGCTCACTAGCATTTGTGATATTATTGGTGACAGTGACGTTGGTGACAATGGTGGTAAAGACACCAGGCCAGGTCTCATTGGATAGTTTTATTTATGTTTTAGGAAGGCAAACGAAGAAGAGGGTCACCTGATGGTAGCTGATCACCGCATCAACAACCGCACAAGGGGCGCAGATGCGTTGCCTGCCTTTAAGACCCCATGCCCGCCCTAACTGACCAGCGACCTTACTATTAACAGTTACGAAGTACTATTTCACTGTGGTCTTAATTTACAATCGGAAACGACAGTATCACTAATTCTGAACAGAAATAGCATTGGCGACTGGTTCACTGGCACTAGTGATGTTATTGGTGACAGTGAAGTTGGTGACAATGGTAGTAAAAACACCAGACCACAAGACCAGAACCATTGGATAGTATTTACAATCAAAAAACGACAGTTTCTCTAATTCTGCACAGAAATAGCATTAGCGACCGGTTCACTCGCGTTAGTGATATTCTTGGTGACGGTGACGTTGGTGACAATGGTGGTAAAGACACCAGACCATCTTCGGATGTTTTTTTATATGTGTTAGGGTGGCAAAGGAACAGGAGGGTCATCTGATGGACATCAACAACCGTACAAGGGTTAGAGATGCCTTGCCTGCCTTTAAAACCCCATACCCTTCCCAACTGAGCGACCATACTCACCAGCAGAAACATAGCACAACAGGTCCGAAGTAATATTTCACTGTGGTCTTAATTTACAATCGGAAACGAAAGTATCACTAATTCTGCACAGAAATAGCATTGGCGACTGGCTCACTAGCATTTGTGATATTATTGGCGACGGTGACATTAGTGAAAATGGCGGTAAAGACACCAGACCACAAGTCCCGAGTCTCTGGATAGTATTAACAATCGGAAACGACAGTATCACTAATTCTGCACAGAAATAACATTGGCGACTGGTTCACTCGCGTTAGTGATGTTATTGGTGACGGTGACATTAGTGACAATGGCGGTAAAGACACTATCTTTGTATAGGCACCGTGCGTAGCGATGACTCTGCCATCTTGTGACTCATATTCGAACTGACCAAGCTAAATGTCAATCTCAATGTCGGTAATTCTACTGTCAAACCAAGGAAAACACCGTGCCTTATTCTGCCATCTAGTGACTCGAATTCGAACTGACCAAGGTAAATGTCAAATTTTACTGTCAAACCACAGAAAAAAAATCGGGATTTTAGCGCCCTCTATAGTTTCTGCACGGTGCCTATAGTATTTACAATCAAAAGCGACAGTACCACTAATTCTGCACAGAAATAGCATTGGCGACTGGTTCACTAGCATTCGTAATGTTATTGGTGACGGTGACATTAGTGACATTGTTGACTGTGGCGGGCGTGGCAGAGATGGCGACTGGCTGCGGCTGCGCGTCGGCTTCCAGCTTGCGGTAGTCCCAGTGCCCGGCGCCGTCGAACTCTAGTACGTGAGTGTGGTATTTCCTGTTGAAGAGTTAAGGTTGATTTTGAAGACTTTATGATTATGAACAAGGTAAATCATCTGGCCTCAGGCAGGATACGAAACCGCACCTCGCATGAAATTATTGTAATTTAGTTGAAGTGGAAGGCATTTTAAGAATTAAATTTTGTTTCCATAAAAGGTGTCCGCGGAAGACCAGCGCTGTGGCTTTTGCCATAGCATAATTATGCTGAGCGGGGGCCTTTTTGGTGCAGAACAACTAAATGTCATTTAACATTTGTAAATACGGTATTTGACTGACAAGTCAAATCACCTACTTTTTTTAAATGTCAAAAACGTAACCTTGTAGGAAAAAATGTATCAAACATTGAATCGTGACGTCATGATGCACTAGTGTCAAATCAATACTCTTTTAACTTCAATTAGCTGTAATAATTTGTTAAAAGCTCAATAGTAAGTGTGAGATAAAAAAATGTGCCTAATTTTTGATTTCGTCTTTAATCTTAGAATGTCATAATTTATTTCGTATGCAGTCAAATACCCAATTGTGTAATTTCTGTGCCAAATAAAAACTTTTTCTTTCTTTCATATCTTAGAAAACCTGCCGGTCGACGGCCGGTCGGTGGCTCTCGCTACCGGTGGAGTGACGCTGTTGATGCAGACCTCCGAGAGCTTGTATCGGGAGACTGGCGCAAAACCGCAGGGGATCGAGATTTGTGGCGTTTTCTTCAATTTGAGGCCAAGACACACTTTGAGTCGCTGAGCCACAGGAGTAAGTAAGTAAGTAAGTTGAGGGGAGATGCGTGGTGGGTATGCGAGGAAATAAAATAAAAATGTTTGTAGTGTACTGACCAGACGCTGGGTCGATGCGTGATGGAAAGCAGCGTGATGCCCTCTCGGACGGCTGCCTCGTACATCACCACCTCCGTCTCCATGGATACTGCGCTCGTGCATTCGTCCAGGAGGGCGTATACTGGCCTGCGAACACAAACATTAATCAAATTCAAATTCAAAATACATATTATCACACCATAGGCTTAGAAGCACTTATTATTAGTCAGAAAACTACAGAATAATGATTCTACCACTGAATCAGGAAGCAGTATTTTAATGAAGACACTGCTCAGTTGTCAGGGTTTATGGCGTGATAGCCGGTTGTTTTTTTTAACATAATGAGGGTGTTTCGATTGAAAAATCCGGTAGATGGCAATACGCAGGCGTGAGGTCTAACTGCTATGTCATTCAATCAATCAATCAATGTCATGTCAAAATTTACCAATCACATACCAGTTAGACCCTACGTCTACCTACTGCCATCCAGCGGATTATTCATTTTAACCGATACGACGCCAAGGGTCGCCGTCTAAAAAGAGGCCCGTTTCCAGCAGTGGAATGCGACAGGATGATTATCAACCATCACGAAATCAAAAAAATATAATTTGAAAAACATTATTTACCTACAGACTATGAATGATTTAGAGCAAAGAGTATTCTCCAAGTATAATAGGAAGCAGATATAGTTATCCTCTTTGTCTAGAAGTTTGCCAGCAACACATTGGAGGACAAGATATCCGATAGCATAACAAACCGGTCATTCCTTCTAACAGAGACGATTAATTGGGCGGACCATTTGATTGTTTGAAGTTGTTAACGCCAGCGCCGTCCAGCGCGGCTGCTGAGCGCTATCCATGACCAACTAGATTTCGTCTCACATACATTCGTTTTATATTCGTTCATTCGTCATACACAAAATATTGTAAATATCGAAAATAAACGTTCTAATTGTATATTATAAAATAATAAATATCTCCATTTAACTAAGACCCCTTGTACGTTCTGAACGTGGACAATCTCAAAATAATTAGCCCGAGAGCTAACAGACGTCCCATTTGGCTTCTCATTTAACACTATTGGTAAGTGTGAGAGTCATTGTTTGTTAATTGTATGTCATTTCAAATGTTGGTAATAAAAATATTTTCATTTTCATTTTTCATTTCAGTGTATCGTTACATACCTGTGATAGAACATCCTAGCCATAGCCATCCTCTGCTTCTCTCCTCCAGACAGCGTGGAGCGCCAGTCCCTGACTGCGTGCAGGCCCCCGTGTCGCGCCGAGCACGCGTCCAGGTTCACCAGCTTGAGCACTCGCTGCGCCCGGGCCTCCGCCCCCGAGCCGGTACAGCGGGCCGGGTACGTCACTTGGTCGAGGAGGGAGCCGACTGACATGTACGGCCTGCGGGAGAGAGATCGGTGGTGATTTCAATCAGAAAATAATTTGGTCCTTCGAACCGGATATGAGTATCTGGCTCGAAAGACCAAATTATTTATTTGGTCAAAAGACTAGGCATTTTGACTAGGCTATTGAATATGAAATTCATAAGTGATTCAATTGTCAATCAGATATTCTGTCAAAAAATATAAACGATGAGGTAGGATGAATGATGGACGTCTAATAGGTTTTCTGATCACAGTGAAATAGCACTTCGTAACCGTTGTCCTATGTTTCTGTCACCGTTTAGGCGACCTTACTCTCCGTAAGGTCGCCAGAGCTCAGTCGGGGTCTTAAAGGCAAGTAACGCATCTGCGATCCTTATACGGTTGTAGATGTCCATGGGCAGCGGTTATCACTTACCATCACACTCGTGTCACTTAGTTTGTCTCCCTATAACTTTTCTTGGTTGTTACTTGAACTAAGAAGTTTTTGGGGAGCTTTGTGATCCGTACTTTCAACGATTGACCGTTCTAACGGGTTAAGGGCATATATTTAATATATAGAGGTCCTCGTGCATTGGGAACATCTCGCCCGCACAAAAAGTGGTCCGAGGGCAAATGTCTTTTTTTATATTTTTATGTGCATGTACCATCAGGTGACTCCCATGTTCGTTAGACTCACCTCTGCGGTATGTAGAACATGATGGGCCGGGAGGAGCAGGTCTGGTGCGTGTCGAGCGCCGCGTCGTCGGCGCAGTGCGCGCAGGCCTGAGCTGATGCGGACCAGGCTATGATGGCCTGTGTCCTCATGTACTCACCGCTGCGGTATGTAGAACATGATGGGCCGGGAGGAGCATGTCTGGTGCGTGTCGAGCGCCGCGTCGTCGGCGCAGTGCGCGCAGGCCTGAGCTGATGCGGACCAGGCTATGATGGCCTGTGTCCTCATGTACTCACCGCTGCGGTATGTAGAACATGATGGGCCGGGAGGAGCAGGCCTGGTGCGTGTCGAGCGCCGCGTCGTCGGCGCAGTGCGCGCAGGCCTGAGCTGATGCGGACCAGGCTATGATGGCCTGTGTCCTCATGTACTCACCGCTGCGGTATGTAGAACATGATGGGCCGGGAGGAGCAGGTCTGGTGCGTGTCGAGCGCCGCGTCGTCGGCGCAGTGCGCGCAGGCCTGAGCTGATGCGGACCAGGCTATGATGGCCTGTGTCCTCATGTACTCACCGCTGCGGTATGTAGAACATGATGGGCCGGGAGGAGCAGGTCTGGTGCGTGTCGAGCGCCGCGTCGTCGGCGCAGTGCGCGCAGGCCTGAGCTGATGCGGACCAGGCTATGATGGCCTGTGTCCTCATGTACTCACCGCTGCGGTATGTAGAACATGATGGGCCGGGAGGAGCAGGTCTGGTGCGTGTCGAGCGCCGCGTCGTCGGCGCAGTGCGCGCAGGCCTGAGCTGATGCGGACCAGGCTATGATGGCCTGTGTCCTCATGTACTCACCGCTGCGGTATGTAGAACATGATGGGCCGGGAGGAGCAGGTCTGGTGCGTGTCGAGCGCCGCGTCGTCGGCGCAGTGCGCGCAGGCCTGAGCTGATGCGGACCAGGCTATGATGGCCTGTGTCCTCATGTACTCACCGCTGCGGTATGTAGAACATGATGGGCCGGGAGGAGCAGGTCTGGTGCGTGTCGAGCGCCGCGTCGTCGGCGCAGTGCGCGCAGGCCTGAGCTGATGCGGACCAGGCTATGATGGCCTGTGTCCTCATGTACTCACCGCTGCGGTATGTAGAACATGATGGGCCGGGAGGAGCAGGTCTGGTGCGTGTCGAGCGCCGCGTCGTCGGCGCAGTGCGCGCAGGCCTGAGCTGATGCGGACCAGGCTATGATGGCCTGTGTCCTCATGTACTCACCGCTGCGGTATGTAGAACATGATGGGCCGGGAGGAGCAGGTCTGGTGCGTGTCGAGCGCCGCGTCGTCGGCGCAGTGCGCGCAGGCCTGAGCTGATGCGGACCAGGCTATGATGGCCTGTGTCCTCATGTACTCACCGCTGCGGTATGTAGAACATGATGGGCCGGGAGGAGCATGTCTGGTGCGTGTCGAGCGCCGCGTCGTCGGCGCAGTGCGCGCAGGCCTGAGCTGATGCGGACCAGGCTATGATGGCCTGTGTCCTCATGTACTCACCGCTGCGGTATGTAGAACATGATGGGCCGGGAGGAGCAGGTCTGGTGCGTGTCGAGCGCCGCGTCGTCGGCAGGCGCGGATCCACCGTTGTGGGCACTGTGGGCATGCCCACAACCCTAATTTACTTATTGTAATTATGATCTATTGATAAGATCGATAGGCTGATGATGAAAACGGCTGACTGATGATCTTTTAAAAAATCGAGCGTGATTTGGAACACAGCCGTTCCACTGAAACGCCGCCGCCCGCCACCGACCACTTGGCGCTACTAGCGCTCCTGCCCAAGTCCAGTAAAGAAAAAAAAAACTAGCGCGCCGACATGATTATTTTGTTGGTACCTGACTGCACATGTCTTATATAACTCCTTATCCAAGTCATCAAACGTCGCTTCGTGTAGAAACACAACTGGGACCATGAAAAAAATCGTAGCTTTTGCCAACGCCTCTGCAAAACGGCATAGAATACCGACTCTGGATGACCAAATGGAAAAGGGAATCTCAAAATAATTTGGTCATACCAGAGACGATAGCTTATCTTATTGAGGCGTGCGACCAAGATTTGTAACAAAGGAGAATGAAAATGTTGAGCCCAGCATGTAATGACTTGCAATTTGGTCTAAAAATAAGTCGTATTTTTGTAAATACAAATGCCAAAAATCAGCTTGATTCTCAATCTGGAAACTGAGAAATATGAAAAAAATCATTTTCCTGAATTAATCGATTGACGAATGATTATTAATTATGATTTTCGATTTCACATTATTAATTGATATGTGACTTGACTTGGACTTGACAATGTGTCACTTGCTTTTGGTATTTTTACTTTACTCTATGGTCACTTGTATCGTGTTTTTACATGCGATCCGTTCAATGCTTTTCTCTTTATTTTATACTAGCGGCCGCCCGCGACTCCGTCCGCGTGGATTTCTTTTTTTCGAAATAAAAAGTAGCCTATGTTCTGTCTCAGGGTCTAAAGATTGTCTGTACCAAATTTCATCAAAATCGGTTGCGAGATTTAAGCGGGAAAGCGTAACAGACAGACAGACAGACAGACAGAGTTACTTTCGCATTTATAATATTATATAGTTGGGATTTTCAACGACTACTGATTTGTTTTATGGACTCCGAACCAGCCTACCTTATACGACCCTTGCTTTTACATTGGACACCGAAGATCTCACGTACTTGGATTTCATCGCCGGCTTGCGGATTGGTTATTGTTATAAAAGATGGATCGCTGTGTGAAAAGTGGTATAGCAACTAGTCAGTGCAATACACTAGGCCACCGATAGTATAGTGGTTAGAGCGCTGTGTTCAAAAACTACGAACTCGGAGGCAGTGCCGGTTTTAGCACTACAAGCGCCCTTGGGCGAGATTTCTTCGGCGCCCCCTAACTACAATTCAATTACCTATACATAGGTACGAAGAAAGGCAATAGGTACAATTAAATAACCATCATTTAAAAAAAAACGTTCTATCTAATTTACAATAAATCTGTAGAGATGTCAATTCTGTACATTAAATCTATTTTCAAAATAACTATCAGGGGGTGATAAGTGATCGATACTGATGCCAAAAACGCAATCAGTAAAATTTTTGTCTGTCTGTATGTCTGTATGTTCCTTATACAAACAAAAACTACTGGACGGATTTTGACGAAACTTGGTACAATTATTCTTCAATACTCCTGGGCATATTATAGGATACTTATCATCACGCTACGATTAATAGGAGCAGCGTAGTGAAGGGAAATGTTGGGAAAGCGGGAGAAATTACCCCATTTTTTGGATTCCATAGCCAAATGGCAAAAAACGGAACCCTTATAGTTTCGTCATGTCTGTCTGTCTGTCTGTCTGTCTGTCCTGGCTCGTTCTCCGCCATTTCTGCACCGATTGCCACGAAAATTGGTGGAGAGATGCGTATTGATAATTCAAGAATTGGTTTTTAAAATCAGCGAAAAATAATTATTTTTAACCCTCTCCCATACAACGAAAAGTAAATTCGAAAAAAAAACTTCGCCTTACCCCATCGTGTGGGGTATCGTTAAAAAGGTATTTCTAAATACAACAAAAATTGCCTTTAAACTATGTGGATCAAACACCCCAGTCTCGAGATATATTAATACAAAGTTAAAATTAGAGCGTCCCCCCCCCCCCTTAACTTTTGAAACACTATTTCAAAAATTCTGAAAAAAATGTTCTATAAACCTCCAAGTACTTTCAACGAAAACTATAGCGAACTCTGTATCATACATAGTTATTTTTATACAGCTCGACCAACTTATGAAGTGCAGTTGCCCTTACTAAATGGTGTGTCAAGCGGTTGGCCCATCTTATGGCTACGGAACCCTTTCACGGGCGTGTCCGACACGCTCTTGGCCGGTTTTTTTTTAAGCTTTCGTCGCGTGTGCAGCCTTAATGGTTAAAGTCACATAGAAATCATGTATGAAGGAAATATTCTACATAAAATTTTCTAAAAAATATACCCTAACAGCATATGTCTATCTTTTATGGCTGACCCACAATAACACGTGCAACACCTGATCCAGATTGGTTTGAACGCGCTGTTCTCAGGAACTACTGGTTCGAATTGACAAAATAATATTTTGTGTTGGATAGTCCACTTACCATTTGTCAAGGTAGGCTTTAAGCTATCTATAGTAACACTGTGTGCGGAAACCGAAACCTACGCGGACGGAGACGCTGGCGGCCGCTAGTCTTCAATAAAATTTAAAACATAAACAGGGGAAGCTACATTCTGATCAGGCAAAAAGGATTTCAGGCTTATGAGTTCATCACACAACATATAACCATCGATATATGATTTAGAATCCACAGTTAATTAAAATTGGAGATCACTACAGAGTTTGTCAAGGTCAGGTTTTTCAGGAATCTGTTTTATTATAAGTAGGTATACTAGCGGTCGCCCGCGACTCCGTCCGCGTGGATTTCGGTTTCCGCACACAGTGTTATACTAAAGCTTAAAGCCTTCCTTGACAAATGGTAAGTGGACTATCTCTCACAAAAGTCTCAAAAGTTTTGTCAATTAAACTAGCAGTTCCTGAGATTAGCGCGTTCAAACCAATTTGGATCAGGAGTTATTACCTACATATACACGTGTTATTGTGAGTGGGAGAAACAATAGGCTCGTCGAGGGCAGTTTCATAAACTTGCTCAAGCAAAAATTTTCTTAAATAACCTAGCGGTAATGTCCGCGAATGTATGTTATGTAGGTACGTCATCTTACCTAATAAAATACATATCTTGATATTTAATAATTGGTATGTTGTTCTGTTTTACCATCATATTTTTTATGTTGAGTTCTCTTTCAATTCATGCTGCCAGTGAGGCAACTTGAAATCAAAAAAAATATCATTCACGGTTCTTGTCTTTTTTCGCCCAGTAGGCCTTACTCAATGAGCGAGGGAACTATAAGGGGGCGCCTGTAGTAAATTATAGAAAATCAGAAAGAGGCGCCGGACGAAAAAGGGCGCCGCGCCGCAGGCCGCGGGGCCCTTTTTTCTGGGCGGTCGCCCGGCCTCGCCCTACCCTAACGCCGCCCCTACTCGGAGGTCTTGGGTTCGAATCCCGCCGGAAACACTTTCATTTGGTTGGTTGTGTTGTTTTTCCCAGTTTGGTTAGGACATTGCAGGCTTGAATCACCTGATTGTCCGATAAGAATGATGATTCCTTGCTGCGGAAGGCACATTAAGCCGTTGGTCCCGACTATGATCCAACTGGTCTGGTTTCCCAAGTGGTTACGGAGGTCAGACGACAGTCGCTCCATTGTAATAACCAGGCAAGTCAATTTAGGATCATAGTCGCAGCGTACCCTGGGCTCCAAGGTAATGGCCG